>JAULUF010000013.1:24630000-26025000 GCA_031834385.1 Semotilus atromaculatus | reverse complement strand
TTCATTTCCGCGCTCCCCCATGATGCTGCACCCGTTCAACCATTAGCTCTGGCCAAACACAACATCCAATCGCCCTGAAAAGCGAGAGGAACTAAAACAACGGTTTTCCTGCGGGCACATCTAATCAAATTAACAGTGAAGGAGAAGTTGTCACATTGCCTTGTCCTGAGCGAGACGGAAGGGCCGAGTTGTGATGGACTGTGGCCGCCTGTAGAGATCTACTGATAGCGGCCTGAGAAAAACAGGCTTGCACGTTAATCCTGCCAGGAAACTAGAGAGAAGAAGAAAGGGACCGTCTTCAGCCCTTTTGAATCTACAATAATAACTAGCTTGGCTCAGCGCTGGTCCTAATCCAACCCAGGCCTCGGAACCCACTGAACAAGTGACGGGACCTGTCTGGTTCCAGTTATAGGCCCGCTGGAGGTAGCACAACAGATGGGACCTTATCTACGGCTGGGATCGCTGCTCGCCACACATTCTTAGACATCTCGGTAATGCCGCTGTTGTTAGCTAATGCTAACTTCACGTTGAATTACATGGCGAATTAACAACGCGATTCCAAGTCAGGCTACAAACACATGCAAATTTGTTTCATAACCACACACCTAAAGAGCTCCCATAACGAGCATGTTATTAAATGATGTTTCGAGCATATGGCTTCACATGAAATCTGAGGAATAGCAATGCGTTAAATGTAGCAAAAACGTCACTCGGATCTTTGTGCGGTTCGCACGGTCCAAGAAAAACAACCTCATAATGCTGAATGTTAGTAAAAATTGCTTTTCCAGGAATTCTATGTGGAACTGAAACGTAATACATGGTTGTAATCTAATTGGAAAAAAATATAATAAAAACCTGGATTTAAACTAAAGATAATGGTACTAACCATACCAACAACAATAGTGTTGCAACTCGTCTTTTGCCCTTGAATTATCTTATTTTCTCTGCAGATATTTGCAAATAATAGCAGTTTATTCAATTCAATGGCACATCATAGAATTAATCCAATTAGCATTTGGTGACATTTGGTTTTTTTGCCCTAATTAGTTAGTTCAGATATACATTATGAATGCAAATCATACATACAGTGACTTGAAAACACCTCTTTAAATTCAAACATGTCGGGTTATACAACTTCCCTGATTTTATAATAAAGAAAAAGCTCAGAATAAACTTTTTTAATTATTTTAAATATTTTTTAAAAAATGCTATACTATAAATGAAAAACTATTAATAATATAATATACATTTATTTAAATTTTTTATATATTTAAAAAAGAAAAAAATGTTCGCCAGATCAAAGTGATGTGGTGCAACCAACATGTAACAAACATTAAAAAATATCCATAAAAAGGAAATTACATCATAGCCCATGTCATGCAAAATGTCATATGGTGCAACTCACTTAGAATAGTTATGAATTCATGATATTTGTCAAATATATATTTTACCTTGAAAAAATGTTGAAAAACTTAAAATTATGATTAAGATGTGTATACACTCCTTTTCAAATAGTATGGAATTTTTATTTTTATTTATTATAATTTTTTTTTATTGTTACACCACATTACATTTTTACAGTCATTAAAACTTTTCTTGAAAATGGCATAAAGGTTTTTCTAAACCGTATGAAACCAGTGTGATTACAGTACATTTCTAAAAACCTTGCAGCATGTTTTTAAACCAGTTTTTAAAAAGATTTTTCTTTTTTGTGTGTGTGGACAAATCACAAACCCATTTTAATTGATTGGTCATTAAATAAATAGAATGCAAAATATAGTTTTATGGGTGACAATGAATAAATATTTATGGGCAGTATATTTTCTCAAGTTAGCTTTGATGATGCTTTTACAGTAGTTACACCAGTGTTGACCAGTCCTCGTGTTTTGCATATCCATCAAACACAACCGCGGTAGAAACACAGAGCTCTCCACTCGGCTCGGATATTCACCCGGTCATTACTCCTTCCTGACAGGGGTTTAAAGAGGGCTAAGCCAAAGGAGCCGCTACCTTGGCCCGGGTTACAACTCTTGTCAGAGACCCAAAAAAATTGTTATCAGGCCCTTAATAATAGAGAATTATTTTTACATGTTATTAAATCCTGTCACTCACGGAAATACCTGGAATACCGTCTGTGTTGGAGCTGTTGGTGAGTGAAGGCTGCGCGGGGCAAGGGAGTGAGTGGTGCGGGACAGCAGCACGCGCTGGAGGGACGCCAGCTGCCCCGCTGTGGGGGGAGAGGTGTTCACACTGATGGTCCACCGGGCCGGACGACACACAGAGATGCTAACTGTGAAGCGCTAGCCCGCTGCTTTGACTGACACCGCCGTCATTTCCGTCTGTCTATAATCGGTGGAATTGTTGAACTGTTCATGCGGTCTCACGCGGGAAAAAGAAGAACTGTTGTGAATATGACAAATGCATGTCCTGGTCTTTTAACAAAAGAAAAAATCAAAAGAAAAACAACTTCTTTTGTAATATATTTTAGAAGTGTAATTTATTCCTGTGATCAAAAGCTGAATTTTCAGCATCATTCCTCTAGTCTTCAGTGTCACATGATCCTTCAGAAATTATTCTGATATGATGATTTTGATGCTCAAGACGAATTTCTGAGTATTATCAAGTCTTTTTTGTTTTTGCTGTTGTTGTGGTAACCATGATACCAATACAAACTTTGAGGTAAGAAAGATTTAACCCTCAAGGTGTGTTCAAGTGTTTTTGGCCCGGAGAGGATTTCCTTTTTTTTTTCCAGAAAATGCTCGTTAACTGCATTGGACTAAAACTTTCTGCCTTTACTCACCCAGGGTTTAACTACTTCCACACAAAAAAAGACTTTGTTACACTTGTGGTGTTCACAAGTAAAAAATAACCGGCCTACAAAAAAATGGGTAACACTTTACAATAATAGTAGCCTACATGAATAATCATGTAGGCCTACTAATACCTGAATTAATAATTACTTTATGAACTAATGATGAGTTAAGACATGTACTAATGTGAGGAACTAACCTTAACTACGACATGAGTCATAAATTCCTGCATGAATATACCATCTTAACTACACGTTAGTACATGCTTGTCAATTAATGTATTAATTAACATTTCGGGGTAAACTAAATCAAACATGCTCTAGATCAGAAGAAAGATGTACTAAAAGGACACAATGCAAAAACCAGCAACTGTCACAAACATCAATAAATGACACTAGATGTCTTGCAATATTTACATTTAACCTTACTCATTGAACACACAATGATGCATTCATCATTAAAAACAATTTAATCTCATTCTGTATTAAGTGATTCCACTGCTGCCATCAAGAGTGAAATACCTACAACATATTCATTAACAGATGCGATTTTCTAAATTAAAATTAGTGTTAGCACAGATGATGGTTATTTATGTGGTTATTTTATGGATTGGTTTACTGTCTTTATAATGCAGTCGGATGTTAGTCTTGTGTTCTGGCTCTTCTTTTGGGCCACAAAATGTGTCCATTTTCTAGAGCATGTTTGATTTATTAATACATTAATTAACAAGCATGGACTAACGTGTAGTTAAGATGGTATATTCATGCAGGAATTCATATGACTCATGTCGTAGTTAAGGTTAGTTCCTCATTAGTACATGTCTTAACTCATCATTAGTTCATAGTAAAGTAATTATTAATTCAGGTATTAGTACATGATTATTCATGTACTATTATTGTAAAGTGTTACCAAAAAAGGGCTTATAAATCTCTCATTACTCCATATCATCACCAAATATTGGATTCAATCTTTTTGTCAACTTGTTATCTTTCAATTAACACAGGTTTTTTATTTCTTGAAAAAATAAATACAATTATAGGAAATTTGACCAATGAGGACACCGGTTGCAGGAACTGAGGGTTTATCTACATGAAATGCTGACAGAGCTGAGAAAGGGATTGTTTAGGGATTGTTTGGACACTTCCATCATGTGGAGGTGTAGATTGTTGTCAAGGTGTTTCAAGGTTTCCTGTTGCTGCTGTTGGCTAATCAGTGCTGAGAACCACTGCCAACACACACACACACACACACAACAGTGGCATTCTGGACAAATGCCCAAGAGGGCAAGGCCACCCAGTGAGAGCAACTGTGACATTGGCATGGCACTTCTTAGAAATCGTATTGATATTCCACAAGGCACAATACCAATGCCTCATAGAAATACCATGATATAACAATAAGATATTTATTCTGGTGCACGTTATTATACTGTATATTATATTAAATCATGGTAATACAATCTGGTACTGTCTCTATACTACAGTCCTGGGGTTGACTTTAGTTTTGTGGGCTTTAAAACCACAGACTACTGTTTTTTTATTCATTATGTTGTTTTATATTGTACAACACAATCCACTGGAATACTGTGGTTGGGATATTCTTTTGAAGACACACTAGTCAATAAGGCTGAGTCCTCTTTATGGTGATCGGTGGTCACATTGGGGTATTGCGTGTAACCAGGCAATGTAAGAGGAGAGTTATTGTAACACTTCTGTCCCGCGGTGTGCAGCTGAGCTGGCAAACGTCCTGCCAGCTGTCACTGTTCCTTTGTGGACAAGACCAACGGGACCAGTGCAAATCCTGCTGGAGACAGTGTGACGCTCAAACACTGACACACACACACACTGCAGCAGCGGGCTGCTTGATGCTAAATACCTTGAACTCAACACGTTTAATTAACCAAACAGGAAATTAAACAGGTTATATTAAACATTTGGGGTTGTAGGGGCAGGGAACTAAAAAAAAAAACACATTAAATTGTGGAAGCTGCTAGTAAACATATTTATCCATTCTCCCGACACTACACAGTTATTTTATAATTGTATAATTTTCAGTCTATTAGTCAAATTTAAGTTAAACAAAAAATGTATAACATTTGACCAAAAATAGAAACTTACCAAACATTTACCAAAATAACATTTGAAGACAAATTTACTGTTTTAACTCTTTCCCTGCCAGTGTTTCTTAAAAAAAGTTGCCAGCCACCGCCAGCATTTTGATCATCCTCACATAATTGTCATGGCCCCCAGGATATTTTGTTGTATGAATATCTGAACATGCAATATACTAAAAGAAAGAACAGAGTCTCTGGCTAAAATAAATCAAAAAACATTTTATTCTAGTTTAATGCATTCCTTTTTTATCAACACTTGAATGTGGGCAAGTTTAATAAAAAAACATTTTTGTCAAAGACTACATCCAGATCGGATTCGGAGCGATGATGAAAACACAGATGGAGTAGATCGAGTCCATCAACACCCCCAAAGCTTCACAGTCCCAGAGCTCGTCCTGAGCCGACATTTTATTCAGTAATATTAGGCAGTTTTGATTTATATGCTGTTTAATGTTGGTAATCACGTTATTTTACATATGCATGATTACATATAATATGGCTTGTTTCTGCATGTAATGGGAAATAGACTGATCGCAGCTGTCTAAGCAAGCAAATGTGTAATGGACTGAACTGTTTGAAATAATATTGTCCACTAAGGAGCCAGTGAAGAGACCTAAGCAGTATTTTAGATGGACTAAATGGAATAGTCCATCAGGAGATGGAGTGAACAACTTTTATCCAAAGCAATTTACATTAAGTTTAAGGTAGACATTTGTTTATTCCAGCGGTTCCCAAACTTTTTTTCTTGCGCACCCCCTTCTATGTGCCAACCGGTTTGGCGCACCCCCACTCCCCACTTAAAAAAAAAACGCAACAAAGCTTTGTTTTATCGCCATATAAAGACTCATGTTTAATCATGCGCAAATAACCAGAACACGCATGACAATAACAACATCAACAAAGTTTCAATATAATGCAACAAAGCTACGCACAAGCTTCCACTTTTAGTGACAGACAGGCTCAGTAACAGAAAGCACGGTTATTTTCAGCCGCATAAAAGAAACATTGCAGCAAGGCTAGGCCTATTAAATGACCGTGGAGCTAGCATCATCATCATCATAACACAACGGTTATGGAAATTAGAACGACAGGAATACAATTGCAATGAAGTTACAAACGATCCACAACATTAAAGAGAATAGCAGTGGTAACGAGCCAACACCGGACCCTTATGCAGGATACAGCACGTGATGAAGCAATATCCACGAGTAGGCTACCATGAATAGGACAGGATAGGATCATAGAGACACAGCATAAGAGATGACTGACAAAATCCGGAGTAGCCTACGCGCACCAAAAAAAAAAAAAAAAACACCACTGGCGAATGCGCACCATAACACATGAAAACACACGGTCGCTTCAGGTCCTTCACTCGATCTCCCCCTCCTGTGCTATCTTTTTAAAGAAGCTTCCTATTTTTGGCAATTTAGTCAATCATTTCTCGAATTCCTCTTTTCATTTTCGCTTTTGAAAGCCACTATTGTGTAATTTGACGACGACTCCATAGCGATATTTTCTGTCTCAAGTTCAACGTTTTTACTGTTTTGCACGCAAAAGCATGTTCACTTACCGACCCGGGAATTTCCTAGTCCCAATTCGAAACAAATTACACCAAAATCCATCATTGTTCGTTTCACACATGTATTGAATGATCAGTAAAATATGTTGGTGTCATTATTTATTAAACGAGTTGGCCTAGCGGCTGCAGTGCATATAAGAAGAGCAGTGCGTAGAAGAAGACAGCAGCTGTCGTCTTCTACGTTTCTATCAAAAACGAATAAATTATATATATTTTTTATTTAAAATAAAAGCGATTACAAAGGAAACGTTTACTGTTCATGTTTTTTAATTTTATTGTATGGAAAAATCCCACTTAAAAAAAACAGACCGCCATTACATTTTTCCTCTCGCGCACCCCCTGGTGGCAGCTCGCGTACCCCTGGGGGTGCGCGCACCACACTTTGGGAATCCCTGGTTTATTCCATTGGAAACACCCCATGGCCATGCTCTTCTATTTGAGCTGTGACCTTTAATTCCTATATTCAGGTGAACGTTGAGGTTTCACCACAAATGAGAGTGAGTGTGAAGGTTTTGAAAAGTGACCACTCTGCATTGGTTGTTTACTGACCACAGGGATTGGCAGGGGACATAGAACTGAAGAAGGATCAGGGGTGTCCAAACCTGCTCCTGCAGAGTTTAGTTCCCACCTTAATTAAACTCACCGGAACCAGCTAATCAAGGTCCAGGCAAGTGTGTTGGAACTGGCCCTATTGGTCCTCCAGGAGCAGGTTTGGACACCCCTGAAGAAGATAATAATAATAACAATTCGTTACATTTATATAGTGCTTTTTCTGGGACCTCAAAGCACTTTACATGGAAGGGGGGAATCTCCTCGACCACCACCAGTGTGCAGCTCCACCTGGATGATGCGACGGCAGCCATATTGTGCCAGAACGCCCACCACACACACACACACACCAGCTTACTGGAGGAGAGGAGACAGTGATGAAGCCAATCAGTATATGGGGATGATTAGGAGGCCATGATGGACAGAGGCCAAGGGGCAAATTTGGCCAGGATGCCGGGGTTACACCCCTACTCTTTTTTCGAAGGACATCCTGGGATTTTTAATGACCACAGAGAGTCTGTGTCAGTCAATAGTGTATACCCAGAGGTAGTCCTGCATGTTAGCACACAACCCTTGCATTTTTAATGCAGCTGGTTACAGTTTAGCCCAGGGTTCCTCACATCTGGCACTGGAGGGCCACCGTCCAGCAGAGTTTATTCCCGACCCTAATCATAGACATCTGAGCAAGCTAATCAAGGTTTGGTCAAAGCTCTGTAGGGCAGTGGCCCTTCAGGACCAGATTTGAGGAACCCTTGTATGGCCAGTAGAGAGAGACCTAAGAGTGGTGGGATGTGGGCTTTGTTGACCTTAATGTGGACTAATCGTGATGAATTGGAGTTTTGTGATAGTGTGATGGGACTAGACAAAGGTGTATTCTTCATAGAGAAGAGGTAAGGCAGAGGATAACATGAAATCACTCATTTCAGAAATGAGGGATTGGGTTCAGGAGGGTTTGTGCCTTATGATATGTTGTAGTATGTTCTTTTCTTTGAAGGTCTCCAATAAGGTTAGCAGCACAGTGGTTGGCATGTCGATGGATATTGTCAAAGGTCTAGGAGAATGAGTTGTGCATGATGGCCACATAACTCTTAAAGTGTGACTCATGTGGAACTTATAAGTATGAGTGGGGGAGGAGATAATGAATGACAACAGCTTCCCCTGAAACACTGTACCTGCCCTCTTGATCTCAATTGCTCCCTTTTCCTTCAAGAAATATCCTTTGATCATCTGCTTTGCCCAATCTTTTTAATGACAATTCATCCTATGCCTAGCGGAGGTAGTCTCATTAGACTTGATGCTTGAGTCAAAACTGATTCTGGAATGGAAGTATAATTCTGAAGAAACCTTGCATCAAAGGTCTTTGTAGGTATTAGTTTCCTTCCATTTTTCTCTGTGGGGGAATAGCTTACAGAGGTGCTTAATCCTGTTGCTGGAGATCGAACTTGCAAAGTTAATCTCCAACCCTAATCAAATATACCCAAACCAACTAATTAAGATCTTCAGGAATTTTTGACAATTACAAACAGGTCTTTTGGAGCACAGTTTGAACTGAACTCTGCAGGAAGGTAAAAAAAAAAAAAAGGTCAAAGGGCATCAGGTTCTAATGAGAGGGTGAAATTCAGGGTAGAGGCAGCAGTATCTGCAGACATTTAAGAAAATTAGTTGGTGGATCATCACAAGATGATTGTTGAAGAGGTGGAAGAGGGTGACATGGGCTGAAAGTTGACCAAGTGAACAAGAATGGGTGGGAGGACAAGGAGGTAGCGAGAGGGAGGCGCAGGAATGAGATGAAGAAGTGGGTGGGAGACTAATATTGTAGACTTTAGATTTTAGACAAAGGCAAGACTTGGTTGTTTGTCTGCCTTGTTGCATTGACATATACATTGGCAGATGTTTTTATCCAAAGCAACATACAGCACATTCAAGGTATACATGTTATCACTACATATGTTCCCTGGGACCCAATCCATGATCTTGGCATAGCTCTGCCAGTTGAGCTCCTAATTAACACACCTGATTCAAGATTCAAGATCTTCAGGATTAAACTTCCAGGCTAGGTTGTTGGGGCGAGTTGGTGCTAAACTCTACAGGACACCGGTTGTCAAGGACCAGGATTGGACACTCTTGAGCTACTGGATCCAGGAACCGAAGTCTGCAACAAGAGGAGTGGGAGAGGGAGCCTAACCCTGAAATGCTAAAGATGATCCAGTCTACTGGGATCTTTGATTGTCACTGCATGGAATTCAAAAGACTGAAAATGGGACCATATTTCAACGATGATGCAATGAGTGGACTTTTGAAGATCACAAGAAGAGTGATGTTTTCAAGGGTTATCCAGGTTCCAGTAACATTAGAGAAGAGTAGATACATAATTTTGGCATAGTTTGAGAATGTGTGCTGCCTTCACAGTGAAGTAGCAGTTTGATCCTGAATCTTGAAGGTTAGAAGTTGAAATATGTCCTTATCTGAGAAAGTCTTAAGTTAAGCAGCAGGTTAAGGTTAATTAGGTTGAAGGGTTAATAAGGTTAGCATACAATATTGTCAGAGGTCTAGGAGAAGGAGTCGTGAATGATGGTCACTTCACTTTACTAGTGTAGGTGCTATCAAGTACAAGTTCTTACTTTCATTACATTTAAAATATTATTTTCTGGGTTATTTGTCTTTAGATAGTATATAAACGGTTTCATTCAACCAACTAGTCGTCCCAATGTTTCTGATTAGTTCATTTGTCTTTATTTTGCTGTCTAAATTCAAGCTACAGTTGAACAGCTATAGTAGTCGTTCTGATCTTTTTCGCAATCAATCAACTCTCAAACGCTTGATACATGACAGACGTGATTGGCAATGTAGTTCTTATTTCCTTTGGATTGTGTAGCTGTGTTTGTATAGCAGAAGGAAATCAAGAAAAGCTCTATAGGAACAGCCTGGGGAGTACTAGTGATGGCTTGTGCTGGCCTTCATCACTGTATGTCAAATCTCTGGCGCAATTACACTGCAATAAATACAAATGAGCGACAGATGACATGACATTGTGACATATTTATTGGCTCAGACTCCTATACAAACTCCAGATATCCATTAGCACGCTCTTAGGATGCAGCCGGGCTTTTAAGACAGTCATGGAAGTGACATTCACCCTGACCTCTGCCCTCATGTAGATTTGTTGAGATGGTGGTCACCCATGGGAAAGACTGTGACTCCATTAAGTGTTGCAATCAGGGTAATGCACTCAGATCTGTGTGTGTGAGGTAGAAAAAGACAGACATTAAGAGAGGAAAATTGCTTTTGAGTGTCCATCTGTATCTCATTTCAGGGTTCAAATACCTTAACGACAACGAATAATGTTAACCAAGACTGCAGCAATTGGTGAACTGGATGTCGATTTGAATAATGTCTGCTAAACATTTAAGATTGGTTAGTCTGTGAATAGTGTAAGTTGCATGAAAAAAACAAACAAACATGGTATACATTGTTAAAACAATAATGCCATAAACAGGCTTCATTTTATTCATGCAATATCCGGTTTCGCGAGGATATACTGCACTTTATTGACATTATTAGTTGACATTAGTATTGAAAATGTTCTCATTCTGAATGCACAACTGAAAACACAATACAGCACAAAATAAACGTTTTATATTCAATTTTGTTTCAGTTTTCACAGTTGAACAAGGAATTAATCTTGGTAAGTCAGTAAATGTATATATTAAACGACTCAAATGAAGCTCACTGTAAGGTTTTAATTTCTGCTAACTGATGTCTTCATCTTAACTGACTGGCTCCTTTCATTAAAGATTAAAGGGGAGCAGTGAGCTAATGCATGGTAAACTTGCTGGCCTGGCCTCAGTGACCACTGCGTCATCGCTCAGCACCGCCACTCAGCTAACGAGCGGCTGCCGTCGGTACAAATGAGAAAATTGATGACATAAATGGTCATATATCTGCTGTTGATAGACAGCTGACCCTCGGCCCTCTGGGATTGACAGTTAGCATGAGGTGAGAGAGGGCCAATCCACATCATCTGCAGGTTATTAGCCGCTGTCACATACATTTTTTCTTTCCCTCCCTCAACACTTTCGACAAATCCAATTTAACTTGGTACACACTTTGGAATCTTTTTAAAACATTACTTTTTTTTTTTTTTTTTTTACATAAATCCCATGTATTTTTGTTAGGGACTATTAAACAGAATGAAAATAAAGTCTGTAACTTACCCTAAAATTGATAATTTTGTCAGTCTCTACTCAGAAATTAAATTAAATAATAATAAAAAAATAAATTAATAATCTCATAATTCTTACCCTACCCCTGACCCCACCCCTAAACCTACCCATCACTGGGGTTTAGACAAATTGTACAAATTGGTTGTGAGATAGCATTTGATATTCATGTAATTGCAATGACGTTTAAATTGATACTTAAATTGATTTACCAAAAAATATATATTTAACTATGGGTTAAATATGTACTATTTTTTTGTGTGCAACCCTGTTACAAAGTGGAACATTCCTTAAAATGTCAAAATGATAGAAGTGACATAAACGGTAATCTCTCTCTCTCTCTCTCTCTCTCTCTCTCTCTCACACACACACACACACACACACACACACATCTGCCAGGATTACTGTGAAATTACCAAAGTTACTGTCAGAAAAAAATGTATCAATTGAATTTATCTAATTAATTTGTTGAATTTACCATTTCAATTTCAATAAAATTTTGGTCCCTAAATATGCAGCTTCTATTGGGCGCTGAATTTAAGCTATTAAAATGTTTACAAAAATTGTAGTGTGTGGCGCAATTGCAAAGCTTAACAAATCAACCCTAGGTTATTGTCAGACAAAAGAAAAAATCAGACAAAAGAAAAAATCAAATATGCTATAAAATGTAATTTATAAAATTAATTTTGATGTTAATCATTTTGATCTGATAAATCAAGTTTTAAAATGTATATAATTATCATTATGGTAACAGAGTCTCTAAATCAACTTCCTTTACTGACTCTTTACTGAAAAAAAAAAAAAAAAAAACGATTTTCTGCACTATTCATGGAAAGTGCCACTCAGTCTTACTTTTAAACCCTGCCCTGGGGTAACCAAAACACAGCATTCATCTTCCAATCCTTTTGCACTTCCCATCTCGTGCCCCAATTGTTTGTTTATTCTTGCGTTTTAAATTCTTGAATTTCACCTTGTCTTTCCTACATTAGCGCTCTGCAGAAAGAGGATCAAACTCCATGTCTGTCAGGGCTGACTTATAAAGGGGTTTTACTTTTTCTCTTCAGACCTTTTGGATGACGTCACCATGGGATCTAATCCCATCAAAGGCAGGCTGGAGTGGTCTGTAGATGGTGGACGAGGCTTTTTTTCATGCTGCCTGGAGAGTCAAACAAAGCACATATGGTGTTGAAGAGATGAGATGGATAAGACGCATGGTGGGGTATAGGCAAAGGCTTATGGGAAGGCAGTGCTGTTTGATTTTCAGGACAGGATGTAATAAATAGTCATCAAATAGTTCCCTTACAGTTCTACAGCACAGTTCTCAACTGTAGAGTGTGAAATACCAGTAATAATGTTTTAAAAAATGAGAAACATTGGCTCATACTGTGGCTCCCGGGAATCTACTGAAAGATGAAATCAACAATTAATTATCAATAGGTTGAGAACAAAAGGAATTAGTGGTAAGGGATATAAAGGAAATTAATTAATAATGAAAGTAAGGCATGTTGAGATCATCTTTTGGTGCTGTGGAAAAGGAATCGGAGTGATGCAACAGAGTGTATCTAACCTGTCATACTTGATAAAAGGTAGAGCTCATAGCAAAACTAAAGCACATAAAAAAAATAATAAAAAAAAAAGGCTTTTTGCACAACAGTAGTTCATGCATTCATGCATTGTGTATTGTAGCCCAATTAAAACACTGTATTAACCAATTAGCATCCAGGAACGCCCTACTACTGTATATTAACACTGTCAGGTCACGTCTTAAGTAAACCATTTCTCACACAAGTCAACCTAGACTTCTTCCAATCTTTGTTCCATTTCACTTCCAGTGTCCTCCAGAACTCTTCCTTCTCAATGGCACATTGTTTATCCGCTCTTTGATTCATTTTACAGGCCAGATGTGACTGCTTGCAGTTAATTTGTTTTCTGTGCAACATATTTGCACAGAGCTCTGCTTGTGTGCGTGGGAAGCTTTTTGGCGACGGTCGCTGTCAGACCGGCCTCTAATGAATCCCATTAAATCATGCACTTTGTCATTATGCTGCCTTTAAGAGCCAGAAACTCACTTTAACTTTACAAGTATGCAACCCCCATTGTGAGTGAATGCTACGTTGAGGAAAACAAACTACTTGACATCAGTGGACTCCTGCAATAGAATAAAATAAATGCATTGAGTGTCTTCTCACTTGGCAAACAGGGATTAGAAAGTTTGACACGTGAAACTGCTGTTGCCAAACTTTAAGTTGATGAGCACCTTCCAATGTCTACAGCATGCATAAACAACCGAAAGACCTGGATTCATCACCATGTCATCTGCCAAGAAGGGAAACGTGTGTTTAAACAATGGCTCAGATAAAAAGGGTGGACTTTACACTGAGCAGACCAGCCCAATCAATCTTTTGGTCCACTACTTTCCAAAAGCCTGTCTCCTTGACTGTATCCTTCAAATAAAAAATAGCAAAAGGAATCGTGTAAGATAAATTTGCTGACGATGTCCACTTGTGTTATTTTCCCAATTTCAAGACACATCAGAGCGTGTTTTGTTGGGTCTGCAAATATCCCCATCAGTACAGTGAAGATTTGATGGATGGTGATACTATGGACACTTCACACAAACAGATCCCTTGATCTCCAGTGTCCAGAAGTGTTTTCCGGGGTTGGCATGCGGCCCAGGCGCCAATCCTTCGGCTGAAGATGGTGTGACCCCAATGGACCAGAGCCGCAGTGATGTCTAGATGGTAAACCTTGTTGAGCACAACTTGTTGATACACATTTGACAAGGTTAGGGTTGAGTCAGCATTGGGGTCCCAGACAGCAACAGATATAAAGGGTGGACTTTGCACTGAGCACAGCAGCCCAATCAATCTTTTGGTCCACTACTTTCCAAAAGCTTGTCTCCTTGACTGTATTGAGTGTAAGATAAATTTGCTGATGATGTCCACGAGTGTGAATTTTCCCAATTTTAAAACACATCAGAGCGTGTTTTGTTGGTTCTGCAAATTTCCCCATCAGTACAGAGAAGATTTAATGGATGGTGATACTGTGAACTCTTCACACAAACAGATCCCTCTATATCCAGTGTCCAGAAGTGTTTTGTTTCCGGGGGTGGCATGCGGCCCAGGCGACAGTCCTTTGGCTGAAGATGGTGTGACTCCAATTGCCATGCAGTGACGTCTAGATGGTAGACCTTGTTGAGCACAACTCACAGAGGATACACATTTGACAAGGTTGGGGTTGAGTCAGGGTTAGGGTTGCTCTCAGAATTAATGAACAAAATGAGGCTCTGTCCCAAATGCTAAGGTCTTGCTGTCGGTCCACACATTAGTGACGTAATGGCACGTAAGAGTGTCAGGTAGTAGCTTGCTGGGGAATCCCATGGACCAGAGCCACATTGCTTTTTTAGATGTTAAAATGCATTCCACAAAAGTCTCATTACATTTGTCAAGGATTGAATGCCCCATATGAATTTTGCAAGACTGAGGGTTATCATGGTCATGTCCTGAATGCTGATCTAAGGTCCTGCAATCCTTCTCTGGGTCGACATGTTAGTGACATATTGCCGCTGTCTGGTAGTAATTGCTCTGGAATCCCGTGGACTAGACCCGTAGTGCTTTCTATAGGATCAACCTTGTTCACCAAACCTCTTACAAAGTATACACATAACAAGTTAGGGTTGGGGTTGCTCTGTGACACGTTGAACACAATATATGAATGTAACATGTGACTTTTTGCAAAATGAGGGCTACAGCCTTGTCCCAAATGGCACCCCAAAGTCTTGTTGTCCTCGAGTCCACACATTAGTACCACAATGCCACGTAATACTGTCAGGTAGTAGTTTGATGTGGAATCCCATGGGCCAGAGCCACAGTGCTGTCTAGATGGTAAAACTTGTTCAGTGAAAGATTAATCAGATACACGTTTGACAAGGTTGAGGTTGCAGTTGCTTATGGACTCAATGAATTTTGTGAGACTTATCACAGAATGAGGGCTTCCATGGCCATTTCCCAAATGCTGTCCTAAGGTCCTGCAGTCCTCCTCTGAGAAGTAGCACCACTGATGGTTGAGGTTGCTTTGGGTCTCATTACAAACGTGCATTGGAATCTCACTGGACTTTTCACAGAATAAGAGTAATCTCCACCATGTCCCAAAAGGTCTTGCGGCGCTCCAGATCCACATGTTTGTGATGTAATGCTGCATACTGTCAGGTAGTAGTTTGCATTTGCATCACAGCTGTATAGTTCAGCAGAAATCTTACGAGATACGGAATTGACAAGGTGAGGATTGGGATTGCTGTGGGCCAAGACCAAAGGTTGCACTGAGGGTCTAAAATCTAAAACAGTGGCTCTTAACTCTGGTCCTGGGGACCCACTGCTGTGAAAATTTTGTATGTCGCCCTTGTCTGACACTCTCAGTTCAGTTCATGGAGCTCATTCCCAATGAGCTGATGATCTGAATCAGGTGTGTTAAAGAAGACATACAAGATGCGGCACCCCAGCCATGGGACTATCCTCTTCTTGGAGGGCCATCTTCCTGCACAGTTTAGCTCCAACCTTAATCAAAAACACACATGTACCAGCTACTCCAAGTCTTCATGAGAAGTAGAAACATTTAGGTAGATATTTTGATGGCAACTTTGAGTTAAATTCTGCTGAAAAGTTGCCTCAAGAAGCAGGAATCTCACAAACATGAGCTGTGTTCGAAATCACCCCCTATACCTTCATTCACTTTTCACTCCACTAATATAGTCCACTTGTGAGTGAATGAAAACGAAGGAGTGAATTCGGACACTTAATGAGCCAGAAGGGCTGCAGCTTTAGCATGGTTTGTGCAGTTTAATAATCATTTGATACGTAGCAAACTGACTGCTCCAGTAGTATTTATCTCTTTCATGGAAACGTACTCGGTTACTAACGTAACCTCGGTTCTCTCTAGAGAGGGAACGAGTACTGCGTAATATCTTACGCTATGGGGAAAACCTCTTTTCCATGAGATACTGAAGCCAAAAATTATCCTTAATTTTCTATTAATGTAAAACGCTTTGCAGCAGCAAGCAGACCTAGGCGAGACAGCTTGCGCGCCTATTGGCTGCTCTTGCGGCAAATGCAGCAGCCTATCGAGAGGCTATGTGTGACGTAATGACCAATGGGGGCACTTCGCGCCCATATCGTCACGTCCCGCCAGAAAGGGCGTGGCCTTGCCTTAAAAATAGGCTCGATAGGCTGATACAAACTGGTTTTCATCGCCGAAGCGAACCAGAGCGTATTTTAAGCACGGCAAGATACGCAGTACTCGTTCCCTCTCTAGAGAGAACCGAGGTTACGTTAGTAACCGAGTACGTTCTCTTACGAGAGTATCTCTCGTACTGCGTAATATCTTACGCTATGGGGAACACCATGCAACACGCCGTGCAAACAGGGATCCAACACCAAAGTCCCGGGGCCGAAGCCCGGGGCGCATATAGTGCACAATCACCATAAACTCATATAGAGCGGGGAAGAGAGGCTGGAAGCATCATTCCTTATGAATTAGCACCCAGAGGGGCTTTATTATATGTTTAACCAAAACGCGCAGCCAGGGCGAAAGCTTTCGGCCTGATCTGGGTGGTCATGCTGTGTTAACACTCGTGGGGCTGCTGTATTGTCTAATGAACAGTACGCAGGTCAGATTCAGCATCTGGGCCGCACAGGGGGGCAGATAGCACTGAATTTTAGATCGCCAGAAGCTTAGCTTGTAAGGCGGGCACCTCCAGGTTATAGTATTTTATAAATGTAGACGGCGAGGCCCAGCCCGCGGCCGTACAGATATCTTGCAGGGTAACCCCGCTGGACCAAGCCCACGAAGAGGCCACGCCTCTCGTGGAGTGCGCTCTGACACCCAAGGGGCACTGCAGGCCCTTTGAAGTGTAAGCCAGCGCAATGGCGTCCACTATCCACCTGGATAGGCTCTGTTTTGAGGCGGCGAGTCCCTTGGAACGCCCGCCAAACAAAACAAAAAGCTGTTCGGTCTGTCTGAAAACAGACGAGCGGGACATGTAAGCTCTTAGTGCCCTGACAGGGCAAAGGAGGCTCGCGTCCTTCTCCTCATTGAGAACCGGAAGGGCAGACAGGGAAATTACCTGGGCCCTAAACGGTGTGCTGAGGGATTTCGGCACGTATCCGTGCTTAGGTTTGAGAATGACCTTCGAGTCATTAGGCCCAAACTCCATGCATGACGCGCTTACTGAGAGCGCTTGTAAGTCCCCTATGCGCTTCACTGAAGCGAGAGCCGTGAGAAACACTGTTTTGAAAGACAGGTGTTTCATGTCCGACAATTGGATTGGCTCGAACGGGGCGCCTTTCATGGCCTCCAGGACCGTGGAAAGGTCCCACGTCGGGACTGAAGGGGGCCTGGGAGGGTTCAGCCTCCGGGCTCCTCTAAGGAAACGTACAACTAAGTCGTTCTTCCCCAGTGACTGGCCAGACACCGGTTTTGCAAACGTTGCTATGGCCGCCACGTAAACTTTGAGCGTGGATCGGGTCCTGCCCTTATCCAATAGCTCTTGAAGGAAGGAAAGCACTTCCGAAACCCCGCAGTCCACGGGTGAAAAGCTCTTGGCTTGACACCACGCAGAAAACACAGACCATTTCGAGGAGTAGAGACGTCTAGTAGACGGAGCTCTAGCCTGCGCGATCGTGTTTAACACTCCCTCTGGGAGGCTAGCGGGTACCCGTTGATGGCCCATGCGTGCAGGGACCACAGTTCCGGGTGAGGATGCCAGATCGAGCCCCTCGCTTGAGAGAGAGGGTCTCTCCTCAGGGGTACAGGCCATGGGGCAGTGCTGGTCACATCTGGTTAATGTTTCCCACAGCAGCTGGATCGCGGGTGCAGCGACCATTCCCCTGCTGGGACATTGTTTCTGGACAGTCTGTCTGGCCCCACATTCAGGTGGCCAGGCACATTCGCTGCTCTAGTGAGAGCAGGTTGCGCTGAGCCCAGACCAGGAGGCGTTCCGTCAGCCTGTGAAGGTTTCAGGACCTGATGCCGCCCTAGCGATTTATGTATGCCACCACTGACATGTTGTCCGACCGGACCAAGACGTGGTGGCCTTTTAACTGGGGACAGAAGCGCCGTAGCGCTTTGTCGACTGCTATCATTTCCAAGCAGTTTATGTGAAGGAGCTTCTCCCGTTCTGACCACAGGCCAGCTAGCGGTCTGCCCTCGAGCAGTGCTCCCCACCCCGAGGTGGAGGCGTCCGTGGACACCACCCTCACACTCGAAGCGGTCCCCAGACTCACACCTGACTGATACCAGTCGGTTCTTTTCCAAGGTTCCAGAGCTGAAACGCACTGTAGGTCGACCCTGAGACGAAACAGACCCGCTGTCCATGTCCTGGGTGGAACCCGCGCTTTCAGCCACATCTGCAGTGGGCGCATGCGAAGCAGGCCCAACTGGAGTACAGAGGCTGCTGAGGCCATTAGACCCAGCATTTTCTGAAACCTTTTGAGCGGAACTATCGAGCCGTGGCGGAAGGATTTCGCGACGTGCTGAATGTTTAGTCCGCGCTCCGGTGACAGGCGTGCTGTCATGGATAGCGAGTCCAACACTGTTCCCAGAAAGGAAATTTTCTGGCTGGGAGACAGTGAGCTTTTCGCCCAATTGACTGTGAGGCCCAGCTTCTCGAGGTGCTCGAGTAATGTGGTCCTGTGTTCTATAAGCTCTGACTGTGATCGAGCTAGAATCAGCCAATCGTCCAAGTAGTTCAGGACTCGCATGCCCTGAAGCCTCAGGGGTGCGAGCGCCGCGTCCATGCACTTCGTGAATGTGCGAGGTGCTAGAGACAGGCCGAACGGTAGGACTGTGTATTGATATGCCTGGCCCCCGAAGGCGAATCTCAAGAATCGCTTGTGATGGGACGCTATTTGTATTTGAAAATAGGCGTCTTTCAGATCTATTGACATAAACCAGTCCCCGTAGCGCACTTGCGCGAGGATTTTCCTGGTCGTAAGCATTCTGAACTGGCGTTTGACGAGCGCTCTGTTCAGTTGTCGCAGATCTAAAATGGGTCTGATGCCCCCATCTTTTTTTTTTTTTTTTTTTTGGTACCAGAAAATATCTGCTGTATAGACCCCCTTCGCTCTGAGATAAAGGTTCTATAGCCCTTTTGCTCAGTAACTTCGCTATTTCGGCTCTAAGTAGATGAGATACTTCATTTCTCACCGTAGTTTCGACGCGCGCCGTGTAACGGCGAGGGCGTCGAGCGAATTGCAGCGAATAGCCTCTCTTTATAGTGTTCAGCACCCATTCTGATACCCCGGGAAGCTTTGACCACGCGTCTGCGTGAATAGCTAGAGGTAGAATGAAATCCGGGCTCTGGCTGTGGCAAACTGGCAGCTCGAGAGCCCTGGCATACTAGGAACAAAACACTGTGTTTACAGCGTACGAGGCGGGGGGCGCGCTGATCACAGCGGGCAACCTGGCCGCGCTCAGTTTCTCTATGGCAGATAGTGCAGAGAAAGTGAGCGGGGCGAATCCCGTAGGATTCGTTGTGTATGCGAGAAAACGTGGGTGCGGGATTGCGGGCACGTTTACTACATTCAAAACACTGTAGGTTAGAGCCGACTGAGTGTGTGTTGGTTTCGTTTTTTTTTTTTACAGAAACCAAGGGACACGCGGCGTGTAGTGTAAGCGGGCATTGTGGTATGGGCGCGTTCACTACATAGTGTGCACAATCGATCGGGGTCAATTTTATTTGTGCTAGCTCTGCACCGTGGCAGGCTGTGTTTGGGTGTGGGAATGGGCACTGGGGGAGTGGGCATTCTTACAACACTCATAACACCATCGGCCGTGGCCGGAACACCAGAAAATGCACTTTTTAATGGATTTATCTGGGTAGCCGTAAAAACGTCTTTTGTGCGCAGGCAAGCGGGCTGAGACACCGGCTGGCTCACTGCGAAATACACTGGAACAGTCACAATGCTTGGGACTGAACGAGCGACTGCAGGCTTCGTTTTTACAGAAGCTGTGGGGCGTGTAATGTGTAGTGTTTGTGGGCACATTCACTACACTTACTTCACAATCGATCTGTGTCAATTTTATGCGTGTGAGCCGTGATGCGATTTATCTGGGTCGCCATAAACGCAGCGTTTTTGTGCAGGCAAGCGGGCCGTGGTACCGGCTTGTTTACTGCAAAATACACTGGAGCAGATCATAGCGTCATCACAATTGTGTATGGGCATTTGATTACAGCCGTGCATGTTACATAAGCTCATTGCTGCAATATTGACATTTCCAGTCGCTCGAACTAGAGGAACTGAGAAATGTATGAGAAAAGGGAGTTGGTCCGACCTCAGTGGGACTGAAAAACTAATTTCTCATTTCGCCGGTGACGCATGCGCACGGGGCGTGCATAAATTTATTCTGCTGCGAGAGCCGGGATCGAACACGGGTCTCCCGCGTGGAAGCTTCGAGTTTTGCCACTGAGCCACAGGGGGGAACACGAGAGCTTAAGTTAGCGCGGGCATATAAAAGAGCGTCATCACAGTTTTGTGTGACAGCGTCTGTTGCAGGTGTGCGTGTTAAATCACAGGCTCATTACTGCAATATTGACATTTCCAGTCGCTCGAACCAAGAGGAACTGAGAAATGTATGAGACAAAGAGGGGTTTGGTCCGACCTCAGTGGGACTTAGAAACTCCCTTCTCATTTCGCTGGTGACGCACGCGATCACAGTTTTTGTGTGTCGGTGTTTGTTTGCAGGCGTGCGTGTATATCACAGGCTCGCTGCTGCAATATTGACATTTTCAGCCGCTCGAACTATGAGGAGCTGAGAAATGTTTGAGTAATGGAGTCTTGGTCCGGCCACAGCGGGACTAAACAACAACTCTTTCCTCATTTCCGCATAAAGTTTATCTGCTGCGAGCGCCGGGTTCGAACCCGGGTCTCTGGCGCTAAAGCTTAAAGTTTTGACACTGGGCCACAGGGAAACAACGTAAGCTTAAGTTAGCACGGGCAGATAAAGGAGCGTCGTCGGCGTTAGTTTGCGGGCGTGCGTGTAAATCACAGACACACTGCCGCAGTATTGACGTTTCCAGCCGCTCGAACTGAGAGGAGCTGAGAAAAGTTTGAGAAGTGGAGTTTTGGTCCGGCCGCGGCTGGACTAATAACACACTCCTTCCTCCTTTCGCCAGTGACGCATGCGCACGGGGTAGCTCTCTTGTAACGTAAAGAAAGCTAGCCGCGCCTTGGTGGGTTCGTCGAGCTCGTAGACGGACGCGGCGGCAGACGGCGGCCGTTGTTCGTCAGTGAGCGACTCGAGCGAAGCTGGCGGGCGAACCGGCGAGCTTTGGCGGGCTGGATAGCTCGGGAGCGCGCTGGGCGCGGCACCACGGCGGGCTGTGGCGTCTTTAAAAAGACGGACGCGGCGGCAGACGGCGGCCGTTGTTCGTCAGTGAGCGACTCGAGCGAAGCCGGCGAAGCTGGCGGGCGAACCGGCGAGCTTTGGCGGGCTGGATAGCTCGGGAGCGCGCTGGGCGCGGCGCTTCTTGCGGCGCGGCACCACGGCGGGCTGTGGCGTCTTTAAAAAGACGCAGCTCTTTTAGTGAGGAGAAGTGTAAGTCGCGTCACGTAAGCGATCTCACACTCTCAGCAGAGTAAATATACATGATATAAAGGATATAGTACGCCGGAAAGCGCAGCAGGTACGGCGGCTGAAGGCGGCGAGGCCAGCGACTCCAAAGGCTCGTCCCGCTGAAAAGCTTGCGTCGACGGCGCGGCTTCCCACTCTGGATCCAGCGATGCGTGAGCTTCGCTGAAGAGATGAAAATCAGTTTGTATCAGCCTATCGAGCCTATTTTTAAGGCAAGGCCACGCCCTTTCTGGCGGGACGTGACGATATGGGCGCGAAGTGCCCCCATTGGTCATTACGTCACACATAGCCTCTCGATAGGCTGCTGCATTTGCCGCAAGAGCAGCCAATAGGCGCGCAAGCTGTCTCGCCTAGGTCTGCTTGCTGCTGCAAAGCGTTTTACATTAATAGAAAATTAAGGATAATTTTTGGCTTCAGTATCTCATGGAAAAGAGGTTTTCCCCATAGCGTAAGATATTACGCAGTACGAGAGATACTCTCGTAAGAGAACTATCATTCATAAACCGTAATTAAACAATCTAATAATCAATTAAAAAGGAATTTATACCTGTATGGTATTACGCTGTAGCCACATTGGACAAGAGGTTTAGAAAAAGGATGGATGGATGATTCAGCTGCAGCGCCATCTTCTGGTCACACGCGGGAATTAATTCAACGCACGACCCTCACAGTGCATTATGGGAATTCTCAAGCCGTTGAGCCTACACCAATTGTACACTTGTTATTGCGGTGCATTGTGGGATTGAATGAGTGCATTCAGTGATGTCCGCTATGGTTTCAGACACCACTACAAATGGCTGTCCCCTCATATGTGACCCTGGACCACAAAACCAGTCGTAAGTCGCACGGGTATATTTTTAGCAACAGCCAACAATACATTGTATGGGTCAAAATGATCGATTTTTCTTTTATGCCAAAATCATTAGTATATTCAGTAAAGATCATGTTCCATTAAGATATTTTGTAAATTTCCTACCGTAAATATATATAAAAAATATTTTTGTGAGTGGATGCAGCAAAATCGCGCAAAAAAAGTCAGAAAACACGCCTAAAAAACTTCGCTCGCTGCTAAGTTTGGTATCGTTGTCAAACTTAGATTTCCCACTTTCGGTTTCATAACTCTCCACAACGTCATTAGAGCAGTAAGCCAATAGAGAGCGTTAAAATAAAACTTTCTCATGTAAAAAAAAAACAGTTTTCTTCTTAGCAACGGCCTGCTACAGCGCCTCTCATTGGCTGGCGACTTCTTCGCGTGCACAGTGTACACAATCAGCAATGGTTACGGTGCAAGCCATGAATTCTGAGATAGCGCGTTTGCTCAATTTAAACTTTAATGACAGCAATAATGTAACGAACATAGTAAATTATTTTTTCGAAAATGATTGGGAAGATGATACAGAATGTCCAGAGACCGGCTTGGCAAAGGATATGCCCTGGAAGACGACGAATTCGATCAATGTGTGGATCTCTTCAATTGTATATGTTCCTGGTGAAATGTGATGCGATCTGGTAAATGCCACCACATGGTGAAATTTGACATAGCCTATTACAGGTTTTGATAATCTGTTTTCCAAATCATCCATAATTCATTGATTAAAATGACGATTTTTTCTCTCTCTCCGTGCGTGTTCTTAAAGTGAAAGACAGTCTTTTCAGCTTGCCACTATAAATCGCAATTTTTCTGCACTAAACTTGTACATTTTCCCAAGATATATTCAAAGAGGATAGACAAGATGTTATAGAATAATAATTTAATGAAAACCCAATTTTGACAAAAAAAACTGACATTCGATCTATTTTTTAGACCTTACTGAAACCGTACCAGCGCGACAGCAGATGGGTTTGCCTAGATCGCATTACAAATAGGCTATTTTAATGAGATTTTTTGTGTGTATAAAGGTTTAGTTGTGGTAAATCAATGGTGTAAATTTTATTTATTTCCCTTCATTAGTAATATGCATAGCTAAGGACTTAATTTGGACAACTTTAAAGGCGATTTTCTCAATATTTAGATTTTTTGCCCCATCAGATTCCAGATTTTCAAAAGGTTGTATTTCGGCCAAATATTGTCATATCCTAACAAACCATACATCAATGGAAAGCTTATTTATTCAGCGTTCATGTGATGTATAAATCTCTATTTAAAGAAAATGACCCATAAGACTGGTTTTGTGGTCCAGGGTCACATATAGTGTCCTATTTAAAGTTATAGGGGGTGATTTCAGACATAGCCATCCAGAGCAGTTGCCTGTGTACGTCTGCATTAAAAGTCCCCCAGAAACCCTTGACATGAGACCTTCTACCCTACACAAACTTTCCAGTCCACTGTTAGCTTTTGGATAGACAGTCAGCTCCTAAATATTGTGGAGTGTTTTTCTTAGGACAGATATCTAGCATAAGAGCCAGGACACAGAAAAACACCAGTCATCTCGCTGGACTGTTTATCTTCTGACTCCACTGATCTTCTCTGCCTCCCTCAAATTCTCGACCTCCCAGAGATAGCAAGTAGAGCTAGTGGAACTCTGACAATATATCACAACTGAGGCATTTTCTCACAGTTTTCCCATTTCCCGTCTGTAATGTGGGAAGACTCATTGGGCCATTTCTCACAGGTGCAAAACTGAACACATGATTCTGTAATTTCCTTAATTTCGTGATACTTGAGCTTCAGTAATTTTTAGTGAAATTACAGCAGTGACATATTTTGGCTGAGGACTACAGAAGCATTTTGTAAAGGAATGTTTGTTTTGTATTCATTTCTCTTGAAAGTATATTAGAGTACATCACGAGAGGGAGTATCTAAAACCTCAATAAAATCCAATAAGCCTTACATGTGTTCCAAAGTGGTCCAGAGCCCCATCCAACAATCAACACCAATATGCAGTGACCCCAAAAATATTGACTTAAAAAATTTACTTAAATAAGGATAAATGCAGTCAGTTGCCCTCAAAGTCACACAGGTGCCCTAGCAGAGTACATTTACATGCAAGTACCTTTCAAGGAAAAAGGTTGAAAAAGATTTATGGGTAACATTTTAAGTTAAAAGTTACATTCTATATGTAACTAACTCTCATTAAAGTATTAGTAGACAGACTGTTAATTGGTAGACTTTTCGGTTAGGTTACTTTTGGGGAGCGTCAAAATAAAGATTGATCAGATATTAAGCAGTCAGTCTACTAATACTCTAATGAGAGTTAGTTGACATGTAGTTACAAAGTTAGAAGAGTGTCAAAATGGGCCATCGAAATAAATCAAGTGTTACCATATTCTGTCATAGTTGTATAAATGTATAAATATATAATATTTGTATTTTTTTTTTCATCACCTGCAATCAAAAACCAGATTAACAATATACAGGGCTTTGTTGTTATTGCACACAAATCTGAACAAAAATGGGTGTGTTTTCCTAAAATTGTCACTATCTGGTCGAAAGAAAAGCACAGATGTGTTCATCAACAAGTTTTAAGAATCGTAATGAAGCGGATGAACATTAACTTTCTGGAATCAATGTGTTTCCTAGAAGCTTATTTATATGCGGACCCGTGTCACTGACACCGGGAGGTAAGGTTACTTTCAAAGTGCTGTTTCGTTTTTTTTTGTTAATAGTAATTTTACGTAACTTGAGTAATCTGGAAAAGTCCCTGGAAAAGAAAACCGATTATGTGTGTGAGGCATAAAGTCATTTTTCTTTCACTAGAATTGCTGCTGCTTATACTGAACATCAGAAGAATCAATGCATTTGTTTGATTGTCTCTTGCAATGTGTTACAATGCACAGTATCAGTACGGTGGCCGAGAGAGCTCAACGCGCTGCAACTAAAACAAATGTATATAGAAAAAAACACATGCAAATAGAAAAAAAACACCCTCAAATTAATAAAACATCTTTATCAGTTTCACGACACATGTGCTCCAAATACTCACAACCAAATACAGACACGCGCTGCAAATAACACTGACCACACCGGAAATGTTTCCAGGGCAAACAAGCGCGTCCCAGCCGGGTTCGTCACTTATTAGGGTCCCCTGGAAACATGTCCGTTGTGGTCTGTGTTATTTGCAGCGCGTTTCTGTATTTGGTTGTGTTGTGAGTATTTGGAGCACACGTGTGTCGTGAAACTGATGAAGATGTTTTCTTAATTTGCGGGTGTTTTTTTCCGTTTGCATGTGTTTTTTTTGCTGTTTTAATTTTTTTTCTTCTATTTGCCTGTGTTTTCAATTGCAGCGCGTTGAGCTCTCTCGGCCACTGTATATCAGTCATAAGTTACAAGTAAATACCATTACAAGTAAATATCATGAGTAAATACAAAATAATTAAGGAAATGCAGATTTCTTCACTGTGTACTCTATGTCGGATTACATTATTTGACTTAAAAATATGACTTGTTTATTACACAGGGGTTAATTAATAATAATACAAAATAATAATATTTAAAATAATGATGTATAATTATAGTATTAAACTTAAACGATTTTGATTTAAGTAATTATATAATAGTATCAAAAGTAGTTTTTAAACTATAAAACAAAGTTAAAGCATGAAGGCAGAACATCCCCCCCCCCCCCCCCCCCAGATAATCTCTCAAAATAACTAACTAATAGAGTCTCAAATGTATTCAATGATTAAATGAATATGCAAACAACCATAACTTCAAGTATTTGCAAATGTTTTCTGTTCCTTTCTTTTTTATTCATAAGGACATATATATTTAACTTTTTGAGATGAAGAAAACAATAATTATACTTTATCTCAGAGGACTTAACTGGCTGAAAACGACAATCATTAATTATTAATATAACCCTAAGTGCTTGCTTAATTAGTTGTGGTTTACTTTCTTTTTTTATTTCATTGAATTAGGGAAAACAACAATTTAATCATATTTAAGGACTTAGTTTGAGCGAGTCTCAGAAATAGCAATGTTTTTATGAAGCTATTCATTTCCCCCTGCGCTAGAGTATTCTCTAATCCTTCTCTCTCTCGTTCTCTCCGTCAAACACACAATAGATCTCCTCAGCATTAGTCCGTTTGATGTCTGCCATGAAAAGCGAAGCCATCGCCCCTGTGTCACTCTTCTCCGTCCTTTATTCTCTTGTTTTGACTTATTTATTCCAGGCGTCTCAGTCATCACTCTCTCTTTGAGCTGTCCCCCCGGTGCCCTTTCCCGAACGGAGCTTGCGGTTTTCAATCAGCACTTCCCACTCACTGGGACCGTCCGGTTCTCACGTGCCCGGGCCCGAGCGAGCGCCGGGCGCGCGTGCACAGACTCTGCGATATTATTACACAGATGGCAGTGTGAACTTCCCTCCACATTTTCAGGGAGGAATTCACCATGAAGGAATTGTGCCTGCTGATAGTGTTGTTTATTTGCATACTCTGTTTTTGCACCTGATCCACTGAAGGAGTTACATGACTGCAAATCAAGAAACAGACCCAAACTCATGGGTTTTGAGCACTAAGTGGTGAAATGATGTATAGAAGACATTTGTTCTGGCATACTTTACTGGGACTGGACAGCATTACAATCGAATCACATGAATTGGCTATTAGTTAACGCTGTTATATGGTAGGGGGCGCTACATCTTCTGAAAGAGTAATGAATCTCCCGATCAAAACACAGGAAAAAAATAAGCAGGAACAAGCGATATTATATGTTATCATGCATATGTAAAATAATGCGATCATCAACATTAAACAGCATATAACTGCCTGAATGAAATGTCGCCCCAGGACAATCTTTAGGACTGTGAAGCTTTGGGAGTGTTAATGGACTCAATTTACTCAATCTATGGTTTGATTTGTTTGATCTAGATGCAGTCCTTTTTCTCAACACAATTTTCTCAGATTTAGCTCAAAATGTTGCTTTTTTTATTATTAAACTTACCCACATTTAAGTGATGAATGTGCTTTCTTTTGATAAAAAAAGAATGTTCAGATATTCATACAACAAAATATTCTGAGGGCCATGACAATTTTCTGAAAATGATTAAAAAAAAATGCTGCTGGTGGCTGGCAACAAAATTGTGCTGGCAGGGAAAGAGTTAAAATGCAAAAAAATGCCCTTTACTATATAGCACATCTGAAAATATGCTGTTCTCCATCATTAGATGTAATAATAATATCTATATGCACACAAGAGGCAGGCCATATATCAAATACAGGGGTGTGTGATATATCGATAGACACGATTAACTGATAGAAATGTGTCAACCTAGAGGTCAATAAGTTATGACAACATATGGTTTTAAATTTCTTTAAAGCAATTTGCTACTTTTTTTTTTGTTATACAAGATTCAACTTTTTTTTAAAAGTCAGTTTAATGTAATTTCACTTGAAATGACTTAAACATCCAAGTTGATTGAACTTAAAAATGTAAGGCAGCAGTTTTGGTTTTTTTTGTGTTTTTTTTCACAGTGTACACACTTGTGTGTCAGAACGCCCTCTTTGCGGGTATCTTTGTAAACAAAGACATTTATATCTTAAGTGAACAAACAGTTAAAGAAAGCGCATGTGTATCAGTGCATTCGGCCTTAAAGTGACAGCAGCCTAAAACATTTATATCATTCAAAATAGTTAATATGTGACGTTTACCCCATGTTTTCTCTGTTTATTATGGTCTGCTACGAAGAATCCCCAAAAAATCACACAGTGTCCTGGAAACATGTATATCAATTATTTTAATTAAAATATTGATTTATCTTTGTATTTATTTGTTCATATCCAGATGCATAAGGTCTTTGCAAATAAATAAATAAATAAAAATGCCTTCATAACTCTGTTTACATTAGTGTGGCACATGTCTCATTCATCTTCTGACTGCACTCCTCTGGGAATACCAGAACAACATTTCCTTGAATATGCAGTCATCATGATTTGTCAACGTTTCTGTTGAGAACAAATGCATATGCATCTATCACACGCTAAAACACACACTCACAAACTGAATGCAACTTCAGATTACAGGTTCTCTGCTAAAATTGTAAAAATATATCTACATGCCTATATCTTAAAAGGTCAGCGGTATGCTTCATATTGACGGTCTGGAGCTCGAGTTATTATTATTCTGTACTACAACTCTCTGGGTTCACAAAATGCACTCGTATCAAAACTTACTTTCAAAAACGGGTAACAGCACCAGATGGTGCAGTTTGCTAAATGCAAAAGCGCCACATATTAAGAAAATCTTCACTGTTTACCCCACTGACAGACACTGTTTATCATAGTAAACAGCTGTCAGATAGGGCCACGTTCTCAGTCGCCAGCAAACACGTGGCAGCCCATTAAGTTTGGTGGGCTGTGACAGATGGATTCATGGAAATGGCAGAAATGCTTTGCCATTCGGCATGAAATGTGTTCTGTATGGAAAATGACTTATAGTTCATTCATTCAAAAAAAGAAGAATGTGGAGCACACAAGAAATTCCTTTGGAAAATGTCTTTATCCATACAGTTAAAGTCAATGGGGTCCAAAACCACAAAATATTGGACCCCATTGACTTTCATTGTACCGACAAAGCAAAACAAAAACAGTTAACTATATTCGTTTGAGATGTTGAGAAGCTTATCTCCTTTCCCGTGTGGAAAACAAAAGAATATAGTTTCATAACGAAACGTGCTAGTGAGCTGGTACAAAACAACAAAACATTGGACACTGACTTTCATTGTACGGACAATAAAACAAAACATAGGTATTTTTCAAAATGTATTTTTTCTTTGTATGAATATGTTTGTAAGCCACTCCAAAACAACTAAACATTGGACTTTCATCGTATGGACAAAACATATTTAGAAAAATATATTTTTCAACAAAAAAATGTTGGACCCCATTGACTTTCATTGCACGGCCAAAACAAAACAGGTTTTTTTTCTAAATATCTTCTGTTGTTTTCCACATTATGAAACTTTTGTGAGCTTTTGTGTCCATTGTTGCCTTAAACAAATAGCACACAACGGCCTCCATTATACTCCTTGAACGCCACTCCCCAAAAGAGGAAGAAGTCGTTTTAAAAGCCCAATGACATTTTTCATTTGGTACATCAGTTTGGTTTTAATGCCTTCAGTGAGTTTTGGATCTAGCATGGCGTGCCAACAGAAACGCCGCAGGCTCACACACAGGCCTGCTGTAAAAGTGTGTGTTCTCACACCAGCCTGGGACGGCACACCGTGTCTCGGAGTAGATTGTGCTTTTATTGGAGGAAATATCTGGACATCTGGATTAATTCCAGCGTGTGTGAAGTGTGGCTGGCACACGGAGACTTCCTGGCTCTCTGTGATGGGAATGAAAGGTCGGGGTCGTGCAACTCTACAAAGATAATAGAAATATATGAGTTTCATGCCATCTGCCATCCTCAGTCATGAACCAGTCGTTGGCGAATCCACTGAAGGATCTCTTCGTCCGTGTGCGCCGATCCCTTGAGTCGCTCCATATGGCAGCGTTTGTTTTGAAAATCCATCTCGCATTTTGAAACGATCAGATTAGATTCAATTCAGCTGTACTTGTTTGATTTAGCGAGCAATGGCAAGGTTAAAGCAACACCAAGTAACTTTTCCTCTGCGGTCGCCCTACTGGTTGGAAGCGGAATTGTCCATTACCGCTGTCGTAAATAATGTATCCTACCGCAGCCTACTGTCGCACGCACGCACGCTCGTGTTTATCAGCTTTGGAATGAGCGATGTCCACAGACAAGGTTGAGTATGATGCATGATTTCATGAAAGTATGATGTATTGCGACATCAGAAACGAAGAAAAATAAAATAATGACTATTGTAACGCTTGCCGTAAAGCAGTCAAATTTTGTAGTTCTTTTTGTGGTCGGGTTCCTACCCGAAACCCGAAGTTAGTGCCAGTAAAAGCGATACAGACGCCGTCAGGCTATGGCAGACGTGTCATTCAACCGATTGTAAGTCGCTGTACCATCACAAGGGTCTTGGAAATATATTATGAAGGTTGAAAAACTACATAGTGTTACTTTAAGAGGGCTGTGCCGACATCTGAGGTCAAGGTGGACTCCGGCGCAAGAAATGAATTCCTCACAAACAACAGCCGTTCAGCAAAGAGGACCGGGAAGTGTTTCAGGCTCCCGGGTCACACACACCGCCTGTAGTCTACTGTAATCGTCACGGGGCCGTAGAGATGTGCAGATCAGTGTTTTGCAGCATCAAAGTGCTGGACAATATCATATGATATAGAGCAACATCAGGGAACATCCTGATATATGATGTGGAGTCACTGCACAGGTGCGGGAGATATCACTGAAGACATAATGCACTCGAGGAACTCACGCTTACACTGTTTTTCACTGTCAGAGTTAATTAATAAATAAGCGTGACTTTAGTTCTCACAAATGTGACTTTATTTATCAAAAGTGCAACTTTTTTGATTTCACAGTTATGTCATAATTGTGTAGTTTTCTTAATTGCAACTTTATAATTTTAATTGTGAATTTATATCTGATGGTTGTGATTTAATATCTCATAACTGTGATTATTAATAGTAATTACGACTATATATCTCACAAAAATTGCAACTTCATATCCAACTAGTTTATTTGTAGGCTATTTGTGACTTTTTTAAGTAACTGTGACTTCATATTTCTTGTGACTTTATTTTTCTTTATTAAATTGTGAATTTATATCTCATAATTTTGATTGTGACTTATAAATTACTGTGATTTTAATTCTATCATTTTAACTTTATTTTTTTGTATCTGCTTCTATGTTTTGTAGTAGTATCTTATAATTATTATTATTATTATTATTATTTTTTTTTCAGACTGTCAATTTATATCTCATAATTGCAACTTTATTTCACGGTTACCTCATAATTGTATATTTTCCTAATTGCAGCTTTATAATTATGATTTTGAATCTTATAATTGTGATTTATTATCTCATAACTGAGATTTTTTTTTTAGTAATTGCAATTTGATATCTCACAAAAAATACAACTTCATAAACTACAAATGCTACTTTATTTATATGTGTGACTTTTTAAAGTAATTGTGTTGTTCTGTATTTCTTCAAAATGTAGATTTATAACTTATAATTGTGACTTACAAATTACTGCGATTTTAATTCTATAACTGGAACTTTATTTCTAGTATCTGCTACTATGTTTTATAATTGTGAATTAATATCTTGTCATTTTCACCTCATATCTTATAATTGTGATTTTATTTATCATAACTGCGACTATCCTTTTGTAATTTTAGTCATTAATAAGTAATGAGAAATAAAGTAGCAATCACAGGATATGTAGTAGTTGCAGTTCTAATATGTAAAGTCTTATACATCTCACAACTATATCCAAATGCTACTTTATTTCTCATAACTTAGACTATTTCTTTTTATAGTAATTGTGACTTCATATTTGAGTTTGTGATCTGTTGTATCTGTTTGTGAATTCATGTCATATATATATGTCTTAAAATTGATGTGAATATTTTCTAGTTTTCCTATTTTAACTTTCTCTCACAACTCCCCATTTTTACTCTTTTTCTAGGTTTACTTTATAAGTGTACAAAAACAAACAGAAAAAATTTAAATATGTATTGAAAATCGATGTTATACAGTATATATATATATATATATATATGAAAAAATAAATAATTTTTTTTATCATATAGTTATATAATAATATTACAGTTTTTACAATGGCGGGGCCCTAAAATCACATGCCGGTCCTACTACCACAAATATAATAATGGAAAAGTAGGATTTGATTGTGATTAGAGGGCTCTGACGGGGAATTATGGGATTGCTTTATGATAACACAAAAACACGAGCGAGATCCCGAGGGCCACGTGAATCTTTCACTTCAAATGTAAACTTGGAAGTTGTGTTTGACTTTCTTTTTCTTTCCAAAACAAGTAGGATATAGATTTCCTCACCTCACTAGTCTGTAACACACCTGACAAGAAGTCAGATTTGAATATGTTATGTATTTAATATAGAAAAATATCCCAGCCCAAGAACAACAGGCTCATTTGGACTCCACAGACGAGAGGCTTTGTGGCTTGGACTGGAGGCGGAGAGGAAAGATTTCATTTCTCTCTCTCTCTCTCTCTCTCTCTCTCATTGTGCCGGACACTTTTCCTAAAGACTGCTACAAAAGTACAATTACATGACGAGTTTGGGATTTCCGCCTCTTTTTGAAATCCGTAATTTTCTGTAATTTGTGCCTTTATCTCCCTGCTAAAACATGCACAAAGGCACTGGATATAATGGCCACATTGATGGCATTTGAGATTAGGACTGGCCCATTACATTCACGAATGCTTTAATGATCTGGCAAGCGCCGCCGTGTCCTGACTTCTGTCTGAGGAACGTTTGGATCTGAACCCTGATCCAGAGTCATACAGATCTGAATATTTGCTTCCTCCCCTGTGTACGCCACAGAGCCCTCCTGTAGGAGTATAGGTGTATATGTGGATCTGTAGGGGGCGCTGCAGTATTTCTAATGGCCAATACTGTCTACTTTAAGTTGAAATACCTGATAAACGCAGACTCACTGCTGTGAGCAGGTTTAGTGCAGATCAGTTTACAGGAAAACACTGTTGGCTTTAAGGTCTTTTTTGATTTGTAGGAAAAAAAAATTCAAAACACAAATTAGGCCTATAAAGACTGTGACCCACTGTTATTTCAGTTTCATTGAGGTGCTATTTTTTGTTTTATTCATATTTTAAATTAGTTTTTATTTTCATATTTTCTGTTTTCATTTTCATTTATAAGCATATTAATTGTGTTTTTGTCATTTTATTAGTTTATTTTATTTTATTTTAAATATGTCTGGATATACTATTGGAGTTTTTATTAACATTTTGAATTATTATTTATTTTCAGTTTCAGTTTAATTTCCGTTAAAGTTTGTCATTCTGTTGTGTTTTTATCATTTTAATAAGTTAAAAAAATAAAATAAATATATAGCTATTTAGTTTTTATTTCAGTTTTAGTTTTAGTTATTTTAGGCCTATATCAATTTTGACTTCTTTGGATTTCTGAAAATGAGAAATGTTGCTTTGGCAACTAGCTGAAGTGAAAAGTTTTACTTTATTTTAAATAATCTATTTTATTTCAGTTAATACTTTCAGTTTCAGTGAAGTTTTATTTCAGTTAAGGTAACACTTTATTTTAGGGTGTCCTTGTTACGTTACATTTACTTACCGTAGTAATAACAGTAAATTATGCATAATTACATGCAACTAACCCTCAACCTAAGCCTAAACCTACCCTATCCCTATAGTAAGTACATGTAGTTACTTAATATTACTCTAAACTTAAATATATACTTACACTGTAACAAGAACACCTTAACATAAAGTGTAACCAATGTTTATTTTTTTTCAAGCAACAACAACAACAACAAAAAAATTATATTTATGGTTTTAGTTTCAGTTAACTATCATAACAAGTTTTTTTATTTGTATTTAGTTATAATTAAATTGTTATTTTAGAGCATCAAGTTGGACTAAATAAAAATAAGAAATGTTGCCTTGGCAACTAGCTAAAATAAAATAAGTTTAGGTTTGTTTACAGTTAAATTTATTTAAGTTTAACTTTGATTTATTTCAAGTGACAAAAGTTTTGGGTAACACCATTGTTAACCAATGAAACCTTATTTTAAAAGTGTTAGTTAATGCATTAGTTAACATTAACTTACTATAATAAATTGGTTATAGCTGTGTTTATGATAGTTAATACAAATATTATTAACTAATGTTAACAGATACTTCTGATTTATATATATTTTTTTATTAGCAATTGAAAATTAAGATTAATAAATGCTGTAGAAGTATTGTTTAACTTTAGTTCACTAATGTACTAGCTCACAAATCAAATCTTATTGTAAAGTGTTACCAAGTATGGGTTAAGTTTTAGTTTTAGTTAACTGTAATAATCCTGCTGCGATCACAATGTTACTTATTCGTACCTCAAATAGCAAACTTTGAAACTTTATGCCCAGTAAACCCTGTGAATAATCGTCCCAGCATAGTCTACTTTTAATTTAATTAACATTTATGAGATCGTTTAATGTGTAATGTTCTTATTAATGGACATGGATAGTTAAATTCTGTCTCTCATATATTGCATAATGAATGGGGGAGATCAGTAGGTCATTTAGGAATGAAAGATGGTGGGACAGAATTATTCACCCGCATGTGAGCGCGAGCAGAGACGAGTGATTAGAAACGTGGACGGATGCCCAGATAAATGTTGGTTAAGCCATTATTCAGACTCACAGGAATGCCTCGAAAGGTGTCCGAGTGAAATGAACACGTCGCACCTTCATAAATACAGTAATTGGCTCTGTAGTGTAATTATCAGGCCTATATGTGGAACGTAGAAATAACCGGAAGTGGAAAGTTATACACATCCAGCCACATGTGTGTTTGTTTATTAAATGTTTCTGATTAATAAAACCATTTGGCGTCTGACTCGACAGTGACGTAACCGATTACATCACTATTTAACCTTCCCACAAACAAAAACACTGTGTTTGAGAGTCAAACTCGTAGTTTTGAACCTTAAGTTAATTATGTTTCTGTATAATGAGTTGGCGACACATTTTACATTTAAAAGCACTGAAAAAAGTGCTTTTGAATATATTTTTTATTTTTTTATTTTTTTTACTTTTAGTGTTTGCATAAATTGAAAACATTTGCACACGTGTTTTAAGTTATAGTCTATGTTTATTTTGTGTGTGATTTAATCCTTTAAAACGTTTGAAATAGTTTTAGAATTGAGTCTATTATATTTACATGTAGCCTACTTGTGTAAGTCTGAAAATCAATATTTTGTGTTCATTTTACTACATCTAGTATCCATCAAACTTTATTCATGTTTAATCCACGTAGATAATTAAAATATATTAAATATAACTTCCACACAGACATTTTTTAATAATAGTTCTAAATATTAAAAAAAATAGTTCACACCACAACTATAACGGCACAGATTAACGTTATGATTAGAATCATTTTCAGAGCGATTTTTTCCCCAACTGATGAACGATAAAAACATTGACAGCCAATCAGAATCCATCCTGCTCTAAAGAGCTTGGGCATTTAAAGCGACAGACAAGTACAGATAGAATCAACAGAATGTTCTTATCCTCTGCTGGTGTGGATGTTATAGTTATATTTAACTTTTAATTTTTATTTAATTTTTATTTAAATATAGGCTACTGTAACTTCCTCAGAGACTTTCCACACAGTTTTCTTATTTCTAATGTCATAACAAACTTTAATTTTGAAAAAAAAAAGGCCCTGATTAATTGAAAGAACTTATTATGATTTGTTGAGTAGGACAGAAAAGACTGGATTCAGTAAAACTAAATGGTTAAAATTTATAATTCCTTCTGGCCATGTTTGTTGCAAATTGGATTGTTTCTTGCACATGCAGTGTATTTTCTAGCCTTCTCAATATCTAGTCATCTCTAACCAGAATAAGGGGTGAATTTAAAAACCAGCATTAAGGAAAGCACTTATCTTATACACAAACTGCCTGCAATTCAGCTTAAACACTTGAATCAAATCACTGTCATTATTTTCAGGGCAAACACGCCTCATTTCTATGCAAATTAGATTTATTCACAAAAGTGGTCTCTACCTCTAATTAATGTTATTATGCTATTACCTTCAGCAGAAAGGCTGACAGTAAACAGAGTTTTATTAAAAAGAGCATTAGCAGTAATTCATAAAATGATGGAAAATAGTGTCATAATGGCATAAAGATGTGCTGTGCAGTCAAGCTTATTTAGGCATTTAAAGGGATAGTGCACCCACAAATGATAATTCTTTCATTCACTAACCCTCATGTTGTTCCAAACCCAAAAGACATTCGTTCATCTCTGAAACGCAAATTAAGATATTTTAAATGAGATCCTGTCCATCCATTGACATTTACACTTTGACGCTTCAGAAAGTGAATTGAGCAGTTTAGTACACATTTTTTTTTTAAGAGACACAATCACTTTCTTGGCCTTTTATTCAGATATAAATTTTGATCAGCGAACATTAAAGAGAAGCTCAACAGTACGTGCTGCGTAACACGAGAATTAACCTCATTGGTTCTTAGTGGTCACCAGTCCTGGTCCTGGAGGGCCGCTGTCCTGCAGAGTTTAGCTTCAACCCCAATTAAACACACCTGAACCAGCAAATCAAGGTCTCACTAGGCATACTAGAAACTTCCAGGCAGAGGTGTTGGACCTGGTTGGAGCTAAACTCTGCAGGACAGCGGCCCTCCAGGACCAGGACTGGTGATCCCTCTTGTAGAAGTTCAAACGTGCTGTGTAACACGAGAATAAACCTCATTGGTTCTTGCAGAAGCTCAAACGTGCTGCGTAACACGAGAATGAACCTCATTGGTTCTTGCAGAAGCTCAAACGTGTGTAACATGAGAATGAACCTCATTGGTTCCTGCACAAGCTCAAACGTGCTGCATAAGACGAGAATGAACCTCATTGGTTCTTTAAGAAGCTCAAATGTGCTGTGTAACACAAGATGAACCTCATTGGTTCTTGCAGAAGCTCAAACGTGCTGCGTAACACGAGAATGAACCTCATTGGTTCTTGCTGAAGCTCAAATGTGCTGCGTAACACAAGATTAACCTCATTGGTTCTTGCAGAAGCTCAAACGTGCTGTGTAACACGAGAATAAACCTCATTGGTTCTTGTAGAAGCTCAAACGTGCTGCGTAACACGAGATGAACCTCATTGGTTCTTGCAGAAGCTCAAACGTGATGCGTAACACGAGAATGAACCTCATTGGTTCTTGCAGAAGCTCAAACGTGATGCGTAACACGAGAATGAACCTCATTGGTTCTTGCAGAAGCTCAAACGTGATGCGTAACACGAGAATAAACCTCATTGGTTCTTGCAGAAGCTCAAACGTGCTGCGTAACACGAGAATGAACCTCATTGGTTCTTGCAGAAGCTCAAACGTGATGCGTAACACGAGAATAAACCTCATTGGTTCTTGTAGAAGCTCAAACGTGCTGCGTAACACGAGAATGAACCTCATTGGTTCTTGTAGAAGCTCAAACGTGCTGCGTAACACGAGAATGAACCTCATTGGTTCTTGCAGAAGCTCAAACGTGCTGTGTAACACGAGAATAAACCTCATTGGTTCTTGTAGAAGCTCAAACGTGCTGCGTAACACGAGAATGAACCTCATTGGTTCTTGCAGAAGCTCAAACGTGCTGTGTAACACGAGAATAAACCTCATTGGTTCTTGCAGAAGCTCAAACGTGCTGTGTAACACGAGAATAAACCTCATTGGTTCTTGCAGAAGCTCAAACGTGATGCGTAACACGAGAATGAACCTCATTGTTCTTGTAGAAGCTCAAACGTGCTGCGTAACACGAGAATGAACCTCATTGGTTCTTGTAGAAGCTCAAACGTGCTGCGTAACACGAGAATGAACCTCATTGGTTCTTGCAGAAGCTCAAACGTGATGCATAACACGAGAATGAACCTCATTGGTTCTTGTTGAAGCTCAAACGTGATGCGTAACACGAGAATGAACCTCATTGGTTCTTGCGGAAGCTCAAACGTGCTGCGTAACACGAGAATGAACCTCATTGGTTCTTGCAGAAGCTCAAACGTGCTGCGTAACACGAGAATGAACCTCATTGGTTCTTGCAGAAGCTCAAACGTGATGCGTAACACGAGAATGAACCTCATTGGTTCTTGCAGAAGCTCAAACGTGATGCGTAACACGAGAATAAACCTCATTGGTTCTTGCAGAAGCTCAAACGTGCTGCGTAACACGAGAATGAACCTCATTGGTTCTTGCAGAAGCTCAAACGTGCTGCGTAACACGAGAATGAACCTCATTGGTTCTTGCAGAAGCTCAAACGTGCTGCGTAACACGAGAATAAACCTCATTGGTTCTTGCAGAAGCTCAAACGTGCTGTGTAACACGAGAATAAACCTCATTGGTTCTTGCAGAAGCTCAAACGTGATGCGTAACATGAGAATGAACCTCATTGGTTCTTGCAGAAGCTCAAACGTGATGCGTAACACGAGAATGAACCTCATTGGTTCTTGCAGAAGCTCAAACGTGCTGCGTAACACGAGAATAAACCTCATTGGTTCTTGCAGAAGCTCAAACGTGCTGCGTAACACGAGAATGAACCTCATTGGTTCTTGCAGAAGCTCAAACGTGCTGTGTAACACGAGAATAAACCTCATTGGTTCTTGCAGAAGCTCAAACGTGCTGTGTAACACGAGAATAAACCTCATTGGTTCTTGCAGAAGCTCAAACGTGATGCGTAACATGAGAATGAACCTCATTGGTTCTTGCAGAAGCTCAAACGTGATGCATAACACGAGAATGAACCTCATTGGTTCTTGTTGAAGCTCAAACGTGATGCGTAACACGAGAATGAACCTCATTGGTTTTTGCAGAAGCTCAAACGTGATGCGTAACACGAGAATGAACCTCATTGGTTCTTGCAGAAGCTCAAACGTGATGCGTAACACGAGAATGAACCTCATTGGTTCTTGCAGAAGCTCAAACGTGATGCGTAACACGAGAATAAACCTCATTGGTTCTTGCAGAAGCTCAAACGTGCTGCGTAACACGAGAATGAACCTCATTGGTTCTTGCAGAAGCTCAAACGTGATGCGTAACACGAGAATAAACCTCATTGGTTCTTGTAGAAGCTCAAACGTGCTGTGTAACACGAGAATGAACCTCATTGGTTCTTGCAGAAGTTCAAACGTGCTGCGTAACACGAGAATGAACCTCATTGTTCTTGCAGAAGCTCAAACGTGCTGCGTAACACGAGAATGAACCTCATTGGTTCTTGCAGAAGCTCAAACGTGATGCATAACACGAGAATGAACCTCATTGGTTCTTGTTGAAGCTCAAACGTGATGCGTAACACGAGAATGAACCTCATTGGTTCTTGCAGAAGCTCAAACGTGATGCATAACACGAGAATGAACCTCATTGGTTCTTGCAGAAGCTCAAACGTGATGCATAACACGAGAATGAACCTCATTGGTTCTTGTAGAAGCTCAAACGTGATGCGTAACACGAGAATAAACCTCATTGGTTCTTGTAGAAGCTCAAACGTGCTGCGTAACACGAGAATGAACCTCATTGTTCTTGCAGAAGCTCAAACGTGCTGCGTAACATGAGAATGAACCTCATTGGTTCTTGCAGAAGCTCAAACGTGCTGTGTAACACGAGAATAAACCTCATTGGTTCTTGTAGAAGCTCAAACGTGATGCATAACACGAGAATGAACCTCATTGGTTCTTGTTGAAGCTCAAACGTGATGCGTAACACGAGAATGAACCTCATTGGTTCTTGTTGAAGCTCAAACGTGCTGCGTAACACGAGAATGAACCTCATTGTTCTTGCAGAAGCTCAAACGTGCTGTGTAACACGAGAATGAACCTCATTGGTTCTTGCTGAAGCTCAAACGTGATGCGTAACACGAGAATGAACCTCATTGTTCTTGTAGAAGCTCAAACGTGCTGCGTAACACGAGAATGAACCTCATTGTTCTTGCAGAAGCTCAAACGTGCTGTGTAACACGAGAATGAACCTCATTGGTTCTTGCAGAAGTTCAAACGTGCTGCGTAACACGAGAATGAACCTCATTGTTCTTGTAGAAGCTCAAACGTGCTGTGTAACACGAGAATGAACCTCATTGGTTCTTGCAGAAGTTCAAACGTGCTGTGTAACACGAGAATGAACCTCATTGGTTCTTGCAGAAGCTCAAACGTGCTGCGTAACACGAGAATGAACCTCATTGTTCTTGCAGAAGCTCAAACGTGCTGCGTAACACGAGAATGAACCTCATTGGTTCTTGTTGAAGCTCAAACGTGATGCGTAACACGAGAATGAACCTCATTGGTTCTTGCAGAAGCTGAAACGTGCTGCGTAACACTAGAATGAACCTCATTGGTTCTTGCAGAAGCTCAAACGTGCTGCGTAACATGAGAATGAACCTCATTGGTTCTTTAAGAAGCTCAAACGTGCTGCGTAACACAAGATGAACCTCATTGGTTCTTGCAGAAGTTCAAACGTGCTGCGTAACACGAGAATGAACCTCATTGGTTCTTTAAGAAGCTCAAACGTGCTGCGTAACATGAGAATGAACCTCATTGGTTCTTTAAGAAGCTCAAACGTGCTGTGTAACACGAGAATGAACCTCATTGGTTCTTGTAGAAGCTCAAACGTGCTGCGTAACACGAGAATGAACCTCATTGGTTCTTTAAGAAGCTCAAACGTGCTGCGTAACACAAGATGAACCTCATTGGTTCTTGCAGAAGTTCAAACGTGCACTTGTTTAAGAATCACTAGTCTACTGCACCCTCTACACCGAAAACTACAAGATGGGGAATTTTGCAAAGCAAATTGTGTTACATAACTTTTGGGATGTGTTCACACTGTTAACTGATCATTTCTTTAGTGAAGTAAAGAGTGCTAAAACAACAGAAACAGCATGTGCAAATAAACAATTCATTCTTAAAATGTCGGTTCCGCAAGAAAAGACATTGGACTCTTTTCCCTCCGCCGGGCTGCTCTACTGCTCCTCTCTCAAATGGCCCCCAGGTGCCCCGGCTTTCCGCCCTCTTGCCTCGAGTCCCCTCCTTTGCACACTGTCGTGCCAAAATCCCGTCATCAATCCAGCCAAGCCTCTCTACATGTAGCCTGCGGTTCAATGCCAGCAAAGGTCCTATTAACCTCTTGGCAAGCTTATATTGCTCTTAAATAATTAAGCCCCCCTCGCCACGCAGAAAAACCTTCTCAATTATTAACGAGATGGGGGCTCGTTTTTAGGTGAAAGCACCCGATTAATTATTCAGAATGAAAATCATAGTAAAGACACCTGTTACGCTGCCTGCGCTCTACTACACTTACACATGGGCAGAGGGAATCTTTAAAAAGTCTGCCAAAGACAGCCTAAAATGTTAATACCAACAAACTGCACAAAAAAAATAAAAAATAAAAAATCACTCCTGCTTTTGTTTTTTGGCTACTTTTAAAGGATTAATTTCTCACTTCGTCAATTCTGAACTGAGCCAACCCTGGTTTATGTGAGTTCTCATTCAGCCCAGATCAGAGAACAGTACTTTTCTGGACATAAAAAAAAACACGAAAACCGTTTTACACAGACAGGCCAGTCACGTCGCTGTGTAGTTCCTCCTGAAATATGACAATGACAATAGTAAAGCTGCTCCTCGTACAGTCATCGACTGCACTGATGTTGTGCTCTCCACGTTTTCTGGCTGCTATAATGGGCCATGCTTCTTCCACTGCCTGCTCAGCGCTGCACGTCTGTGACAGTATAAAACAAGAGTCACTTCCCCTGAGACGAGGAAAGACTTTAACGAGAGTGTAAAAGTGATCGTGAGAGAGAGGGGAAACATTCTTATATGGCTCCCATCTGATGCAAAGAACTGAATCATTCATAAGAAATGCCACTTTTCTATCTACCAAGTTTCTATCTGTTTTTCTATCTACACTCACAGGGATAATGGATTAAGAATAATGGAGTAAAAATAAGTGTATAAAAATACATAAATTCAGATTATTTCTTAAATAGTGTAGCTTTTGCTAATTGTGCTGTAGGCCTAAGTATTATTTTTTTATTTATTTCCCTTAGTTGGTCAGAAAAAAAGTGGATGTTACTTGCTCAGATTACATTTTCCGGATAAAATTATTATGTCGGTCAAGCTTCCAACAATTTGATCCTGTGATTCCAAATGCCAGTAATCTTTTATTTAAAATAAAAGCTCCCGAGCTGATATGCAATGGGAAAAGGGACAGGAATGAGTTTGGAAAAAGGCGAATCGAATTCGGTCAGTCATGTGATACGCGTTAAAATCCCCCCCGCCTTACTCCCCAGCAAACACAGAAGGTTGGCACAACGTACCCAACCTTCTAACAACGTTTTAACAAAATGGCCAAAAGGTTGCTATAACTACATTGTGTGGTGAAGGTTGTTACGGCGTTGTCACAATGTTGACATTGAACCACCGTTCAGGGCCATTGTTTAAGGCTGTGCCTAGGGTGTCTGGACAACATGTACTCGTCACCGCCCTGAAGCGCGAGAATCAGCCTTTTAAATTTTAACCAACCGCTGGGCCGTCTCTTTCATCATCAAGCAAGGCTCAAGAGAATTGCGTTTAATTTACCTCAGCTAAATAAGATACGGAATTATAAAAACACAACCTACAACTTCCTTGTCTAATGTGACATTTATTTGAACATCTTCTGGTCAGGTATGACAAATATTTAACTTTATACCAAAAGTTATAAGCCATAATGAAGCCAAAATTGATTTCAGCACTCCTTGAACAGGCAGCGACTTAAGCGCGTACTTGTTGCATGTTAATGTGTTTTCCTTTTTTTGGAAACACACAGAGAATTTTTTTTTTTGTAACCGCTCGCACACCTGTTTATTTTTCCTTTGATTTGTCGTCTCATTCGTTTCTTTGCTAGATTTTTTTTTACTTGGTGTAAATAGATACCCCATTGGGAAAATGGTCTATTGTGTGCGATTTTATTCTTTTGTCAAGTGAAAATTTTTAATACAGCCTCTTGCATACCTTCAGTGTAGTAAGCATTTGTCATAGCTTCTAGTGTAGCTAGCTAATATTTCAAAAGTGTATTTTAACTGTACCTGTAAATTAGATTGAGTCTCCACAAACTAGTTGCAAAATAACGTATCCAGTAGTTTAGCTTATGCTAACTGTGGATAATGCTAACATATTATTTACAAATTTACACAACTTGTCAGGGCTAATTCTTTTCTCATTTCTATGTGACCTAAACTCTGAGGCTTGTTTTGTTTGTTCAACATTCTCCAAGGCTTCATACTTGTTCCCCTTAATAATTAATGTTGTGGAACCTGCAATATTCATAACTCTCAGAGCTCTGGGCACCTGAGATTTATTTTAGGATCCGTATTTGGCAGATAGAGGTGGTGAGGTTAACTAAGATGATGGACACATCGCATCATTATGATGCTGTACAAATCTACTGTCATACTGAACTGACATTGTATAGGGGTTCATGAATGATGTGTGGTGTGTGGAGTAAATTGGTTTGGTAGCAACCAAGTGTATCAGCTCTATCAGTCTTTTTAAAAATGTTAGCCTAGCTTATTTAATTTTCATGAAAAAAATAATTTGTTTAAATAATTCTTTGATAATTTTGATAATAATAATTTCTCTGAATGAAGTTTGTTTGAATGTTGGTAGGCTATGTCTGTGGAAAAATCTTATGATTCATCCATTCAGCCATACATTTTTAGCCAACTGATCCCAGATATGAAGTTTAACAAGAAAGTGCAAGTTTTATAGTGTTTTCTGAGAGAGCCGTTGCTGCTAAATTCAATCTTGGAGTCAAAGCAACATGACTTTGGCAATATGTTCCTGCATTAATACTCCTGCAATTTCCATATGAAATGTATTGCACTTGAACTGTGTGGGATGCAGACAGACGTTTGTATGATCTCATTGCTATGATAGAGAGTTCCATTGTGAAGTTGATTCAATCACAGTATTTTCCTGATGGATTCCAGAGCATCTAAACCACAAATATAAACAAGCTTCTCAAATCCCTGTATTGTTTTTGGCAGGGTTATCTTTGAGATCAACTGCTTGTACACTCATCTGAAGCACAGTCAGCGATTATAACACTTTATGGAGATCAAAGTTTCAAAAAGCTACCTTAAGACTATTATTGTAACATGTATGTTATCTTCCTGTGGTTCATTGTGTTTTTCCCTGTTTCCCTATGACCCAGGACTTCAGCCTGCCGTAATGGACATGCCCAAGCCTGATATGAGGATGGATAATGACATCGCCCCAGAGCCAGAGCCACATGGAGTGTCGGACCAGGTGCGTGAACCCGCAACATCATACGGCGTTGAGGGAGTGTTAGTGGAGTTCGAAGGCTGGGAGGAAAGCCACAACCTCACCACGTTGGATGTAATGGAAATACCCTCTGGAAGATGTTTAGAGGAGCTATTGGATGTGTTTGAGGAAGGAAAGTTTCTCCAGATCCCGCTGGTTCCACCCAGCCCTGAAGCTCTTGTTTCCTGGCTGGTTCTGCCCAGCTCCATATCGTCCGTGAACCATCCAGGCCTTCCTCTCCAGCCTCATCTAACAGCCAGTTCCTCAGCCCCACCTCCGCTGATTTCAATCAGTCCTTTGCATAACCCCTAACCCCACCTCCAGCTTCAGAACCCATCGCTCCACTTCGGCCTTGGCTCCTCCTTCCCTCGGCTCAACCAGGAACCATTGTCCTGTCGTTTTCACTAGGCTCCCTCATCCCACCGTCTCCACCTTGATCAGAAGTCGTCCTGTCTGCACCTTTGGCTCCGCGCCTCAGTCTGCAGTCTTCCCAGTTCCACATTGGATGCTTGTTACCACGACTCCACCTGGGTTTCCAGTTCCAGTAGTGTCGCTTGGGCTCTTCGGCTTGTCAGCTCCACCTCTCCATCCCCTACAGCTCCATCTCCATCAGTCGTCCCCAGGGTGTCGTCTGCCCAGTTTCCACCATGGCTCCTCCCTGCCCATGGGGCCTCGTCCTGGCTGGTCTCTGGACCAACATCTTATCAAATTAGGTAAATAACAATGGTGAACAGATGAAATAACATTATTATGTGTTTTTGTTGAGTATTGACTATTTTTACTGTGTGTCATTTCCAATCAAGCTGTAATTCTATCAAATGCAAAAGCTATGTATTTAACTGTGTCTATTTAGGATGCTAAAAATGATAGACATGCAACTAGCAATTTGCCACACTTTATTCCAAAAATGGTTGAAATGCCATTTCAATCACAGAATGCTATAGAATGCTATTTCTCCATAGCAAGTGCTTGGAAGCACTTTGACTTGTCGCAGTAATATCACTCGTGAAAAATACTTGGTTCTATTGGCGCAAATGAGAGGGAGCGGGGGGAGTGATGATATTACTGTGCTGAGTCGAACTGCTCCCAAGCACTTGCTATGGTATTCCACCATACAAAATAGTTATCCATTTTACACGCTTAGAAAAGCGCAACGTTTTATTTTGTGTCACCGTCCTAGGTCGAGTTACACTACTCGAGTAACTGTATTTAAATAGGGAAAACGTGGAGGTGTTTGGTCGCTTCTCTGCTTGGCCCCCATTGAATGAACTGGGCTAAGCTAAGTGCTAGCAAAGTTTCGCCGTAAGACAGAACGATTAAGTGCACGCACTGAGACGAGAGAGGTGTGTATCAACTCGTCTTAGTTAAGGGAATAACAGTTTAATATGAAAACACGGTGGAGTATCCCTTTGAGGGATGTGTTCCCAGTTCCGGCTGACCTAATCTATGCAGCCTAACATTGAATTATAGAAGTCTATAATGTATTATGTGTATGCTAGGGCAAAGAGATGTGTCTTTAATCGAGCTTTGAACTGACAGAGTGTGTCTGCTTCCCGGACAATGGTAGGAAGACTATTCGAAAGTGTTGGTGCTAAATAGGAAAAGGATCTACCCGCCAGCAGTCGCTTTTGATATTCTAGGTATTATTGGCCGGAATTTTGAGATCGCAATAGACGTGAAGGACTATAATACGTTAAGAGCTCGCTCAAGTACTGCGGAGCTAAACCATTTAGTGCTTTGTAAGTAATCAACAATATTTAAAAATTTATACGATGTTTAATAGGCAGCCAATGCAGTGTTGACAGAACCGGGCTAATATGGTCATATTTCCTGGTTCTGGTAAGAACTCGAGCTGCTGCGTTTTGTACTAGCTGTAGTTTGTTTATTAAGCGTGCAGGGCAACCACCCAGTAGAGCATTACAATAATCTAGTCCTGATGTCATGAACGCATGAACTAATTGTTCCGCATTTGTCAATGAGAGCATATGACGTAATTTGGATATATTTTTAAGATGGAAAAATGCGGTTTTACAGATACTAGATACGTGACCACTAGTGGAAATGTATATAACTGATTGAACTTTGCATAGGTTCTGAATTACATGTGGTATGTGTACATGTGGTACATGTGGTATGTGAACACTTTTAGGATGAAATTTACTCAAAGCTTTATACATGAGGCCCCAGGGCTTCATTCAACATGCATGAAACCACATGTTATGATTTAAAAACAGATCTAATTATTGATTATGGAAAATCCTCAGAATGCTGTGTGTTGTGTTAAAGTCCATCTTTCAATTTGCGTCTATCACTGTCAGCTTAGTGTAACAGTGTTAGCAAGTACCAATGGATCCATTAGGTAATAAGTAATAGAAAGGTCATTCAAAGGGATCTGCAACTTATCTGCAAGGACCTTTTTAAAAATATATATGTATACTTTTAAGATTTTAAGTACACTAAGTGAACATTCAACATAATTAAGCACATTTCACAAGGGAAAGCCCTGGTGACTTTTCTCTCTGGCCATGGTCATCAATACAAACAAAATGGCCATCTGGAAGATTTTGTTGTTCACACACTGCAATGTCTTCTTCTCAGAGTGTTGAGCAGAACATTCAGCTCGTCCCCACTGATCAATGGAGGGTGAGAAGTTCATTATCTCAGATAAATCTATATCCCTCTCAGGCAGCACGTCTCCACCCAGCTCCCTCTCGCCTTTTAATTGCTCCTCAGTCATCAGTCACTGCAGACAGGCCTCTTTCCTCCCTCCCCTCTTCTCATCCAGCTCTAACGACATGAAGGCTAATTTTACACCCAGCAATTGTTCCATTTAATTACTTACTGTCTTTCTTCTTCAACCTCAATCAATAATGCCCTTGTAGAAAAGGAACACGTTTCTTTAAGTCTTTCATCACCTGTAGTGATTCCGTATCGTCATTGGATTGCTGCAAACGCTCAACAAATAGAGCAGAACGACGGCTTCACATTCTAACAAAGAAGATTAGATATTGTAATGTTGGGTTAGATAATTGGTCCGTGTGGGTGATGGATTATGGTCACCATCTCAAAAGTTCAAGTCGAGAAACTTGTTTCCGTAATCTGACATAAAATGTAGGGAGGTACTGGATTGCATCCATTGGGAATTGATTGGAAAGTTGTCAGGCGATAGAGGGGAAGGGTTAAAAATCAGAGAGTGACGTCAGTCAAGGAAAATCATTTCCATAGAGATGCATTGTTTCATTTTGATTTTATCTTATGCATATCGTTATAGAAATAATTGTAACAATGGTAAAGGTTCAGGTAAGGAGGCGGGAACTGCTCATTAGCAATCTTCGAACCGTCCCACGGCTCTCCTGTCCTGCTTGCAACATACACCTATCATCCCTCCCTCCTCCTGGGTTTTTGGTACCAATGTAATGATGTTAAAGAATCAGGGAAGAAAGAGGCGGGAACTTTCAATGTAACTTTAATATCAAAATAAACAAACAACAAAATGAAAGTAAACCTAATAAAACCACTCTCATCTTGCACTGTCGTCACTGCTCCTTTTATACTTCCGGATGTCCTTCCGTGAGACTTGAGTGTGTGACCGGTGTGGCACGAGTCTCATTAGCAATCTCGCCACCGGTCTTGCTCTGTTCCCGTGGTCTTGACCCCGCCCTGCTTGCTTATTGACTTTTAATAAGCGACACCTGTGAGTCAAAAAATGGGTCTCGAGTCTCACGGAGGAGCTCCTAAAATTCCTAAAAGTAGGAATGACGCAGTGAAGTACGCAGTGGGAGGTTAATGTTGTTTTTTGTATTTGTTCAAGTGGCAGTCGTCCGCTTAACTTTCGTTATGTTGTTTATGTTTATTTCATCATTAACCCTCTGGGGTCTGCAAACGCGCCGGCGCGTAATTTTTTTCACACAGCAAAATAGACTTAAAATACTCCGTCATTTTTGGTCATACACACTTAAGAAATATGAAAAAATAAACTGTTAAATGTCTACTTTTTTATGTGTCCACTTACAATCGAAATAAAACATTGTGCTTTTGTAAAATAAAGAAAATAAACAGGGTGTGCTTTCTGCCTCTCCGTCTCTTTTTTTCTGGAGCACGTCTCTAAACTTAAAGGGGTCATGAACTGGCTTTTAAAATTTTTCTATATTGTTGTCTGAGGTCAACTTATGACATTCGCTTGGTTTTTACATTCAAAAACACCAAAACGAATAAGTAATAGGCTATTTTCTACCGTAGTTTTGAGCCTAGCTCAAAAACGCTCGGTTTTTATGGGCGTCTCGCATTGAAGACTTGGAAGTAAACGCCCACTTCTGTGAGTGGATAACAGTTTTGCATATTATTTAGCTATGCGTGTAATGCGCGAATCGGTGGGCGGGGCTAAACCGGCCGTGTAGAAGTAGGCGTTGATCTTCTTCTGGGGGGGTGGTGTTTTATCCTCTTTGTCGTCATAGTTCCCCACTTTGAAAAACGAGTCGTTTGCTGAGCCTGGTGTCAATAAAAGCTTTTATTGGACTAACAAGGACGTTTTCAGTTCAAACTTACAGGATATTCTTATAATATGATGACCTCTTAGATGTCAAAAGCTCATGGAAAATTTGATTTCTCAGTTCATCACCCCTTTAAACAAAACTCAGCGAATACTGTTCACTCAGGCATGAACAATATATCTTTATAATCATTTAAGTGTGTACTTGTAAATTATCTAATTCAAAACTAAAACAAATATTCTCTGTTTATGTAATCTATATAAAAAGAGAGAGATGTCAATCGTTCTCATTTCAGCTAATTATCTTTTAATGTGACCACGCCCACAGAGAGCGCGCGCTATTCAAACGCAAATGATCTGAAACTTGCCAACGCCCACACGAGCTCGATAAAAAAGTTTAAGTTTAATCAGATTAATGTAGCCTACATACCGGTAGTCTATGTCGTCTTGCGAGGCTGTGAGGAATAATCCTGGGTTATTTACCTCAGAAGTGCTGGTTTAATTTCACTTCAAGGAGCCATGGATCCAGCGAGGATTGTCACAGTAAGTTTTTTATTCTTAAGTGCTTTGTTCTAATCGCGATATGGAGTGTCTGTAAACCGCAAAAAATACTGTTTTGATATGAATCGCGTGTCTGTGAGTGAATGAACGGCACGAATTCGCACTTTTGTTGTTACAGGCGAAATATTGAAAGACAACATTTAGTTGACTAGTTTTGGATAGATTATAAAGTTTTTTACTCTAAAATAGACATCAAATAAGCTTTAGGCCTTGTCCACACGGACAAGGGTATTTTTTAATCTTTATTTCAATAGTCCACTATAGACATTCTACTAGCTATAAGTAAATTTGCAACTACATGTCAACTAACTCTTTATTTAACACAAACTGTTGTTGATCACATTACATGCTAGTCATACAGTCTCTTCCGGTCTAATAACAGGGTTCTCCATCATTTTAAAGCCGATACCCAAAAATCAGGTAATGCAAGACTAGGGTCAGGCCATCATCTCACTTCCTGTGTTCATGTGACTGCCACACTGGGATCATGAGCTGCTAACAGGGCATTGCAGTAGAGAAGGACCGTATGGATGGAGAATGATGGCACGACTGAGCATTCTCGGCGGCGCTAACGGTAAGAGCGCGGTAATTAGAATGAAATGACTCTACTGCAGCCCCGCATTCACCGCACATCCCATCCACACAACTCATTTATCTTCATCTGCTTAGCGCTGCATGCTGGCAGGACAAACACTTCTGATCTTTCCAATGCCTCTCTCTCCATCCATTCATCCGTCTTTCATCTTTAACTCTCTCTCACTCTGTCATTCTGCTGTTTACCGTATTATGGATGCCCCTTTTTCCTCTCCCATCAATGACTTCCTGTTGCCGCTCATTCATTTCCTGCCCGTGCCGGCTTTCACATTACTTTTCATTTCTCTCCACATCGGCACCATCTCGACATCTTTCTCTCTCATCTCTCATTCACCAGGGGCTAACAGGAAGAGAAATGCTGTTTGAAAGGAAAGAAAGAGTGAAGTCAGGCACAGAGGAGATCAGGGACATGATGAAGCAGGCTGGGATAGATGAAGACTGACTGTGAGAGAAAACACATACACTTCAAGATTTAAACATTCAGGACTGCCTCCATCAGGCAGAAAATGAGATAAAATGAGAAAAAAATTATGGCGTTTCAATGACATTCAAAACACAAATGGGATGCACCAATACACAAGTTAATTAATTAACTCTTAAATGTATGAATGCTTCACCAATCATTACATTTTCGGGTCTTTAGCGACCCGGTCCTATGTCTAACACAGATCTCTAATTGCCATAGTATAAAACTCTCCTGATATTTTAATAACATTAATCAAATAATAAAATAAAGTATATTCCGTTACCTTTTGGAACTTGCAGATGCTCTTTACGATCATCACTGTCCTCGTCAGAGCTCATTTCCCAGTACATTCAGCATCTAGCTCATATTCACCATCTCAACCATATTCTCAAAACTATCATTTCAAGTTTTGCTGATGATACTTCATATTCTTTTTTTTCTGCCCTCCGGTAACTATGAGTGAAACAACTCTATATCATTGTGTAAAAGACATTGCCACCTTGAGGAATTAAAGTGAATTGAACTAAAGTGTACTGTAGTTATGAAAATGCCTCAAATACTTTAAGACATATGGATATTAAACTGCCTTTTTGCCTACTTCTCATTTCATTCCTTCAATTTCATTTCAATGCCCATGAAATACAGCATACCTTTGCAGTAAACTGAGGCATGTCTCTGGCCAGAAAAGCTTTGCACGTGATGTTAAAATCATATGACTTGTCCTGTTTGCATGACCACTCTTTGAGCCTCCACAGCCAGACATAAATAATAATAGCACAGCACTAACAATAAATTAAATATACAACTGCACAGCGGTTCAATACTCAGCACACATGGCCATTAGATCAACAACTTGGACCTGATCTTCAAACAATCTTTCTTCAGTACACTCCCTGAACTCTACTTGAAATGGTTTACAGCTTTTAAATGGTGAAAGCACAGGCAAATTCACATATTGCTAGATAAATATTTTGGATGCTTTTAAACTTCAGATTTCAAATACAGTCGAAATACATTTCAACTGTTGCACTACTTGTTATAATTCGTAAAAAATGATGACTGCAAAATCAGTCATGTGGTGCAACCATAGAGTCATGTGGTCTAACAAACATAATGAAACTGGAAATCAAACATGACTGTTTCTCAAGGTCAATAAGTCTGAAAATATCATAAAAAATCAGATTGAAAAAAGTCATGTGGTGCAACTTTCCAAAAACGTAATAATATGTATCAATAATAATCATTTTTATTTGAATAAATAAATAAATACAATGAAAAATGTAAAAAGTAATTTTTGTATATAGTTTACAAAAAATGTACACACACATCGAGTGTATTTGAGCTCAAACAAACCATTGTTTACTAAACCTCTGTTTACTTACTTTTTTTCCCATTAACACTTATTTATTCAGACCGATTTGTGAATGAATACGAGAGGCAGAATTTATCCCGTGAACAGACAAAATAGTCCAATCATAGCCAATCATATTGCAAAGGAAGCATTGCCTCCTCTCATGTAACTTTTCCCCATTCATTTTCAACTACACTCCACCAAACCCACAGCATGCTTTAGGGAGTCTGTTAAAACTCAGTGGGTTCAGAGAGATGCTACCTTGTGCTTTAACTTTAAAGGGTAGGTAAAAAGTAACCAGATGACCTACTACTTCTGGCAAGATTCTGAAGTGTGCATTTGATGGACACTTTACAATCTTATGAGGCCATGGGAGAGGATTTATGAATGACAGTGAAGCGACGCACCTGACACTGGTGTCACATTATAATGACAACATGGTAAATGTTGTACATTGGGATTATATTCATACTTCACAAACTATATGGGTCATGTGTAGCCGGTCCTACTCGACCCGCTCCGAGCGGGATTCGAACCAAGGTCTCTGGCGGCAGGCGTGCTAACACGGACGTTAAACACCGCAGTACCTAGCATCAGTCGCTAACACACCTCTTGAGACCAGGTAAGTGAGGTTTAAATGCACAACTCTTACTGACCTATGTCTGTTACACTCACCCCCCTAAACCTCACTCCCATCCGGGTCACGGCACCAAATGTAACCGGTCCTACTCGACCAGCCTCGAGCGGGATTCAAACTGGGGTCTCCGGTGTGGGAGGCGGGTGTGCTAACAAGGACACTAAAGTCCACAGCCGCTAGCGTTTAAATGCACATTTTTTACTAGCCTACGCCAGTAATACAAAAATCTTGGTACATTTTTCCTTTCATTTTCACCCCATTTTTATCACTTTTATTGTGTCATTAACATGTTGAAACTTGCAGAATTTTCTGTAAATCCATAATCTAGCTAAACTCGCTAAACATAATCTAGCTAAATGCTGCAAGAGTACTTACATTGGTAATCAAGTTGATTATGTAAATGTATTGCAATTCGGACTCAAAAAGACATCTTGAAAAGAGACCTGTGGTGGCAGTGGGAGAGCGGTGGAATTGAAAACAGCCTTAGTTACTACAGAATAATTCATTAGGTGAATCTGATTTAAGAATTATAGGTCTGTTCACCGTGTTGGTAATTGAATTAGCCGAATCTCTAAATAAATAAGCAGCCGGACAATAAATAATACATTTGGTTTTGTAAAGCAGACACTCAGCAGCTATAAAGTGCAGGGCAGAAGTTGTTAATTTACCGCTGGACCCCTGCAAGTTACCCGATTATTGGACTTCTCTTTTGCAGGATGGGACTTGCTGCTGTGATTGATCTGAATCCTATTTAAGAATTGCTCTGTGTGAGATTTTCTCCGGATGCTCACAGAGAAATAAAGCATTCCTACAGATAATAAAAATGTGAATGGATTGCATTGTTGTCACCTAGAAATAATTGCCCAATCAAACACATCCTGAGGCTCTATTAAAACGACAATGAGTTTGGCGTACTGCAAATCTTGGGTGGCCAGCACACAAATGGTGACATCATGGATAGGGATTTGCATTGGGGTCGAATATTGATTATTTAGAACAATTCAAGGCCTCTCTTAAAAGTAGAGTTTCCCAGCAGGCCATAATTTATTCATGTCATTCCAAACTCAGACGATTTCCCAGACGATAATGTCTCAGCTGTTCTTGTCCAGCACTGAAAGTCAATGGGGTCCAACAGCTTCAAGCTAGTGTCATTAGAGTTAATCTGGTGGGCGACAGCAAGTATAGGGTTTGTGATGGTTAGCATGGGTCTGTGATGGATATTTAAAAGTTAAACATCAGTAAACCATTGACTGTCACATAAATGAGAGGGACACAAATTCTGATTGGAACTTGGTTCTAAAAATATTTGGGCGTTCTAAAAAAGATTGGACTAACACCTAAATGCCCTACACCAGCATATAGATGACATCAAAGCTTCTAGACATGGATTAAAAGCCACAAAAGCTCCATTTTGATTTTATAGGACAGTCAGACTGAAACGAATGCCTAAAAATGCAGAACAAATGCTATTGATAGTAGGCCTAAGTGTGAAATTACTTAAATGTTCAGGGTCATTGGGGAGCTGTGAAAACTGTTGCACTGGCGTTCCTTTTAATACAGCAGGGACTCTTTTCTAGTGGCAAAACTCTTTCCTTTGATTTATGACAGTCTGCCACAGTCATAATCTCAGCACTTTTTCACTGGGTTTGGTCTCAGTTCCTTCGGCCCTGCCCATCTCACGTTCTCCTGCATACACACACACACCGCACACACATCCTCCTCCCACTGGAGACTTATTCATCATTATTATTGCTCCGACAGGTCTATTACAAACACAGGCTGTTAGGAAACACACAGACAGAGAGAAACTTTTGGGGAAAACTAAAGCTGTTTGGCTTGGTGCAGTTTCCCATTAGCATCATGGCCAAAGTAATGCGTCCTGTGAGCCAGTCATATAACTGTTGTGTATAAATCAGTATCTAATAGTTTAATATTGCATACATGCTGACAGGGAGTAAATCACCACATAGCGTTCAGACTGCAACAGTAAACATTACAGATAATCGAAATTTAATTTGCCTATTCTTAAATTAAAATTCTTTATGATGCACAACAAGCTAAATTGTGGTTTTGTTACAGGGGAATACATTGACATAATAGAATATACATCTATGAACTGTCGAGAATAAGTGTCTTGACTTAGGTCAAAGAGTGTATTTAAAGGTAAAGTGCATTTTTTTTCTCCTTAAATTTATTCTCCTGTCCAAGTTTAATGTGCAGTGATAACTATTAGTCAGCCATCTGTAAGCTGACTTACTGAAGAGTGTAAAATTGTGACTTTCTTATGCTTTCAAAACATTGATCTTTTTGTTTTGAACGATCCAACATGTCTACTTTTGGCCAAAATTGTGTTTGGTTGGGACTACCCAATGCAATGCCTTTAGGGGCAACTATGGATGCAGAAATATAATATAATATAATAATAAATGTAATTATTAAATTTGAAAACTTTGTGTGTACATTTATGCAACAATGTTCTTAACTTGTCTCACTCACATTAAAAAGTATATTTCACAAACTGCATCAAAATGCACTAGAGAGACAAAATTGAATCTCAAAAGGATGCAAGGATTCAGGATTAAAACAACTTCCCCCAGCCTTTATGGACATAATCTTACACGTGTAAAGATGGCGATCCTGCAATCCTCTGCTGGTATTGCATTGCTTTTGGATGATATTTCACTTGTTGAACTTTGATGATTTGATTCAATTTCACCATTCAAAGAATACAAATGACTTCACTTTTGGTAAACGTCCCATCTGGGTTTGATTTAGAAATAAATTACCTGTAAAGTGCAGCATTTGACTCTTGGCGAGAGGTGGGTAGAGACCCGATTGCCAATTGCAGGCTATTAAATCAACACGATATTCCAAGAAAAATCAAGAACTCACAAAAAAAAAAAAAGCACAACAAAACATTGTGAGACAAAGGACATGGAAAGCAAGAAAAAGAACTGTAAATATACAGTACACTAACAAAATAAGAAACATCTGGAAACCATCAGCGGGGAAACAGGAAACCAGACAATATGAGAATTCCAAACTGAAAGCCCTAAATGTTTTTTTTTTTCAATATTTATATATTTTTGTTTGTTTATAAAAAAAAAAAAACTACTTGCAGATAATATTAATAAAAATAAAAGGCCACTTAAGTGTACTTAAAGAGAGTAAACATTCACAACTTTTTTTCACAACACTTTGTAATGTCAAATTACATTTTAAATCATTGTTTTAATAATCTTTTGTCTAAAGAAGTACACTTGTTTTAATGTGTTGACTAACATACTAAAGCGCATGTTAAAGTACTTGATTATGATTTTAACTATAAAGGTGAAACTCGAAAAATTAGCATATCGTGCAAAGTTCATGTATTTCAGTAATTCAAATTAAAAGGTGAAACTAATATAGTTAGTATAACTATATACATGCATGATTATACTTTTCAGAGGACCAACATTTCTGTATTTAAAATCCTTTTTTTTATTGATTTCATGATTTTTAATTTGGGGTTTTCATAAACTGTAAGCCATAATCATCAAAATTATAACTTTTGCACAATATTCTAGTTTTCTGAGTTTCACCTGTACATGTCACAGTCATGGTTAGTTTTAGTCATAGCCTGTTTTGCTGTTTTGTTTTGTTATATTTAAGTCTTCAGTCTTCCTCAGTTCATTGTCTTGTATTAATAACGCTGTGTTGGATTGTTATGCTATTGCTTTCCGTGTTTATGCTGCATCACACATCCTCTTTGTGGATTATTGCTACACAACTAACCTGTGACAATATTGCATGTAACATGTTTTATGCTAAATTGTAATTACAAATATATTTAAAGCAGCACTATGTAGCTTTTTCAACCTTTATAATATTTTTCCAAAACCCTTGACATGGTACAATAGACTTACAATAGGTTGAATGACAGGTCTGCCATAGCCTGACGGTGGCTGTATCTCTTTTACTGGCACTATGTAACTTCGGGGTGCAGGTAGGAACCCGACCACCAAAAGAACTACAAAATTCAACTGCTTTACGGCATACATCACTTCCCCCACTTCCTCCAATTCTGACGTGAGAGCCCAACGAGTGTTTTTTATTATTATTTTTTTTACCTCTGTCTGTTGTTGTCATGGCCGAAGCAGCAATTAAAACCAAGAAGCCAAAGGTTTTGTTGGAGGACAGTAGAAAGAGAAAAAGGGAGAGTGACAAAATAAAAGACTGGACGAGGATCATATTGATCCAGCGTTTGCTCGCTGGCGTGAGCTAAAGGAGGAGGAGGGCTGTGTGCCCGATGCTGGCCGTCAAAAAAAAAATCATAAGTAAGCCTATGTCTAAACAGTGTGTACAAGTTTGGTAGGGGCTACATTACATTCTTGCAAGTAAATAATGCATGATTAGCGACGGACAAAATAATCGTTCAGGGTAACTATCCTAATGTCTGCAGGCTGATGGTCATGTTTGTTTATTTATTTTTCTGGTGAGAAAGTGTCTTGCCTCAGGCTATAATGCAAATCGATTTTTCAGATTCATCTATGGTAGCTTGATATTATAATATTGAAGATAGCTATTACCTACCACACAAACATTGAATTGAATTAGCATTTCCATTATGTAAAACAGTAGCCAATAATAGGCTACTATAAAGACGCTGGCTTGTAAACGTGAGCTACGCGATCTTTTGGCTTTTGAAAAAAATAAAGCCCATGAAACTATATTCATATGACATACTGAAATATATGCCAATGTACCTGGGATGATGACACACATTTCACACGCAACGCTGGCAGTCTGCCCAACTCCTCTGTCTGAGAACTCCTTCAGAGTTCGGGGGTATCGGCCATAGACAGTATAAGAAGTGGACAGAGCCATCTCATTGGAACTCAGTTGAGACGGTTGAAGCCCATTTTTAGCGATTTTTTAGCACTTCCGTTCCTGACGCGCAGACTCAAACCGACTCAAACTAATCTTGATGACGTGAGCACCCTGTCTGACAGATGTACATCTTCTAGTAGCTGTGCGTGAAAACTGCCAACGTTGATCTTGCAGAGACGGCGAGCTTGAGCAAAGAGTTCTTTGGCGTGAGTGAGCAGGAGTAAGTAATTTGTATAGTATTTATTTTGAAATGTAACGCCAGTACGCCATATTAAGTTAATGCATTGATTGCCTGCGAGCTTCTCCTCCTGTCTGTACGGTAATTTCTCTACTGTGCGACAGAGTGTCGAGTGGTTATGACGCAATCGTTAGCCTATTTTTACAAAAACTGTTTCTACGGGGCCATAATGTAACATAGAAGGTAATGGAGCCCTTTATACATTGTCGTGTGTCTTTAGAAATAAATAATGGACAAATGGAGTCTTTAAACGCCTCAGATGTAAAGTTATTCACTGTCAAAGTGACGCCAAAATGAATGGGAGTCAATGGGAATGCTAACGCAAATGAAGTTCTGCTACAAGATGGCGGCACGCGGCCGGCTTCAACTTCCGGTCGATGGATTACCCCCTTGGTATCGGCTTGTCAACAAATGCACGCGTGTATCCCCTGGTGTAACCATGACAGATTTCACGACAGTAGTAGAAGACAATACTTTTTCCGAACTGTAGGGGGACCCCGAGAGCAAAATTTCAAAAGTAACATAATTCTGCTTTAAATACATTATACATGTTTCAATAGAAATTACATTAAAGCATATTTAAATTTTACCATACATATTTGTTGATACATTCATCAGTACACCTTAACCATAGTTCAAAGACAATAAACCTATTTATGAAATTACCTATAAAGATGTACTTAAGTCCTACTTAAGTGGGTCAAAAATGCATCCATAAGTAAATTGAATTTAATATACATTTAAATCATAATACCCTTTCTAGAATTGTTTACAGTTAATCATGCAATTAGGTGTTCAAAAGCATTACATTGATTCACACTTAATTATATTATTTTAATGTATATTGTGTCCATTATAATTTCTCTTTTTAAAAGTGTGCTAAATTGTACTTATTTTTATGATTTTTTTTACAAGGGAAACTAATGGCGCTACTGACATGTAAATATAGATGGTCATGTGCTGATGCATTTTAAACAAGTTTTCAGCCCCCCCAACCCCAACAGATGCCTTTTTGGACCTGACTTCTTAAAGTTAGTGTGTTTTCATACTACACCAAGCTGTTCTATATCAGATCAAAGAAAATTAGATTTTTCATGATATGACCCCCTTTAATAACTTGGCAAGATGATCTAAGAACTCTTATATTACATTTATAGGCTTCTGCTTGGTCAGTTTTCCTGCCTCTTATTACATGTCCCGCACTCCTGTTATCTCACAAATCAAGTGTGATGAGTCTGCACTCTCACTATATGTCAAGCGAACAGAATTCAGAGATGATGTCGGGTTGCCGGAGGGCCATAAAAATACTTACAAATAGAATACATCACTTCATTTCGGAGCTGAACAAAACAAGTGTCAATGCAAACCACAAACTGAACTTTCAGTACTGATATAGAAAAATAGCCGTTTAATATGCTATTGACAGTGATAATTCTTTACACGATTTTGTTGTTTATTTCTAATTTGATGCTAAATTGTTGACATTTTAGAGATAAGCAAATGCTCAAAGTCAAGACAAGAAATAGACCATTTAACCAAGCGTGAAATATTTGAGGAGGCTCATGAATATGAATTAGGCTGTATGGACTATCCAATCAAATCACCTAGCAACATTAGCATGACTGATTAATATTCATAAGCTACGTTACAACCAGCCTGTCTGACAGATCAAAATGTATTTCACACTGCAGTGATGTCATCATCTTGTGTCTAAGAATCTTAGCATCATTTGCATTTTCAAGATTGAATTCATTTGGTGTTTGTACATTATAGACTAGTCTGAAACCATCTTGAATTCAAGTCTTGGTTTGCATAACATTTTTGGATGTGCTGCTGCAAGCAGAAAACTTTTTAAGAAGTTTGTTGGTCTATAGGTTCTATTCCTAGTGCGGTGCCTACGTAGGCAACAAGCACTTTCCCCGAATAGGGTACAAAAAAGATCTTTCATCCAATGGTCAGAGAAAGAAGATGCTTTATCCTACAGAAAATGCTGAGTGTCAACCTCAGGAGGTCAAACTAAATATATAAGCGGTTTTATTTTCTATTCATATTATATGGTGTAAGCAATTTTACCAAAAGACAGAGCATGTAATTTTCTAGTGATAAAAAAAAATGGCATAATTAAATAGGCAAGTTAAGACTGAATACTAATTTTAAGCAAAACTAAAGAAGTTATGCAAAAACGAGTATAGAGTTGCAAATTTAGCCTTGATTAAGTCATCGCATATTTGATCAATTTGCATTAAACTAATTTGGTTTGGGTGCCAAAGGGTTATAATTATGTTATTTCTTCGGTTTTATGATTTTAAGAAATGTTAATGTTTTGTAATGTGGGGAAATCGTCTGGAAACAGGGTTGCATGCAAAATGTGTGACACAGCAAACTATTATGTTTCTGGTCAATTTTTTTTTAGACCTGAGACGCGTCTCTTTGCAGGCGAGGGCTGGTGGGCTGGTACTCTCTTACGTCACAGGGCACTACACAGGGCACTACACAGGGCACTACAACTTCCAATAGGAAAATACAACTGCAGTAGCCACCGCTCAACCTGAAGAGGGCAGCACTCAGACGTTTTTACACCATTATTGTAGAATTAAAACACTTTATACCCAAATGTCAAAAAAATTACTTGAATCAATGAACAGCATTAATAAAGCCCTAGTCTTACAGATCATTAACTAAAAAAAGTTGTTTTAGGGTTTAGTTACCCTAAATTGACCATACAAGTTTGATTAAACCATCAAAATGAGGAAAATAGTCATATTCACAAAAACATGAGGGAAGAACAAAACACTAAACTCGGTTATGGTATTTATCTGAAACACTTAAAAAAAATGCAAACTAGCTACAGGTTTTATTTTACAATTTTGCTCAAATGTCTCTTTAATGTCTTGTCTGTGAATCCCAGTTTATTGTATAGCTTTAAATGGATACTTCACCTCTGGAAAGATGAATGTATATTTAAAAAGGGGCATTTATGTAGAAGAAAGAGAAAAGCCAGAAAATTTATTTTTGGCTTATGTGGATTAAAGACAACTACTCCCAGAATGCACTTGCTTCGGTGCCCTATGAGGCCACGCCTACCGGTAACAGAGTGCAGTAGTTAAACAACAAGTCTAGGCTACTAGTGAGTCTCCGTGATGAGTCTGCCCGGGATTCGGCTTTTGCGTTCTACAGTCGCCATTCCTCATGTTTACTGTGGCGAGCAGGACGAGTGAGGGCCGCGGGAGAATGGCTCATGTTTACTGTGGTGAGCAGGACGAGTGAGGGCCGCGGGAGAACGACTCATGTTTACTGTGGCAAGCAGGACGAGTGAGGGCCGCGGGAGAACGGCTCATGTTTACTGTGGTGAGCAGGACGAGTGAGGACGAGTGAGGGCCGCGGGAGAACGACTCATGTTTACTGTGGCGAGCAGGACGAGTGAGGGCCACGGGAGAACGGCTCATGTTTACTGTGGTGAGCAGGACGAGTGAGGGCCACGGGAGAACGGCTCATGTTTACTGTGGCGAGCAGGACGAGTGAGGGCCACGGGAGAACGACTCATGTTTACTGTGGCGAGCAGGACGAGTGAGGGCCACGGGAGAACGGCTCATGTTTACTGTGGTGAGCAGGACGAGTGAGGGCCGCGGGAGAATGGCTCATGTTTACTGTGGTGAGCAGGACGAGTGAGGGCCGCGGGAGAACGACTCATGTTTACTGTGGCGAGCAGGACGAGTGAGGGCCGCGGGAGAACGGCTCATGTTTACTGTGGTGAGCAGGACGAGTGAGGACGAGTTAGGGCCGCGGGAGAACGACTCATGTTTACTGTGGCGAGCAGGACGAGTGAGGGCCACGGGAGAATGGCTCATGTTTACTGTGGTGAGCAGGACGAGTGAGGGCCACGGGAGAACGGCTCATGTTTACTGTGGTGAGCAGGACGAGTGAGGGCCGCGGGAGAACGACTCATGTTTACTGTGGCGAGCAGGACGAGTGATGGCCGCGGGAGAACGGCTCATGTTTACTGTGGTGAGCAGGACGAGTGAGGGCCGCGGGAGAACGACTCATGTTTACTGTGGTGAGCAGGACGAGTGATGGCCGCGGGAGAACGGCTCATGTTTACTGTGGTGAGCAGGACGAGTGAGGGCCGTGGGAGAACGACTCATGTTTACTGTGGAGATCAGGACGAGTGAGGGCCGTGGGAGAACGACTCATGTTTACTGTGGCGAGCAGGACGAGTGATGGCCGCGGGAGAACGGCTCATGTTTACTGTGGAGATCAGGACGAGTGAGGGCCGCGGGAGAACGACTCATGTTTACTGTGGCGAGCAGGACGAGTGATGGCCGCGGGAGAACGGCTCATGTTTACTGTGGTGAGCAGGACGAGTGAGGGCCGCGGGAGAACGACTCATGTTTACTGTGGTGAGCAGGACGAGTGATGGCCGCGGGAGAACGGCTCATGTTTACTGTGGTGAGCAGGACGAGTGAGGGCCGCGGGAGAACGACTCATGTTTACTGGGGCGAGCAGGACGAGTGAGGGCAGCGGGAGAACGGCTCATGTTTACTGTGGAGATCAGGACGAGTGAGGGCCGCGGGAGAACGGCTCATGTTTACTGTGGAGATCAGGACGAGTGAGGGCCGCGGGAGAACGACTCATGTTTACTGTGGCGAGCAGGACGAGTGATGGCCGCGGGAGAACGGCTCATGTTTACTGTGGAGATCAGGACGAGTGAGGGCCGCGGGAGAACGACTCATGTTTACTGTGGCGAGCAGGACGAGTGATGGCCGCGGGAGAACGGCTCATGTTTACTGTGGAGATCAGGACGAGTGAGGGCCGCGGGAGAACGACTCATGTTTACTGTGGCGAGCAGGACGAGTGATGGCCGCGGGAGAACGGCTCATGTTTACTGTGGTGAGCAGGACGAGTGAGAGCCGCGGGAGAACGACTCATGTTTACTGTGGTGAGCAGGACGAGTGAGGGCCGCGGGAGAACGACTCATGTTTACTGTGGTGAGCAGGACGAGTGAGGGCCGTGGGAGAATGGCTCATGTTTACTGTGGTGAGCAGGACGAGTGAGGGCCGCGGGAGAACGGCTCATGTTTACTGTGGTGAGCAGGACGAGTGAGGGCCGCGGGAGAACGGCTCATGTTTACTGTGGTGAACAGGACGAGTGAGGGCCGCGGGAGAACGGCTCATGTTTACTGTGGTGAACAGGACGAGTGAGGGCCGCTGGAGAACGGCTCATGTTTACTGTGGTGAGCAGGACGAGTGAGGGCCGCGGGAGAACGGCTCATGTTTACTGTGGTGAGCAGGACGAGTGAGGGCCGCGGGAGAACGGCTCATGTTTACTGTGGTGAGCAGGACGAGTGATGGCCGCGGGAGAACGGCTCATGTTTACTGTGGTGAGCAGGACGAGTGAGGGCCGCGGGAGAACGACTCATGTTTACTGTGGTGAGCAGGACGAGTGAGGGCCGTGGGAGAATGGCTCATGTTTACTGTGGTGAGCAGGACGAGTGAGGGCCGCGGGAGAACGGCTCATGTTTACTGTGGTGAACAGGACGAGTGAGGGCCGCGGGAGAACGGCTCATGTTTACTGTGGTGAACAGGACGAGTGAGGGCCGCGGGAGAACGGCTCATGTTTACTGTGGTGAGCAGGACGAGTGAGGGCTGCGGGAGAACGACTCATGTTTACTGTGGTGAGCAGGACGAGTGATGGCCGCGGGAGAATGGCTCATGTTTACTGTGGTGAGCAGGACGAGTGAGGGCCACGGGAGAACGGCTCATGTTTACTGTGGTGAGCAGGACGAGTGAGGGCCGCGGGAGAACGGCTCATGTTTACTGTGGTGAACAGGACGAGTGAGGGCCGCGGGAGAATGGCTCATGTTTACTGTGGTGAGCAGGACGAGTGAGGGCCGCGGGAGAACGACTCATGTTTACTGTGGTGAGCAGGACGAGTGATGGCCGCGGGAGAACGGCTCATGTTTACTGTGGTGAGCAGGACGAGTGAGGGCCGCGGGAGAACGACTCATGTTTACTGTGGCGAGCAGGACGAGTGAGGGCAGCGGGAGAACGGCTCATGTTTACTGTGGAGATCAGGACGAGTGAGGGCCGTGGGAGAACGACTCATGTTTACTGTGGCGAGCAGGACGAGTGATGGCCGCGGGAGAACGGCTCATGTTTACTGTGGAGATCAGGACGAGTGAGGGCCGCGGGAGAACGACTCATGTTTACTGTGGCGAGCAGGACGAGTGATGGCCGCGGGAGAACGGCTCATGTTTACTGTGGTGAGCAGGACGAGTGAGGGCCGCGGGAGAATGACTCATGTTTACTGTGGTGAGCAGGACGAGTGATGGCCGCGGGAGAACGGCTCATGTTTACTGTGGTGAGCAGGACGAGTGAGGGCCGCGGGAGAACGACTCATGTTTACTGTGGTGAGCAGGACGAGTGAGGGCCGTGGGAGAATGGCTCATGTTTACTGTGGTGAGCAGGACGAGTGAGGGCCGCGGGAGAACGGCTCATGTTTACTGTGGTGAGCAGGACGAGTGATGGCCGCGGGAGAACGGCTCATGTTTACTGTGGTGAACAGGACGAGTGAGGGCCGCGGGAGAACGGCTCATGTTTACTGTGGTGAGCAGGACGAGTGAGGGCCGTGGGAGAATGGCTCATGTTTACTGTGGTGAGCAGGACGAGTGAGGGCCGTGGGAGAACGGCTCATGTTTACTGTGGCGAGCAGGACGAGTGAGGGCCGCGGGAGAACGGCTCATGTTTACTGTGGAGAGCAGGACGAGTGAGGGCCGTGGGAGAACGACTCATGTTTACTGTGGCGAGCAGGACGAGTGATGGCCGTGGGAGAACGGCTCATGTTTACTGTGGCGAGCAGGACGAGTGAGGGCCGCGGGAGAACGGCTCATGTTTACTGTGGCGAGCAGGACGAGTGATGGCCGCGGGAGAACGGCTCATGTTTACTGTGTCGAGCAGGATGAGTAATGATAGGGAGAACGGCGCGAGGCCGGTGGTGTGATTTCTGATGAACTACACCTGTGAGACGCACCGGTCTCGTATCTCTCACGGAGGAGCGCAAATTTTCTTAGCAATGTTAAAACGCACATCAACCGATCACTTGTTTAGCGTTCATGTAAACGCAACATTCAGATTCACCAATCGGAATGAATTCAGTTAGAGTGACAGGTGTGCATGTAAACAATGAATGGCGACTGCAGAAAGCAAAAGCTGAATCCCGGACTTTTTTGACGATCTCGACGGCCGGACATGTCCGGGAAAAAGAGGATGGTAACCCGTAACCCCTACTACTCAGCTTTCTCCACAGAACAAGAGCCTGCTAGCTTTAGCTTCCAAAAAAAGATGGCTGACACTGCGTGTATATTCTGTGAGAGAGATCCCACCCTCTATGGGCGGGTTGAGAACATGCGGGACGGCCCCTACCACTGGCTGTAGTTTTTAGCCTCTGGCCAAAAAATGCTCTGATGACACAAAATGACAATTTGTGCGTCATCTGAGCATTTTTCCAGACCAAAAATACATAAATCTCTCGTCTCAGGGGGATATGAGGGTGGAAAGCACGGTAATTCGAAAATACTTCAGGTTTTCTAATACAAAGCTTAATGCTAAATCCTGAGGTATCCCTTTAATTTCGGCTCTTAAAACAAATGGGATGTTTCCTTACCTTTCACGTCGAATTGCATTCCTGCGGAGAACTGGGCAAACGTATCAATGACAGGAATTCTGAAATGCGTAGGAATTACCATGACATAAGCTTCATAGACTTGAGATCGATTGATAGACAGATGGAGAAAGAGTGAAAGGAAAGGAAGAGGTATTTGAAGTTTACATGAATGGTTTTTGATGGATAGTGTTTGTACACAGACACGGAGCTGTCCTTGCCAAAGCTGTGAATGCGTGACACAGAGCTGAAGGTGATAAGGGCTGAGGGAGAGGACGGTGTGGAAAGAGATAAGAGTACCGAGAGAGAGAGAGAGAGAGAGAGAGAGAGAGAGAGGGAATGAAACGGGTTGTCTGGTTGCTGTGAGCAGATATTGGGCACTGGATGCCCTGATTTTGCATTAGGTACGGCAGGCTTTAGCCCTTTGGTCCAAACGGTTGAGAATGATAGCGAGGTTTTTTGAGCTACGGGAGTATGATCCATCCACATTTGTATTTGCAACACTTCTCTTGTATGAATTTCCACATTTATTCCACATTTCATCTTTTAAAGTAAACACATGTTCCACAAAAGTTGCAATGTGGCCTTGGTTGTATTTCATTGGTACATTTTTGAAACCGTTGGCTAAAATTACATTCTAATCTATGTAAAATATGTCACATTTCGGTTACACAGTTTTAAAATGATATGCGTTGTTTATAGAACATTTTCTTTCCTGCCAGGGTTTTTTTTTTTTTTTTTTTTTTTTTTTTTTTAAAGCCACCACCAGTAGTTTTGATCATTTTCACAAAAGTGGCTGCCAGAATATTTTGTTGTATGAATATCTGACCATGCATATTAAAAGAAAGAACAGACAACAACAAAAATCTTTTATTCTAGTTTAATGCATTATTTTTTTTATCAACACTTCAATGTGGGTAAGTAAAAAAAAAAGCTATATTTTGAGCAAAAAGCTGGAAATCGTGTTTTTGTCAAAGACTGAGTCAGATCAGATACAGAATGATGATGAAAACACAGATGAAGTAGATCGAGTCCATCAACACCCCAAAGCTTCACAGTCCTAGAGCTTGTCATTCAGTAACTGATAAATATGCTGTTTAATGTTGATGATCGCATTATTGTACATATCTGCTTACATATGATATCGCTTGGTTCTGCTTCTTCTTCGCCTGTGTTTTGATCAGGAGATTCAGGACTCTTTCAGAAGATGTGTCATAGCGCCCCCTACCATATAACAGCAAACACACGGATAGTCATAACCTTACTACAACCACAACTGTCACGTTTTTGTTTCATTTATTTTATTAAATTCAGTGTGGTTTATAAAACATTTTAAAAAAATGCAATGTAATCTAACTGCAACTCTGTCAGTTCAAAGCTAGAATAAAAACACATCTCTTAGACCTAGCATACTCATTATCAACTTCTATAATTCAATGTTAGGCTGCATAGATTAGGTCAGCCGGAACTGGGAACACTTCCCTTAAATCCTGATGTACTCGTTACATCATAAGAAGAATGGCATCTACGCTAATTTGAGTGTCTTTGTTTATCCTGAGGTTTTCCCGCAGCCTGCCGGATCCAGGCCGTATCCAGATCTGACGAGGAGCTTCGCCTGGACCCGATGACAATGCAGTGCTGAAGTGCCAACTAGCCTCTCCCTATGGAGGATCCCTTTCCCACTCGACAGACAAAGCGGTGTGAATTTCAGTTCGTGTACCTACCCCGAAGTGATAAAATAAAACAAAATTCTGTATCAAAATTTATAGGCAAGACAAGTAGTTTGTTTAAGCATGTTTTGTAGGTAATAACAAACCTGCACACATATATTCAAACGCACATAACTATAGAATCAACTCTTAATGCGCATGTGAACGCCATCAGCGTTTATCACAGGTTCAGTTTAAAGTCTGTTTATAGAGAACGGCGTCGTCTTAGCGTCCCCTAATTTAAAGGAGAACTCCGGTCAATTTTAACATTTAGCTCATTTTTTTGTAAATTTGGAGTGCTGTCAGTACAGAGAACAACGACAAAAATCGGTGTTTCCTACACAGTGTTATTTTCTTTTTAAAATTTGCACCCTGTTGACTTCAATGGGGCAAGTTTTAAACCTGCTTTTAGCCTCTTAACATCCTTGATGTGTCATTAAAGTGCACAGCCATGTGCCTGATGTTATTAAGAGTGAACACGGTCAATCTGACTGCAGTAGATGTGAAAGAGATTAATAAAAATTATGTTAATTCATAGCTCACATCGCGCGACCAGGCTGTATGAGATCCCATTCTCCCAACTCGATAATCGACTACTTTTGACTTCGACCGAAAACAGGAAGAAAATACAGGTATGTGAACTGGCTGAATTAACATCATTTTTATTAATATCTTTCACATCTACTGCAGTCAGATTGACCGTGTTCACTCTTAATAACACCACTCACATGGCTGTGCACTTTAATGACACATCAAGGATGTTAAGAGGCTAAAAGAAGGTTTAAAACTTGCCCCATTGAAGTCAACAGGGTGCAAATTTTATAAAGAAAATAACACTGTGTAGGAAACACCGATTTGTCGTTGTTCTCTGTACTGACAGCACTCCAAATTTACAAAAAAATTAGCTCAATGTTAAAATTGACCGGAGTTCTCCTTTAATAACAAATTATCATTTCGCCGGAAGTGAATCAATCAAAACTAACTTTAGCTGGAAATAACATTATTCAAGAACCGCTATAAAGCCAAAACAATGTCTGTTACCTTAAATTATATGTTTATCTCTGTAAAGCTGCTTTGAAACAATCTACATTGTTAAAAGCACTATATAAATGAAGATGACTTGACTGGCAACCTAACTGCAATTGTTTTGCCTATGTATTTTAAATGACTGTATAAGTGTGCTTTATGATTTGTTTTAAGAAAATGGCATGCCCAATTGCCTTTTGTTTCCCTGCTGCAAAAAAAAAAAAAAAACAGAAATATTTCTGTATAAATATTTTTTTATGAATATCTGAACATAAAATACAATAAATAAATATTTTATTTAAAGCAATACATAAAAAACCCCCAAAAAACAAACAAACAGACCCTTTGCTTTAAAAACAAAACAACAAAATTTTAAACAAAATTCCGTGAAAATCTTTTTTTTTTTTTTACTACAACATGCATAAGCAATGCTTTTATTGCTTGTTTCTCCTTCTTTTTTTGCCTGTTTTTGATCAAGAGATTCTGTGCTCTTTCAGAAGATGTGTAATAGCGCTCCCTATCCTGTAACAGTGAAAACATGTAAAGCCGGGAAATTCTGTCAATAGCGGGGATAGAGTTAAAACTATGTGTGATTTATAGATCATTGTAAACACATTGTGATACCTTACTGCAATCACAACTTTGACATGCTTTGGTTTTACATAATATATATATATATTTGTAAATTATTTTTGTGGTTTATGAAATTGTTTCAAATTGTTGTGACGTACTGTAACTTAACTGCAACTAAAACTTTGTTGAATTCTGTAAAAATTGGTTTCAAAACATTCTTATTGGCACCAAGATGAAGTGTGTTTTGTGGGATTCAGTCCTCTTCTTCCTAACATTCATCAGTGAAATGTCACCGTACTCATGAAATTCTTTACTGATGTCTTTCAGAGTGTTTTATAATTCCTGGCAGTGGCCCAAAGTGGCACAAAAGCTCATTAAATATTAATATTCTATTCTATCTACCTAATGTATGTATGCATGAGTGTATGTATCATACTTGTGTGTGTAGAATAAATGCGCAAATGGTGTAAAGTAAGCTTAAGAGGTCTATAATACCTGTAGAGCTTTTAGCATTTCCATTCAGATCAATCTTTGCCCTTGTGCATTCAGTTCTAGACACGATTATTTGTGAGCCAATAACATGAATCATAAATGATGCCAAAACAATGCTGATTGACGGACCTCATTACAAGGCCAGTCTGTTAAAGGAAAGGCTTAGTTCATTGGTTTACATGCATCCTTCTGCTCGGTTGATGTTGAGGGCTTCTGTGCTGCAAGATTGTTGGCAGTAGTTCAATGTCAGATGTGTGAGAACTTCACTAGAGATGGCAGCTTTCATAAGCGCTCACTTTGTCTTTGAAATCCAAATGTTCTCCCAGGTGGACATGACTGGAAATCAAAGTCGGAGAGACAACTGTTCTGTCTTTGCGCCTGAGGCGAGGGTGGTGTGAGCGGAGGCTGTGTCTTCCAGAGTTGTAGAAAGTTTTGCCTTGTGAATCGTGATACAATCTGTGTTTTCTGTGAACAGAACGGGAGGAAAAACCCTTATCAGAGTCCCGGGATGCAGTGGTTCACAGAGGAGAGTGACCCATGGGTCACACAGATGTGTGTCTATCTATGAGGACAAATGAACAAAGTGGGATTTCACGTCTATCCCGGAATTATTTTTCCTTAAAAATGTTTCTCACCCTCACGTCATTCCAAACCTGTGGACTGACAAGACCACAAGACTTTCTTCTGTGGAACACAAAAGTAGATACTTTGAATATTAGGAAGATTTTTATTTTCATTTTGGCCAAACAATAAAAGTCGATCCAAAACAACGAGTCATTGGACCCCACTGACAAATATCCAGACATTTTTCTAAACTGTTTTTTTGTTTGTAATTTTTTCTATCTTATTTTTTTGTTCCACAGAAGAACACACGGTGAACTATTTATTTACCCTTGTGCTGTGCTGAATATCATTCACTTTATTTGTTGTTCCTTGTCAAAATGACAGGTTAAATTGCTTGTAATTCTCCCATTATGCTATATTAATCACCAAATATTGGATGAAATATTTTTAATAACCTACTAATCGTTGACCTCAGTGAGACATGCATGTGCAAGGTCAAATATAACTTTATTTTTCAACTAATATACATTGCATCATCCAGTCTGTTGTGATTGGTCTACTCTGCTCTGATTGGTCAGATGGCTCAGACTGTTGTCATCGGTCTACTCTTCTCTGATTGGTCAGATGGCCCAGTCTGTTGTGATTGGTCTACTCTGCTCTGATTGGTCAGATGGCCCAGACTGTTGTGATCGGTCTACTCTTCTCTGATTGGTCAGATGGCTCAGCTTGTTGTGATTGTTCTACTCTGCTCTGAATGGTCAGATGGCGGGGAGCCAATGAAGACTATAGACTGGCACGATGCAAATTTGTTACAAACCTACATAGGTACGAGTAGTAAGTAAAACTGGAATTACTAATACCTAGGGAGAAATAAACTTTATTTATCTGGACTTTGATCTTTCAAACTTTGCAGGCCTTTTACATCCTCAAACAGCTATATTACACACATGAAAGGCAATATCCGAAAAAGCATAATAAGGTCACTTTAAATGGTTTTAAGTAAAAGTAGACCACAAAATCTCTCTCTCTCTCTCTCTCTCTCTCTCTCTCACACACACACACACACACACACACACACACACACACACCGAGTCTGGGGTTTTTCAGAGAACATGGTATAATTATTAATCAAAGACCTCTCTGCACTAACCTGACTGCCCTGAGGCTCCATTAGATATTCAGGATCACTTCTCTGCTCACCTGTCTCCACCAGCACCTGTTCTTTCAGCTGAATCTTCATCAGTATTCCTCTCACTCACCTCGCTCTCCTCCTGTCTCGGGCCCCAGATGAGCCGTTGTAAAAAACGGAAGGAGAGCTAAAAAAAAATGATTGGATCTACCTTGTTTACTGCCATCTTCATGGTTCTTTAAAGGGCGGATTTGTATCGAATCTAATCTCCATCTAATATCCCTTCTCTGCCATAAAGTGGTATAACTCAAGCACTTGAAAGGCCCGAAGGGGTGGCGTATTGCTCCATCCCAGACAAAATGACTTCCTCGTTGGCGCCCGTGATTGGCCGTCCTATAGTCCCCAGTGTGAAATGCCTAATTCATCCACCTGCTGGATTGTATGATATAATTCACATTTTGGGATGGAAAATTATAGCTTCTGATTTTCTTATATCACAGGTGTGCAATTGATTTGAGCATGTCACTGAAGGTCATGCATAATCTATCTACCTCGCTTCTATTTTAATTAAGTGACACTGCATTTCCTCTTCACGTCAATGTATTTACCTCATGTCGAAAATAAAGCCTGTCATTAAAGGCTCTCCAGGGTTGTTTCGATAGTTCTCCAGCTTTCTTGCATTCCCCATGTGCTTCTTTTCCCAGATTTTCCCAGATCCGCTCTTGACAGGTGTAGATGGGGCGGGCGGAAAAGGAGCTTTTTGGAATGCCGCTCAGGTTTTCAATTGGCATTTTAAAGTCTGCGCCAGACTCACCAAGACGGCCGAGTGTCTCTGCAATTCCTCTGGAAAGCGGGAGCAGAATAAGGCTCTAAGACTCTGCTGTGAGAGGGAGGAGAGGATGATGGATGGCGGCTGTTAGATACAGTAATTGTGCTCAGGTAATTGCCCCTCCCTCGCTATAATACCCCTGAAACCTTCTCCATTTCCACGGCAGGAGAAACTATCAGCAATGCATTTCGCAGGCTGAGCAGGGTCCTTATGCTAGCTGCAAGGAGACAACTCTTCAGTTTGCCTAGCGAGTTTGACTATGATTTGTAGCCCTTGGCATTTACAGCATTACTATTAAAGAAAGTGTATGTTGCCATAATGAAGTGTAATCATAACAACTTCATTTATACAGTTATAATTAGCTTTGCTGTTGTACATTATCTCAGATATGAAGATGCATCCCACACACCCTTATTTCAGTAAGAGGAGATTATTTAAGGATTATGCTTGTGTTTAGTGTAATTTATGAAAGGATTTCTGTAAAAGCTAATATAAGACTAATAAAAATCAGGCCCTTAATCTTACATCTAAAACAACAGCAATGAGGAGGACACGTAATAGGATGGAGCTAGAGAGCTAACGTGAGTTATAAGCATGTTAGCTTCCAGTAATGACTTTATGACCTTCTTCACTTATAAGATTGAAAATATCAGGGAGAAAAACTACTACAGCATCGCATCAGGCAAGGAAATCTGGAAATCTGTAAAACCGCATTTTTCCATGTTAAAAATATATCTACATTACGTGATATGCTCTCATTGACAAAAGCGGAACAATTAGTTAATGCGTTCATGACATCAGGACTAGATTATTGTGATGCTCAACTGGGTGGTTGCCCTGCACGCTTAATAAACAAACTACAGCTAGTTCAAAACGCAGGCCCCTGTTTACACGAGAACGCTCACGGGTGAAAACGTAAAAATATTTGATCAGATGTGCCTTTCGTTTACACGGCAACGCCGTTTTTGGGGCTTAAAAATGCAAAAAAGTTAAACCACCCTCCAGAGTGGAAATATTAAAAACGCTCCAGCGTCGCGTTCCCGTCTAAAGGGTAAAAACGTAAATCTGCTCTCGTCGCGTACGCGTTTACGTCACAGGCATGCGTCAGTACAGGAAAACAACAACCAACATGTCGGATTATTTCCATACGTCGGACCTTCAAGTTGCCCTCGCAGCGCTGATAAACATACAAGAGTCTTTTCAGCAGTTGTACAAAATATATTCTCAGATATTGGTGTTGTTGTGTGGCAGTGCTTCACATCGCCGCCTGGAGTGCACACTACATCCAATTTCACACACTTTTGCGTCACCATACGCACGCAGATTTCCCCCCATAACGCTCGTCTAAACGCAGAATGAAAAGTGATAACGCAACGCCACTTTTGTGTTTTCTCTTCAGATCGTCTCCGTGTAAACATAGCCTGAAACACAAACTGACACAAACGCGTTTCATTGTGGAAGTTTTTGAATACGATACCGTTATCGTCTCTGTGTAATTGAATGTAAATGAATTTGTGAAATGAGCATGTGTTTTACAGTCTATAAGCGCGTAGTTTCTATGTAAAGTGACATCGCCAGCTATTGGCCTGACATGAATAATACAGCGTTTTGGTCGTTTTCATGGCTCCACGTGACCATGTGGCGCCGAAATGTGCTCAGCACGCAAACACAGCTCAAACATCCACCAGTGGCAGTTTATGTTTCAGTTGGCCATGCCCAATAAACCTTCCTGAAGTGCTATGAAACTGCTGCAATTTATAGCTAATAAATCATAGTATTTCTATTGCACTTGACCAAAGCAATCTGTACAAGTAAAACATAAATCAGTGTTGTGTAAACACATGCACGATTTAACTAAAACGAGTGAATGAATTAATATATCATTCATACGATTTACTTAAAACAAGGGAACGAATTAGTAAAACGAGACTACTTAAGACACAAATGGTATTTTAGGTAGGTAGCCTACACAATAGTCGAACTCAAGGGTTTTTTCCTGTTAAACTGATACATTTCTACACCATATGAAAGTTTGTTTCCATCATGAAACACTTTCTCATCATCTCACACTTTATAACATAACTTATAACTTGCAATTGCGATTTTATGTCTCACAATACAGACTTTATCGGAATTGTGACATAACATCGGAATTGTGAGATAAAAAGATTTTTTTTTATTCAATATGAGAAACTAATTTTTATAACACCACCTCTTTTAATCGGATCGAAATTTTATTCAAATCAAACTGTTGAATTGATTGAGAGGTTTATATGAAAGATTATAAACAAATCATTTAATATATTGCATAGCAAGAACGACTCCTGTCATAAAATCATGTATAACAATGTTTTGTTTGTGTTAATCCTAAGCATGACCTCCAGACGAGCATCACAGCACAAGGAGCCACTCAGATTTATTGACCTAGAAAGAAGGCCTAGAATGATGTCATGCTGTTTGCTGTAAATACTTTTTAAGGCCACTTCATTCCGCTGTCCAATCTCACCCCGCAAGACCTGGAGATAAAGCAGGCCAATGTCATCCTTCAGCACTCAGTACAAAAGCAAACCGTTTCTCACTGACACCCCTCAAGTGATCTCATCAGGACCTCCAAGCGTCCCAACCGCTAGACATCACTCTCTTTCTGCTCTTGTTGATTTTCCTTTTAGTGAGATAAGCGTAAAGCTACACAAACAGGTTTCGGTATCTGTTCTCTTATTTTGTTTTGTGATAAAAATCCTGAGTAAATTATTGCTTATTTGATGTAGGGCTGACCGGAATGATGATATATATATACATATATATAGTAAACTGTCCAGCAAAAACCCAGCTAACAGGAAACATTCTCAGAACTCTCACAGTTATAAACAAACGTTCTTCCAGTAACGTTAATAGAACGTTCGTTCTGGTCTTTTATTCCGTTCTCAAAACGTTAGCACAAAAGCGTTATTTAAACGTTTTATCTGAAACGTTTTGTTGGAGTTTCGTCTGTTTTTTTAAATCTTATGTACTAATTGTTTCAAACCATTCAACATTCAAAAAGCAATGTTCACATAATGGAACGCCCCCTTAATGTTTTTGCTTAATGTCAGCGTTTTTCTTTGACACTTTGAACATTCTGAGAACATACAGAAATAACGTTTCCACAACTAAATGTGAATGTTATCAAAATATTCTTAGAACATTTGTTAGCTGGGCAGAAATGTGTCAGTTTGTGTCACCTTTTTACCATACCAAGTTATATTTGCAAGGCTATCAGTGGTTATCACACAGTACATTGGGTGATTTTGAGCTGAAAAATACATATTTAATGACTTGTTAACAGAACTGGCTCCAATCAGATCACTCAAATGGACCACCTGCATGAACAAACCTAATGCTTCAAATAAACTAATAAAGAAATTACTCAAAGAATGATTTGTTCGTGAATCGGATGTTCTCAGAATCTTAAGCTAAAACAAATATCAATATAATAATGTTACTTTACTTACAACTCAAGTATTTCATAATGTGAAATTATGAAACTTTTCACTAAAGCCAAACATATCATTAATTTGTTATGAATTATCTTATCTTTCGGTTTCCTTCCACCAAGTTCCAGAGTACAAATAGAAAATCATCAAATGAGAAAGTGCATTGATTATTTAATATGTAAACAAAAGTTATCGAATTTCCCCCCCCCAAAAAATTAATAATACTGTACATAACGTCACCATGATATAAAATGATTTATACCACAAAATGTAAGATTTTGTCATACCGCCCTACTATATCTCTCGCTGTTTTTTTTTTTTTGTTGAAGCTTTAATTCCTGTGGTTTTATCTGCTTGGCTGTCTTAATATCCTGTGTGTTTGACACCAGTATTGCACCATTAGCCAGAGCAAGAGGAGTAAATTACAACAGCTTGCAGTCAGCAAGTGTCAGAGCGCTTGGATCCACCACTGTTTATTGATTCAATCATGCCATTATTAACGGTTGGTGGAAAAGGTGCTCAGGGTGCATTTCTTACAACCGAGCTCTATTTCGTTAGCAGTGGCATATCGTAACTCACGCAGCCACGGGGCAAACAAAAACACAGACATGCAAAACCGACAAACATTCACTGAGTCACGGAGTTTGTCCTCGTGAAGCCACACAAAGTTAGAAACGCACGACTCCTGAGTTTGATTGAAAAGCCGCCTACGTTCCATTGTCTACATGAGTCTTTCAGAGAATCTCAAATTGCATTTCGATGTTACCCAACCATCCACTTCTTGGAGCTATTCTTCTATATCTACCTTTTCAATATTTCAGCTGCGTTTTACAGTGTATATTTTCTCAACACTGAAAGTATTGTACAGTCTTGAAAGAACAACGTCACGCAGGTCAATGTGCACCAAACAGAGAACAATGTTTTCAATGTATTGAATTGAACAACAGTTGAGTATGTGAACACTAAAAGGGATAGTAAAATACAAACAAAAAAAAGACAATTCTGTCATCTTTTTCTCACCCTGATGTCATTCCAAACTTGTCTATTGTTATGTTGAAGAATGTTTGAAGAGTATTCGCACATAAAGGAATATGGGTACCTGTCATGCTTCTCATTTTGTTGTATTCTTTTAATATTTCCAAAAATAGATTATAAATACATCCAGTGACTATAATATCCTTGTGAAAAAGCGCACTTAATTATATTAAATGTGCACCATGAATGATATAAAAGGCCACTTAAGTGTACTTAAAGAGAGTACTTTTTCTTAACACACTTTTAAAAAGTGTAATAGAGAGAATTAGGTCCTTTTCCCACACTCTAAAAAATAATTCAGGGGCTTAGTAAATATCACAGTAATAATTAACTGTAGTAACTTAATAAAATCTCTGAATATCATTTACTTGATTGTTTGAGTTGAACATACCAAAATAATTGACTAAAAATCCAACAGTTAATTTTGTCTAGAATTTACAGTTATATATACGTTTTTTTCACTAAAAGAATTTAGTATTTGACTAACCAATTGTTTCTTTTAAATAAACTTAATATATTTGTGAAATTTCTATCAAAATATTTGAGAATTGAGAATTAAACAGATCTGTTTCAAGAACCACAAAAATTACTTAATTTAAGTCAATATTATGAATATATTTAACACACTTAAGAAATTGAGTAAGTTTACTCAATTAAAACAATGTACCCCTCCCCCACCCTCTGAAGTGACGACAGTTCAACGGTCGAGTGAGCGCGGGCTGTTTGAACTCCAGTCTCCAGAAGAACAGTTCTCCTCTTTTCTTCTCAGTGTCACCGAAACTTCCCAGTCTCTGCGAAATTCAGGTTTGTGTATGTTTTATTTTATCAATAAAATCATTAATGTGCTTTAAATCATTGTATTTAATGCAAAACAACATTACAAAGGCGTAATGTGACACCTAAACGACTGTTTTTTCGCGTGATTGAAACGCCTTGCATAAAACACACGAGTTTATTCATCATAATGATAATGAATATAATTAATTTGGATGATAAAATGTCTTCAGAACTGTGCACTGTTTGTTTATTGGCAGGTTATGGAGTCAGTCGTCGCAGCATCTTTCGGCTATGAGTGAAACGCAAGACGGCGGTCTGGAGTCCGAAGTTCACCCGCAGAGCGCGAGTCCATCTCCGGCACGAGGACCAGCGCTGATACGGTGGATATTGGATAACAGGCCTGTTGATTACTCTTGAATTAGGCTACCTAAATGTTTAATGTTTCATTTTTACTTCTAAAATGTTTGTTAAATGAGTTTAAATGTAGGCAATATTGTATGTTAAAACAGTGTAAAATATGCTGTATATTGCTGTACTCTTTGACAATAAAGGCCAATGTCATGTATACTGGTGGTTGTATGGAATATTATTTTACAAAGGTTTAGAGGAAATAAAAAAGTTAATATTACTCATAAATAAAAACAGCTAATATTACTCATAAATATTGTTTTTTAAATGTTTAAATGTTAAATTATTTCTACTCAATTTTATTTGTTGATATACCAGATGCATTTACTCAGATTTACTTAATATTTTTACTTGCATTTACTCAATTCATACAGTATATTTAATTGATTTCACAGCTTTAAAATTTACTCAATTTTTTTAAGTGTAAAAATGTTTCACCAAAAAAATTGAGTAAATCATGGTTAGACTTTTTAGAGTGCAAGAAAAGACCAACTGTACTCTTAAACATCGCCTTGATAGTGCCGAAATGTGCTCAGCACGCAAACACAGCTCAAACATCCACCAGTGGCAGTTTATGTTTCAGTTGGCCATGCCCAATAAACCTTCCTGAAGTGCTATGAAACTGCTGCAATTTATAGCTAATAAATCATAGTATTTCTATTGCACTTGACCAAAGCAAATTTAATGAACCTTTAAATGACTGGAATCCATTACACGTTGTTGTAACTGTGGGAGTTGACTGTTGTGCAACCGGTTTATAGATGGACCGCTGGTCTTTTTGACTGATTGATTTAATACCTTGAATCAATCAATATATGATACATTTTCATATTAAATACGCACAATCTTGGCCATTTTTAGGTGAACTATCCTTTTAAAGTACAAAAGTGGTCAAAGGGCTAAAACATAGATGGATAAAAACAATGTTGCCTTTTGGCTTGGTTGGCATTTTCACAATAGTCTAAATGGAGGCTAAAAGCTTGCTAACAGCAGGCGAGTGGCGCATTGGAACACATAAGTGTATAGTGTGCTTGGCTTTTGATTAACAGTGAATTAACTGCCCATTAACGCACAAAGGCTCAGGGAAAGAGCCTCCATTGCCTCGCAATCACTTTGATGTCAGTCAGCAATTACTCCGCTGTTACAGACCATTGAGAAGAGAGCCGCGCATGTGTTTACTTAACAGTTTAATGCTTTGTGATGCAAGAGACCCTTGTTGAGTCCCATTTGCACTTCTCTATCCAGCGCAATGGAGAAAACGAACCACAAAAAGTAAATAAGATCTGTGGCAACCTGTGTGATGATTTTCTTGACTTTAAGAAACATTAGCTAAACATATAGTTAGATCAATTCTAAAAGTGGAAAGTGTTACTACTTTAAGTAAAACAAGGGTACGTTTACACGACAATAATGTACTAAAGATTGAAAACGTTGTCAAAATGATTCCCGTTCACACAAATCTTTGAAAGCGACAAAAAACGCTGCATTACTCATGCCAGGCCAGTAGGTGGCGATGTCTATAGACAGCGGTGGCGCCTATAGACTGAATGCGTAATTCCAACCCGATGTCATGGGAATTTGCACGTATTTTATGTGGTGGCTAATTCGTACGAATTCATACGACCTCACTCATACGAATTCGTACGATTTTTTGGTAAATCATAAATATTTTACGAGTCGCCCAATTCGTATGAATTCCTACGAATGACCTACCCCTGACCTACCCCCTAAACCTGAATTGGTCGTGAGAGAGCGTTGGTAATAAACATGTGCATGACGTCACCGTTTTCACAAACGTTCACTTTGAAACCCGTTTTCAAAAGTTTGCACCTAAAACGCAGTTGTCGTTTCAATGAACGTGGTGGAAATGATTGGGTAATTATTGAGTAACTGAGCGATAGCTGTAATTTGTGTAAAAAAAAAAAAATCATATTTTCACACAATAAATACTAAACTGCTTATTACATGGTTTTTTAAAGGCAATAATATTTTTATGATGGCTTTTCTTAGTTTAATGTTGAAAGTTTGGCTCTGGGACAAGGAGAAAAGAATAAAATTCATCCATAAATGTCACTTGAAAAGTAGCAGAAATAAATGATGAAGGCATGGTAAAAAAGTATCCAAGTTTCAATGTGATAAGTCTTTTTAAAAATAAAATCTAACACAAATCAAGCCCTGGGTTATAAAAATACAATTTTGCAGCTAAACATGTATTCTTTTTGTATGTAGGACATATTCAATATCAAAACTCTTGAAACTTTAGTTTTTTTTTTGTGATATAATGCCTTGTTTTAGACATTATGCTTGATATTCAAAGGCTTCTTTGCCGATCGCACCATTAGACAACCCTTATTTATGGAAAATGCCTGTCTGGCTGGGGTTATTGTAAGAGGGCAGATAGCAGATTCAGCCAGGAGGCAGGTTGAGCGTTAAGCATCACAACATTATCAGAGCTGACACACCAGCGCTTCTGCACCTGCTCAGCCCAGCTGTTCCAACACCACCCTGCCAGATGTGAGCCACCAGCTGACCACAACTGATTATGCGAAAGAGGGAGGGACTTATAAAGTTGAAGACGAATTTTGGGACAGAGTTGTGTTGTACATCGGCCCTGGTCCAAAACCTGCCAGCTGAGTGAGCTGCCAACACAAGCAGCATTTTAAGGCGCACTCCTGATGCAAAGCCTGTGCCAAAGTTTGACAGCATCATTATGCACTTTGAGTATTTGAGTTCTCTCACAAAAAGTTTTGTGGTGCCCCAAGAAGCTTTTCTTCACTCGCAAAAATGTTGTATTCCGCCAATAAGCTTTACGTTCCCCTAAGAGACGTTTCGTTTGCCATTAAACTTTGCATTCACGTGAAAAAGGTTTTACACTTCGCCATGACATTTTGCATTTGTTTGCAAAAGTTTTGCACTCTCCCGCGAAACTTTCCGTTCATGTGCAAAATTTTTGGACTCCCCAAGAAACTTTGCATTCCAGTGTAAAAGTTTTGCAGATACATTCTGTATTATAGTGCTATATAAATAAAGTTGACTTGACTTGACTTCACAAAAGTTTTGTGCTCCCCCTAGATGCTTTGTGTTTGATTGCAAAGACTGAAAAAATTATTTAAAAAAAATATATATTCTTTGCATTATTAATTAATATCCATTTTTATTCATAACAAAACTATTATTAAACATTTGTTTAAATTGAGCAATTGGTGTGGAATCCATGTAAGATTAAAGACCTTTAAAATAATTTTTAACCCTTAAATGCATGAATGTTTGGCCAATCATTATTAGGGTCCTGGATCTATTTCTAATTGCTGCAATAGTATAAAACTCTCCTGATATTTTAATCACACAAACAAACAAATAAAATAAAGCATATTTCGATATCGTATGGAGCTTGGAAGGGTTCAGTTTGAGCAGATGTTTTATACCATCATCACTGTCCTCGTCAGAGCTCATTTCCCAGTGTATTCAGCATCTGGCTCATATTCACCATCTCAACCACATTCTCAAAACGATTATTTTCAGCATCTTTTGATCGCTGTCAGCTTCTTCTTCAGATCCACCATCAAGTGACCGTGACACTATTTGATTGTGTTCAGTGCTTCTTCTACAGTAAATCGCTGAGCCATTTCAAGTTTTGCTGATGATCTTTCCTATTCTTTTGTTTTCTGCCTGCGGTGATTATGAGGGAAATGTCACTTCATCATTGTGTATCAGACATTGATACCTTGAGGAATACAGAAGAATTTCACTTACTGAGTCATTAGAGATTCAATTACTGTTGTGCAGAAATAAATATACTTACACTGTTACGCACCTTGGGTCCCTATTGAATCTATAAATTTTTTACAAAAAAATGATTAGAATCGTTTAATTTTTCAAACTTTAACGGCTAATGAATGATGTCCCAGTTCGATAAAGACCCGAGGTATGCGTTTAAGTATTAACATTTTTCAATGTTAAAATACTCCAGTACTTTTGACCTTTACAATTACACACTTTACCTTTAGGAGGCTTATTAAGCATGCCACATTGTGTCATCTCAGGTGAGGGTCTTTTCTAGGACGTTATACTTCTCTGCATCCTAAATTCTTTCGTTATAAATTAAGAACATCTACATCTCATTGCTTATTATTAAACATTCTATTATTGTGCATAAATAAACATTCAAATGGGGCAGGATTTCAGGCGCAGACAGCTGTAAATGTTTTTTCGAAAGATGGAAATGGTCTCTAAAGAACCTGACAGAGGAGGAAATGACACTTTGACTATTTATTCCACCCCGCACTCAAGTGTTGAGTGTGTGTGTATGTGTGTGTGTGTGTGAACCCTCGAGCTTAAACACACACAGGAGTGTGATGAAACCCAATCTAGCCCAGCTTTTCTCCATGACATGCTCGGAGTGCCTTGCTTTCAGGTGCAGCACTTTGTTAGAACAGGTGCTTAATTGGAAAGCACATACACAAATAATGGAAGGCAGCCGTAGAGAATCGCTGTAAGCAGGTAGTCGGCACAAAAGAATGAGTAGGCTTGATCCGGGCTTTGTGCGCTGATTTAGAGAGATTAAGGTTTTTTCCTCATTGTTCGGCATAATGGGACGGAAATGTGCGTGTATCCAAACACTCTTGCCTAAATGCCTGCTTCTGTAATGTGTGTCATTTGAAGTATAAAGTCATGTGGTTGTGTGGGATTAGCTGGTAAAAAGGAAGGGCAGTAGATATAGGTGTATCAAATAGGACAAAGGTGGTTTGATATTTGGTTTCACTGTTGAATTTGAGAGACACCCACCTTCTCTGGTGAGAAACTCTTTCCCATCACTTCTGAAACTGAAATGATTTTCAAACACATTTCTGCTTTTAACCTCACCATAACACTGGCCCCATAGAGTTCCATTGTAAGGCCTCATACAATACAATGGAGGTTAAAAATAATATCAATTGCTTTAACAAAAATATGACCTTCATTACATACAGTGCAAAAGTAAAACTCTTTTTTGTTGTTTGTTTGTTTTTTTCATTGGGAAATTGATTTTTGAGCCCTCAGCACACATTATTTTAACTTATTTTTTAAAATGACCATGTTTAACAGCGGAATTCGTGGTGAAAAACTACATTACCCATGATGCTGTGCAGAAAATTCCACCAATCAAAGAACTGCCAAAAGAGCTCTTTAGCTCTGCCCACATAATCGAGTTGATATCCCTTCACTCTCAAAATACTTAATATATTATATAAATATGTAAATATAAATATGCATATTTTGCAATAAACTTACAATATATTGTTTATATAGATATAATCAACATGTTTAAATGTAGTTTTATATTTCTACGCCATTTTTTATTTGATTTTGCTGTTTGCAATGCATCATGGAGTTCTTTCGCTCACTAAAGCCGTTTATACTGTTGTCTTTTTGTCAAATTTTCAAATACTTTTTTTCTTCAAAATCTACTGTTGTGATTCACCTAGTAACTGATTGGCTTGGTTTATGGCTTATAATGCTTTAATGAAGACTTTTTAAAAAATCCCAGAAGAAATTAAATGGAATAAGATCCTTCCAAAAAGAGTAAAAACCTCAATACTTGAAATGAATTTGCTGTGTAACAAAAAAAGGATTACAAGGTGAAAATAAATGGATTGAAAATATACTTCCAGAATCGCCACAAAAAAAATTGGGCGGGTGCATATTCACTCAATGGAAGTCAATGGTGCAAGTCTTCAAGTGGATGATTAATAATGTAATTCCTGTGGGTGAAGATTGCAAACAGTGCTATACTTAAAACAGATTTTTACTGAATAATTCACAAAATTGTAACAAAAAAATATGACCTTCAAGTTCTGCTTTTAAACCTTTCTGAACACGTTCCCCATTGACTTCCATTATAAGGCTTCATACATTGATAATCAAAGTAAATGGGCCAAGAGATCTAGGTGGAAGATTACCGATGTAATTCATGTGGGTGAAGTTGATAAACTGCTATATTAAACAGGGTTTTACAGAATAATTCACGCAATTGCTTGAAAAAAAAATGACCTTTGCATTTTGCTTTGAAACTTTCCTAAATACTTGCTTCATTGAGTTACATAATGAAGCCCTATACACTGCCAAAGGAAGTCAATGGGGGCAAGGTTATCCAATTATCTAAATGGATAATTACTGATTTAATTCCTTTGGGTGAACAATTCTCTAACAATATGACCTTCAAATTTTGGTTTTAAACTTTCTAGAACTCTTAAATAAAATAACAACGGTAGTCAATGGGGCAAGAGGTCTCTGTAAACGAACATTTGTTATGCATTACCAATGTAACTCCCGTGGGTGAAGTCTGTAAACAGTGCTTTACCAAGTGGTAAAAATTGAACTTTTTAACACGTTAGCCCCAACTGGAAGTAAGTACTAAAAACACCTGTATTCTGCTCCAGGCCATTAGATGGCGATGAAACACTATAGTCTGAACACGTAATAGGCATGTGCATTCAGAGATTCGTGTTTTTGTTGTTTACACGGAAACCGTTTTCAAAAACTTGCACTCTGAAACACGTTTTCAAACGGTTGTGTTTTCAGGCCACCAAAACGCCGTTGTCGTTTAAACGAACGGCCAAAACGCATAAAGTCTTACGTTTTAAGTTGAAACCGGTGTAGTGTAAACAGCCCCTAAATACCCATGAGTCTTGTAGCTGTATGTTTTAAACAGCGTGTCGCTGCCTGGCCCGTGTACGTGAGCAAATTATTTCCGTGGTAATTGACATTATAAATGGTTGATAGTGCTTAACTTGTACTGAGCCCAGCACATTCCTTTAATACAGGCAAATGTGTGTGGAATAAAATAAAATGAATTCCGTTCATTTGGTTTAGCGTTCTTACATGATATCCCCCCCCAGTCTTTTCTGCACCCCCTCGGCACCCACTCTTATTAACCCAAGGCTCCAGGAAGCATCAGACGGCTCCACAACTCCAGATAACTCCAATCCCTCCAGGAGCGAGAAGTCAAGCTTCATATTAACGGCTTAGCCTCAACACACTGTTCATTTTCATTTATTATTATTATTATTTGTACATCCAGCCTGACTGTGAATTTTAATGGGCCGGAGGAAGGCAGGAGCCATGCCAACATTTTCCATCCCAGTTCTGCCTGAGTGCGCGGCCTGATTAAAATGCAGCTCGGCTCTTGCTCCAGCAGGCTGAAACAGACATTCTGATAAAAACTGAGGGACCAAATATTCATGACGGTGGGGCTTTGCACTGGGCTTAGGAAGTGCAAAAAAGCCATTTCATCAGCAGTGAGAACAGGCTAGCGCTGATGTTTTAGCGAGCAGATGCTAAAATCCTGTTATTTACATTTATTCATTTGGCTGACGATAAAAGCAACTTACAGTCCAAGTTATACATTTTTAATCAGTGTGAGTTCTTTGAAAATCAAACCCATGACCTTGGTGTTGCTCGTGCTACTCTGTAGTAGATCTGCAGGAACAGCATGTGCATGAGCCTCTATTTGCTTTCTTGTGCTACAGTTCAAGTCGACATAAAATGTCATTTGCGACCCATTTTACTTTTGAAACCTGGTGTATTTCCGGTAATGAATAATAATAATAATAATAAAAAAAATCCATCAGGATTTTTTCCCACTGAAAAGTGGGCATTGAATGGAGCCAGGTGGTTGGACTAGTTCACAAACTGGGTTTGCAAGGTATTCAGAATAAACCCCAAATGGGTGAATCTCATGAACACTATCCAGAAAAAAAAAGTATATTGCAAGAAAAATATACTATATAAGAAAATGAGGCAACTAGCCACATTTCCCCCCAAAATACTCACTGTAATGTATCAAGCCTCTAAAAAGACTATTGATGCTATAATAAAAAAATTCAATGCATTTGCATTCTCTCACAAAACTTTTGCCATGGAAATAATATGAGATGAGACATGAGAGAGATGAGACACAACCAGACGACATTTACGTAGTTTTGTATATGACACAAGCTGATTGGTTCTTGTCGCATCTGCAGCCAATAAGCTTGCTGATTAACATTTAAATGGCTGGTTGGCATTCGATACAGCAGTTTGCATCGAGCTTCAGAGTTCCTCCGAAACCCTCCACCTTCCCCAGCTCCACCTGCATCTGCTATGCCTAATTTTATATATATTATTTGTGCAGCAGCCACAACAGCATATTTCAGTGCTTTTGAGAATGAATACAAAGTTTTGCGTGAGAACTTTTTTGCGAAAGTTTCTTGGTAATCAACCAATGAGAACGTGACACATGGAACAAGGGAACCAATCAGAACATTACACATGAGACTAGTGAAGCACATGTCATGATCACATGAGGTCACATGACAAAAAAATCAGGAAAAAAACGTCTAAATAAAAGATAAAACCCAAAACTAACCGTGACAGATATAAACTCACAATTCTGACCTTTTTTTCCCCCCACAATTGCAAGTTTATATCTTGCAATTCTGACTTTTTGCTCAGAATTGTAAGATATGAAAATGCAATTACAATTTAAAAGTCTGAATTGTGAGATAAAAACATGCACTTACCTTTTTTATTAAAATTTTATTCCGTGGTGGATACAAGCTTCCACAGGACTAAAAATGATGCAATATTATTTTAATGGTAAAGCACATTCCTGAAATAGAAACTGTAAGTCAGTAGTATTTATTGTAGTGCATTTAATTCTTGCAAAAAAAAAAAAAAAAAAAAAATGTCATTGACTGCCTGGGCAAATCATAAAATACCTTTCAAACATCCATGATATACATGTCAACAAGATTCTACAAGATAAGTCACTCTGCAAATATAAAAAATAATATAATATTATATTATATTATATTTTACAACTTGAACAAACGTTTCCTCTCCGATGCGATCCCTCTCTGGATGATCTACGGCACATGCTCCACTGCTCCTGGAAGTTCGTCTTCAAATGCTCTGCCAGTCTGAATTCAGAAATTGTGAAGGAGTAATAAACAAGATTGACTGCGGGACTCCATATTGATCTGGCTCCAATGTGCTCCGATGATTTGTAATATTGCCACTACCTGTGCTGCAGAAACGCTCGGTTCAGTGGCAAGGCAAATTATGATATGGTGCGAATCAATTTTTCTCAAATTAAGCTTCCTCTTGTATGGTGGCCCAAATGGGGTGAGAGTGTGTCAGGGGGAAAAAGAAGATCTATTAAAGTCTTGCCTGGCTGTGAATGGAACCACAGTGAGGTTTTTTCTTTTTTTACGCATCGAAAAATTAGATTTGTGCAGTGAAACGCAACCTTCATTTTGATACTGAGGCAGATTCTGGTTTGTTTTAACAGGGAATGAGGAGTTCTACTTGTAATTCAGAGATAACAATGTGTGGCTCATTTAGCATAATCGCTGTGGAGCAGCCATGTCGTCTGCTGGCAGCGTGCTTGGCCACACACTGGTTTTAGAGAAATGAGATGAGAAAGAAGCAAAGGTGGGAGGGTGCGACTGAAATCTCTTCTTAAAGATGCCCCCTAATGTTAACCGTTGCTCTGTGAGATATTGAGATTAAATCCACTGCTAATACTTACTGATGTTTGTGCTGTTCTTTTCCCACCTAGAAAATATCATCACTTTCTGGAGGATGATGTCATGGATGGATGGATGTACTCACACACACACACACACACACACACATGTTGGTGCAACAGCATTATGAGGACTCTCCATAGGCGTAATGATTTTTATACTGTACAAACTATATATTCTATCCCCTTACACTGCCCCTGTCCCTAAACCTACCCATCACAGGAGACATGCTGCATTTTAAAAATTTTAATAAAACATTGTTTTTTATGTTTTTTAAGCCATTTGATTTATGAGGACTTTTGAAGTGTCCTCATAAACCACCCATAAGTTGTAATACCAGTGTAATACACATGTCATTATACAAATTTGTGTCCTCATAAATCACATAAACCAACCCACACACACACACACACACACACACACACACACACACACACACACACACGCACACACACATGTACATACATATACACACACACACATGCACGCATGCACGCACGCACGCACGCACGCACGCACGCACGCACGCACGCACACACGCACGCACACATGCATGCACACATGCGCACACACACACACGCACACACGCACGCACACATGTATGCACACATGCATGCATACACACGCGCACACACACACACACACGCGCACGCACGCACACATGCATGCATACACAAACACACACACACACACACACACACACACACACACACACACACACACACACAAAATATGTACAAAAGGACAAAAACAAAGAAACATAATTTTTTTTGTTTATAAATAGTGTATTTTCTACTTTTAGCTTTTGCTAATTTGTAAGCATCGTTAGGCTTTGACTTGATGTTTATATTAGTAGTATTGTTATTTTCTTTTTTTTTAAAATATTGTATTATTTCCTTTCCTTGCATTTCACTGTTTAAAATCCTTTTTGTAATTGTACAGCACTTTGGCACACGCTGTGTTTTTTAAGGTGCTTTATAAATAAACTTTGATTTGATTTGATTTAAGAGCCATTTTGGTGAAATTCTGGATTTGGCCATGAGAAACATGCAGGCAAACCAGAGAAGAGGGGGAACTGGGGCGTAGACAAAGGGGCAGTATTTGGGAGACTGTAATCAAATGCAGCACTAAGAGGATAGGACATGCCAGAGTGGAGGACACTTCTTAAGATCCATGGAAGAAAGAACAAAAGGAAATTCCTATTCGAGGCGATACCAGAGTGTGGGATTGCTCCAGAAACCCGCCAGGACCTTGAACTCCTCTTGAGGAAAAATCAAAAGCAGAAAATCCTCTCACTGCGACAAAGCATCCAAAGACAATGCAGGGTTTTTAGAAGTCAGGGGAAGATATAAGACAAAAGCATAAAAGATCAGTGTTGTTGCTGATCTTCCACTCACACATTCAAGAAATAGCTCACACGAAAATTCAATTCTGTCACTTGCACATTGTTTAATTTCATACTCATACAACATTCTCTCCATGCATTGACAATGAATGAACACCAGTTTTGTGAACTGGATCAAACCGATTCACTGCAAAGATTCGACTCAAAATAACAATTCTTTCTGGGATCAGACTCTTCCTCGAGGAGCGGTCACATTTACCATTGTTCGGCAAATTTTGGCTGGCGAAATCTAGCTAATTCAATTGGAGTCCACACAATCAGGATTTCCCCACGCGGATTTCACATCAGGTTCAAGTTGGTCACGCAAATCCCCCATGTTGACCAACAGAAAGATGCTTGGTTTGAAAGCAACTTCTGTGTGCATCCACCAGCCACCGTTAAAGCCACACTATGTATCAAAATATCCAAAAACCACTAGAACAATGCTATATATTTTGTTGATTTGTGTACTTACATTATCCCAAGTGTTTCAACGAATGTTTAAATCCAATTTAAATCCTGTAAAGGATGTCACACCCGCGTTACCCTCAATTTCTGGTTTTATTGTGTAGAACGGAAACACCAACGACGCTTTAATATGTGTTTTATTAGACAGGTGAGCAACTGTTTGGATACATTTATCGACAGAAAACTAATCATTGTCATACAGCTCAACACAGTTAGCCTTTTGTTTAAATCTCGTTTTCTTGATTTACCATGACTAATATCGATCTAGCTCACTGCAGTGTGCAACAAGTGATTCAGAAAGTAGAGTAGCATTTTAACAACTTTCAACACCCTCAAATGTATCTAATATGATAAAACAGCTCTGTGTTATCCCACATACGCGGAGGCGGCGTCTGCGGCAGAATAAAAGCCCCACTGCTCTCGAGCTGCGTCGCGCTCTCATCTCTCGTTAGCAATCACTCCAGCGGCCTCGCTCTGCTCCAATGGCTTTCGTCACGTTAATAAATCTTTAATACATTACTGGTTATCCATGAATATGATTTTTCCCCCGAGTCGTAATCTCCACCGGCTGTAGAGGTGAAGACATCAACTCCCATGATTCAGCCAAATCAAGGCGTCATCAAGCAACACCTTTGTTTTGAATGAACGACCTCTAGTGGTGAAAACTTGCATAGTGTGCCTTTAAACCTAACTTTCAGTGAGGTGTTAGCAGATCGTACCAAAACTTACAAAATTAGGTTTTTAACACAGGTTAGCCTCAAATTCGCAAAAACTTAAAATACTCTCACATTTTCATGAGATTGTTTTAAAGAACTTTATCGACCATTTAACACAATTCAATGCATTTAATGTTATATTCAGATGATTTTGCTCTGCCTCTAAAATGATGTAGCTTTTTGGTTAATGGCACCAAACTGAGATGTTCAGCTTCAGGACTTTTTTGAGTCCTGAAACTTAAGGAAAAATTGTTGTAATAACTTAACAATTTAAGTTGGTCTGTGCTTTCATCAAACACAATATAATAAATTCTATGAATAATGTTTTTTACTTTTAATAGTTCATTCAACCTTTGAGTTGAGTTTGTCTGATAAAACAAACGTTGATTTTTTTGACAGTGCATCACATCCTCTTATTTTTCAACCTGTCTACTCCAACATCTTGTCATCTGACACGTTTCCCATCCAGTCAATTCCTTGTGGATTATGAAAATTAATTTAAGAAAAGTTATAACTTTTTTACATCTGCTAAACACAAAAACCTCACCAAAACACCTCTTCAGGAATGTTTTCAACGGTATCAAGACTTATGGGAGAAAATAACAAGGTAAACTAGAGTATAGTTGCCATGAAATGGCACTATAATGCACCTTCCCCCTTCCACAACGATGGATTGTAATTACTAGTGACTCAGGTGCCTATAAATACAGTTTTTCTGAGTGTCAAAGCCTTCTACATCCAAGTAATGTTCACCGTTCTACAGTTTCTGATTAAACCCCTGTTGCCTGTGTTTTTCTGCCCTGCAATTTTAAAGCTTAACCTGTTTATCTGAAACCCTGAGACTCCATCAGGCTCCAGCTACCTGTGGACTAGCGTGAAAATAACCCAGGGACGCTACTTTAAATATAAATGGATTTACTAATTGCTGTCTTTTAGGGTGGAACTGCTTATGAATCATTTGAAATGAAACCTACTTAATTCTCGGCCCTTGAAAGAATTAAAAAATTTGAAGTGTACTTGCCAATCATGCACATTTTGATAGATTCATAAATCTGTATTTTACTGATTGTCTTTGCTTTCATTGAGCACAAAACTATTTTATTTGGACTAAGGCTAAAGTCATGTACAATCTTGAAAATTGTTTTCATTTAGTTAACCCATCATAGTCAGGTTGAATAAATCACATTTTAAATAAAGTTTTAAGAATTTCAAATAAATTTTTTTAGCTCATCTATAGCTGCTATAGCTACATGTTACCAAATGAAGTATGTTTTATAGGTGACGCAACATGACATGTTTACAGTCCTTTCTTTGGGTGAGACGTTAAACCGAGTTCCTAAATCTCTGTGGTCATTAAAAATGTCCTTTGGAAAAAGAGTAGGGGTGTAACCCCAGTGTCCTGGCCAAATTTGCCACTTGGCCTCTGTCCATCATGGCCTCCTAATCATCCCCATAAACTGATTGGCTTCATCACTGTCTCCTCTCCACCAGTAAGCTGGTGTGTGTGTGTGTGTGTGTGTGTGTGTGTGTGTGTGTGTGTGTGTGTGTGTGCGTGTGTGTGTGTGTGTGTGTGTGTGTGGTGGGCGTTCTGGCGCAATATGTCTGCCGTCGCATCATCCAGGTGGAGCTGCACACTGGTGGTGGTCGAGGAGGTCCCCCCTTCCATGTGTGAAGCGCTTTGAGTACTTAGAAAAGCGCTATATAAATGTAATGAATTATTACAGTGACTGTAGATTTTAGTTTAATTTATTTACTTAAATATTTATTTAATTATATATTATATGAAATATTCGCCTTCTCCACCAGTCCCGTCTGGAGATCTTTCTCCTCCTACGTTGCCATCCAACTTCCTGGTCCCATTTGGTTCCTCTACTGGTTCCGTCAAGTCCCCTGGATCCGTCCAGCTCCTTGGCTCTTCCACCACTGCTAACTCTGTACGGCTCTTCGGCTCCGTCTCAGGCGTCCAGACCACCAGCTCAGCATGAGGCTGAATCCCCGGCTGCACCTCGGGCCTCCAGGTCCATGTCTCCACCTTGGCCTGTCAGCCCATCGGCTGCGCCTCGTCTCCTCGGCTCAGCCTCAGACAGTCCTCGCTCTGCCCATCATGGGCTTCCGGGTCTCTGGCTGGGCCTAAACCAGGGGTAGCCAATGCCGGTCCTGGAGAGCCACAGTCCTGCAGAGTTTTTCTCCAACCCAAATCAAACACACCTGAACCAGCTAATCGAGGTGTTATGGGTTTCTAGAAAGCTACAGGCAGGTGAGTTATCAGGGTAGGAGCAAAACTCTGCTGGACTTTGGCTCTCGTTAGCCACCCCTAGCCTAAACCCTCCACCGGGCTTCTCCTTCCCGTCAACTTCCCTATTGTCCTCACTTGCTCCATCGTCGCCCCGGTCAGCCGAGTCCCCGTCCCTGCTTCGGTCCCGTGAGCCAGCAGATCCACCTTGGGCTTCCAGGTCATGGATGTCGCCCTGGTCCTTTGGCCTCTCTGCTTATCCAGTTTCTCCACACACCCTGGTTCCTCCTCCATCAGTCGTTCCTCTGGGTCTTCCCGGGCATTCAGCCAAAGCTCCACCCTGGCTCCCTGGCATTGTGTCTCTCTCCACCTACAACTTCTCATCCCTGTCTATCACCAGCTCCACGCCCACCTCAAAAGCCCCCTCCCTCCACACTTAAACTATCTGTTACGCCACGAGGACATGCCTTCCGATGGGGGTGGGGGGTGGACAACAGTTATGCTTATTTATATGGAATCTTATTTTGATAAGCTGTTCTTTTTTCCATAGTGTCTGTTTAGTTTCAGTTTCCTTGGTTTCTGATCGTGTCCCTGTTAGTTTCTATGGTTACTTATTATTATCAGCTGTATGTTATTTAGTTCCTTTGTTATCTTCTGCATATCTACTGCCTGTTCAGATGTCGGTTATTGTCTGTGCGTAATGACATGTTGTTTACTTCTGTTCTTCTAACGATCAACTCGTTTATAATTAAACACTTTAGTATTCCTTGTTTGTGCGTGTTGCTTACAACACCAACTCGTTACATATATTCTCAAATTTGAATATTCTTACTTTGATTTTTTTTAAATTTACGTATATAATAGAATATGTATAAAAATATCCTAAGATTTAAATATAGCTGCTTTCTTTTTTAGACAAATTAAATTATAGATAGTTGCTGGAATTGAATTTAAATTGAATTTACCAATTATATTGTTGACTCTATTTTTCCAAATGCCACTTTTATAATTTAGATAAACAACAACAACAAAAATCCAAGATTTTGTGCCCAAATCTGGGGTACACAAAAGAGAATTTTTTTTTTGTAGTGCAAAAGCAAAAAAAAAATTAATTCAAAAGATTGTTGAAATTATGACACTATGCCAACATTTGATGTATTTAGAGCTACTCATTGTGCTGTTTATTTTTTGTTCTATGACGTTTTTGTCACATCTAATAGTTCTCAGTTGAAAGATTTTATTTTACTTGTATTGCTTAAGCATTGGAACACCAATTTGTATCCTGTTTTTGGGAAATGGCAAGCGCTCACCCGACGTCTGTCAGCTCTGGAGCTCTTCGTGCCTGTTTCACTGCACTCTTATCTCTAATGGTGAGGTCATGGTGTTGTGCTTCTTTGAGCTTATCTCTGTCTCTCTGCCTTTGCTCATGAAACTGACCAGCCAGCAAGAGAGACTCACATCACTGCACATACATCTCCATTAAATATATCCCACATGCACAAGGAGCCGTGCTTGATACAGTGAGTCGCAGCTCTGGCAGTGTTACACATTATACTAGCTCATCTTGGCAGTCTTTAAACAGAAAGGCTGTTATTAATGTGTAATTACACTGCTATTACATTGTAATAATCATGTTACTGTATAATATGTTGGATAAAGTCACTGTAATGTAAAGTATTACCCAGTTTCCAGCAGCAGGAACTCTCTCAAAGGACACTTTGCCCTTGGTTAAATGCATGTGGCATGAAGACTATGTATGTATCAGATAACTTCAATGTGGCGGCACGCTTATCTCTTCAATCAAATGAGTCCAAATGCAGCCTTTGTTCCACAGCTGATTGTACAATATTTAACCAATGTAAATACAAAAGGATAATCTTTGTAAATATCCCTGATATCAGTATCATATAATGTTTCCAATATAATATCCCATAAGCCCTGGCGTAAATGGCTTCACAAGAATGTAGATTCTATCATGATAGAAGTTAAATCTCTTAAAGGAATAGTTCACCCAAAATGAACTATTCATTATTATTAATAACTATTATGTTACAAAATGGAGGAATAACCATATTTAATATTTTAATTATTGATGATAATAATAATAATAACAACAACAACAAGAACAACAACAATAAAAGTATTAATAATAAATGTGGAATTTAAAATGAGAAAAAAATATTATTATTATGATTAAAAGTAAAAAACGTGTGCTTATGCCACATCACTCCGAGGAAACCGATTTTCAGAGTAAGAATTTATACCAGAAGTTCATGTCAAGATCACGCTAAATATGCTCACCTCTCGTATAAACATTTATAGCTCTGGTCCAGACGGTGATTAACATTTTTATAGGACACTGACTGATGTATCAAGTGATCTCAAATCTAAAACGCGGCTTGCTGGGTCTTCCTGTTCCCAATGCATCTGGCCCAGTCTGGCCCAGTCATCGAGCCCATCTGCCAGCAGTCATTCACAGCGCTTCTGGGAGCTGCTCCACTCAGACGATCCTCAGTTTGAGTCTGCCGTTTCCTCTCCCTGGCATTGCATGGCTGTTGCTGTATTAGCAGTGACATGGCATTATTCTTACATCATTCACGCTACTCCTTCATGAATTCCCTGACTTCATGATCTTATTTCCAGCACAAATGTAGACGTGCTTCTCCTGTAGGTGAACACAAATAATTCAGAAGGGCAGGCTTCTCTTTCTGTACATGCGACACAATGAGTGCACTGGTGCCAGGCAGGAGTACCAGACTAGATGTCATTTTGAAACACTTCACTGTCTGTTTTATATGTCCCCATTCTTTCTTTTGCTGAATAAATGAAAAGGTTTTTTCGTTATCTTTTGCACATAGCAAGTTCAGGAAGGGGGTATGCTGTTAAATCTGTTCACCCAAAATTAAAATAATTTACACACTAATCTCATATGACATCCCGTGTGAAAAACACTTTATTTAATTGAAACAAAGTGCACGTACCGTGTACCTCAAAACTTAGTTTTAACCCTTAAACACTTACCTTGTGTGTTTAGCGACCCAGGACGTCATTCACTACCCTCTTTCTCATTCATTTTTTTAAGTTAGACATCAACTTTCTTAGTATTCCTCAATCAATTAATATAACAAGAAAAAATAAATAAATGAATGAATTTTTTGTATAAATGGTATAATATTTAGTTTAATGACCTAAGGTGTGTAACAGTGTAAGTATTTTTTATGCAGTACAATAATTTAATCTTTGTACCGAGTAAGTGCAATTCAATGTCAGATACACAATGATGAAGTGACGTTTCACTCATAATCACCGCAGGCAGAAAACAAAAAAATAGGAAAGATCATCAGCAAAACTTGAAATGGCTCAGCGATTTAAATAGGCTTTCAAAAAGGACAAAAACACCATAAAAGTGCCATTTAATATGTCAACTTTATTAAATAACTCTTAACATTATATTCCAAGTTTTCTGAAGCCATATTATGGCCTGTTCACACCAAGGACGAAACCGATAACAATAAAATATAGTTCTGAAAATAGCTCTAAATATAAAAGAATAGCAGAGTCCACGGTTACACTTTATTTTAAGGTGAAGTTGTTACAGTATATTGTACTGAGTAATATTTATTAACTACACGTACTTACTATTGAGTTACGGTTAGGGTATGGTTTAGGGATAGTTGTAATTTTAAACCAAAATCCAATAAAAATTTGGCACATCTAAGTTTTAACCTCCTTGACACCAAACCACAGTGAATAAATAAATGTAATGTATTGTAATGCGTGAAATTGCAATGGTGAAGAGGAAGTGAATTTGGGAGCCGTGCTACATGTTGTTCCTACATGTTCGCCCTCATGTTGTTCCAACCCCGTAATACTTTCGTTCATCTTCGGAACATGAATTAAGATATTTTTGATTAAATCTGAGAGCTGGATCACTCCTCCATAGGAGAAAAAGTATTCTCGTCGCTTGATAAACTGAAGATTGAGCCACTGTAGTCACTCGGACTATTTCAACAATGTCTTTAATAACTTTTCGGGAGAACAAGTTTCAATCCCTCAGAAGCCTATATGGAGGAGTGATCCAGCTCTCAGATTTAATCAAAAATATCTTAATTCGTGTTCCGAAGATGAACGAAAGTCTTACGGGGTTGGAACAACATGAGGGCGAGTAATTACTGACAGAATTTTCATTTTTGGGTGAACTAATCCTTTAACACTCTTCAAAAAGTTCTCCTTTCGTGTTCTTTGGAAGAAAGAAAGTCGTGCAGGTTTGTGACAAGTTATACAGTTATTCTTGAACCTGTGATGAAGACCAGTAAAATGCTCTATTTGATTATTACGCTATAAAGCAATAAAAATTAGTCGGACTTTGTAAAAAGTCAGCTAGAGTTCGTCCCATTGGGGGTCGTCCACCTGCGCTGGCCTTCACCTCTTCCGTTCGCATCCTACGGCTCTCGGCCTCCGCAGAAATTGGAGAAACATCGCAGTGACATCAGACATATGTTTCCGCTCCTGACAAATCCATCTGACTAATAGTCCTTGCCTGTGGGGCAGTTTATATGCTGTGTGGAAAACACCTTGTCAATGCATCTGTGTATTACTTACTGTCCATGACCTCTTTCTCGAGAGATGGGTGTCGTCGTTCATAAAGCGCTGGGAGATGACATTTCCAAATCATTGAACAATGCGCATATGTACGAGTTATGTTGAGCTGGCTGGGTTTGGGGGCGGACCTTTATGGTTATTCATTCACCTATTTTTTTATGGATGTTTTCGTATGAAGCAGATCCTGCAAATTTGAAAAGTGTAAAATAGTTACGTTTTCTCATGAGCAAGGGTTATGTTATTCATAAACAAAACCACATCTATACATTTTCATAGCAGCACAACTAATTGACTAATTATTTTCAGTTTATGATATAAAAACAACAATGTTTTAAGTAATATTGTACGTTTGTAAGACAGATAGATAGATAGATAGATAGATATATAGATAGATAGATAGATAGATCTGGTAGTGTTATTTAAAACCAAAAACATAGCTAAAAAACAGTTCCATGGCTGCAAAATATATAAATGAATGTATTTAAAATACCGTTCAGAGTTAAAACAAACAAAACCAAAATAAATGGCAAAGAAATAAATGGACAATGAATCTGAAATTGAACAGACATTTAAATATTTAAATAAAGAAATTCTGAACGAAATCTAAAATAATATATAATTACACTGTAATTACATTGTTGCTACACGTAAGGATTGCATCTGTAATGACTCAAACGTCCATCAAGTCCCAATCCACCAGCGTTAAATTCAGCTCTGCGAGTGTTATTGAGCTCCGCTGAATTATGATCCATCTCCGATTACTCCGATAAAGAGATTGGACATTGTGACACATTCTCAGTCGTGAGATTCACAAGTTCTAGAGAAACTGGATACAAGCTGAGTGTGAAGGTTAATTGGTAAGATTATAAGAACAGGTGTGTGTTCAATCTAGGGCTGAAACACACCTGAGGTCTTAGTCTTCATTATATGCGCTCATACATATGAAACGGCGACACAAGGAGCACAACACCCACTGACCCAGCTATATTAACTATTAGCTATATTATTATATTATATCTATGTCGGTAATAATAAACTGAGATGTATTTGAGGTTTTTTTACGCCACTGTTTTTTGTATGTCAAATTTTTTGCACACACACATTTTTTTCCAAATAAACTAAAATGTGCTTAATGTGGCAAAATTGACTGGTTCATTTTATATAGAAAAATATTGCTAATATGATTGAATCTCCATTAAGACCAATAAAAAAGTCATTTTTAAGGGTCAGATAGGGTAAATAGATCCTTAAACTCAACATGAAATCAAAATGTCGCCTGTCTGCAATGTATCTTCAGTGTTTTTGACATGAAGTGCCATTTTTAATGTGTCTTGTTCGTGTAAGTGTCACATACTTATTCTGCAGAGATTCTCATTTTTAAATATTGCTCGCGGTCATCTCATTTATACACGCTATTATTCTGGCTGAAGACACACACACACACACACACACACACGCACACGCACACACACACACACACAAACAAATGACATGCTTTGACTTGTGCGACAGTTCACTAGTCCAGTGGGTTTAGTGGTTTATATATTTTTTTCACCCTGCACGGTTCACGCTGGAGAGTTTGGCTTCTCTAGAGCTCATAACTATATTAAAACAGGCTGCATGACTTTGAGGAAATATTCCTGCAAGAGTAGATCGGTATACATGAGGGATTTCAACATTTCTTCCAAAAATTCAGTAACCTAAAACTGTTTCATGTGGTATTTTATTGCAATTAACAACATTAGAATCAATCAGTTGGTTAACGAAAGAAAATGCAATTGACAAAAAAAGAAAATAATTTAAAAAAAAAGACAATATTGATCAATTTGATATATAATATCAACAGTTGATTGACAGAGACAGTTGATTTCAAACCATGTGCCTGACAACATTTTTAATAAAAAAACAAACATTTACAACATACATTTTGTCATAAATATAATATAATATAATAATTGTCCGGGTTATGTTACAGTTTTTCTGAGTTGCTAAAACACTAAACCCTATTCTCTGAACCAATAGCCTAAACCAATTGGTCAAATAAATCACTCTTCTGTAAAACATTACATAAGTTCAGGTAGTTAAGGCTTGTGAACTCTAAACACATTCTCACTCACTAAAACACATTTCTAACTGTGATCCATCTGTGTTTCAAAACGCTAAACACAGGCAGGCAAACGTTAAACACACCTACGACACGTCCTCGACGTTTACACACAACGACTCAAAACTGTTCACTCTTGTCTAATGATGCGACCAAACCAACTGTACAATCAAGTCAGTTATGGGTTTCCTCGATTGCTAACACACTATAACTGGTTCAGTTCGCACAATTTCCCAAAACCATTCATTCAGGTCTCAAAACAAAGACAAGAGTCTCGAAACGTTTAACACATTTGACCTGTTTGTCACAATTTTCGACACAAAAATTTTAAACACAGGTTTAACCATGTTCTCCTTAAAAAAAACACAAACACAACATAACGATCTCAAGTGTCACACTGTTCACATTCGTTGGTATTTCAACTTTTCTTTTCTATTGTTTTTTTTTAATCTACTGCAAGATGTTTTTTACAGTAGTGTAATGAAAATAAACTTTCCTTATAAATCCTTGTTGAATCTGCACGCCTCTATTTCTGCTGTACAATAGACATTCCTGCATGGCCTGACCCAGAACTGAGACGATGACAACATTGATGCTGACGCTGTTGCCATTAACTTGTACATTTGCTGCGTTTGGAAATAAATCTTTTGAAAATGTATATTTTACTGTGCATGAACTCCTCCTGACATGTTTTGTCAGTGTGACATTTCGAAGGTCAGGTTTTTGTGTATTGCTGGATTCACTTATGTAAGAGGCATTTATTACAGTACTGTTTTGCATTTCTTTTGTCAGGGTTGTCCCTGAAAGAGTTATCACTCAGTGCTGTGATTTCACAAAATTCCACATTATTTCTCTGAAAACCTATTGTAAAGCGTATGCAGTGTTTTGAATGAATCCCTCCTGTGTGTAACGGACAGTCATGTAGTCTGTGTTTTTGACAGATTGTGTGTATTGTCTGTGGGCAAAGTTCAAATTGACCTATCAGCAGGGGCGGATCTAGAAAAATATTTATGGGGTGGCGAGAGGGGGGCAGGAATTTTTGAGGCAGGAGCATATGGCAGACGTATACTGAATTTAATCACAGTTATCACAGTTTGATGAGAAATAGTAGGTAGGCTACACACTACAGCTGCCATTTACAAACTCATACAGACAAACTTAATCCCATGCAATCAATGTCTTGCATTTGAGGTTTCATGTGAAACAGTTAATATTAGGAATAAGTGACCACATGGGCGTAATTATATGGGGGGACAGGGGGACACGTCCCCCCCCCCCAATATTCAAAGGAGGACAATTTGTCCCCCCCAATATTTGATCATACTGTATGATTATGCGGCCAATATCGATGTGATTGCAAATACGTCTTTCTTTCCAGCTCCGAAAATATAAAATCCCGGCCGGTCCATTTCCCAAATCCATTCGACTTGCCTTACAATATACATTAACAAAACCTATTTCTCCTGAAATCCATGTCATGTTTTCCCTGTACCTTTAGTAGCTCGCGCACCGTCAGCGAGTTAGAAAAAAAACAGAGGAGCGCGAAATCTGACAGACATTTGGCACATATCTATGAATGGTAAATATCCTGTATCTGACATAATCCCTTACCAGGTAAATTTCACTAGAATTTCGAATTGTAGAATTTGTGAATTTCGACTGTAATACTATACAGCTTGTATGAATGGGAGGGAATATTGACAAGCCAGCCGACAGCTAGCCAACGTTACTGTGTGTAACAGTTATACACGCTAGCATGTAGCCTGGCTTTAAAGCAAACTTGGATAGCGGTCAGTGACAGGCTTGTCAAATGTACTGTACCAAACCCCAGTTTTGACAGCTAACATTAGCGTTTTGGGCCACGTTCCTGTTCTCCGAATTGTGTTATTATCTAGCAAGTTATTTTAGAGTCCTGCCATTTGTTCTTTCTTACTTCACCATTTTCATCCCTTTGGAATTGCGTTGCTGTTATATTTCACAGTAGTGGCCAAAAATGAACAAGAGAAAGACTGCAGCAGCTGACATCCGTAATTTCTTTGGAAAGAAAAAGAAAGTAAGTTTCTGGAGATTTTAGGCATTTTTAACAGAGACGTAATTCATTTAATGTTCTAAGGTGTACAGGACAGGACACCAGACTGACATTAATAGCTCTTAACTGACATTCATTGTGAGTGAATGTAACGTTGTAGGGTATGTGGTAACAAGCCGCCCCTAAGAACAATGTTTAATTGCTGAAACAAAAAAGCAAAGTTTAGAGGAAAAAGAATATGTGAATATGGCCATTCTTATGAGAATTATGAAGGGAAAGGGATTTTTATATTTTTTAGAAAATGTGATTTTTTTTAAAGTATTGGGATAATCTCTAGACCAGTGGATTATTTAAGGCTGTCATAATTGTGCATTCAAAACAAAGATATAGCTCTACATTAAATATGAAACAATGATATAAATTTATCACAAAATAATTTGGTGGGAATATCTACATAAACTGTCATTAGACAAAGGACAATTTTAATTGTGCATGATCAGTGCCAGCCAGGGAAAGTTTTGTGGGATAAAATTGGTGACATGTTGTGGGAAATAAATGTGAAATAAAGAGGGCGGGACCCCCGGGGGCTCTTTCAAAAATATGTTTGTCTGACTGTATTATTTGACTCATCCAGCAGAGCGAGTTTCAGCAAGAGGCAGAGAATCAGACGGATGTGAGTGAGAGTAGGGTGGACGCTGAGGTGAGTGACAAATGCTATACTGTAGATACTTAAAGGTGCCCTAGAATGTGAAATTGAATTTATCTTGGCATAGTTAAATAACAAGAGTTCAGTACATGGACATGACATACAGTGAGTCTCAAACACCATCATTTTCTCCTTCTTATTTAAATCTCGTTTTTGAAAAACACCCCTGAAAAATAGGCGAATCTCCACATAACACCGACTGTGACGCAACATTCGGGATCATTAATATGTACGCCTCCAAAAATGTGCATATGCTGAAAACATATCTTATATCCTAGTTTCTTCAAAGTAGCCACCCTTTGCTCTGATTACTGCTTTGCACATTCTTGGCATTCTCTTGATGAGCTTCAAGAGGTAGTCACCTGAAATGGTCTTCCAACAGTCTTGGAGTTCCCAGAGATGCTTAGCACTTGTTGGCCCTTTTGCCTTCACTCTGCGGTCCAGCTCACCCCAAACCAACTTGATTGGGTTCAGGACTGTGGGTTATTTCACACTTTTTTGTTAAGTACATAATTTCATATGTGTTCATTCATGGTTTTGATACCCACAGTGATAATCTACAATGTAAATAGTCATGAAAACTGTGTGTCCAAACTTTCGGCCTGTACTGTATATGTTTGCATCATTCAGATAATCTGAATTTAACCCTCTGGGGTCTGAGGTGTTTTTAAGGCCTTTGAGGTGTTTTGACATGCTCTGATAATTTGTGCTTATTTCAGCTACTTACAACATACCATTGGCCAACATGTAATTTGGCTGTATTCAGCACAAACTCTGCTACAATAATATGTGAGCAAAATAGATGTACATGTTTGCATTTTATAGAAAAAAAATATTATGCGTGGTTAGTAAGTTTTGGGAAAAAAATTGTCACCGCAATAAGGCCATATAACACATACTGAACAGTTGTCCACAAGACTTTTGAGTTACTATTCTTGTAGGCTAGAATTTTTACTACAAAATGATGTGAAAATCATTCTGACCACTCTTTCACAAACAACAATATAACAATTAAAATTTTGTAAGTCAGTTTTTGTGTCAGCACTGCTGTATGCGTGGGAGTGTCAATGGCCATGAATATTAATGAGATTCACACCAGGGGAGACAAAAGACACTCCCCCAAAGGCTAATGCCCCATCAATGTGCTGTGAGGCAGCCTGAACAAAGAATGACAGGAGATGCAAAGGTTTGGTTTTTCAATCTGTTTTATTGTAATTCCTAGAACACATTACTATTTTTTATATTTTTTTAAATATTAAGCAGCACAACTGTTTTCAACATTGATTTTTTTTAAATAAATCATCATATCAGAATGATTTCTGAAGGATCATGTGGACACTGAAGACTGAAGTAATGATGAATCACAGAACAACAGAACAACATTTTAAGGCTATTTTAGACTGTAATACTATTTCACAATATTACTGGGTTTTTTGTTTGTTTGTTTTTTAATCAAATATACGCAGACGTGATGAGCATCAGAGACTTCTAAAACATTAAAAAAGTTTGCAAACTTTTGATGGATACCTGTATAAAATTCTACATATACCCATCCATTTATATTTGCTGATAACACAATCAAAGAAGCTGTATTATTATCATTATCAATCACTAATGGCCATGGATAAAAAAAAAAGACAAAAAGTTTTTGTAATTTCACACAAGAATGGGTACTTGTATATTATGACGATGTAAACACAATTACATTTCATCTGTAAATATTACGTCTGTGCACTTACTCAGTATGATTCTCGATCGCACTGAGAACTGAATGACACCTGCGTGCTCCTCTGCGGTGCTGGAGAAGGAGAGCGTGATGCAGACACAATCCTACAACAACAACAAAAACTGTTAGCATACATAATCCAAAGTAAACTGTGGGCAATTAATGGGTATGGACGCACAACGTATATCTATTGATGGGCCATAGGACGGAGAAATATCTATTTATGGGCCATACACCGCGAGAATCTGCTGATGGGCCATAACGTATAGACTGCGCGCATTTAGAGCATTTCAAACATTTACACCTGTATTCACAATCATCTGTGCAGTATTTTAGCAGGATAAGCAGTGTCATAGGCTAACCAAAACAGAACATTTATATATAAAAATATAATGTCTAGTATTTAGACAGTATTTTACCGGAAGCTGAAATATATTTGCACTAAATCACATTATATTTAGGCTACACCTAAGCAGATATTCGCAAATAAGCTACATTACGCATAAGCTAATCAAAACTGAGTGAAATATATTTAATATACAAATGTTTAGAGAGTAACGTTATCATATTGAAAGTTTACACTTGAGCATGTACACGAATGTTATATTGTAAGGCAATACTAAGCAAAATATAGTCTGAAAACATGAGTTCTATATGATCAGAAAAATAATTATATAACACTAAACAATATAACACTTACTCCGAACTTGTATCCTCGGCGGGATCAATTCTCTCTTCAAAATGCAGCCGTTCGTCGTCTTGAGTTGCAATAATCTTCCTCTGAGGAAAAAAGGTGAATTCTTCCTCGCTGTACAGAATCATCTGGCGGCCTCTTTACCGGAGTAGCGTGCCCGCTGTGCCATCCTCAAAACGCGATGAACTATCAGCGAATCTCATGAAGAAATGTTGTGTTTTTATGGCATTGATCGGGGGCGTGTGCGATGCATATAGATCACCTAAACTATTTACATGTGAATAGCGCCGGGGGCGTGGCGGCCTCAACTCATTAAAAATAATGAGGGGAGAAAGAAAAAACTGGACCTCTCCTTGGTTTCAAACGGATTACATAAACTGTGAGTATTTGTTTTTTATATAAATTACTTCATTTAAAAGAAGAGAATTCAAGCTTCATAAAGAAAAATCTCTCGTGCCTGTGTGACAAGTATTCGCGGAATTACAGTTAATCTTAGGACGTGTTTCAGAATGGACTTCACAGACAGAGAGAACGCAGAACTCGCATCATGTTCGTTTTTCTTTATTTGGCGAAAAGCACAACACTTTGTTTTTATTGCGAGTATCCACAAAAAAAATAGACACTTAACAGGATCTAATGATGTATAACACTTAAATGTAAGATCAAAATCAACAGAGTATTTTGAGTCTCTTTTGCACTGATAAGAAAAAAAGCGAGCAAATCACGCCGGCGTGATTTCAGACCCCAGAGGGTTAAAATGCGCAAAATGTAAAAATACCAGATCGTTATCAGATATCAGAAAGTTTTGATGTTACTCATTTTGAATTACAGATAGTGCAGAGTGACTTCAGTGTAGGTGACAGCAGGCAGGAAGAACAGGTAGCAACAGAAGAGCTTGGAAATACCCCAAATGAGCCAGATGTCCAGACAAGAGTAGATGAGAACAGGCTAGATGAACAGGCATCAGCAGAGGAGCTAGGACATACCCCGAACCAGCCAAATGTCAAGATCATCCCAACACAAGTTCTTGCCGACAAAACTCTTGTCTTTCCAGGAGAGGTGGTTCCGTGAAAATCCCTGGCTACATTACTGCCCAATGCGCAAGGCAGTTCTGTGCTTTTATTGCTGTAGGGCATTCAGAGGCAATAAGCCAAAAATTACTACAAAGGCTGACTCTGCATTTATTAATGTTGGATTCAAGAATTGGAGGAAGGCTGTTGAAAAATTTAAAAATCATGGGAAAAGCCAGAGCCATAAACATGCAGTTACCACCTACATACATGAAGCCCAACCAATCACTGCAACATTATCTTGTGCACAAAAGAAACAACAAGAACAAGCCAGGGAAAACCTTTTGAAGATAGTTGGTGGCATACAGTATTTGGCGAGGCAGGGCAATGCTTTCAGAGGTCATGAGCAGAATGAAGGAAACTTTAAACAGCTACTTCAGTACAAGGCAGAAGATGATCCCAAGCTGGCCTCCTGGCTTGCAGGGAAACAGAATTTTACAAGTCCAATGATCCAAAATGAAATACTTCAGATAATAAGTAACTCTATTATCAAAGAAATAGCACAGGAAGTACAACATTTGCCTGTAGTGCAATATTCTTTGATCATTGATGGAACTCAAGATATTGCTGGGATAGAGCAAGAGTGCATATGTATAAGGTATGTAGGTGAAGATCTAGATCCTAGAGAAGAGTTTGTAGGGCTGTATGAAATTAACTCCACAACTGGAGAGAGCATTGCTAAAGTTGCCACTGACGTCATGCTCCGACTGAACTTGCCCATCTCACAGTTGAGAGGGCAGACATACGACGGTGCAGCCAACATGTCCGGTAAGGTACAATGAGTACAGGCTCTCTTGAGAAGGGAGCAACCTCTGGCTCCATATATCCACTGTGGTCCACACTGCATAAACCTTGTAGCACAGATGACTATTTCAGCTTCATCTGTTGTCAGGAACTCGCTCGACGCGGTCAATGAATTAGGAAGCTTTTCTAACCAGTCTGGGAAATTTAAATCAATTTTCAGTGAAATAGCTAAATCTAATAGTGTAAGGTCTACCTCCCTGAAGCCATTATGTCCCACTAGATGGACCGTACGCACACCAGCCATCCAGTCTGTGCTCAGTCAGTATGACAGTGTGCTCACATCACTTGAAGAGATGGTGAACTGTAGTGTGAGGGAGACTGCATCCAGGGCTAATGGACTTCATGAGGTGTTCCTTAAAGGAAACACAGTCTTGGGGCTTAAGATGGCTGCAGATGTCATGTCAGCCCTAGAAACCCTGAATACCTCCCTTCAGAGTAAACGGCAGACAATCTCTGGTATGATGCTGGCTGTGGAGCATGTCAAAAGACATTTGGAGAACAGAAGAACAGAAGAGCATTTCAAAGGATTGTATGTGCAAGCCCAAGACATTGTCTCATCATTAGACCTGGTGCCCATCAAGATGCCCCATATCTGCTGCCCTCCAAAACGATTATCTGGACCAGCTGAGCCACATATTCACCCCTCTGCAGAGTCATTCTACAGAAGCCACTATTTCAACATGCTTGACACAGCTACTCGGCAGCTTAAACAGCGCTTTGATGAGCCGGGTATTCATACACTCGGAAGTTTGGAGAAGGTCCTTATCAGCGGAGAGATGGATGATATCATCAAGAGCTACCCAGAGTTGGACCAAGTAGCTCTAAAGGTAAGGTTGCAAATGCATAGGGTCCAAAGAAAGAATTATTTGTATAGTACAGACAGTAAATATATGGTCACAGTTATGTTTAGTATAAAAAGTCATACAATTATTTTTATTGATTAATTTTTAATTTCGTCTTGCAGGTGCAGTTGTCGATGCTGAAGTCCACCTATCAGTACAGCAACTGTGGGGATGTGGTGGACCTGCTAAAGACCATGGTGCCTGAGGTCAGGAGTCTTTTTAAACAAGTAGAGACACTCCTGAGACTTTTGCTTGTAGTTCCTGCTTCTTCAGCACAGGCTGAACGAAGCTTCAGTGCTTTGAGAAGGCTAAAAACCTGGCTGAGAACCAATATGACGCAAAAGAGGTTGAATCATGTAGCTGTGTGCCATGTGCACAGAGATAGGTTAGACAGAATTGATAGAAAACAAGTCTGCAAAAGCTTAATAGCCATGAGTGACATCCGCAAGAATGTGTTTGGATCATTTTAATAAAAGTGTTAAGGTAGACATGTTACAAAGTATGCACTGGTTCATTTCATATGAATATTTAAATTCAGCTTTGTGACTTAATAGCCTGTATTTAGCGACTTTACTGTGTACTGTATATAGGTTTCATAAACCTTCTTGAAGTTTATTACTTTGTGTTTGATTTATAAAGATGTGTCAAGAATTTAATTGTGATGCAAAAATATATATAGTGAGTATACGTTGGTTTGACGATCCGATGTAATAAAATTCCTTGTTGTGTTATACAATTACAAACATTCGGACTCTGACTTTTATTTTATTTTGATTAAAAAAATGGGTGCATGCGCCAACACAAAAAGTCCCACAGCTGTCCCCCCCAATGTGTGATTGACAATTTCGCCCTTGAGTGACCATACAATGGCACAAACATGATTTTTATCACCTCAAAATCAGCATCGCAACTGTGCTAGCACTGTGCTACCATTATAATTTCATTTCTTGATAGATAGTTTTTACCTCTTTCCTCCTCAGGGCTCAACGCTAACATTTTTCTTTAGGAGCACTTATGATCAATAACAGACATCAACTTTCCCATTACAGGGTGATATTTAGCCCTTTAAATTAATTTCCAGGGGCATTATTTTACCATTAGGATATAAGAGCAATTTTTAAATTAATGTCTATGCATCATCTTTTGTCATAAAACAGAACATTTGTTTTTTAAATGTTAATTTTAACAAATTCTGTTAGAACAATAATACCCAATCAGACTATGAATGTCAAATAAATTAAAAAAAAAATAAAAAAAAAATCTTTGCACTGCAAAAGTGGTATTTAGACTCATTTACATCAACTGTTTAATGCAGCTCAATCATTCAAAACGCAATTCATTCAAGAATCACTGTTGCTTGGAGATGCGCAACAGTTCTGGTGTGGCTAAAATGTTGTCACTTAATATAACTTTATTGGACTTTTGTACAAAATCAGTAGGCCTATCACATGCAATCATGCCAATACTCGGAGAAACACGAGTCTGCTCGTGTGATTTTGCTTAGGCTACTATATCGCTGCGATACTCGGTGGATTCATCACTTGCCCACCGTGACCACGGCACCGCCATCACAGTCGTTTAGATTTTTTTTTTATAGTGATAAATAATTTAGTTCAGTACGAAAAGGACACTACAGTTAAAAACCTGAATGCATCTGCTCAATCCAGCGCGCCGAACCAGTCGCGTCACAGATCAGCAGAGGAGTCCGATCTCCCCTCACTTCGCCTCACTCTTGACTGACAAGACGATTGTGAACAATCTTTGAATTGTTGTCCGTCGCACACGTCTTTTGCACTTGCTCTGACTGAAGCAAAGTCGCAATTAAGTTACCTTTAAGCTGCGTTCACACTACACGCGACCAAGCGACACGATACCATTCATTTTCAATGGTGAGCGGGCGACTTCTGGCGACAGGCGCGGTCGCGACTGGATGGGGCGTGTCTGGCGACGCGACAAAGTTGAGAAATTTTTTACTTTATGCAAATGAAGAGCGATTTTCGCGAGCGACAACCAATAGGAGTGAAGTCAGTGGAGCGCGCGTGAACCGTCACTCTTCAGTGCTGAGTCTGACCGAGGCAAGTTGAACGAGAAGCTCATTTTAGCAGTCAGAAACTGTCCCATAATGTATGATATATCTCCGTGTACATACAGTGGTATTCGCCGTGCTGACTCCGTGCCTGAATGGTTTCGGGAGCCCAGATAGACCGGTATTTACCCGTTTGCTGCAATTAAATGGCAAAGAGCACTCGCTGTTTCTCGTTCATCTTTAATATTATGCATTTTATGTACTGATTCCATTTAAATTTAGACTTTTCCTTCCAAAATATTTGTTTGTAGCAGCAAGAAAACCTATTTGTTGTCTACAACATGGAATAACATCCATGAATGTCACTCACAAACATTACTAGGTAACCAGTGGTGGGAACGCCCACTAGCGACCTCATCGCCAGCCACTGGCGACCTGCAGCGACAAAGTCGCTTGTAGTGTGAACGAGGCTTTAGTAGCTTCTTGGTTCGCGAGTCGCGACTCAGTCTCTTTCCGCTCTGGCGTCATCTCCTGCTGCACTCACTGCAGTCGGACATTGGAGATTCACGCTCGTAAATTGTCAACTTGGCCATAACTTTGAATTTGTTGCTGCCAACTGGGGTGGCAGCAGGGGTGGCAAGGCTTTATTTTAGGATGGCATTTCCATCAGTAAGCCCCTCCCCTCGAACGCTGATGAGCCAATGGCAATTGAGTTTCAGTTGCACAGGGACCCGAACTCGGACATCTTTAGGTTTCAGCGCCATAGAAACGCACGTGTATTTGAGGTTTATTTTCTGCTTGTCATACTCTCATTAAGTTACAATTAAAGTTAGTGAGTCCATGCTAACTTACAAACCTAAATAGCTAACTGTTCTCACGTCACAGTAGGTCATAAACACCCGATGTCTGCGATCGTGAAGACACTAAAGGCTGCTCCCGCTTGCAAAGCGATCTGTAAACCCTCGCTTCCAAATGAGTTGTGTTACGTACCATATTTATTTAAAAATCTTTTATATATCCCTGCATGGCATATTTAAGTCCCACTGGAATGCTCCTCGACGAGAGGTGGTCCTTCTGTGTCCAACATTGATTGGTTGATTGTGTCCAACAAAACATTCTTGGGACAAGGTTTTCACACTGACGGCTGTCATTGTAAGACAGTTAGCAACTCCGTTTGTTTGTCCGAGACAGCAACAGTAACTAAGGGGGGCGGAGCCTTTGACTGACAGGTCAATTGGGATTCAGAAGTTGGCTGTGAGTTTTTAAAATTGGGTGTGAGGATTTGAGAAAATGGTGAGTTGTTCCTAGAATTGTGTCTAAGCAATTGAAAAAAATGTAAAACATCAATTACAGTTTTATATGAACTTTAATGAATTTAACTAACCTTAGTAGTAAATGAGAAAGAGAGAGAGACAAGAGTTAGTGGCTGCTGAAAAGATCCTCTTTGTTGTCTGAGGATGCACTGCAGTCGTCATGGTAACTCTCAACTGCCAGCCAGATTTCGGAAAATGCAGCTGAACTGTTCAACTCATTATAATACACTGAAGTAAAATACAACTCATGTAAACAGAAAAACAGAAAACATTTTTTTTATATTTTTATGACCCAACTATATGTTTGATAAAAAAAAAAAAAACTATCTTCTTCTTGGCTGAAACATGACAATAATGAATCATATGCAAGTACTCACTTTACTTAAATTCTACTTTCATTATATAGTTGACCCTTGACAGAATGTGTCATATTGTTACAAAAACATGAAACAAGAAAATATGTGTCATTTTACTTTGCAAAAACGTTCTCGAAAAACGGTTTGTCTTTGTCGTCATCATGTGACACCAGCCCCACATAGGCCACTGTACATTACAGAAATCATGCATTACACAAATGATTGTCAATGTTTAACGATAACTGCCATTCATCTGTGACTCGTCACCACTCTTCCAGACATTACTCTCATTCTGTCTCGTGTGGTTTTCCATTTCCCGGGCTCTGCCATCTCAGTGATCCCTAGCGCAGTGAACCGGAGCGAGCAGTGATTGAAGTAGTTGATCCAGATTGCTGCTAACAAGGTCAAAGTCAAACCCCAGGTAGGGCCAGACTCCAGATACATCAGTATTGTGCTCCTGAAAAATCTGCTATCATCCAGGATCCCTGCAGGGAAGAGTTTCTGCCACCAGCGCAGTCTTCTGAACGGACTCTTTGAATAGTAGCATATGCTAAAGGACAAGTAGCTGTGTACGCAGCTGTAGCAAAGAACATATATTTACAAGAAGTGAAAGCCAATAGAATGTTCCATTGCAACACCAGCGCCCAGCAGCAGCGCTGAGCTTCCGCCATTTTGGGGTGAAAGCGACTCGCCTCGGCAGTCATATTTTATATATTTATTCCAGTGCAGAGGTCATTTTTAGGTTGAAATAATTAGGTAAAAAGAAAAAGAAGTAGCTAACCAGGCTTTTCCCCCCACATAGGCTAACTTGAGACAATGAAGTTCAAGGATTTAATTAATTATATTAGGCTACTCTCTACATTAAGTTTTTAACGCAGGTTCTGAGGGGGTGCTAGATCATTGACAGGGGGAGCTGCGCAATTATATAGCCTATATTGTATAAATACTATTATTAAATAAGCAAAACTTCAATATTTAATATTCAATAATTTTAATTATCACAACTAAAGTTTTAATTTTACTAAATTGAATAAGCACAACATTCAGCCTCCATGTCATGATTATATTGTCTGCTATATTTGCTTATAAATCCAGGCAATTGGTTGATTAATAAAAAAAATAAAAATAATAAGATACAATTTATACAAAAACGAAATTCACTTTAAAGAAAGGCTTTCTACAAAACACAGCCTAGGCTAATGAGTCAAAAAAATCATGTATGACCCACTTCATGTCTCCCGATATCATCCTACTCATGCCGTTCACTTTTCATAATCAACATGGGGAAAAAACAAATATGAAACTAAATGCGCTTATGTAATGGCTACAACACGTATACATACAGTATACTAAAATCAAAATAAAGTAGGTTAAAAAAAATCAGGTGAGCCCAGAATATAAACGCAACGTGTTTAATTAGCTTACACATTAGGCATTTTCCTCCCATAGAAAACCATTATAAGAACACTTGGCTTAATGCAGATTAGAATGTCCCAGCATATGTTGAAATAACGAGATATGTTCAAAAATAAGTTATCAATGAAATACATGAATTCAGCAAATAAATATAACTGTAGCCTACTAAAATGTAAATGTTGGGCAACAAATATATAACAGAAATAGAATAGCTTTGCAGTAAACTTCTTATATCGTATATTAATGACCGTTAAAGCAAGACTATGTAAACAAAAACACTGTACAAAAGTGGCAATTATCGGATAACGGACACAGCAATGCATCATGTTCTATAAGATCATCGTGTTTGTAGCATGATCCAGGGGATTAAAACCTACAAAATATATTTCAGGCCTAGTGGAGTTGGTAACTAATAATAGTTAAAATGTGTAAAGTTGCATAAAATGGAAACACTCAATAATGCAAGAAAAAACTACCTCAAAAAACTGTTATCTGTGCTGTTGTCCATTAACTTCAGTTGGAATCTTCACTCCAAAATGGCGGCCGCGCTACCGAAGCGCCACCTAGTGGCTGTTACCAAAAAAGCATCAGAGTTTCGCCTCTTGTGCTTCTATACTCTTTGGCTGTAGGTCACGGTGTGGTTTGAGAACCAATGGAAATGCACTGGCTCTCCGTTTTTGGAAACTCCAATCCCACCTAATAAACATGAAAATATCATAACTGATTTACAGCGCGCAGATTCATCAGATTCATTTGACATTGTTGGGATGTTGTGCTGGCGCACTAAAACTGCTCAAAAACAAAAAAGCTCAGACGTTCCAGAATGTATTTTACCTCATGGAATTCGGTAGTAATTTAGTGCACGATTTTTTATTAATGAGAAATATTGTCTTGACAAAACGACGTTATGGTAATATCCATCTCCACAAGGCTGCATATTTTGTAAACAGGATCCATGAGCCGTTTGCGTGATTGATGAAGTGCTGAAGCGCACTAAGCGAGTGCTGAGATGAACGCCGGGCCTCTGTACGGTGCTTAACTGTTATGGAGATAGTGAATAATTTGTCTGTCTGGTTGCTGGCCATGCTTTAAAAGAACTTGTGCTCATATCATCTTATACATCATATGTACATGACTCAGGCTTTAAAGGTCCAATCGTACCAGGAGATTTTCAAATCTATCAGTCTGTCTATATAAAATATTCTTTAAATATTACATTTCAAACCATGTGTCTGACAAAAATTGTAATAATGAAAAATATATATCAATATAACAGTATATAACATATTTATTGTCTAATAATTTCATAATATAATACAATATAATATTTCTTGCATATATTTATGTGAATATATATATATATATATATATATATATATATATATATATCATATATTTATGTAAGTAAATAATAATGATAATAATAACAAATATGGAAATGTATATTCAATAAGATTATGGTAATTTATTTATACTTATTTACTTACTTTTTTGTCAAATTGAATTGTATATTGATTTTACATGAGGTATTAAGTGGTTTGTGAAATGCAAGTTATTACATTTTGATTAAAGATTATAAAGATGAACATGTTCATACTTTGGAATAACATGCACTTATGTATCATTCATAATAGACCAGGAAAATGTATTAAGAAAGTAAACGGGGTGCATTTTGATTTAATCTTTATTTTAAAAATAAATAAAAAATTTAAATTAAATATTAGATCTAAACCACTTCTTTTCATCCATCATTTTGTTTGTAACAAAAAAAGCCAGATGGTTAGGTTATTTTAGAAGAACTTGAGTTCCCTTTTTTTTTTAAATGCCTTGTTTGAAAGTTGCATTATATAATCTTTAAAAAAAAAAATCTGTTAAATTGTACTTTTCTACCAAGTTTTTGAAAGGTTGCATAGAGACACCAAACCAAATGAAATAATTTTTTTCATGAATATTCATTGATCTTGGGAGGCAGAAGGACGAATGAGAACATGTGTGTGAGAGAGACAGCGAGAGAGAGAGAGAGAGAGAGAGAGAGAGAGAGAGAGAGAGAGAGTGAGAGAGTGAGCAAGAGTGAGTGAGTGAGTGAGTGAGTGAGAGAGCAAGAATGAGTGAGTGAGTGTGTGTGAGAGAGAGAGAGAGAGGGTGAGAGAGTGAGAGAGCGAGAGAGAGTGTGTGTGTGAGAGAGAGAGAGACAGGGTGAGAGAGAGAGAGAGAGCAAGAGTGAGTGAGTGAGTGAGTGAGCAAGAATGAGTGAGTGTGTGAGAGAGAGAGAGACGGGGTGAGTGAGTGAGAGAGAGAGAGAGAGAGAGAGAGAGCAAGAATGTGTGAGTGAGTAAGCAAGAGTGAGTGAGCAAGAATGAGTGAGTGAGCAAGAGTGAGTTAGTGAGTGAGTGAGCAAGAGTGAGTGAGAGAGAGAGAGAGAGAGTGGGTGAGTGAGTGAGTGAGAGAGAGAGAGAGAGAGAGAGAGAGAGAGAGAGAGAGAGAGTAAGAACGAGTAAGCGAGTGACCAAGAGTGAGTGAATGACAGAGCAAGAATGAGTGAGTGAGTGAGAGTGAGAGAGCGAGAGAGTCAGTAAGTGTGTGATTGAGTGAGCGAGTAAATGAGTGAGTGAGTGAGTGAGTGAGTGAGTGAGTGAGTGAGCGAGCGAGTGAGTGAGTGAGTGAGTGAGTGAGCGATCTTGTGAGTGAGAGTAAGTGAGATAAAGAGTGTTTATAGTCTCTCATGCAGATGATAGGATTGTTCACTGTTCTGATTCTAGAAGCTGTTCTGACACACACACACACACACACACACACACACACACACACACACACACACACACACACACACACACACCCACACCCTGCCAGGATGCAAGACAGATGAGCCGCCTAGCACAGGATAAAAGGTCAGGCCTGAGTCTTAACAGCTTCCTTGTTTTCTCCAAGACTGATGGACTGACTTCCATCTTCTCCTGCTGAAGAAAAAAAAAAAAAGAAATAAACATCCAGGTTTTGTTTTATCTGGTGATGGGAATACTTTGCAATTCATTAACAAGGAAACGCTAAAGGGCGATATCCCATAATGCACACCTCTAGCAGTTACTTGCAACACTAAATGCTACCAAATGTGCTCTCTGTTCTCCCTAAAGGGACTTGCAGTCTCTTCTTGTCTGTCTTTGATTAATAACGTACCGGTTTAAGCACATAATTTCCAGCGTGCAGAGATTATGGGTTGAGGCTCTGTTAAACAGCCGCTCATTTATGGTCTGGGATCCCATTACACAAGCATTACGGAACACCAGAATAGAAGTAGCGATAATGGACAGTTTTATTCCTCTAAATCAAGAGGTCCTGCGTGGCAGTGCTAGACTCAACCCTTCTGAGGCGTCCCGCGTCGGCTCACAGAAAGAGCCCCATCCGTCAACTGGCGCTCTGGTGGGTCAGCACTGTTTATAAATCAAACATTACACACCAAAACACACTTCTGAGTTATAATGTGTACTGTGTAGAGAACCTCGGAGCGAAGGTCAAGCCAGGCAGCATTAAATGGCTTGCATCACATAATTATAATATAATATAATATAGTTTTATATAATCAGTTTATTTATTAGGTTACTAAATATATAAAATGACCTAAGTATGAATACTTCTGGAAGTAAACAACTTTGAGATGTAAATGATAAATTAACAAATCACTTGAAACTGCGGGCTTGGGCCCATCATCGCTGCTCGCAGCTATATTTCTATACGGATTTGTGCATTTAACTACACCTGACATTATTATTATTATTATTACAAATTAAAAATGTATTATCTGTTACACACGGCTCTGACGCACAGGTGAAGATCCAAATGCAGCTTTACTGAGGGTAATCCACAATCAAAATCCAAAAGACAAGCAAAGGGTCAATAACAACAGGGAAATCAATCCAAATGATAACAGAGTCCAAAACATAGGCATGGGAAATACAAAATACGAGGCTGAGGTAGTGATGGCAAATTCAAAACACTGCTTCATGAATCTTAAAACCTTTACGAATCTTTTTTTCCGAATCAAAGGTTCGGAGCGTGTATCAAACTGCCAGAGTCACGTGGTTTCAGTAAACGAGGCTTCATTATGCAATAATTGTTTCGAAACGTTTCGAAATTTCAATAGTTCAACGCTGGGTGAATGGTTCTATGAATCACGAGGAGTCACTGAGGACCAATGAAGAAGTGTCTGTGGGTTTTACCATATGTCTGATCAGTTTTATACATTTGTAGACGTTTCAATAAGACATTAGTATAATTAAAATGAATAATGGTAGTTAATAGTCTCTTATTGGCCTGTTTAGCTGAGCCATTCATAGAACAAACAAAACAAACCCTGACAATTGAAAAAATAACATATAGACACTTGATAGTCTTATTAGATGATTAAATAATTGCATTTGAAAGATTTTACTTAAAAACTAAATAAAAAAATAGACTTGTAAAAGGTGTTTTTATGCATGTTTGCCCCGGGTTTTTGTTGCATTTACACTGTTCTGACCACTAGGGGTCACCGTGGAGGCGGGTGTCGGATTGTTTCGAAGCCTCGACACAATACGACACATTTGCTTCAACTAGTGATGTTACATATCGTTAGCCTTATAGCATAATTGCCGAAGTTATATTTAAATGTTTTTGCAATTATGCAATTATGCTATGAGGCGTTTATTATGCTTGACATTATTATGCTTGGCGTTTATTTAATTATGCTTCTCTTTATTGTTTCAAGCCTGGCTCGCACTGGCCGCCGCTATTAATAACTTAATTAACTTCTTTATTAAAATTTCAATCAAACATATTTTTTTTATTTGTGTATGTATTTATTATTATTTATGAGAAATTAAATATGATACAAAATACTATATAAATATTAAAATAGTATATATTATGAGAATAATATAATTTATATTATATTATATTGAAAATCTTAATATCTTGTAAAATCTTGTGGCTTGAATTCTGCTGGCACACTGTTTTCAGGTCAGTGAGTTTGGAACGCCTTTAAAAAGCTATTTGATGAAGCACCAGTCATGCAAGTATTAAGTCAGAGCACTGACATCAACAAAATGAAAATAAATTTCCATGAAAATAGATTGCCTAGTGGTTGCATGACACCGTTAAATGCAAGTCCTTTTTTTTTTTTCTCACAGAGTTACTATCTTGAAACTTAAGGAAAAGTCTTACTTTTTTTAAGCTCATTGAAAAGCCTACGTTTTAATACACTCTTTTATCAGTAAAGAGGGCTGCCTTTCAAAGGTATAAATTAGCGCAGCTTCCTTCTTCCATCGATAATCTTTACCATAAAATGAAGTCAGGCCTGAAAAGCTCTGAAATGTGCTTTAAAGTTTCATCCAATTACTCGCTTCAGAACCTCATAGTTTCATTTTCCGTTAATGATGAATTCTGAAGTGTCTGAGATCTAATCTGAAACTCCGGCCTGATCTACTGCACGTGGATCGGTGTCGTTCTGTGGACGAGCGCTGGTTTGCGTTTAGCATGATGAGTGGTGTAGCGGAGTGTTGATGTTGGGGACAGAAATATACTGCAGACTTAAAGGATTAACTTTTGCGGATAATTTACTTACCCCCATGTCATCCAAGATGTCCATGTCTTTCTTTCTTCAGTCGAAAATAAATTAAGGTTTTTGATGAAAACATTCCAGGATTTTTCTCCATATAATGGACTTCAACGGACCCAAACGGTTCAAGGTCCAAATGACAGTTTCAGTGCAGCTTCAAAGGGCTTTAAACGACACCAGAAGATGAATAAGGGTCTTAACTAGACAAACCATCGGCATTTCACAAATAAATAAAAAAGTTTAAGTTTTATAAGCACAAATGCTCGCCTTGCTCTGTTCTGTGATGTGCGTTCGTGACTCACGTAATACGCGATTACGTTTAAAAGGTCACGCTTCTGTCCTGACGAAAATTTTCTTTTAGCCTTTTTAATATTAAAACACCCAGGATACGCACACAAAATGGGCATTTAAACGATAAACTGACACAAAGACATTTGAATCCGTGTATATGGTCCTCCTTCCTCACATTTGTAAACACTGACTCGGTGCGAGCATTTGTGCTTATAAAACTTAAACTTTTTTATTTATTTTTGAAATGGCCGATCGTTTCGCTATAGATAAGACCGTTATTCATCGTCTGGTGTCGATTAAAGCCCTTTGAAGCTGCACTGAAACTGTCATTTGGATCCATTGAAGTCGATTATATGGAGAAAAATCCTGGAATGTTTTCATCAAAAACCTTCATTTCTTTTCGACTGAAGAAAGAAATCTTGGATGACATGGGGGTGAGAAAATTATCAGCAAAAGTTTTTTTAAAAGTGAACTAATCCTTTAACCTTGTTTTTTGCAGTCACCTCACGGGCAATCTTTCTACACTTCCTCAAGCGTAGCCCGTAAGATCTTACAGCTGCCTGTTCCCCATTTCCAGCGCTGCCCTTCCCTATTGGCCGGCGGGCCTGCGGTTCTGACTGCGGCCCCACTGTTAAAGCATCTAAGGGCTGCAGTGGGCCAACATCACATTCCAAGCCCCCTTGTAAAACATGTGGAGGACTGGGCTCGACAGCAGGACCTCTTCCACATCCTGGACTTTTACTAGCACTGAGAGCACACGTGGACATGCACACACTCAAACACACCTACTGCTTGTTATTTAGTCAGGAAACTTAGGGAGACTTAGCAAAACATGTCGGGATATATAACACCTCCTTCTATGTGGTAGTTCATTTTGATCATTTTGCATAAAAACTGTGTAAGCTACTCAGAATTATGTCACAATCTTCACTCTAGTTTACCCTCTTTAAATTATGAGTTATGCAACCATTTTAGAAATTATGCATTACCTATATAAATAGTATATAAACATTTGGCTATTTTTTAACACCACCACTTACAAATAGCCTGCATAGGTGACATCAGCCGAAATTTTCCAATGTTTTTTTATTTCATTTTTAAATAATATTCACTGATGAATTGTAAGCTATTTTAATCATTAATGAAAGTAAATAAAGTCCATTTTGATTTCACGAAGACGTAACACATTTTATACAGTGCATTTTAAGTAAGTGTTAATAGGCTTTTCTTGCAAGTACATACATAATGACAGAAGCTCTTTATAAGCGGCTTCATTAGAACGAGAAATTAAATAGAGCAGATCGATACCACCGGGAGCCAAATAGACGTAAATGGATCCTAAACATGTTACAGTTTAGATGTGGGCCATCCATTTTCAGCCCTGTGAGATCTAAAGTGCCTATTGGAGGTGAAGGCCTGCCATTATACGAAAAACATTGACCTGCACAGTTTGCGGTGTGTGAAATAACCCAAAAGATGGTGGGATGGTAGGGCCAAACCATTTAATTATCTCTGAGATCCTCATCAAATATGGATAAGGAGCTGTAGACTAATGTGTTCATTACAAAGAAACTGCAAAGCATGGTTCTGGAGTTCTCAGACACTGGCACTGCCGTAGACACGCAGCCGCACCATCTCCCAAACCCCCATCCATCTCATCCCAACCCTGACAGGAAATCAATCTCCAGCGGTTCCTAATAAAGCTGTGAGCTTGCTCCACCTCTCCATTTCCACTCCGTCACGGGAGAACATGCTCTCTCTTCTTATCCATCCCATTTAGAATGGACGCTTTATTTATCGCTGTGCAACCAGGGTCAGTGGAACTTTTTTTCTGCAATTTCCACAGGACATTATTACTGGGACAAGTCCGCTGGACTAACATAGGGTTTACGTCAACACGGAGTCAAAAGAGATTCTCTTTATTTCCTTCAAAAACAATCTTTCTGGTCTTATGTCAATGAAATGCACTTCTGTCACTTCTGTCTAGTCTATTTCTTGGTTTTGTGACAGAGCCCTGACACTCCTGTTTTGTCTTGTGTCTGTGTGCCTTGTTTCATGTGCCTTCATGTCATTTTGTCTTGTTTTGTCTTGTACTGTGTAGCAAGCAGCTTGTGTTTTACACTGGCTGTGTGCTTTCATGTTGTCATTTTTTGTGTGAACACGTGGCTTGTGAGTGTTCTCATTGGCTGCGTGTTCATGTCTCGTTTTGTGTGAGCACATGGCTTGGCATGTCAATTTATGGATCTCATCATTATAATATCCTGTTGCACTCAATAATATATCACATTATGGTCATACAATCGGTTGAAAACACTTTTTTTTACTTGAAGTTGCCTATACGGGGGCACACAACACTTCCATAGTCATCGAATCTCAATTACACACTTTTTATATTGCTTCTCTAAAAAAAGCAATCTTTACTCATTTATTTCAGGATATATAAGGATATATTTCAGGATCTATCTATCTATCTATCTATCTATCTATCTATCTATCTATCTATCTATCTATCTATCTATCTATCTATCTACATTAGATTATTAAGGCAATCAGATTATTGTGGGTGAAAAAAAAAAAAGTAGGTTTTATGTGTAAAAATGCAAACTGAAGTGGTCCAAAAAATCTAATATAAAAATATTCGGAGTATTTAGCATTTTATTTTAGCTTAGTGGAGAGGTCACATCATCTTTGATTTCAAAGTTATTATTTGTTTTTCATATTGGATTTCCTTAAATGGCCAGTGTTCATTTAGCTGCTTCGATCACCACTCATCTCTTTTCAATCGACTCTTGTTTGTGCTAGCTGGAATTAAAATAATTGTGCTGTGGCAGCAATTCATTTGAGGGTAAGCCTCATTATCTTCTCTTTAGAGGTCGGAGACGGGGGCTGGACAACTCATTTCTGGCATCGTCAGGTAGGGCCTTAAGCAAAGCCAAGCACTGCCAACTTTACAACCCCAGAACTTCAGAGGGCTAAAGGAATTGATGACTCACTGCTGCTCCTGTTGGAAATCCGCTCAGAAAATCCAACTAATCCACAATCCCTGAGCCCAAGGGTATACACTACCCCACAACCTCTGCCTACCGCCACAATACTGCAATCCTCAAACCTAGAAGATTATCTGGTTTATCTTGCCAGGCAGCTTTGACTGCACAGTACAAGTTAGTAGATTACAACTCAGCTTCACAGGTCTAGGTGCTGACTCTTAATGGGTGAGATTTACTAGCACGATATAGCTAGTCATAGAAGACTTTGAGTAGACTAATAACTAAACACCAACTTATGTCTTAGTGTTCAAGTTTAATGTTGTTGGCCTAATTGAAATCCATTCAAAACCCCAGTTTTCGTTCCAGATATGACGTTTTTAGCAATAGAGTACTTATTACAGAATTCATATATTTTAAAATAATTTACTTAAGTTTGAACTGAATATAATGTATTCAGACACTCAAATTGTTTTTTAAAACATGTGTCCTGAGTTTGTCACATCACAGAAAAATATGTTATTAACCACCCAGCCAAATTTGAATGATAAAAAAAGCCAAGGAAATAAAATAATGTATCAAAATCTTGAAAAAATAAGCAGTATCAAACGCTGGGGGCGTGTCCGCCGTCTGTGCTGAAACTCATTGGTGGACACACACTGCAGACGCTGGGAGGATCGGATGAAGTCCCATTCACCAGTAACAGCGGATTATCAGTGAATCGCAGTTGTCTCAGATGAAGGTTTAGGCAGAGGCGGGTGTTGGTGGTGATCCTCAGCTCTCCATCAAGGTGGTTCTTCACAAAATTAATCCACCTCTTCTTGAAATCATAATTTTTTGGAGATTTAAATAAGGAGACTGAGCTGTTTTGTAAATTATCGCAACCAATATGCATTTACGTGACGAAGGCATAGCTAGCTAGCAAACTGTAGGCTGTAGTAACTAACGGGAATGACCGTAACTCGCGATTGAGCGGGCGAACCACTGATGCTAATGCGCTCCAGTTGGTGAAGTTGGTCAACGCAAAAATGGTGAAAAACTGTTTAACGGTCCAGCTCCACAATTCAGTACTACATAGTGTACAATCTCTGTAATGTGATTTCAGCAATACATTTAGAATGTGTTTAGAAACAAATCTCTGAATTGCCAAATTGCGCCAAAATGAGTCCGACCTGGGACGGCCGGCGGGCGTCCCTGAGCTGTGGCAGGGGACAGGCAGGGGAATAGGGCAGTTTGTTTTCGTCCACAAGCATCTTCCCATTCTGTTCTCCTCTTTTTATCGCTAGGAAAGCAGTGAAGACTTACATCGCTTCTCTTGTTGCCCTTCGACTGAAAATGACATCCAAAAGCCGCACAGTGTGGCATCGTATCACTACTTTATTTGTGTTGTGGTAAAAATTCTTTTAACATACGGTACATTAAGTTGAGTGGGATATGTAGGACTTTTCGAATGGCAGGTTTTGATTTATAACTTAAGCCATATAAACATGATATATACAGTATTGCATGTTCTAAATTGTACGTTGTTTGAAAGAGGGTCATTGTACCTGTACCACTGTGATTGGCTGTACCGTCATGCTTGTACATGACATGTTAACAGCGAGAAAGCATGTGTTAGGACCATAAACCAATATTGCCAGTATCTTTGATGCTATTCCAGGTCAATACGCTATGCCACTGTAAATCAGTGAACTATCTGAAATTAATGGGATGTCCCTGTAATTGCCCATTAATCATGTTAAAGGTAAATTTCCTTCTCTCATCTTGGTCAGCTAATGACATCCAATTGAATTTGTTCTGCTCTTGCCCACTGATGTATGGCTTTGTGTTTGGATTGAAGAAGTAACATTGTTAGCTAGTGACCTTCACATGAGCCGGTGGAACTGGGAGAAAAGGACTTCCTCTTTGAACAAAATTAGATGGGATGCATCAAAGCGCAAGCCTTAGATCAGTTTGTGATATTTTCCACCAGATTTCAATGTTTTGTGAAGAAGATATGATGAAATTTTAAAATACATAATTGTATCTGTATTGTGTTATTTGATACATTACATTTATTATATTATAATCACTTGAAAATATTGCAAGTAATTAACTTTTGTTAATTATTTAAGTAATTTGTGTGTAATTACTATATTTAAATACATAACACAATATTCAATACAAATTACATTAAAGCATATTTGTGACCATATTTGTGGCAATAGCCAACACTGTATGGGTCAAAATTTTCGATTTTTCTTTTATGCCAAAAATCATTAGGATATTAAGTAAAGATCATGATCCATGAAGATATTTAGTAAATTTCCTACCTTAAATATATCAAATTTTTATTTTTGTAAGTGGATGCAGCACAATCGCCAATAGAAATGGAAACCTTTAAAGGTGATTTTCTCAATATTTAGATTTTTTTTAACCCTCAGATTCCCGGTTTCAAATAGTTGTATCTCGGCCAAATTTTGTCCTATCCTAACAAACCATACATCAATGGAAAGCTTATTTATTCAAATTTCAGGTGATGTATAAATCTCAATTTTGAAAAATTGACACATAAGACTGCTTTTGTGGTCCAGGGTCACATTTTAGTTTACCATAATAAATACATTCAGCTGTAACTTTAGCCATATTTCAAAGACGAAAGAAGTAATTATAACATTACATATAAAGATGCACTTACATATAATTTACATGATGTTCATATAAAGATGATTCTTAAGTACTACTTAAGCAGGTCAATAAAGCACTCTCCAATTCAACATGTAATCAAAGTATTATATAGAGTTTACACTTAAGTATATTCTTTTAGTCCTTGTCGGTTCTTGTGTATGTTACCTTGGTGTGTGTATCTTCTGGCCGTCTGTTCCTGTTCCTGTTTTGAATAATTAAGTAAATGTTTGAATTGGAGCCTTTTGACTCAGCCTGCACCACACCCGTGACAGTACCAAAATAAATCCCTTCATGTAGTCAATTATGACCAATTGCTGTCGTCAATATGATTACATGAGCAATGAAAGGGATTTCAAAGAAAAGTGGTGTAGTGTTGCCACAAACAGGCGTTCAATTTACCCCTCTGTACAAACCAAAACAGATTTAAAAGTTTGACTAGTACAATAGTATCACCACTTGAGCATTTTCCAGGCCATTTTTGGTTGAGAGACTTCATGTGCGACTCTGTCAGCTCGTGGATGTGTGTGTGATAGTCTCCAACCCACTTGCATAAAAACTACTTCGTTCCGAATGGAATGAACTGGCAATTTGCCTCGTGCGAGAAAAAGGGAGTTGAGTATTCACTTCTAGAGTCATTTCATACGATTTTTTTTGATTAAAGAAATCTGTGGCAGGGGGAAAATAAAGAGAAATCATTGGAAGCGCTTTGCTTATGCTTACGGTATGAAACAAAGCAGAGACCAAAAGGGCAGGAGGTCTTAAAGCTGAGCTTTTGGAATGAGACTTGTACAGAGAAATTATGCTGAAGTTGATTTATGGGCTTTACATCAAAATGTTCACAATTAAAAGACAAAAAAAATCAAGCCAAAGACATACTTGGATGAAAGTTCAGACATTGCCATGTTTAATATACAGAAGATTTCTGAGTTACATATGAATAAGTTATGGCAAGGTCTATATCTTAATAATTCTAAGATTTTGAGTCAAAAGATCAAATAGACAAATGTATGTTTTCTGTAACCATGGTTTGGTATGTTGTGTTTTTTTTTAATTTGATTTATTTTGTGAATTTCAACTTTATAACTGAAGACATTCCAATTGCTGAATACAATAAAACCACACTATGTTGAGAAAAGAGTAAACTAAATGAAGGGTTAAATGAACTAAAAGACAATGCGATTCAACATGGTATAACATAATATTTATTTATTTAAAAATAAGGTTTTGTTTCCTGTATACCACTGAGTTTATGTTCATGTTCATGTTTGTTTCATGTCAAGTAAGGTCTTTATGTTTATTTTGTAGTTTGTTCAATACTATGTTAAATAAACTGCACATGGGTTCTCAACTACAACTCGCTTCAGTACTAGACTTTGTTACAGTTATTAATAGATTTCCAATAAAGACAATTTCTGTGAAAAGGACAGATATCCCTAAAGATGACTGATTATTCCCTTCCCATGTTAACACTTGAATTTGTTATTGAAAAGGACAGGACCTTTGTTTCTAACAAGTGTTCTCTATATTCATAACATTGGAATTATGCTTGCGGCACTGATGTAGTGTTTCAGGACAGTACAACATTTGTAGAATATAAAAAGTTGTAAATTAAAAAGGACAATTAAAAGAATTTTACTTGACACAAGTCGAAACTAGAGCAAAAAGCCTTCGGCATATTTTTTAACATCCCAAAGCCTTTTCATTTGTTATTGTAAGATCTTGGCATCTAAGATTGTAATCTCTTTTTCTTCTCCAACTTGTCTGTTCCTCACGCACTGTCATCAATCATCGTAGGGCAATGACAGGAAGGCCAGCTTGAATGTGTTCTAGGTGAGATGTGCTTGAGAGGTCTGCTGCCGGAAGGCACGACAAAGCAGAGGTTGGCCTGACCTGTTTCGGGAATGTCTCTTTATGTCAAAGACGCTGTCACTCTTGTGTTTCTGAGGGTTGAGTCACAGCTGGGGCAGCAGTAATCACATGTTGTCAACAAACGCCGCAATAACGTCCAACTGACAGAGACCTCCTATTGAGTGACTCACAGATTAATGAAAACAAAACATTCTCTGGATGGCCACCATGTCATAGTTTCTATGTGATGAATTTTCCGTCAGTTTGTTTTTGATAACACTATGCCTACGCCGGACAAGAGTGGCACCTTGTGACACGCCAAATCTACAGTAAATCACACCCATAATAATCAATGAAACTGTCTATACTGGAAGAGTCAGTTGCTGTGTGTCTTCATTGCCATTTTTTTTAAAATGCTGCATGGCTACTCTAGTTAGCGTCCTTGTTAATGCGCCCGGCTCCCATACTGGAGACACCGGTTTGAGTCCTGCTCGGAGCAGGTCGAGTAGGACTGGTCACTTTTGGTGCCGTGACCCATATGGAAGTGAGGTTTAGGGGGGTGAGTTTAATGGAAGCAAGCTTGTATGAGCTGTGTGTATAAACCTCACTACCCTGGCCTCAAGTGGCGTGTTAGCAACTGACGGTAGATATTGTAATGTGTGTGTCCTTGTTAGCGCGCCCGCCTCCCATGCCGGAGACGCCGGTTCGAGTCCTGCTCGGAGCGGGTTGAGCAGGACCGGTTACACCTTCTTACAACATGGTGTAACCATATGCATATGTAATTGAAACTGTAATTGTAAAAGTAGAATTAATTTAGTGTTTCAAAAAAGCCAGCGCAAACATAAATTTTACCAATGCATTTTCTTTGAAATTGAATGATAAAGTAATCATTGCTTGCTCTTCACTGACACTGTTGTTCAAAGTTTGCAAAATCCTTTTCACACATTAAACATCAAAATGATTTATGTTTATCACATTTATTTGTGTTTAGACTATCAGTATAGTAATATTTTAATCATGACTTTACATGGATTTGTTATCATGAAGTTGGGACTTACAGGAGAAGAATAAAGTTTATTTATGAGAAAGAAAGAAATAAAGAAAGAAAGAAAGAAAGAAAGAAAGAAAGAAAGTAAGTTGCTTTCATGAGGCCTCTAGGTGTCAGTTTAGCTTTGATATAATCTATGGTTGCTTCAATAAAACAAAAGCCATCCATAACTAGGTCACCTCCTGACATGGACAATATCCCTAATCAAAATCACGCAGTAGGCTTGTCATGGGAGGGAATGAGAAACTTCTTTTAAAAGTAAAAGTATGCAATGAATCTAGTTCACGACAAATGCGTGTTTGTCTGCTTTTTTGTGTGTTAATTACATTTAAGCTTCATTTTCTCTGTGTGTCCCTCTCATACTATGAATAGTCATGTTTGTACATGATGAACCTGTGAGGGCTAGTAAAGTATTAAAAACCGTCTTACCTTTTTCTTAAGAAAGATAAATACCTGGAGGGTGTCCATTGTACCTAGGAAAAGTAACATTTGCACTCTGAGCAAGCTATTGTAGGGTTTGATGCATGCTTTTCTGATGTTCTCATCCTTTCAAATGCCACTTCAAATGCGCCTCGCAACTCAACTTGTCATAATATTTACATTATGTCTGCTTTGCTTTCTGCTCTGCGCAGTTTTCTCTGCCCTTTCCTCAGCAGCATGCACAACAGCTCAATATCAAGCCTCAATGCAGAAATGACCCAATAAGCTATGCAAAAATCACTGAGCAGAAAACTCTTGTGAGGCCTACCTGGCAAATCCGGAAATTGAAGACCTAAACAAAATGCAATCTTAAAGCTTCCTCGGGTGCGGCTCAGGTTTACCTTCAAGCCTGGGATTACACTCTTTTCCGCAGCTGTTTCCTGGACTTGGTCACGGCCTCTGCCTCTCGCACGAGTGGGTTGAGAGGGGCCAAAGTCCCAATGTTGACATTGCCCCAGGCCATCCACTTCATCTCAGCCCCACAGCCATGGGAATCTGACATCCTAAATCAAGCGTGTTGTGTAAATCTCTGCACCGAAGCTGACTGTTTTGTTTGAATGTTTGCTTCAGACTGTCTGCATCCCCGGCCAGTGCTATAATGACTCTGGTCTTTCTCTCTACAGGAAATGTTGGATGCTTCCAGGGATCTGGCTGAAACGAGGGGAAAGGATTGTTCATTTCCCTGCAGAGGGTCTGAGGCACGACTTTAGCGCAAGTGGTGAAATTTCCTCTAAGCAGGGCTTAGATGCTTCCAGTTCCACTCACATCCTTGCATGCTCATGAGAACTGTGACTCACACGCCAAAAGGAGAAAATCAAACGAATGCTTAGCATGTGTTCTTTTACAGCAACATACACTCACCTAAAGGATTATTAGGAACACCACACTAATACTGTGTTTGACCCCCTTTCGCCTTCAGAACTGCCTTAATTCTATGTGGCATTGATTCAACAAGGTGCTGAAAGCATTCTTTAGAAATGTTGGCCCATATTGATAGGATAGCATCTTGCAGTTGATGGAGATTTGTGGGATGCACATCCAGGGCACGAAGTAGTGGAGATGAGTGGTACCCGGTGGGGTCTTCTGCTGTTGTAGCCCATCCGCCTCAAGGTTGTGCATGTTGTGGCTTCACAAATGCTTTGCTGCATACCTCGGTTGTAACGAATGGTTATTTCAGTCAAAGTTGCTCTTCTATCAGCTTGAATCAGTCGGCCCATTCTCCACTGACCTCTAGCATGAACAAGTTATTTTCGCCCACAGAACTGCCGCATACTGCAAGGGGAAGAGATTGTTAATTTCCCTATAGAGGGTGTGCGGCACTCCTTCAGTGCGAGTGGTGAAATTTCCCCTAAGCAGAGATCAGCAACTTCAATCCTGCTCCATTCGCATGCAGATGAGAACTATCGGACTTGTGCGTCAAACTGATTTATGGACATGTGCACGAGGGGAGAAAATCAAACGAATGGTCAGCATATGTTCTTTATTTATCACCAACAAGAGTGAAAAATGAGCTCATCCTCTCCTCAACTCACTCCCTGAGTTGCTCTGTCTGGGAGCATCTGGAATGGGTTAGGGTTACTCCACACGGCAGAAGAACAGGAAAGCCGAGAGCAGGTCTTTAGTAAATTGTGGCTCTGGGTGAGGACTGGCCTCATGCAGTTATCACTCGCCGTTGTCTAATTCACCCATCTGTTTCAATGACGTCCCACTGTCTTTAAAATCATTCCTGATGACTGTAACAGAAACAGTGGAGGTGTAACTAGCTCTCTTGAGAGGAACCATTTTGAAACATATTGGAATACTGTATCCAATATTCATTCAAGTTTTTAAGTTTTGAAAATTTTCCCTTAGAACATTTCATTTTCATTGAATCCTAAGACCCGTACATTAAAGCAATATATTAATACTTCAACTCAAGGGTGTTCAATCCAGTCCCTTGAGGCTTACCTTCGTACAGAGTTTAGCTCCAACCTTAATTAAACATACCCGAACCACCTAATTGAGGTCTTCAGGATTACTTTGCTGTGTCTGAAATTGCAGATTGCCAGAGTACATTTGATAAAAAACTTAAATTAAACCATTAAAAAAATTCTATAAAGTATGCATTATCATGTGACCCCTTAGCATTAGATGGCCTCATAGTGTAAGAGTCCATTGGATGTACAGTTATGAATCTAGGTGGAAATAGCAGGCAATCAATAACATCTGGCAATACTGCGAATTCTGACATACTATTTATATCATGTACTGCTTTTTGTCAGCTATGTAGTAGAGAAGTAGACATATTCAAACTCAGGACTATAAACGTCCAGTCCTCAAACCTAATATTATCCTTAAATGCGTTCATTTAGATATTGTCATTTTACCAAGACATATGTCTTATTCATCATCCTAGTTGATCTTGGAACAAAGTTCATATCAACCAGTCAGGTTTCAAGGTTAGGTTTAGGGTTAGAGTAATATTAAGGACTGGGTATAGGATCTGAACAACATTCTTAGAGGTCAATCATGTTCCTCTGATCTTAGGGGAAGTTAATGGTTAGAGTTGCTTCCGGACTAAGCATTCCGGACTTGGCTTGTTAGTTTGGGGAATTTAGCCACTACTGGTATATTCCATAACTACACCACTATGCTGACAAAAAAGTAAGCAACATATAACAATAGTAAATGTCTTAAAAGAGCTAATATTTTTTTAACTTGACTTCTGCCTTTGCTGCATCACAACACCAGCAAGATGCTAGAGGATGGCTTTGGACTGTGTACATTCTTGTAGTGCCATCAGCCAATCAGTGTTGTCAGGACCTCATGAGCATGCTTGACACCATTTTAGTGGCCATTTAAACTGCAATGACAGAGAGTATTACCGCAGGGGTATACTCCATATTCCCTCCAAAATCCCCAGTGTGTGACAGAGGCAATGAAATTACAAAATTAATTAAGATCCAGCATTGAGATAATGGGATTACGGTATATTTGATGAAGATGGGCAAAAGTGCAAAATGAGATATTGTTGATACCACTGCTATCAAACAGTACAAAGTAAAAACAGCCCTGTGGGTTACATTAGGATGCTTTGGCTCAGAGTTTTCTGTCTGTTAGAGGGAGGAATGGGCTTGGCTGCAAACGCTCTCTGCCTCTCTTATCAGGTACATATGATCAGCACTTAACGCCACACCAGGGAGAGTGGATGCTATTAATTTGAGGAACTCTCTTTTCCTGCATGGGTTGTCTCTGTTCTTTTGCGTGTTAGAGTCTTGGCACAGCACTCACAAACTGCAGGGAGGAACTAGCCCTATTTATAATATTTCTTTCTTTTTTCTTTCTTTATTAAATAGACAGTAGAGAGAGGACAAAAAAGATGTGGGGAAGAGGGGGTTACTGTTGCAAGCCAAATTTGAACAAACATCCCCATTTCAGCACTAGAGCTCAATATGCTAAATCAAAACCAGGGCCGTCCTCAGGGCCGTGCAACCGGTGCGATAATCATGCACAAGAACCTGTCTTATAAAAAATTCCTATAAACAGCACTATAACCATCATTGTTTTAATATCAAAATATGCAGGCTTTTATGGTTTAATGTCAGTGTTAATGTAAAACTAGTTATGATTTTCTGCTTCCTAATTCCAAACATGCACGTTTAGAGAAATGGTTGTTGCAAATACTGCTTATTTCAAGCAAGAGGTGAACAGTTTATAATCACACACTGTGTTTGTGCGCCTCCAGTGTCCTGGCTTTGCTGAAATCAATAGGCATTATTTATATCATTGCGGACTCTCCAGTGCTCAGTGGATCCAGCTTTAGATAAGGCATTGAAGACGCCCAGCACAGCAGCCAGATCAACTTCCTGATTTATATTCGGCATTCTGCACTGCACTCCTAAAGCATTTAAAGCAGTAAATTCAGCTTCCCCGTAAGATACTGCCTTTCCTATTTCTCAGCTCCCAGATATGTTCAGAATGGAATACTAGCATAGTGCTCAGTACACACTGTGTGCTGTTGCTTATATATTCTCAGATTATATCAAATCGAATGTAGTGTAGAAAGGTCCACCTAGGATTTCTTGATGACTGTGAAGCGAACAATCCTGCATTGGATTTGTGGAGCCTGGAATCACAATATCCATTGCCTTTAACCTAGAATGCTCTCAAAATATTCTGTATTGAAGCATGTTTTATAGGACTGCCCCAGAACTCTCCTTTTCATGGCAGGCACCAGACACGCATTAGGTTGGTGCAGGACAAAAAGACACTGTGGTCTTGAAGGTTGACCTTCCACAGGTTCAAAGGTCAGCTCCCTTTGGTCCATTAGTCAGGTAGATCGTTTGTGTTTGTTTGAGACAGCACAGAAGCCATTTCCCAGGGTCATACGCGATGAATTACGGAAGAAGGAAAGGGTGTGGGGATTTCAACTGATCTGGATATTCATCTAACCTATTGATACCTATTGATGGAAACAAATAAAGGAAATGTGAGTTGGACTAGTCTGTGCAGAAGTTGTGGGTAGTTACTAGAGCGTATACAGTATTCTAAGTGTTTTTAAAGGATTAGTTCACTTAAAAAAAAAAAACTTTTGTTGATAATTTACTCACCCCCACGTCATCCAAGATGTCCATGTCTTTCTTTCTTCAGTCGAAAATAAATTAAGGTTTTTGATGAAAACATTCCAGGATTTTTCTCCATATAATGGACTTCAATGGATCCAAACGGTTCAAGGTCCAAATGACAGTTTCAGTGCAGCTTCAAAGGGCTTTAAACGATACCAGACGATGAATAAGGGTCTCATCTAGACAAACCATTGTCATTTCACAAATAAATAAAAAAGTTTAAGTTTTATAAGCACAAATGCTCGCCTTGCTCTGTTCTGTGATGCGCGTTTGTGACGTCACGTAATACGCGATTACGTTGAAAAGGTCACGCTTCTGTCCTGACGAAAATATAAATATTTTTTATATTAAAACACCCAGGATACGCACACGAAATGGGCATTTTAAACGATAAACTGACACAAAGACATTTGATGTGTATATGGTCCTCCTTCCTCACATTTGTAAACACTGACTCGGTACTTCCGCCTACGTGTGAAGTTTCAACGTAATTGCGTATTACGTGAGTCACGAACGCGCATCACAGAACAGAGCAAGGCGAGCATTTGTGCTTATAAAACTTAAACTTTTTTATTTATTTTTGAAATGACGATGGTTTGTCTAGATAAGACCCTTATTCATCGTCTGGTGTCGTTTAAAGCCCTTTGAAGCTGCACTGAAACTGTCATTTGGACCTTGAACCGTTTGGGGTCCATTGAAGTCCATTTATATGGAGAAAAATCCTGGAATTTTTTCATCAAAAACCTTAATTTCTTTTCGACTGAAGAAAGAAAGACATGGACATCTTGGATGACATGGGGGTGAGTAAATTATCAGCATTTTTTTTTTTAAAGTGAACTAATCCTTGAAGTATTTTCCTTGCTAGGGCAGACTATGCAGTCCCTAAAGTGGTATGTATAGCATTGCTTTGGGTTACTATTGTGTTCTAGAGGGTTTGTTTCTCAGAACTTTGGCTTACGTTCTGGCAAGTTTCTCTCAGTTATGAGTGAACATTCTTCCAGTAATGTTAATAGAACATACTATAACAGAGATATCAGGACTTAGAACATATTTTTGGTAGCTGGATATTTTTTAAACATGTTCTTGTTGATTCTAGGGTGTGATCAGTCCTATCTCATAAGAAAATGTGGTAACACTGTAGGGTTCAATTCTCACTCTTAACTAGTTGCTTATTAGGATGGATATAACTAGGATATTGGCTGTTTATAACGCACATATTAATACTGCATGCCCATATTTTACATCCCTTAATCTACCTAATACCTAAAATTAATAACTACCTTAATAACTATTAATAAGCAGCAATTAGGAGTTTATTGAGGCAAAAGTCATAGTTAATAGTTAGTTAACAGTGAGAATTGGACGTGACTGAAAACATAAGTACTTTACATTTTGGAGAATTGCCGGCAAATTAGTATGGATTTGTAAAAATATATTTTTTTATTTGTATTGATTTGTATGGGTGTACGCCAACTGTATGAAAAAAATACGGTAACACTTTATTTTAAGGTGATGTAGTTACACATTAATACATGTACTTGCTATAGTAATAACAGTAAACCCTAACCGTAACTCTATAGAAAGTACATGTATAATGAATTAATATTACTCAATACTTATTTAAGTACAATGTAACTATGTAACCTTAAAATAAAGTGCAACTAAAAATACAAATTAGATTGTACAAATTTATATACGAATTTGCCAAAACATAAATAAATTAGTTATTCGGCATGAGATTGTGTTTTTAAACGTATGTGTATGCAATATTTTCTATAATTTTCCTCTGTCATGCAAAAATTGTGAGTCTGATGGATCACAAAAGTAACTGTACAACTCACTGAACTGCAGAGTTTGGTACTTGGGGGTCTTTTGAAATCAGTAACACAAAAGTTGATCAATTTTAATAGTGATGCTTCCCATAATAATTTTCCAAGACAACTACTAAGAATAAAGCTTATTTCTTTGCTTTGTTGAGCTCTGTTACGTGGCCCAGCATAGTGCTTAAAACTTCCAGTCGTTTCTAAAAAGAGCTCTTAGGCCGTCCTCTGAATGTGGTTGTAAATCTTTTGGCCTATAAGAGGAGCCCTAACATTACATTCCCATATTTTTGTTCTCTTCCCTGCTCTTGTGCCCTGGGGAACACTGATTCAGAACGGTCCTCGTCTATGACTGGAAAACCTCAAAGAAAGATTCTCCGCTCTTAGCTTAAAAGTGGTTGCGACAGACTATCTATGATATACAACTTATGGGCCGTCAATCACGTGCGACAAAGACACGTCTGATATTTTGAAGCCGGGAGGTCAGGTCAGCCTTAAGAAAACATTAAAAGAGCTTTAGCTACGTGTCTTTTGTCTTCCGCACTGAGCGTGGCCATCTGGAGAAAAGACCCTTTCTAAGGGTCTATTGTACCCTTAACCCCAGACTGCCTGAGGTTAGATGCACACTACTGAGGCATGACGTCTGGGCAACCGGCGGTGTCAGCTAAAGTCATAGTAATACTAATAGTTTTACGTTTATCGCACATTGGGACATCGGTCTTGCTGAACACTTAAGGCTGTCAATAAACTTGTGAGGCTGGAGATAAGGGTGAGTTTTATTGATTGTTTTTGTAAATTAAAATGAAACATTGTACATGAGGGGCACGTCAGGCATAGGCGTAATTCTTTTTCAGACCGAACATAAATTAAACGCTGTCCTGCATTAATGAAACAACCGAATTCAACAGTGCAATGCTAACAATGGCTCAATTCATTACAAACCTGGTGAAAGCTAAGAGTCAACACAGCTGAATTTGCTGCAAATCAGCCACACAGTGATTAATTACTTTGCCACTATGCAGCAGGATAACGACTCAACGTTCGACAAGTGTTACAGTCAAAACACACATGGCACCCAACTGAAAAACCCAGCTTTAACACGAGTCAATGACTTTATTTAATTTCAGACTGAATGTAGGCTATACTAAATACCTTCTTCCCCCAAACTGCTAAATGAGCAAGGCCAAGCGAACCTGAACATTTTAGAAGTTTGTTGTGCAGGAATGTTTCAGTTATTAAAAAGGCAAATTTTTTGGCGATTTATTACAATTGCAAAATAATATGTTGTACAAATATAAGTTTAAACAATAAGTAAATAGAATAGGACAAGATCACAAATAAATAGGTAGTTTATGTCACTGTCCACTTGTATTAACTTGTTTTTAGGTTTTTTACATTTCATTTTTTTACACTTTAAAATACTTGGGAATTTGGCTAATGATGCTTTTAGACCTTTAATCCATATATATAGTGTACAATATCCAATAATAATAATACTAATAAGTAGTACTAGTAGTAGTGAAGTTAAGTAGTGAAGTTAATTTACTAGTAGTAAATTAAATTAAATATTTATAAAATAATTTTTAATAAAATAATAATAAAAAAAATATTACACTTAAAAGTCAGACTGAGAAGAATGTAGATGTTACCTAACCAGGAACATTTTAGGTTACCTGGCAAAACATTTATTGCCTGATCATGCAATGACTGTAAAAAAAAAAAAAAGACAATGAAAAAAACATAATAATCCAACCATGCAATGTGTAATTATCTCCACTGAGCTGTGTTCACTGCACAGCTCATTATAAAAACAGTAAAACTGCTTTATCAACCATCTAGCCTGGTGAAATGAGAGCTATTTTTATCTAATACACACTGTGATGATGGTGCAACTGTAATTTCTCTCTGTTCCTCCTCCAGTGCACATGCGTGTGAGAGGAGTTTATGCCGCATACACACTTCGTGAAATCGCCCAGGCTCCATCTAAAATCCTTCTCTTCAGGTTTAGCTGGCTGCGCAGCCCTTTGTTTGTTTTGTTGATTTACGCGCTGACGAAACTGGTTTCAAAAGGACAGATTTGGCAACTGCAGATTGTTTCTGGGCTCGTGTTTGTAAATGTAAATGAAGTAGATGTGGATTACTGGGTTAAGATGGTGGCTGCCGTTGGTGAGGGGGGTGGTGTGGGTGGATCCATAAAGAGACTCTCAATGCCAAACAAAGCGTTCAATCATGCTCTCTTTAAAGCTTTATTGTAAACAGCAGCAATATAACCTAATCATGTTGTTCCAAACCTGTTTGACCTTCTTCATTTCATCAACTCAAAAGAAGGCATTTTGCATAATGATGGAGTCCAAACAACTTTAGATCACACTGACTTTCATTGTATGATAATAAATAAATAACCTTTATTACAACAACAACAACAAAAAAAATATATATATATGTATATATGAAGAGTTTAGATGCAAAAGCCTCTAAGTGCCAGTTGAAATTTTCTTCTAGAATGATCATTTTTATCAAGCTTGAATATTTAAGTTCAGTAATTTCACTTAAATGCCAATTAATAGGTAATCTTCATTGCCATTTAAGTGAAATTACTGAACTTAAATATACAGTCTTGATAAAAATGATCATTCTAGAAGAAAATTTCAAATGGCACTTAGAGGCTTTTGCATCTGAACTCTTCATATATATATATAGGCAGGTGGTGCTGGGGAAGAAGAGGGGCAAGGGAACTAAATATAAAGTTTACATAATTTAAAAAGGTGATATAAAATGCAGAGATTTGTCTTTTGTTTTCCATAGAAGTTTGAGATGGCATGAGGGAGAGAAAAAGATTACAGAATAAAAAAAAAAAAATAGGAAGTCAAATTCAATGGAGTGAATCAGTTAATTTGCCTGGTTCAATTAACAGATGAATTTGCCAAATCATTTGCTAAATGCTGCTATTTCAGCTCAGTTATATAAATCTTTAGCTTGACTGTGGCGATGTCATGTAAAAACAACAAAATGATTAATCTAACCCAATCTCATGAGAAAACGTAACTTTACGTGATAGAGATTTCATATGAAGCTGTACAAAAACTCACAGATCATAAGAAAATGTACGACTGAGATTGTAAGAATTGAAATTAATTATGCTATTAACTGTTTTTCGAGGTGGCAATTCCATGCGAATTTTTTCAAAAACATACGATTGTGCAAAAACGTACGATTTAGAAAGTAACGTACGGCAATAATCGTGAAGGTCCACCCCTAAACCTAACCGCCAGTGGCGTATAAGCAGATCGTAAGAATTGCTTGTAATTCAGACCTGTAATTCAGCAAATGAGAAAATACTGTAGTTTCGAATTTTCATGAGTGTTGCTGAATGAATCCCCACAGCTATTACATTTATTTTTTCTACTTCGATGCTGTAAATGAGATTCTCACTGTTTAGTGCCTAATAAATATTGCTTAGATTATAAACATGCATGTTAATAGCTTGTTTTGTTGCCAACTACTGTACTTAGCCTGACTGTAGTTTAGTTTAGATTAGTCCAGATTACCCCAATCTGGGGTAAAATTGAAATTGAATTTTCAGTAAAGCCAAAAGCCTTGAATTTCACAAACTTATTAAGAAATATCAGATTGCTTCTATCCATCTTCCCTGATAAAAAGATCATGTTATACAACATCGTTTTGTAGTTCTGTTTTAGTGCTGTTGGATATCTGGGTGTGTGTTTGGACTGTCTATCTCTGCATTCCTCTCGCTCTATTGTTCTTTCCTACATGTGGTTCTCCTCCTCTCCGTCGTACCAAGGGTCTAGTTCTTCATCTCCCCCTGTTTCTCTCTGCTGACTGCGAGATATCTGGCTGTCGCCCAATTTGCCGGTGCTGTGTCGTAATTGCTTTTTGTTGGTGGAAAAAAAAAAGATAGATAAAAATTGATTCCTTGTGGTGCCTCCCACTATCCCGCTTTCCCGTCTCTCTCCTCTCTGTGCGTGAAGAGCGGTTGTCTGAGGAGAACTCATCAGCGATGCAGTCGTTTTCTCGATGTTTACTTTTCATTTTTCACACATGCACTTTTATAGACTTTCTGCCTTCCCTTTCCTCTGCCTCTTCGCAACTCATTTCTGCTGCTCATTTCTCGTCTTCATTCTTTCCAAAAGCTCCTGAAGAATCTCAAAAGATGGCAATTTCACAGCAAGCTCCCATAATAGGAGGAGAACATATTTGTTTCTGGGTGTATGATGCAGGCATTTCTTTTAATTGGGAAAAGACTTATTACGGTTAACTTTGTAAAAATGACATGCTGCCAGTTTTCTCTCCATAAGTCGTGAGAAGCAAAACGATATCTCTGCTTTCTCAATGCTTTCATTATACTAACATTTAGGATGAAAAGTAAAAGAATACTTAACCCAAAAATTTGTATTCTTTCAGAAGATAAGTACTCAATGCCATTTCAAACCCATGTTATATGGCCCGTTGGACAGTTAAAAGAAATTCAGCAGAATACTTACTCTGCTTTTTCCCAATGACATTGAATAAAAATGAATGATATCAAACTCCAGAAAAAAATCATATGGGCTGTATGACCACAACAAACCAAAATTGAAATCGTTATTCACTGAAAGTCTTTGTGTCTGCCACAGCCTTACACATGTCAAATACACTTCAGCAGTTCCTACTGGGAGATATATAAATGGCAACATTATTGGATTAAAAACAAACATATTTTTTTTACATTCACAGTCATTAAAAAAAAATGATGACAACTATAGTATAAATATATTAGTTGCATAAGTTGAATCTTGTATAAATAATTGACTTATTTTGATGAGTCAAAGTAATGCACAAACGACGGAAGCTTGTTTCGCAAAGAATACAAAATAAAAAAGGTAACTGGGACTTTTTATCTCAATTCTGACTTTTTATCAGAGAATTGCATTAAAAAGTCGCAATTGCGAGTTATAAAGTCAGAATTGAGAGTTATAAATTATATGATCGACTTTTTGTTTATATATGTTTATATCTCGTAATTCTGACTTTATAACAAGCAGTTGTGAGTTATAAAGTCAGAATTGCATGATATAAAGTCTCAATTGCCTCAGAATTGGACTTTATAACTTTCAATTGCGAGTTTATATTTCACAATTCTGAGAAAAGATGTCGCAATTGCCAAACAAAAGTCAGACCTTTATAACACAATTGCGACTATATCTCAGAGTTCAGAGAAATCAAAGTCAGAATTATGAGATGTAAACTCGCAATTGTGAGATAAAAAAGTATTTTAAAATGTTTTATTCTGTGGTGGAAACAAGCTTCCATAATGAAAAACATATCTTGTCACAACTTATTGATAATGTATTTTTTTTACACTGTATTTATAGCCAATGGGTTGAAGTGAGGTGAGTGAATGTGAATGATGGCAGGATTGTGTAGAACAAATACTGATCTATTGTGAAATCGTTCCTGGTCGTATCTGGTCTTGCAATCCTCCCTACAGTTGCATCAGTTTTCAACCAGACTTTCCAAACTTAAACACACATTTCAAAGAACCGCATACTTACTGATATTGTAAATATCCACTCTTTGTTATAAAACACTTTGTACGTTGAACTGCATCTGAAAACCATCTGTGATCTCCTGGCCCCTCGTATTTAAAGGGCCCCTTCATAAGACTCCAGCTCGCTTTCATGGGTCTGTGTGTCGGGATCAGAGTTACCCGGCGGGACGGGACGGGACGGGGGGGGGGGGCTTTCCTTATCTGATAATAAGTTGCTTGTCATCGGGCTGTCAGTGAAATCTTCTTTCTCGTCAACTTGCACGTAAAGCTATTTTGTGTTCCACTTCAATACCGGCTGAAATACAGCGCACGCATACGCCTCAGCAATACATCATGATGTGTTTACACTGGAATCTGAGTCACACCGTCTCTGTATCAATCACGCTTAGTGAGATTCACTTAAGCGAAGACTTATCGTATGACTTCCACATTTTCAATTTAAGCTTAATTGGCCGGTGTATATCTTGGTCTGAGGCCAAAGAGCATTTGGGAGGGGAGTATTTTTCCACGGAAAGTACTTGTGTCCACAATGGCTCGCTAACAGGCTCGCCAAAGTCACCTTGACAGCTGGTCCAACAATGCGCTTGTTGATTTCATACTAAATTTAATTTGGACGGAGCGTTGTGATTGGCCCTCCTCGGTTTGGTCCCATCCCAGCAGTATGGAAATAAACAGCCTCTCTCTCTCTCTCTCTCTCTCTCTCTGTTTATTGTCTTTGTTTCTTTTCTTTCTTTGCACTGTTGTTTACTTTTTTAGACCCGTTCTCTCTCTCTCTCTCTCTCTCTCTCTGTTGGTCAAATCTATGTTGTTGATGAGTTTTATCTTTGCTGTTCTCGAGAGCGTTCCCCTCGTGTCCTCTCACCCTGTATCAACAGAGATTAGTGATTTACCTCCAGTGCACACAAGCCGCACGCCCAAGGTGAACGGAGAGCTGTTACGCGTGCTGGAATGCGATAATATCCGCATAAGTGATGCAGTTTCTCGACCGAGCGCATTAGCCTACTTTTCCGTTCGCTGCAAAACAAGCTCTCAAAACAAGCATTCGCCAAATGCATTGTCAATGTATTTTGCGGTATTAAATATGTATACTTTGTTTGTCTATATAGATGCGAATTCACTATTCAATAGTTTTTGCACTTTAGCGTATGGCTAACCAGCCACAGCTCTTCTTACAAACTTCAAACTTTTTTTTACAAAATACAAACTTCTCAGCTTTTTTTATTTCAGCGAAAATATGCATTTTTATGTAAACTAGGCTTTATATATATATATTTATATATATATTAGTAGATCGTGCTTTATAAAAAAAAATGTGTCTGTGCAATTAAGTTTACTTTCACTTTATTGTTGCTAATATTGGATTTACAATGTTTGTTTTTTCTAATTTGCTTTATACATTCTATAATATATATTTTATTTATGTACTCTGTTATGGGAAGAATTTACAGTGGTTTATAATTAAAAAAAAATATTGTAAATAAAGTGCCATTGCTATTTGAAAATTTTATTATATGTAGAAATGTTTTATTTTATTTTTATTTTTTATGCGACCTTCATAACACTGAATGTAACAGGGTTGACACAAATCAAGTTTGATGTTTTTTATTTAGTTATTTTTTAACTAAAAGTGATTTATGGTGATATTTTTGTATTATTTATATACTATTAGATTAGTATTAATTGTATACTATTACATATTTTTATCATAATGTTTGTTTAAGTTGTAGTTTTGTCATTTTTATTAATTAAAGTAATTTTAGTAGCCTATACTGTAAAACATTTTATCAATAAGTTATGACGTGTTTTTACATTGCTTTAACTCATCGAAATAAGTTAAGCAATTTCCAAATCATTGATTCAACTCATTTTCTTAAGTAATTTAAATGTCATTTAAGTTGAAATGATTTAAACATCCAAGTTGACTTTACTTAAAAATTTAAGGGCAGCAACTTTTTTTTTACTGTTCAACTATAACTTATTTTCAGTTAGTTACCATGGCAACATTTATAAAAAAATTTTATGCTTTGAGTTAATTATGATAAAAATATTGATATTTTGCAAGGATGTACAATATGAATATATGGTCTTTTTGAAAAAATGTATGAAAACCAACCCAATTAAATTGACAGATGTAAACATTTGGCACAAATTAAAAATTTCTCTAGGTTTTTATCCAGCATTTATCCATCATCTACTTGATTGGCATTACATTGTAGAAAATATGAATTGTATTGCAGGCTAGACAATCAAAGTGACACGGCCTGAGATGTGAGCGCATTGTGAGTCCTGTTCCTCTTGACGATGTTAGCGAAGGCTTGAGTTTAAGAGTGAGCCTGAGAATAATGCTATAAAGAACAGATATAGGAGTAAAGGAGGGAGTCACATGCATTTTGTCTTCACATTTAGGTGTTTTCTGTGATGAATTCAGCAGTTTTCTTCCCAGTGTGCATTGCGCTACTTCCCACACATTGTTTGGTTTGTGTTTTTGTGATACAAATAATACAGAGTAATTGGTATAAGGCATTCTATGATGAAAATCTCTTCACTTATGACTTCAACGAGGACCAATATTAATATCATTCACAAACTTTTTGAAACGCTGCAGTGTAATAAAGAGCTTTGGTGCAGTGCTTCATTCATTAAGTCTGAAAAACGAATCAGCAACTTTTGCGCGTCCGTGTCAATTTTATCAAAATTGAGGCAAAAAAAAAAAATAATCCATCAGCAATTTTTTTTTAATAGCACTGAATTCCAAGGCTACTGTTTCAACAGCGCGCAGAGACGGCCATTGATTTCATTAGGAGAACATGGGGAGTGGATTATTGGACGATAACTGCTTCACAGTAAGTCAACAACAGATCAATACAAAATGTCATTATACCTTGTTTGTTCATGTTCATGAGCGCAGCGCAGATGCTCGGCAGAAACAGGAGCAGATCGGGGCTCTTCTCCACCGGGCCTTTCACAGGGCGAACACAAAGATTAAACATTGCTATGTTGGTCATGGTGGGTTGAATGTGGACAATAGTGGATGTTTATTATGTGTAAAACTGATCTGGGACGAATCCCTACAAAACCCAAAAGAAATTAACATTGGTTATAGGACTATTCATTTTTTATTTATTTCATTGTGACATTTTTGACCATTGAGCCACACAAGGCAAAATGTGAACATTTTATAAAAATGACCGTAAAAAAGTAATATTATGAAATATTTTACAAAATAAAATACTGAATCTTCAGCATCATTACTCCAGTCGTCAGAAATCATTCTGATATGATGATTTGCTGCTCAAAACATAGTTTTACGATGTTGAAAACGGTTGTGTGGCTAAATAATATATAATTTATCACTAAATATTATTCAAATAGTAAGATGGTAAATATTTATTATAAAATGAATAAATTAAAAGAACTTTAAATCTGAATAATTAATACATCAGTGTAGTGTTTGCAGGACTTTAAACTGTTTTAAATAATTTAAAAAAGGCATTATTATATGAATAGTTTCTAATTTATATTATATATAGTATTTGTTTGAATGGTAATCAGATTCTAAAGGGAGAAAAATTTAAAATTTTCTATTTTTTTTTTATTTTTTACTTTTTTTCAAGCAAAGTATAATTCCTGTCTTTCTATTTGTCCCTTTTGATTTGAAGGTGAAATGTGACCTGGATATGTTTGCATGAGACTCACATAGCAGTTTTAGTCTTTGAAGAAGTGAATGTGCCAGCTTGTAAAAGACATGTTCTTCACGAGGATAGAAATGCTTTTTTACTGTATACTAAAGTTCATGATTTATTTATAAACTCCAATTCATATTACAAAGAAGCAGATTTGTGTACCACACAAGAAGGAAAACTACTCCTATTGAACTGTATAAATAATAGATCAGTGTTTGTTTCAAACACAGCAGAAGAAAAATGACACAACATAAGATGAATGAAAGCATTGTGCAGACAGTACAAATATATAATGTATTCAGTAGAGATATGTTGTCTCAGCGTTTATGTACGTTTGTTTTTAGCTTCTGTTAACAAAAGCATATTACATGTTTAACTTAACATATTCTCTTCACATATGTAACATATTATGTAAAATGAGAATAATATACTGTAAGTTTGCAGTATAACAGTAACAATAGTGAGAAATCACAACATTCTTCACAAAGATGTTATAATTATTCAAACATGTCAGATGACACTACCATAATACTTTGATAATATACCACAGTAATGAAAAATTCCCATATTTGTGTACTGTATTTACATGCTGCTCCAAAGAATACCATGGTATTACCATAGTACATGTCCATTGTATCAAGGGCCCTGTGAACCATTAGCCATTGCCACACTGACACCAGTGCTCCCACTACAACCCTCCCTCCTTTATCTAGTACTAATGGAAATGTCAGTCCTGATATCAGAAATACACATTGTTTCTATTCATATGTTACTAAAAATACATTCTTAATATCAAGAATTCACATTTTAAATAGTGCAATTTTAAATTTATTTAAAATATTAAAAATGCATCATGTGAATGAATTAAAGCTAAAATGGCTTGCCGTAGCATGTCACTGTGGTTGCATTGATGGTTATTATTTACTGAGGATGTGTGTCCATATGTTCAGACAATCAACATGTTAAATGCAATTTAACCTATAAATCAAGTCAATGTCAATACATTGCTTTCCATCTTGCTTTATTGCAGAGTTGTAACTAAACCGACTTGGAGACTAGATAATCATTGTCTTGTTTTAAAAGTGTGTGCGCCTATAATGAGGAGTGCCCTCACGGCCATACTGTACTGGTCCCCACAGATGTTTTGCTGGAAATTGCGCGTTTCATTTTGTGCATGCGCACATTAACGCATGTTTATATACAAAGAGAGAACCGTATATAAATACGGAGAGAACACAAGTCTGCCTGGTGCTGTTCCCGCAGTTCACCCGCAGTTCACACCGGAAGGATAGTTCCGCTTACTTTTCTCACCGATGTTGTAAGCTTTGACACGAGGGGAGGCGGGGCCTTGAGTTATTTGCGGGGTCCTATAGTATAGGGTGATCACCTCTGCAACCCGATCTCACGACAATTCGTACGTATTTTACGAGGTGGCTAATTGGTACGAATTCACATAACCTCACTCGTACGATTTTCGCTAAATCGTAGATATTTTACGAGTTGTACATATTTTAATTCGTATGAATTCGTACGAATGACCTACCCCTGACCCCGCCCCTAAACCTGCCCATCACTGGGGTTTAGACCAATCGTTCGTGAGTTTGTACGAATTAGCCATCTCGTACTCGCTCATATGAATTGGTCGTGAGATAGCTTTGGTTATTCAACAGCCTTTGACCTGACCACCTCACATTCCCAACATCAGTGGACCAGTTTAATTAACAGACATGCTGGTTGGGAGGTCACAAAATGGCGAAGGCTTGGCTCATGAATGTTAGATCATGCAATAATTTAACATATATTGAACCCGATCTATGCTTCCAATTGAGACGATTTCACAAAGTTCAAGTCTAAAAGTAGACGCGTCCTCACGGTAAGTGAACCCCTCCACCGTGTGCCCCATGTACTGTAATGGTGCATTCCTTTTTAAATGAGAAGTTCCTGCTAGCAACCTGAAGGTACGAAAACATGGGGGCACCTCTCTCAAAGGTCTTAAGCCATTCATAAAAGGCCTTTTCTCTTTAGGAGCCATAAAGTCTGGTTTGAACACTGGGGGTTGAGTGACATGTTAATCAGGGGATCAACAGACCCCAGCAGTCGTGGTCCTGAGGTGGAGGTGCACTTAGGCCTAATCCCCTTGTGTCCTACAGAGGTCTGGAGGTCCGCGGAGGAGCCTCAGCAACTGTACATGTTCAGCTTAGCGAGGGGAACGACCTGAAACTTTTCAAACCAGTCATTCTCAACCAGTTTTGCCTCAGGAACAGGAACAGTTTGCACTGCATGCTTAATATTTAGTTAGATTTGTACATTTTCTGAAGAACACAGTGCTAAGATGTTCAAAGATGTTGCATTTATCCTACAATGACTTAACTTGCTATTTAAAAAGAAATTAACTAGCTAGTCAGTTCCCCGAAACCGTAGTAATATTGTCGCATATCTGCCGTTTGAACCATGTTGGTTCAACAACGACTGACGTTAATGACGCCACACAAATGGTGGAGTAACTTATACCATTTAATAGGTTTTAAGTGCAAATTGTTGTCCAACTATTGTATGTAAATAAGGAACATGGCATCTAAGGACTTTGCTATTTTGTTCTTTATTGTTTTGCTTTATTTTCAGATGCTTTAATCAATCGTGGGTTCCTTCTTATGTCTTACAGTATTCCTGGGATCTAGAACAAATTCGCACATGTGCACTCTTCAGAAACTGTGCTTTCATTCTCTTGCCAAACTGAATGATGTAGAATACAATTTGTACATTGAATAAAATATTTTAAATACTGCAAGCTAATTTGCTAAATGCTAAAACTAGTATCTAGCTAATACTTGCTAATACTTAAAAGGGTTAGTTCACACAAAAATGAAAATTATTTCCTTAATTACTCACCCTCGTGTCGTGCCAAACCTGTATAACTTCGTTCATCTTCAGAACACGAATGAAAATCTTTTTGATGAAATCGGAGGGGTTTCTGTCCCTCCATTGACAGCTACACAACTACCACTTTGACGCTTCAAAATGTTCATTAAGAGATCATAAAAACTAATCCATATGAATCGAACGGTTTATGATTAACAGGTTGAAATTAGGCTTTTATTCACATATAAACATCCACCAACTCACAGCAGCACGTTTGAGCTTCAGCAAGAACCAATGAGGTTCATTCTTGTGTTATGCAGCACGTTTGAGCTTCAACAAGAACCAATGAGGTTCATTCTCGTGTTACGCAGCACGTTTGAGCTTCAGCAAGAACCAATGAGGTTCATTCTCGTGTTACGCAGCACGTTTGAGCTTCAGCAAGAACCAATGAGGTTCATTCTCGTGTTACGCATCACGTTTGAGCTTCAGCAAGAACCAATGAGGTTCATTCTCGTGTTACGCAGCACGTTTGAGCTTCTGCAAGAACCAATGAGGTTCATTCTCGTGTTATGCAGCACGTTTGAGCTTCAGCAAGAACCAATGAGGTTCATTCTTGTGTTACGCAGCACGTTTGAGCTTCAACAAGAACCAATGAGGTTCATTCTCGTGTTACGCATCACGTTTGAGCTTCAGCAAGAACCAATGAGGTTCATTCTCGTGTTACGCAGCACGTTTGAGCTTCAGCAAGAACCAATGAGGTTCATTCTCGTGTTACGCAGCACGTTTGAGCTTCAGCAAGAACCAATGAGGTTCATTCTCGTGTTACGCATCACGTTTGAGCTTCAGCAAGAACCAATGAGGTTCATTCTCGTGTTACGCAGCACATTTGAGCTTCAGCAAGAACCAATGAGGTTCATTCTCGTGTTACGCAGCACGTTTGAGCTTCAACAAGAACCAATGAGGTTCATTCTCGTGTTACGCAGCACGTTTGAGCTTCAGCAAGAACCAATGAGGTTCATTCTCGTGTTACGCAGCACGTTTGAGCTTCAGCAAGAACCAATGAGGTTCATTCTTGTGTTATGCAGCACGTTTGAGCTTCAACAAGAACCAATGAGGTTCATTCTCGTGTTACGCAGCACGTTTGAGCTTCAGCAAGAACCAATGAGGTTCATTCTCGTGTTACGCAGCACGTTTGAGCTTCAGCAAGAACCAATGAGGTTCATTCTTGTGTTATGCAGCACGTTTGAGCTTCAACAAGAACCAATGAGGTTCATTCTCGTGTTACGCAGCACGTTTGAGCTTCAGCAAGAACCAATGAGGTTCATTCTTGTGTTATGCAGCACGTTTGAGCTTCAACAAGAACCAATGAGGTTCATTCTCGTGTTACGCAGCACGTTTGAGCTTCAGCAAGAACCAATGAGGTTCATTCTCGTGTTACGCAGCACGTTTGAGCTTCAGCAAGAACCAATGAGGTTCATTCTCGTGTTACGCATCACGTTTGAGCTTCAGCAAGAACCAATGAGGTTCATTCTCGTGTTACGCATCACGTTTGAGCTTCAGCAAGAACCAATGAGGTTCATTCTCGTGTTACGCAGCACGTTTGAGCTTCTGCAAGAACCAATGAGGTTCATTCTTGTGTTACGCAGCACGTTTGAGCTTCAACAAGAACCAATGAGGTTCATTCTCGTGTTACGCAGCACGTTTGAGCTTCAGCAAGAACCAATGAGGTTCATTCTCGTGTTACGCAGCACGTTTGAGCTTCAGCAAGAACCAATGAGGTTCATTCTCGTGTTACGCAGCACGTTTGAGCTTCAGCAAGAACCAATGAGGTTCATTCTCGTGTTACGCATCACGTTTGAGCTTCAGCAAGAACCAATGAGGTTCATTCTCGTGTTACGCAGCACGTTTGAGCTTCAGCAATAACCAATGAGGTTCATTCTCGTGTTACGCATCACGTTTGAGCTTCAGCAAGAACCAATGAGGTTCATTCTCGTGTTACGCATCACGTTTGAGCTTCAGCAAGAACCAATGAGGTTCATTCTCGTGTTACGCAGCACGTTTGAGCTTCAGCAAGAACCAATGAGGTTCATTCTCGTGTTACGCAGCACGTTTGAGCTTCAACAAGAACCAATGAGGTTCATTCTCGTGTTACGCAGCACGTTTGAGCTTCAGCAAGAACCAATGAGGTTCATTCTCGTGTTACGCAGCACGTTTGAGCTTCAGCAAGAACCAATGAGGTTCATTCTCGTGTTACGCAGCACGTTTGAGCTTCAGCAAGAACCAATGAGGTTCATTCTCGTGTTACGCAGCACGTTTGAGCTTCAGCAAGAACCAATGAGGTTCATTCTTGTGTTATGCAGCACGTTTGAGCTTCAACAAGAACCAATGAGGTTCATTCTCGTGTTACGCATCACGTTTGAGCTTCAGCAAGAACCAATGAGGTTCATTCTTGTGTTATGCAGCACGTTTGAGCTTCAGCAAGAACCAATGAGGTTCATTCTCGTGTTATGCAGCACGTTTGAGCTTCAGCAAGAACCAATGAGGTTCATTCTTGTGTTATGCAGCACGTTTGAGCTTCAGCAAGAACCAATGAGGTTCATTCTTGTGTTATGCAGCACGTTTGAGCTTCAGCAAGAACCAATGAGGTTCATTCTCGTGTTATGCAGCACGTTTGAGCTTCAGCAAGAACCAATGAGGTTAATTCTTGTGTTATGCAGCACGTTTGAGCTTCAGCAAGAACCAATGAGGTTCATTCTTGTGTTATGCAGCACGTTTGAGCTTCAGCAAGAACCAATGAGGTTCATTCTTGTGTTATGCAGCACGTTTGAGCTTCAGCAAGAACCAATGAGGTTCATTCTCGTGTTATGCAGCACGTTTGAGCTTCAGCAAGAACCAATGAGGTTCATTCTCGTGTTATGCAGCACGTTTGAGCTTCAGCAAGAACCAATGAGGTTCATTCTTGTGTTATGCAGCACGTTTGAGCTTCAGCAAGAACCAATGAGGTTCATTCTTGTGTTATGCAGCACGTTTGAGCTTCAACAAGAACCAATGAGGTTCATTCTCGTGTTATGCAGCACGTTTGAGCTTCAGCAAGAACCAATGAGGTTCATTCTCGTGTTATGCAGCACGTTTGAGCTTCAACAAGAACCAATGAGGTTCATTCTCGTGTTACGCATCACGTTTGAGCTTCAACAAGAACCAATGAGGTTCATTCTCGTGTTATGCAGCACGTTTGAGCTTCAGCAAGAACCAATGAGGTTCATTCTTGTGTTATGCAGCACGTTTGAGCTTCAACAAGAACCAATGAGGTTCATTCTCGTGTTACGCATCACGTTTGAGCTTCAACAAGAACCAATGAGGTTCATTCTCGTGTTACGCAGCACGTTTGAGCTTCAGCAAGAACCAATGAGGTTCATTCTTGTGTTATGCAGCACGTTTGAGCTTCAACAAGAACCAATGAGGTTCATTCTCGTGTTACGCATCACGTTTGAGCTTCAGCAAGAACCAATGAGGTTCATTCTTGTGTTATGCAGCACGTTTGAGCTTCAGCAAGAACCAATGAGGTTCATTCTCGTGTTACGCAGCACGTTTGAGCTTCAGCAAGAACCAATGAGGTTCATTCTTGTGTTATGCAGCACGTTTGAGCTTCAACAAGAACCAATGAGGTTCATTCTCGTGTTACGCAGCACGTTTGAGCTTCAGCAAGAACCAATGAGGTTCATTCTTGTGTTATGCAGCATGTTTGAGCTTCAACAAGAACCAATGAGGTTCATTCTCGTGTTACGCATCACGTTTGAGCTTCAGCAAGAACCAATGAGGTTCATTCTCGTGTTACGCAGCACATTTGAGCTTCAGCAAGAACCAATGAGGTTCATTCTCGTGTTACGCATCACGTTTGAGCTTCAGCAAGAACCAATGGGGTTCATTCTCGTGTTACGCATCACGTTTGAGCTTCAGCAAGAACCAATGAGGTTCATTCTCGTGTTATGCAGCACATTTGAGCTTCAACAAGAACCAATGAGGTTCATTCTCCCTGGGTAGTTTCTAAACGTTTGCTTACTGATTCAGGTCAAAAGATCCCATCTCCAGAAATTGCAATAGTGTTGCTAAAAGTTTTCAACACCGTTGCTACACCATTTTAAAATTTAGGTTGCTTTTTTAAGTTATTTACTAATTATCTAAATTAGGTAGCTTGAAATAAATCAGCTACTTTTTCTTTGTAGATTGTAGTGTAACTAGCTATTTTATGGTAGACATCAGCTTTGCAACAGAGTTCGCAGCATAGCTATAATACTAAAGCTACCTTTTTGATGGTCGTGGATGAGAAATAGTATCACTGATCATAACAGGTTCTCTTTGAATTTGTTGCCTCGCACCATGCCGCTCCAATTTGATGTATAGGCACAGGGTTACCTTGTACATCATCAAATCAGTAATGCGTAGTTAGTTTTCAAAACACACATCCTGTCGCTAAAGTTGTAGCACAGCAGCAACATGTTGACTCTGCCAGATGAATCTCTGATCCACCATTCAACATGCTGTGTATTCATCTAACTGAACAGCTGTCAGGTACTCTATAACCTAACTTACTGGCCTGAAATACTGACCTGCATTTCCAAATATGCATTTTAATGGAAGAAACCATAACGGCAGCTGTGAAGAAATTGTGAATGTGACTCTAACGTGTTTTGAGCTGACAGGTCCTTTTAGCGGGTAATTTCGCAAGATGATTGTTTTTACCAGGGCTTATACAATTCCCATTAGAAGGGGCGGACTTCAAAGATGTATTTGTTGAGTTTAGCGCCACCTCTGGTTTCTCTGCCTGTTCTGTTGATCTCTCTGCTCCCATCTTCATTAGCGGCTCCACATGTAGCTGGCTAATTATCTGCGCGGGACAGCACGTTCATTACTGTTACATTGGTAGGTTTGATGTGTCGTGGGAGGGTACATACAGGGGTGAATGAACAGCTTAAGGTTTTCCCCGACATGTTAAACAGTGAGTCAGCCCAAATCAAATATGTAGGCAGCTAATGAACTGCATCCTTGTAGCCGAATGCTAATTTTGCATTAACTAAATTCATGACTGCCTCTGGAGGGCATCTCTTGGCAGGCTGGAGTAGGGGAAGGAATAGGGAAAGTTATTTTTTGAATCCAAATTTCAGAGTTCATGTATTGGGGCATGATAACAGATTGCTGTTGAGTTGAGAATTGCAAATGAAACGGATGTTACTGATTCGTATCCTCCTGACAAAACGGATTAAACTAGCCTAAGGTGGTTTGATAGCACAGAGCTAGTCAGACTAGTGTAGTTTGATGGTTTTGGTGAGGTTTTGGGTATATAGACAAACTTTTTGGGGAAAAAAAGTTGTGCCATGTTACTGCTACAAGCCCAAAATGTATAAGCGATAATTGGTAATGTTAAAAGCACTGTACTAGAGATAAAATGCAAAAACAAATGCGACCAAATGCACCACTGCTAACTAGTTACCTGAGCCGTTGGCACATCTTACCCCAACACTCTTTTTATCTGCCAAAATGCATGTTTACAACATGTTAAACTAATTTAACAGCATTAGGGGGTTCTTTTTTTTTATCAAAAAGCAATTATCATCCCTCCTTTTCTTGAAAAAATTCACTTACGATAGAGGTAAATGGGGCAATTTTTTTAAGGATTTAAAAGAAAAATGTGTAAATTATAATTTGTCTGTTAAAACGTGTAAAGCTGTTTTCATAATTTGTATGGCTGTTTCATGGAAATAAAGTTGTAAAATTGGATATACCTTTACACAGAAAGGGTATATAAAGTAAAAACAAAATATAAAGTAAGATATTTTTCAGGTTAAAATCGCGTTAACATCCATATTGTTTTATTTTTGTGCCTAACTACCTATTGCTACTATTGAATAAGTGAGTATTTTTACATGTATGAATTGGCACCATTCACTTCCATTCTAAGTGATAGTCTTTTCTTCCCTATTGTGACGTATATCCGAGTGAAACTGCTTCTGGAACAAGAACAAATGGACTGGGCTTGATTTTGTCCACTGGAAATTGATTGGATGATTGGATATGGTTGTGATTTGCTATTGGTTAATCTCATGTGATTGACAGGTTGCCCCGCCCTCGTCATCAGAGAAGAGAAGAGATGAGCTGCAGGCAGGGGAAGTTATTCTGATTCAAGATTATGAGGAACATGAATATTAAATAATAATAATAATATAAATAGATAAATAATTTATAATAAATACTGCAATATTCCATAAAGAAAAAAACATAAAGTCACCATGAAATCAAAATAGGCAATTGTTAAGGGAATGGCACATCTTACCCCATTCATCTGTACAGTGAGCTATTTAAACTGGCTTTTATTTAGACTGCACTACACAGACAATTACACAAAAACACTTTTCCCTGTGTGTTGTCAGCAGATTATTAATGCAGAGTTTCTCTCTCTTTCTTCTGGCTCACAGCATGTCTTTGCTGGACTGGAAAGGCCTTTAGCGTGAAACTGTCTCATGCTTGAACACTTCACTTTCCCTCTCAAGTGCCTGGGAATTGCACTAATTTTTTATTTTATTATTGTGAAGGTGCCTTCTTCATTTGACAATCAGTTGTGGGTGAAATTAGCCTTGTCATTTCCATGCCTCTGCCCCTCCATTTCTGTTGCGCTCATTGTTTCGTCAGAGCTGCCGACAACTGAATTTGCTAACAGTGATTTATATTTTCCTCCCTTGAATTATAGTTTCTGAATGTTCAACTGAGCTACACACACACACTTGCAATGCTTTAGTTGATAGAAACTGTTTAAATGTCAAATGCATGACAGTAGGAGAGAATGCTTCATGAATATTTGCTTTTATCAATGCTTATTGTGCAGGGCGTCAGCTACATATCAAGCTACAGTTATGCAGATGCAAACAACACACAACGTGCAAACAAATTACACTATGAGAGGGCATAATTCATTATTACTGAATTACCACGTGTGAATGTTTTGGTTTTAAAGAATCGTTCACCAATAGCTTCCACAGCACTGCGTTATGACATCAAAACACTTGATTTGTAAACTAATACATTTTGATGTTTACATCACATAAACGGCCCCCCTCAACGCTATCTCACGACCAATTCGTACGAATTTGTACGAGTGATTAAAAGGTGGCTAATTCGTACGAATTCATACGACCTCACTCGTATGGATTCGTACGATTTGTCTAAACCCACGTGATGGGTAGGTTTAGGGGCGGGGAATTCATACGAATTTGCCAATTCGTAAAATATGTACGATTTAGCAAAAAACGTACAAATTCGTACGAGTGAGGTCGTATGAATTGTTACGAATTAGTCACCTTCGTTTTGCCGTGAGATCGGGATGGCTCCTGACCCTGTTTTCTGAAAGAGTAAACTTGCTCTGAAGCTAATCTGGTACAGCAGTGCGCTTGTGCATTATTCACAATTAACAAGCTCAAAGGACTTTGTTGAACCAAGTTAAAACTGCGTAGTTTCTTCAGCAAATGTATTTTTATTTAATGTTTAATTTTGTTAGCATTATCGGTTAGGTTTAGTGTAGGTTTTAGCGCAGGTGGTACTATATCTTCAAACCCTTTAGCCCCACTCACCGGACATATCACGTCCGAACAGAAGAACTGGTTTTAGTTCTGATACGTACACTGAAAAACAACAATTATATATATATATATATATATATATGATCAATAAGTTATGACAACATATGTTTTTACATTGATTTTACTCATCAAAATAAGTTAAGCAAGTTATACAAGATTCAACTCATTTGAATTAGTTTAATGCAACTTAAGTTGAAATGACTTAAACTTCCGAGTTGATTGTACTTAAAAAAATTTACTTTTTTTTTTACTTTTAGGCACGTTTTTCCAATATTTTTCCAGTATTCTGTGAGATACAACGACATTTATATATATATATATATATATATATATAAAATGTATAGTCGCCCCCGGTGTCCCCTACAGCTCGGAGCCTGTGTGGGGAGTTGCTCTGACACACAGAGTCTGAAGGCACTCGGGTGTTGTACGAGCGCTGATGTGTGTTGTGAGGGGAACACACACGGCTAACAGACACAGCGCCAGAGGAAAGCTCTATTTTTGGTCTCAGATATAGATAAGTTTGGCAGCTCTTTTCACTGCCTCTCAAAGAGCTACAGGTCAGCCAGCAACGAACCTTAAACGAGTAAAAGAGCGAGTTGTAATCTGGAGCCGGCTAACCCCGCCATCCCCGAGACAGCCCAACATCTGCCCACCGGTGCGGGAACTGAAAAATGGGAAAATGGAAATATGGATTTTGCAGTGCAGAACAGAATATCATAGAGAGGATTTTGAAGAAACGCTGTCATGCAAAAAGTTTATTCAGTGATATGAAAGATAGGATTAGCAAAACCGTATTATGTCTGGGTTTGTTCAAATGGGTACTTAGGTTTCTTAACACTCTGCGTGGATACATCAGTTGCATTTATCTTATGCTGCATTATGCTTAATAGATGTATTGATCTGCAAATGTAATTCTCTGCTGTACTGAAGGAATCAATGGGAGGTAGACCCTTTCTGTGTGCCAAATCTTTTAATGCTGCATTAAATGAGGCAAATATTAGATTTGAAATACATGCTTTTCTCTGAGGAGGCAAGAGAGGAATGCCTTCGCAAAAAATAAAATAAAATATTTGAAAAATCTTGCAATTGAAGTGAATGGATTCTGTTTCAATTGCCAAAAGACGTAAAACAATATTCAAGTTTACTTAATTATAATTTAACACTAAATGCTTAATAAAACCCTAAAGCAGTATCAAAAACGTATGTCTCAGAGCAAAAAATATAAAAGTTATGTAATATAATAATGATTAAAATATAAAAATAATAAACATAATAATGAATAAAACAGCCCCTCTTTAAATAAAGTTAAAGCCAAAACTTACTTCCATTAAATCCTTAAATAAATTATAAAAATGATAAGCTTCACATTTCTGCTTTTAAATCCTCTAAAACATTTGCCATAACTTACTTCCACTGTAAGTGCCTCGTAACCTCGATTCTTTCATTCGTTCGTTCTTTCATTCATTCATTCATTAATTAAGTACAACAAACACTACCATGATGTGAATGTAAATTAGTAATTTTACAAATGAACTTTGCCATTGAGATAAAATAGCATTTTTTTTTATTGTTTGCATAACAGTGATGATTGGGGAAAAATGTGCATGATTGACATCAGAAGTTTGTTTCTGCCACGGAATTTTTTTATCTCACAATTCTGACTTTTTCTCGCAATTGTGTTTATATATATCGCAATCATTATTTTTTCTCTCAATTGCGAGTTTATACCTCAACATTCTGACTTTTTTAGCGCAATAGCAAATTTATATCTCCAAATAATTCCTTTTTTTCGAAATTGTGAGTTTATATCTCACAATTCTGACATTTTCTTACAATTGCGAGTTTCTATCATACAATTTATTATACAAATCCTTTCTACAAATAAAATGTGACATTTTATTTTACAGTACGTGTACTTACAGTGTACTTACCCAAGAAAGTACTGGTAATATAAGGTAACTACATGGGTTAAGGTTAGGTTTAGGGGTAGATTCAGGGTTACCTAGTTATTACCAAGTTATTGTAATTACTGTAATAAGTACATAGTATGTACAGGCGGAACAGGACTGTAAAATAAAGTGCTATCGACTTTTCTTTCTCGCAACTGTGAGTTTATATCTCGCAAATTCTGACTTTATAACATGCGATTGCGAGTTCATATCACACAATTCTGAGAAAAAAGTGAGAATTGCGAGATGCAAATTCTAAATTGCCTGAAACAAAAGTCAAAATTGTGAGATAAATAGTTTTTTTTTCTTCAAAACAGGCCTTATTTAGATTATTTTATATTATATGGTTTCCTATAGCTTTTAAGAAATTCAACCATATCACAATTATTAATATGCTCTTTTTTTTAATGAACATTATGTCCTAAATACTGTTGTTTTGAACTTAACCTGAACTGGAATTGAACTTGGGATATTCCTTTAAGGACATTAAAGTGTGGCATGACAGCATGACAAAAAACCTGAATTAAGCATATACCGATAAACATTATACCTCTTCTAACTGCGTAACAGTAAATGAAGCACAAGGTTCTGTTTAATAATATCTACTTGTGTGAGTGGGAGTTTTGGATAGCATGAGCATTCATCAATATTTGCATTTTCTGTTTAAGTTAACAACATTCTGCACGTTTTTCATTAAGAATGGATTCTAAATCTAAATGAAACACAGATGGAGTAAATCGTGCATGTGCCATCATTCGTCTTTGTCAGCATTCACACCATTAAAATCTCAATAAAGCTTATGGCCTGTCGGTCTGTGCAGCGCTCCTCGGCCGGAGAGCATGTCTAATCCCGAGCAACCTCTCCGTCACGTTTGGATTTTGTTTAAGCCAGGCTTGATGAAGTGCTTAGCACGTTGCACAATAGAAAAACATCTTTAAAAAGCTGTCAGCTCAAACTTTCTGCTTTTTTAAAGTCTTCAAGAACTGGAAGAAAGTTTCCAAATGCCTCTCTAAGACTCGTACAAATGGGATAAGCATAAACCCGGTTCCCCATCCGTCTGATGAAGTTCTGTACGGGGTTTCACTTAGTCTAGATGTCAATATATTCACATATCTCAGGTTTATGTCCTCTTTGTGGATTCTGCAGCTGTTTCTGTCTATATATCTACTCAAGCTACATTTTGAGTTTATAACCCCTTGGAGAGTGTCTTATTATGGTTCATTCATTCTGTGGACTTATGTGGATATATATATATATATATATAGGTGTCCCGGTTGTGTGGTAGTAAGCGCACAAAGAAGGTTAAAGTTCAAAACAGTGTTTAATAACATCCACTGGTAACTTCAAATCCCACATACCATAGACGAGACCCAACGACGAAAAGGAGAGCACTCCTAAACTTATATACAACTGAAAACAATGATGATTAACGACACACACCTGAACTGAATGACGAAATCAAATCTGTAACCATGACAACAAACTAGTGGCGGGAAATAGTGCAAACAGGTAAACAAAGTCCAAACTGAGTGAAACTGTGACAATTGGTAATTGAGGTGAAATACTTAACTTGGCATACTATATATACTCTATTTAAACTGCAATTTGCTAATTATTTTATCATTATTATGCATGAAGCTTTTATGAGCTTGTATTAATGAGAGCCTACATGGAATATTAGTACTTTTAAAAAAATCATTCATCAAACCGCAGGACCATTTAAATGAATAAAGGCAACACAAAAAAGGCCCCCTGAAATCAAAATGCACGTTTTTTAGCTCTTAGGATGAATATGTTAGCCTTAATGTTATACATATGATGGTGTGCTCCAAAACAAAACAAATTCTCTTTTTGGAGATTTTTGGAAAATTACAGTCTCTCACTTCCGCTAAAATGGATCAGGGATTTTATGATGTCACGGCGGACTTCAGCTTCTCATCACATCTTCTGTCCAATCAAAGGCTCTCTAGAATCTTAAGCTCCGCCCCCTCTGCTATAAACACTACCTGACTGTGTGTCCGGCTGTGAACGCTCATCAGTTCTCTAACTGTCCGAGTTACTGAAGTAACACATACTCCGGGATATTGTTTATTTCTAGTCGGAGTGACTGTCAGGCACGTCCGAAAGCGAGTAACTTTAGAAAACTGGATCTCTGTTTTACACGATTCAGTTCGGTTTGGTGAACTGGTTCGACCGGTTCACAAAAAAAGAACCGGTTCAAAAGAACGATTCGTTCACAAACCGGACATCACTACCATTGTAATATGGGCTTTATTTGTGTGTTCGGTTGCTCAAATGCTCGAGTTTTATTACGTTTTCAGAATGAAATGGCTAGAACTGATTCACACCTCTAACGTTACTGTTGAATCCAATGTATTAGCGCTCGGATTCGCTTCCATGGTGCCGTCAAGTACGACTCGCAGTCTGTGAGGGAAACTAAGCGCTATTGGCTGTTTGAAAAGGGGGAGGAGCCATTAAATATGTCCCGCCTCAGCTCCTGTTTCATTACGTCAACGCATTGAACAAAGATGCACGTTTCAAGGCACTCTATTGGGCCTTTAAAATAAATATAAATATATAAATAAATATAAATGTGTTAAAACTATATATATTCGAAAGTGTTGTGAAATCTGAGTAGAGAAATCTTTCACCCTCGTCCTTTTTTTCTTCATATATATATATATGTATATATATTTTTTTTGTTCTTTTGCAATTTATGTATCTATTTACTCTCTTTTTCTTTTTTTCTCTCTTTTTCATCTTTCAACAACCTCACCATTTCTCTGAAAACTTACTTTCCTGCCTTTTTTTTCCTTCTTACTTATTACATCATTGATCATTACTATCGCTAAATATATATATATAAATGAGTATTGTTCTACATATATATTAGGAAACATATAATAGAAATACACACACTCAACACAATTTTACACACACACTTCACATAATAACACTATGTTTGATGAGTTTTGTATTTATGGTATCATCTAACTGTGTTTTGTCTTATGTTCTGGTTTAATAATAAAAAAATATATATATTTCGCCCTTACGCAAAATGACCAATAGTGTAGATTTCTATTTTGCAAACGAAAATTCACCGAACAACAATGAATGTGAATGCACCTTTATTCACCGAGTCATCAGCTCTTTTACACCAGTTCATTAATCAGAGATGATCTTTGCAAAATAAAAGTCCCTACTGAACAAACAATGCTCCACAGAGAATTGCTGATAAAGTTTTGCTACTTGCTTCCCATCTGCAAAAGCAGCGATAACAGTGAAATTCGGATTATTTGTCAATGCAGCTAAAGTGAAGCTAAAGTACTGCCATACTTTCATCGCAGATAAACCCAACAATCCATCAATGGGCGAGATAATGACAGCCGATGATTACAATAGCTTATACGTCTCCCCAAACTCCTGCAGGGTGTAACATGAAGAGAGGGATGCTGGGATTACCATAGGAAGGGGTAGAGAGCTGGAGAAAGAAACGAGCGAGGGAGGGGGGAAGCCAAAACAAAGAGGAATCTATCCGTGATCCCCATCGTCAGACGCGTCTCCCGGGCTTTGGAGAAACGACTCTCCTGCGCTGGGAGAGGGAAACTCAGATTAAAATTCTTGGGATGTTAATGGGAGATGGCGGTGGTCTTAAGGCGGGAATGGAGCTCCACACAAGCGCAGAAGTAAAGATGTGTGTGTGCTGACACATGAGGTCTGAAGGCACTCTCGCTCTACAGCCCGCAGATCTCCAGAGTCTTGTGACTGAAAAACAGGGGGTCAATCCTTTGCGGTCACAGGGCCTTTTGTCAAAACACCCTGGCTGGAGTTGGAGAATTTGTCGAGTGGCTGAACGGGACTTGTTTTGTGTGTGTCTTGTTTGGGTTTTGAACACATTGTGACATCAGTAATCCAAGTGTATTCTCCAAATTTCAATGATTAAAACGGTCAGCATTTACCGGTATGTGTTTCCAAATGGCTAATGAAAATAATGTTGTAAACTCATGTGGCGTATTCTCTGAACCCATACAATCGCTTTGTCACAAACTCACTGAAATTTAAGTCATTAAATCATTTTATTGAATTATTTAAATGTGAACACTAAATTTGAAGTAGCCTATTACAATATTCGTAAGTGCATTTTAAAAGCATATTGTCGCAGGTGTGTGCAGGCAGGCAGATGAAGAGGTAGATTAATAATAAGTCAAAAACAGGCAGCAATCCAAACGGGTATAATACACACCATAAACGCGTGACCAGACAACAAATAGAGGAAAAGGAGGAACGCACAGACACAATGAAAGGGTAATTAACGATACACCGCTGAAACAAACAAACTCGTGATGACGGTGACCATGGCAACAGGAGTGGCAGGGGAATCTAACAAAGACATGTTCGTCCACACACAGTCTCCGGTCACTGAAACCAAACTTTTTCTAAAACTCCTGCGGGTGAGGATCTTTAGAGACTGCGGTTGCAGTGTTGTCTTGTAGACGGTGAAACCGGAGATGTTAGCTTGTGACGTCGAAACTGGGCTTCTGATTGGCCAACATGGCTTTACGGTTAGGGTTATATCGGCTCCTGTTGGTTTGTAATGCTCTTGACAGCTCTTTATAGCATGTTTTTGCGTTTTCGTGCGGAAGTAATTTTTTTTTTTTAAACAAACTGGAACAACTGAACATAGTTTTTGTTTGAACAAAAGTACAAATAATATACAAATATTGCAATACAAATATTTCATAAAAGCAAATATATTATTTATTTTTATTATAAATTTACAAAACATAATTATGAATAGGACGTTTTTATATAAGTTATAAGGTTTTAGAAAGCTGTATGATATGCTCTGAAATTCCAAATATTAACTTTTTTCTTTGTACATTACATATCTCTGAAACTTTCTGTGGTCCCCGTCGCACCACTTTACCAACCCTGGTTTGAAAACCACTGTCTTACACAGACCTATTGTATGTCTTGAAAAGACATGGATTATAGTGCATGAGTCATATGAACCACTTTTGTCATATGGCCTTTTGATGAGTTATGGAGCTTGACAGCACTGCACAATATTTGTTTTGTTTTGTTTTGTTTTGTTTTGTTTTGTTTTGTTTTGCTTTGCTTTGGTTTTGTTGTTTTGTTTTGTTTTGCTTTGCTTTTGTTGTTTTGTTTTGTTTTGTTTTGTTTTGTTTTGTTTTGTTTTGCTTTGCTTTGCTTTTATTGTTTTGCTTAACTTTTTTTTCTGTTTCATTTAGTTTTGTTTTGTTTCATTTAGGTTTTTTTTTCATTTAGTTTTGTTTTGTTTCATTTAGTTGTGTTTTTTTCATTTAGTTTTGTTTTGTTTCATGTTTTTTATTTAGTTTAGTTTTGTTTCATTTAGTTTTTTTTCTCATTTAGTTTAGTTTTGTTTCATTTTGTTTTGTTTTGTTTCATTTTGTTTTGTTCTGTTTAGTTTTCCACTTGACTCATTTTGTCACCAATCTCTGGTGAAGACCATGAAGGCTTTCACTCTCCATTATACCAGATGTGCATGTGACAAACAGAGCTTTGAACGTTTTTTTCATTATTCCCAGCTTGATATTCATCCCGCTCTGAAAAATACCAAGTGTGTAGTTTGATCCATATAAAGACCTTTTTATCTGTGTCCTGTATGCACACACATTGTCTTGGTTTAAGCCATAATGATATCTATGTCATTTGTACAGCAAATATCAAGGTTGTGAAGTAATTTGGCCCTCCGGTAGTTCCTGCATGTGTGCTATAAGTATACAGACCCCCGCTCACGCAAAGGGTCGACAGCCGCAGAAAGGGCCCTGAGACATTGTCCAGAGCTTGATTGACTTGAACATGTTGCTCCAGACAGCACTTCACACGTCATAAAGACCAGAGAGGAAAGGTTTCTCCCTAAGAGGACCTTTTGTGTTCGTGTAACAGTTCAAAGTGCTATATTGTGGAAAGCACTGGGTGGTCCTTGCTAACCTTGGCCTGAAAACACAGCAAGACTCATAACACAACATTATGGTGAAGGGGCAATGAAGACTCCATAATCACATGTATATAGGATATCAATATTAAATGTATTTATATACACTCACCTAAAGGATTATTAGGAACACCATACTAATACTGTGTTTGACCCCCTTTCGCCTTCAGAACTGCCTTAATTCTACGTGGCATTGATTCAACAAGGTGCTGAAAGCATTCTTTAGAAATGTTGGCCCATATTGATAGGATAGCATCTTCCGGTTGATGGAGATTTGTGGGATGCACATCCAGGGCACGAAGCTCCCGTTCCAGCACATCCCAAAGATGCTCTATTGGGTTGAGATCTGGTGACTGTGGGGGCCATTTTAGTACAAAACGAACTCATTGTCATGTTCAAGAAACCAATTTGAAATGATTCGAGCTTTGTGACATGGTGCATTATCCTGCTGGAAGTAGCCATCAGAGGATGGGTACATAAGGGCCATAAAGGGGATGGACATGGTCAGAAACAATGCTCAGGTAGGCCGTGGCATTTAAACGATACCCAATTGGCACTAAGGGGCCTAAAGTGTGCCAAGAAAACATCCCCCACACCATTACACCACCACCACCAGCCTGCACAGTGGTAACAAGGCAAGATGGATCCATGTTCTCATTCTGTTTACGCCAAATTCTGACTCTACCATCTGAATGGAGACTCATCAGACCAGGCAACATTTTTCCAGTCTTCAACTGTCCAATTTTGGTGAGCTTTTGCAAATTGTAGCCTCTTTTTCCTATTTGTAGTGGAGATGAGTGGTACCCGGTGGGGTCTTCTGCTGTTGTAAACCATCCGCCTCAAGGTTGTGCGTGTTGTGGCTTCACAAATGCTTTGCTGCATACCTCGGTTGTAACGAGTGGTTATTTCAGTCAAAGTTGCTTTTCTATCAGCTTGAATCAGTCGGCCCATTCTCCTCTGACCTCTAGCATCAACAAGGCATTTTCGCCCACAGGACTGCCGCATACTGGATGTTTTTCCCTTTTCACACCATTCTTTATAAACCCTAGAAATGGTTGTGCGTGAAAATCCCAGTAACTGAGCAGATTGTGAAATACTCAGACCGGCCCGTCTGGCACCAACAACCATGCCACGTTCAAAATTGCTTAAATCACCTTTCTTTCCCATTCTGACATTCAGTTTGGAGTTCAGGGGATTGTCTTGACCAGGACCACACCCCTAAATGCATTGAAGCAACTGCCATGTGATTGGTTGATTAGATAATTGCATTCATGATCAATTGAACAGGTGTTCCTAATAATCCTTTAGGTGAGTGTATATAGTCTGCATTTACAAACATTTGTGAAAAAAATGGGTTGCTGTGAAGAGCTCAGTGAATTCAAGCATGCTACTTTGATTTGGACCTTGCATTGTGCCAGAGCACAGTCATTCTGGAATAGGAAATGGCCTTTCCCAAACTATTCCCACAAAGTTGGAAGCATAGCATTATCAAAAATGTCTTGGTATGCTGAAGCATTAAGATTCCCTTCACTGGAAGTAAGAGTCCCAGCCCAACACCTGAAAAACAACCCCACACCATAACCCCCCTCCACCACACGTTACAGCTGGCACAATGCAGTCCACCAAACCCAGAAGTGTGATTTGTCACTCCACAGAACTTGTTTCCATTTCTCTCAGTCCAGCAGCTCGTTTTTTTTTCCAACAAATGTTTGTGAATGCAGATTGCATGACTAATATATATTAATATATATCATTAACATATAAAGAAAAATGTCCAGTGATCCAATTTAAAGGAGGTGTGGATGTGACACGGACTGTTAAACGGATTAAAGTAAGGAATAATAATAAACAAATCAACAAAAGCACATATGGAAGGCATGAAGGAGAGAGGCCAGAGGTCAAATGATTTAAAGATGTACAGACATGAAACAAACTCCCTGAAAAGGAAGAACAATTGGAAAAATGATCATTCCACTGTGACAGAGCAGACTTGTGTCGTTTCGGGAATCATTCCTTACATGTATGTTTTTATAGTCTGCTACAGGGCTTCATTTGTGCCGATGAGGCCAATGGGACAGATGCAGGGTTTGGGACAGAGAAATATTCATCCTTTGCTATGTTTATTGCCATTTTTCTGGGACCCTTTTAAGATTTACTGTCGTCCACATCTTGAAAGCTTTTTTATTGTTGCAATGTTAACCCCAAATGAGCGCCCCCCCTCCCCCTCTCCCCAGACGCCAAATGTATCATGTATAAAACCTGTGTGTCTGTCCACAACCCCTAAATTCTCCATCGGCTGTGCTTTTGACGGTTCCGTGCAATGCCATTAGTTTTAGCATATGCACATCACATTCTATCAATATTTATATGCTCTTTCTTATTCAATTCTGTCTCTTTGTATTGTACATACACACTTGACGCTCATCTCTGTTTGTCACAGTATGAAATGAAGAATGAAATTATATAAGTACAGCCATTGGATGGATTTATCTGAACTATTTAATACAAGCAAGATAATTGTAATGTATATTTTGATAGTAAAATTATATAAGACCCAAAAATGTACCCTGAATGTTCAGCATTATTCCTGCAATCTTTCATGAAAATTGAAAATTGAAAAAAAACAAAAAAACATTAAATAGACAATAATAGTACATAAGCTCATATAATATATATTTTAGAACAATATATTTTTTCATTAATATCATCTTAAGAGAAAAGTTTTCCTAAATGAATAATCACCTATAAATTGTTGCGGAAACTTTGTATCTCCATATTTCATCTTTTTTATTATAATTTATAATATAATATTTATAATAATTAATAATAATTATTTTTAAATCATTACTATTGGTCACCCTCTATGTCTGTTTGTAGGTTTTGCAAATATTTAACCAATGAAAACCGAAATAAAAAACAGATTTTTTCCCCCCATTTAAAAAAAAAAAGTTTCACGTACAGACAACAACATTGTCAAAACAGCACAAATTATTTTGTGTGCTTTATTATTCGTGCCAGGCCAGTAGGTGGCGATGTCACTTTGTATAGAAACACTACGCGCCAATAGACTGAACATGCAATAGGCATGTGCATGACACCACCGTTTTCACAAATTAACGTTTTTGTAATTTACACAGAGGTATCTGTATAATTTCGTAAACGGTATAATTTTCAAAAACTTGTACCTGTTTTCAAAAGTTCTAAAAAGTATATTTCGATCTAACTAAAAAAACAATTAAAAAAAAACACACTTGTCCAACATTTATTGTCATTTATTCAGGCAAGATTCTCTGGAGTCTGATTGTCAATAGTCATTAAAAAAAAGTATACATTTTGGCCCTTAAGGGCCACCAAAACGTTTGAAGTGGATGGAGCCGCTTTTACTTAAATGTCTATAATTCGTGAACAGAATGAGATATTTTCACCAAACTCGGTGCACCCATGTAAGAGCTCATTCTGTGGTCACGTAGAAAAGGACGTGGCGTCTGGCCACTTGGTGGCGCTATAACAGGAAAAAAAACATGAAAATGGCCGTTAGACCAATTGATTTGAAAATTGGCATGCCGTGTCTTTTTCCGAGCTGCCATGATTGTCTATGCGTACATTGATGTATCAGTGTACATGATGAGCAGCTATCAGACAACCACCAGCTATGATGAGCATCAGCTATGAAAAGCAGCTATCAGACAAGAAGAATAGGCAGATCGGAAAGAAAGTTGCTGGGCCTGTCTGACTCGTGGCCCTAGAAGTCTGTGAGAAATTCGAATTTCGCGGTTTTCACGTGCGTAAAGTATTTTGTATCGCACAATTTTCCGCCCACGTCCACGACATTCATGCCACATGGTAGAAATTCTCATTCTGAGCAACTTTGCCTCTAGTACCGCCGCTGTCCATCAAATCGTTCATTAAATATCTGAGATTATTTCAAAACCAAAGGCCTTAAACCGATTGAACCCCGATAATTGCCGCTTGTAGCTTTATTTGCGCTTCATTTTGGTCAAATGTTCAAAATATAATGAGCCAGAATATCAACTTTAATTATTTAAACACTGTTTTAATATTGTCATTTGTTTCTCTGTACCACGGTACTACCAGTACTTCTTTGTGATGTAGGACTTCTTTTAAAGAAAGATGATAATGAGAGTCACAGATGGTGTAAAAGTCCTGTCATGCATGTAAAACAGACCTTTACCCAAAGCAGCCGGCGCCTAGGTGTACGGTTCCCTAAATCAGATCCTGCCCGTAATCCTCCATCACCCATGAAAACCCCTGTCTTCAACATGTCTCTGAAGGCATTTATCAGGCCTACCTCACACCTGCCGGCCACATGGGGCAGACGTGTTGATCTTATCACCATAGCAGTGCAAACACACTCTGTGTTCTCTGAGCTGGAGCTGTTGCAGGTGCGCTCAACCATGGACCAGGTGCACAGAGCCGATCTACCACAGGTTCTGTCAGACCTGAGCTCAACCAAAACATGTCATCCTGAAAGCTCTTGCTATTGCTAAGGACCCGAGGAAACAATCGCTGCTTTTAGGTCGTCTTGGGTTTGATAGACTTCCGAAAAAACAGACACTCTGGTCTATTTTGTGTTGGCATGAGCATCAAGATGAACTGTCACAATCTGTTTATCTATAATTCGACGCATATCTCTTTCTTGGTCAAAGTGGATATCAACCATGAAAGGAAACTTTTAAGCCTTGTTTCACTTGAAAGGAAATCTGATCTTAAACATATCGACTCCTCCGTCGGCTGTTTTGTAGCGTAAGTGGCTGTTGCAACCGATGCATGTGCCGTCTGTCAGAGAGGAACGTTTGTGCTCTGGCACACACACCTGATCATTCATTACACACACTCATTCCGGTCGCTGAGTGATTGACATATTAGGCTTGATAATGCTTTCTGTGTTAGGATGTAAGACGGCCGGTCCCACCGAGGTCTGATGTCTTTATATTATAGTATACTATATTATTATACATTCAAAATATGATATATATATATATATGGTAGAACCCCCATTGACCTCCCAAAATGAAAATGCAATAACACAAACATAATGATTGATAAAATGATTATGCTTTTAATTTTCATGCCAGCAATCAATAACTAGATCTTAAATTTTGACTCTGATGGTTTTTACTAGGGGGAAGTACAAAGGATATACTACTTAAATAATCCATTCTTGGTTATTCATAACCTCGGGACTCTAAAGGCAAATTCAGAGCAGTATTCCTATTAAAAGGCAGTGTGTGGGATCCCAGTGCGACTGGTTAAAAGAGAAAAAAGCACGGAGAGGGGCTAGAGGGTCAATCCCATCTAGATAATGACCTTCCCTTACTGTAGATCTCTGCTTTAAGTGCACTTTCTAGGAAGTCTGGCAGTTTTTTTTGGTATGCAATGCATTTAATGCTAAATTATAAATTATAAAAAGGTAAAAGACTAAAAATGCTTTGGTAAAAACCTAAAAATTGGCTAATGGTAAGTTCCCTTACCCTTGAAGGTGAAAAACCTAAATAGATCATGGAATATTTTAAGTAATTTACATGTTAAATGTACAGTTTTTGAAAGTAAAAAATTTAATCTTCTAAATTACAGTGAAACCACGTAAATTGATATTCCTCACATTTGGTCTTTTTTTTTTAAATTACTGCTTCTTCTTCTTCTTATTTTTCTTATCAGTTATGTACGTTAGTGTTTTAAGTTACATCTTATGTTATTTTAGTGTTAGCATTCACCACACACTTTCTATTGCTGCAAGAATTCACTAACTTCACTGGGAATGGTTTGTGTTTTAAAGTTAAAGAATTCACTCAGAAATGACATCTCTGTCGCCCTCATGTCGATGCAGACCTGCACAACTCACCTTTTTTGAGATATTTTAAAGAATGTTCTGGTCGCTCTTTTCCGTGCAACATAGAAACAGATTTCAAGTTTAAAAAAGGAAGCAAAAAGCACCTAGAGTGTACTACAATTGCCCATACAATATTTGTGCTATATTACAAGTCTTCTAAAGCCAAATGACAGATTTATTTCAGACAAAGACCAAAATTTACATCTGAAAAATGCTTTTAAAAGCTTGATAGCTTCAGCCCCAGTTATTCTAATTGTGTGAGCAGAACTTATTCAAAATGCATGCTTTTGCATTCTACAGAAGAAAGAAAGAAAGAAACATTTGACATGAAGATGAGTAAATAATGGATTATTCTATCATCAATTACGTTGTGTCATATTCCAGAGTTTTTTAATCGTGTTGTACAGTAAATAACACTTGGACCACCTCCCGTGATTAAAACGTGCCATATCTTCTCACAGAGAAACGGCAAGTTTTACTCGCCGGCCCCCGAGGGTGGCATTAAATCAAAATATGGGCTCCCTCTGAATCAACACAAAGCCTCGACACGATCTGAAAGCAGGTTGCTGTCGGATCACTCCACCAGCGCTCTCAATTAAAGCCTTTGAAATGCCATCTCTCATTAAGCGCTGATGCCGTCCGGCGTCTCGCAGGAATTAGCTGTGGGGCGAGAGCGCCGAGTTCGATTTCAAAGAGGCCTCTGGTCAGGGAGGCGGGGCTTCTCTGTTGCATTATGGATGCGAAGCATGCATGCTTGGACTCAAAGAGACCGAGATGATTGGCAAACTGTTTAATTTTACATTTAAAATTGCTGTGAATAATTTTGAAACTCAAAGTTAATTGAAAAGCCTTGCAGGGCTCCATGGTGTTATTTACTCTTGCCACCGATAAAGTTGTCTTGTTGGGTCTTGCAAAATACTATTTGGAAAGGCATGAATGACATGAATACGAATTCTATCAAATAAAAGTAAAATCATTTTTTTTGTTGAAGTCACCATGACGAAATTGACGATTTTTTTATGGAATAATTATTGTGAATTATTTATTGTGGATATCATTATTTTTTCCCATTTTTGTGCCTCATAATCTTGAATCAGAATAACTCTATCTCTACCCCTCTCTCTTGCAGCTCTTCTCTTCTCTTCTCTTCTCTTCTCTTCTCTTCTCTTCTCTTCTCTTCTCTTCTCTTCTCTTCTCTGATGATGAGGGCTGGGCAACCTCTGTCAATCACATGAGATCCACCAATAGCAATCCACAACCATCCAATCAATTCCCCACAGACAAAATCAAGCCCCGCCCACATTTTGTTCTTGTTCAAAGAGGGCCATTGTCGCAGCCTTGCGACCAAAGCAAGCCTGTGATCATTTTCTGACAGTGTCGTAAATTTAGCATGATCATCTCACAGTGTGTTTGCTGCTACGACCTACGTTTACTGACTAGCCAATAAAAATGCTACATAAAATGGTATATTGATCAACACGACATGGCGCTAAAACTACTTGCCATTGCATGCCAAGTTGGCCTCTTTTCCCAAGCCATGACTGCGTCTATATTCTCCACAAAAGCATTGACAAATAACTTTTTTTTTTCCCTTCACATGTCCCTTTAGGAGCTCTGTGGTTAACTACATGAACATGAACTATCAATGAACCAAACTTTTACAGCATTTATTAATCTTAGTTACTCTTAATCTCAACACTTACCAGCAGCCATATCACCCTGTAGCCTGAGACTGGTGTCCCACTGAAGCTGAGCAGGGCTGAGTCTGGCCAGTACCTGGATGGGAGACTCCTGGGAGACTCCTGCTGGAAGAGGTGTTAGTGAGGCCAGCAGGGGGCGCTCTCCCTGTGGTCTGTGTGGGTCCTGATGCCCCAGTGTAGAGACGGGGACACTGTACTGACAAAGAGCACCGTCCTTCGGCTGAGACGTTAAACCGAGGCCCTGACTCTCTGTGGTCATTAAAAATCACAGGAAAAAGAGTAGGGGTGTAACCCCGGTGTCCTGGCAAAATCTGCCCTTGGCCTCTGTCCATCATGGCCTCCTAATCATCCCCGTACACTGATTGGCTTCATCACTCTGTCTCCTCTCCACCAGTAAGCTGGTGTGTGGTGGGCGTACTGGCGCAATATGGCTGCCGTCGCATCATCCAGGTGGAGCTGCACACTGGTGGTGGTTGAGGAGATTCCCCCCTTATGTAAAGCGCTTTGAGTACCCAGAAAAGCGCTATATAAATGTAACAAATGATTATTATTATTATTATTACTAATACATTTTAAGATCAAAAGTGTCTGTTAACAGTTTATGCAATGTGAACTAACATGAACATGAACATTTTCTATCGCTAACATTCTGTAAAAATATATTGCGTATTAACTAATGTTAACGAATATATATACAATAATATATTACCAATTTTGACACTTCTGTTTTAAGCAGAAACAGAAACAATTGTCATTGCAACAGATACATATTCAGGTTGTAACACCATGTATACATGGTGTTTGAACAGTGAAATTAATAACTTGCATAGTGCATTTCAAACTAGTTGGATTCCTTCCTTCATTACGAGAGTTTCAGAAGCTCTGAGGTCTAAACTGCTCGATGAAGCGTTGTTCGGTTCCAGACATTGATTTCTAGCTGTGCTTTGCGTGATGTGTATTGGTCGACTCTCAGCGCGTGGACATTGAGCTGTTCACTTTGTTTAGTTCCCTGCTAGCATTGATCCAAAAGCTATTAAATCTGTCATGCTATTTGCCCCGTTCTCTGAAAAGAGTTTACGGATGTCACTTGTGAATGGAACTGGCCCTGGAAAAGTTGGCCTGTGGTACAGAGAAAAGACCTCAAACCTTAATGCCCACTGGAGTGCATTATAACCATTACCGTGGCACTGCAAACCCATTTCTGCGGCGTAGCACTCAATCACTGTGAGAGAAAACAGCGCGGAGCACCAGTTGCGGTACACCACGTTTACTCTACAACATTGTCCTTTCATTGATGTTAAGACAAATGTCTGTCTCCTCTGTAGTGGTCCTCTAAAAGCTATGCACAAGCAAGGCAATTCATATTGTTTATGTGTGATGTTTATGTGTAAATGCATGTGTTCAGGGTTTGAATTCGTGTGGTGGGCTCCTGTTTGGAAATGAGTTTGCATAACAAAACAGCACACGCTACTTGCATTGTCTCTGAGCTAGGCTGTGTGTTAGTGGTTAGTGTGTGTGGACGGGCAGTAGTGGGGGTGGGTGACTCGATTTCTCTCCATCATTAGGACACTGGAATAGACTGGTTTGTCTTTGTCTGGTCCGTTCACCTGCAGGCGGTAGTGGAAAGATAGCTTCTCCCTTCAACTAATCGGTCTATGCCCTGCTGGTGATGGATGAATCATCCTCTGGGTTCTTGTAGTGCGGTGGTCCTCATACAATTTACAGTGCAGATGAAATGTACTTTTTTTTTGCAATGTACTTCTTATCTACATATTTTGGATTGAATAAGGACTTTGACTGTTTAACCTCAACAAAGCATGTGGTCATCATGCCAGACGGCCGGTGGTTGTTAAACAAATCAAAAATACACAGCTGTACACAATGAAATCTTTGTGATGTTTTTTTTCTTTTCATTTTGTTGTTTGATTCTAGATAGATCTTGTAGAGATATAAAGATAGATAGATAGACAGACATACAGATAGATAGATAGATAGTGTGTGTGTGTGTGTGTGTGTGTGTGTGTGTGTATATATATATATATATACATATACACACACCCTACACATCCTAATCAATAAACACTTAAAACAGACAAAAAAAAAAACTGAAAAATATTTGCATGCATTGATTCTATTTGGCACAATGGATTATTCTACAAACTTTTACAAAGTGGTGTAAGGGGTCAAATTTATGACATTATAAAATCAATATATTCGCGAATGCGAATTGGCAACAAACACACAGAATGTGTGTGTGTGTGTGTGTGTGTGTGTGTGTGTGAGAGCTGTAGCCTGAGTCCAACGCTGTTCAACATCTACAGTAATGAACTAGCGGTGCAGAGGGAACCGTCTACAGGCCCGGGACTCACTCTACAGGACAGAAGCTTCAACCTCTTGCTGTGCAGACGACCTGGTGCTGCTGTCACCCTGTGTGTGTGTGTGTGTGTGTGTGTGTGTGTGTCACCCACTGCACAGGGACTACAGCAGGACCTGGACCTGATGGAGAGCTACTGTCACTACTGGGCCCTGGCAGACAACCTCACAAAGACCAACATTATGGTCTTTCAGAAAAAGCCCAGATGTCAGGCACACAGATACCAGTTCAGTCTAGGCAGAGCCTAGAGCACACGATGCAGTACACTTACCTCAGCCTGGTCATCACTGCACACACACTTACCTCGGCCTGGTCATCACTGCACACACATCTACCTCGGCCTGGTCACTGCATAATTCACTGCATCACTGCACTGCATAACAAAGCAGAGACAGATCCTGAGCAAGTACAGGCTGAGTGAACACAGCTAGCCATCGAGACCGGCCGACACAGAAAGAGCTGGTTACCCCGAGAGCAAAGGGTGTGTGTGTGTGTGTGTGCAGTCACAGAAAGAGCTGGTTACCCCGAGAGCAAAGGGTGTGTGTGTGTGTTTGTGGGTCTGTGTGTGTGTGTGTGTGTGTGTGTGCAGACACAGAAATAGCTGGTTACCCCGAGAGCAAAGGGTGTGTGTTCACTGTAGGACAGGAGAGATCGAGATCGAGATCGAGACCGAGACACTGTCACTGTCACAAATACAGTTCAACCAGAGACCTCTACTTCAGCAAACTCATGAACTTAATACAGAACTTTAGATCAGATAAAGATGATACCAGGAGAGGGACAGACCGCAGCACTGGCTGCCAGATACATGTGTGTGCCACAGCCTGAGAGACCGCAGGTGAATGTGTGTGTGTCTGACCTCAGTGTGTTTCCCTACTGTCCACCACAGTGATCCTCTGTAATGTGTGTGTGTATATGTTAAAGGTTAAATTGAGGTGAGAGCGATGAACCCATCGTATTTCAGACAATTTGTACATTTGAATTTTAGAATTCAATAATAATAGTTATAATATGTTATTATTTTGATGTATTTATAATTATTCTATTTCCATTTCCATTTTTCCATTTTTATTTTTTATTTCATTCTTTTGAAAAGAAATGAAAAGGAGCAAAAAGAAGATAAACTTATAATATCTGCCCCTTATCAACATAAGTCAAATTACAATTCCAAAAAGGTACGCTTACAACACACGTCTACTTTGCAGCACCAGTATGCAAAGTCATAAATCAGATATCACATTTTCCTGCTAAACAGATGCATTATATTTTCCTATTAGTAATGTTTTTACAATCTTCTTAAAAACAAAAAACGATATAGAAGTTTTAATTTCACTATTTAGATTGTTCCACAGACTGACACCTTGTATTGAGACACATCTTTCCTTTAATTTTGTTCTAAACTCGGGTTTCTGAAAGACTTCAGTTCCTCTTAAATTAAATTCACTAACTCTCTTAATGAATCTATTTTGCAATTTATCAGGTAATATTTTCAGATGAGCCTTATACATTATTTTTAGAAGACTATATTCTAATAAGTCATTGAATTTTAAAATTTTTAACTGTATAAATATTGGATTTGTGTGGGCCCTATATTCACTTCCATTTACAACGCGAATGGCACGTTTTTGTAATTTAAAAACAGGTTCTATATAAGTCTTATTTGCACTTCCCCATGCTTCAATGCAATAGGTCAGATATGGAACAATCAATGAATTATATAACAAAATTAAAGCACATTTATTAACAGATTCTTTTACTTTATGTAACACAGCTATAATTTGGGATACCCTAGATTTAACATGGTCAATATGGAATTTCCATGTCAACTGTTCATCAATCACAACACCTAAAAACTTAAATTCATGAGTCCTTTCAATCTGTACTCCTTGTACTGACAATGCTGCATCTAAATCCACATTTATACAACTAAAAATCATAAATTTTGTCTTACTGATATTTAAAGACAGTCTATTTGCATTAAACCATCTAATAATTTTCCCAAACTCATACTCTACAACTTGTAATACCTCATTTACGTTTTTACCAGCATAAAATAAAGTAGTATCATCCGCAAACAAAATACATTTTAGTAACTTAGAAACATTTACTATATCATTCACATAAAGAAGAAAAAGTACTGGACCTAGCACCGACCCCTGGGGTACACCACAGTTTATTGAACAATTTCTTGATTTTATGTTATTGATTTCAACAAACTGCTCTCTATCTTTTAAATAACTTTTAAGCCACTGATGAGCTATACCTCTTATACCATATTTATATAATTTAATCAATAATATTTCATGATCTAGAGTGTCGAACGCTTTTTGCAAGTCCACGAAGACACTTACAGTAACATATTTCTTATCCATAGCATTGGTTATTTCTTCTACCAATTCCAACATTGCTGTTGCAGTTGAATGATTTGACCGAAATCCATATTGACTATTTGTTAACAATTCGTTTTTATCCAAAAAATGTTTTAATCTATTCACAAATAATTTTTCTAAGATTTTAGATAACTGTGGTAACAGAGAAATGGGTCTATAATTCGAAACATCATTTTTATTTCCTTTTTTAAAAATTGGAACCACTTTGGCTATCTTCATACGTTCTGGAAATTTCCCTGTAGTAAATGATAAATTACAAATATAAGTAAAAGGCTCAACAATAACGTCTATAATTTGCTTTATCAGTGACATATTCATATCTATATAATCATTTGACTTTTTATTTGCAAATCCAGACACAATTTTCAAAATTTCACTCTCTTGTACCCTCTAAAGAAAAATGCTGTTTACACTATGTGGAATAATACTACCATCAATATTTTCATCTGAGATGTATTGTACTAAATTTGAACCAATATTTGCAAAATAATTATTAAATTCGTTTGCAATTTCTTCTGTCGCATATTTATCTGAGTTATTCTTGGTTATAAAATCGGGAGTAATAATTTTGGGCCTACCTTTTTGCATGACTGTATTTATTACGCCCCATGTGTTTTTGATATTGCCTTTACTTTTATCTATCAGATTGGTATAATAATCCTTTTTTTGTCTTCTTATAATTGATACAAGTTTGTTTTTATATTTTTTATATCTGCACTCTGCATCTTCTGTTCTTTTTTTAAGAAACATTCTATACAAATAATTTTTTTTTTTACAAGCATTTTTCAGCCCATTTGTCATCCAAGGGTTATCAAATGATTTCTTCGCAGTTTGAACACAAATTTTGATTTGTTTACAATTTTGATCATATAAATTAATTAATTATTATTTTAATAAATTATTTATCCCAAGCTCTGGCAATATTGTATCATGCCAATAAATATTTTTTTTTTAAGATAGATAGATAGATAGACAGACAGACAGACAGACAGACAGACAGACAGACAGACAGACAGGTAGACTGATAGACTAGATAGAAAGATAGATAGATAGATAGATAGATAGATAGATAGATAGATAGATAGATAGATAGACAGATAGACTGATAGACTAGATAGATAGATAGACAGACAGATAGATAGACAGATAGATAGATAGATAGATAGATAGATAGATAGATAGATAGACAGATAGACTGATAGACTAGATAGATAGATAGACAGACAGATAGATAGACAGATAGATAGATAGATAGATAGATAGATAGATAGACAGACAGACAGACAGACAGACAGACAGACAGACAGACAGGTAGACTGATAGACTAGATAGATAGATAGATAGATAGATAGACAGACAGATAGATAGATAGATATATAGATATATAGATAGATAGATAGATAGACAGACAGACAGATAGACTGATAGACTAGATAGATAGATAGATAGATGCTGATAGCATTATAACGGTGTAGCATTACATTGCATATATATCATTTTATGATATTTTATATGGTGGATAGGTAGTTTCTGGCAGTAAGCTGGTTCTGGTCTATGGCGGTAGAGCTAGCCGGCGTGCCTGTCCTGACAGCTGGCGTTCACAGGGCGCAGTCGTGGCATGCAGGGCTGGGGTTGCCAGGCTAAAGCATGCGGGTGTGAAGGCTGACTGCCATCTGGACTGGGCTGTTCCAACAGCAGCGCCCCCAGATCCCACAAGCCCTTTCACCAGTGCCCGACATAACCTCGGCCCAAAGATGGATGGCACCCACGCTCATAACTGTCACCCTTGGCTTTGGACTCTCAACGCCAGTCAACTACCAGAGATTGGGCTCATTTCCGCTCGGATAGCTGTGACTAATGTGCGGGTCACTTTGGAAGAATGCTGGATATCAAGGCTGTAGATCAAAATGGCTTCACTCACTGCGCAATATGAGACGCCATTCTCACAGTCGACAGGGTCCAATTTAAAAACAGCAGCTCAAATATATATTAATTTTTACTTCTATTGGGTTTCTGTCACTTCTTGTTAAAGTGACATATTCCCATAGTCGCACACTGCGCACACAGATGGACCTCCTCAGTGTAAGCCAAAACATTCAGTGGGATTAAAACATGTTGTACACATGTATGTAAAACTCATGTATGAATGTCAATCTCAACAGGCACAATGTTGCATTGTTGATGGGAAAATAAGATAATATAGTTATGAGGTATATATATATATATACAGTATATAAGGGCTAAATATAAAAGGACCCAGTATAGAGCCTTGATGTTTAATTTAGCTTTATCTGAGCCCTGATTGCCAATAAAAGCAAAGGTTTTAATAATGGTTTTTATAATGGTAATTGGTTATCATGAATAGATTGAGGAATACTAACAATACTAGCAATAGCGAGCTAGCTTTGAAAGCATGAGATCCAGGTATGAGTATCAGGATGTGAAGAGACTTTCAACCAGCATAACACATTTTTTTTTTTGCCTACCCAGCCTTTAAAGTTTAATACATCACAATGGGGACTAAAAACATCATTACAATGCTTCTGCAATGCTATGAAAATGTAACGCTTTATAACCTGACTATTATAGTAAGTAGAATTAAACATGTTAGCACAACCTTTTCAGCACTTCAATTTTTTTTTACAATGTAGCTGAGCTAGTATCGAAGAAATAATTCACGGTTTGCGGATGTTTAGGACAAAATATGTATTAGCCGACTCTCACTCTCAGTTCGAAAATTCAGTGTTAATCATGTTTTATTCAAACAGCTTTCGTCAGTAACTAGCAATATTGGAGGAGATACTTTTATTTATGTATGAAATGCAAATGTAGGTGTTAGACTTTTGAAGAGGACAGTCTGAGTGAATAATTACTGCTCTTTCCATGTCTCTTATACCACGGTCCGATTTAATAGACTACTTACACAACCGATATCTATTTACTTCAACAGATAGTCAATTGAAGCACTAATTGGTATTAAGATTAAGTGATGAATATGCAAGCATCCCAAGCTTATCCTAGTAGACGGTGGGAATATTTCCACATATGGCAGGAAAGCAGGAACGTGTCCAGTCCCGTGGTAATGAGGTTGGAAATTCAGCATGGCTAATGTACTCTTAAATGTTAATTCTGCCCACTGCTTTGGCCGTGGCACTAAAAGCACCTCTCACACACGGCTGGGGCTTGATTAAAATCTGTGTGCGGCCCCGCCGGCCCCCGCCAGATGAGGGTGAATATGAATGAGTGAGGCTAGTCCTCGTGCAGCCGCGGTCTCTGTCCTTGCCTTTGCGCGCTGAAGCCTCACACCGCGTGTGCTTGGAATGGAGATGAGAGAGGACAGGAGAGGTGGAAGACATGCTGGGAGGACGGTCGGAAAGCTGGCAAAAACAAATGAGAAGGGCAAAGCTCAAGCGGCACTGATCAAAAAGTCAAAAATGGCAGGGAAGGATTACAACTGTCCAGACATTATTTAAATGCTCCGCTAAGATAATGCTAATGCATTCTGCTGGGACTAAAACATATGACTTAGGAAACACTCTTCGGGTGCATTTTGAAAAAGCAATTTCAGGTTCAAATTTCACAATTTTTTTAAACAAAAACAAATACATACGTCATATGCTTAGCCTACACAATCTTTAATTAATACATTTTGAATCACACTTAAACAAAGGGTGAAGATCCCATTTTCCCAGGCCGGTGTTACGGATCAACTGGTGATCATGTTAAAGGAGAACTCCGGTCAATTTTAACATTGTGCTAATTTTTTTTGTAAATTTGGAGTGTTGTCAGTACAGAGAACAACGACAAAAATCGGTGTTGCCTACACTGCGTTATCTTCTTTTTAAAATGTGCACCCTGTTGACTTCAGTGGGGCAAGTTTTAAACCTGCTTTTAGCCTCTTAACATCCTTGATGTGTCATTAAAGTGCACAGCCATGTGCCTGATGTTATTAAGAGTGAACACGGTCAATCTGACTGCGGTAGATGTGAAAGATATTAATAAAAATGATGTTAATTCAGCCAGCTCACATACCTGTATTTTCTTCCTGTTTTCGGTCGAAGTCCAAAGTAGTCGATTATCGAGTTGGGAGAATGGGATCTCATACAGCCTGGTTGCACGCGCGAACTCGATAATCGACTGCTTTGGACTTTGACCGTAAACAGGAAGAAAATACAGGTATGTGAGCTGGCTGAATTAACATCATTTTTATTAATATCTTTCACATCTACTGCAGTCAGATTGACCGTGTTCACTCTTAATAACACCACTCACATGGCTGTACACTTGTAATGACACATCAAGGATGTTAAGAGGCTAAAAGCAGGTTTAAAACTTGCCCCATTGAAGTCAACAGGGTGCAAATTTTAAATAGACGATAACACGGTGTAGGCAACACCGATTTTTGTCTTTGTTCTCTGTACTGACAGCACTCCAAATTTACAAAAAAATGAGCTCAATGTTAAAATTGACCGGAGTTCTCCTTTAACATAACAGGAAACGGAGCACGTAGAATAACACAACTTTTGGGAGAAGAAAATAAATTAAAGTTAAAATAAAATAAATAATAAAATAAAATGACAAAGGATAAATAAAACTAATAAAAGTCAGTTAAGGGGCTTCAGTTACGATACGGATCTTGTAGTGTCGAACAACAACTGCTGTAAATGGTTTCGACATCAGACAGGAAGGAGACGCGTTTTTGCACATGCGCAGTATGTTGTTTCCGGTACGGATCGAGTAGCGACAAGAACAATATCTAAGGTTGCATCGAAAGGTAACTTCGTGTCTGCTACCATGTTGGATCCATAGATAAACAAACTGCTTCGGTGTGTTGCATAGACGTCGTCATCGTCTTGCTGCTCCCTCCCCGTTCTGTGATTGGTTCCCTCGCTGAGGCGCAAATCTGGTCCATGGAATCCAGGCTGTCTAGCAGCGAGAATAAAATTGCGTTGCGCGCAAGGCAGCATAGAGAGACCCAGGCTAGTGATTTGGTGGGATTGTATGTAATTTTTTCAAGGTTTTTGTTTCATGCGTGCCTTTTTATTCATCTTTTGCGAAGAATGGAGGCTGCTTTGGACTGTTTTGATAGTATTTTGGGTGCTGGGTCATCTCGCTATTGTGGTGCAAATTTTAAACGGAGTATTAAGCTAACCATGTTTCAACATTTAACCTTATTTAACATGCGAACACTCTGAAACAATGTACTAAGACATTCTGTACTTTGGATAAATGTATGTGTGTCTCTTGAAAGAAAACCCATGACTGTGTGTATAAATAAAGGGAAATGAAATTAGACAGATGACTAGGTTACAACTCGTGATTAACAATGAAGTAATCATTAATACAAAGTCTCCTCTACCTAGAAACAGAAGAGTTTACCCTAAAAACAAAAGCCTTATAAGACTTAATTCATTCAGGAATCAGATTCCACCGATTGTGCTGTGCGTTTTTGATTCACTAAAAATAACTGGCTCATAAAGAGTCATTCATTAGGGAATTGGATTATATTGGTTGGGCTGTGTGTTTCACACTGTAAATGCTGCAAATTGTGTTTCAATACTCCGTCCACATCGGAAGAATGCTAAAAAAAATTGGTCGCCATGAAATGGAATTTGTGATTATCTTTTCTTCCGTGTTGTTATGTATATTTGATTAAAATGGCTTCTGGTACAAGAACAAATGTGGGCAGGGCTTGATTTTGTCTGTGGGGAATTGATTGGATGGTTGTGGTTTGCTATTGGTGGATCTGATGTGATTGACAGGTTGCCCCTGGATTGACAGGAGGAACATGAATTAAAAGCAATAATGATGTGCACCGATAACCCAGACGGAAACACATCTGGTACATGTGGATTCAACATATACCATATGTGGGCCAGATCTGGGCTGACACTATGTTGCTGACTGGGACATTTTTTATTTTATGGTGACTTTAATACACTGAAATGTTTTATGAATTTTTTTTTTAAGTAGAAAGACTGAAGTAATATTCTTGTAAACAGCCTACTGCAATCATTTTTTAATTACAATTTTGAACAGATTTCGTTTCTCATTTTAATCACTATTGTTTTATTCCAAACCAAACAAACTTTCCTTTTCTGTGACATGTTTTGTTTGAGAAATGCGCCTGTGCTGTTACTTTTACATAACGACATATCAAACCAAGTGAAGTTTATGTAACGTGAAGACATTCAGACATTTCTATGTGTTTCTTAACTGTCCATAATTGTACTTTTGGATGCCTCTGCCACAGCATTCAAACAAACAAAAAAAGTTTGATATGTGTGAGAGTTCCAGTTGCCTGCAAGTCCCCAGCCACACACACATACACACACAAAACCTCCGCCGCCTCGTTCTCTGCCTCTCATCAAACTGCAGCCAGCGTTGCTCCCTGACAGAGCACAGCTCCAGCTCTGGACGCACTACAGACACGCCACGAGGAGACACACCGCTGGAGCCGCTCCGCCTGCCAAGAGCTGGGGCCCGAGAGGCCCCTGGAGGCCCTGGGGTGTGAGAAAGCACTGCATGCCGCCAGCGCGTCCCTCCACCAGGCCTCAAAACCATCACCACGGCCGTATCAAAGGCTGGCTGTCCGCGGACCGACGCGAGCGAGCGACACCCTCCCCTCCCCGAGGTGGACTCGCTTCAGCTTGTTGAAGTTGCATCGTTGTGCTTGGATGAGCAAGATTTAAATGCTGTTCAACAGAATAAATTATAACTGACTCCAAAATTTTCCACTGAAATAGTAGCATCAGTCATTACGGTTGCAGTAAAGAAGAAACTCAAGCAGAATGAAGAAGCACCGTCAGCTGTAACCTAAACACAATGATCAGATGCTGAATGCAGAAGTCGCATCCATTGCTGACTTTTAGTTCATTGTTCTTTTTGTTTATCTTTTCATATGGACGTCCAGCCCTTAAAAAGTACACTTTAGTATCATTTTGTACAGAGCCTCACACGTGAAAAACGAACAAAAACGTTTATATATCGAGGTCGAGGTCACGAATTAAGAATTCATTTCTACGATTTATTAATTTGTTCCCTTGTTGTAGTAAATCATGGCCACTTTGAACTAATTAGTTTCCTCATTTTGATTTCACTAAAACAATGGAACGAATTATTATATCGTGCCTATGATGTATTAGTATATTGGGGTTATGAATATGGCCACAATATACATCTTTTTCTCAATATACACATATTTGCTCCGTAACTCATGGAAATAATATAGTCTTAAGGAATGTTCTTACTGTAAAACTTCAAATACAGAGCTGCCAACTCTCCCGCATTGGCTGTGAGACACACACATTTGATTGGTTTCACATGCTCACAAGCCACACCCCCGATTTATCACGCTGAAGTGTCAACCCGGTCGGTCAATTGGCTGAGAGATGAGTTTATCTATAGATCTATCTGTTGAGCGAGCATGCATGCAAGACTGAGACTGCTCCAAACCGCGTAGCGTGCGCACGGCTGAGAGGGAAATTAAGCGAGAGACCTAGCTTGCGTGTGCAGAGACAATCCTGATCTAGGAACGGGACCCCCGTTGGAGAATGCCATAAACTGAGAAAGTGCGCGTCCGTTGTGCGATACGTCGAGCTGTCCTAGAGGCGACACGCTTCTCGTCCGGTGTGCGACCCCCTTTAGATATACGGTAATATATTAGGCTAATTCTTACATTAACTGATTTGTTAAACACATTATCGAATTATAAATAAAACACAATATAATGTGGTAACCTCCTACTGTCATGCTTTCCGTCTATCAGCCTATGCTATGTGGATCGTTATCTCTAGGCCTACACTCAATGAACAACATCTCAACACAACATTAAAGGCCTGTCTCAAATACAAGCCGGTGCAGTTCGGCGATTTGGGAAAATAAAAGCCCGGGCTATTATTTGAAGTTTTACGGTAACTGCATACTGAATGTAATTTTTTAGCATAGATCATTGAATCTTATTAGACCGTTAGCATCTCTCTCAAAAACATGACCAAAGAGTTTTGAGAGGGATGCTAACGGTCTAATCAGATTCAATGAGCTATGCTAAGCTATGCTAAAAGTGCTACCGCCAGACCCGGAGATCGGCTGAATGAACTTAAAACTTACAGTTTGTTCAAAATATACATTTAAAATTTGAAGTACTCTACAAGTGCACATTCAGTTTAATTATGCACACTACTTTTTCACAAAGGAGGGTAAGTCAGAGTAGCGTCAACTTAAATATGCTAGACGATCATTATTGTGACAAATGCCCCATAATTCTTTGTAGTTCAGCAAAGCTATAGCGCTGCGTCTCATATCAAATGCTTCCCTACTGCGCAAAACAGTAGCCTATGTCAAAAGAGTATGTCTGAATTCACAGTACTCAATAAAACACAGGAGAAAAGTACTCAATGACACAGAGATTGATGGACACTTTACTATCCTATGAGACTCCAGGATTTATGAATGGCAGTGCACTGATGCTGGTTGGTCACGTAACAATAACAACTTGGCGGATCTAGTACATCCAAATTTCATTAATTCATACTATATAGAACATCCTTTTTTTAATGGTCATGAAGTAAGTTCAAATTCAAATAGTACCTGTATGCGATTTCAAATGCATATGTTGGAAGAGGTTACCAAATTAGTTTGCTTTGAAAGTACAATGCTTCAGCTTTCCTTTTAGGATTGGATTGCTAGCATGGCCTTTAGAAGCGGCTACACTGTGAAGCTGTAACCTTTGACCTCAAGTAGCTGTTGAAAATTCCCACAGAGCAGCAACACGCTAGTCAGATAATAAACGACTTCCCAGGACAAAGGAATGGAGATTTATTTGCTGCCGAAACGTTTAGCGTAGACGCTAGTGTTTGACCGCGGGCCTCCGAAAGCTGAGCTGTGAAGACTAAGAGGAATGGTCTGAAGCTAACGCAGGAGAGACTGAACTTCCTTAATGCGTCCGAGACAATCGCCTACACTGACTTGGCCAGAACAACATTTCCATCATCCGTGTTATACTAATCTGCTAGGCCTTTTTATTGGAATTTATTGTTCAGGAAATGGCAACATGCACTTAATATAGATTGGAATGTCGACATCTTTAATAGTTCCCAGAAAGGTTTTCAATCATGTATCAATTTTCAGTGTTTTCATTTTCTTTTCATACATTAGTAACGCTGACAGAGGTTGTGATGGGTATGTGGTGTCACATAAAACCAAACTGCAGGTGGTTGGTGGGCTTTTAAATATGAATTTTTGGACATGGGAAGAGTGGGGTAAGATGAGCCACTTGTTACTTAACTTGTCCTCTAGGTGAGGATAAATGAGAAAGATGTACAATGTATTTTTATGTTTTTACCCATCTAAGATTTTTTTTCAAAATAGTTAATGTTTTGTATTAAATTGCTATACACACACACACACACACACACACACACACACACACACACACACACAGTGAAGAAAATAAGTATTTGAACACCCTGCTATTTTGCAAGTTCTCCCACTTAGAAATCATGGAGGGGTCTGAAATTGTCATCGTAGGTGCATGTCCACTGTGAGAGACATAATAAAAATAAAAAAAATCCAGAAATCACAATGTATGATTTTTTAACTATTTATTTGTATGATACAGCTGCAAATAAGTATTTGAACACCTGTCTATCAGCTAGAATTCTGACCCTCAAAGACCTGTTAGTCTGCCTTTAAAATGTCCACCTCCACTCCATTTATTATCCTAAATTAGATGCACTTGTTTGAGGTTGTTAGCTGCATAAAGACCCCTGTCCACCCCATACAATCAGTAAGAATCCAACTACTAACATGGCCAAGACCAAAGAGCTGTCCAAAGACACTAGAGACAAAATTGTACACCTCCACAAGGCCGGAAAGGGCTACGGGGAAATTGCCAAGCAGCTTGGTGAAAAAAGGTCCACTGTTGGAGCAATCATTAGAAAATGGAAGAAGCTAAACATGACTGTCAATCTCCCTCGGACTGGGGCTTGTAGTGAACTTATTTATTGTAGAAAAGTTAGAAGCTCAGACCAGGAGACGGAGGAAGTTTTCCAAGCAGAAGTTCTTTTATTAAAGATCTTTTAAAGATCTTGTCTTAATCTTGCCAGTAATATTGCAAAAAGTTGTCACAAGCTGTTGAAGTGGGATCTGGGTAAATATGTGTTAAAATGATTCAGTACCAAATACAATTTTTGAATCAGGAGGATGCTTATAATTAAGCTAGGAAAATATTGCACTTTTGCTGCCTTAACTGGCTGTTGATAATAGATCACACGATCTTTAACAATCTCATAAAACACTTGAAGTTAATCTTTTTTCTCTGCTCTCCTCCATTTTTGTCTAAATGCCCTGGTGATTTCATTAAGCCATGGCTGGTATCTAGCTTTAGGTGTTACTACTTTAGACGGCACACACAGATTTAAGATTTTAGTACATGATGTATTAAACTAGGAAATCATTGCTTCAGTAACCATATCAACAATACTTATACTAATACACTGCAGAACTAGAAGATTATATGCATCCACAAACTGACTGGCAGTAAAGGGATTAATAGCATGTAAACCATTTCCAAATGGCCCATAACTCTGCAGGACCCCCGAAAACACCAGAAGCCTATGAGTAGGTCCCAGTACAGATTGTGTAAGAATTAAAGAGTCCACAAGATCTAAATATTATTTAACCAATGGTTTGTCGGGTCATCAAACATGAATATTAAAATCACTCACAATTAATAAGCTATCAGAGCTAGGAATCACAGTTGATAAGAACTCTGAAATAATGCGCGTTCGTGACTCACGTAATACGCAATTGACCTATGGCTAAGCCACGCCCCAAAACGCGATGAGCCAATCACAGTGCGCACCTTACCCAATACACTCTGACATTCTTTGCTTCCACGTCCATTGAAATGCATTGCAGTTAGTCAGTTTTCACTCGTTTTTATATGTTTTTTCTTGTCATTTTAAGTTTAAAATGGTCAAACGGTGTGCATGGGGTACATGCAACTCCGACACTAGTATCCCGAGAGGCTGGGCGACGGTGTGTATTTTTTTACCCTTTCCCAAGCCACATTTTAACCGAGATAAGTGTCTGCTCTGGATAAAGTTATGCGGTAACTTAGACCACAACACCAACTAAACGTGGATAAATTAAACAAGGATGTCTACATCTGTTCTAATGTAAGTCAACAACGTATTTGAACGTTATCTTTAACATCTCTAACGTTAGCCTAACATTAGAAAACGTTAGCGTTAGCTTCTAGCTGCGTTGTACACCATGTCACTTAGCTTCATTAACGTATCTGTTAATAACCGAGATAACAAATGTTTGCAATGTTGTGCTGAATGATTCATGTAAATACTAGCACCAAACTAACGGAGAGGTCCTCTTGATAAAGATGGTAAAAAGGCTTGTCCTGGAAACGTAACATTATGCAACTTAGACCTGTACATATTTAATTTGATCATGAACCATTAATTACATATTGAAGCACAATATTGTATACAACTTTATACCAAAACAACTGGGGAACTTAGTGTGTTTTTTTTAGCAAAACATGTAGCCTTTTCACTCTCTTCGACATAACTAAATATTCAAACTATAGACAAGAGGTCATGATGTTCAAAAGGTCAATGATTTGTGTTGATTTAGTGTGAGTAATAACTCCTAATAAAATGCTATATAAAAATCATCAATTGCCTCCTGTGAAATGTCTCCTCCTGTGAAATCTGCCATAGCGCCTGTCACCGAATGTTGACTGTTTGTCCGAGTGAGTGGAGGGGGCGTGGCTTAGCCATAGGTCAATTACGTTGAAAAGGTCACGCGTAGGCGGAAGTACCGAGTCAGTGTTTACGAATGTGAGGAAGGAGGACCATATACACATATTCAAATGTCTTTGTGTCAGTTTATCGTTTAAATGGCAATTTCGTGTGCGTATCCTGGGTGTTTTAATATTAAAAAGGCTAAAAGAGAATTTTCGTCAGGACAGAAACGTGACCTTTTCAACGTAATTGCGTATTTCGTGACGTCACGAACGCGCATCACAGAACAGAGCAAGGCGAGCATTTGTGCTTATAAAACTTAAACTTTTTAATATATTTTTGAAATGACGATGGTTTCGCTAGATAAGACCCTTATTCATTGTCTGGTGTCGTTTAAAGCCCGTTGAAGCTGCACTGAAACTGTCATTTGGACCTTGAACCGTTTGGGTCCCGGTGAAGTCCATTATATGGAGAAAAATCCTGGAGTGTTTTCATCAAAAACCTTAATTTATTTTCGACTGAAGAAAGAAAGACATGGACATCTTGGATGACATGGGGGTGAGTAAATTATAAAAAAAAAGTGCACAAAGGACTGGGCTCTCCAGATCAGTCTTTAACAACTGAACCCCAGAACTCACTGAAAGCAGAAAAAAATGACCCGTTGCTCTGGGAGTATGTGTAGTTTAAGACTATTTACACACACATCCTCTGTATCATTATTTTGCATCAGGTGAGGTACGAGTTTGGCTTCATCAGAATCAAACTTGGCTCCTATACTTAATCAATTACCACAGGAGGCCAGTGCTAAAGGCTTCGATGTGAGAAACTGTAGGGAGCAGAATCGACTGCATGATTCACAGAGCCATTCTTTCATCTCCTAGTTTCTCTCGGTATCATTGGCATGCCGATACTGAGTCTGATCTCTGTTCAGGCCTCACTTATAATTGCCTCATTTATAAAATAGTCCCGATTTTCGCTGGTCTTTAAGCGCTGATGACTCAAACAGAAATCTATGAGGCGTGCACGGGTGATGGAGGGAAAATGCACACCACTTATTTGAGCTTTTGAAGAGAGAACCTCCTCCAGTCTAATGGACAAGTAACATGAGAGTGAAATAACATGGATTTTGATTTTTGTTTCAACCCATTCAGACCGACAAATAGACAGAGAGATACTGTAGACAGACTATTAGAGAGTTAAATATATATATCTATCTATCCATATATCTATCCATATAGGAAGATAAATTGACACTGACAGAGATACAGGCAGAAGAAAGAGATAGATATATAGATGGATGGATGGACAGACAGATGGGATAGATGGACAGATATTCAGAAAGACAGATAGATAAATAGTCATTCTTTATCTCCGCCTCGGGGGAAGGCTCTGCTGTGTTTAGAAACGGCTGTGAGATTCCTTTCCCAGCACTAACTGCTTGATTGATTGTAGTGTGGACATCAGTATACCCTGCTGATAAAACAAAGAGGGGAAGTGAAAACATCTGACACTCAATTTACGTCGTTCGTAGTCCAGGGATTCGGGATGGCGGACAGCACGCGGGACGAGGCCGGGGCAAACGGGCGCATTAAACGCCAGCGTGCAGGGAATCTGATACCCAACTCTGGGTCTCGCACTGAAAAGGAAATATGGTGTGGCTTATAGATCTGACAGACACATAATTCAATATAGCCTTGGGAAGACGTTAAAGAAAGTCACTTGGGGAGACTAAACCACTGAGAGAGTGTACACTTGGTTATTGGTGGTCACACTGTTCACGACAGGGGGAAGTTGACGACAGCTTATGAGAAACCCTGTTTTAATCACTAGTTCAGTCGTGGAATCCGTTGGGATCTTCGTTAGCTCTGCTGGAAACCCTAAGCCCACTCTATATATTTGCTCAGGCTTGCTTACAACACAATGACTGAACCGGTGGGGCCGACAGCAAAACCGTGGGAGGCTCGCTGGTGTTTTGATGTTGTGATATCAACAGGATGGTTTTGGCAATCAAACATATGACTCATACGCACTGCATAATTAGCTGCCACTCCAAACCGACTTTCTATGAAACCACAGGACACGCCGCTCGGTTCAAACGATCATTACGCCGCATTAACTTGAGCTGACACTCAAACACAATGTCCTGACCTCTCGGCTGTCTCCAAATTACACTATGCACACATCCCGGGGCATGGAATAACAAAATGTCTCCGACTTTTCATTAGCGTACCGCGGCGAGCTTGTCATGCTAGCTTGTCACCTGGGAGTTTGGCTAGTCCAACATGGCCTCTCCTATAGCCTGCTGGACACAGCCCAGGTCTTCACTGCCAGGCCGCAGTTTTGTTCCAGAAGTTTCCACCCCTTCAGTTATACGCTGAGGGGAAGTTCAAAAAAGCCTGTGCTCAGTAGCCAGATCATGTCAGAACCTGTCAGGCCAAAGAAATGACCGGCGGGCCGACGTTTCTGCTGTTTTTTACGCTCCGTGTAGAGTTACGATTTTCTACTTTCAGTGGAAGTGAGGTTATAGAGAATGTTTGCTCACACACTGTATACTTGAGTATTTAAGTGCAGTCGAATAAATACTGTTATTTTTTGTATCCTTTTTTATTTATGTATTTGTTTATATAAAAATTACATACAAATTACCCTTACAAAAAAGTATTTTGGTGCACTGTAAAAAATATTTTCATGGTTTGTGATCACAATACTTTTTCTTTTGTCAAATCAACTTAGATCATTTATGTGGTTCAGATAACATAAAATTTTGAGTTTCTGATGATTAAACCAATTTGTATCATTGTATTAAGTACATTTTTCAATTTCAATGAACTTAAAATTTGAAGGCAACCAGGTTACTTAATTTAAGTTAAACCAAGAATATTTTTTACAGTTAGAGTGATGGCTAATATAAAAAATTGGTTTATTCTTTGTTTTACATTGTGTACTACAGTGTATTTGCTTAAAGTACTGGTAATATAAGGTTACTTCATGGGTTAAGGTTATGTTTTGGTGCAGGTTCAGGGTTAGTACCTAGATATTATCCAGTTATTGCAATTACTACAATTAGTATACAGTGTATATGCGAAACAAGACTGTAAAATAAGGTGCTAACAAAAATATTTAAAATATACATTGAAATACCTGTGATTATCAAACTTTTAAATTCAGCAGGAGTATGAATGAAGTTCAAGTTGAATGTTTATTAACGCTCATGTATTGAGCGTAAAACTGTTACTGTAAAAAGTTATTGTTGGTTTAACTTAAGAAAAAAAGTTACCTGGTTGGAGTTCATTGAAATTACACATTTGAGTTAATACAATGGAGATTGGTTTAATAAATAGAAACTCAAAATATTATGTTATCTGAACCACATTAACTTGAAAAAAAGATGCAAAGTTGTATCCCTTTATCAAATTTACAGTGTTATTAAAATTCTAAGTGAAATTAGATTATTTAAAATTTTGGTAATTTTGTTGTGTTTTTGTCATTTTTTTACATCTATATGGTTTTTATTCATTTTTATTTCAGTTTTAGATTTAGACATTTTAGTAATCAAATTAAACTAAATGAACATTAGAAATGTGTCTTTGGCAACTATAGCTGAAATATATTTTATTTCAAGTAATAATAAATCTTTTTTTATGGTTTTAGTCTTAGTTTTAGTTAACTATAATAACCCTGATCTAGGTTATCTTTTTGCATTTTTAAATTAGTTTATTAAAAAATGTCCTATAAATTTCAATTTAGTTTTAGTTAGTTTCATTAATGGTTTTGTTAGGTTTGTTTGTTAATGGTTTTAGTTTAGTTTCCATTTTGTGAACACATTTATATTTAATTTTTATAAATTTAGTTTCAGTTTTAGTAATTATAGTTTAGCAGAGTTAACAGACACTTCCATGTATAGACATTTTAGAAAAGTTTAATGCGTTTTTTCTATGATTAATAAGTTCAAATGTTATTATTGTATTGATCCATTTATGCTTTGCCTATTGTATATTTTAATAACATATACTTATAGTTATACTCATATTCATGTGTTCAGACCAGACATTTAGTTTTCTTCTCTGAAGGAATCTCTATTGTCTGTATGTCTATTTGTGGGCTAGACATGCTATTTGTTTTTTCAGTTTTCTGCTCAGTGTGGTATCCTGTCTAATATGTGTGGTATCTTGTTTATTATTAAGTTTCACATGAGATGGTTATCTTACCTGGAATTAAGGTATGCTTTATTTGCATAAGGTCTAGACATGAGGTAAAATACGTATTTGGCCATTTCGGCTTCTTAAGGCTGGTTCACACGCGAGACACGGGACGAGGAATGGGGAAAAAGTGCAAGGTCTCGAGACACGTCTTTTAAAAGTTTAACTTATTTTAACCCGAGAGCCATTTTAAAACGCTGTTTCATGCGCGAGACGCTGCAAAAGTCGTGAGACTCGAGGGCAACGGTCACACATGTCCGTCTAGCACGCGTTTACATAGAAAAATAAAGTAGCGCAGCCCAATGGAAAAATGTGATTTTCCGGGACAGGATGAGAGCTTATTAATTACAAACACTATTATTTATTTTTGCTAATTATTATTTTATTTTAGTTCGATTTTCAGTAACTGTTGTTAGTTTCGTAAAATTTTTCATTTATGTTGAAATATCTATTTTTATTTCAGCTTACGAAAATGTTTTTTGACCAATATTTTTAGTCTTAGTTTTTGTTTACGAAAATAACCTTGATGTCAAAATGGTTGATATTTCATTTTTCACACCTTGCTGATATGCAGGCTCGATCTCCATTGACTTTATTAAAAAGTTAACTTAAAAATGTCTGAGCCATAAAACTGGCTTGAAACTGAATCTTAATGCCAAAACACCAGGAGTCGTCTAGAAGGCCATGCAAGTCAAGCACATCTGCACACATCATCAATTCATAAACAGTACCAAGGTGAAGGTTTGGCTCATGAATATTAATCGGGTAACTTGACTGGACGTTATCCACCCAATTAATATTCATGAGCCTTTCTATATGGTGATATCACAACCTGCCACAAATAGTGTTTTTCCATCTAATTGATATGCATTTTGCTTTGTGGTTTGCATCGCTTTGTGTTTTTGTTTTGTTTTGTGTTTCACTATGTGTTTTTGTCTTGTTCTATTTTGCTTTGTCTGGAGAAAAAAAAAGCTCCAGGTAATTTTAATATTGCCAGAACTGATAGGAAATATGGGATAGGAGAAGTTACGGACAGAAAAAATAAAGAATATCCTTGTTTATTTCCATAATATCAGATTCAGGAGTTGTGACAATTTCCTTCAAACTACAAAAACAGCCGCATAACTTACAGTCCAGACAGAATGAAAAACCTGCTCCTCAATATATGAATTTGCCATGACATGCTATTGTTTTCCCCAAAAAATTGCTTTTGCAATTGTCATAAGAATCACTATACCATAAACTATTGACCCTGTTGTTATTTTGCATTAAGGAAGAGAGTGAAGTGTGAAGGCAAGCATCACATATTGCTCATACTTAGGCATGTAACTCGTCCCGCACCATTTGTTTATGAATCATACCTCAAATCACACGGCTTGTTGAGGAGAAATGTGCTATTACTTTTGCAAGCAATCAGACTTACAATTTTTACTTGGCATCCCATAGACTTACAATGAAAGATGGACCTGAGCCGTATTTAAAGAACAAAATACCACAGAGATTTGAGTGTGGGCCAGAACAGCTTTGCAACATCACTGATTTATTGTTTGTATTATTAGCAATATACAAAAACTCCAATGGAAACATTTTAAATGCATTACACAAAAAACTTCAATAAACAAAGAGAGCGTACACACACACACACAGCTTTTATGAAACATGACATTTCTACTTTGAATGGCGAGCTTGAATTTCTTTGTTACCATTGTGAAACTAGCGACGCCATTAGTTATGAGTAAAATAAGGTTAATTATGTCTTAATGAAAATGCAACGGATATGATTGGAGGAAGAGAAGCGTTTTCAAACAATCGTATTTCCCCGTTTCCACCGCCCCTTCTCCCGATAAATTGCTCTCATTCATTAGTTTTTATCAGGAGCGCACTTTGGGAATCTCCGCACATTGTGCTACGGTTCCTTTGGAAAAATGAAAATAGATTGTCTTCTAATTAATCCCAGGCTTCTTAATTGCTTAATTACAGTCATTTGCAGCTCAATGCGAAAACAGACGAGAGCAGGCAAATAAGGAGCTTCGTGTTTTATTCACCGCAGCAAACGGAGAGGTTTTCAAAGGACCTGCACATCCATTGCATTAGTGTCTTACTTGACTGACTTCAATGTCAGACAATGTCACCCTCTCGAAAATGTCTGTGAATTCCTGAGCCCATAAATGAAGTGTCCCTCCTAGATGGATAACAAGGTCAATGCCCCGCTTTTCTCCGTGCTCTTCAGAAATCGTTGTGTGGTTGAGTGTGGCCAGACGGCTGGCTCTCTCTCAGAGACACGATGTCTCACACCCTTTGACAAACTGTACTAACAAAGCGGCGGTTCGGTGGAAAACGGCCCCACACTCAAAGACGCTGATAGCCTCGAACGTCCACTCTGTCTGACCCTCAAACACATGCCATAACTCGAGCTGTGCTGAAACACATCTGACGCCAGCTATCAGTGACGGATTGCTGGCCTAAAGCACGATTCTGTGTGAAAACATTGGCATGGGTCTGACTCTGAGCTTCGTCTTGGTAAGAAATTTGGTTCATGTCATGGGTTATTAGACTTCTTGAGTATGGGTCAATGATAAATGGGAAGAGGATGTCCAAGATGATTAAAATAAAAACCTTTGCACAAATAGAAATGTAAACTTTGTGTTCAGGTTGCTTTATTTATATATTTTATTATTTTACAAGTAAAAATGTCACGTGTTGTATCTATAAATTACATCTAGGGACAGAATTACTAACAGAATGCACCAGCACAAATCATCTTTTGTCATTAAAAAACTATTTTTAGGATTTACTAAAGACTTTTTTATTTTTTTTATTTTTAATCAATTTACTGGTGTTTGTGCCATTATTTAACGGCAAATACCCACTTTGCGCTTGACATTTCTGCGTCTGTTTTCTTTAATTTGCTGTTTCAGGACAGCATTATTTCAATTCAAACAATTGTTTGTGCCAACATTTATGGTAAACATTCACACTTAAAGACTTATTTTATACCTTTTTTTTAAAACATGTTTTTTTTTATTTTATACAAATTAATTTATGAATCATGAATTTAATCAAACATTCTTGGGTTTTTACCATAGGGAAGCCTAGTCTAACTGTATATTTATTTCCAATACTTTCTGCACACTTTAAGACTATTTAAATATTATACTAATATAATAGTTTGTATAATGATAATACTATTAATAATAATTTTAGACCTTGCCACACATTTGTTAGTCTACAGAAGTCCTTCATTTCCTGTTTTGTTGTTTAAGAAATAACAGAATTAACTAACTTGATAAAATAATTTAAGTAAATAATTAACTGCTTAAAACAGCTTCAAAATAAATGCATACACACACACACACACACACACGCGCGCGCGCATACATACATACTTAAATGACAGTCAATAAGGTATGTCAGTTATTCTGTGTATTATTCTATACACAGAATAATGTCAGTTAATCTGTGTATATAATACTTTTTTAAATTTTTTTAATAAAAGGGTGCCAAAAGAGTATGTGCCACAACACTGAATATATTGCAGGCTGCAGTTTGTGTTGTAACAAATCGATCTGAGAATTATATTTATTTGATCAGCTTATAAAAATGCATTTAATCTATGCCGTGATTAATGTTTATCCTTTGGCTGGACCATCAACCAACTATTTATACTTCACATTTCATATCTTGCACATTTCCAACTCTTAAACGAATTGGCACGCTCTTGTGTCATGTTCAACATCATCTCTGTTCTCACATATTCACAGCAGCCTGATAGATGACCTGGGAAAAAAATGCACATATTCATACAGTATGTAGAGAAAGCAGAGCTAGCGAGAGATAAAAGACATAAGGACATAAACCAGACCTCTCTGTAGCGTATTGAGTAATCTGCCTGGCGTACAATTACACACACTCACACACACACTCCTCCCACACATATCACTGGCGCTGCAGCTGGATGAAATGTACTGTCTCTGCTTGCACTCATTTCTCAGCAAGATCTTTGAAATATTTTCTCATTTGCAGTAAATCAAAATTAAATATGGATGGTGCTGGTTGATGGGGCCTGTGTTATTAATCACTGGGTACACTTTACGCAGCCTGACTGTGTGTGAACCAGTGGAAGAACACCTGCCTTGGCGAGCCGCTCTGTTTTGGCCAAACTCCAGGGGTCAGCTTGTATGCTAATCTGCTAATATGGTGAATATAATTGTAATTGAATCGTTAGGGCGTACAGATGAGCGGAGGAAACAAGCTATTTCTGCATGCCAATGTTATGATATCAAATTGGTGAACAGGGTTAGATGGAGAACTGGCGATTAGTGGAGCCAGACATGCTTGATTTATACACCTGCTTAGAAACATTATAAACGAAACAGTGTCTTCTCTGGAAGAACCCGGCAAGCGTCGCTTGAGGTCATCTATTACTAAATTGTTGAGGCGACATGTCACCTATGAATGCTTAAGTCACAGCTTAGGAAAAACTGTGAGGTCAAGACAGGACACCGGCAACAACACAATACAAACTAGAAAAAGAGAAAATTTGTCAAGACAAAACCTTATCTGAAAGGTTCATATGTTTTAAAAAGCATTGCAGTTTTAATGTTATACTGGCCTTAGTGACAGACAGACAGACAGACATATAGATAGATGGATGGATGGATGGATAGATAGATAGATAGACAGACCTATAGATATATAGATAGACAGACAGACATATAGATAGATAGATAGACAGATATAGACAGACAGACATATAGATAGATAGACAGACATATAGATAGATAGACAGACATATAGATAGATATTCAGACAGACAGATAGATAGACAGACATAGATAGATAGACAGACATATAGATAGACAGACAGACAGACAGACAGACAGACATATAGATAGATAGACAGACATATAGATAGATATTCAGAGAGACAGATAGATAGACAGACATATAGATAGATAGACAGACATATAGATAGATAGATAGACAGACATAAAGATAGATATTCAGACAGACAGATAGATAGACAGACATAGATAGATAGACAGACCTATAGATAGATAGATAGACAGACATATAGATAGATAGACAGACAGATAGACAGACATATAGATAGATAGACAGACATATAGATAGACAGACAGACAGACAGACAGACATAGAGACAGATATAGACAGACGTATAGATAGATATTCAGACAGACAGACATAGACAGACATAGAGACAGACAGATATAGACAGACGTATAGATAGACCGATATGCAGATAGACGTATAGATGGATGGATGGATGGATAGACCGATATATATATATACTGTATATACACACACACACACACATGTATTCAGATAAACAGATATATATTCAGATAGACAGATAGGTATTCAAATAGCTAGATCAACAGACAGACAGACAGACAGATACAAACTCCCCTTTAATTAAAACAAGGCAAATGTGAAATCTCTTATTTCACATGATCAAAGACACCTTAACGCATGAAGTCAATGAATGTCAGATGAAAGGACCAATGAATGCAAAACATATTGCAGAACATTTTATACATTTGTGAATTTTCGGGTTAAATGCATGATTAATACAATTCACAGCAATCACACATTGATGTTGCACAAACAAAGTTCGCTAGAAAGTTTGTGTAGTGCATCAAAACCGGATATCTGTCTGCTGGTTTTATCATGTTTGCAGTGTAGACTGGTGCATTGATTATATAATGGGAGCGATGGAGTTTTGTCGAGGACACCGCACACATCCGCCGAATCCACGGTGAAAGGAAGAGAGGGCTGAATGTGTTGGCGAGTTGGAGAGTAGACAGTAGATGAAGTGCACTACACCAAAGCTCTCAGTGCACAAGTGTTGTACGGCTCGGAAAGGCAGCGGTACGTGGGGGTGGATGATGGTTGGTGGGAGAGAAAAAGAGAGAGGAGTGTTGTCTCTACTCTGCCACATGGCGGTAGGCTGGAGGAGAGGTTGCCAGGCAGCCTTTTGTGCAGTTCAAGGCTGTTTGAAATTTCAGTTGGATGAAGGAGGTTCATTAAGGAGCCTTTTTGCCCAGTGTAAAAAGAAGTGTCCATCACCTTTAGAGCTCATGTGCCCACACTCACGGTGGCTTAGGTTTGCAGACACCTAAAGCACTCACATGTACGCCCACTTGCTCAGTTGTGGAGAAATCTCTCTGTGAGCTGCTCTAATTCATATGCCATCAGAACTCTGAATATGTGTGCGTTCAATAAAATAATCAATCTGGGTTGAGGCCAAGGCAATAGAAGCTGAACAATACGTTTGATTAACAAGCACAGCTTACATTACATCATATCAAATCAACCAATCATACTCACCATCTGAAACCGTAGAGCCTCTTTGTGACTGTTAAAAGCAAAAAAAAAAACAGAGGAGCTAGACTCCGGTATATCTGGCTCGTTCTCCCATTGACCTTTATTGGAATTCAGGGCACCGTGAACACAAAAAGGGGCTTGTTCAGGATGAAACTCAGTGCTTCCTGGAACCTTCTCCAAGAATAGCAGAGGGAAAAAAAGTATGACTTAGAGTAGCAGTGGTGCTCTAATTTTATGTGATCGTATTTTTTTCCTAAACTAACAAGCGGCGTTGTCTTTTAGGCAGGGTTTGGGTTTCATCTGTCCTACTTTCGGAGGTTCTCTTGGATCGCAGTTGACATTCAATCACTTGTTGTCTGCCTGCGAGAGCCCTGGTTAATATTTCCGCACTGACCGCCGGCTGAAGTATTATATACTTGGCGCTGTTGTATATCAGCATGGCTACCGTCACCACACATCAGGATCAGGTGTCCTTGAACTTGTGGGCTCACTTGAACTAATCTCAATATGCTTGATTGCAGTGATTGTCAGTATAAATATGGATTTAGATGGAAAAATCCATATCCCAGTACTCCTTGCACTACCATTGAATGTGTCCCACAGGGCTTATACTTACTGGGACTGTTGAACGTTTCAATGGAGACCGTGACATTGAAAGAAGATACTTCCCAACCCTCGAGAGACATCTTCAAGACATTCCCCCATAAATATGATCCTTGGTGCCGTAAATCATCTTAGCACTTCGTATAGCCAACATTTAAAAAGAGCAATATTGGTAATGGATGCATTCTAAAAAAGCCTGATGGACCTTTGACAATTTCCTAAAAAGTCTTACCATTCTCCATCGCTTGAGAAAATGCAAATGTAGTCACTGGCACCTGACTTGCCCAGAAGATTGAAGGGGCTTATACAATTTGTAATAAGTAGTGTACAATAGGAGTTTAATTTTCACCCTTGAGTGAACAAGGAATATTCGTTTTTTGGTGGAAGGGGGTGGGTTGGATTCCTACGCCGTGAAAAAGGAGTTCATTTGTATGGAGGGTGTTTGCTAGTTATTTGCAGGGATGGAAATGAAGCCTCTTGCCAAGGCATCAGCTGCAACTGTCAGAGGTCTCTGAAGCGAACAGGGCTGGGGATTAGGGGGCAGATTGTAGCGAGGCAGCCGTTATGGTAACTGAGAGGCAGTGAGCAATTCAAGGCGATTGCTTTGCGGATATCTGGGGCCCTCTTAAGCTGCCTGTCACAGGTGAAGGAGTCTCAGAATAATTATCACAGTCTGTCTTGCTTCGACGCTGTAAGGATTCTGTAGTTGTGAATCAAATTATGTCTATGTTTGCAGTGGGATTTGATTATAGGAGATAACAGGAAATGAACATGAAACTTGTTAATAATTTATGTATTTTTTTTTTCTTTGTACACTTCCATTAACCTCTGTGAGACTTTCCTTCTATTAATTAGCAGTACTTAGGCAAGGATTGCTATAGACCCCTTTTCAGTTGGTAAACATGGTGAGATTTTTTTGTGGGCGGAGCTTAGGTGGAGGCAGAACGATCCCTCTGGCCACTTTTCTAACGTAGTTTGCAAGTTTTGTTAGCTTGTTTTTTAACAATGACTGGAGAAAATCCGATTTTATCTTAATGTGCAAGGTCACTCACTGTCCAGGACCACGATTGTTATTTGCAAAAGTTAATTTTAACTGACAGAACCAGATTGGCTGACCCGTACACGCGGTCAATGGATGGACGATCTGACAGGACTAACGTTAACGCTACCGCCGGTTGAGTGTTTCTCTATCGGATAGGTGTAGAAGTCAGGCCAGAGCGTAAAGAGAAACTGAGGGCATATAAAGCTTTAGAAGCCTATAACTGTGTGCTGAATGGTCATGTACAAGACTTGTGTGGTGCGATCTGCAGTTCTGCCTAGCCAGCGCCAGAAGACGACAATGTAAAGAGTGACATTACGGTGCAATTTTAATGATGTGAATATTTTCTAGAAATAAAAATACCAGATACAGCATATTCTTTTTTTATCGATTCTTGCACCCAACAACACAACAAGATGACATTTAATAATATTAATAATAATTTAAGCTCCTTATTATGTATCCGAATCTGTGCTGGTTTGTATTTGCCACCTCCAGTTTCCCCTTTGTTTTGCCTCCAGCTCGCGCCGTGACGTAACTGTGACGTCGGCTCGAAATTGGTCTATTGCTCATGGGGTTTAGTGACACCTAACCTTAAGTTTAAACTGCACTGTTGCAATGGGCATGAATGATATCTCAAATGATGTGTTAAAACTTTGAAGTGTGCTATTACTTTTCAAGTGTACAGGCTTGTACATTTCTCCTGGCAGACAACAAAATATGAAAAAATGCATTAAAAACTTGACTTGATGGCCCTTCCACCTAGCAGTCGCTAAGCAACACCCTAACAACTTCCTAAGTGTCCAATGCCTTAACAACTGGCCACAAGACCATATTAATGCCCACACAATCATCCAAAACACATAGCTGTAGTGCCCATAACAACCATCCAGGGGTGCGTTTCCCGTACAACGACGTAACTCGCTGCTTAACAGCCAAAGTACGATGCATCCAAAACCATATTGTCGCAAATTGGTTGTTCAACCACGTTGGTTAATGATGTCACACAGGTGTTGGAGTAATAACTTCTTTAAATGAATCTGTTTGAGATCGAATACATTTTTTGCTATAAATTGCGGACATGGCATCTGAGGGCTATTTCTCTTTTTTTCAGTTATTTTGCTTTTATTTCCAGTTTAAATCATAGGCTCGTTCTTACATAGTACAGCACGCTTGCACATGTGTACTCTTCAAGAACTACGCTTTAAATCTCTTGACAAACTAAAAGACGTTAATGACATTTGTATGTATTCTAAATAAAATATATAGATTGTTCTGAATGTCAGCTTGCTTAATTTGCCTCAAGATAGGGATTTATTGAGTTCACGTTTCATGCAAACAAAAAACTATGCATCTAAACACAGGTCGGGAGCTGTTGTTACAACCACACAACTTTGCAATGTATGTTTTCAGGAAACACCGACTCATTGAACTATGCTGATAACGACAGAACTTGCGACCATAGTTGGCTAAGGATGCTTTTGGGAAACGCACCCCTGAACAGTCTAGCATTAAAATGCATAAAAAACAAAATGCATAGTAATGCCATGACATTCACATAGCAATGCCTTAGCAACCACCAAGCAAAATCTTAGAGACCACCTTTCAATTCCCAAACAACACCTAGAAGACTTTAGCAATGCCCTAGCATCTGCCCAGAAAACTCTAGCAACTGATACACTAACAAAAATAAGAACATCCTAGTAACTGTATATCAATGCCTTAGCAACCACATAGAAACGACCTAACAATTCCCTAATAACCATCCAAATCCAAGAACCTAAATTAAAACCTACAAAACCTGCATTCAAACCCATCCAAAACAACCTGGCAGCCAAATTACAATGCAATAAAACATTATGAACACCATAGTAACTGCATAGCAACACCTTGGCAACCCCCCACAAGACACTATCATTTTAATAAACTAGCAAACTGGATCTAGAAAAAGGCAAACATAAAGAGATAGAGCTGACACACCTGTTATCTAGTAAATGTTTGTAGCAAGACAAGGACGATCTCTCTACTGGGCACAATGTAACATTTGAAGACAAGACATGTGATACGTCCACAACCACTCAAGCTGAATGTCAGTGTAAAAGATCCTTCATTTTCATCCTGGCAGTCCTTCCTAAACTCCCTCTCTCCCTCGCTTTGCTATGCAGCATTTAAGCTAGCCGTATTCTCATGGCTTCTTTGATGCACAGTCTCTTTTAGATTTATAGCTCAGTCAGAGCCAGGTGTAACACTTGGAAGTGGGGTTAAAAGCCCTTTTATTGCACAGTTTTATGAAACCAGGACAAAGAAACAAGAAACTGAATTTTGGAGATTAGAGAAGAAGATAACTGTTTGTATTCCTCCTTGAAATTCCAGAGGATAATGTAAGACATTCACTTTATGGACTCCAGAGGAAGAAAATAGGATATATGTGCATCTTCCCCCGCAGGAGTTTGGATCTTGTAAGAGATTGCGTCCTGGGTTAGGAGTTTGACATGAGCAAAAGCTACAAGATGGAGAGACTGTTTTACAAAGGAAATATTAAATTGTTAAAGATTTTTAAGAAGAAAATCTATCTTTTTGACCGTAAACATTTATCCAGCAATAAAAATAGTTTACATGAAATTAAAACTTTACACATATCTTTATCTTATTGTTTACAAATTATTTTATTTTCTGCATGGGATAACTTGCAAATTTCCCAACTAGGATGTGTAACACTATTAAGTTTGGGTATCGTTTGAATTTTAACTATTCTGATTCTTATTGATTCCTAATTGCGATTTCAATAATGTAAAAAACAAAACATAAAGTCTTATTGCAAAACATTTCATTGTAGCTGAATACCATGAACACAAATCAACAGGCTAAAGAACACTTACACATGGAACTTTTGCCTATGATTTAAAAATGGCATTGCAAAAACAACTAGACTAACTAATATACATTTCAGGCATTAATAAAGACAAGTAAACTCTATAAAATAACACTGCACTTCACAAATAGAATATATACATTACAAATATATTTACAAAAGTTACTCAGTCAACAGCGAGTGCATTTTCTGTCTTTTGTTGTTTGATCAATGTTATCGTAGAGAAGACCGCAGCAATATTCGGCTGCTATCACTTTAAGAGATGCACGGATCCAATATACTGTTACACATGCATTTTCTTTGTTAACTGTTTACGCTCTTTTAAGACACAACCAGCTGTGTTCACGAGGATATTTTGACTTATTTTTGTGTGTATTTGTCTGTTCAATTGCAAAAAGACGGGAAGAGAACTCACTATTCAGTATGAGAGGCGGCTAAACAGCGCACAGGTTTTCTTTCGCTTGAATGGTTAAAATCACCTTAAAATGCAAAAACAGGTGTGCATATAACTTATGTGCATGTGTCTTATCAAATCCCCGGTTCTTGGAAATTTAGAACTGGTTCTAACCCTGACACTATTGGATAATTTTTCCCAAAAGCCAAGTTGGTATTTAAACATTGTTGAATTATGGGATGGATTATATATTGTACCAGTGTCCTGGGGCCTCAGGCTTCCAGGGATCTCTTAAGCCTTAGGAGACTGGCGAGGGACTCCCATAGGCAGGTGAACGACAGGGACCTCTGCATCCAATCCCACTTTTGGATACTTAAGATTTGTTTAACAAGTCATCTAATGTTAGCATTTGGTCGAATTGACTTTTGCCGCTTAACATAGGATAAGGGGTTTGGACTAATGGCAGGGTCCGAAATTAACACCCGCCAAGCGCCCAATGTGGGTAGTTTTTCCGTTTGGCGAGTAAATCTCAAAAGGCTATCCGCCACACTGGCGGGTGAATGTTCGTACCAAAATGGTAATGTCATAAAATGCGGAGAGTCTCCGCAACGGCGATAGATCGAAGAGCGTGTCCGGATGAAGACTGTGCGTGAGCCACAAGAGAACTGTATCCATGACACTGAGAGCAGCGGCAACGGGCGCTCAGCTGGATCTCAAAAACAACAGATTTAAGCGTTAGATCTCTTATTTGATAGCGAAGTAAATGAATGCTCTTCTAGTTAACTGGAGATGTTTTATTTATTTGTATTAGGTACATCCGTTCTATGATATTAGTACATTTCATTTTTTACTAACTGTATATTTACTTATATTGCGTCATTGTACCCAGCACTTCTGAAAATGCATTTCCGAATGCGTGTCTGTCCCCAGCACATGAGTGAGCCAACCTTTGGAATGAAAACCCACAGACGAAAAGGTGGACGAATTACATAAGAAACCAAGAGAAAAGACAAACTTTCTGTCACTCTTGCTCACACACGCAAACAAACAAATGCACAAACAGCAGGGCAGATAACGTGACGTGATCAACTTCTGAACAGAGCGCCCCCCATAGGTCAAGTAAATATAGCAGTCCTTCAGTTACTGATCGGATCATAGTAAATGGAGTAAAACTAAATATATTTTTAAAATAATTATAATATATTATTATTGCATATATTTTATTAAATATACAATTAATACATTTCATTTGTACAGAACTATTTTCATAGGCACCACCACAAAAATATTATTTTAATGGGTGTAAATTGTGTAATATGTGTGTAAATAAAAGTAAAAATGGAAAATAATAGACCAGAAATATAATGACAATATTTTTGTTTAATATATATGTATAAATTAATGTATATGTGACACAAAAATTTTGTTTTATTATTTTGGCCGATAAAAAATATGCTTGGCTGGTTGATTTTTTTTATTTTTTTATCTACCAGTCCCCGTGGCAGGTGAGCCAAAAAGTTAATTTCGGACCCTGACTAAGGGCAACAGCCCTTAATTTTTTTTTTTTTAGCCATAGGCCCCTTTGGACCATGATCCAGCCCTCCTAACCTCCACAGCCTGGACAGAGTATTGACTAGCAACCGCTTTGATTGTACTTACTTTGAAAAAGGTTACTGCTTCTATAATTGACTGATGTGATGTCTCAAAGTTACGACCAGGAAGAGTTTCACCAAAGAAGCATTATAATCGGGACAAAGACCCCCACACAATGAGAGGTTATTAGCGTAGGAGTCTAGTGTCACTGATGTCAGTCAAGTCATACTTTGGTGGAATGGATGGGAGAGTCTGGACTGTTTTCATCTGCCTTATTTAAAGGAATTAAAGCCATTTCTGTTCCTCTCCTTCTCTTACTTTCTCTTTTCTTTGCTTTCAGTACGTCCGCCAGCCCCCCCTCCTGCCTCCAATTATGGACATGCTTTCATCTGTACGCTCAGGAATGAGCTGATAGGATCAGGATAGTTGAAGAAAGAGCCATTGTCTTGTCCATCTTTCATGGTGCTCATGCAACCTCCCTGTTTTACCCCAAGCAATAGCTCACCCAAACATGGAAATTCTGTCATCATTTATTCACCATTATGTTGTTTAAAACCCATACAACAATTAAAATTTAACTTATATTGAACCTAGAATGTTTCTTTAAAGAAACGCTTCAGCCATTTTCCAGTGTACTAGTCCTTGTTGATTTACTGTTACTCCACAAACTGACATGTTGGACTGGGAATTTTTGGTGAAGGTGAGCTTTCACACAGTACTTTCTAGGACAATGTGGATACACTCGATTAGAACTTGCTGTTTCATGGTACAGCAAGAAGATTTGAGAAATGAGCTGTTAAAACTTGTCCTATTTATTTTTCCTCAGAGTAACTCACTCTTTGGAGGAGTTGTATTGTTTGACAGAGGGGTCTGGGCTTTTGTAAGCATTTTTTTTCGGAGGCTGTTGCTTCTCCAAGACAAAAAGCCCGGCATAAAGCTCCTATGATTAATACTTCCAAACCCCCATGTTCGGCCGAGTCATTGAAAAAAAAAAAAATCTTTTTAAGCCTCCCAATGTTTGATGACTGTGGCTTATTTTTGCCGCAGTTAGTGCCCCATAAATCACGTCTCATATTTTATAGGGTTCATAGTTGAGCTTTAAGCAACATTGAAGTTAATGAGGCTTAACAACAAATACTAACAATCCTGTAACTGTACACTCTGCCACATTGAACTGACCTCCCTGTGAGATGTTATTTTTAACAAGTTCATGAAATCATAAATCATTTGTTTCTGGACTGGATAAGACCTCTTATATATAGTTAGAAATGCATGACCACTTGCTAGCGACTAACAAGTCCCAAAAGTGATTGTGTTGGATTCATTGAGATACATTAAGGTACGCTGTGCTGTTTTTTGGAGTTGCTCGAAAAGCATTTACTTGTGTAATGGCAGTGTGGAAATCTGAGTTCCTTAAGGACCCCAGGGGCCCGGGCCTCTCTCAGGATTGCAGCCCTCAAAGGGCCAAGGTAATTAGGCCAGGTGAATGGGGTGGCAGCCCGATATAGTGGGGCCTTGTTCCGGCTGTTGTCCGCCTATTGTCTGGGCAAGCCACTGGGATGATTTTCACCAGGAAATAGTTTGGAAGAGGGTGGGTCATAATTATGAATAATGTAGACATAATAGAAGATTTGGCAATTGGTAGAATCGATTGGAGGAAGGACAGCCATATGTCCCAGGGAAAGGGTTGATTGAACCTTTTGTTGGTGTTAGACAGTAATAATGATGTAATGCTTTTCTTCTTAACAATTGAGTCTCCAAGAGAATGTTAGGGTCAATAACACTCTTGCTAAAGAAAAGTCCCTCTATTAGTGTGTACTGCCTTTGAAAGACATGTTTTCATTATTTCTCAAACATCAAATTAAATATGATGTCTACCCAAACTGAACTCCATACTATTAAAAGAAGGATCTATTCTACTCAGATCTAAAACTGCTCAAATACCTAAGAAAACAGGCAGTGCATCTGTGCTGAAACACAAAGATGAGCAAATCTGCCGAAGGGAGAAGTGTGAAGTGAATGGATATATTGTGTATTTCCGTTAGCCATGGTTACTGGCTTTTTCTTTTTGCCTGAAACTGTCTCTTCCAAGCCCCCCTCTCTCTTTCTCTCTATCTTTCACCCTCTCTGGTGCACTGAGCTGCTGCCGGCAAGATAAGGCCTGGTCTCTCCGAGTTTAGGCTTAACGTAATCCCTCACCCCACCCCCAAAAAAGACAGTGCTTGTGCTCATCCACACGGAGATGGAAAACAGAGGATGTGGGGAGGATGAGGGAGAAAGGATTGTGGGGCACTGCCCCACATTTGGAGTTATTTATTTGAGCATGAAATGACTACAAAGAAATACAACGTATGGTGGTTCTGGGTTAGGGAAATGTCCTGTACTCTCTGTGATCACAGACACTGGCTAATCTTTTGACAAGATCCTGAATTCTGAAGCCCTGAGGCCCGTCTACCTGTGTGCGGTGATACTAGCTAACGGAGAGTTCAAGCTCATACAATGTGCTCTTTTCTATTAGATAGATCTTGATTTCTTTTCTAAACACAACGATTGAGACTGTTGTCTTGCTACAAATGCATTTTACCCTACCCTACTCTGCCGTGAAAGAAATCTGCACCGTATCGCTCAAAGCGCCTACGGTCTACTGCTTGGTGCTGGTCTGCAAGACATACTGCTAGTTCATGTTTCCTATACCAGAGCAAACATCAAAAAGCCTTACTTGGGGCTGAACATTCAAAATTTGTGTTACTAGCACAGATTCTCAACGCTTAGACTCCCAGTCTCTGGAGCTAACAACAAATGAAGCCGACCAAACTGCATTAGCTAGAAAGGCAAATTTTGTCTCATGGTTTCATGGAGCATTTGTATCAGCACAGAATCAACCTAGTCATGTCTTGGCTTTCACTCAAACTCGAATAATCTATTCTCAACTTCATCACTGACATAAAGCCTTTTTAATTCCCCATGCTATTCAAGTGATTAAGTTTGGGGATTTGTTGATTTATTAAATTCCTTGTTTTTTTTTAATGTTTAACAAGGCATTGTAGTACTCAAGACTAATTTTGGTCTCGTGTTTTCATGTACTCTGGAGCATATGGACTCAGTCTTGACCCTCTTGAAGACTTGGCCTTGCTTTAAACTCCACCTAGTCTGGTATTGGCCTTGACTCAGACCCAAACGATCTGGTATCAACTACATCACTCACATAAAGCTTATTTACTTCCCAGTTCTATACAGGTGATTACTAGTGTTGTAGTTGTTGAGAGTCCAAGATCATGATTTCATTGGGAACGTTTTGACTCGATCTTGACTTGGGCTCCATGCTCTTCTGGTCTCAGATGAGCTGGTCTTAAGGGGTTAGTTCACCCAAATATGAAAATGATCTCATAATTTACTCACCCCCAAGCCATCCTCGGTGTATATAACTTTGTTCTTTCAGCCAAACACATTATTATAGAGTTATATTAAAAAAACATCCTAACCCTTCCAAGCTTTAAAATGGGAGTGCATTTTTTGTGCTTTTTTTTTGCTCTATCCTCTGCGCTTCTGCGTTCATCAATACGTCATGCGTCGGGTCAGAGGTAACTCTTCCGCCAGAACTAGACTCGCGTACGGCTTTTACCGGAAGCCAGTGATAATAAAGTTATAAATATGGATATTTTTCTTACAAAAATGCATCACTTCGCTTCATAAGGTCTTTATTAACCCACTGAAGTCATAATACTTTTATGATGGATGGATGCGCTTTGTTGTGCTTCAAAATCTAGCAAATACCATTATAAAGTTTGGAAGAGCCAGGCTATTTTTTTTTATAAAACTCTGATTGTGTTTGACTGAAAGGAGAAAGTCATATACACCTAGGATGGCTTGAGGATAAGTAAATTATGGGATCATTTTCATTTTTGGATGAACTAACAATTTACCTACAACATGGATATAGAGCTTATTTACTTAATGTTTGTCACTGTCCTCAAATTATTTAAAGGGCACCTATTATGGCATTTAAAATGTTCCTAATATTGTTTTGAGAGTCCCTAACAACAGTTTTAAAAGCATCCAATGACAAAAAACACTTTTGTTGTTTTATAATATGCATTTATTTTTGCCTGATTTGCTCAGTGACTCCCATATGAATCATTCAACGACTCATTTTTCCAAACCCCACCTTTGTGTGACGCTAATCTGCGGTGATTGGTCAGATGATCCAGTCAGTTGGTTAACACGGAGTCAACAACCAGTCAGTTGGTTAACACGGAGTACAGTGTACAATGCTTTTATCAATTACATTGTGTTATAATAATGATTATAGTGCACCGCTTTGTAGTAAAAAATTCAAAATAAGAGAAGGAATTTAAGTTGAGTTATGTTAGCGACCATAGCCCAAAGTTCAGTGGTAAAGCACATTCAGTCTTTGTTTGCATTAGCCCAACGCATAAACATATTGATAATGCAGTACTACGAGGTATTGCTCTATTCTATGACAACTCCAATAACAACGACAAACACTTCACATATTTCAATACAATTGACATTGAAGACTATAGAAGCTGCGTACACAACACACAAAATAATTATTGAGCATGCTACATAAAACATAAAAGCAACAATTATTAATATTAATCATACTTACAGGCTGTGATTCGTAGGAGGAAGCTGATCCAAATAAACTAGGTACTGAACCTTCCTTCAATATCAGCCGGCTCGCGAATTCATAACGTTATTTGATAGCATTTATGTTTGTGCAGCAATCATCTTCAAAATGATGCGAACAAAGCACAAGGTTCGGCTATACTTCTGTGGTATAGTTGTATATATGAACTGTAGCCAGTTATGGCACTTTTCCACTGCATGGTACGGTACGGCCCGCTTTAAATGGTACCTGGTCTGTTGAGGTTCCAAGCGTACCGTACCGGTACTAAAATGTGACGTGCAAACACTGCAGATCACTGATTGGTCAGACAGAATCGTCACTACCAGCGTCATTGTATTTGCAACACGAGACACTAAACCCGCTAGATTTAAATAGCCAGTAGACAACAGTCGACACTGTAGCACCTGTTTTTAAAGTACCTGCTTGAAAAAAGAAGATGAAAACTTTGCAATGACTGAAGCGTGCAGTGGGCGAGGTGCAGACGTTCCTCTCGCTGGTTGCAGAGGAGTCGCGCAAAGTATGAAACGATCAGTCCCACCCACTTTGAAGCGGTACTAACTGCAGTGGAAAAGCAACCGAGCTAAAGCGAACCGAACCGTGCCTTACCGAGTCGAGTCGTACCACGCAGTGGAAAAGTGAAGCGAGCCGAACCGTTCCGCGCCGAGTCGAACCGAACCGAGCCGAGCCGTACCATGCAGTGGAAAAGCGCCATTAGTCTTCAAATGCTCCTGAAAAAAGTTCGCTTTTGCGTCGCAATTCGGAACACAGCGTCTCGTCGACATGATGTTTTCAAGGTTTCCCTGGCGTCTACGAGCGCAATAAGTGGCCGTATCTTATTCAAATAACTTGTCAAGTTGATGTAATCTAGACAGAGAAAAAGCATCGATCGTCTATCGATTCATATCAGCGACTCAGAGTCGACTCTTACTTTTGAGAGACAATGTATACGGTGAACTTTCATATTTAAAACTTTGCAGGGTGTTTTCGTTCACTTAGATCTATGTTACACACTACATGAAAGGTAATTTTCAAAATTCCATAATAGGTGCCCTTTAATTTCCTCAATGTTTCAGTTATGGAGGAGTTCAGGTGAGATGATGCACAACAGTTTTGGCACCTAGACACTATAATGAATCACCGCCATTGTTATTTATGAGTCTTGATTGGTTGGCATGTGGGTAATTTTACGAGCTAGAAAAATCTGTAAGAGCTGTTGGGATGTAACCGCATACCAGGTTGAAAAAGTTGCCACTTCCTACTGGTAAAAGAGTCAAAGACTAAGGATTAAAATGTTACAATATTAAAGTGGAAAGGGACTATTTGTACTGTTATACTGTATTATCCATTCATTTTTCTTGAGATCTAAATTGATTAAATATAAATCCACTTTTGAATAGATATAATCCAATCTGCTATGAACAATCCTTCGGACTTGTTGGGACAAGCATCTGAAAATAGTTTTTCAGACAGAACTGTTCAGATTTAAACATGCATTGCTCACCTAAAAGGAATATTCAGAGTTCAACTTAGACTCAACTTACAGCATTTATCACATAATTTCACGACAAAATGAATCGGTTTGCCCCTATACAAAAAAACAAAAAAAAGAAGGTTATTATTGAGGCCTTTAAATGCAGGTGAATAGGGCCAGTTTGTCAAATTAATATTCATTTGAAATGTAACTACTTTACAGCTCAATTAATACACAAGTTTAATGAATTAATAATAATAATTAATGTAATTGTTTATAAAAGTTGAAGCTTAACATTTTTGCCTTGTTGATGTTCCAACAAATTATTCACTTCCATTGTAAATTCCTCACCACAACCCTTTATTTTTGTTTAAAAAAAAATAAAGATTAAAAATCATTCACAACCAATTTTGATTATTTAATGTGACACATTTCTGAATGAAACATTCTTAGTCATTCTTATTTATTTTATTTTTTATAGTTGGGACATTAGATCAATACAGCCAATTATCCAATTCACAATTCAAATATTTAGGCTACAATATTGTTTCTATTTGATTTGCAATGTTTTTGATAATGCGGCACACTGCTGGAGCTGCTAAATGAGAAACAACACACAGTTTGACCCTGATGTGGAAAGAATAATCAATCTCGCATTAGATCAAGAGAACAGGTCAAGGCGGGAAGATAAAAGCGTTTTCAAAAAAATAAATAATATAAATACAAGAATAGAGAAATTTATGAAAAGGACTGCAACTCAAACGGTTTTCACCAGCAGTTAGCAGAGTTCACAAACAGGGTCTTTCTGTCTCTTTGGTAAAATTCAGAGAAGACCGTCGGCTGAAAGACAGCCTCAAATTTCCACTCGGCTCTGTTTCTCAGTCGCTTCAAAGAGCCGCCCAGACAAAAGTTATAATAGTGCAAGATTTTTTATTTATTTACATATTTCTCTTTTTATTCCTCACAAAATCACTGCATTGTTCTTCCCCAAAGCCTCATGCGTGGTCTGCCAAAATCTAGTGTAAAAAAAAGAAAAAAAAGATCACTTTGTGAAGGATGGCACAAATAATTTTATACAATTGCATTATATCTTCAAATCTTATTGTATGTTAAAGGTCCCCTGACATGGGGTTATTTTATTATTTTATAATGTTTCCTGGGTTGCCCTTATAATGTTAGTATGTTTTTTAGATCAAAAATAGTCATAATTTAGAAATAAAAGGCATTTTTCCTAGCCTGATTTTAGCCCTGAGCCCAAACGCTCTGTTTCGAGGGGCGTGTCTGTGTGTGTAACCGGCCTCCGCTGTGATTGGCTGACATGCGTGCATATGAAATAGCTACGTATTACATGTGAAACTCTCTCGAATACTTTTACTACAGCTATTATACGTTTTTACTAATACAGCTATCGAGATTATAGTTTTTATCGTGAGAATCGTGAGAAGTTTTTAAAGTATTTAGATCTATTCCCATCACATAAAATGTTTCTGTGATGAGCATTGAGCAAACAGATGACAGTCTGTTGATCGCGAGACAACGCAGTTTCTGCACTCTCTCTAATGCTTTCACCAATGCAAACACAATGATGTATATACAGTAAGTGCAGTCACGTGCGTCATTGATTTCATAACAAGTTGTCCAGATAAACTCGATTGAACGATTTTGAGAGAAAGATTAAGTTACCTGTCTGAACTTGAACTTGAATTGTTGCTTGGTAGCTCGATCGATTTATTTTCGTTCATCGAGGCCAGCTCTGTATTGGCCCAAGTTGAGGAAACGAAACAGTCGTCTGTGAAATGTTTGGACCATCCAAAACTTTGGGAAGTTGTGTTGGCGCATTTCCAGAGAAAGTAAAATTAACCCATTGTTTCTTCAGAGGCTCGGATGAAGGAACTAAAACATACTTTTGTGTTCATTTGTACATCCGAACACTGATCAACTGCCATGCTTCGCTCGTTTGCAAGCCATTATATCTCTCTATTCAACTTTTGTGCTTCGATCGGTCATACGCCATGACATCTCTCGAGGATAAACTAAAATCGCACGCGCGCGTTCGTACTTCCTAGCTCGTTTTCTCATGGGCGGGCAAAGCAGAGAAGGGGGAGGTAACTTTCCCCTATATGACGTCATATAGGGGAGATTCAAGATCAGCCCGTCTGAGATCTCGTTTTCTCACAGGCAGAGAAAGATAGCCAAAACTCGGTTTACACCGACTGAAATTTCTAGACACGAGGGGACCAAATACAGGCTAGGGGAACTAATATTAATGTTAAAAAACCTCAGAAAGTGAAAATTTCATGTCAGGGGACCTTTAACAGAGGTACATTCACATGCCGGAATTTACATGATTGCATTATTATATACACACTAAATACAGTATATGCACAATGGAGAGTTCACTAAATATATGCGATAAAGCCACATTAATCATGCCATCCACAGCATTTCTACAGCATTTAATAACATATTGCCTATTAAGTGATCTATTTAGTTGTCTTATCACTTTCCTGTGGTTGGACTTCACATTCCTGTTTGTGTATGCAAGTTTAATATCTCAGGGAAATGCACAGCATAAATATTTATGGCTTTGCTTAATTACACCCTGTTGAAATACACTATTGCATCTAAACAGGTTATGCACGCCACTTGCAAACGAAACTGCACATGATCCAAGATGAATGTTGATAGTGGTAGAAAAAATGCCCCCAGACACCTTTTGGTTTGTGGAGAACATGCGTTGGATCATGTTATGTCAAAAGACCGTCATGTGCAACGTGCACGGCACTGTTGCTGGTTTCACAGTTTGAGATAAAGGAATTTCTGGTTATATATTACTAACCCAATTCCTGTGAGTTTGCTCCATGTAAACTTGTCTTGTAACATTGCTTTTAAATATAATCCAATAATTGGTTTAACCAATATGTACATATTTTTCCACTTAAAGGGATAGTTCAGCCAAAAAGTCATTAATTATCTCATGTTATTCCAAACTCATAAAACTTCATAAAATTGACGTTGAACCACTTGAGTCACATGGATTACTTTGTCTTTACTACATTTCTGGAGTTTGAAAGTGGTGGTTGTGTAGACTGTCAATGGAGGGACCGAAATCTCTGATTTCATCAAAAAGATCTTCATTTGTGTTCGAAAGTGAACGAAAGACTAATGGGTTTGAAACGACACAAGGGTGAGTAATTAATGACAGAATTTAACTAACACTTTAATCAGCTATCGATTCTTTTCAGGTTTACAGATAAGTGAATTTAGAAGCAATAATAAAGTTGACTTTATTATTTATTAACATAATATTAGTATCCTAAATCAGACCGTTGACCTCCAGTCATAAGTTATTAATTATTTAGTTAAATTAATATTTAAAATGATTGTATTTAATATATTAATTTGTGTATATGTACAAATTAATTTGTATATATACAATATAATATCTTATTTCAGGGAAAAAGTATAGAAAATAACTGTAAGGCCGAATACATTTTTAAAGAACTTATCTAGCTAAAAACTTGTCAACAGTTTAGCTTGCTCAAAAAAAGAAAGGTTTTATATATATAAACAACTCTGACCATCTCTTCTATCTGTTTCTCTTCCTCTCTTTTGGTCCCTATTAATACAACCTGGAACCGCTGCGGTTCCACTTGACATCACTTGCATCTCAGCGATCCAGGTGATGAATTAAACACATCTGTTGTCTCCCTCAGGGAGGAATACCTTGTTTGCTTGCCAACATTTCTTGTCATTACCCAACCAGCTGGCAGGCCAACCATTTCTCAGGCATGCACCTTCCTCTCCCATGTTTACTAGTTAGACTGCCCGCATTCTCCACCAAATCAAATGAAAATCCAACCCACTGTTTGTCTCACAAAAGTACAAAGTACAGCTTGTCCTGGAAGAGGACCATCCACTTAGACCGGTACAAACCATCTTTATTCGTTCAAAAATGCTATTATTTATGCAGATACTTGAATACACATATTTCTATGATGAACATGGTTTTAATTTTCTGATTTAAAAAACATTTTTATATTAAAAAGTAAAAAAAAAAGTCAGGGTGGTACAACTGCCCAGATATCATACTTAAGAAAGAAGCCTCAGTAAAAGAATAAAATTCTATTTTGGCATTATCTATTTCTTAGAATGAATGAATGAATGAATAAATGAATGAATATGTAACAAAACATGCTTCACTGCTCATTAACATTTAAAAAAAAAAAAAAAAAAAAACTTCATTTTAATGCCCACAAAATAATGTGGTCTAAATAACATGTAAACGAAAACAAAACCAGAAATAATTCTACAAGATCCAATTATTTGACAAGTCAAAGTTGTAAAATTTTAATTACATTTATAAAGGAATAATTCATAAAACTTTTAAATGCATTGAGAAATAAATGCACAAGTATTTTAAAACATAATGATTCACGAGTTCACACTTACAAATAAGTCAGATAGAATAAATGCATATTTGGCGTGCTGTCCGAGGAGAGGGCTCCGGGCTCGGTATGCGGCCCGAACCCAGAATACTCCCCCGTTCCTGACTGTGGAAGAGTGAGCCAGGAGTGAGGAGTCGGGGTGGTGGAGGGATACTGAAACTGTCAAGGAATGTTAGGTGAGTTGACAGTGGATATTTATATATGCTTCCTCTCGTGCTGATAGGGTAGACATGTAATAATTTGGTGACGAGTTGATTGGAATGATTTATTTGAACGTGCTCCTCCCGAACCTTGTTTATAAAACATAATTTAAGATGTATTTAACGTGCAAGGGAAATATGTTAATACTTTGTGTGTGTGTGTGTGTGTGTGTGTGTGTGTGTGTGTGTGTGTGTGTGAGCTATATGCCATTTTTGGCATGTAATGGAACACATGATGTGTGTTTAGTAGTTTTGAACATAATAATGACCCAACAACAATATTGCTTAGCTGATAGTGGCACAAGACACATATAAACCTCAAATGAAGGGTCCTTTTCCTTTGCCAGGGTTTTATATCTGAACGCACACACTTACTGCGGAGATTTATGCTGAAGAGCTCAGATGGGTATGAGAATCTGTCGTCCGCCGGTTTCCCGGTTCCGCTAACCCTCCTGATCAAGCCCACGTTTGCCTCCCAGAGCTCCACTGTGACAAATCCCAATCAATACTCATTACCTTGACAGTCTCTCAGCTCGCACGCTGTACTACTGGAAACATCTGCCAGTGATCTCAAGTTCACACTGCTCAATGGCATTAGCGTAGCATAGCTGAGCATTTGGGGTTCGTGTTCTTGCATTTAGCCTTTGCTCCTTCAACAAGCGGGATCTCCTCTTCCGATTGAAGGTTAAGAGGAAGAGGCTTGCCTTGACATGCATTTGAATGAACTGTCGCATCATATCAGTTGTAAGTCTGCGGTTTTGTAAATTATTCATTAGTTTCTCATTGCCTGCCTCATTGCCTGTCTCATAGCCAAGAGTGTTCCAGATCCTCCAGCAATGTGGTATCACTGCCGCTTTTGTCAAACAGATAGGAAACAGCTTCAGTGATCCAGTCATAATAGATGCATTTACACTTGGCTTTTAATGTGGTGAAGACGAGGGGAAATGCTTGTTTTTACTCTAAATGACAATTACATTTAAGGAATATTCTGGGTTCGATACAAGCCAAGATCATTCTACAGCTGATTAGTACAAAAATAATTTCACAAAAAAAAAGGTTGAGGTTACTTGCAATTTATTTTTCAGGATTAAAAAGCGGAAATGTGAATCTTTTAATTTGATAACATGTATATGCATGCTTCTGTAAAAGCAGGTGCATTATTGAGCTGTAAATCTGTTTAAATCAATACTTTTACAGTGATTTGCGGGTTCTTTGTAAAAAAAAATCATTACAGAAGACATTACAGAAATATCATACTATACACTATACATATTTTTTTAAATATGCTTTTATGATTTGAAGTACACTACATAAGTTACAGTTTAACATTGTCATGGTTACAAAGTTGTAAAATGTAGTATAGGCCTAACTTGTAAGCAGTTATTTCAACAGTAAAATCAGCTTAACATGCATATGTCGTGTGGTTTACTATTGAAGCAGTGAGTATTTTAACGTTTGTGTATTGGCCGCATTCACTTTCACTGTAAATGCTTAATTGTAAACACATTTATACGGTATGCATGTTCTATTACATTGTGTATGTGCGGGGACTTCTTTAACCGCATTCACTCAGTTAGCATGACCGCATGATTTGTAAGACTCATGAATACAGGATGTTTTTGGTTCACTGAGCAATGTGAAATGTATCTTTTTTTGACAGTAAATAAATTGTGCATCTTTACAACCTGATTACTATTCATGTTACTCTGCAGGAAAGCAAAACTCAGGGAACGGAAATGACAATGACACGTGTTTCACAGGCTCTCCACTGCCCCGATTCTGTATGATAAACAGCTTCTTCTACAGGCACATAGTAGTAAACAGTGTGCTAGTTTTTTTCTTTCCTTTAAGAGTGTGCAAGTAGATTGTTCGCGGGCAACCAATGAAGAACACAGGCGATAATAATGCAAATTTGTTACAAAAATATGTAGGTTCGTTCAGGAGTTGGGAGAAAATAACTTCACATATTGTGCACTTTGATCTTTGAAACTTTTCAGACCTTTTACTTACATTGACAAACAGCTAGGCTATTTTAAACACTGCATGAAAGGTAATATTCAAAAAATCATAATATTGGCTCTTTAAAATAAAATTTTTAAAGTCAGATTCAGCCTGGACACTGTATTGGGTCATACGTTTGCTGTTTGCTGTCTACCTCAACACAATGTCTGTTGGTAAAGATAAATATATCATCTTTGACCTGTGTGTATTATGCATGTGTCCACCTGACTGTTAAGGTCACTGCCATGGTGCTCAAATATGTACAGCAAACATGAAATCTCAGCCAGAGTCAATTCATATGCAATCTCAGGCCAATGACTCTTTAACCTTGGACCATATGCAGCCTCTGCAGATTCGTGGCTGTTTGGTCTATTGCTAAAGTGATGAACTGGCATTAGCATTAGCCTGGAATTCCCCACAGAGCGCGTCCAAACCCCCAAGCTGTCCGACGTCTGCATGTTTATTTGTGCATGAGAGGCTGGATATGTGTAAACCTGTCAGAGATTTTCCGCCAAGAACTCCCAAGGTGAGAGCGAGTGACCTCCACCAACTGTCCCCGACATCTCCCCTGTTCACATCTTGATTATTTCCTGTCCTCCAAAGGGGTCCTGGTTCTACCCGGTTTATTATTGCTGAATCTTTATGCAGAGATAAGTTAGCAATTTGTTGGTTGATTCCCCTGAAAACTGTGAACCCTGTTTAGCTTTTTTTGGTGTGGATATAGTTATTTATTTAATGAATAAAATACTTCTGCACTTTTTACAGTACTTATATGGACTTGAATACACCTTTTGTATGATAAACATATTTTTTTAAAAATCTCTTAAAATTGTTAATTATGCCTAAGTCAAATGTATCAGGCAGGTTCAACTATCCTTATATTATAATGAAGATAATAGCCTTTTTAAAAGGATAAAAGTAAAGGTTTGTTGTAATATAGATACTTTTTTTTTACACTTTTGTCTGCCAAATCAAAGTCGTGTCGTGCAAACAACATGCAAAAACTTACAAGACAAAAGAAAACATAAAACTGGAAATTATGTCATAAAGACTCTAAAATCTCATATGCTACAAAAACTTCAAAAAGTGAATAATATATTATATTATTTGTATATGTTGTTTGTATATGTTATTGATATACACATTTTCTCAATAAAATTATTCAAATATGTACATTCACATGTAGTCAAAGTGTAAATAAAAAACACCATGACTTTTTTTTAAGAGTCATTGAATGTAAAATAAATTTAAAATTGTAAAAAAATTTCAAAAGAAATTAAACCAACATGAATACAATGAAACAAAAAATACAACAAAAAAATGTTTTGTCCCCCTTGTCTTTATCATATTCTAATCATTAGCTCAGATTATAATGTTTTGAGTTTGATAAATAGCCCTTAAATGGCTTCAGTGGTGTTAGCAGTTTTTTTTTTTTCTGGTAGATTATAATGTAGATATTTACTTTTTGAGAAAAAAAAGAAGCTTGCCTGTAATTAAATTGCTTTGTTTTCAGTAGCTTATAGGTTGGGAAGCAACAGTTTTCATAACAGTGGGCTACCACTGGGTTATCACAGGGTTAAACAGGGTTCAATTTATGTCTGTTGTTATTTGTACAACAAAATAATGTTCTCTCTCTCTTGTCTTGAAGACATGCAGGACCCCCCCCCCACACACACACACACCTATAGCAACATGTTCAGGCTTGTGGATTCAGATGTTTTGCAATAAGCGGTTGTGTTCTGCTTGGATAATTAGGCTGTCAACCCCACATTGCACAGACTTCCGACAGTTTAAACTTTCCGAACATCAAAGAGCCGATAGCGGTAAATGAGGTGCATCCAGTCCTGTTGAGTGAAACTCTACTGGTTGCAAAACAAGTTCACTATACGTTTCCTTGCAAGACTTCAGAATGGATTGAACACAGCAAATAATATGAAGCTTTTATGCTCATATATTACCTTTCATAGTGTGTAATATAGTTTCAGAAGTCAAAGTTAACGATAAATGGAGTTCCAAAAGAAAGAACCAAATCTGAACTGCATGCAAAGAGTAATCAGTAATTGGTGGAAATATTCTCTATGGTGGAAATGGAGAGTAAAGAACGGCTGATGGGCTTCAGTGCGGAGGTATCGTCTCCCACCCCATTTCATGCTCAGCATCACTGTTTCTAGACCGCACAAAGAACTTGTTGGACTGTGATTTATCAGGTTGCTCTGGACCCTCATCACTGTTTCTAGACAGCACAAGGACCTTAATGAACTATGTACTATTACCTTGGTACTACCCTGTCAAGTCTCCATCTGCCTCAGTCACCGCCCTTCTCAGCCAGTCCCCCAGCCCCGCCTCTGCTGGAAGTCTGCAGCCCTTCGCCATCTCTAATGCCATACTGTGACGTTGAGCAACCACCATTGAGTGGATCTCGTGGCTCTGCCTCATTGACCTGTCGGCTACGCCTTGGCTCCTCCCACCTTCGGCTCCACCAGACACACTCGGTCTTTCCACTCCACCGGGTTCCCTCGTCCCACCGGCTCCCTCTTGGTCAGTTGTCACACCACCTCCGCCACAGACTTGTGGATCTTCCTATACACTCCGTTCCTCCACCCCTATGGCTGTAGTGGGCTCCTCCTTCCCTTCGGGTACGCCTTATTCACACCGGCATCGCCTCAGTCCTCGGCACTCTTGCTCCGCCTCAGATGCTCATCGCCGCTGAATCGCCTAGGCCTCCTAGTTGACGTCAGCCTCTACTCCACCTTGGCTCCTCCCTCCGTGGGCTGTCGTCTCTGGGTTTGTGCCATCGGACATCTACCATCATCATCGTCCGTCTGTCACCATTCCTCTGCCGCCTGCTATCACAATCCCTTCGCCACCTCCAGAGCTCCCACCTTTCCTCTCTTGTCTGCTTTTGCAGCGCAACGGCGCACCTTTTCGGAGGGGGCGTTATGTTACATTTATGTTCAGTTAGTTTAGTTGGTCCCACTTTATATTAAGTGGCTTTAAGTACTATGTACTTACATAGAAAAATAAGTACAATGTACTTATTGTGTTCAGGTTGTATTGTAAAACACTTTTGCTGCTATTGAGATGTGATACTGGTAAGGTTAGGGACAGGTGTGGTGGTATGGGTCGATTTAAGGGTAGGTTAAGGTGTAAGGGAAGGGTCAACTGTGTAATTACATCAAGTAATTACAGTTGTAATTACATGCAGGTATTTTCAAAATATAAGTACAATGTAAAAACATGTATGTACATAATAAGTCCATTGTATCAAAGTAGTAACTTCAATGTAAGTACATACTTAAAGCCACTTAATATAAAGTGGGACAGTTTAGTTTTTATAGACTTTTAGTTTTGTTTTCATCAGTCACATGCGTTCTTTGTTTCCTGCCACTCATCTTGTTTCCATGGACACTTATCACAGCTGTTCATCATTCAGTTTGTCACCATGTGTATTTTAAGTTACTCACCTTCACTCTGTGTTTGTCGGTTGTTTGTGTATGCTAGTGCGATGCTTACGTACATACTGTTACGTCTGTCTGTCTTTTTGTCTTGTCTTCAGTCATCTTCTTCATCTTCATCTTGTGACACCTATACTTTTAACTGTTCCTTAAAGCTGTCGTAGTAATAAGGACACATTTTATGACACTGTTATGGTGTATGGCTGTAATATGAAAATAGTTTGACTTCGACTTTTGGAAAACAGCTTAGCAAAAATTCAGTTGGTTGTGACAATTTACAAAGTCGCATTGAATGGACAAGAGGAAATAATTTTCCTGTTCAAAATCTAGTTTATCTTAACATACTCAAACTAAATTGGAAAATATCTTGGTGCTCTCTGAAATGTTTGGAGCTGTAAAGAGATTTTAATTGGGGAAAATGACTGATAAACTTCTGTGGGCGGTAGAAAATGAGGCAGAAAGGAATGTTATGGTGCAAATAACGGCCGTCTGACACAAGATTATGATGTTGGTTTATGAGGGCAGTCTAATGATCAATTTCAATGAGACGAATGAAAGCCATTACTGCCAAAACTATTAATGTTCAGGAGAGAATAAATAACAAGTAAAGGTGCGTGGTTAAGCATGTGCAATTATCGCACTCAAACATTAATCCCTTGTCTATTTACAATTTTGTTTTTTGAAATCGCTAATTTGATAAAGCTATTGGCGCCATGAATATGGACACAATTGGCCTAACTGGATGTCGAGCGCTGGGTCCCTTGGAGGCCATTATGAAGGATAGACAGCTGGTCCCTGGCTCGGGCCGGCCAGAATCAATCTCTTGTAAACAAGGCCGTTCTGTTGGATGGGGAGGAGTGGTAATTGAGTTTTCTGTTATGTTATGGCGGCAGAACAGGGACTCCATCAGTGGGAGCAGTTGGCTGTCCCGTATCCTGCCGGGCACCAGAACCTACCATTATGGTGTCATCTCAATTGCCTTTTCAATGTCTCCATGAAAAATTGGATTTGATGTAATCTTGCTAACTGTATTTAAGTGCATTATAGATGCATTTAATCATTATTTGCAATGTATTTATGCAGGATGGTACATACAGGGCAATAGTGCATTTGGCACTGTCACACATGCAATGGGAGATTGCGTATAAATATGTAAAGACAGTTTGCAAAGAAATTAAAACTACTAAAAGACATGCAAGACATTTATGACAGCAGAAGTATTAGTATACATTTGAATCATTTTAGACACAATAAAAAGAGAATATTCCCTATACAGCCAGAGCAGAACTGTTGTGCATCTCCGAACAACACACAGCAGTGTTTAATTTCTGAATGAATCCACGTTTTGAGCAAATCAATCGAGTGAACCAATGATTCAATTGCTTATTTATAAAGAGAGCCATTTACTTCATTCCTGAATGAATCGCCTGTTTAAACGAATTCAATGACTTACTTATTTAAACATTTACCGCCACCTACTGGCAGTTTGTTTCAATTTAGAGTATCATTTCATTGGAAATAAAAATCTATATTATTAATAATAATAATAATAATAAAAACATTAAAGGTATAGTTCACCAAAAATTCTGTCATCATTTACTCACCTCATGGTCACTGAAGCTTAAGTTTAATAATAGTGTAATAAATTATATGTTAAATCAGATAAAAAATATTTATTTTTCTAAAGCTACTTTTTGTAATGTCTAATTGATGCTTCAAATTGTGACTTTAATGACTTTAAATAGTCTTTTGGGGGTAATATATGAAACATTTTGGCAGTGAGTCAGTGAATATGACATTATATTGCCCCCCCCCAACCGCTTTTCTATTCAATCTTCTTCTATGTCACCCGTATATATTTAAAAAGAAAGTGGCAATTAAACTGCAGTTTATAAAAGAACATTGTCCCTTCTTACCCTTCAGATTGCATAGAACAATCCATCTGGATGTTTCAAGATATTTATTTTATGTATAATTGCTGAAGAAGATACAAGGGAAAAGGTGGGCTGCAAAAACATGTCTTTTTGGAGGAAAAATGACAGCAAATTGGTGTGTCAGAATGCAAGCACACAAAGATAGTAAATCAATGAAGAGTAATGAAGTGAAGAAAGAACACCTTAAACAAACGGAGCATTTTGACAGCGATTGAGTGGCTCTGTGACCTTTTATCTGTGTAATCTAAGCTGGCTTTTGCACTGCTCGCTGAATGCATGTAAAAGTGAGGCTTCGTTTAAACCCCCGAAAGCAGCGTGGCCCTTGAAAAACTTCTGGATCTGGCTGTCAAGGCTAAAAGCTAAAGTCGTTTAGATATAAAGTGCACAGATTCACACAGTCCTGTTTTTAATGGTCTTTCTCGCTTTCCTGCCCCCTTCAATACATTTCTGTAATTGCGTTCGGTGAAACAGGGAAGACGGCGTTGGCATAAACGAGATTGGTGTCTCGCTCGGGACTAGTGGAGTGATAATTGACTTGGAAACGGTGTCTCTGTCACGTACGGTTCTCCATCTGTGCTGTGGTCTGTAAGTACCTGAGAGCCCGTGTCAAGGGCCAGTGTTCGGATCAAGGGACCGCCACCGTTAACCATTAACTCAGAATGGCACTTCAGCTGTTCTGTGCAAATGTTGAATGGGATGGTCTGTTTTTGGCGGGCGAGCCGCTGGGACGTACCCTGCTGCCCATGCCAGACCCGGAGCTGATTTCTGGCCCTTTAATAATCAGCGGAGGATAATGTCCCACCTCTGATGTTGCCTTCAAACACGCTGGAAGGATATTAGTGAGAGACATCAGAAAGGATACTTTGCATTCGTTTGCATTAGCTTTGTAGTGAACCGTAAAAAGAAATTAAATCTCTAAATCTCCGACTTCATATTTAGCAATTTCGACTTTGTAGTGCAACACTTTGAGTGCTGCACATGAAATATGAATCAAAATAATAATAATTTAATATACCAAAAAAAATTTATATATATATATATATATATACGTATATATAGTAAATTGTGGCCACAAATTTAAAATAAATTCCCATGATTTATTAATTTGTTCCATCTTTTCAGTAGATTGTGGCCACGTCAAACTAATTTGTTCCTTTGTTCTGAGTAAACTATAACAAGGGAATTAATTATTACAATGTGGCCACGATCTAGTAAATCGAGGGAACAATTTATTATATTGAACTTTTCGACTACTGTTTTATGAAGGCTGTGGTTTCAGACATACTAGTCTTTTCGTGTGCTGTTATTTCCCCCTACTATTTACAGTAGTAGAGACGTATGCGATTGTGGACGCAGCCTAGCTCCACCGTGACAGCAGAAGAAGAAAATGTATGCTAATGCCCAGCGACATTCTAGATTGAGAATGCGATTCATGCTTGTGTTATGTTATGAACTGCATTTCTAAATGGAACATGTGAAATCAAGCTTGTGACATTCTCATATTTTGGTTTGCATTAGTGCTGGGGATGCTACTTTGAAACTAACTAAAAGCTAAGTTAAATTAGTTAAAGCTACATTTAATGAACTATTGATGCACCGAAAGGCAAACCTTATTCAGAAAGGCACGATTAATGGAATAATCAAATAAGCAATTCTATCAAATTACGGGGCGAATCGGTGTTTCTTCAAATCTTTTAAGTGAACAACTTGTGAGTGACAACTGAGGGAAAAACTGTTGTTGGATGCTTAAATGCTTAAATACTCTTTCTGAAGTCTCTAAGCAGATGCGTACACACGTAAAATGTTTATAATTTGTATGAGACGTATACATGTGTTTCAGTCGTAAACAATGCTGTCATTTGCAAATCGGTTCAGTGAATGATTCAAATGACTCACTCTTTCTATTGGCATAAATATGCAACCTGAAGAAAGGATCAGTGAACTGCTTCAAAAAGACTTATTAAACAAAATCTCCACAAAAAAATTTATTTTGCATAAAGGTTGTAATAAAAAATAACACGTTTTCTGAATTATAGAAGGTCTTTTTGCTGTCTTGTTGCTTTATGTAATACAGTTCAAATACATGTAACACAGGTAAATACAAACGAATCTGCTCATGCGCGAGGTTAAAGCTCAAGCAGATCATCTACAGGACAAGCCAGATTCCACCATATCTGTATGTACACAATATTAATATTTTACACTTTAATACTTTTATTTTAATATTCGGCTAGTGTGTGTGTAATACGCGCTCTTTAAATAACAAAAAAAAAAATACTGCGCCATTGACTTTAGACCAGGTTTTAGTTAGTCATTGGCGTAGTCTACTTTGATACTTTGATCTACAGTTGCCTCAAAATAGCAACGCGTCAACAGTGTGGCTGAACACACCTCATTTTCAGACAAGCCGCCCATGGCGCAGGACGTGAAAATGATGAATTTTCATCTAGTCAGGCTGAAACTAGCAAAAAACACTTGTCACGCCTGGAGCCGCATTGCGCCGGATGTATGATAGGGCCCTATGAGTCTAAAAGTCTGTGACTGGATCATTATTGCTATGATTATTGTGTTTCTAGCATGTTATATGTTTGGCAATAACTTTTTAAACCCTATTTGGAGTATAGATATTTCTTGAACAACCATGCAAGATTTTGACCAAAAATCGATGCACCTCTTCACAACATTTTATTTCCATTAAGAGGTGCATCAATTTTTAGTCAAGTTCTTGTGTTATCAATGCAAGAGTCCAGCCTCCTCCAGCACATCCCAAAGACTTTCAATGAATTAAAGGTCTGGACTCAGAGGAGCCGATTCATGTGTGGAAATGATTCTCCTCACAACCATTCCTTCACAATCTGAGCCGGATGAATCTTGACATTGTCATCCTGGAATACGACCACGATGTGTCTTCCTACATGGTTGTTTAAGAAATGAAAAGCTACACTACATCAATAGGGTTAGAAGAACTGTTGCCATTAGAAACATAATGTGCTTATATGATCTGCAATCATGATCCAGTCATAGACTCTTAAGCATTTGCCTATTTAAATCCAAACAGCAACTTTTGTTTTGGCCTGGGTGTGTATTTTGTAGAATTTGTGAAAAGAAGACAACAAATCTGCCATATCCTGCCTAAAACCAGCAAGCACTCCAACTAATACAGCTTTCCTGGGGCTTAAAGGAAAAAAAAGAGCAAATAACAAGACACAAAAAGGTCAGCATAGCCTCTGTTAATACACCTTTAAGTCTTCAAGGGAGGGAATCCATCTAACTGCAATGTTTTCCTTTTGATGAGGTGGAGCACCAGGAGGTAATAATCCTGTCAAGAATAAAGAAGGTGCTGTTGGCAACATCCATTGTGAGCTTTACCTCTTAGTATCATTAAAAGTGCAGCATGTCAACAGAAAGGAGTTTCGTCTTTTCTTGACTCCATTATTTCCTGACTCCAAAGCCAGTAAATAATGTCAGAGCAACGAAAATTGAGACCACATGGCCAGTGAGCACCATCTGTCCTTATGCTTGGTTACCTTCAACCCGTGTTGCGTGAACACGCATAGCACCGTAAACCAAGATTTTTTATTTATTTTCTTTCTTACAAACGATTAAATGTTTTGATTTTATATGATGCAAAATTATTTTATGCACTGCTTGAGCTGCAAAATGGAGGTTCAAAATGTGTATAAGGCACTTGACTTTGCCGCACATGGACTACAGCAAACCATCCCCGTTCTTGTTGATTTATTCACTTCTAGATAACCGTGAATAAGTGGTAGTGATCTCTTGGCCATGATTAATGGATAAAGACTGTTGAGGGTATTCAGAAGCGAGTCAGCACTTAAAAACCGGTGTCTGGCAGCCAGTAGCAGTCAGAGCACTTTTATTGATGACTCAAAACCTCTTTGATTTCCAGAGCTTCGTTTGAGGTAAACACTCACTTCAAGAAGACCCGCTCTAGGGCTTTTCATTGAATTAATTATCATCAGGGAAAAAAAAAGCAATAATAATAACAATAATGCATCAAGATACTTAATTCAAGCAGAAGAGTACTAAATCTTAAAAGTATATTTTTAACAGAAGCTCGTCAGCCAAACGTTATTCAGATCAACTTCTACTTACTACAACATACATTAGACATGAAATGAATACAAAAGACTGTTCCAGGATAACAAAAAGTAGGTGCTTTAGGATGTAACTTTTATTTTATGTACTAGATCTACTGTAACGTTACTCATCCCACTACTATTATATTGTTTATAATACACATTTCCAGACACGTCCAGTACAGTAATGTTACTTCCTACGGTCTTACTGTTACACTGAAATTGTTCAGTCTAGTTCACTAACCGTTTTCGTTATCATATCATACATTCACCTGTGTTGACATTGCTCATTGTGAAAGATACACGAATAGTTAGTGAAATGCCTTATGCTAGATAACACCACATGTCGGCTAAATGCAGTCAATGTAGCGTTATCATTGTACGAGCATGGAGCATTAGTTCAACGTCAAGCTGATCAAAGTAGCCTATTATTGTAACATTGCAGTGGGAGTTTACTTGAGTTTCCAGCATGTTGTGTTGATGCTTTCTCCGGTGTGTTGAAAATCTCAGTGCGGCCGGTACCCTAGTGCTCGCTCTTGAGTTCGAGAACGAGCACAAGCGCTCTTGTAAAAATTGGTTGCAATCTGAAACATCACCTCTAGAGGCCGCTAAAAGTTACATATAGCACCTTTAACATTGTTAGTTTTCTGCAGCGGTGCAACTATTCTATAACTAAGCTTTTTAAGTTGAGCCAATTCCACATTTGTTGTCTGTAAAACTGTTGAAAATGAAAAAAAAAAAAAATGCTATTGGATATTAGTACCAAGAAATAAGATGTTACATAAACTACAGTAACATTGCCAAAGTCAAAAACTGAAAACAGTGAGTCAAGACAATGTTTATGTAAACATTTATTCCAAAAAGCAATTCAAGAAATGTTTTCAAAACGATTTGTCCAGCCTTTTGGCTATTTTAATTATAGCTGCCATCGTGACAATCAGAATTTATATGTCTATAAATCTGTAATATTATAATTCTCTCATCATGTATTCTCCCATGTCTCAAACTCATAAGACTTCCTTTCTTCTGCAAAACACAAACAAAAGCATAGAGCTTTTAATATGTGCCTTATAGAAATACAATCAGTTTTTGGTTACATTATTAAAAAAAAATAAACACTAAACCATTTTTCTCTTAATTTTCCCTTAGTGCAGATACAATAGTTTTAATCCACAATTAGCATTTGCTTTTTACTACATGGGAGGGCAGTTCCTAAATGAGATTGAACCTTTGTTATGTATATTTGGATTATGTTGTGTTGTAAATAAAATCCAAACAAACAAAAAACAGTCTTTTATTCTCCGTTATATTCCCTCGGATGAAGACATACTCAAGTCCTACTTAATTTGTTGAGAGTGCTTTTCTGACCCAATTGTTTAATATACTGTACATTTTAATTGAAATACATTTTAATTGTGTAAATTACATTAAGCATCCAGAAATATCATATTCAGTTCAAAATTGAGAATATTCGTCAGCACTTTATTTTACAGCCCTGTTCCCCATGTACATACTATGTAATTATTATAGTAATTGCAATAACTAGGTAATAACTTGGTACTAACCCTGAAGCTACTACTAAACTAAACCTTAACCCATGTAGTTACCTTATATTACCAGTAATTTCTACGTAAGTGCTTATACTGTCATATAAAGTGCATCCGAATATTATTTTAAAGTAATGATATATAAATGCATAAATTCCATTTTGAGGATTGATTCCCACCAAGATTAGAGCAGGAAATGGTGAATATTGTCTGACTATAAAGATAAATAGCTTGGCCAAGAGAGAGAGTTGGCATGTCTTATTGGACAAGGTGCTTTGGACCAGTAGTGGTTGAGCATGATGCTGAGATGAAGTGCGGGGGAGGATTTTCGGCTTCTAATTACCAGCAAGTGAGCAGAGTGCAAACACCAGGACGTACAATGAATTGTTGGCAAATATTGAAGGACTGACCAGAAAGAGGAGATTGATAGGAGTGCTTAAAGAGTGATGCTGCAAATTAAGGCTCTTTCAAATCATTCTCTTGTCGATGGCTTCGCCTCCTTCCGTACCAATCCCTCTCAAGGACTTCCTTTACAAAAAGCTGTCAGTCTCTAAAAAAATAAGGGACACCACTTCTGAAAGGGCATAGTGGGTGAGGGGTCAGAGGTTAACTGCTGGTCTGTTGGCTAAATGGAACTTTGATGACAAGTTTTAAAGCTTGTATACAAGCAAAACAAAGAAAAATGAGGAGGTCAAATGGTGGACCGAAAAGCAAAATAGTTTCCCATTACTTTAACTGAAGACATACTGTATGGAATGTAAGGAGCGACTTTTACACTTAAAAATAAAGGTTCTTTATTGGCATTTATGGTTCCAACCTTTAACATCCTTGGAACCTTTCAGTTGCACAATAAGTTCTTTATCGTGGGAAAAGCTTCTTTAGATTATTACTTTTCTTCACACTAAGAATTTTTTCTTCTTCTATGGCAACACTGTGAAACAATTGCCCCCTTTTGGAGCCTTTGTTATTTTCATAGATAAAAAAAAATAAAAAATAAAATGTTGTTTAAAACACATGCCACAATTCTTAGAAATGTTCTCTTGTATTCATGTTGGTTTCATATGGTTTTGAAAAACGTTACAATTATTTAACGCAAATGTTTAATTCATTCAAATATTTATTTACTCTAAAATCTCATGTGGTGTAACTATCAAATACAAGGAATAACATATTTTCATTATACCCAAATACATTTGTGTGTACACATCTTAATTGTAATTGACTGGATTGTGAAAAGCCGGCATTCCATATTTTGATCACCCAATTGTGTATATATATTTTTAGAATATGATTCATAAGGAACATTAAATTAAATAGGGTAAATTTGGATTTCATGTAGACTTATGACTATCCATATTTTTCTTTTTCTTTATTATGTCTGTCTGGTCTCCCGCAAGGCCTTTGGAGATAAAGAACTATCCAGTCAACACAATCAATCCTTTTATCTATTCCCAACAAGTAGCTTAACCCCTCACACTTGGGATGTTTTATTGATGTCACGTTCCCCGTCCGCAGAGCACAACTGTACGCGATGTCCCTCCGTTCGTCTCCTGACCTCATTCTGACTCTACCTTTGCATTTTTCAAAGGAGTGCTCGAAGGCATTGAGAGATGCAAGAGGGCTACAGGGGTCTGTAGAATAATCATCAATAACCCGTTTAAAGACAGCGAGTAAAAGGTGGGTGGACGGTGTTGTCGATGGATGTGAGAGAACTTGAGGGGGGTGGTTGGGGGATGGGGGAACCATTTCCCTAAAAAGCCCTTGTGCTATTTTGAAAGTCGTTTCCACAGGCTTTAGTAATTCATGGCCAGACTTCGACGAGAATAAGACGCATTTATCACCTGGACAAGACATTGGTGCTGCTTGGGTAAGAAGGATGAGGATCCCAGGTGGAGTAATGGGAGATTGTCGTGTGTGTGTACACTCGAGCGTCTCTGGCTTTTGCGTTTTTAAGATGGGTGATGTGCGAATGAGATCTATGTCTGGCCGATGTGTGGGAACCAAAAACAGCTGTTTTTCCGAATGCCTGAAGAGACAGCCATTGCTTTAGCAGAGGCTTCTTTATCCCAAAAGGGCCTTCGAGAGGGGCGTTGAGATTATCGCCTTTGAGATGTGGTCTTCTTAAAAGACGTAAGAATTGTGAGAGAAAAAAAAGAGATTAAAACGCGTGATTTTTCCCCCCAAACCACTTCAGCGGAAATCCCGCCCTGCAGCCGATTTCATTGGTTTAGGTTATAGTGACGGGTAGGTTTAGGGATCAGGGTTGGGTGTAGGCGATCTGTACAGTGATTGACATGACCAATGAAAACTTTAGAATTAGCTGCAGGGCGGGATTTCCGCTGAAGTGGTTTGGGAAAAAAAATCACGCGATTAAAACTCGCAATTGCAAGAAAAAAGTCAGAATTGCAAGAAAAAGGTCAGAATTGCAAGAAAAAAGTAAGAATTGCGAGATAAACTCATAATTGCTAGAAAATGTCAGAATTGTGAGATATAAACTCGCAATTGTGAGAAAATTCAGAATTTAAAGTTTATATCCCACAATTCTGACTTAATAGCACAGTTGTGAGATAAAAAGTCGCAAAAAATAACCGTTTTGGTCTCCTCAAATAAACTTTCAGTGAACAGTTCTAAATAACTTTTTTTCTCTGTAGAATATTTAGATTATAGAATATGTAGTAAAGTGAGCAGTCCTTTCTTTTCTTAAAAGAACCATTTCTTTTCTGAGTGTGCAGAACATTTTAATAATCTAACAAATCTTTTTCAATTTGTGAAATAAAAAGGTTCCATTGATGGTAAAGGTTCTTTATGGAAGACTCCATTAAAGAACCATCATTTTTAAGAATGAAGGATGTAGCAACCATCACATTTCCCTCAAAATTCCCTCCATATTTTAGGAGAAACCAAACAGAACAAGTAATTTGCAAATGATAATCATACTTGTGCATGTTTTCCAACATCCACCAATCCGTGAAGGTAATGAATAGCATAATCCGTCACTCGCTTTTCACATCTATAAGATCTTGATACATTGAGTTTTTGTGACACATACTGTACCAAATTCACATTGGGAATTTGTATGCCAAAATCGGTCACGGCCTTTGAATTCTTGTGTGACCTGCACCATTCCTAGGCATGTGATCCATTTCTTTGGAAGCAGATGATGTTAAATCCCTTTGAGATTAAATGCATTTCTTTTCAGTTATAGCTTTGAGTCTTTGCTCAGTGTCTGTTGAATGTGAAAAGCATTGTGGTAGAATGTGTCTACAGCAATTGTCTCAGGACAAATCAGGCCTTAAGAGCCATTTAAGTCTAAACTAGCGTTAAAAGCATTGAAATTGGGAACACATTGGGAAGTCACAGACAACTGCATGCACGAAAGGAACAATTTGAGGGTTTGTGGAGATTATTTTTGCCTTTTTTCCAGTAAAAAGTAAATTTTTCAGTTTTTACAGTTTTTCAGTAAATATATAATTAAAAAAAGGATATTATATTATTAAAAAGTTTGGTGACAGTAATATATATGTTTTGAAAGAAGGACTTTTATTCAGCAAGGACACATTGATTTGATCAAAAGACATTCACAAAGAAACCAAAAAAATATGTTGCTATATCACTGTATCCACTGTATCCACAAATATATCAAGCGGCTTTTTTCAACATTGATAATAATAATAAATGTTTCTTGAGCATCAAATTATCATTAGAGTGATTTCTGAAGGATCATGTGACACTGAAGACTGGAGTAATGATGCTGAAAATTCAGCTTTGATCACAGGAATAAATGAGATTTTACAATGAATTCAAATAGAAAAAAAATATTATTAATAATAATATTATTATTATTATTGTAATAATATTTCACAATATTACAGTGTTTTCAAGACAAGTTAAACAGTCACCCCTATCACAACAACAAATAGTTTTAAGCCTCACTAAATTGTTACATTTACACTTAAAGACCCCAATGAATGTCATATTAGCTTTAATGTGTATGTATATATGTATATTAGCTTTGATGTGATCTACAGTATAATGCACTCTTTCGAAAATTAAGAAAATAAAAAAAATTCTGTGATCACATCAGTAATTGGAATGTCACCTTTAAATCATAAATTGACAGACCAAACTCTTTCCCATAACTTATTATAATCATAAGGGAGAACAACCCTTTGTATATGGCAAATTAAATGATTCATGATTCAAAAATAATTAAAAAGATTAAAATGCAGTTTTTGCTTCACACCACCAAATACAACAACAACAACACACACACACACACACACACACACACACACACACACACACTGGTATTCTTATCATTATAAGGAAATGATTTTTATACTGTACAAACTGTTTAGGCCCTACTGTATCCCCCTAAACCTACCCATCACAGGAAACTAACATTTTTACATTTGAAAAGAAAGAAAGAAAGAAAGAAAAACTTTCTTATGACTTATAAGCTGTTTTTCTCATGGGGAACCAAGAAGAAAAATGTCCCCACAAAGTAAAACATTACTGGTATTGGTATCCTAGTGGGGACATTTGTTCTTCACAACATAGGGTTTACTGGGTACACACACACCACACACACAAATCCCCAATTAAAGGCCAGGTCTTGGCCTGTCTTGCTGGCAGTGCAGTGTTAACTTAATGCAGCGTGAAAAAACCATTATGCTGCTCCACAGATGGGGCCAGTCAAGCAGAGGGACCCTTGTGCTCCTCTCAGATGGACATTTGACCATGAACCCTGATAACCAGACCAGAGCTGCATGGACTTACTGTGCAAACCTGACCGAAAGCCATCACTGAGAAATGATGGGGTAGTACTATAGATAAAAAGCCTGTAAAAAAAACAAACATGCTGGACCATTGTATTAGACATGGTCAAAATATTACAGAAAATTACAATTACTTCACTACTGCACTCTTAATAGATACCTTTGTTTACATTGTTTTTAAAGACTTCTGAATTACCGTTGAGACTATAAAAGTTGTTTAGTTTTGCTGATCTCTGTGAGATGACCCTTTGGAAGTTGATGCCCGTGATGACCTTTCCACCTCACTGGCCTTGGGGGCCCAACCTTCAAAGGAAATGTAAACATGTTTTAAGGCACTATAAACCCAAGAAAGGTAAAGCAAATATTTTCAGCCATTTTATAGTTTTATTATAGAGTAGAAAGCATGTTCCATTTGAGCTTTTAAATATAGCTAAGTGCATGAGAGTGGATCGTAATGGACTACGCCGCTCACAATAGTTCCCCACCACAAAATTCGAGAAATGGTGTTTGCCCTTGCAAAATTTGCCACCTGAGTGTGTTTTTTAGTATATTGGCTGCTGTTTTGATTTGGTACAAATCCCTAAAGTAGTACTAGTGATTTTAAGGGTAAGTTTACACGACAACGATATGCTTAAACCGGAGAAATGTTTCCTTTGAGTTGTCTGCGTACAGACGACACTATTGTCAAAACGATCCCCATTCACACGGATCCGCGGAAAACGACTAAAAACACTGTATTCTGCTCCAGGCCATTAGATGGCGATGAAACACTATAGACCGAACACATAATACACATGTGCATGAGGTCATCGTCTTCAGAGGTTCGTGTTTTTGTTGTTTACACGGAGATCGTTTTCAAAAACTTGTACTTTGAAACCCATTTTCAAAAGTTTGCGTTTTCAAGCACCCAAAACGCTGTTGTCGTGTAAACGAACGACCAACAAAACACATGAAAAGTTGTACGTTTTTACTTGAAAAACGGTAAACGGTGTCATTTAAACAGCACTTTAAAAGTGTACTTAAGTGTATTAAGAAATAGCCGTGAACGTGTAGTCTCTTTAAGTGCACTTAAGTTGCCTTTAATTAATATTCTATTATCTGTAAGTGCAGTTTTTTATAAAATCTATTCATAAGGGTTTCCTTGGGAAACTTGTTTGAAATTCAATTGCTGCACACGAGCATCCTAGAATCATGTTTCACAGCACTGTGCTGATATCCTTGTCACATCTCTACCTCGGCTATGCTAAATCATCTGTCTGCACCTGGCGAAACACAGTGTGCCCTGTATTAAAGAAAGCGACTAAGGCATTTTTATTTTCCTGCAGTACTGCATTTGAACCCAGATACGTTCCCAGTGAACCGATGAGAAAGCTTTGCAAGTTTACAATGTGGGCCAAGATGGTTGAGCGGTAGTTTATTAGCTTTTTGGATGGTTTGAGTGTTTCCACAAAAGTGAATTACAGCCTACGTCACACGGGTTAAATTCCTGCAAGATGTAGTTTGTTTGTCATTTTACACAGAGCGTTATTGTTGAGGAAAGCTTAGTGACTGCGTTTCTGGCTTTCAACAACACATGCCGTGTAAGTCCCACTGGTGTTTAGCCACTTGGTGGCAAAGGTGGGTCACATTTCAAAGATACGCTGTGCTACAGGCTTTGGGCGGGTTGTAGGCACCACAGCAGGGCTTGGATAATGACTTTTACATGTAAAACTAGTTTTGCATTGATATATCTCCACGCAGAATGCAATATAAGTGCTATGGCCGAGAAGTGCAACAGTTGTGTGCTTGAAACGAATCCAAAAGCTCAAAATAATTGCTGTCTTGTCCTTTGGTGCGTGCCAACAAAAGCAGAAGAAGAGCGAGGGATTGTTGCATGCCTCCAGATACAATCACAGTTTGATCATATTCTGCATAACTGAAGCCCAGCGCTGCTTTATAACTCTGTCAGCGTAATGTATTATGATTCACCATGGGAGGTCCAGAAGTGTTGAAGTGCAGACCTGCTGGATTTGAATGAACTGATTGGTTTCTCTTGTTTTTTAACATTTGTTATGTGTTTTTGCGTTTGATCAACCCTCTATTGTAATGCTTCAAAGTGGATCAGGTCCTTATTTCGCGAGCTGACAAATGTATATAATTTTGTGTACTAGGGTTACATAAAAAGTTTCAAGTAGTTTGGTAGCCAACGATGCTATTTACATATAAGTATTATAATTATGAATATAAATAAAAACATAATAACATTTTCAATAGAAAAGTTACAGTTACAACCTTGTTGTAAATGTGTGTGTATATATCCTCACTATATATCCTCACACTCATCTCCTCACCGGCCGGATGACCCAACCCCAACCAGATGAACTGGATAAATATCGTGAAAGTTCTGATCACATCTGACTCCTGACATTATGCTGCCTAACTCATAATCATACACTGTTCGTTCGTTGGCCAAAGGAGGACTGGCCCCCTGACTGAGCCTGGGTTCTCCCAAGGTTTTTTTCTCCATTCTGTCCCTGATGGAGTTTTGGTTCCTTGCCACTGTTGCCTTTTTCGCCTCTCTTCGCCTTTGTCGCCATTGGCTTTTGGCTTGCTTAGTTGGGGACATTTAACATTTAATTTTGAATTTAACAATACTATTACAACATTGTTTTCCTGTTATCTCTGTAAAGCTGCTTTGAAACAATTTGTATTGTAAAAAGCGCTATATAAATAAAGGTGACTTGACTTGACTATATATATACTGTATATACAGTAGTCAACATTTGAAATGGATAAAAAAAAATTAATCAAGAACAGGTATTGTTCAAAATTCATGTATAACTTTTGATTCACTTCCAATGTTGACTACTATGTGTATATATATATATATATATATATATATATTTATATATTTTTATTTATAATTATGAATATTTACAAATAATTTTCCCTTCACAATTAAGTACAGTACTCAATACATAATAATATAATACTGATAAGTTAAAATTATTAAATTGTTATAATTTAATTATTTTTATTTACTATACTATTTTAATTATTTATAAAATGAAACACTTTTTCTTAAAAACATCAAGATACAAAAGCACCAAAAAATCCCATCATGCACATAGTATATTTGTGTATTATATATCATATGATATTGAATGACTTTCAAGCAAACATAAAACTGTAAAACAATTAATAAAGAAAACAAACAAATTAACTTAATTTAGCAACGTACAAATTCTTAGCTTACAGAACTTGTAAATGTATAAAATCACCGTACAGCAAACACTTTTACAAGCATTTAACTCAAATCTATCTTCAGTATATAGTTGACACTTATCTGAATGTTTGCCAGTGTGGTTTTATTGCGGTCATTTGTTACCCGACAGCTTTAACATGAATATGATTACACATAAATTAGTTTGAAGGATAAAGTTAACAAAAATATCTAGTTACACTTTATTTTAAGGTGTCATTGTTTCAGTGTAATTATACATTTAAGTACGGAGTAATATTAATTAACAACATGTACTTAGAGTTATTGTTAGATTAGGGTTTGGTTTAGGGTTAATTGCATGCAATTGTATGCATAATTTATAGTTATTACTATATGCCTAACAAGGACACTGTCAAATAAAGTGTTTATTTGGACCCAATATCCTTATTTAAAAATGTTTTGTATTAGGTGTTTGAAACCAACATACAAAGCACCGCTAGGGAAAACCAGTATATACCAGTATCATATCCCCAGTATATTATTCAAGATATGTTGAAATCTGCATTTCCTCCATCCGAGACACTGATTGTTACAGCATCTGTGATGAATAGAACGAGTTGACGGTGCAAATTCATCACTATTTGCATTGTCTCCGCCTCCTCCATATAAGAGGTGTAATATGTCAGACCAAAAAGCCATTGATAAATTGAGAGTAACAGGAAAGATTAATTAATTGTTGCATAAGTGCTTGGATAATGACGTCTCATCAAAACATTACGGATGACTCAATAGCTAGATCTGAAATTGTATCCCACTTCAAACTAATTACCTCTGCGATTATAGGAAATGCTGCCCGCGTTCTCCACCACGTCCGTCTGGTCTGATGGCCAGAGCATAAATTCTCTGTTTATACATGCATACCGCTGCCACAGATTCTGCTGACACTGAAAGCTGAGCTATTATGCTTGCCATGCAGCAGTTTTCCCCCCCGTTTTTTCCATTCAGGTAAGCGCTTAATAAAGTATTTTCTTGCTCAAGTCATTTGTCCTTCATGTGAATCAGCGGTTTGCATGAATCAGGCCTGCATGCTCTCTGCGTCACCGATCGAGAATGTCAGCAAGTGAGACAAAGCAGTGACACTGCATAAATCGGCACACACTTTCTTTAACTGAAAGTAGTTTTCTGAGTTCAGTACAGATCAAGCTCTATAGCAGGGGTCGGAAACCTGTGTGGCCATATATGGCTCTCCAATTTTCAAATGTTGACTGAAAAAGTCACTTGTTTATGATGCCCTTTTCTCAATTTGTGTGGTGTCTTAAGGGGGTCACACACCGGACGAGAAGCGTCGCGTCTAGGACAGCTCGAGGTATCGCACACTGGACACGCACTTTCTCAGTTTATGGCCAGCAATATTTTTTATGTTTAAGGACGTTATGGAATTAAGATAATGTCTGTACTATGTTATGACACTTTACCTCAGAGCGTCCGTTAACTGAATGAATTGAGAATATCACTTGAAAATCCGATAACATCAGCAATTTTCATTCAAGCAGCTGATTTCTGTAAATTAATGTAAAACTAAATGTATATTGCAGCACACGGTGAAGTCAGTGTGTACATTAACAACGATTTGAGACTAACAAATGTAAATTTTATCTAAAACTATATAAATGGCGCTCTGTGGCGCGGCAGGATTTTGAACACGGCCCTGAGCCGTTGCTGGGCGGGAGGCGGACAGACGCTGAATGGTGCCGCCTGTGTGTGTGTGTGTGTGTGTGTGTGTACACTCATAGAGAACCGCCGGTGTGTGTACACCATAGAGAATAATGTGTTTGAATTTTAAACATGTGGCGCTGCGCTTCTCGTCCGGTGTGCGACCCCCTTTAGGAATACTAGAAACCAGCATGTCAGTGAACAAAATATAGTATGAAGTAGCCTTAGCTTAGGTGTCAATGAGTGAAAAAAACAGCGTTATTGCCACCTACTGTTGTTGAAGCCTATATAACTACCAGAACTACAACCAGTGCAAGTTGTATATAACTACTGTTGTTATTAAACAAAAATGTGCAAATATTTCTAATGCTCTATAGCATGCGAGTCATTATGTCGAAAACCACTTAAAATAATTTTCACTTGACTGACCATTGGTAAAGCTTTACAATAAGTTTCATTTGTTAAGCTGGTTTGGGGTTTTATGTTTCGTTTAAATGTTTTATGTTTACTTCACATTTCCTGGTGAAAAGGCTGTCTCCACCCTTGTTTTGTCGTGCAAACGGTTGTGGCCTTTTTCAATGATGTGTGTGGACAGAAGAGGAAATGAGAATGAATTATATGACAGGTGGGTGTGTAAACGCAATGCATCTCAATGGGACGTGCTGCTTTCTGCATGGGCTTCCCCGTCTATGGCTGCGCATTAACTACCCATCACTCACTCCACTGTCCTTCTCTCTCTCTCTCTCTCTCTCTCTCTCTCTCTCTCTCTCTCTCTCTCTCTCGGATGTGGTGTCTCTGTTTGGACAGGTGTGTTTGTGTGTGGGCCATGTCCCTTTGACCCTTTAAAAAGGTAAGTCAAAGGAGTGGCTTTGCCCAGTGCATTTGTCGGCCATAGTTCTCATATTATAATCATTAAGAATCTTTTAAAAGCCATTGTCAGTGTTTTTTTTTCTTTCTCCATTCATGTGTTTAACCAATCAAGTTAATGGGTAATAATCAGGTTTAAAGCAGTCACATACTGAGTCATAGTACTTAAAAACCAATGAAATGACCTTTATATCTCATGTCTCTTTTACTCTTTACCCAACAGCTTTACTCATTTTTTTTTTAACGTTCCCACCAGCGCCAGCATCTTTGATCATTTTCATAAAACTTTCATGACCCCTATAATATTTAGTTTTATGAATACCTGAACATGAGATATGTGAAAAGAAAGTTAAGAGCCTCGTTATTCTAGAGAATAAACGTATTCTAGCTTCATTAATTTCTTTTTTTATCAACACTTGAATGTTGGTAAGTTTCATAAAAAAAAAACTAAAAAAAACATTTTGAACAAAAATCACGTTTTTGTCAAAGACTACATCCAGATCGGAGAGAATCAAGTCCATCAACACTCCCAAAGCTTCAAAGTCCTGTAGCTCGTCCTGGGTCAACATTTCATTCACTTTATATGCAGATTTACATGCTGTTTAATGTTGATGATCACGTTATTTTGCAAATGCATATGGTTACATATGATGTTGCTTGGTTCTGCTTCTTCTTTCCCTGTTTTTGATCAGGAGATTCTGTACTCTTTCAGAAGATGTGTCATAGCGCCCCCTACCATATAACAGTGAAAACATGGTTTGCCAGAAAATGTGTTTAATGGCGGGGAAGCGTCATGTCATAAATTATGGGAAAATACGTCAATGGTGGGCAAAGAGTTAAAAGCTATTGTCAGTAGTTTTTCCATTCATGTGTTTGACCAATAAAGTTAAACTCAGCATGAAACAAAAGTTGTGATAGTCTTTTCTTCTCTATTGTGACGAATATCTGAGTGAAGCGGCTTGTGGAATAAGAGCAAATTTAGGGTGGGGCTTGACTTTGTCCAAAGGGAATGTTATTGGTTGGTCTCATGTGATTGACAGGTTGCCCTGCCCTCGTCATCAGAGAAGAGATGAGCTGCAAGAGGGAGGGAAATTTATTCTTATTCAAGATTATGAGACACGTGAATTAAGAAAAATGATGTGCACGGATAAATCATTTAAAATAAATACTGCAATACAAACAAAGAATTGTCCATTTTGATTTCATGGTGAATTTAATGGATAATAATCAGGTTTGAAGCAATCGCATACTGAGTCGTAGTACTTGAAACCAATGGAGTGACCTTTATATCTCATTTCACAGCACAAAAATCGATGTATCAAAGCCTTAATATACTGGCTTTCTTCAAGCACACATGGAGGGCAGACTCCAACAAAAAGCAGACACTGGCGCTAAACAAAACCTCCTGCTGTTAACACCCCAGAGCATACAACATGTCATACACCCCCTCAAGAGGCAGCATTCAAGCTCTGCGTCATGTTAACAACAGCTCAACATGTGCACCGCTGGGTGTGGGAGCAGGGACTGGCGGAGACATGTGGAGAGGTGCAGGTTTAAACCTCAAATCAAGCATGTAGCTTTGTTAGCAAGGTAGATGAAGGCTAGCATGGATTGCTGACTACTTGCACTATGGAAAGATTGAAATTATTATTCACGGTTAATTGCATGGTCTTTTTGTAGTTAGCAGCATGATGATAGCATAAGTGGTTCTACCTAGGGTCAGTTCCAAAATGTAATCAGAAAATCTGAATTTCTAATAAAATTTTATAATTTTATCTGTAATGTTTTAGTTCACATTCTGGGATGCATATTTGATTATTAATTAATTTATTTATTTATTTGAAATGTATAAAATAATTATTTATTTTTTAACCTTCAGTCATTTTGTGTACATGTTATTTATTATTATATAGTTTTGTTAAAAGTATTTATTTATTTTTTATTTATTTTATCATTATTTACAGGTATAGACTTTTATTTCATAGTTTTCCAATTTCAAAATTAGGGGGGTTTTTTCAGAATTTTTTTTTGGTGCTTTTGTAAATTTTTTAGTTTTTTAAAAATATATTTCTATTTAGCTTTAATTTATTTTTATTTCAGTTTTAGTACGGTTTTATTTTAGTTTTATTTCAATTATTTTTAAGCTTTAGCTTCAATTTACAATAACAACACTGTGTGTGTGTGTGTGTGTGTGTGTGTGTGTGTGTGTGTGTGTGTGTGTGTGTCTGTGTGTGCGTGTGTGTGACTGTTTTTTTATTTGTGGGTGTGTGACTATTTTATTTGTATGGGTGTGCGCGAGTGAGTGTGTGACTTTTTTTTATTTGTGTGTGCGTGTGTGTGTGTGTGTGCACGTGTGTGTGTGTGTGACTGTTTTTTTTATTTTTATTTGTGCGTGTGTGAATGTGTGTGAGAGAATGTGTGTGTGTGTGTGTGTGTGTGTGTGTGTGTGTGTGTGTGTGCGCACGTGTGTGTGTGTGTGTGTGACTTTTTTTATTTGTGGGTGTGTGACTTTTTTATTTTATTTGTATGTGTGTGAGAGAGTGTGTGTGTGTGTGTGTGTGTGTGTGTGTGTGAGTGTGCTATTAAAATTGGCCCTGGCTGTTATGCCGGTCTCGGAAGTTCTAACACTTACTGGTATGAATGTATTATCATGCATTAAACATTTCTAAACAACATTGTCCGAAATTAGGAGAGTATTGAGTCATGTGATTTCAACATGAGGGAAAACGATGCATTTACAATACATATCTTTCATTGGGCTACTAATGTAACTGCAGTTTTTATCATGATGAACATGCTTTTCAAAAGTAATATTCATTAATTTATGTGTGAAAGTTTTTAAATTACACAAAATGATGGAGTTCACCTTTAAATTGTGTTAACACAATTATCATTTTCATCAGCAGTTATTACATTTCCATAGTAATAATCATTCATCCAAAACTTTGAAATGACTTTCCTTTATAGCACGTCACCAAGTCTGCTCCTTCCCCTTCAACCCACAACCCGCGTCATTTCAGATGGATGAAATTGTCTCTCTCTACTTTTTTTTTTCTCCAAACCTTCCTCAAAAATAAATTTTCACTTACAAATGGGTCACAGATTGGAAGTTAAATGGGTTGCGAAAGCCGTTGCATCTTATTAGTTAGTGTGTGAACTTGGTAGCCCTACATGTGCTGTAGTGCACTGGGTTATTCAGGGGTTTTAGCCTAATAATGAGTGTCTCGTCCCTTACGCTTTCAGCCACAGCCGACTTCGGTTAATGAAAGTGCCTCAAGACCAAATGTAGAAGAGTTTTATCTTAATCCAATGATGTTGAAAAGAACATTATCATTAGTAGGAGTTATTACAGTCCATTCACACATTGCCCCTTATCAACATTTTAGATAAATCAAACACATGTCCTGGTAACGTCAAGTTCATGCGGTGTTAATGAGAAAGCTCCTGTTCTCTGCGCAGTCATTTGTTGATCCTCAGTACTTTTTCAGACTGTTTTTTTTTATTTTATTTTTTTTAACTTCTTTTCCAGCTGACCTCTCCCAAACTCAGTGGCAGATTAGTTCTCGGCTCCCTCGGGGAATACAGAGGGCCAGTGTTGCAAATTTGTCACCCAGAGTGTTAAAAATCCCAGAGGAATGTTAATCTTTCTGGTCTCCTCACACACTCCAGTAATCCACCTACTGCCTCCAAGAAACCTGGCCACCCCGGTCCCGGTTCACTGTCTGCATTACAACAGCACTGAACAGGTTTTTTTTTTTTTTTTTTTTTTTTTTACTTTCAAGATATATATCTTTTTTTAGTAAATATCAGGAAAAAAACAACCGACACATAAATAAATACATGACATAACATAATAGCATAAATAAATTCAACAACAGCAATAACATTTAATAATAATAGTATTATTACGTTATTGCTGCTATATAACATATGTTAATAATAATGTTTGTTTATTGTACTTCATCAAGAAAATATTTTAAGAACAAAGACATGTTACTTTTTTGTTCTATTATTCTCAGTGACACAGCAGATTTTTTTCCTTTAATTTGATTTATACACTTATAATGTATTATCATCCATCCATTTTCTTTCTTTCTTTCTTTCTTTCTTTCTTGAAACATTTTGCTATTTGAAATGTTTGCCTTTTATAACATTACTATTCATTTATGGTGATATTTGTATATATATCAGACAAATCTTTTTGATCAATTAGTTTATTTTTCAGATATTTAATATATACATATTCATTTGAATTATTTTTATTTTCCATTATATTAATGTGGTTAATTGTCATGAACCCCCCCCCCCCCCCCCACCACTTACTTTATTTATTTTGATTGTGTGGTAAAATATGGTCTCATTGGTACGATTCACCCTTTTGCTGATATTTTTATTACAAGCTTCTGTTCATGTAGTGAAAAATGTATTGGGAGGGGGCGGGGGGGATGGTTATAGCTACTGTGCTGAAGTACACAATACAAACCTTATGAATCATCTTTCTTTTATCTATACCAGTATCACCGCGCAGGGACTCAAAAGGGAAATAGAGGTAGAAGGATTTTTCTTACCAGCTTGACCTGCAGATATGATTGAATCCTTTATGTGGAAAGCAGTGGGCTTCAGACAAGTCAGTCGGCGTACAGTGAAGAGTCACAGTGATTCAGAGAAGAGAACATCTCACCCCCACATAACCCAACCTTTACTAATTCATCTCACCCATCTGTCGTGTTGCATGAGCCTGGCCTCTCTGAACGACATGAATACACTCCCCGGAAGCGATGACTTCTGTTTTTGGACAGGGCATGGCCCTGATCTTCTTGTTGAATACTTTATAACCCGAAGAAGTTCACAATGATGGTTATTTAAAACCGGCAGAATAAAGTGGCTATTCAAAGACATGCAGTATTCAGTGATTCCTTGGTAACTTTCAGCTGTGGTGTTCTATTTAAAAAAAAAACACAACAACGGCATATACAGTGTGTGTGTATATATATATATATATATATATATATATATATATATACAATATATATATATATATATATATATATATACACACACACACACACACAAACAGTATATACACTCGGCCAAAAAATGTCTTCATAATCTGAGCCTGATGAATCTTGATATTGTCATCCTGAAATACGGCCATGATGTGTCTTCCTACATGATTGTTCAAGAAATGAAAAGCTACACACTCCATCAAGAGGGTTAGAAGAACTGTTGCCAAACATATTACATGCTTGAAACATTATAAACACTGCAATAATGATCCAATCATAGACTCTTAAGCATTTGCCTTTTTGATTTTAATAATGTATAGTAAATGTTGACATTAAGAATTTTTTTTTTTTACATTATTAATTATGTACTTAATGTTAACAAATCAAACCTAAATGTAAACTTTTCTTCAAAATTTTTAAAAGTTTTTCAAAACCATAAAAAAATAAAATAAATGCATAAAGTTGTTTTAAACTCTATTTTTCCTTATATTTCCTTACTCCGATGCGGCATTGGTTGCACAGGCCACATGTGGTTTCAGAAGTACATCAAATGACTATGCTTAATGAAAGATGAAAGATTAGGACAATAATTAAGAAAGTTAACATGGGGGTTAATTTAGTCTTTAAGCATAGTTCGCTTTAATCAATCATTCACTGTCTATCAATGTAGTTTGACCAATGAGGCATTTCAAGCGGTAGTTAGAGAGGCTCAACAGGAAGGTGTGACTAAAACGTGCTTTTGGGTTTTCAGCAAGTGCAGTCATCCGTGCACGCTACATCCAAAGCCTCCGCTGATAGATCGACACTTCGGTTCAACTTCCCAGATGAGGTTGTTCAAAAACTTCAAAGCGTAAATAAAACGATAGGTGGGATTCAAAGCCAGGACCAGACACTATAAACAGTGTAAATCCGAAACCGTGATGCCTTTACCGGAACAGATCTTTCATGTACCGCTAACGTTGTTCCTTGTTTACGAGAAGAGAAACGGTTGAATGATGGATGCTCTTCGGTAGAGCCGAGAACCCAGACAACCGGGGCCAGAGAGAACAACAAAAGATGTTGAAAATCCGTCTAGAAGAAGATATCCCTTTGCTCTCTACACCTCCCGTTCCCCCGTCGCCTCTTCCTCCCCTCGGGACAAGGGAGAAAACAAGAAAGCAATTTGTTAATGCTGGTGGTGTCGAATTATTGCTTTGTTTCCTATTTCACAGAGAGCTTCGGTGCCAAGGAAGAGTGCGAGAGGAGGATAAGAATTACAGGTTGTCCTACAGTACCTCTACAAAACAGCCCTTTGTTTGACACCTTGACAGTAAAGCGACCCCTCAGCGTGACTCGACAGTCGGACACCTAGCATATCTCTTTTCACATTCTCCAGAAAGACAAGGAGATCCGAGAGATGAGAGAAGGAGTGTATTGAGTTAGCCTGACCCTGCCAAAACCCTCGGAGAGGTCGCATAATTGGCATTTTTCATCTTTGAGCACAGGAATACTTCAGAAGTTGGTACGGCCCGCCGCCCTCCGCCCACTCCCATCATGCCTCAGTCCTCAGGCTACCAGATGCTGTCTTCAGGGCTCTGATTTCAACAGGGCTTTGTGTTTGGCCACAGTTATCAGAGATTTACTCATCGGCGGCACCTATCCAGTGGCATGAAGGGCGCGTAGTATTTATGGCTGCATGTGCACGGGGTAACCGTATAGTGTCAGCGGGTTCACTTAATGTCAGCTAATACACATTTATTGTGTGCGACCTGTCAAAAGTACAAAGGGTGAATCTCAAATGGGTTGCAAATGTTTTTGACCAATGAACTTCAATGACTTTTGCAGCCGTTTGTGATTTTAGGATTTAATGGTCATTTTTAAATCTTTTTTTTAATTTTTTTTATTAAGAATGCTCTCTAATTACATTTTAGATGCACTTTTTTTTTTTAAACAATATACATCTCTTTCTAGATTAAGATTGTATACATTTTTCATAAATGTTAAAATCCCCATATTGTTCCAGGTTTATAGCTTGAAGAAATGTCTGGGTTATATTTCACCCAACTTCAATAATGATTTCCACAATTAAATTCAACACTAACAGAGTAAGCTGATGGAATGTGTCCGTTTATCCACTATCTATCCCTTCATCTCTTTCATAGAGTGCAACAAATCCGAAATATAGTTTTAAATGAAAAATAAAGAAAATCTCATTCATTGGCCAAGCAATGATTCTTATGCTTTTCCCATGGTCTCCTTGTTTTAGTTATTCTCTGGCTCAAGACTTTAGAAAGAACTTCGTGTTCTCTAAAAACATTTTTTGGCAGATACTCTCTCACTGGCAATTACACAAAGAAAAGCTTCCCCCCAAAAAAGCCCAGAAGTTTATCGTAGAAGTCTTTGGTTTTCTTGAAATCTCCATTTTGACTGACGTATGCAAAAACATAATGGCAAAGATTTGAATCTTTCCAAAGTCAAGAACTAAATGTATGACAACCTTGATTTGAACTGTGGTTGCACCATCCTTCTCTGTATTCTGCTGATGTCACTCATTGCTTTCACCATGTCGTGCATTTGTGACTGAATACGTTGATTTCTATTCATTCTCCAATCTGCTGCTTTGTACTAGCAAATGATGGGAAGAGATAATGGAAATGAGAGAGGGAGGAATCAAATTAAAGAGACTGTAATCAACAAGCATCACATGGTAATTCAATTTAGGAAGTCTTTCTTATGACTTTAATTTCCATAGGTCAGATTTAAACTCATATATAGGTCCTAAACAAAATGGCTCTTTGACAGTTTATTAGCATTTAAAGTTAGGTTTATACGAAGAAGCAAGGAAGTCTGCCTGACCTTTGTTTGGCCTATTACATTTGACCACTGGAACAAACCGGCCATATAAGAAGTAATATACTCATCTTGTTTGTGTGATAAATCAATTGTGTGGCTTTTCTGATTTGGAATGTCATGAGGAATATAAATAGTGACAGAATTTCATTTTCGTGTGTACTGTACCTTTAAATTTTTACTATTCCATTGCTAATGCAGGATTAGCTGTATACTTCATGCTAATAACAAAAAACAGAGATCACACAGGAAGAGGACTTCATTACCGTGATGACTTTAATTGATCTGATTTGAAATATATACCAGGAATGCATCTGTGAAACATATTTTATTAGTCAAAGATATTTATTACTGCATTTCTTTGAAGTTACATTTACGAGTTCATATTTCAGCTTCTTAATCTATGTTAGTGTCTGGCATTTGTATGAAAACAAGCACAAAAAGGAAGATTGCTTTGTCTGGCACTGGCTAAATTCTTTCATGGATCTGTGAACGACCAAAACAAAGAAAAGAAAAACATTCCAGTTCTGTTCAAAAGAGAGAAAAAAATGAATCTTAGTCTGTGGGCTTTATGACACAGATGTCTTGTTCAGTTGTAAGATACTTTGAAGATGTAGATTATAAATGATTCAGGTCTACTGACATTCTATATCTTTAAGTCCTGTAGCTCAACTGCTAGTGTAAGTGGTCTTACTCGACCCGCTTTGAGCGGGTTTCAAACCGGCGTCTACACCATGGGAGGTGGGCGCTAACAAGGACACTAAAGACCGTAGTCTCTAGCATCAGTCGCTAGCGCACCTCTTGTGGCCAGTAGAGTGAGGTTTACACACACAGCTTTTACTAGCTGGCCTCAGTTACACTCAACCCCCTAAACTTCACTTCCACCCGGGTCACGGCACCAAATGTAAACAGTCCTACTCGAACCAATCCAAGTGGGATTTGAACTGGCGTCTCTAGCATGGGAGTCATGGCATGGCGCACTTACAAAGACGCTAAAGACCTCGGCCTCTAGCGTACCTCTTGAGGAGTGAGGTTTACTCGCACAGCTCTTACTAGCTGGCCTCCGTTACATTAGCACATGTTGTTAGCAATGCCAAGGTCACGAGTTAGTATCCCAAAGGATACTCATACTTGTATACGTTGAAATATACTTCCTTGTGAAAAAGAAGAGACTTAATTATACTGAATGTACACTTGTAGTGTATATGGTAGCTTGTTTCCACCACAGAATAAAAAATGTAAAAAAGGTAATTAGGACTTTTTATCTCACAATTAATTATTTTTATTTTTTTTACAGACTGAGTTTTACTCAGAATTGCGTGATATAGAAGTCGCAATTGCGAGATATATAAAGTCAGAATTGCGTGATATGCATAAAAATAAGATTCTCAAAAAAATCAATCAAATGCATTTGGAAAATAGAGTGAAACCAAATAGAACAACAGAATAGTTACTTACATGCCTGGAATGATGTAATTAAGCATCTACCAGCAGCAGCCAAACCATGAAACACATGAAGATAGAAGAAGCAAATGAAAACCAATCAAAGAGTGTCAAATGCAGCTTGAAATAATTATGGAGGAGCCAAAAAAGAAGTCTAATTTTCCATAAAGACATTCCCGACAGCAGTGTGGCACCACATCTGAGCACAGATCTTACCTGGGTCCAATTAAACAAGTATGGCTTGAGTTGTAGAGAGTTGCAGTCTCAGGGGTGAAAGACCCTCAGGCACACGAGTGGACACCTTCCAAGAATCTCCACATCTCGAGTCTGATATCCACCAACCCTCGGGCCAGGAACTGATGGGAGACGCGAGGTAGTTCAGTTTAACTCTTAAATGTGGGGAAATTGCGACACACAACTGAGAAATGGGCTTTTCATTGCATACAACACAAGTGAGTTATGGGTAATTGTTGTTGTTGTTGTTTTGAAAGTGTGCAAGCCCATTTCTTTAATCATAATCAGTTCTACATCTTAAAGTAAGAATGAAATGAAAATTCACCTTATTTATTTTCTAAACGCATATTATTGATTTTATTGTTAACAATTCATCAATGCATGTGTTTTTGTTGACCTCATAATTCTTAATTAAAAAGTCATAACTGGATCTTCCGGTGAAACGACAAGACTTTGTCTGCGTCCAAAATCGCATTCTAAAAAAGCACAAAATTTTTTTTCATTCTATATAGGGGAAAGTGGGGTGAGTTGTGCCAGCAAGATCCAATTGCAGTTAAAATGTATTTATTGGGTAATTCGTAAAGCGTAAATCCAGTTTACGCAACCCAACACTGTGACAGCCTGTTGACATAAATAGAATGCTGTCTGTCAATTATGTAACATATAAGAATAAAGTGACTAGGCCAATTTCTAAACATCCTGTTGTGACTTAGGCCACTTAAAAACTTAATAAAACGTCTCTTTAATAACATAGTTCTGGGTGGTTGTTAGGGTGTTGCTAGGCAGTTGCTAGGGTGTTCTTGGTGGTTACTATGGTGTTGCTAGATGGTTGTGTGGCGAGTTAAAAACTTAATAAAACGTCTCTTTAATAACATAGTTCTGGGTGGTTGTTAGGGTGTTGCTAGGCAGTTGCTAGGGTGTTCTTGGTGGTTACTATGGTGTTGCTAGGTGAGTTTTGCTACTACAAGCACCACTCACATTTTCTTCAGGAAATGTACATTCTGGCACAACTTAACCCAGGCCCTTTGGCACAAATCACCCCAGACCCACAAGTTTGAAAAACTAGCATGATCCAGCAGTTAAGAGCTGACATCATGCTAACTTTATAGACTCATTGTGTAGCCTTCTAAAGCACTAAAACATGTGTGAAATGTTTTCAAACTTGTCTAAGGTGTTTTGATTGTAGTGTCTGAACAATTATAATAAAAAAAAATGTTACTTTAAAAGGAAAAAAACAGGTTTTTGAGCTAAAATGTGCTTATCTCTCATGCCATGTGTCTCTTTTCTTTGGAGGATGAGTAAAATGGATGGCTTTTAAAAATGATATGGTCACATGACCAATTTCTTCTATGGTTTTCCAGAAACAAGGGGTGGAACTACTTCCCCCCTGGCACAAATCACCCCACTCTCCCCTAGTATGAATGTGTGAATGAATGTAATCTGGACGTACTACATTCGTCATCAGTTGTGTCACTTCACTGTCATTCCTAAATCATCTAGAAGAATTCGTACTATGATTTCGGACATAGGCTACGTATTTTGTCACAAACTGTTTTTTGCCTACTATATATTAGGGAGTATGTGATTTTATACGCAGCCTTCGTATGGCGAACTTCTCCAATAATTTTGCCCTTTCTTAGAAGCTCACATTCAAATCTTCCTCCACCCAAACAACCAGAGGATCAAGTCCTTTTATCCTTTTTCAATAATCTGTTTCACTCAGAAACAATACAATACGAAAGACAAAAACATTTGCTACTTCTGAGTTATCCCAACTTTAGGATGAAGATGTCTGCCGCCAATTTTGATATGATGAGTAAAATCTGAAACACGTTGAATATCATTACGGATGTAAAATGGGTTGTGGACACTGTATTATGTGGAATTGAAAGACTATTTTTTAGTATCTGCCTCCCTGTAATTTAAAAATACTTTTGGATCAATACAGAAATCACAATTATATGGGGCAGTGGATTCATTTTGAAGTCTAACCAGTAAGCTTGTTTGAGTTTTTTTTTTTTTTAGTTTTTTTTTTATCCTAAACAACATAAGCAATATTGCACAAACAGATAGGGAATTGACAAAAAAAAAAAATCAAGTATTATACCAGAAAAAATAAAAATGATTCATTCCTCGCAGTAAGTCTGTGAATGATGAGGCTGTTACACCCAGAGAGTAAAATGCATCTATTGCTGGTTGATGTCTGGTATTTATTAGAGTAGACATGCCTACCTGGGGCCATTCGATACAAGTTAATATGTTTTCTGTGTTGGCCATAAATTTGAGGGTCATTTAAAAAGAGGAAAAAAAAAAGAGAGCAAAATAACCTTTCTAATGACAAAGAGATAGCAAACCTTTGTTTCCTCAAGTTAGTAATGCGGTGGACTTTTAGTGCACCTGTACACATATATCACGTCCCTGGGAGACAGGAAGTGTTGTCTTTATCACTCATTACCGAGTCAGTCTCCAGGCCAGATGTTGGAGGCTTCTGCTCGGTGGAATTGCAATGGGGTCTTCCTTGGGATCATGATGTCTCCTGTTCCAATTTCTTTTCCTGTTTATAGCCTTTTCCCATTATAGCTTTATACAAAAACAAACTGGCCCATGTATAAACAAATAAAGGAGTATATCCACCAAATATCTTGCTGGCTAACAGATGAGATTTTTTCGAAACTGGGTGAATGACGTGGGATTGTCTTGGAAGCATCAGTTGAAATGAGAAATCATGAATAAATCTGTAATATTTTGCATGCGCATTCATTTTCCTTTTTTTTTTTTATTGGAAAAATATGAATAAATGATTTTTTGTTATTTATTTACATGGTTAGTTGTTTAGTACACTAATACTGTGCATCATTGTAAGTGACAGACTGAAATTCCAAATAAAATAAGAAATTGATCAAACAATCAAATAAAGTAAATTTTATCGCTAAAGTATTTGTTTTGTCATGCCTGGATTATCCAGACATTTTTGTTTTGTTCTGCCTAGATTATCCAGACATATGTTTTATGTCTCGATTATCCAGACGTTTTGTTTTGATTTGTATGTTTCATCCAAACATTTGTTTTGTTTTGTTTTGTTTTGTCTGGATAATCCAGACATGTTTTTTATGTCTAGATTATCCAGAGATTTGTTTTGTTTTGTTTTGCCTGGATTATCCAAACATTTATTTTCTTTTCTTTTGTATGGATTATCCAGACATTTGTTTTATGTTTAGATTATCCAGGTATTTATTTTGTTTTGTTTTGCCTGGATTATCCAGACATTTTTGTTTTGTCTAGATTATCCAGATATTTGTTTTGTTTTGTTGGGAGAATGATAGTCAGCATCAGTTGCGAATAGGAAATCATGAATAAATCAGTAATATTTCACTCACATACACCATTTTCAAGCTATTTTTTTAGTTTAAAAAATGGGGGGTAAAATGTAGAAATGTAGTTATGAAGGTAACACTTTATATTACGACCCGCAAACAACTGCGTAAGTAAACCGAAATTACGGTGTACGTTTCTGTAATTATATTGTACTTCCGTGTAGGGCTGTAAATTAAAGTGGCGCTTATTACCCCTTTATTACCCCAAAACTTAACATATTGTTCCCTTATACCTACACGGAGGTACACTATAATTACAGAAACGTACACCGTAATATCGGTTTACTTACTCAGTTGAGTGCGGGTCGTAATATAAAGTGTTACCGTTATGTATTATTGAGAAATGTTCATGATAAAATAAAACAATATAAATATGACGTGGCCAGTGTTGGAAAGGCAATACAAATATACATTTATACAAATGTTTACCATTTTGGATATATTCTTTGAAGTACACTAAACTTTAAAGTACTATGTAAATACCATCTGATGCTATCTGATGTAAATACCATCATGCAATACTTTGTGTAAGGGTTTCTGAGCTTTTTATACAGTGTTTTGATTAGATGAAAAATCGCAGTCCCTCAGGTGAGGCAGAAGTGTCGTCTGGGTTAGCAGGAAAGTGAGCAGTCGCTTTACCCTGAGGGTCTTCCAGGGGCCAAGCCGGTGATGGATAAGAAGTGTTAGGGTGAGTTTAACCCCCACCATTGGGACTGCCCTGGGTCAACACATCCTGAGTAATGATATCTTCTCAGAAACAATGATGAATCATTGACCCCAGAGCTGTAGAAAGGATCTACCCAAACCAGGAAGTGTTTGTTTGAGAGATCTCTGTCCATCTCTTACATTAACAAGTGACGGATGAGATCAGCCCGATAAGACATGCAAAAGTCTGAAGTCCCCATTTCCTTGTGAATTTTAGAAGGAAGTTTGAAAGTTTGCACAAATTTGGTTTTTATGCAGCAACACAAGGTGTAATAACCCCCAAAAGGGAGTTTATTGTTAGGTTTGTCACGCCATAGGTGTCTGTCTGATGTGTTTCCTGTTAGCTGTTGCTGAGTAGGCTATCCTGGGGCAAGGCAGGTAAAAATAGGCTCAAAACTTATTTTCTAAAACTTAGTGAGCTGCCTCAGTCTACTGCAGCTCCCTTGTAAGGCAACATCATTCCAAATGCAGTGAGAAATTAAAGGGGGGGTGAAATGCTGTTTCATGCATAGTGAGATTTTTACACTGTTAAAGAGTTGGATTCCCATGCTAAACATGGACAAAGTTTCAAAAATGAAGTTGTAAGTTTGATGGAGTAATTCTGTTCCAAAAATACTCCTTCCGGTTTGTCACAAGTTTCGGAAAGTTTTTTCGAATACGGGCCTGTGTGACGTCAGAGTGGCCGGAATTTCCTTATACGGGTCTTAAGGGCACTTCTCCCGGAAGGGCGCGCGCGCATCTGTAGCCTAGTGCGTGCGAGAGTAGGCCTATGCCCATCAGAGTGCTGGGCTCGGCTGCGCTGCAATAAAAAAAATGCCACCAAAAAAGTGTGTTTTTGGCTGCCAGGGCAAGACAACACTGCACACATTTCCAAAGAACCCAGCGTTAAGGGACCTGTGGATGGATTTTGTTTTTCCAGAGCAGCAACGGAGTTGTGCAAGTGTTTTTGTTTATTCCCTTCATTTCGACGGTAATAGTTTTATAAACAAGGCCCAGTTCAACGCTGGATTTGCAGATCGCCTAATACTAGTCTTCAATCTCAGCCTCGGGATCTGATTCTGGATCAAAAATGTATGGCTGAGTCTGATTGTTAGCCATGGTTTATTTTCGGATGTCACAGCTTCCAGATGCTCTCAACGCAAAAGCTTCGCGCGCTCGTGTTGTGATTATTTAGCTCCGCCCACACGGCACGCCTCCACCCGCTCGGGTTTTTCCGGAAAGACTCGGTACAGCCTATCTTTCTTTTATAAATATAATAAAACTAAAGACTTTTTGGAGATATGAAGGATGCAATACTACTCTATAGGTACTCAAGATTAACATGAGATTGAGTGAAACTGAGTGTTTCACCCCCCCTTTAATCAAATGAGAAAAACAAGTTTTTTTGTTTGTTTTTTTTTGTCGTTGTTTAAATATTTGTTCTCTTACGAGAGGTTCTCTCGTATTGCGTAAGTTTAGCTTACGCTACGGGAAAGATTCATCTTCTCGAGATATTGAAGCCAAAAAATTATCCTTAATTTTGTATTCATTGTCAACGCAGTGCAGCAGCTAGCAGACCTAGAGCAGGCAGTCTTGCGTGCTCATTGGCTGCCCTGCGGGCATCTGCTGCAGCCTATCAGTGAGCCCCGCGTGACGTACGTCCAATGAAGGGCGCCCGCGCCTTCATAGCGTCATAGCCCGCCAGAATGGGCGTGGCTTAGCGTATAAAAGAAGGGGCTTTAGGCTGCATTCCCTGATTTCTGTCTCTTCAGCGAAGCTCTTCGCATCGCTGGATCTGAGAGAAGCCACCGCCGCCGTCGAACAGCGAACAGCCAGCTTAGGACAGCGCTGAGGAAGCCGGCCGTCTTCGCCACCTTCAGCCATCCGTGCGAGCTACGCTATCCGGCGACGTATCCTTTTTTGCTTGTGTATTAACTGTATACTCCTAAAAGAGCAGCGAGCGTCTTTGTAAAGATGCCTCGCACTTCCTGTGGCTCGTGCAGGGCCCCGCTCAGCGTCGGAGACCGCCACATGATCTGCGCTCTCTGCCTGGGCCAGGAACACGCGGAACTCGCCCTCGCTTCCGGGGGCTGCGAGTCCTGTGAAGCGCTTCCAATGTCGACCCTGCGGGCTCGCCTCGAAGCCTTCAACCCGGAAGCAGTAACTCCGCCCTTTGTGGGACCGCGAAAAAAGAAGCGCCGTTCCCAGAGACAGCCGGAACCTGTGGCCACAGCGACGCGCTCGCCGGAGAATCTCCCTCGAGCCTCGCTCTCGCCTTCCCCGCCTCCCTTCACCGACGCGCAGCTGCCGCTCACGAGCCTCACTGCCGTCGCATCTGAGGATGAGGCCGAGGGACACGCCACAAGAGACTGCTGCTCCATCCTGGCATCGGATAGCGAGGATTGGTCGCTAAACTCCGCCTCCTCGTCGATCCAGGAATCCGGCCGTACCCGCGCTGGAGCTGATGCAGAGCTGATGCGTCTGCTGACGCAGGCGGTCGACCGACTCGGGCTCGAGTGGTCACTGCCAAAGGAACCCGCGCTGAACAGGCTCGACGGATGTTTCCTGCATCGCCGCCGTTCAGCTCCAGCAAGCAGGCCTGCTCCGTTTCTACCGGAGCTTCACATGGAGTTGACTAAGTCGTGGAACGCACCCTTCTCATCAAGGCTGCAGTCTCAGGCCTCCGCGTCGCTCTCCCAAGTGGACGGCGCCGCCGAGAGAGGATACACGGCTATTCCTCCTGTGGAAGAGGCGGTCGCAGCGCACCTTTCTCCGCCCTCCGCGAGATGGCGGTCAAGGTCAGCCCTCCCGTCCAAAGCATGCAGAGCCACGTCTGCCTTGGTCGGCCGCGCATATGCAGCCTCCGGCCAGGCCGCGTCTGCTCTACACTCCATGGCTGTTCTACAGATCCTGCAAGCCGACCTCCAGGAGCCAGGACCCAGCTGCGGTCGCGGATTTAAGAAGCGCGACGGATCTCTCTCTCCGCGCCACCAAGACTGCAGCTCAAGCCATTGGACGAGCCATGGCCGCGTTGACCGTGACAGAGAGGCACCTCTGGTTGACGCTCGCGGATATGAGGGACTCGGAGCGCGCCACCTTCCTGAACGCGCCGCTCTCCCCTACTGGTCTCTTCGGCCCAGCGGTGAACGGGATTGTTGACCGTTTTTCGGAGGTACAAAAGACCACGCAGGCCATGAACCTCTTCCTGCCGCGACGCTCAAGCTCCGCCACAGGCCGCTCTCGCGAGAGACAGAGCCAGCCTCCGGCGCGAACCAGCACCCAGCGGCCAGCACAGCCTCAGTCTTCGCAGCGACGCCAGGGCGGCCGCCCTAGATCGCGCTCAGACAGCCGTCACAGACCGCCGCCCCCCAGAGGGCCTCGGCAAAAGATCACGTTAAAGTCTGAGCACGCGAAGCCATCCTAACCGAGAGAGAAAAAAGACGCGCGCTTCCCGCTGCGGCCGGACCGCCGTCAAAAGTTATTTCCCTGTCAGTCCCCTTCATACAGGCTACTGCAGCGGTTTATTTAGCAGCCAACGAGCCGGTTCATTCACCCTCTCGCCTGCACACAAACGCCGTTTTCACGGCGACCCAGAGAAATCTCAAAAAGAGCATAATGTCTGGTCCGGCTCACGCCGCTGGTGTTTTATGTGTAGTAAAAGTGCCCACGCTTCAGTGTTCACCCCTACACACAAGCACATCACATATTGTGTCACCCACAGGGCACACTCTCATAAAGCGCGTAAAAGCCGCTCGAGTGTTGAATGCAAGAAATGTGTCCACAGGTCTGTGCCCACTATCTGCCCGCTCTGCTACACGATCAATACAATAGGTAATGAATGTAAGTCTCGTGCCCGCCAGAGAGCGCTCACGCTTACTAAAACACACCTCCCCCCAGGCGCGGCCCGCGCGTTTGAATGTTATCACAAAACGCATGGCTCTAATAAAACGCTCCCCATCTGTTATGATCGGGGCGTCGAATACACTTGTAAGTCTCGTGCCCGCGCACACGCGCTCACGCTTACAGAAAGCTTTTCCGCCCAAAGCGCTGCTCGCGCGTCAAAAAGTGAGAATAAAACGCTCCCCATCCCTCATGATTGGGACACCTCACAAAGATCAGCCGATCCTGGTTCTCAGCGAGCAACCATTGCCCAGTACCGAGAGCGCGCGCGCCGCGCTCTCGGCTCCGGTTCAGTTTCACAAGCCCGCGAATGGCGGCGGTCTGAACCCGGAGGCCATTCGCCCCCTAGCGGCTCACATAGCTGTATGGGAAACTATCCCAGGGATTTCAGAATGGGTTCTGAGCACAATAAAGCAGGGCTATACACTTCAATTCATTCGCCGTCCCCCGCGCTTTCGAGCCCGGACCGCGACGATAGTGAATGCGGAAGTAGCACACCTACTTCACGCAGAAATAGCAGTACTGCTGTGCAAAGGGGCTATAGAAAAAGTACCGCCTTCTCTGAGCGAGTCAGGCTTTTACAGCCGATATTTTCTCGTACCCAAGAAGGACGGAGCTTTCAGGCCCATCCTAGATCTGAGACAATTGAACAAGGCACTTGCAAAGAGACCGTTCAAAATGCTTACGACCAGGAAAATCCTCGCGCACGTTCGCCCGAGGGACTGGTTCATTTCTCTAGATCTGAAGGATGCCTATTTTCAGATATTACCCCGTCACAGGCAATTTTTGAGATTCGCCTTCGACGGTCAGGTATATCAATACACCGTCCTGCCGTTCGGCCTGTCTCTAGCACCCCGTACATTTACCAAGTGCATGGATGCGGCGCTCGCCCCCCTGAGAACTCAAGGGCTGCGAATAATGAACTATCTGGACGATTGGCTGATATTGGCACAGTCAGAGACGGAACTGTTATCTCACAGAACAGTGCTTCTCAGTCACCTGGAAAATTTGGGTCTCACGGTCAACTGGACCAAGAGCTCATTAATGCCCAGTCAGTCAATTTCCTTTTTAGGAATAGAACTGAACTCTGTGGCTATGACGGCTCGTTTGTCGACACAGCGCGCGCGCCGTGTTCGCCACCTAGCCGCATCTTTCCAGAAGGGCAGCTTTCTCCCTTTGAAAACGTTTCAAAGGATGCTGGGCTGTATGGCATCAGCTGCAGCGGTGCTCCAGCTGGGCCTACTGCGCATGCGCCCGCTCCAACGCTGGTTGAATGCTCGCGCGTCTCGCCGAGCCTGGGTTTCTGGCGGCCAGAAAATCAGAGTGACTCAGACCTGCATAGCGGCTCTGCAGCCCTGGTTAGTAGCCGACTGGTACCAGCAGGGAGTGACGATGGGAACCATCTCTTATCGCAAAGTCATTTCGACAGACGCGTCCAACTCGGGTTGGGGCGCGCTGTTCGAGGGCAGACCGGCCTTTGGCCAATGGTCAGACCAGGAGATGCATTTCCACATAAACTGTCTGGAGATGATAGCGGTCGAGAACGCGCTGAAGCGCTTCCTCCCGTTCATACAGGACCAACATGTTCTCGTCCGCTCGGACAACATGTCTGTGGTTTCCTATATAAACCGTCAGGGCGGTGTCAGATCCAGAAACCTCTGCAATCTGACGGAGCGCATCCTCATTTGGTCCCAGATGCACCTGCGCTCGCTGAGGGCGGCGCATGTGCCTGGCCATTTGAACGACGGTCCAGACAAACTGTCCAGGGACAACGTTCCCCCAGGGGAATGGTCCCTGCACCCCCAAACAGTCCAGAAACTGTGGCGCCTATTCGGCAGGGCGGAAGTCGACCTGTTTGCGTCGAAAGACAACGCTCACTGCCCGATGTTCTTTTCGAAGAACGAGGATGCGCTGGCCCAGGTCTGGCCCAGCCTCCCGCTGTATGCTTTCCCTCCGGTCTCTCTTTTACCACAGGTGATCAAGAGAATCAGGGAAACGCGCCACTCGGTGCTCCTCATAGCTCCGCACTGGGAGAATCAGAATTGGTTCCCGGAACTAGCACGGCTGTCACATACAGCTCCGTGGCCTATTCCGGTGAGGGCAGATCTCCTCTCTCAGGCTTGCGGCTCGATCTGGCATCCCCATCCAGAGCGCTGGTCTCTGCACGCATGGTTGATCAACGGGTATTCGCTACCCTGCCAGAAAGAGTGATGAACACGATCACGCAATCTAGAGCTCCTTCCACGAGAAGGCTCTACGCGTCTAAATGGTCGGTGTTCTCCAAATGGTGCACCGACAGAGATCTGGACCCACGGACGTGCGAGGTTGCGCATTTGCTCACTTTCCTACAAGAGCTGATGGATAAAGGGAGGTCCCCATCCACGCTCAAAGTTTATGTGGCGGCCGTGGCGGCGTTCGCAGTGTCGACGCGCGCCCAGTCACTGGGAAGACATGAGCTGGTCATCCGCTTCCTAAGGGGAGCTAGAAGGATGAATCCGCCGCGCCCCCCGTCGGTTCCTATATGGGATCTTTCCGTGGTCCTCGAGGCCCTGAAAGCCGTCCCATTCGAGCCATTAGACTCCGTGGAGCTAAAATACCTATCACTAAAAACCGTTTTTCTGACCGCGCTGTCATCAGTCAAACGTGTGGGGGACCTGCACGCGCTGTCAGTCAGCGCGACGTGTCTTGAGTTCGGGCCGAATGACTCTAAAGTCATCCTCAAACCTAGACATGGCTATGTTCCAAAAGTGATGGGCACTCCTTTCAGAGCGCAAGTCATTTCACTGTCGGCTCTGCCAGCGTCAGACAGTGAGACAGATGTGAATCTCCTCTGCCCAGTCAGAGCGCTGAGAATTTACACTGCGCGCTCCGCCGTTTTTAGGCGCACGGAGCAGCTGTTTGTTTCGTTCGGTGGGCGCACCAAAGGTCTCGCTGCCTCGAAACAGACTCTGTCCAGATGGATAGTGGACGCTATAGCGGCAGCTTATGCGTCAAAAGGTCTGCAATGCCCTCTGGGCATCAGGGCTCATTCCACCAGAGGCATGGCCTCATCGTGGGCGTGGTCCAGCGGGATTTCTATCCACGACATATGTGTAGCGGCGGGCTGGAGCTCCCCGTCTACCTTTGTCAGGTTCTATAACCTAGAAGTTCCCGCCCTGCAGGCTAAACTTCTGTCAGTTTAAGAGAGTTGTGCGTTCTGCCCAGATATATCATGCTCAGGCCACTCTCACGTGACTCAGCTCTCCTGGTTGAGCTGCACTAGTAGGGTATGTGCTATATGCTTATACAGACCAGCGCGCTGCTCTGTATTCCCTATGGGTGCTTATGTACAAGTGATGGCCCGCGTGGCTGGCCACCTTATTTTTTCCACTTATTTGGGTTCCCCGAGAAACCTCGGCGACTCATGGGTGGTTGCTTGGCGCGCACGGCGTTGACAAAAAGTTCCCGTAGCGTAAGCTAAACTTACGCAATACGAGAGAACCTCTCGTAAGAGAACGTACTCGGTTACTAGCGTAACCTCGGTTCTCTCTAGAGAGGGAACGAGTATTGCGTAACCGGCCGTGCTCGCGCCACGAGCGACTTCGCTTCAGTCGACAGAAACCAGGGAATGCAGCCTACGTTTTGTTTGGATTATCCAGAGCCTGGGATTATCTACACATTTTTTTCCACTTTTTTTGTTTTTTTGTTTTTTGGACTGGATTATCCAGGCATATGTTTGTGTCTTCTCCAGACATTTGTTTTGTTTTATTTTGCCTGGATTATTCATACATTTGTTTTATGTCTAGATTATCCAGAGATTTGTATTGTTTTGTTTTCCCTGGATTATCCAGGCATTTTTGTTTTGTTTTATCCAGATATTTGTTTTGTTTTATCCATATATTTGTTTTGTTTCGTTTTGTCTAGATTGTCCAAACATTTTAGTTTTGTCTAGATTATCCAAACATTTGTTTTGTTTTGTTTTGTCTAGATTATCCAAACATTTGTTTAGTTTTGTTTTGTTTTGTCTAGATTATCCAAACTTTTGTTTTGTTTTGTTTTGTCTAGATTATCCAAACATTTGTTTAGTTTTGTTTTGTCTAGATTGTCCAAACATTTTAAGTTAGCATGTATTTAATACATAGATTAGTTGTTTTTTTTATTTTTTTTTATTGGGAGAATGATGTGTGATAGTCTTGGAAGCATCAGTTGTGAATAGGAAATAATGAATAAATCAGTTATATTTCACATACACCATTTTCCAGCTATTTTTAGTTTAAAAAAAGGGGGAAAAAATGATTTATTTGTTTATAATGATCAATAGCTAAAGCAAACACACACCTTTTTGAGGTGCAAGTTAAAGAAAATAACTATGTAAAGATGCACACTCACTTAATTTTTATTATTACAGATGTTTCGGCAGACAAGCAGCCTTAAGCACACTTAATGTGTGTTTTATCGTGTTTGTGATTGTTGGTGCTCAATTGTTGATGTAGCCTATCTTTTGTTCTCTTAATACAGACTTAAGAAAGAGGTTTTTATTTTATTTTTTAAGCTAACTATTTTATGTTGATTGTGATGTCATTGCTCTCACCTGTGAGTAATTGTTGCTTCTATTTATGTTCTCCGTTTTTTTTAAGAAGTTGTACATTGACAAAGGCTGCCTGAGTGTGCAGTTAAACTCTGTCTTTACAATGAAATATGTTAACCCTCTGTTTTGTTGAATTGGCAGCAAACATATTTACATACATAAATACTGCCTCAAAGTTGATTTCAACATATTAGCATGTAGCCAAAATGAACAAAAAAATACACAGTACTCAAAAAATACTGGTTACATTTATTCAAACCTATTGATATTTTTTAGGACTGAAGAAAATAATCTTAAATTAATTTAGATTGTCCTTGCTTTGTGCACCAGTTGATTACTTTTTGAATTTTATTATCTTTTAGTTTTTTTCACTGAGCATAGATTGCGCTTAGTTTTAATGATACGTGTGATGCTGCTTCAGAACGCATCAATTATTCCTGTTTTAGGCACATGAGACGAGCGTTGATGAGCACACCAGATGTATGTTTCTTTCCATTCATCACTCATCCACGTTTATCATTGTCGACGTATTCTGTTTGGGTGCAAAACAGAGTCTGCTGACGTAGAAGACGTTGAGATATTGCATTCAAAACAACTTTGATGTCAGCACAGTCTTGGTTGCACCGCAATCCATCCATTAAAGAGCACACGGCAGGTAAAGGCATGTTATAATCGGTGATCTCTCTGTCTTGTCTTTCTCGGAGTATTCCAGAGGGAGGGGTGAGAAGATGAGATAAGGTGAGACAGGATAAGATCAATGCTGGAGGAATGCAAAGTATCCTTCTTTGCACCAGCTTAAACCTGGAGGCACAACACGGTCCGAGACTATCGTAAAGCACTCATCTGATAGGGTTTTTTCCTCTTGCTGCCTCATCTGCTGATTAATCTGACCATGTGACGCACACGCACCGACGCATTTTTGTGTACTTTTCTTTTGTCCTACTAGATCTCCTTCTTTCCTACTGGGGTTTATTAAACTTAACTTATCTTAACTTAAACCCTGGTAAAACAGTATACACTATATAACTTTGTCTGTATTTTTGATATTATTACAATTAAATTAAATTATTTATTGAATATTTAAATATAAAATAAAATGCTTTTCTATTGTCCTACTAGCTCTCCTTCTTTCCTACAGGGGTTTATTAATCTTAACTTTACCCATATTTGACCAGGGTTTAAGTTTAAGTTAAGTACTGTCTTTAAGGGTCTTTAATGACTACATTTTAATGATGCTTTATATAGAAAACAAAACAATAAACCAGGAAGAAAACTGATGTTGATGATGACCAGGTTAAATGGTCAGGTTTGCATGACAAACATTAGTTACGTCATACTTATGTCATATACTTATATATATCTATGTATATGTATATACATATATACTTTGTCTGTATTTTTTATATTATTACAATTAAATTAAATTATTTAATATTTTAATATACTTTAAAGTATAATTTATTTATGTGATCAAAGCTGAATTTTCAGCACCATTACTCCAGTGTTCAGTGTCACATGATCCTTCAGAAATCATTCTAATATGATGATTTATTATAAATGTTGGAAACAGTTGTGCTGCTTAATATTTTTTTGGAACCTGGGATACTTTTTTTCAGGATGCATTGATGAATAAAAAGTTAAAAAGAACAGCATTTATTCAAAATATAAATATTTTCTAACAATATAAATATTTACTATTACTTCCTATCAATTAACACATCCTTGAATAAAATGATTAATTTCTTTCAAAAAAGAAAGAAAGAAAGAAAAATACTAACCACAAACTTTTGAACTGTAGAGTACAGTATATTGTTACAAAAGATTTCTAATTTAAATTCTTTTTTATACTTTTTATTCATCAAAGAATCCTGAAAAGGGTATTGATATTTACAAGTATGAATACATTTAAACTGTTTCATATTTAGATACATATATGACCGTGTCATCAGCATAAACTTAGAGATGACAATATTTGAAAATGAGTGGCAAATTATTTATATAAATGATGAAAAGAGGCCCCAATATTGAGCCTTGGGGCACACCTCTTTGTTAAATTGTTTTTCCACAACAGTGGGTGTTGTTAGCTTGTTCTGGGTCATTGCTAGGTGGTTGCTAGTGTGTTCTGGAAGGTTGCAAAGCTTTCCTCAACACGCTTAAGACTTAATATATATTTAGACAAGTTTAAGACTTAATTTGTGGCAAAATTGCTTAACCAGGTGTACCTGATGTGAAATATGTGCGTGGAAATATTTTGCCCTCACACAAAAATCTTGTTCGCACCGATTCCTATGGAAATTTCTGAATTTTGCCCAGAAGTATTTGCTGAACAGTGGTAAATGTGACCACAGACTTAGTGGAGTTAAGGGTCATATCACTAACACTAAGTCAATAGTAACAGTGATGCTCGTCTTAGCAAACACCGCTAATGAACTCTGGTTCTACAGGAAGCTCTCTGTTTCCATCAAGTTTTATGTTGGCCTGAGAAACATGCTCAACTGCTGGGGAAGTGGAATTACCGTTTAATTAATGTTTAGCTTGAGGCTGGAGCTCTTGGTGGGGGGTCAGTTTGGCATTTTCCCACAATGCTCTGCAAGTCTGCGTGTGTTTGTGTGAGAAACAGAGAGGAATACAGTTGCACAGCACCTGGATGCTTTTCTCTGCTCTGTCATTAACAACCACTGAGTCCGGCCCAGTCAGCATATGCGTTTTTGTGTACTTGCACAAATGTGGGTGTGCATCCTTGTTTATTTCAGCATCATTAGAACGCACATCTGAATACCTTGTAAAAGTGATCAGACTGGCATTTTTTGTTTTGCAAACGATAAAACATCTGAAATATCCCATGGACTTCTATTAAAGGGAAAGAAGCCAAGTCATAAAATGTCGTTGAGACTTGAGGTTGGGCTCTTTTGATATCTAAAAACACCCATGGAAAGAAATAAATGGCAGGTGTGGCGACTCTAAACATATTCTTGGGCACCAAGATTATTAAAGTCATGAGAAATTGGGGAGATAATAATTTGCGCTATATGTCAAAAATCTTTTATTGATCATCTCTGAAAATGACTGTGTACTTTCCCTAAATTGGGCGTTGCTAGAGTTCAAAAGAGGATACATTTAATTTTTACTGCTCTGCCAGATCCTTTTGTTTATCTTTTTTATTTGATTCTTTCTCTTTCTTCATTATCATCATTATAGATGTTGATCTTTCCATGACTCCATACTCCATGTTTCACTGCAGTGAGTGTGTCTTGGAAGCGTCGCCCTGGTTTCATGTTCAAAGTCCTCCATTGCTCATAATCACATCACAGAATGTGGTGTTGAAGAAGCCGTGTTGGCCATAGATGAACGACCGGTGATCATCTGCTATGTGTATTACAGCCTTTGAGGTATGTAGATTTTGCACAGATAAAACACATGAAAGAATGTAGACTGCCGAACCTGTTTTCATTCAATCCAAGAAGTCCCAGAATTAATATTTTTAAGGTGACGTTCACACAGGATGCGTTCTTACTCATTTTAGGTGTTGGTCTACCACTGCAAAAAAGGACTCATAAATTTGTTTAATTTTTACATATCCATCCATTTTTGTTATTCATCGGTGTAAAAAAACACAAGCTGAAATGTCACAAACTATTTTACAAATGAAAAACACTACAATTTAGATTGTATTCAGGTTTGGCCCACTGAGTTGAGGGCATTTGTAAGAATAGCGAGTTTGTGGCGACTCACGGCGGAGATAAACTGGAAAATGAGCTTGAATTGTTGAGTGAATGAGAGCAAACAATACTTCTCTCCATTAGCCTTTGAAACCAGTTCTAAAGAGAACAATGATTTCAGTTTGGCTCAATGGAGATTTTGTTAAGTTACTGCATTTCAAAGCCAATACTTTTGGAAAAAGCGGCAGGAGACAAACAAACATTCGCTCGAAAGATCTTATCTGTGATGATCATATCAGCGATGATTGAGCACTGCTTATTTTTAAATCTGCTTAAAACTTTATAGTTTGCGTTTTGAAACCTATAATTTGACTCAACGTCCTCTTACTTGCAGGGCATAATGATGTCCCATTTTATGCTTCTCATAAACGAGTCATTTGTCTCACAGTTTGTCTATTTTCTTTTCTGTACAATAATAGTATAGGCGCCAGTTTCAGCTTTAAGTGAGTGTGTCTTAACTGTAATTGAATCAGCCTTTATTTTCCAGGAATTTAATCAAGTGATTATCTACAACGAGAAGGAAAGAACATCAATCCGAACAATGAATACTTTTTTTTTTTTTTTTTTGCTTGTTTGCTTTTTAATAAAGTTTAGAAAATAGAGTTGCTGCTTTGTTTGGCTGCTAAACCCTTGAGTAATTACTTTGACCTCAGATTAAATGATTTGTTCACTCCCCTCCATGTAAACCTGCAACATTAAACAGACATTTTGGATGAACTCAATAATGTTTGTGACGGTTCTCAAACTCCCTGCCAGCTGGTTCTTCTTAATATCTGCCAGTTTCCGTTCAACAAGAACCCGTACAAATTATCATTTGATTAAGTTTTAATAGTTTAAGTTTGGTTTGTTTACTTGTTTAACCCCTAGCTCAGCACATTGTGAGGGATAACGCTGCGGGCGCTGGATTCAACCAGAGCGTATGCTCATGTCCCATCGATGCCTCTGCCTTTAGTTCTTTTCTCTTCCTCTAATCATTCCCCTTATCACTTATTTATAATTTACAGACTGCCAGTGTTGTCTGCTTCCACACAAGGGAGGTACAAAAGAGAACTTTTTGGGATGTTGTGATGTTAGAAGCTCCCGTAAGACTTAGGACTGATTTAACTTTGTTTGTCAGAAGATTTTGTTTTTCGTCAACACTTTAAAATACGTTTTTATTTGTAAGCATTAGTTAATGTATTAACTAACATTAACAACAAGTGAGATATTTTAAAGTGTTTTTCGTCAACACTTTAAAATACGTTTTTATTTGTAAGCATTAGTTAATGTATTAACTAACATTAACAACAAGTGAGATATTTTTACAACATTTATTAATATTGGTTAACTTTTGTTCATACAAATGTTCCTATAAGTAATATAACCAGATACAATTTTGATCTTAAAAATTTATTTGTAGACGCTGAGATTAACTAAGATTACTAAATGCTGCAGAAGTATTGTTCATTGTTAGTTCGTGTTAACTGCTGTTGTTAACTAATTTTAACAAATGAAAGCTTTTTGTGAATTGTTACATTTGTTTCACAATCCGGCTGCTGAAAGGTTTTTCTTCAATGCCTCACCTCTGAAACAACATTCTTTTTCTTCCTGATGTCACAATCAATCAAATTTCTAACGGATAAAATCAATTCCTGCCTTTTTTTCTACTCCAGTGAATATATTTTTTTCAAATGTCACATTATTGAACTAAATACCTTAACGGGAAACCACATTTCTTTAAATGTATGTAATTTAATAACTTTATATGTATATAGTAATACGTTTTTGTAAGCAGTTTATTGTGTGAATAATAACATTGCAATCTCGATTTTAGCTATAACAGCTACATTTTATCTATAGCTTGAAGCTGGGAAGTTTCAATTTCAAAGTAGCTTCAAGTTAAGTCAAGTCAAGTCATCTTCATAGGAAAAGGATTTATTACCGGAATCTTGAGATCGCAATAGACATGAAGGATTATAATGCGTTGTAAATTATATATATTATAGGATTATAATGCTCTTATAAAGAGCTCGCTCAAGTACTGCAGAGCTAAACCATTTAGTGCTTTGTAAGTAATCAACAATATTTAAAAATGCATACGATGTTTAATAGGGAGCCAATGCAGTGTTGACAGAACCGGGCTAATATGGTCATATTTCCTGGTTCTGGTAAGAACTCGAGCTGCTGCGTTTTGTACTAGCTGTAGTTTGTTTATTAAGCGTGCAGGGCAACCACCCAGTAGAGCATTACAATAATCTAGTCTTGATGTCACGAACGCATTAACTAATTGTTCCGCATTTGTCAAAGATAGCATATGGCGTAATTTAGGTATATTTTTAAGATGAAAAAATGCGGTTTCACAGATACTAGACACGTGAGTTTCAAATGAAAGATTGGCTCTCTTAAGGGCCCGGGTGTGCTCGTTGTACCACGGCGTTGGACTATTTTCTTTAATTTTCTTTGAGCGCATCAGAGCAACTGTGTCTAAAGTGCTGGAAAAGAGAGAGTTAAAAGTTTCTGTTGCAATATCAAGTTCTTCTAAACTATCCGGGATGCTGAGATGATGAAACTGATTGGAAGATTATTGATAAAGCAATCTTTAGTGGCAGAAGTTATAGGTCTAACATATTTATAACACGGAGTCGGCTTTGCAGCCTTGGCTAAATGTAATTTACATGAGACTAGATAATGATCTGAGATGTCGTCGCTCTGCTGCAGAATTTCAACAGCATCAACATCTATTCCATGTGATAGTATTAGATCTAGAGTATGATTACGACAATGAGTAGGTCCTGACACGTGTTGTCTTACTCCAATTGAGTTTACAATGTCTTTAAATGTCTAAAAACTTTTTCATTATCTACATGTATATTAAATATTACTATAAATTACAGCAACACCTCCCCCTTTGCCTTTCAGACGAGGTTCATGTTTATAACAGTAATCTTGTGGGGTTGACTCATTTAAAGTAATGTAATCGTTTGGTTATACCCAGGTTTCTGTCAAACACAGCACATCTAGATTATAATCTGAGATCATATCATTAACTAGGAGCGATTTTGAAGTAAGGGATCGAATATTCAGCAACCCAAGCTTTATAATTTGCTCCTCTGTATTATATCTGGTTTTTATTTGTTGAACATCAATTAAATTTTTAAGCTGACGTTTTTTGCATTTCCAAATTGGGGGAACAGACACAGTCTCTATATGATGATATCTAGGTGAAGGAGGCTCTGTGTGATGGGATTTATCTGACCTTGGTGACGCGAGGCCGCTAGCAGACGGTCGGTTTAGCCAGTCTGTCTGCTTCCTGACCTGAGCCCCAGGTTGTCATGTTTTATCTCTAAGACTATGAGCCAAATTACTAGAGAGAAGAGCAGCACCAGCCCAGGAGGGATGAATACCTTCTCTTTTCAACAGGTCAGGCTTGCCCCAAAAACTCTTTCAATAGTCTATGAATTCTACATTATTAATCGGAGACCACTCAGACAACCAGCAATTGAGTGAACACAATCTACTAACTATCTCATCACTTCAGCGTACAGGAAGAGGGCCAGAGCAAATTACAGTGCCTGACATCGTACTTGCGGGTGCACACACCTCTTTAATATTAATTTTGGTGATCTCCGACTGGCAGAGTCGAACATCTTTAGTGCCGACCTGAATAATGATTTTAGAGAATTTACGATTAGCATTAGCCAGCACTTTAAAATTTGCTTTGATGTCAGGTGCTCTGGCTCTGGCACTCATGTGTAAAATGTAAAACTTGTTGTCATACCAGAAAGACTGACTCCGTAAACTGCTGTCATGCCAATGGTATTAAGAAACTCTGGTATATCGGCTGTTTAGAGATTTGATGGCAAGATCCGCTTTAGTGGTTGGCTAGATTAGCGTGTAACCTCAAACTAGCACACATGAGTGGTGCAACCCATTCATTGCTTTCTAAACTGCTTACAGGTATACAGACTCATTTAACGTTCTGAATTTATTACTGGATCAGAGCGCATACACGGGTAAACAAGCTCATAAAGGCTCAAATGAGGAATAGTTTAGAGTTGTTTGTGATGGTTTCAACATGTCATAGCGACATTAATTGAGTTAGCTTCAAGGCATAGACATAGGCCACATGACATCTATAAAATCTATACGAAAATATATATCTATAAAAGACGATTACATTAGAATATAAGGCATAAATGCATTAAATCCACCCAATCCTTGCCCACATGGTCTTTCTAACTTCGGCCATTTTGCCAACTTCAACCACTTGCCCTCTATCCCACCAAACTCAGATCCCTTGACCCGAACACTCAAAATGATTGATGGGAAGAGTATGTTTCTAAATGACTACTTTTCTGATTGGCTAAACAAGAACAGGCTGTTGCCCTGATGCTTTTTTTGTGTGTGTTTACAGAGCCTTGGGCTGTCGCAGATACATGTGTGATTTTTCACAACAGCTATTTTAGTCATATCTGTCAGGTAATAGAAACATTTTATGCTTGTTAAAAAAGTTGCTTACAGCACCTTTAACATGATCCATATTTGCTTCAACAAAACTTGGACATGCATCAATTTGGAGGTTCCTGACATATCCAGCCAACACAACCACATGCCTGTAATTATAGATAATTCATAAACGTTCCCTCAAACTTAGACGTGCCAAGACATGCAAGTCTACAGTTCTCACGCTAGACTGTGAGACTAATTAATTCAATATTGCAACTGGGAGATTAAAGTCTTTTTGCATGTGACAGTGCAGCGTGGAAGGTGCTGCTTTGATCTGCATATCTGTCCACTCTTTTGACTCTTTCGCAGGCTTAATGAATATTTTGCTTCAGTTGTGCTGTCATCTATCACCACACAAATGACAACCAGCCACAGGATAAACTAGTTTACCGCACCTCTCACCTCATCTTGAATTGTTTGTCCTCTTTAGCAGATTCATTTTGATAGTGGTACATTCTTTTTTTTTTCTTTTTTTTTTTTTTGCAGTTGGTAAGCTGGAGGAAGATTACAGGTGAGGGCATTTTCAAACCTAGCAGTAAAAGAAACAAAACACAGTAAAAGAAACGAAACACAGAAAGTCATGTCTGCAAACAATTGCTTGCAGCCATCGTATTCCAAGTCTAAAATAAATAAATAAAATAATTAGGTTTATGGTTGTTATTAATAAAACCCTCTGGGTTTGACGAACTAGCTGGCCCGTTCTGTTGACGTTTATGGTCATACATTAAAGATAAAAGAAATATATCATAGATAAAAGAAATATACCATTCGAAACTGTGAAGGGTAAACGGCATTTGTGTCTACTTACAATCAAAACAAAACTTTATGCTTTTGTAAAATAAAGAAAACAACCAGGGTGTGCTTTTTGCCGTCTCTGTCTCCATGGACATTTTTGTGGAGTGTGTCACAAATATGAAACAAAACCCAGCGAATACTTGTGAAGAAAGCACAAATGCCAGGGCATGTCAAAATTTCTCCAGGGTTTTTAGTCAGTTATTTGTGGTTCCAGAGGAAGAGAAGTAATAAATATGTTTACTTCTCACTTAATCGTTAACTAATCTACATTTACTGTTGAATTATGGCCTATTGAAATTGTAGTGCTAACACCTATATCATAAACACCATACTATTGTGAAACCTCAAACATTTAAAGGGGGTTTGTTTAAAGGGGCGGCAGTGGCTCAGTGGTTCATGTAGATTGTCTACAAACCGGAAGGTTGGTGGTTCAATCCCCGGTTCCACCTGACCAAGTGTCGAGGTGTCCATGAGCAAGACACCTAACCCCTGCTGCTCCCGACGAGCTGGATGGCGCCTTGCATGGCTGACACCGCCGTCGGTGTATGAATGTGTGAGTGAATGGGTGAATGAGAGGCAAATTGTAAAGCGCTTTGGTGGCCATTCGGTCTATGAAAGCGCTATATAAATGCAGTCCATTTACCATTTGTTATATTTTGGGTTTGAGATATTTAAAAAAAAAAAATATTAATAAGACTCTGACCACATTTTTTTTTTTTTTGCTTTCATTATTGTGCTAATACTGACACAAGACAGCAAATAAAATAGTCAAATAAAGTTTTGTAAACATTGTGACAATTGTAAAAATGCAATTTCTTCATTTATTCATGCGGCAATGTGTCATGTTTATGGACTTTCAGTTTGTTGTCATCAGTTTTCTTTGATCTTAGTTTGTCTGACCTAGTTTCTCAGTTCGTTTGATTACTCATTTCGTTCACCTGTTGTCATTTAATTGGCTAATTTCCCTGGTGTATAAATACTCTCTGTTTGGTTCAGTTCAATGTCTGGTCACTGTCAATGTTAGTTGTGTTTATGTTACCTGCTACCTTCCAGAGTATTCAAGTTTCCTATTAAAGGACTATTTTGTGAGATTTCCAATTTAAAGTCTCTTTGGATTCAGTCTGGAAGTACAGTTACTCTGAAATATTAAGTCAGTAAAACTCAGAAGCCAAGTTTCAAAACTTGAATATATTGATAATCTTTATTAGATTTAGAGAGTACAAGATATTGAAATGTACAGTGCAAATTGGTTATGCTACATTTGTTTTGACGGATCAAAGTTGTTGTTTTTTTTTAAACAAATTTAATTGAACATTATTATTATTATTATTATTATTATTAATTGCATGACAAGCTCATTGAAACTGTCATTAGCACGAAATAGGGTCCCACTTTATATTAAGTGGATTTAAGTACTATGTACTTACATCGAAAAATAAGTATACTGTACTTATTGTGTTCATGTTGTATTGTCAAACACTTTTGCTGCTACTGAGATGTGATACGGGTAAGGTTAGGGACAGGTGTGGGGGTGTACGGGTCAGGTTAGGGACGGGCGTGGGGGTACGGGTAAGGTTAGGGACGGGCGTGGGGGTACGGGTAAGGTTAGGGACGGGCGTGGGGGTACGGGTAAGGTTAGGGACGGGCGTGGGGGTACGGGTAAGGTTAGGGACGGGTGTGGGGGTATGGGTTGGTTTGAGGTGTAAGGGAAGGGTCAACTGTGTAATTACAAATGTTATTATATGAATTAATGATAGCTGTAATTACATGCAGGTATTTTTTAAATATAAGCACAATGTAAAACATGTATGTACACAATAAGTCCATTGTATCAAATTATTATTAATTTCAATGTTAGTACATAGTAGTTGACCCAAAATCACCAAAGTCGAGCGATGAACACACTGTGCATCAGTCCTTGCATTTGGAATAAGAACAAAAGCAGGTTTTCTAATAATGTATTCAGTCTAATTGCATATTATGATAATTGTCCTTCTTGCAATGTCATAAAAGGGTTCAAATTTATTATAAATTCACAATATCATGCAGCATTACTTGAGTCACAAAAGTTGTGTAATCCAAACAAAATTCTAGTTTTTAAAAATCCTTTTCTCAGAGTTCTTTAGGAGTCTATTAAAAGTTCTGCTGTAAAGTGATTCAGGAATAAAGCGACTCTCTTTTCTGAAATACATTGTTTCCAAAAACATCTTTAGTTTTAATTTGTATTATATGCCCCTGTCTAGTGAAGAACAATGCCCAAAGCTGTGTACTGGATCTTTCCAGTGAATCAGGATCTATGACTAAGACATTTGGGAGAAAAACAACACGGAGGCAGCAACCTATCATCTGTGAGTAACTCACACAGGAAACACCGACCACGCATATGAAAGTCAAATAGATGCTTATAATCTTCTTAATCTCTCACTAATGCAGGATCTTTGTAGGCATTCTCATATTAAACTTTGAGTCGAGTGGTTCCTCCAGCGTTAATGATGTAAGTGTGCTCGAAATGCTAAAGATGGTACCCGACTAAATCTTGTTCCTCACTCGATGACATAAGATCAATTCTCACCACAGTCTTTGTCTTATTCGGACACTAAGTCAATATTTTTTCTCAGGATGACACAGGAATGGATGACACTGTCTTGTGTGAGTGTATGCTGCATGCTGGGGCAAAATGATGGTCTGTTTTTGTGAAGAAGATAAGTTTGAAAACTCAAATGGCACAGTTTTCATATAATGTAGAATAAAGGATTTCTGAATTCAGCAATAACTAAATGGCATTCATTACAGGTCGTATACTACTGTCCAAAATTAATTAATTCATTAATTTATTCATAATTAATATTTTTCAAACCTTCAATTCATTTTATTTACTTTTACCCCAGATAAAAACATTTATCATTATTGTTCATTTTGAATCATAAATATTACGACATGTACTTAAACTAGCATTGACGTCATAGAAAATATGATATTTTTATAAATATTACTGATCGTGACATACTGGTCCTCTTTCTGATATATATTCCTATTATTAATTTTTTTCTTGTCATCTGATAAGAAAATGGCTTCCTATCTTTTAGTTACCACACGTACTTACATTTGGTGGACAATTTGTATGATTCAATACAATAACAATAATTTACTGCTTTATTATTTATTTATCTATTTTATAAAATGAGTAAAATTTCATTTTAAATTTAGATTTAATCCCTATAATTATTTGAATTTATTTTTATTTAAAAAATATATATTTTGAGAAGATGAAAAATGTTAATCATAGAAGAGGTGTATTAAGATTAGTTTTTGTATGAATTTAAAAAAAAAAATGTATGTAACTTTGAACAAATTGGCACAGATTGCGTACATCAGAACCATCAATAAACTAGTATTTCTTTGCCATGCATATTTGTTGATTTTCCAGTCTTTGGAAGTTCTCATGTGAAGTTTTAATACTGAATGTTTTAAGTTAATAAAATAATAAGGGAAGTGTAAAACCAAGACAGACGGCCTGGCCTGATCTTTGCCCCACTGAGATCCCAAAACCGAAAGTAAGTCAACTTATTTATTTATTTACTTACAAGATTAACCGGGCATTTCCACACTTGTTATCATAGGGGTAACCTTGAATTCAAGAGATGTTCACTTTTATTGTTCGTTCAGAAAGCATGCGATAAAATGTTAAATTTCAAATCCTACCACTTTTGCACTTTGTTTGATATGGCTTTATTTTATTTAATGGGTTCTCGTTTGGTGTGTGTGTGTTTTGTGGAGTTCTATAGAGACTATCGCTGTCAAATTAAGCACACATTCCTGATTCAGTAGTGCAAATGAAAACAGCTGTTTTTTTCTTTCTATGTACATTTCTCCGACACGGCCTATTAATCACTCTTAAGCAGCATGTCAGTCTATAAAGGTGCGTTCCTCACCTTATCTTTTCCCTGTAATGACCCACAGCATTTCAAAAAGCCATATTCATCTTCAGTCCCGCTGACACAGCTGTCAGACTGACTGATTGATATACGTGTTCACAGGTGGTAGAAATAAAAGACGGGTATAATTAGGTCCTTGTTTTTTGGGGTCTGCAATCTTAAAAATATAAGTTTCAAAAGGAGTTTTTGCAGCGATGCCATAGAAGAACAATTTTGGTTCCCCAAAGAACCTTTATGTAAAGAGCTATTTTTCCAAGTGTAAAGGACATTTTAAAATCTGGAGAACTATAAAGAAACATTTGTGCAATGAAAATGTTCCATGGATGTTAAAGTTTCTTTACAGAAGCACAGATGCCAATAAATAACCTTTCTTTTTAAGAGTGTGGAAGTAGTCTTTCTATCCTCTTTTCACAGTCCTTAAACAAGTTGTCCTGGAACCTCCTAGACACAAGTCCATTAATGAAAAAGTTTGTTGGAAAACTACTTGACAGATCCTGACCAGAAGGTGTCTGGTATGTTTTGAGTTTATCTCCTTGTTTAAAATTGATAACCTCATCCAATCCTCTCAGAGCCAAATAAGGAGGGATATTGAGTGTCCTATCATTCCAGGGAGGAGTTCTTAAGCTTTGCCAAAGACAAGGTTCATTCCTATTAAAAGCTGTTTGGCTTGGCCCTGTTTTAAGTTTAGTCACTCAAGCCAACAAGTACATCTGCACACCGCACCTCCCTGTACCTGTCGAAAACATCTCGTACAATCCATTATAGAGCGTCGTCACAAATCGCAGAATTTGAAAAGGGAGCCGTCTCAAATTCTGCACATTGAATACACATCTGAAGATGAATAAACCCTCAAAAGCCTTGCCTGATCTAGGCCGACACTATGGTGCTGTCTGGGTAGCAGTTACAGTAATTCCACTACAAGCTAGTGGCCTAATTATTATTGGTAACACCTTATGTTATATGTGGGTTAGGGTAGTTACTATAGTAATAAGGATAAATCATGCATAATTACATGCAATTAACCCTACACCAAAACTCTACAAATTATTCCCCTGCATATTACATAAATACATATGGTTAATTAATATTAATTAAATGTGTAATTACACTGTAATAAGGACACCTTAATATAAATTGTAACCGTTATATTATATTATACAGCATTATAAATATTCTCTTTTTTTTTTTTGCAATTGTGTGCACCAATAAATAATTCACTGTAACTCCAGGAGTGTGTCTTACCAAAGTCAATAGTGTCCATTTTTATGTTATGTTAATATAATATTTAAGAAAAATAATGTCAATCACAACCAAACCAAATGGGTTTAACTAAATGCATACATTCACAATGGAAAATAATGTATGGATCAAATTTGTGAAAGGTTGCACAGAGTTTATCTTTCCTCGATGGAAAATAAATCAAAACGTCTCTTACAGGAGTAATTTATGTGTCCCGGCTGGCAAATAAAGCGATGCTCCCTTTTGCATCCGTAACATTACCAGCTGGAGTTGCCTTCTTTGGAAGAAGTGGTGCCAGAACAACATCAAGTATTAATCACACCATGTCCTTTCCCTGACACCATTCCAAATGCCTTGTTGTTCACTTAGCGCAAAACAATCGAGCCATCCATCCTTTTGAGAGGGAAAGTAATCTGACTTATGTTTGTATAACATTTGATGGGGTCTGAGCAAAAGCAGCCTGGCATTTATGTCCTCTTTTCCCCCTAAACAAGGATGAAAAGCAATTCATTCTGTGGAATCTAAACTACGCCCATAATGTCTGCACATTCCCTATACTCAGAGAAAGGTTACCTTGTAAAGAGGTACATCTATACAGCCATGAGAATGACTGCGTCTTTTCATGCGGTGAAAGATGGCTATCTAGTACTCCACAAGGTTAGACCTGGAACAGTTTACGTGTTGTGCTAGGAAGAGGTTTCAATCATTGGAATACCAAAGCACATTATTCACTCACAGCACCAATAATAATAATATGGCAGCTTCCAGATATTTGAACAAAAACAGGCTGATGTCAAAAGAACTTTTGAGTTCATCAAATAACTTTTTTATTTTCTAGTTGTTGAGATAATTATCATGTGCAGGGGCTTGATGATAGTCAGCGTGAAACGTTTTTTTTTGCAACCCATTTTACTTCTGTAATCTAATGTAATCGTATCCATCAGCAATTGATCGGATGGTGAAAAGTGGTTGGAGGTGATGATTTCATGTTGACTTTAAGGACAAACCCCGGGAGTGAAATTGAACACGACCAAAATCTCTCCAATATTCTTGAAAACGTTTGGGGATATGGAACACGATTTTTGGAGGGAATCTGATATTAATGAACTCTAATGAAAGCTGCGGTATGCAAGTTAAAAATGAAAAAAAAAAATCAGTTTCCATCCATATACTTTTGTGCCCATTTTAGGATATTGCATAAAAAAACGCTGGATGGAAACACCAAGATGTTCCAATGAGGGGGATAAAAAAAAATCGGATAAGAAGACATGCGCATAAACTATGATGGAAACATGTTTACCAAATAAATGCCCCGCAAAAAAACAAACAAACAGAAGATCTGATTGGATAACTGGACTAACCAGTGGACCAACCACATTGCACAGGATCTTAATAAATGTTGGTTTGGTCATTCTGAAATGCCTGAGCCAAAGCCTGTCTTTAAAACGATTTGCTTTAATACCCTCCAAGAAGTAAAAAGAGCCACAGTGGCTTCACTGACTGCAGCAACTTACATTTCTATTGTAGATATTTTGCGGCAACTTTCTGGCAAGTTTTGTTCTCTTGAACACATGGGATGGAAGCGCTGCTTTATTCGCAAAGGTTGTCTGCGATATTCCAGTTTTGAGCACAAGTTAATTAGTTACTGAGAAAGCACCAAGTTTATACGTCTGTGGATACTTCTCACATTTCCTTGGTTCTCAGAAGCAGAAGTCGGCATGCTTGTGTGAACCTCTAGTTTTGAACGAAAACAGCATCTTCTCTTCTCTGATGAGGTGTTTAATGGCCAATCAACCAATAGCAAAACCACAACCATTTTACCATAACCACAGTTTTACTCGGATATACGTCACAATAGGGAAGAAAATACATATTTTTGGAAATAACCAGTTCATTATGATTGTTAAACATTTTCTCACATAGTGTACATTGAAGTACACATTGAGAAAAAACATGGATCATCATATTTTAGGGTCCTTGGCATTTGAATGTTCTGAAGCCCATTGACTTTCACTGGCTGAAAAAGCAAAAACAAAAACAGCACAATTTTAAGGATTGATATTGTCTCTGCATGGTGAATGTTTATGAAACCTGTTTTGATAGAGTCCAGAAAGAGTGCTGCATCTCTGTATTTTATTATAGCGATGTAGAAGATGTATCTCAACTCAAACTTTATCTAAATAATAATAATTTAAAAGAATCAATACGGAACAACAAAGAGGCCAAAGCTATCTGAGATGGTTGTAAATGAGTATGGTGTTGTCCTGATGAATGTCTGTTGATTATGGAAGTGAAGGATGGTGAATCGCCACCCGTAGTTCCTTTCATCAGAATGTCTTCTCCAGAACTCAGACTTGTTTACATGATTCAAGGTGATATGAAACATATACCTGCATCACTGCATTACGTCTGTTTCAGATTCATATCACCCAACACATTTTTCTATTTCCTTCTGCATGAACAGTAAATGTCACATACAGTGTGATGTTTTCTCATGATAAGATGTGCAGGAAAGATGTCTGATTTCCATGTTTCAATAGAACCCCTGTGAAATGGCTTGAAATGTATAATCCTGTGGACATATTTCCCTTTTTTTATATTTGGTTTCACAGAGTCTGTAAGAAACTCCATACAGAAATATTTGTAAAAAATAAAATAAAACTTGTTTGAGAAGCTATTTCATTTACATCACAAAAGGGAAGAAAATAATTTCACAGCTTCTGTTTCATGCTGACTTTAAACACTCCTATGTTTTTTGTCAAAATACATTCTCTTAACCTAGTTTATCATTCATTGACTACTATTAGTTTGCCAAACGGGGTTGGGTTCCCCAAAAAGTGTAAACATTGAGCCCTCCAGGCACCAGCTAAACAGCGAGAGCGGTCCTCTCAGATCCGTCAATCTCTTTCCGGCTCAACCAATAGCGATAGTTTGGGGGCGTGGCTACGGTAGCAGGCGGAGCCAGAGGGGGTTTAGAGGACGTGGGACCACGGCTGACATGTTACATGGGAAAATACATTCAGCTTTGGGTACAGGAGTGCAAGCCAAAATTCACTGCATTTAGATCTTGAAAGAATAAACGGCTCATGAAGCAACCGGGGTATTGAGATGCAATGTGCTACAATGGATGCTTCACAAACATCATCATGCACCCGTTCAGAAAGACAAATATATTGTTTACTTATATGGGCACGTCCCATGATGGCACACGTACATCATGGATACATCTATTTGATGTCTGCATTTACATCTGCAAGATGTATTTTTTTAAAGAGTGTTTGCTCATCTGCAATATGTCTCTTTGGACCTGTTTACAGCTGGTATTAAGATGGTATTGGTCGATCGGATCACAAGAAGACGGGGGAGGCACATTCCCTTTTACACCTGGTGTTTTAATCCGTCTCTTTTGTCCACTTTCAACCACCTCTGTCCTGATTTATTCGAGGGGAGGGTCTATGGGCGGGTAAATATATTGGTTTTTCAGATCTATTGATCTAATTGACAAAATAAGTTCTCGCAATTTACATATGAACGCACCTGGAGACGACGGAACAACATACGGAGAACATTAGCTTTCTTTGCTCAGACAGCCGCAAGACTGAGTAAAGGCTGATTTATACTTCTGCGTCGGACCTACGCCGGAGCCTCTATGCTAGGCAACGCGTTGGTTTTCATTTATACTTCTGCACCGTTGTCCGCGTTGACGCGCAATTACACATGCAGAGGGAGTAAGTGAAACCTGAGGGAGGGGTTCTAGCAGACCAATCACAGCGCTTGCGTCCGCGTAGGATTGACGCGTTGTTACATTTTTGGAGAGGTGCACGTCAGGGTACGCCGTAGGGTACGCGTGCTACACACAGCCTATGGCGTAGCTACAGCGAGAGTTGACACAGAAGTATAAATTGGGCTTTAAGCCTGTTTTATGCTTCTGCGTCGAATCGACGGCGTACCCCCGCAGAGCCCTCTGCGTCGCCGCGAACCCCTCTCCGACCCCTCCGCCGTAGCTCGATAGATTCAACGCGATGCAACGCAACCTGATGCAGAACCATAAAACGGCCACGACGCCGTAGGAGTGACGGCGTAGCTACGCCATGGAGTTGACACAGAAGTATAAATTGGGCTTTAGTGTTAGATATCAGGAAAGGTGAGAGAACATTTAGGTACGCTTTTTCATCATGAAACCAAACTTGTTTCTCCAGCAGACAAAGTTTAAATCCTGTCTGACTAGCCGCTTCCCATAATGTTTACTCATTACAGTAGGTCAGAAGACGGACAGTAGATGATATTTAGTGGCAGGGTCTAAAAATATATTTCCTGTCAAATGTTGAATAGACATTTAGAAAATGCCATGAAGATATTTATGATTTAGAGTGTATGTAAAACTACATTTGTCAGATGTTTGTACACAAGAGATGTTTTCCAGATTAAGTGCTCTTTAGCAGATATCTTAGAGGCGTACCTGTGCTATCTGAGTCATGTCAAAATGCCTCTGGTGCAGATATACATTATCTAGACAGGATGTTAGTCTACTCGATTGCTTACTCATCATGACAGATAGCACTACAGCTAAAAGTATCCCCAATATGTTTGACTCTTTATTGAAAGTATCCTAGTTTTACCTGTTGAGACATGCCTTCACAAGTGAGAGATAATTGTGATATTTCTGTCAAAAAATGATCGTTTGCAAAATATGCTTTATGTTTGTAGTTCCGGTAGGTATAGTGTCACAGAAACGACATACTTCACCTTTAAGAATGAAATAATGTGGCAGTTTCATCCGGTTGTCTAGTGAATCTTTAATCTCGTAATATTTATGGAATACTCCTCAAACAGATATAACCCAATTCTATTTTTAGGATGGTGTCTTTGCTAAATATGTTACTGTCATAGCCGCCAAACTCATACAATCGCTGTTATGATGACAAAGGCTGCTTGCATAACAATGGAGACAGACAAAGTAATAAGTGAAGAATTACAGGCATGTTAGGTGAGCGAACTGATCAAATATTAACTCTGGGATTTTATGTGCGTGACTGCGCTCGCCAGACCAGAAATACACTTGAAAGCGTGTCAGTCAAACAGACAGGTGACGAGGTGAAAGGAACTGTTAAAGAAAGACAGGAATGGCCTGAGAGAGAGAGAGACAGAGGGGAAGAATGAGTACATTTGCTGTTGTACAGCCTAAAGCAATACATCTCCCTCGAGACACGTCTCTCCTGCTAGACTGACAACAGAAAAGACGAGGAAAAATGTGGTTGGGAGAAGTTCAAAAGTAATCACATACCGGAAAGGTCTTGACTTCAGAGCAAAAAAGAAAATGTGTAGGTGTACTGTATTGTTACTTATTGAAAGATTTATGGGTGAATCATGAATTTGGTGTATTCGGTATCATATACAAATTGTTAGTTCTTTGAAATGCCGGCCTGTCCAGAAAGTTAAATGTATTGTAACAGGAATGCAAAGCAAATGACCATTGTAGGATGAGTCATTGGGTCACTCTTTTGTTTGGTCTTCAGAAGAACAACTCTGTGGTGATTCACGTCTCTAAATGACTTCATTAACTGAAACCTTTTAGCTGATAAACTACACCTGGATGCTTGTGACTAAATCCGATCACACAGTAAGTGTGTAATTTTGTTTCACGGAACTACAGTGGAGACCTTTGAGGATGTGAGGTGACGGTGAATGATAGTCATGCTGAAAACAGCCTGTAGACCTCAACTTAGTGCGCTTATGAACTGAAAAGGAATAGAAATTAAAGTTCTTTCATCTACTCGCCCTCAAGTAGTTCCAGACCTGTATGACTTTCTTTCTTATGTGGAAGACAAAAGGAGTCGTTTCACAGATTGTTCACGCTGTTCTTTTCCAAAGGTGAAGCGAATGGAGACGAACGCAGTCGAGCTCTTAAATATACCAAAAATTTTCTTGCGCAGTATTTCACGTGTTCTGAAGCAGAGTGACATTTATTCAAATTTTCAAGTATGGCACATCAAGATATTTGATGAAAATGATCCTGAACATCATTGGCTTTTGAGACGGTTTGTTTGAGTAGGACATTTTCAGTAGAAGTTGTTATAACAACTAATATATTAGTTATTACAACTAATATTATTATAGATTATATTGCGTAGATCAGGGTTTTGTCAAGTAAGTTTGGCAATGGGCCAAACATTTTTTTACCACTATATGGTGGCTCAGAACATAGTCGAATGATAATTTAAGCATTTAATTCATGAAAAATGCATGTTGCAAATGTTACAGTGTCATTTGTAACTGGTAGTGAGCTGTTACTCTGTGTTAAATCCTGTAGACAACTATTAACAAAAAGCCACATTTGCGTGGCGGTGTCCGAGTTTTACACTGGATAAATTAATAAAGCAGTCGTGATACGTAACCTGGCCAGTATCTTCATTCACTAACTTGCAACACAGACCGCCTTGCTAAAACACACATATGTGGGAGATGCGGAATGGATAAAAATAACAAAAAAAATAAAAGAGGACTTGAAAAAGCCCATTAATGGGATGCTTCCATATTGTGAAAAATAAATGTGTATACTTTTTATTAGCTTGTTACACAATGTAGCCTAACTTAGTGTAATACTCTTTTGACATAGCCTACTTTTACACCAATATGTCCTTGGCATCCTCACATACTAAACTGCATTTTTTTAATTTTTTTTAAGCTAGATGGTGAGAGAAAATGGCACTATCACAGAGTCTAAAGAGGAAAGTTGACAACAAAAATAGCGCATACAAAGAAGAATGGAAAGACAACTATGCGTTCATCCTACCTAGTTTTGTGGACGCAAAGCCGGTGTGTCTTATCTGCAACGAAGCGATCCACAGACTATTTTGAATGTCTTTCAGAACTTTTCAAATTAAAAGCTCTCAATTCATCTCAAAATAAAACATTGCTGCAAAAACGTTCTCGTACTTTTATTTTGAAGGCAAAATCACCAAAGACGAAGTGATTGTGAGTAACTGTTGGTGTCATGACAGATCTATTTCAAAACCATCCGCTATCTAAATAATCTGGCTTCGGGTGCGGGACAGATATCATTTTTGGCGGGCCGGTTTTGCCAGTTTTCATCCACTGGCGTGGATACATGAAACAAAATGATGTGTTCGTCTAAAATCAGTCATTGTAAATGCTATAAGTGGATTTAAGCATCACATCATTGAAGTGTACTGACATAATGAAAAAAGGACATTTATTTTGATATTTGTTAACGATTACATTTACTTGCCGTGCAGAGACCTTTGGAGGGGCAGGTGCTCACTGTATAAATGGGCACATGGAGCAAGGCTTTAAATAGGGCTGTGCTCAAAATGTCAATACAGCAATATAGCAATATATATATATATATATATATATATATATTAGAGGTGGGCATAGATTAATTTTTTTAATCTAGATTAATCTAGATTAATTTTGAAATTAATCTAGATTAATCTAGATTAAAATGGCTCATTTGAATTCTCCCGAAGGCATTCAGAATATGTGTGCTACCCAAATAATGACTAAAAGTAAGTCTTTGAGAATAGTTCGCCTCGCATAGGGATGTGCATTTCTGCCAAAAATGCCATTCGACAATCGAGGAGCAAAAGTCGAATATCGTTAAAAAACAAAACAAAAAAAACGCAATGACAGAAAGGGAGGCCAATTTCATCTTTAGCGATTTGTCATCAAACAAACTGTTTATTAATTGAACAAGTAACATGTTTTCGTCGTTTTTTTTTATTTTTTTTAACATAGTAAGCTAATTGGAAGAAGAAAAAAAACAATACGCACCTTGCCTCTTAACAGACACAAAATGCAATTAAAATGTCTGTCCAACATGAACAGGGGCCTTACCTGTGAACAAGATGCGTTTAGCAACTTAGCCATGGTTTAAATAGTGTTTTAGACAGCAAGCTGTAGTCTCGCGCTGAAGTCTCGCTCCTCCCACCTGGACTCGCGCTGAAGTCCCGTGATCTCAGTTGTAGCCGGGAAAGGTCAATAGTGTCCAGGTGGGAGGAGCGAGACTTCAGCGCGAGACTACAGCTTGCTGTCTAAAACACTATTTAGGTGAATTTAAACCATGGCTAAGTTGCTAAACGCATCTTGTTCACAGGTAAGGCCCCTGTTCATGTTGCACAGACATTTTAATTGCATTTTGTGTCTGTTAAGAGGCACAAAATCGCTCTTTATGTAGATGCCCCCAGAGCTGCCATTATAGCTGAGTGGGAGCTCTGGGCATTCGCTGTCGCAGCTCCGCGTCGCAAGCACCAATCCGGTTCGTTTTTTTTTCTATAGACAGTACTCACAAAGATCTAACGATCAAGATTAACTTAAAAATTGCCCGGAGTTCTCCTTTAACCTGTTAACCAGTGCGCCGACTCTGAATCGTTTTTTTTTTTTTTTTGTAGCCTATAAATTATGTCCAAACACCGGATAATGTCATACTCTTTAGTAGTGATATAGTGGCGTAATAATCTGTTTGGTTGAAAAATTTATTACCTGAATGAAATGAAATCGAATGTATCGTCCTGTGGAATCATTCATTCACAGACAGTTTACGAAGACGTTCAACTAATAAAGATCTTCATCGCTGGCAAAGATATGATGCATTTGGAGATTTGCTTTCACTAGACTAAACTGTAGATCCACGGCCACTTCATTCAACGCTCTTGATGTTCTTAAATCTTCCTGTTACTTACGACTCCTCGAGTGTGAATTGAAAGCGCTTCAGACGATTCAGTCAGTGCGTGAGGAACTGAACAGATCAACTGATTCGCGAACCGATTTAGATAGATCTGACAACTTGTTTGATGACGTCTTTGAACAGAATCGACTCAAAAGAGTGATTCATTTGTAAATGAGCATTGCTCATGCCCATACAAAGGATACAGCACACTTGGAATAAACTCATTTAACAACGTATTGCATTAAAATAAAGTAACGAGAGGAACGTCGCTGAAAATATAGCCTTGCGGACAATCTGCCAAGATGTGCAAACCATCAGTGGTACCACGGTTACCTTCCACATATCTCCTGCAACTCATACCAACGTACCAAAGTAAAAGTACACCTTGTGTCCCTGACAGGAAAATACCCTGCTGCGCGATCTGTGACAGTAGGCGCGGCGTCAATTACCGGTATACATACTATGTCATACTACTACACACTAGAATTGCGCAAAAATATAACGATATCCGAAAAAGCTATTTATGATCCCAACCCAACTTAGATTAACGGCGATATTTTTTTTATCGCCCGATAAGAGTCTCACGTTAACGCAGCACGTTAACGCCGATAACGGCCCAGCACTAATATATATATATATATATATATATATATATATATATATATATATATATATTCTGTATCGATACGGCAGCAAATGCTGTGATGCAGTTTTGAAAAAGAAACAGAGCAGAAAAGACCATTTTAAGTTTAAAAGTTAAAAATAATTTATGTGGACCTATTAATAACTCTGGGATTAAAAACTGAAGTGTCTTAAGTTGTCCCAACCTGATGGCTTTATACAGAATAATCAAGAACAGCTGTTACAGTAAACTCTGTGTTGGACAAAAGCACAGTTTCGCACAGTACACTATAGTTTTATTTAATGCCATGTCCGCGTATGTGGCTATTTTAATGGCAAAAACTGATTTGCAAAAATAAAAGAGTTACATTTATACAATGAAAATAAAACCAAAGCAAACTACAGCAATTAATACGTTACAATATTTTAACATTAAACACATGCATGCGAAATTATCGAATCGTCCCGGGTGAGTTCGTCAGCTGGAAGGTCATCATGTGGGTCATAAATTATTATTCATTCATTTTACTAATAGTTAGATTGGTCAGGCATCCACAAAAGGGCCTTTAATTACAAAAAAAGGAGAGGAAATGTTACATTGACAAAAGGACACTTTGGCCACCAAGGGGCAAATAATTCCCTCCCAGAAACGATTGCATTCCCAAAAACCATCCAGCTCCAAACGCAAGATAACACAACTGCATGTTTTGGCTTTCATTTGCACACAAGTCATTTATGACGCATGAAAAAGAGCCGCAGTGTCTTCCATTTTTTTAACAGATATTTTGCACCAGTTTTCCAGGAAGTGTTGACTTTGTTCTCTTGAACACATGGGATAGAAACGGTGGTTTATTCGCAAATGTTTTATGTGATATTCCAACTTTGTATGGAAACATACTGTAGCTAATGAGAATGCTGCTTGAAATAGGTACGGTAATAGCAGGTGACCACTTAAGATCATATCTCACGAGAATGCGAACAGAGCCCATGAACTCAGCTTTCGAGAGTTAATTTCCTGTTATGGCTGACTTTACACAACCAGTCAGAGTCTATTGACAGACCCGAAACCCGCTTGATGTTTAATGTCGTTATTTGAGTGCGTCTGGTGATTAGCCATACTGTCACAACCTGAGCCAGATGAGTGAATAATGGCAGTTTATGATAGCGCTCTTGACAGATCAAGCTCGACTGACAGCTTCAGGAAGGCGTAGCCACTGAGACTCACGCCAAAGCAATCAGGTATGGCACGCAAACACATCGAGCAATCTGTCAAGAGCCATCATTCTCAGACTTAACACACAACACCAGTCTGGGAGAATAGAGGTCAATGTGAAACAACAGGTTCCTGTCACCTTTCCTATATTTATTAAATACTGTAGTCAACATTGGAAGTGGATCAAAAAAGTTAATCAAAGTTGTCCTTAGACAAGAACGGTAATTGTTCAAAATTCATGTATAACTTTGATGAAAGGTTTTGGATCCACTTCAAATGTTGACTACTGTATATATATATATATATATATATTTATACAACCGTTCGTTCTGGTGCTTGATTCTGATTGGCTGAGAGCCTTTCCCATGTGATATTCCCCCAGTATCAGCACTGTAACCGGTTCACCGTTTGTATCACTCCGCGTCACAGCGAGTGTAATGGCGGATGAGCAAACTCACCATCATTTTACAAATACTACTGTTGTTGTGTAGTTTTCAGATATTTTTTGTCGAGAATATAGTTATTTAGACCCCAAATATGCAACTTATATATAAACATAGCACCTATTTGACCATTTGTTTAGACGTTTCCTGACATTGAGCTCCAGTTCAGCGCTCATGTACAGCTTCATCTCGGACAGACTCTTATGTTGATAGTGTTTAAACATGATGTTTAGTTCATTTAGGCTATATCAAACTGTCAATCTTTGGTCTTATTAATCTACTACTTGTTCCAGAGCAAATCTATTTGGGTAATGGGAAAGTTAAGTTTCATAACTTTATATTTGGTTTCACTTTATTTTGATGGTCCCTTTAACACATTCTGTTGACTATACGTAACGTTGCTCCTACATGTCGATTAACTCTCATTAGAGTATTATTTTTTAACAAAAATCCTGTACTATAACTAGCACTGCTTTTCTACTTTTGACATGAACAGTTAGCTTGTTTATATCCTTGTAATTTCGACTTCCGTGAGAGTTAGCTACATTATTACACCATTAGATCGTCAGCAAAGATCGTCTTTCTGAGTGAGTAAAGACGTTTACATTGAATGGGTCTAAAACAAGGTTATAAACAAGCAACTTAAAAATGCTTTGACAAGCACTGTCATGGGAAATTCCCTTAACTGTTAAAATGACAAAGACAAGGATATCATTTTCCTCAGGGGTCTTTCAAACTGATTTTGTGATTATGAATATAAGATTGACCTGAAGAATATCAGATGCGGGTAATAGCCTACACTCGATCTCTGTCTCCTAATACCACAATACTGTACTCTATACAAGCTTCAATTTTAGGCCAAATGGCCAACGTGAGATTTGAATCCATGGCGGAAGGAAGTAGTTCTGCACAAAAGAGGGTTTTTAAAAGACACTCCGTTGTTTATTTTGTATGTTTATTTTTTATTGTGCCGTCAAACTGTTGTATAAAAGCAATATCCGTGTGAAATTACTCTATATTATCACGGCTATATGGCCGAATGACAGCCGTGATGATATAGAGAGATATCGCATGGAGAGAGAGAGAGAGAGAGAGAGAGAGAGAGAGAGAGAGAGAGAGAGAGAGAGAGAGAGAGAGAGAGAGACAAGCACAAACATGCACTTCTTTTTAGATAACATAATGTAGTGAATATTTACTCTATAAGATTGCAATTACCCTGAAATGTGAATTCAGGTGTACTAATGATCATTGTTTACTGAGCTTTTTCAGTAACTTCAGGCATTTGGAAGCTTTAAGACTAATTGGTGTCAACAAAGTATTCCACTGTTTACTTTTAAATCCCTGGTGCTCAGGTAAACCGAAAATAATGAAGGCTACTCGCTAAGCTTTTCCATTCTCTCCAACTTCTGTCTGGATTTGGACAGCAAACCACAAAGCAGCTCTCAGCTGACAGCTAGTTACTGCCCTCAACACTCAGAGCTCATTTAAGGCTCACTGTGTTTTGTAAGTTTCTCTCCCGTAAACTATAACTTTTCTTTTCTTTTTATTCGTATTAGAGTTCATATTAAAGTAAAGAGAAAAACGACTTTTCCTGCTTTTAGTCACATGCTACTGTAGGCATTTTAAGTTCAGTTGAACTTTGAAGTTTTAGAATTCGCCGTACAATTTAGAGTTCGAGTTTTAGAATTCTGCGGAGATTAGAATGTAATCCTTTTTTCTCTTCAGATCTTTCCACAGAGCTGCCTCCTGTAGTCAAACTCTTAATTACGTCTTCCACGGCTAATTACAAGTTGTTAAAAGCAGAGGAGATAATTAGTAATTAGTAAAAGATCTGAGAACTGGTTTAGTGGGCAGATTTTCTCAGTCGTATTTAGATGTTTGATGTCCTTTCTTGTCATTTGTCTTAACAATCCACGTTACAGCATAAAAATTATTATAATTTGAGAGAGGTTACAAAATAATTATTTAAAAAAATTACTTACAGTATAATAACTATTATTATATTATAATTATGTCTGAGGGCATGTAGGAAGGCAAGGACCGAACTCAGATTTTTTTTTTTTTTTTTAAACCAGAGGATAATAAGTCCGAATAAACAATTTCCTTAGAAATCAGTTCTTCCTCAGTATTGTCATCTTGTTTTCCAGTACAGATATTTGATGGTACTAAATTCTATGTATGCAGTAGTTTATAATCCATTTATTCACTTTTTGAGCATACACCTGAAAATAAAATTTCCAACTTGAATGTATAAGTGCACAGACTTCAGTGTGTGCACTTGTGAAGTGAAAAAAGTTTTTAAAAAAAATTTACTTAAAAAAAAGTTATATGAAATTTACCAAACACTTCTACTAGATAAAATGAGTTTTCTATTTATTTCCAATGCAATCATTTTTGAAAGCAAACAAAGTGGGACTATTTTTTTTCATGACCATTTAACCTTTTCGAATCATGTCAATTAGTGTTCACACTGCAAATGCCAAAACCTTTGCCAACTTTCATATCATTCCGATGAAATAAACAATTATAAAACAAACAAACAAACAAACGTAAAACAGCACCAGTGGGTAAAATGATCATACGTTTACTTGAGATGCAAAAGACTTAAATCTAAAAATATCTAAATTAAATAAGTTTAAAGGTTAGAAACAACATTATTTTTTCTGACCCCATTGGCAGATTTTTAAAACATTTTTTAGGTACAAATATCTTTAGTTGTTTTGCTTCTCAAGAAAATGTATCCTTGATTTAGTAATATTTAGATATTTGTACTGGAAAACAAGAGCATATTATTATTTTTATTTTTTTGCAGTGCAAGATACCAAAGTCTAGGGTAAACTAATTAATTAGTATACTAACTGAACTACATTTTTCATTAATCTAATATGTATCTGCGCTGCACAGTAAACATTGATTTGCTGAGGTTATAAATAAAGATGATTTGAGTATATGTTTCACAAGAAACTACTATTTCAGTTGTTCTACTTCGAAATCCTTTGGAAATAAACCAGGTTTACCTCGCTGCACAGTTCCAGATATGGACAAAAAGGAAAACAAGAGAGATGTGCTAAAAGCAAATTTAGCCAATACAGCTTCTTAGGATGTTCCACATTAGGAGAAATGGCTTACTCGGAGAGTTAGCTCCTGAAAATTGTCCCTCTCTCCACGTGAACAATGTCTTTACTCAACAGAATGGAGCTGTCGTTTACTAAGGGTCAGACCTGCAAAGAAATGACCTGTCACCGTTGTTCAGTGTCTACCTTCCTTCTCTCTTCTTTTCTTGCCGTTTCTATGACTACCACCTTCTCAGAGCCGAGGTGCCTCTACATTACTGCCTGCGTGCAAGTGTTTTCACACATTTGCAAACAAAATTGCTTTACAATCATCATAAATGTACAGTATGTGCACAGAGTTTTAGCATTTAGCATGCTAATCCAGTCGGATGCTAATGATCATCTTTGGGAGGATATGTTGTCCCTTTAAGGCTAGTAAGTTCACATAGCGATGCCTCTGGTCAGCTGTTTCTGAAAATGGCAAACGTTTGCTGCATAAACTCTTGCAGAAGTGCATTTGCTGCAGCTAATAATGATGGTGTTACCCTAAATGGCTCAAATTTAGCAGGTATCATTTAGAAATCCCCATTTTCTTTGCTGAAATCATCAGTGAGGAGCAGAGGCATTGTGGTTATTGTAGTTCTAGAATAAATGTGAACATGTATTTATTCGTCTCACTTGCATAAAAGAGATTAAGTATTCCTCATAATGAATAAAAACTCAGAATGTTGCAAAATTGTTACAAGTTAAATATACTTTATGTCCTTAATCTCACTTTATTAACCAATGTCTTTGCTGCAAACCATTGATTATTTGATTACACCGAGTGAATAATGACTTTAGATAAAGCACATTGTTTCTTTTGTTTCATTGCTAAAGTTAGTGTTGAACTTTCTTCTCCTGCGTCCTATTATTCAGCACAACTGGAATGTGTTTTTGAGCTGTGCCCTCTACTGTACTTCTGCATTTCCTTCAGCCTGAGGCTTATTCATTTCACGTTTGGTGTGAAAGAGCCTTTGCATTAGCAAAAAATAGAACATTTTTGTTACCAAAAAATCAAGAAGCAAGTCCAGCCAAAGTGAGAAAAAGTAACGCAAGAGAAATGCAACACATTACTTTTCATAAAAAGTAACTAAGTAACACAATTAGTTACTTTGTTTAGGGAGTAATGGAATATTGTAATGCATTACTTTTAAAAGTAACCTTCCCCAACACTTAAGTAGGCTGTTTCATTATTAGTATCTATTAATATTCTTTTGTAATACTTTGTGATACTAATATAAGTATTTTTTTGTAAGATTTGATTTACACTATAATTAAATCTTTTTCACAAGGGAACACATGAGTCCGAGTCCAAGGATTGAACAGATCGGTAGACTGTTAGACATTTCTGTCATTTGTCATTTCTACTTCTTTTTCAGGGAACACATTTATCTCTGTAACAAAGTGTATGGTGGGCAAAGTTGGCGTTCGTTTTGGAGCAGCACACGGGTGTTGCAGGAGCTAATATGTAGTTTTTGGCTGCTTATATTTTTCCCATTCATTTTCTGTTGCCTAAAGTTTCCAGAGGATACAACATAATGCGCCGCAAAAAGGCGTAAGAGAGGAGAAATGGGGAAGATGCACTGTCCCAGTTTTGTGTTTATTTTGTGTTATATGTTTTATGTCAGTAGTACTTACGTTGGATAATAATAGTTCATTCTATATCAAAATTATCAAATCGAATCTATATTTAGTACAAATAAAAGAATTACAGTAGTGTATTACCTGGGTTTCTTACAGTAATTGGACTATTTTGTAATTACAGTACAATGTTATAGTACTGTAAATCTTAATTACAGTAACTTACTGTAAAAACCCATGAAACAGTGTAGAACGTCAGGAGTTGTCATTTAGTAATTACTGTAAATACGACATGGCGAGGACGCAGCATAAAACTATAATTTTCATCTACACATTTTCAAATGCAAAGCAACATGCTAAAGACCACATTCGCAGGATAACACCACCCACAACAATCCTAGTTGTAGTTTCTTCAGAATATGAAAAAATCAATGTAGTTAAAAAAAATAAATAAAAAATAAAAATCTAAATAAACATCCTAAAAAAAACTAGCAGACAACCGAAATAATGATTGATGTTTCATTGAAATAACCTATGAATTTTTTTTTTTTTTCATTTTTCCCAGGTTTAGGTAAGAAAGTGTCTGCCACGAAAAAACATATACAGCATTACGTAAACATACGCAGCAAAGATTCTCACTGCAAAAGCCTCTGAGATGTGAGCCAGTGAATGAGGGCAGAGATGAGAAAGACTGCCTGATACTGATCAAAGCCGAGGAAGGGAGAGAGAGATGGAGAGAAAGACAGAGGATGTCTCCTAGAAAAGGGGCAGTGATCAAAGCTCAAGATGAAGGCAATGCAGCAAACTGGGAAATGAAGGAAGAGGAAGTGAAGGGAAACTCCAACACCTTTCAGATTCGCTGAACTTGACTGTTGTGTGCATTCTGGCTTCATTATTTCCTGTTCATAATTTTACAGAGGTTGGCTGAAAGAGGGATGATAAAAGAGAACGGGGAGCTGCCTACTGTCTGTCCCTGCCTGGTTTGTTGCCAAGACCATGAAGATAATGATGAAGATAATGTTGAGGAACTGTCATGTGATCAAACAGCCACGGCGCATGGCACTGCGACCTCATCTGCGGCTCGGATTCGCTAATGAGCTGAGAAACTCTCGGGGAACAATCGGGAAGTTTACCTTTCGATGTGTTCATAGAAAATTTCATCAGCCCTTATTTCTCTAGGTTGGGACTTGAGGGATTCAGAGAAGTCCAGGTGAACTTTTTCACCTGTGGGAATTTCTTCAGCTATGGGGACTTTTAGAAAGAAAAAAAAAAGTTTTTTTTGTCCAAGAACAATGTCTAAAAGTGGATATACTGTATATTCATCACAGGATACTTATGTACGTTTTATCCATTTTCACCATTATGAATTGCATTTGTATGGAGTCCCAAAATGGACAAAAAAACGCAGATGGTCCTTTCGGACTTGTCTCTCAGCCGCCTGATCACAGAGATCAATTTATATTTTAAAGCATGTTTTGAGGAAAATTGGGTTGTAGCTCCTTGTCTATGTAACTATGATTGGAAATAGGTGTAATTTGTGTTTAATCGCTCACGAGCGGTTGATCCGGGAAGTTGGAATCTGTGAATAAATTGCCAAACTCCTTGAACTAAGAACTTACCGCATTTCTTTATATTTGATCCAAAGTCAAACACTTTGAACCGCTCCATTGTTGAAGAACGGAGCTCTGAAACTCCATCGGGACATTAAAGAGGAGGTGTCTGTCTGAGCTCACAACAGGTTTTGCGAGAGAACTCAAAAGATACTGTATATATACAAAATTCAAAACCAAACTAAATCACTTTCTTATAATAAATTAAATGTTTTATTTTACTCTGAAAATTTAAATTGTACTGTAAGTAAATTTTAAACAAGTGTAAAACAATAAATTCTTCTAATGAAAAATGGCAAAAGATAAATTAATGAGGGCACAGTAAATAGTTTGGTTTCACTTTATTTTGATGGTCCCTTTAACACATTCTGTTGACTATAAGTAACGTTGCTCCTACATGTCTACTAACTCTCATTAGAGTATTAGTTGAGTATTAATAGACTGGTAGGGTTAGGGTTAGATTAAGTTTACATGTACTTGCAAAGTTACTTATAGTCAGTAGAGTGTCTGTTGGAGGAGCATCACAATAAAGTATTTGCAGATATTAAGCAGACAGTCTACTAATACTCCAATGAGAGTTAGTTGACATATAGTTCCAAAGTTACTTATAGTCAATAGCACGTTCAAAAGGGACCATCAAAATAAAGTGTTAAAAGGTTTTGTCTGCAGTTGAAAAAACACCTAAATTGTACATTGCTACACATTCAGACATGTTGGTGAGTTCAAACCAGGGGCTGCGTTTCTCAAAAACACCATAAGCCTCAGTACCGTAGAACCATTGGCACCAACACTCCCTGCGATCGACTGCCGAATACTGTCTCGCCGGGATCGTCCTAAACCCGCTTGGACCTCCCGCTTTCACTAGCTTTGGCTAAAACCATCCACTTAGCTGGATTTTCCAGCAGAGAGACTGCACTGATGAGTTGGGCAGTGGGACAAACTCATTATTCTAGAACCTAGAGTAGAGTTGTTGCATTGCTACATGGATTTAATTTTATTTCGATGTTCCTCTTTAGACATTCTCTTGATTATAAGTAATGTTGCACCTACATGTCTACTACCTTTCATTAGAATATTAGTTGAGTCAGCGTTAGTAAAATAAATTAACATTTAGTTGCAAAGTTACTTATTGTTTGTTGGGGAAACATCACAATAAAGAGTTAGCAGATATTAAGCAGTCAGTCTGCTAATACTCTAAGTTAGTTGACGTAGTTGCAAAGTTACTTACAGTCAACAGAAGGGGACCATCAAAATAAAGTGTAACCACACAAAAACTGAAAAAACCTCTTTGGGTGATCAAGCTCTAAAAGTACTATAAAAGTATATTATAATAAGTCTTATGGAATGACAATCACATGATGAACAAATGAAAACGATTGCCTTTATTCACTCTCACACACATACAGACTACGTTAAATATGTTGATGTGAAACTCTAAAGTCAACTCACAACAAACCTAACAGGTCTCGCACATCATGTGAACAAACGTCATGACCAATGAGGTTTGATGCTGGAATACCAGTCAAGACGTATGAATTATTTTTACTCTACCTTTTTGTCCTTTTGGACCACATTGACTTAAATTGCTAACATTTCAAGAGTGAAATGTTCAAGATTGTGCATGTTTTCGATCTGCTTTTACTCAATGTCTAGTTGTCGTTGGGTGATCCATCAATCTGTCACTCCCAAAGCCTTTGTTTCACCTTCCTCTTCAACCAAAACCTCCTTTCATCCCTCTTTAAGTGATTCTCTTTTATCTTCTTTGCCTTTCTCTCTTTGTCACCTTTCATACCCTAACTTCATCCGAGTTTGCTTCCTGGCCGTCCAACATCCCTCGAATACATCCGGCCCATTTCATTACATTTTCCCAGCTAGAAATGAACTAAGATCGGGAAAAGTTCAGAGCGCTTGATGTCAATGTTTATTTGCTTCAAGAAACTTCTTCCTCAGCCAAATTCCAACTAGTCCATACATCATTCATTAGAGATCAAAAAGGGGTTCCTTGGCACCCTCCGCACCCTTCAACTCGTTCACTGTCCCTCAACATCACTGCTGGGCTTGCACTTTTAGCCCTTCCACAACTCAAGGCTGTTTGTTAATGCACTGCAAATGAGCAAGAGCCCCATGTGACTGAAGCTCTGTGATGCTTGTATCGACTGTTAAACATTGGTCATCAGAAGCTTGCTCAAGTAAATGGAATATTAATGAATGCTTGAAAGTACAAGACCATTTCGTATTAGGAATAAGATCCGAAATTAACACTCGCAAGAGCCAAATACAAGTAAAAAGTGTCCGTGTTACACGTTACTGTAGTAATAACTATAAATCATACGTAATTACATGTGAATAACCCTAAACCAAACCCTAACCCCATAGTACATAGTTAATTAATCTTAGTCAGTACTTAAATGTATCATTATAAATGTCCTTTTATATCATAAAAGGATAAAATCATTGTAAATTTAACAATATTTATAATCTCTTATTGTGAAGTATTTTTTTTCATATAGTGCGACCAATAAAGTCATTATTTTAAACCAATAAAATGTGATTAAACTAATGGCCATTAAGACAGTAAGCCATAACAAACCTTTGTGAAAAGAAGATTGCTTAATTCTATTGAATGTTCACTTGTAGTGCACTTAAAATCTTAAAGTATATTTTTAGAAATCTGTACATAAGATAATAACATTAATGAAATAAAAGTACTTCCACTTTAATAATGTTTCTTAACGCACTTGAGAAGAGTTTTATGTCATGTTTTAGTAATCTTTTGTCACACTTAAAGTAGTACACTTATTTTGCTTATTGCTCAGTACTTAAATATATAATTACACAGTAACAATGACACCTTGGAAAAAAAAAAAACGTACAACTTCATCTTTGCAAATGTGTTACAAATACAAGACACGTTTCAAGTTCCAAATTACATTATTAGTTTACTATAAATGCTTGTCAATATTTTTGGCGATAGACTTTATCCATATTTCAAAGACATTATGAAATTACATAAAGATGTAGTAATACTTAAATGGGTCGAAAAAGAGACCTCTAACGTTTTTCTAATTGCATTTACTATTAACTTAAACTATAATACATTTTGATTTAATTGTAAATAACATGCAATTAAGTGTCTGAAAACATTACATTCAGTTCACACTTAAGTATATTATTTTAAAGTATACTATGCTTAATGTGGCTGAGAGTAATATATATTTTAGTTGGGGGCAGAAGGAATAATCAGAACCAGAACATTTACTAAAATGACAGATGACAGGCATCATAATTTTGCGGATTGAAAACACTCTTAAGTGGTCTTTTATTGCATTAATGTGATTTCTAATATGATTAAAGTACATCATTTTAATATACACTTTTAAGATTTGAAGTACACTACAAGTGCATTTTCAATATAATTAAGTACACGTTTGTTCACAAGTATAGCCACTCATGGCATCGCTACAATTCCCTTCATGCTTCTTTAACAATGATCTCTCTAGTAATAATTATTATTTCATGGCATTAATAAAACCTTCTTTGATCTAACCACGCACTCTTCAGTGCTTCAATCGGTGTGAGATGACTAAATAATATCCACTCCTACATCTGTCTATGGATCCTACTGCAATATTCTGTATAATAAAACTATTTTTAGCTCCAGGTACATGAAGGGGGGGAGTCCAGGACAACACAACGCTGTTTAACCAATAAAGCTGTGATGCTTGCATCTGTTGTGTGTTGTTCTGAGTTCCTGGCCGAGAGCACACTACAGCACTGGGACTGCTGACTGCTCGCCTCTGCCAGGAAGCCCTGTTGGTCGCAAAAAAAACAAATATCTCTATAAAAAGATCTGCTCACGTTTGATATTGGCTTCACAGCAGCACTGCAAGCTATCCGGGAGGATGGGGAACTGCACGTTTGTTCCTGGAGAGCTTTGCACTTCTCCATGAGATCTGGCAGGTGTGCAGGTGTCGAGAAGCACACACTCGACAGTTCTCACCGATTGTCTGGCAAGATACACTTTCCTCGTGTGTGTGTGTGTGTGTGTCTAGATAGAAGGTGCACTCCTTCTTTAGAAAAGGAAAAAAAACTATTTCTCCAAGAATTTTTGTTGTGACTCATTAAAGTGTTAATAATCTTATCTGTTTAGTAACTAATTTCACTTTTTGAAATAATTAAGATAGGAAGTTTGTGCAATACAGCCCCTGGTGTGCAAATCAAATCTTACTTTCTTCATTTTGGTTTGGCATTTAAAGAGGACCTATTGTGCTTTTTTACATGCTCAACTTTCTTTAGTGTGTACCGTTGGTGTTTGAGCATGAAAAAGCTCTGCGAAATTACAAAGTCCCTCCAGCATGAGTTATTCTCTATATCAGTGTCACTGTTTCTTCCGTTTTCTTCCGGGAACAAACACAACACAATATTCCTCATTTAAATAATTCATTCGCAGAATAATGTTGCAGGGCCTGGTTGAGTTAGTTAGTAGTGTGTTGAAACTGCTGGTTATGGTAAGAGCGGGACTTTTCCCAAACACACTCGAAGCGCTCGACCAATCACAACACACTGCTCCAGCCGACCAATCAGAGCACGGTGTGCTTTTCAGGGAGGGGCTTCACAGAGACAGGAACTAAGCTGAGCGTTACTGACAGACTGGGAAGAGACGAGCTGCAACAATGGAGAATATGGGGAAAATAATGTTTGTTGAACATTTCAAGTTTAAAAAACGGATCTAGGAGAGCCCAAAATGTAATCAAGACTTTATAAAAGGGCATATCTGGTCCTCTTTAATGTTATCCTTACTGTCCTAATTTCACAATATATAAAAAAAAAAGCCTTGTTAAAAAAATTAAGAGAACCTTCTTATAGTTTAGCGTTATCTTTTTTAATTTCTTACACAAAAATGTGTCAGTTGATTAATATTTGAACAAGAAAATAAGAAATGCTTTGTCTACCAATTTTATCAAACTCATGTGGTGCAACCAACAGAAAAAAACCAAACAAACAGGAAATGATATCATAGAGAGGTCCTTGTAGATCATTTAACCCCTTTTTTGACAAGATAAGATATGATGCGAATCCTCAATGGTCAATGTTATTCTTGAAGTTCTATTTCAAGATATTTGTAAACATTTTTATTTCCTTCATATTTTTTAAATATTTTGAAAATAATCATTAAGATGTGTGTATACTTACATGTGTTCACTATGTAAGGAAAGGTTTATGTGATGATTATGCCACATGACTTTGAATCATTATGTGAACCTTTCTTGAAAATGGTATACAAGTAATAATTAATTAATTAATTAAAATCTACATTATACAATATGATTACAGTGAGAGCATTTGAAAGATTTGGCTCATTCGTTCATTCATTCATTCATTTAGCACATTTATATTTTTGAAGACTTAGGCAAAAGCCTCTAAGTCCGTCTAACGTTTTTCTTTAATATTGACATTTTTATCAGGCTCCTATGTATAGGTTTACATTTCTGAATGGGCTGAGGCTGGGATTTGGGTAGTTTGAAGTGAAGTATTTGATGAACGTATACTATGTGCGAAGAGCATTCACTCAATGTTATGATCTCATTTTTGACATAGTTGGCTTTTAGAGGCTTTTGTATCGGAGGCCTTGATTTGTTTGTATGTTTTTTTTTATTATTTATTTATTTATTGAAACAAGTATAGAAGGCTAAATGAATAAATGTCAAAAAAATTGCACAATTTCACAATAATTATAGCAGAAATGAAACTAAACAAAAGAGTCAGGCTTGAATTTCTGAACCGCAGTAGTAGTAGCATTTATTTTTGGTTTAAAATTAAACATAAAAGAGGGTCTGCATTTATGGTTACGCACCTCGATAAATGGCATTTCTCTTGGGAATGAATGCATTCTTAATATGTTGTTTATTGTTAAGAGTGTCATTACGGCCCATTCCCAACGAGTCTTTGAGAATTTTCTGAATTAATTGGCTCCTTTAGCTTGATGTATGAAACAGAAGAACAAAATATAATATATCTTCACACAGCCAGAATGGTGTTAACAAAAAACAGCTGTGCTAAATTCCACCACTGTATCTCTCCCATTGTGTGCATTTCCATTTCTTTCATTCCAAACAGAGCTTTTCATCACGGTTCCTATAAATGTAGCTTTTTATTAAATTTGCTTTGGTTTTTGGCACAGATATGGACAGACAGACCGCTGTCATTCTCTTTAGTGAATTACGCTGGCGCTTGAAATAAACACTGATAATGGAATGAGTTAGGAGAGATTGATGTTGCAAAACAATGCGAATCCATGTGAAATCACTTTTCCACAGACATCCGAAGCAATATTCAAGCAATCTGACAATCATTGTCTTAAATGACAGTATTTACTCTTGCTTTATCTTATCAGGAGTTCACTAAAGGAAAGAAACTATATGCAGTCTTCAGTTGCAGTCACAATAGTCATGTTTATGAGATGAGTGCACATTGGATTTGCAGATTTTCTTTGAGGACCAATTTTATATGGGAGCTTGTCAGTTAAAAACCATTGGTATTGGCCATAATTAAGTTTTAATATCCGTAATATAGATTGTAAATGGAAAAATAATTCCCCCAATCCGTAAATGCATGGCTCAAAGTTTCTCATTTGTAATTATGACTTTATTTGCATGCAACTCAACATAACTTGAATGCATCTTTAATTAAAACTTTCGAAGTAATAACTTCCCAGTAGGATTTAAGGCAGAAATAGAGGTAAAGATTGTACATATTGAAAATGGGGTTAAAATCCCCTAATGGCTTCTGTCTGTGTTTGCTTGGTAACATTTTAGGGGATTTTATTCCTAGTTCTGCCTTTTAGTTCCTGCTGTGATGATTCCCAACAGGGGATGATTTGCGTCGAGATCTTCCCCTGACATTTAAGTGCGACGCGCTCTATAAGTTACGCAGGACACTGAGTGTGTGCGCGCGCGGTAGAGAGGCATTTCAAGAGTGGTAGGAGTGAGGGAAGTAATTGTGTGGGAATCTGCGATAGGCCCCTGGTGTTTGAGAGATAAGTCGGTCTCTCTGGGAGTCGAGAAGCTGCTGTTAAGGCCACATTAGCCACCTGTGGAGTCCAAAACACAGAGTAAACAAACAGCCTGAAGAGCCTGTTGCTGCTCAACTGCAGGGCCCTACAATAAAGAGTGTAATATCAGAATGTGTCTCCAAAGAAATAATTTACCAATTATGGCTTGGGAGAAAGCTTACGCTTATAAATTCTTGGCTGAAACTGAAAAAAAAGAAAATTTGCATTCTCGCTGTCATGCCCACTTCTCATTCTGGAGATGCCGGTTCGAAGCGGATCGAGTAGGAACGGTTACATTTGGTGCCGTGACCCGAATTTGAGTGAGGTTTAGAGGGGTGAATGTAACTGAGGCCAGTTAGTGAGAGCAGTGCATGTAAACCTCACCCCTCAGGCCTCAAGAGGCACACTTGTGACTGAAACTAGAGGCTGCTTTTTTTAGCGTTCTCATTAGTGCGCCTGCCTCCCATGCCGGAGATGCTGGTTCAAACCCCACTCGGATCGGGTCAAGTAGGACCAGTAACATTTATTGTCGCTAGTAAGAGCTGTGTGAGTAAAGCAGGGGGCACATTGGTGCCGTGACCCGTATTGAAGTGAGGTTTAGGGGGTGAGTGTAACTGAGGCCAGCTAGTAAGAGCTGTGTGAGTAAACCAGGGGGTACATTGGTGCCGTGAACCGTATTGAAGTGAGGTTTAGGGGTGAGTGTAACTGAGGCCAACTAGTAAGAGCTGTGTGAGTAAACCAGGGGGCACATTAGTAACGTGACCCATATTGAAGTGAGGTTTAGGGGGTGAGTGTAGCTTATGCCAGCTAGTAAGAGCTGTGCGAGTAAACCAGGGGTTACATTGGTGCCGTGACCCGTATTGAAGTGAGGTTTAGGGGGTGAGTGTAGCTTATGCCAGCTAGTAAGAGCTGTGTGAGTAAACCAGGGGGCACATTGGTGCCGTGAACCGTATTGAAGTGAGGTTTAGGGGGTGAGTGTAACTGAGGCCAACTAGTAAGAGCTGTGTGAGTAAACCAGGGGGCACATTGGTACCGTGACCCGTATTGAAGTGAGGTTTAGGGGGTGAGTGTAGCTTATGCCAGCTAGTAAGAGCTGTGCGAGTAAACCAGGGGTTACATTGGTGCCGTGACCCGTATTGAAGTGAGGATTAGGGGTGAGTGTAGCTTATGCCAGCTAGTAAGAGCTGTGTGAGTAAACCAGGGGGCACATTGGTACCGTGACCCGTATTGAAGTGAGGTTTAGGGGGTGAGTGTAGCTTATGCCAGCTAGTAAGAGCTGTGCGAGTAAACCAGGGGTTACATTGGTGTCGTGACCCATGTGGGCAAGTGAGAGCAGTGCATGTTTACCTCACTACCCAGGCCTCAAGACGTGCACTGGCAACAGAATTTAGAGACTACGGCATTCTTGTTAGCACCTGCCTCCCATGCTGTAGATGCCGGTTCGAATCCCGCTTGTACAAGCCGAATAGGACCGGTTACGCTAGCAACAGCGATGACATGGAACTCCTGTTCACCAAACACCCTTAGGTGAAATGAAAATAAGAGTTCCCTATCGGTCAGTCACTACAACGTAGGACATGACTGACCAATAGGAATCTCGCTAGAGAGGCCAATCTACTTCGAGTGAAACTAAACAAGCCAATGCACATTGGCATGCAATCAGTTGCATCAGCTGAGAAAAAAAAACTGAGCAAAAACAAAAAAGCTGTTTTCACAGCTGGTAAGGTGCGCGTTAGAGCGCTCAACAGCCGTTTTCATGGCTGGTAAGACCAGCGAGAGAGAACAGCGCACAGACAGGTGCACATTCCTGTCTGTGTTCGCGGTGACCGTTCCCCTGCGTGCTTCAGCACCAAGGAGAGCAGTCTCTAAAAGAGCTTACATAGATAGTGTGCGTCTTTTTCAAGATGACGTTCTATATGTGTGTTTCTGGATGTGGTCGTTACCTGGGGTCACAGGATGGTCACGATCGCTGCCTCGTGTGTCTGGGCCTCGTACACGCTGAGGCAGCGTTCGTGGATGAGTCATGTACCCATTGTGGGAAGATGACCATCTCGGAGCTGCGGTCGAGACTCTCGTTCCTGCAAAGGGGCGGAGTCCCCGTGCATCTGCCTTCGGGCAGTAACATGGGAGACCTGAGGATCACGATGAGTGCGCTTCCTTCGGGGAACCAACCCCCTGGGAACCCTCATTCCTCTCACGCTCCGCAGCCAGTTGAGTTACCAATCGAACGTGTTGGTCCATCCTCGAGGTGTGTACTAGTCATTTCCTTTGGTTCTCCCCGCGATGAACAGATGACCGTCTCGGTGACTCCTCCTCCCTCACCACCCTTGATGGCGGGGCAGCTAAGGGATACACACGCATCCTGCCAGTGGAGCGGGCCGCTGCTATGCAGCTGTGCCCTAACTCCACTTGGTGCGAGGAACCGTGTCTTCCTTCCCAGGCCTGTAGGTTCTCGTCGGACCTTTTTCGACGAGGCTTACAAAGCCTGTGGGGAAGCTGCCTCTGCCATGCACGCCATGATGTTGCTGCAGGTCCATCAGGCCAAAGCACTGAAGGACCTGCACGAGGGTGTTCATGACCCACAAGTTCTCTAAGAACCTCGCGCTTCGTGCGAAGAAGGTAACCATGTGGTCAGTGGGTCGTGCGATGTCCACCTTGGTGGTCCGGGAACGCCATCTCTGGCTGTGTCCCAGGCTGGCCTCTTCGGCGACGCGGTCGAGAACTTCGCCCAGCAGTTCTCGGCTGTACAAAAGCAGACAGAGGCTATCAAACTCATTTTGCCACGGCGGTCAGCTGCTGCCTCTACCCTACCGCCCGCGGCTCCTCAGTCTGCTCGTCGCCGGGGGCATTTCCTGTTCTGCCCTTTTTCCCGCGCCGCAGCAGCAGCCTCTACATAAACGGCGCCGTGGAGCCAGTGGCAGGCAGGCACCCCGGGTACGCCTACGGTTCCTTTGGTCCCGCTCGTATGGTCCCGCTACGCGATAGAGCCGGTCCCTCCAGCCGATATGAGGTCAGGGCACTACAGTCCCTACTTCATTGTACCCAAGAAAGAGTTTTGAATCGGAGCCTCCACAGGCTACCGTTCAAAATGCTTACGCAGAAACGCATTTTCGAATGCATCCGTCCCAGAGATTGGTTTGCAGCCATCGACCTGAAGGACGCGTACTTTCATGTCTCGATTCTTCCTCGACACAGGCCGTTTCTGCGCTTTGCGTTCGAGGGTCGAGCATATCAGTACAAAGTCCTACCCTTCAGGCTGTCCCTGTCCCCCATGTCTTCACGAAAGTCACGGAGGGGGCCCTTGTTCCCATGAGAGAACAGGGCGTTCGCATCCTCAACTATCTCGATGACTGGCTCATACTAGCACACTCTCGAGATCAGCTCTGCGAACACAGCTCTGCGCAACTCGCCCCCGTGCAGAGGATCTCTTTTCTCGGTATGGAGTTGGACTCGGTCACACAGACAGCGCGCCTCACAGAGCAGCGCGCTCAGTCGGTGCTGAACTGCTTGAACACGTTCAAGCGCAGGACGGCGGTCCCACTGAAATTTTTTCAGAGGCTCCTGGGGCATATGGCAGCGGCAGCAGCGACAGCAGCGGTAACCCCACTCGGCTTGCTTCATATGAGACCGCTTCAGCACTGGCTTCATGGCCGAGTCCCAAGATGGGCGTGGCATCACGGCACTCACCGGGTGGCAATCACACCGGCCTGCCGCCAGACCTTCAGCCCGTGGTCAGATCCCTCGTTCCTTCGGGCAGGAGTCCCCTGGGAACAGGTGTCCAGGCATGCTGTGGTGTTCACAGATGCCTCTGCCACCGGCTGGGGTGCCACGTACAACGGGCATGCAGTGTCAGGGGTGTGGACGGACCCCCATCTGCATTGGCACATCAATTGCCTCAAGTTGCTAGCAGTACATCTCGCTCTGCGCCGCTTGAAAAGGCCGCTACTGGACAGGGACGTGCTGGTCAGCACGGACAACACTGCGACCGTTGCGTACATCAACCGACAAGGTGGTGTACGCTACCGTTGCATCTGAGGTCGCTTCGAGCCATGTATGTCCCCGGCGTGCTCTGCGTATGTACGTGGACAGAACTCAAAGCGTCAGGACCTCAGACCAGCTCTTTGTCTGTTACGGAGGCCAGCAGAAGGGGAAGGCTGTCTCCAAGCAGAGGATGGCCCACTGGATAGTGGACTCCATCGTCTTGGCTTACCAAGCACAAGGCGTGCCCTGCCCGCTCAGGTTGCATGCACACTCCACGAGAGGTGTTGCATCCTCCTGGGCGCTGGCAAGTGGCTCCTCGCTAACAGATATCTGTAGAGCTGCGGGCTGGGCGACACCTAACACGTTCGCTAGATATTATAGCCTACGTGTAGAGCCGGTCTCCTCCCGTGTTCTCGCCCTAGACGTGTAGAAGCACCGAGAGGCCCGGCTCTGTCGGCTTGCTGCACCCTACTGTGCAACCTTATTTCTCCAGAGTAAAACCTGTTGAGTCCTCCAAAACCCCTCGGCCCGGATATGGCGGAGCGTCCAGTGCCAGGCCTTTATCCGCTGAATCCTTGAGAACTGGATCTGGGCTGGGTTCCATATGTGTGACCCTACGTGGATCCCATATGTGTATATTCTCCACGGCTGCTCCTAACGAAGCCTGTGTCTTCCCTTGGGCTAAGTCACCCTTTATTCATATGCAGTACAACCTTCGGGTTAGTCCATATGTATTTTCCACATAACTCTTTGAAGAAGTGGTTCCGCAGCGTTCCTACCTAAATAGAAAGGGCACGCTTTCCCAGTGTTATCCAATATCTCACTGTATGGGTTATCACGGAACAACAGTGTCAGACTCACTCTGTGTAAGCCTCCTCCTATCGTCCTTCCAGGCAAGAAGGTGTAGAGACTTGCATGGGGCGCTGGATGGGGTGCAGCGGCTGTGGTGCTTTGGTAGGGATTCCTATTGGTCAGTCATGACCTACGTTGTAGTGACTGACCGATAGGGAACGTCTCGGTTACATATGGTAACCCTCGTTCCCTGAGGGAGGGAACGGAGACGTAGGTCCCGTCGCCACATCTGCTGCCGCCCGCCGGGGCGGCCAGATTTTTCAGGCTTGGCTCCTCAGCAAAAAACTGCAGTGCAATCACCAGCTGCTCATTATATACCCGCGCTAATGAGGTCGCGCAAATGATTTTGCAAATGATTGCATGCCAATGTGCATTGGCTTGTTTAGTTTCACTCGAAGTAGATTGGCCTCTCTAGCGAGATTCCTATTGGTCAGTCTTGACCTACATCTCCGTTCCCTCCCTCAGGGAACGAGGGTTACCATATGTAACCGAGATGATCTATGACATTAGTATTTTGTTTGTTTTGAGATATTGTTGAGATATCTTCTAAAACTCAAGAGAACACATATATGTATCATAACCATTTGAGACATTAGGTAAATCTCTCCATCAGGGAAAACAAATGTTAGGGTGATTTTTAATAATTTTTATGACAATTTAGCACATTTCCATCCAACCAAAAATTCTCATTATAAAGAGTCCCTTTGATAAAAATAATTAATTATTATTCATTATTCTTAAAGCTTATTCTCAAAATTATTGTTACACATTTTAAATCAGCAAAGATAACATTTTAACCAGTGTTATTTTTTATATTATTTATATACTATTAAATGTATTAATATTTTGAATTAGCTTCTATTTTTATGGCTTGATTTTGTTTCAACTTGATCTTACTTTTTTAAAATTCTAATATTTTTACTTTATTTTTTAGCTTTATTTTTAATAGTTTTAATACTACTACTAATACTACTACAATAACTACTACTACTACTACTAATAATAATAATAATAATAATAATAATAATAGTTTCAATTGAGTGCAAATAATACAGTATCATGATATAAAAATATTTTTCTTATAATATTTTTTTTTCTTGTGTTACAGTAATTGGATTTGGGAGGAACATGTAGTTAATTGTCATGAAAAATAATGTCACAATGAACAACAATTGTACTTAAATTAAGCTTTTAATTAAGCTTAAAATAAGCTTCATTTATGTATAGACAGAAACAAAGAAGGCCCAGTAACACTTCTCAAGATCATACTACACATGAATATGCAAGGACGGGGAAATAAATATTGAAAGTAACTAAATCAAGAGCTTGTTCTGCTATAATGTTCCTCGCACTATAATGCTGGTTGTTAATAATTGAACAGACGGTGTAATGTTCAATCTGAGCACACTTTTCTATTTATATGATATACAACACAGAAGCACTGTACACTGTAGGCCGTGGACAGAAATCGCAGAGTTTGCAGTTTCATTTGCAATCAATTGTAAAATATTTACCTGAGGCAAAGACTCTTTATTTGAGAAGCTTGTGGCTGGCCAATTTAACATCGTACTTTGAAAATTTCTTTACTGTGTTCACAGCTGAGTTAAACTGGAGCGTTGGCGATTAATTAAACGAGACGCCATCCACTAATGGCCAGTCCAGAAGATCTTCTCCAGCACTGATCCACCTCACAGCAAAAGCAGCCTAATCAGCCTGTGCAAACCACACTTAGTCTATTGGCAAATTTACAAGCCAAGCAAACTAATGAGAAGAAAACTAGAAGTTGCCAAAGGCCTCATTTGAGTCCTGTGCACAAACGTGGCTTGATGAAAATCAGGCTGAGAGGATTAGTGGAGATGGAATGAGATTCTGCTCAAAAACAACACCCAAGTGCTTCTGCAGATCCTTTATGGGTCATTGCTTCTGCGCAGTACTTTTTCAGATGCCAAACAAAACAGAATTTTTTCTGTGGAAATTTACTCAAAATTTCTACAAATGTATTATGATATAACCAACAAGTAACGTATTTTCCTTACGCCTAATTTTTAAATTCATCAACATCATAACGTTTTAGTGGAGTCGCACCACATGAGATGTCACATGCACTTCACACTACACTGGTACTGGTAGGTTAGGCAATCATAACAGAGGGAATTTACATATAAAAGTATTAAAGGCACAGTGCCAAAACGTGTCAGTTTAATACCAAGAGTCATGAAATGGACATGAAACACTACAGTTTTTCTCAGTCGCTTTGGTGCATTTCTCACTTCACTATTTACATTTGCACAACAGTTAGTTCAACCTCCACAACATTTAGTAATTTGTGCACATCATAGTAGCAGATTCTCATTCCTTCCAACAAATTGCAAATACTTTTGGACATGCATCAATTGCTTTCATACAACTCTCTGCTGTTTTATAACATTATCATTTGCTCATGTCATGTCAGTCAAAATTAACTATACTTGTGAATGCTGAATAGTCATTCCATATAAAATGAATAGTCCTCATTTCATTGCTTGAGTCATCACATATAAAAATGTTGAACTTGTTGTCAAAATCTGTCAAGCAAATTGTAAAAAAAAATGTATCTTTTTTTTTTTTTCATGAAAATGTCTCCTAAATTGAACAATTTCTCTCAGGTGAACGTATGTGGCCAGACAGAGAGGAACGTCTGGATGTGCATCCATAAATGATTTACAGTACTATGTATGTTGTATGTTCAGTTCCAATATGTACTGCAATATTGTTTACAGTTGTGCACAGCTCTACCCAAAGGGAGTTTATGTTTGTTGTAAATAAGGGTGTATTTTTTTCTTTTGCACAATGCTGTGAACAAATTAGAATTACATACAGTACATATACATTACATACATTTTCAGTGTCTTATACTCAGTTACCTCACTAAATACAGTAATGTGTAACTTTACTGTAGTTTTAAAATGGCTGTGCAAATAGTATAAATTGCTGTTTTCAGGTAGTGTCACCAAGATCGGACTTTTTTGCATTGGAAAACGTTTACAGCGTAAACTGTCATAATGAAAACATGACAAAGCCATTTGACTATCTTGTTCATAAACAATGGTTTCACGACTTTTCATCTTGATGACACTGACACTTTCATTGACATGAATACTTGCTTTTGAGGAGTGAGTTATCCATTTTGAGCAAGTGACACGCTTTTGCAGGTTATCAACAAGGTTTTGCAATTTGCACTAATTGTTTTGAGAACCGCATTAACTGTTGTGCAAATGTAAATAGTGATGTGAGAAATGCACCAAAGCGACGGAGAAAAACTGTAAATTGGTAAACGATTCAGTCAGTGAAATATGACTAAGCATACAGTGCTAGTCAGAATGATTTGCCCCTCTTGGTAAATATGATCAAAGATGGCTGTAAAAAATAAATCTGCATTGTTAATCCTTTTGATATTTAATATTTAATATTTAATAATATTTAATAAAAAAAAATCTAACCTTTGATTTTTATTGATTGAATTATTGAAGTCAAATAATTGAAAGTGGGGGAAAAATCACATTATGAAATAAATGTTTTTCTCCAAATCACATTGGGAACAATTATTTGCCCCCTTTTATTAAATACTTTTTGCACCCTCCTTTTGCCAAGAGAACGGCTCTGAGTCTTCTCCTATAATGGCGGATGAGTTTGGAGAACGGCTCTGAGTCTTCTCCTATAATGGCGGATGAGTTTGGAGAACGGCTCTGAGTCTTCTCCTGTAATGCCGGATGAGTTTGGAGAACAGCTCTGAGTCTTCTCCTGTAATGCCGGATGAGTTTGGAGAACAGCTCTGAGTCTTCTCCTATAATGTCGGATGAGTTTGGAGAACAGCTCTGAGTCTTCTCCTGTAATGCCGGATGAGTTTGGAGAACAGCTCTGAGTCTTCTCCTGTAATGCCGGATGAGTTTGGAGAACAGCTCTGAGTCTTCTACTGTAATGTCGGATGAGTTTGGAGAACAGCTCTGAGTCTTCTCCTGTAATGTCAGATGAGTTTGGAGAACAGCTCTGAGTCTTCTCCTGTAATGCCGGATGAGTTTGGAGAACAGCTCTGAGTCTTCTCCTGTAATGCCGGATGAGTTTGGAGAACAGCTCTGAGTCTTCTCCTATAATGCCGGATGAGTTTGGAGAACAGCCTCTTCTCCTGTAATGCCGGATGAGTTTGGAGAACAGCTCTGAGTCTTCTCCTGTAATGCCAGATGAGTTTGGAGAACAGCTCTGAGTCTTCTCCTGTAATGGCGGATGAGTTTGGAGAACAGCTCTGAGTCTTCTCCTATAATGCCGGATGAGTTTGGAGAACAGCCTCTTCTCCTGTAATGCCGGATGAGTTTGGAGAACAGCTCTGAGTCTTCTCCTGTAATGACGGATGAGTTTGGAGAACAGCTCTGAGTCTTCTCCTATAATGGCGGATGAGTTTGGAGAACAGCTCTGAGTCTTCTCCTGTAATGACGGATGAGTTTGGAGAACAGCTCTGAGTCTTCTCCTGTAATGCCAGATGAGTTTGGAGAACAGCTCTGAGTCTTCTCCTGTAATGCCGGATGAGTTTGGAGAACAGCTCTGAGTCTTCTCCTGTAATGCCGGATGAGTTTGGAGAACAGCTCTGAGTCTTCTCCTGTAATGCCGGATGAGTTTGGAGAACAGCTCTGAGTCTTCTCCTGTAATGTCGGATGAGTTTGGAGAACAGCTCTGAGTCTTCTCCTATAATGCCGGATGAGTTTGGAGAACAGCTCTGAGTCTTCTCCTGTAATGCCGGATGAGTTTGGAGAACAGCTCTGAGTCTTCTACTGTAATGTCGGATGAGTTTGGAGAACAGCTCTGAGTCTTCTCCTGTAATGTCGGATGAGTTTGGAGAACAGCTCTGAGTCTTCTCCTGTAATGCCGGATGAGTTTGGAGAACAGCTCTGAGTCTTCTACTGTAATGTCGGATGAGTTTGGAGAACAGCTCTGAGTCTTCTCCTGTAATGCCGGATGAGTTTGGAGAACAGCTCTGAGTCTTCTCCTGTAATGCCGGATGAGTTTGGAGAACAGCTCTGAGTCTTCTCCTGTAATGCCGGATGAGTTTGGAGAACAGCTCTGAGTCTTCTCCTGTAATGCCGGATGAGTTTGGAGAACAGCTCTGAGTCTTCTCCTATAATGCCGGATGAGTTTGGAGAACAGCTCTGAGTCTTCTCCTGTAATGACGGATGAGTTTGGAGAACAGCCTCTTCTCCTGTAATGCCGGATGAGTTTGGAGAACAGCTCTGAGTCTTCTCCTGTAATGCCAGATGAGTTTGGAGAACAGCTCTGAGTCTTCTCCTGTAATGGCGGATGAGTTTGGAGAACAGCTCTGAGTCTTCTCCTATAATGCCGGATGAGTTTGGAGAACAGCCTCTTCTCCTGTAATGCCGGATGAGTTTGGAGAACAGCTCTGAGTCTTCTCCTGTAATGCCAGATGAGTTTGGAGAACAGCTCTGAGTCTTCTCCTGTAATGCCGGATGAGTTTGGAGAACAGCTCTGAGTCTTCTCCTGTAATGCCGGATGAGTTTGGAGAACAGCTCTGAGTCTTCTCCTGTAATGCCGGATGAGTTTGGAGAACAGCTCTGAGTCTTCTCCTGTAATGCCGGATGAGTTTGGAGAACAGCTCTGAGTCTTCTCCTGTAATGCCGGATGAGTTTGGAGAACAGCTCTGAGTCTTCTCCTGTAATGACGGATGAGTTTGGAGAACAGCTCTGAGTCTTCTCCTGTAATGCCGGATGAGTTTGGAGAACAGCTCTGAGTCTTCTCCTGTAATGCCGGATGAGTTTGGAGAACAGCTCTGAGTCTTCTCCTATAATGCCGGATGAGTTTGGAGAACAGCTCTGAGTCTTCTCCTGTAATGCCGGATGAGTCAATTCTTTTACTTCAATGAAGTAATTTCTATTTTTTTTAGTAAAAAATCAAAAGGATTAACAATGCAGCTTTATTTTTTTACAGCCATCTTTGATCATATTTACCAAGAGAGGCAAATATTTCTGACCAGCACTGTATATTTTTTCAGATGAATTGTAATTCTTCCATCATTCATTTTAGAATAAAAACCGGACACAGAAATGACCTGTTTTTCCTCTTATAACATCCACTGAAGAAGAAAATGGTTTTGCCATCATTCCATCCATCACAATTATGCTTCCAATATTGAGTGAACGCAGCCTCGAGACCGACGCTTAGGTCCAAACTTTGTTTCCGTACAGTGCTAATTGACTGCAAAATGCTTAAATTAGCTCAGTCATTATCTAACTCGTTCAAGTTAACGAGCCACATTCTGGTGGAATCTGTATTGAATGGTTGTAGTATAGGACTTGACATTCGGCACATTACGTGGGTGTCAGGAAATGGATTCAGATGGAGGAATTGTTTTTAGATTAGCTACAATGAGAAAGCATATTAAACAGTTCTTCCTTCAAAACGACTGGTAGAGCGAGACCATTGTATATTACTACATTTTGAGACTTGGTGAATTTGTTTAATATAAGTATGTATGAAACTCAAGCCTGAAAACAGCTGAGTTCCCTATGTTTGTGTGTTGGAATGAATTGGTTTTGAACTGAACCGCTGAGTTTTGGCTGGCAGTACAGTGTCCCATCAATGGGGGGGGTGGGTTGGGGGTTGGAATAAGGGACGGACGGGTCACTTTTGCCAGCACACCCTCTCTCCATTCATCCCCTGTGGGCCTGCTTCTGTGCAAACAGTCGCCGATGAATCCTAAGCCTGTTAATCGCAACAGCACACCGAACCCCACAGATGGTTAATCTGCCCTTTGTCTCCCCTCACTCCTCAAACTCAGATCCCCTCCGTCCCCCTCGCCATTCACAGAGACGGTGTTTATTTCATTCTGTAAATTCCTAATCCTGTTTAGCAACACTCTTCGAACCCTGAATGGCCTTTTCCACCCCTTTCCCTCCTTCTCTTTTGTTTTTTTCCCCCCCAGCTAAAAGGGAGAAGGATCGAGGCCTGAAAGGAAAAATGCTTTATTCTTTATGCGCGACTGCTGATTGGTGGAAAGAAGACGCTTCATTAAGTTTTGAGTTCTTTTGCTTTATCTATTCATTTTTTGAAAGTTCATGCCCCTGCTAATTGATGATTATGCAAACTTTAAGTTTTTGCACTGCAGTTTTTCTTTTAGTTTTGATCCATATTAATCTAAATATCCATTAAAGAATATCAAATAATTTTAAATGTTTAAATATATTTCATGCAATAATAATAATAATTTACACATTTTTAACAATTTGCCAAAATGGACTAATAAATTAATAATAATAATAACATATTTTTTTATTTATTTGTCATCCCTATTTGCAAATTACAAATAAATAAACATATTAACTAATTTATTTATTTTAATTATTTTATTTATTTGCAGCAACTAGCCAAAAGGGATGAAAAATACATTTAAGACATAGTTACATATTAATATTATTATTATTAGTCCCTATTGACAAATAGTTTACAACGAATAATTATTTTTTTTTTTATTAAAAAGAGTTAGCAGTACCGATGTATGCATAACATGTAACTACGTCACCTTAAAATAAAGTGTTGGCTCGTTTTTATCTAGTTTAAAGGTTGTCAAAAGCAAGGGGGGAAAAATAAAGAAAAAAAGCTGACGTTTTCAGATTCTTCGAGGAATCTGTTTCTGCTTCCCGTCCAAGATCCACTGTCACTATTTTCCCACAAGCACTCGGCGGCTGTCAGAAAACAGAGTCGTCTGCTAAGCATCTGCTTTGAGCCGCAGCCGAGCGACACACACTCACACAGAGTCCAGATCCAGCACACCACGCTCTCCGAGGAACGCTAAAGCGGGATCATTCGGCTGCCGGCTTTCACATACTGTCTTTGTTCCTCATATTGTTCCCCCAATCAAAGTTCCCCCACATTTGTATCAGAAATGACACATTGGCATTTCTGCCTCTGTGAATGACTGACGCATGAAGCGACCGAGGCCTTTGTTTTCATGAGAATATTGCAAAACAATGTTGGGAAAACTACATTTAAACCGGTAGATAAATGGGTCAAGTTATATACACATGCATAATGTATACACTGTGAAAACTTATATGATCAATATGTTATAACAACATTTGTTTTTACATCTCTTTAACTCTTTAACTTTAATCAATTTTCAACTAATGTTATACAACATTAAAATCATGTTTTAAAGTTTTAACGATTTAAGTTGAACTGACTTAAACATCCAAGTTGACTGTACTTAAACATTCAAGTCAGCAACTTTTTTTACAGTGATATATTGAAACAATAGCAATAGTTAACAATAGCAAGTCACATATGTATAATTGCATAAAAGCTAAAATGTTGTGTTTTCTCACACTACAAAGAAACTTAGATCCTTGCAGCTATTTTGAAAACAACTACTAACACTTTGTAGTGAATAGCGCTACAACTTTTAGCCAATTAGCTATTTTTCAACACTGCAACGCAACTCCACATCAAATGGTTTTGTTTAGTCTGCTAGCTTGAAAGATTACAAGCAATGAATGAATCCACCTTACGCATTTTGCACCTGTTTTTTTTTGCTTTTTCTCGTTTTGAACAAACATCATAAACATTTGAACATGTAGCATAAGCTTCACGCACATCAAAGGCTGGTCATGGACTTTGAAGTAAGACACAAGAGGAGACACCTGCTTTTCAGACGTAATAATTGTTCAACTCGGTACACACTTAAAACCCAGGTGAATGATGGAATGAAGGCGTTGTGTCGGCAAGTCCACTATATACTTCGTATCTGGCTAGGTTTAGTGACTCACCATCAAAGCAAAGCAAACTGCTGTTACTCACACAGATATTTATGCTTCAGTCAGGAACTATAATGTCTTTTCAAACCTGATTTTTGGAGTTGGGCTTTAGCAATACAAATATGCTTAGTCATTCAACAAGTGAAGAGCTGGCGGTTAAGACAATAACAAAGCCTTTGCTTAAAAGCACAAGGAGCAACAAAGGTAGTCCGTCAATAACAAAAATGAGTAACACACATTCTTTGAGGAACGACAGAACAGATGAAAGCAGTTCGTTGAAACGAACCGGGATAAAAATGTGCAAATGAAGTGCTAAGAAAATGCGTTGCTGGTTATTGCCAAGTGAATCAAATTTATGTAGGGAGTAAAGTTATGATTTTTATTAAATTATATTATGTTAAGTTATGTCTTTGTGAAATAGCCAATATTGTGAAACCTGACAAGAACAAACTTCACTTTAAAATGAATTTACCGTGAAGTATATTTTGTTTAAAGAAAACAAAGACCGTTTGCTTTCTGACATTGTTTTCATGACAATTACGCAAATTTCAGGCCAAAATTCTCTTACTATTATGCAAAACATATTATGAAGTATTATTTAATTTGTGTAAATATAGTGAGAGTAACTTTTGTACTGTGTTTTATATAAGAATTATTAAACTATTACAGTAAGTTTCACTGTAATAGAAATCTGTATAATAATAATAATTACTAGTAAAACAATTTAATTATGGTAACAATAAAGATCATATTTTTGGTTGTATTTAATGGTCTGAAATTGATTACATTTAGGGTTCAGATTTTTTATTGTTTATGTATTTAATTTTTTTAACATTTTACATTGTGTTTCAACACAATAATTGGTTTATTTTTTAAATGAACATTCCAGAATAGTTATTTGTTGGGAAAATATTAAATACAATATATGTATTTGTCCTGAAAGTAATGTTACAGTGGAAAATAAATAACACAAGCTTTAATTAATTCTTCCTAAAGAATATTATTGCACATATTTTTGAGCCAATTTCCTTTAAAAACACGAACCCTGAATTACATCTTGTACTGTACATTAAATATGTTGCAGCAGGGATGACTTGAAATGATGAAATGAAATACTGTGAAATAAATGAAATCTATTGAAATCCTCATAAGAGTCTGATAGATGTCTTTCCCCCATCTAGGCCCATCTATCACCATCTCTGTATCTCCTCTGAGTTTTCACAAGTTTCAGAAGCCTGAGAATGCCTCAGGACTGCAGAGGCAAGAGTCGCGCGTGTGTGTGTGTGTGTGTGTGTGTGTGTGTGTGTGTGTGTGTATGGGCTGCACAGACAGCACAAAAAGCATATACTGTAGATACAGACCGAGATCTGCACTTTCTCTCAGATGAGTCTGTACGATCAGCTCGGCGGCCCTGAATCATTGCCTTTGTAAAAGTCATAGAAAGTCGATGAATTCACAACCATCGGCCAGTAAAGGTGAGCAGGGCTGCTGTAATCAAAGTCTTTATTCATATTTTATTGCAGGCAGCCGCCTCTGCAAGTCTTCTTTGTTCGAGTCAATATGGAGATTCACCAAACGCTGAGGTCTGGGGGTCGTTTTCTGTCATATTACATGTTATGATTGCATTAATCTTCCCTTTGTTGCACTTAATCAGGAACACACCATATACTATACACCATTCACTGTGTATAGTACTATGTATATATAGTGTATATATAACTTAACAGCACCATATTTGCTTCCCTCATTAATATTTTTTCATCAAAAGAATTATTTTAGCAAAAATTTAGCAATTTTCATTGCATTGAATATTTTAAAAGTAAGACACTTCAACATGTATTTCATATTTTATTTATTAAACATTTTATTTTATTTAATAACATATATTATTATTAAACAATATTGTTATACTTTAAAAACTGAAATAATGTATTTAACTATAGAGTATGGAGTGTATATATTCTTTGTGCAAAATATTTATTTATTTATTTATTAAGTTCTTCCTTATGATAATTAATAATAATAATACATTTAAAACAAATGGTCATTATTATACTATAAAATAAAAGGTAATTTTTAGAGTTACATACAAAATAAATAGATTTTCTATACAATTGTTTTGTTTTTTTTCATTTACAGTACTTTGTCATTTATTTGCTCATTTTCATTCTCAGTAAACTATCATACTTAAAAATGCTAGTCTAAAAATGCTAGTTTATTTCTTTGTGCAAAATGTATTTGTTTCATTTATTTTATACCTTATAAAAAATTTAGATGGCAATTATAAGTACACTACTACTTTCTTTCTGATAATTTTTCGACTTTCTAAAAATAAATACACTTTGTTTCTTTATGCAAAATTAATTCAAACCAATCAGTTTATATATTTAGTCATCCTGAGCATTGTTCAAAACCTCTGCAGAGCAGTAGGTGCTACACACGACCAGAAACTGAAAGCTTTGAGAGACTTTCAATATATATATATATATTTAATATTATCCTCATTACCTCATCATGACTTGTCAGGCAAGTTTCCGAACACTCGATAGATGTCGGCAGCGCGTAAACCTGGACGATCTGACTGATGACGTTAAAAGAAACAAAAGATTGTTTTTAAAGAGTGTATTTAAACAGTCCATTTTCAATACAATTCAGTACAATAAAAGCAAACCTTAGAGATATTCTGAGTCATACACACCTGCGGTTTATTGCATCACAACATAAATGAAGTTTGTGAGTGTGTTTATTTCATTTCCAATACAATGAACAGCTGTGTGCTGACAGGAAGCCGTGTCTGGACACGCACCGGGAGCCGTGTTAGCAGGGTGTTAGTGCATGTCAGCAGAGGTTGTGTCGGGCCACAGCAGGGCTCGGCTGTTGGCAAGAGGAGAACACGACGTCCCGCCGAGAGATAGCACATTCAGACGCTGGAGGTTGAAGGGTCGTCCTCTGGAGGGTGACCCACCGACACCTCTTCTGTTGGGCTGTGACCTCTCCTGTCCGCCTGCTGCTTACAGCCGGATGAACCAGCTCTCTGTGGAGCAGCGCCACAAGTCAAGTCCAAATACATTAAATACGTCAAATTTTGATATTTTCGGAAAGTGTGACCCAGTAATGACGCTTCCGCCACTGCTGATGTCAATAACGAAAATAATTTGGTTTAAATTCCCAGACTCTGCAAGAAATCAACCTGGCGTGTGTTTCCCATACAACAATGTAACTTGCTCATTAACACTGTAAGAAATTACAGCCCGTTCTCATCCGTCATACAGGTGACGCTTTTGACATTTCGTCTAAATCCGACGCCCTAACCCTACCCCAGACCTAAACCTACCCATAACATTTCATTTCAAGTGCGTGTTATATTGACGCTAAAGGGTGCCATGTGCGTCGGATTTAGACGAAATGTCAAAAGCGTCACCTGTATGACGCCCTAGGATGAGAAGGAAATTATCGTTATTTAAATGGTAAACGACTGTAAAAATGCTACGGTGAAAAACTGTTAATTGGTTAACAGAAAGTTTCTGTACTATATACGGTGAATAACCGTGTGATCTAACTGTACATTTTATGATTTTGGATGTGAAGAAAGAACAAGTCTTTGTATAATTTACAGTGAAAACGCGTTTCTTCGTAGTTGTTCACCAACTTCATAGTTTTTCACATAAAACCCTGAATGTACATAATTGATTAGAAACTAATTTCTAATCAGTTATGTACATTCAGGGTTTTATGTTACATTTCATGGTGTTACATTAATGTTTATTGCATTTTTAAAATGTCATGTGTGTTATGATGGTGTTTAGTGCTTGTGTGAATGACACTGTGCAGCTTCTGTACTGTATTAGTATTGACGTTCTCAGCTTGTAGAAAAGCAGCTCGTGATGAGCTTTGATTGATCATGTGACCCTCATCACCTCTGTGATTGGTGGTTGTCAGTGTATTGGTGCACAATAGATACTTCAACAGGTGGGTAAATTGACATTATATCAGATAATGAAATACGTGTTTTTATTGTAAATTTCTGGCGACCACAGCTACCATTTTTTTTACCGTAAATTTAACCGTTTTTCTTTTTTTTTTTTTTTTTAGTGTACCATAGTACGATGCATCGTTGGAGAAACAAATTGATCATTGGTTCATTGGTTCAACTACATATAGGACAATCGTTAATTACGTCATGTGCTAGTGATGGAGTAACAACTTCTGCTAATGAATCAATTTGAGATGCTGCTTTATCAAACACGGCAACGAATGACTACTTTACTGTTTCTTCATGTGGTTTTTGCTTTATCTGATGTTTGATTCATTTACTCTTATGTCATGTTATCACTCACTCTTCAGAAACTGCGCTCATTGTTGACACGGTAAAATATATAGATTATATTGTCTATATTTTTTTATTGAACGATATTGAATGTACTGAATGATAGCTTGCTTATTGTGCCCAATAGCATGATATATGTAAGGTCACATGTCATTTAACAAGAAACCATGCTTACGTGGGCATAACAGCCAGAATTTGAAAACTGACCAAACTGTGTGGGTTTTCGGTTCTCTTCAAATCTGAGTTCAGTGTCGACTGGTCAAGGTGTTGGATAAGTAAAGCTGGTTAGCTCTGAGGGTTAGTCTCCCAGGTCATGAATATTTTAGTTTTTGCTTCAGTGTATACAAGAGTCCAACAGAGTGAGCAACACACACACACAGTGTATACAAGAGTCCAACAGAGTGAGCAACACACACACACAGTGTATACAAGAGTCCAACAGAGTGAGCAACACACACACACACACACACACACACACACGCACGCACGCACGCACACACACACACACACACACACACACACACACACACACACACACACACACACACACACACACACACACACAGAGTCCTGATGCCTTTAAGTGGATGCAGATTTAATATCCACACGTCTGAGAATAATACTCAATTTTGTCAAGGTTAAATGATTTTTTTTCTTTCATGCAAATGTAGTTCTTAGTTTTCAATCTTTTCGACAACTGCCCGGGGTTCCTTCAGAGCAGTTACGTGGCCAAACCCATTTTAGTCTTGACTGAAACCTATTCATCACCACAAGAGCTCTGGTGTGCTTGCTGCCCGCAGAACACATTTACCAGTAACAGCATTTGTCCGTATGTTATTGTGTGTTGCATAATTTACTCTTTGTTTTTCACAATTTATAAGGAATACTCTGGAATATTTATCCACTATAGCAGATGTTCTGTTAAAAAAAAAAAATTTGAACTTAAGACATAGGCTATATTTCTTTTTACTTTGGCTTTTTTAGTCACAGCATTGAAAATGGGATAAAAAAATCAATGGGTATTGAAATATTGATTTTGGTTAGTCCTTTAGATAGATAGATAGATAGATAGATAGATAGATAGATAGATAGATAGATAGATAGATAGATAGATAGATAGATAGATAGATAGATAGATAGATAGATAGATAGATAGATAGATAGATAGACAGATGTCGACACAGAACAGTCTGCATGATTGTTCTAAGTTTGACTTTATGATGTCAAGATAATTATATAGAGTGTGTTGTCAGCATGAGTGTTGTGATCATAAGAACAGCTTACAGAAGTTATGGTTTACATGCTCAGTTCTGTCATGAGGGAAACAACGATGAACGCTCTCTAGTGCTCCAAACTTCCCATGCAACCCACACACTGCGTTTGATTGCTGTTGGACGGGAGAGGCGGGACTGCAGGATATCTGAGGGAAACACACACACACGCACACACACACACACACACGCACACACACACACACATGCACACACACACACACACACATTAGTGTTTCGCACCAATTAAGCTATTTCTGAAAAATATGACCCCTCCGTGACCTCTCAGTCGGTGCTGGTGGCCGTGTGGATTAAGCAGTTATCGTCACAGTAGATCAAACAGACGGTGCGGGGAGAGAGACACATATAGGGCGAGAGACAGACAGTTAGAACTGAACAAAGCAGTTGGGGCACAAAGAAAAAAATAAGGCTCTTAAACTGGCCCCATTTTCCACGGCACAAAGAGGCATTAACATAATCGGCATCGGACTGCACCGTCAAATCAATCCATTTGTGCAGAGGAACCTCATTACCTGAGTGTACAGGAGAAATCGAGTGTGTGTGTGTGTGTGTGTGTGTGTGTTGGATTGTTACCATACCACAATTTCAGAAGTCAATAACATTGAAATGTCATAATTAACTATATTCATTTCAATATCACAGGGCAAATCATGGTATTGAACACCTTCCAAACATTCAGTGGATTGGGAAAGAAAGTGTGAAGTGCAAGATCTTTTGAAGAACGTTTTCATCCGTACAATGAGAGTCAGTGAGTTCCAAAACAGCAAAATATTGGACCCCATTGAAAACAAGTGGTTTTTTTTCTCTCTAAATGTTTTGGATGTTGTATTTGATTAAGCACACTTAAATTTATTAAATGTGCAATAATAATAATAATAATAATAAAAATAAAAAAAATACAAATAAAATATATATATATACTGTGTATATAATTTTTTTATATTTTTGTCGTGCTTTAAAGTACACTTATTTTAACATTTAACATTTAATAATTGTAACTGTAGTGTGTTGTTTTATATTACATTAATTAAAAGTTAAATGTTGAATGTTTTCAAATTTCAACTTCATCATTACAAACACATAATTATACATATATTTAAATTTATGACATACAAGTTTCAACAGAAATTACATTCAAGTATATTTTAGTTGACCATACATTATTAAGTTGGCTTGAGAAAGCCAACTTACTGAAATCCTATTTAAACTTATTATTATTATTATTATTCTTCTGACTCTAAAATTTAAACTCTAACTCGTCCTAGAGCTTTAACTCTACAAACTCCAAACTCGGGTCAGACCTTCAAACTGTTCTGACTTAGTGTGCTATATCTTTTCAGACTGATTTGACTTTCAGATTTCTTAAAAATTAATATTAAAAATCATAAAAATCCCATTGACTTTCATTGTAACAGTTCAAAATGAGCCAAGACTACGGTGGCCCAGTAGTCTACACCAAATAAACTCAAATCTAAATTCCCTAAAGCCTTGGACTCAATTAAACTCCCATTCTATATGTACTTATGAACTCTATCTATCTATCTATCTATCTATCTATCTATCTATCTATCTATCTATCTATCTATCTATCTATCTATCTATCTATCTCTTTCTAACTTATCTATCTATCTATCTATCTATCTATCTATCTATCTATCTATCTATCTGATCTTTCTTCCTTTCTAACTAATCTATCTTTCTTCCTTTCTAACTAATCTATCTTTCTTTCTTTCTAACTAATCTCTTTATTTCTAAACTAATCTATCTTTCTTTCTTTCTAACTAATCTTTCTTTCTAACTAATATTTCCTTCTAACTAATCTATCTTTCTTTCTTTCTAACTAATCTATCTATGTTTCTTTCTAACTAATCTATCTATCTTTCTTTCTAACTAATCTATCTATCTTTCTTTCTAACTAATCTCTTTCTTTCTAACTAATCTCTTTCTTTCTTTCTAACTAATCTCTTTCTTTCTAACTAATCTATCTTTTTTTCTTTCTAACTAATCTATCTTTCTTTCTTTCTAACTAATCTATCTTTCTTTCTTTCTAACTAATCTATCTTTCTTTCTTTCTAACTAATCTATCTTTCTTTCTAACTAATCTATCTTTCTTTCTTATCTATCTATCTATCTATCTATCTATCTATCTATCTATCTATCTATCTATCTATCTATCTATCTATCTATCTATCTATCTTTCTTTCTTTCTAACTAATCTATCTATATATCTTTATTTCTAACTAATCTATCTTTCTTTCTTATCTATCTATCTATCTATCTATCTATCTATCTATCTATCTATCTATCTATCTATCTATCTATCTATCTATCTATCTATCTTTCTTTCTTTCTTTCTTTCTTTCTAACTAATCTATCTTTCTTTATTTCTTTCAAACTAATCTATCTTTCTTTCTTTCTAACTAATCTATCTTTCTTTCTTTCTAACTAATATTTCCTTCTAACTAATCTATCTTTCTTTCTTTCTAACTAATCTATCTATGTTTCTTTCTAACTAATCTCTTTCTTTCTAACTAATCTATCTATCTTTCTTTCTAACTAATCTATCTTTCTTTATTTCTTTCAAACTAATCTATCTTTTTTCTTTCTAACTAATCTATCTTTCTTTCTTTCTAACTAATCTATCTTTCTTTCTTTCTAACTAATCTATCTTTATTTCTTTATTTCTTTCTAACTAATCTATCTTTTTTTCTTTCTAACTAATCTATCTTTCTTTATTTCTTTCAAACTAATCTATCTTTATTTCTTTATTTCTTTCTAACTAATCTATCTATGTTTCTTTCTAACTAATCTATCTTTCTTTCTAACTAATCTATCTATGTTTCTTTCTAAATAATCTATCTATCTTTCTTTCTAACTAATCTCTTTCTTTCTAACTAATCTATCTATCTTTCTTTCTAACTAATCTCTTTCTTTCTAACTAATCTCTTTCTTTCTTTCTAACTAATCTCTTTCTTTCTAACTAATCTATCTTTCTTTCTTTCTAACTACTCTATCTTTCTTTCATTCTAACTAATCTATCTTTCTTTCTAACTAATCTATCTATCTTTCTTTCTAACTAATCTATCTTTCTTTCTTTCTTTCTTGCTAATCTTTTTTCTTTCTTTCTTTCTTACTAATCTATCTTTCTTTCTTTCTTACTAATCTTTTTCTTTCTTTCTTTCTTACTAATCTATCTTTCTTTCTTTCTTACTAATCTATCTTTCTTTCATTCTTACTAATCTTTTTTTCTTTCTTTCTTTCTTACTAATCTATCTTTCTTTCTTTCTTACTAATCTATCTTTCTTTCATTCTTACTAATCTTTTTTTCTTTCTTTCTGTCTTACTAATCTATCTTTCTTTCTTTCTTACTAATCTTTTTTTCTATCTTTCTTTCTTACTAATCTATCTTTCTTTCTTACTAATCTTTTTTTCTTTCTTTCTTTCTAACTAATCTATCTTTCTTTCTTTCTTACTAATCTTGTTTTCTTTCTTTCTTTCTTACTAATCTTTTTTTCTTTCTTTCTTACTAATCTTTTTTCTTTCTTTCTTTCTAACTAATCTATCTTTCTTTCTTACTAATCTATCTTTCTTTCTTTCTTACTAATCTTTTTTTTCTTTCTTTCTAACTAATCTATCTTTCTTTCTTTCTTGCTAATCTTTTTTTCTTTCTTTCTTTCTTACTAATCTATCTTTCTTTCTTTCTAATCTTTTTTCTTTCTTTCTTACTAATCTATCTTTCTTTCTTACTAATCTTTTTTTCTTTCTTTCTTACTAATCTTTTTTCTTTCTTTCTAACTAATCTATCTTTCTTTCTTACTAATCTTTTTTTCTTTCTTTCTTTCTTTCTTACTAATCTTTTTTTCTTTCTTTCTTTCTTTCTAACTAATCTTTTTTTTCTTTCTTTCTAACTAATCTATCTTTCTTTCTTTCTTTCTTGCTAATCTTTTTTCTTTCTTTCTTTCTTACTAATCTATCCTTCTTTCTTTCTTACTAATCTTTTTTTCTTTCTTTCTTACTAATCTATCTTTCTTTCTTTCTTACTAATCTTTTTTTCTTTCTTTCTTACTAATCTTTTTTCTTTCTTTCTAACTAATCTATCTTTCTTTCTTACTAATCTTTTTTTCTTTCTTTCTTTCTTTCTTACTAATCTTTTTTTTCTTTCTTTCTAACTAATCTATCTTTCTTTCTTTCTTTCTTGCTAATCTTTTTTCTTTCTTTCTTACTAATCTTTTTTCTTTCTTTCTTTTTAACTAATCTATCTTTCTTTCTTACTAATCTTTTTTTCTTTCTTTCTTTCTTACTAATCTTTTTTTTCTTTCTTTCTAACTAATCTATCTTTCTTTCTTTCTTGCTAATCTTTTTTTCTTTCTTTCTTTCTTACTAATCTATCTTTCTTTCTTACTAATCTTTTTTTCTTTCTTTCTTACTAATCTTTTTTTCTTTCTTTCTTTCTTTCTTACTAATCTTTTTTTTCTTTCTTTCTAACTAATCTATCTTTCTTTCTTTCTTTCTTGCTAATCTTTTTTTCTTTCTTTCTTTCTAACTAATCTATCTTTCTTTCTTTCTTACTAATCTTTTTTTCTTTCTTTCTTACTAATCTTTTTTCTTTCTTTCTAACTAATCTATCTTTCTTTCTTACTAATCTTTTTTTCTTTCTTTCTTTCTTACTAATCTTTTTTTTCTTTCTTTCTAACTAATCTATCTTTCTTTCTTACTAATCTTTTTTTCTTTCTTTCTTTCTTTCTTACTAATCTTTTTTTTCTTTCTTTCTAACTAATCTATCTTTCTTTCTTTCTTTCTTGCTAATCTTTTTTTCTTTCTTTCTTTCTTACTAATCTATCTTTCTTTCTTTCTTACTAATCTTTTTTTCTTTCTTTCTTACTAATCTTTTTTCTTTCTTTCTTTCTAACTAATCTATCTTTCTTTCTTACTAATCTTTCTTTCTTTCTTACTAATCTTTTTTCTTTCTTTCTAACTAATCTATCTTTCTTTCTTTCTTACTAATCTTTTTCTTTCTTTCTTTCTTACTAATCTATCTTTCTTTCTTACTAATCTATCTTTCTTTCTTTCTAACTAATCTATCTTTCTTTCTTTCTTACTAATCTATCTTTCTTTCTTACTAATCTTTTTTCTCTCTGTCTAACTAATCTATCTATCTTTCTTACTAATCAATCTTTCTCTTACTAATCTATCTTTTTTTCTTTCTTACTAATCTATCTTTCTTTCCTTCTTTCTTTCTAACTAATCTATCTTTCTTTCTTACTAATCTTTTTTTATTTTTTTATTTCTAACTAATCTATCTTTCTTTCTCTTTCTTACTAATCTATCTTTCTTTCTTTCTTACTATTTTTTTCTTTCTTTCTTTCTTACTAATCTATCTTTCTTTCTTTCTTACTAATCTATCTTTCTTTCTTTCTAACTAATCTATCTTTCTTTCTTACTAATCTTTTTTTATTTTTTTATTTCTAACTAATCTATCTTTCTTTCTTTCTTTCTTTCTAACTAATCTATCTTTCTTTCTTTCTTACTAATCTTTTTTTTATCTTTCTTTCTAACTAATCTATCTTTCTTTCTTTCTTACTGAACTATAAACTAATTAAACTTTAAACTAATTTAAACTTTAAACTTCTTCAAACTTATTGGTCCAAACTTTCACAAGCCAACTTAAAGTTTGTCTCGACGAACTTTTTCTAGTTGTCAGTACATTTGGAAGTAACATCAAACATATTTCAAAAACAAATATATATTTTTAAATGTAAGCTTTTTTTTAAGATCTACGAATTTCAATTCAATTGTAGTACAATTCCAACAACTTTAATAAATTAATCAATTACAAATTATTCATATTATGAAAAAAATAAAAAATAAAGCTCAATAAAACGTTTTGTATAAAGTTTAATGGAACAAGGGAATGGACAATTTCAGTTTTTCATACTATTCATATAGTAAAAAAAATCACATGAATTAAATGGTCTATTCCATTGTTCCTTTCAGATTTATACAAAATATTGTATTAAGCTCTAGTTTTTTTTTTCTCATTCAAAATTCTTAATCCATAAGTAAATCTTAAAAAGAGGCATTTGAGGGAGTAATTATGAAATGAAATAAAAATATGTACTTCATGTGTCCAAATATACAATGATGTTCAGCTAAATGCGTGCAAACTAAATTTAAATTAACATTTTTTTTTTGTTTTAATTGCACATAACATGCAATTAATTATTTCCATAATAAGTATTCTTTCTAAAAGTATATGCTAAAGTGCACTTCTTTTGCACAAGCGTGAACTGTACCTACAACGCTGTAGGTGTATGTACAGACATATAGACATCTATAGATGAATTAGTTGTATAATACCATATTGTAGTTTTCTATAAAGTTGTGACATGTCACGTCCCTTGCGGTGAAGGACATTCAAATTGAATGATTATAATAAATACATTAAATTACGAGTGGAAGTGTGTTTTGACGCTCTTTCAGTTACACACTGTCAGTAGTGCAAATGTGTTGATGGGTTAAAAATAATGAGAACTGAACCATGACATACACACACATGGATTCATACACATAAGAACACACTTCAATGCGAGGAACTGTGAAACTGTGACTACCATGTACTTACCTTACTACTACTACTACTACTACTACTACTACTACTACTACTACTACTACTACTACTACTACTACTACTACTACTACTACTACTACTACTACTACTACTACTACTACTAATAATAATAATAATATTAATGGTATCCTCAAAAAGTGAATAAATGGATTATAACTACTGCATACATATAATTTAGTACCATAAATCCCCCCCCCCCCCCCAAAAAAAAGAAAAAAAAAAAGATTTTATATATATATATATATATATATATATATATATATATATTTAATAAAAAATATTATCGGACTAAAATATAGTACAATCATTTCATTGAAATGATAAATAAAAATCGTAATTTTTAACAGACCAGAGTACCAGTACCAGAGGGATAATGCAATAACATTAGAAGTAACTGTAATTTTTTTTTTTTATAAAAAAATAAGAGCAATCCCTTACTTTACTTTTTCAATGGAGAGTTATTAAATTACAGAAATCAATGAATGCATTACACCCAATACTGAATATAAGTGCAACTTAAAACATGTACAAAGTAAGTGCATTATATCAAATTATTAATTTAAATGTTAGTACATATTAAAGACACTTAATATATAGTGGGACAGTATTTTTCCTTGTCAAATGTACTTTCCTAATGTTAACAAATGGAACTTTATTGTCATTTTTGTTCTATTTTGGTCATCATTTAAACTGGCATGTTTCCTTCCCAAAAATAATGCTTCTCCTTTATAAAGTATGAAATATACCCATTTACGCATTTGTGCAATTCTTGTTAATAAAAACATGTGAGAAAAAAAAAAAAAAAATGAGTCTGACCTTAAACTCACCACAGCCCCAACCAACCCGCCAGTGTTTACCCATAATGCAACATTCTAGCGTTGTCCTTTCTATGACCCCGCTTGCAATTATGTCACAGTCTAGCCACGGGCGGAGTCACATTTCCGCCACCGCGAGCCAATCGGATGAGCTCAGACAGACTCCGCCCCCGCGTCACGTGACCAAAACGCAGCTGTGGCTGACCTATCGTTAAACGTTACCGCCATGACCCACTTGATACGTTCACCCGCATTCGGGAGTGCCATTGTTAGCGGCGAACGTGTCGATTTACGGAGAAGGTCGAGACATTTCCCGTGTTTTCGTCCAGTCCCGCTCTTTGTTTTCCTGACAGCTCGTGGTGTTTACAGGTCAGCGACAGTAGAACAAGATAAAGCGTGAAGCGTAATGAGGTGACACTTTGTTGAACGTAAAAACACCTCCCGGTCTAATTCACACAGCTGCAGAAATGTTAGCACACAACCCCAAACACCCCCACTGTTATCGCCTTTGTCTGGCTGTCAGCTAGTATTAGAAAATCGTTTTCATGCAGACCGAAGGCTTGTGCTAGTTGGGCCACCTGGTCACAGCAGGTCTGATTTGCACTTATTAGGAATTGAACTTAGTACACATTACAAGAATGCTTATACAATATTACATCTTTCTGATTCCGTTGTAGCTAGTCGTTACTAACAAATAGTGAATTCCATTGCTTTATCATGAATATATCATGAAAGGAAGTATTGTTCATAACTAAGGTAGTTATCTAATGAACGTTATTGTAAAGTGTTACCACATCTACTGTACGGGTTTAAATAACTGATTCTGTTTATAAATAGCAGCAGATTAAGCTCTGAGCAAAAGTTATTCATATTATTTACATCACTTAGCCACTTAGCACATTTCCCTTTAATGTTTTTAGTCTTTTTCCCTGCTGTGCTGAATGAAAGCATTTGGAGGTCACAGAAGCTCGCACGTTAAATAAATAAATAAAGAAGTGATAAATCAAATGGGAATATATATGAGGATAGCAAACGCATTGATGTAATGTCATGTAAAATTATAGTAGAAAATGGTATAAAAAAATCTATATCCATATGCTGTCTCACAGGAAATAAATTAAACGAAACGAAACAACAAAACAAAACTGTAGAAAACTATTAAAAACTTGACATGAAAAATACAAAAAGGATTTTTAGAATTAATAATATGCGTCAAAACACACACACACTATATATATGAGGAAAAATCAAGTATCCTTAAAATTATCATGTTAGTATTTATGTTAAATGTATATTGTGCCATTTTTGTTTTCAATATTTTATTATACTTCAAGTTTGCTGACCTCTGGCATTTCTTATGCCTGTCAAGGACGTGTGAGAGGACACTGTGGTCGCTGGGAAATTATCAAGGCATGTCTGCCGCAAATTTGATTTAGACTGATAAATATCATCGCTCAGTTAATGAGATGTCAGACGCTAACTGGACTTTCCCAGCCTAACCTTTTCCACCAGCAAAACATAATATAAAAACAGGACAGCACGTTCCCACATATCTCAAGGTCATCTTTCACTGCGCTGGTCAGGTGGCTTTTCATTTTTATCAAAAGACAGCAGAAGAGAAGATGGAGTCCTCATAGCTGGGGAACATATTTGGGTTAGCAGTTCAAGGTATCAAGCATTAAATGGATTCCTCATATAGACATCAAAGGAACTGAGAGTTCAAGTTCATGCGCTTGTCTTAAAAATGTTCACACCACGACGCATAAGAAGCATGTTCAAGTAAAAAAAAAAAAAAAAGTATCATTAACTTGACAGCGCTCTTTAGTAACACAACAGTGGCTCATTTCACAGTAAAGAGCTTATAGGTAGCTTGGTGTTGGTTTTCAATAACAAGATATCGTCTACAATTAGTTTTAGTTGAAACTGACGGTGTTTTTATATGTTATGCACATACTGTAGTCCTAGAATTGTTTGCATTTTCTTAAGATCAAAACTTGCACAACTTACAGTTTTGATGAATAGGTTTAGGGTTTGTTTGAAAATGTATGCAATACCTATAGTGATAATACACACAGAAACACTAATAAGCAATATAATCTGATATTTATGCAATATCCCTTCTTAATACACATACACAAATAATTTGCTATTAGTATACTTCTTTTAAAGTAAAAAATAAGAGAGTATACGCTCAGTACTTACCAAATATGTACTTAACCAATTTATACTAAATAATTCTGGACAAGTGCACAAAAAAGTTGAAGAATATTTGGCCTATACTTGTACTTAATATTTTGATTGAGGTATACTTAAGAAAATGATACTTTTGCAATCACAGTTTTCTTCATGAAAACAGATAAACATTTAGCTGATTTTAATTACAGTTATTCCATGGTGTGATTAAACTACAAGTATGGTGTTAAGTTCTCTTAAAGCTGCAGTCTATAACTTTTTTGGGGTTAAAAATTATCCAAAATAAATTTGAGCAAGTACATAACCAGCCAGTGTTCAAAACAGTATAGATGCAATACAAAAGAAAAACTTAGATGTAAACGAGTTGTGAACTTAAAGTCTACTTGAAACACTTCAAAGTATACTTTTATAAATTTAGTCCCAAGAAGTATTGAAATAGAAGTATACTACATTGATTTTAGTTTAATTCCTACATAGAGTATACTTGGTTAGTATACTTGAACTTAGTTCAAGTTCACTTAAAATAAACTTGAATATTAATAAAAAAAATGTGTATGGGTAGGTAAAGTAATTGGTTACAGGTTCAAAATAATAAAATAAACAATACATGTAACGTAGAAATAGCCTGCTTGACAAGTTCCAGACTTTATGGTGGCTCATAATTAATATATTGTTTGAGTAATGACAGTGCATGGCGAGCTAATCCAGTTTGGGGTGCGCAGCTGTGCTCGAAGATCTCAACAAAGGCCTGCTTGTTGCACCACTGTCAGTGCAGGCTGCCATTTTGGATGGATCAGTCAAGGCGAACAGAATTGTTTTGGGGGTTGGAGGTAGGAATGGGATAATCCTGCTTGACGTCGATGGGAAAGTACGGCGGAGCCTTCTCCAAAGTCAAAATGGAGAAAAGCCTCGCTTCCAGAGATCCCTGCCTAGATGAAGTCCTGTTTTCAGACTTTCAATGGCATGGGAAACCAGAGGACGATGTAATGTCGCCAACACCTTCTGCAATTTAACTTAGACCGAATCAACAGGAAGCGTACAGTCCTCCAAAATATGCATTCGAGCTCATTAATCGTGGTAAATACGGAACTGAAGACATGACAAGAATTAATAAAACACGTTTTATTAGTCCCCTGGTAAGACTGCGGTTGTTCTATCAGAAATCCTAATGAAACACTATATGAAATAGTGCATAATAAGACCTGTGATTTGTGACCATTCGACAGACGACCACTGGAAAAACATTTGAAACCCTTAATGAATCAGATATATCATTCTTGTGTACTAATTTCCCATATGGAAGAGTATGTATTTTCTTCCTGGTCTTGGCATCGGCCTCAGCTGCGAAACACAGTTCGCTGTCAACTCCTTCTCTGAACGGCACACATGAGCACACAAACGCCCCCATTCTTGTGGGAACCCTCTCCCAATTAAGCGCTGTGGCGCTGGGCCTGTAATTAGCGTTTCCAGTCAGTTGCTGTCTGCATGTTGCTTAGCCGAGACAGGCCTGATGCTAAACGGCACACTATTTGTCCAACAATTATGTCAGGTCCCCGTGTCATGGCACAGACGTGACCAATTAGCCGAACTTCTGCACCGAGCGAGAGAAAGAAAAAAGGGATTAGAGCGGAGGAGATGGGCGAGGATGAAAACAGGGTGAGGGGGAGAGAGGAGTGGGTGGAGGACGAGGCGAATCTAATGGGAATAAGAGCAAAGAAAACATAGAAAGGCTTTTGCCGGGAGGGAGGTGTAAGGCTGCTCTCTCTTTCTCTCTCTCTCTCTGTACTTTCTGTATTTTCTGAGGCTGTACTGATAATTTCTTTAACCAAAACATGGTCCACAATATTAAATCAAAGGATGCTTGGTAAAGCTCAGTCTATTAGTCTGTGAAGCCTGCATTTATAATGCATTATAAAGGTTGACGTAAGACATCACTGTATTCATAAAAGCCGTCTTATAATCATTTTGTAGGTAACATCACAATGTGCACAAGGGACTTGACTCACAATGGATTCCAGCGAGATTGATGTTAGCATGGTGCTAAGCTAACATCCCAGTACTCCAATTAGCATAAAAAAACACAGATACAAGTTGTGTCCCAAATGACAAACTTTACACTATGTATTTACCAACGCTATCTCACGACCAATTCGTACAAATTCGTTCGACTGAGTAAAAGGTGGCTAATTCGTATGAACTGGTACAACCTCACTCGTACAAATTCTTACTTTTTGTCTAAACCCCAGTGACGGGCAGATTTAGAGGCGGAGTCGTACAAATTGGGCAACTCGTAAAAATATGTACAATTTAGCAAAAATCATACGAATTCTTACGAGTGAGGTCGAATGAATTCGTACGAATCAGCCATCTCGTAAAATTCGTACGAATTGCCATGAAATCGGGTATTTATATATTATTTGTAATTAAACATCGTAGTCTGATGCCCCTCCCCCTCCGCTAAGTAATTAAAGCTGTGACAGTTGAGTGTCCAACATTCACACTTAGGGCACATTTACACGACAACGATATGCTTAAACCGGATACGTTTTTTCTTTGAGTTGTCCACGTACAGGCGACAAAAATGCCATTGTCGCTTAAACTAACAGCCAAAACACATAAAAAATTTTACGTTTTTAGTTGAAAATTGGGTAACACTTTATTTCGATAGTCCACTTTAGACATTCTACTAACTATAAGTAACTTTTCAACTACATGTCAACTAACTGTCATTGGAGTATTAGCAGACTGTCTGCTTAATATCTGCTAACACTTTATTTTGTTGGCCCCCCAACAGACATTCAGCTGACTATAAGTAACTTGGCGACTACAAGTCAACTTATTCTCCTAACCCGAACCCTAACACCTAACCATAACCTACCAGTCTACTGACAGTCTACTATAATATACTAATACTCTAATGAGAGTTAGTTCACATGTAGTTGAAAAGTTACTTATAATCAGTAGAATGTCTAAACTGACTATCGAAATAAAGTTTAACTTGCACTTTTTCTTTTTGGAATTTTCTATGTGAAGGCACTACTATTTATACTACAAAACACCATTGAATAGTGCATGAATTGGGACTGACTTACAAACGTAATTGCTAAAAAAAGTATTTTAATGATACTACTTGATAATAAATTAACAATATAAAATAAATATATAATCACAATCAACATTTCTCTCCCTTCCACCATTTTGAATTCAGGTTTTCACTGAGCTTGTCATAGTGAATTCTGTGATTGTCCTCTGCACAAAAGGATGAATAAACTATTGAAACCGTGCAAATGCAAAGCAGTACGGCTCTGTAAGCACATAAATCTGTGCAAACGCTATCTCTCGGTCTAAAGAGCCTTTCACGTCTGCTGCTGTCAAAACATTTTGCCATATAGGATGTGCGGTTGCTCCGTCTGGAAGCACCTCTGTTTCCCTTTCCAATCTGACAACAGCTCTTGTGTGCGCGCCAGCCACTGTAATGTCACGGCTCTCACCGCAGAGACTGACAGCGACTGGTTGCCATTGCAAATCAAGAGATAGCACACAATACAAGCACTGTGTCATCACATTCCTGCCCCGTAATATCTGTCAGGGCTTGCTTAACTGAATCTATTATCTGGTGCGACCCAAGGAACAGGGTTTGGTGTGGTAAGATTTCTTTTGTATTCTCTCTCTCTCTCTCTCTCTCCCTCTCTCCATTCTGTGCAGGCAACAAACAAGTAATCCTCCTTTTAAGGACCTCTGAGCATATCGCCACAGTCCCGGAGAAAGCGTGCAACAGCTCCTTGACTACAGAAGGAGTAAGAGGACTAAGTATGTAAAGACCAAGAATTGGTCCCCCTTGCTTTCTTAGTTATTGGAAAAAAGGAGAACACTTTATTTCGATGGTCCACTTTAGACATTCTACTAACTATAAGTAACTTGGCGACTACAAGTCAACTTATTCTCCTAACCCGAACCCTAACATCTAACCATAACCTAACAGTCTACTGACAGTCTACTATAATATACTAATACTCTAATGAGAGTTAGTTGACATGTAGTTGAAAAGTTACTTATAATTAGTTGAACGTCTAAAGCGACTATCGAAATAAAGTGTAACCTTTACTAATAGTAATCTTTTTCTGAAAATGAAGGTATAAAACAACAACAACAACAAAAAAACAAAAAAAAAACACATGAAACCAACATTCTAAAAACGTAGGATACCATTAAAGGTACAATATGTAATATTTTTGCATTAAAATATCCCAAAATCACAAGGCCAGTGTTATATGTTTTGTTAAGTTGATAACTTACAATATTCCAAATGTTTCCAACTATTTTTGAATCGTGAGAAAATTGCGATTTTAACCAAGGAAACGGGGTGTGTGGGAGTCACCAGTCAATGACGTCATATCCGCGTTACCCTCGGTTTCCGCCGTCTGTGGTTTCCGCTCGTACCGCCATAGTAACCACGGCCAAACATGGCAAAAGCAGACTTTGAGACAAAAAGAGGACTAAAACGAAGATCAACATCTTTCGAGATGCCGAGAGCTCCTCATCCGCGACTATCTTCGACTTGACAGAGAGTTGCAAAAACAGCCCTCTAGTTACCAGTGGCATGCTTATGAAGACCATAAAATCACATATTGCTAAGATAACCAATTCAAACTAAAGTCCTAGATGACGGCAGTTATGAAGATTCTCCGTTTTGAATGTCTAGAGCCGTCTGAACCACACATGAACTCCACAAAGTTTCTCACAGTCTGTATCTGCGAGGCAGCTTCCCTGACCTGGAGATCAAAGCCTTCCTCACTCAAAATCAGGCCAGAATGTTTCATAGAGGAGGATAGTCCTAAACATCCTCAGGCCTTTCAATTAAACAAGAATTTGTGGCCCCAACGTTCCTGAAAAAAAGCTACCACAATTAAAGACTTCAACAATTGAACATGTCGATACACAATAACTTTCAACAGAAGCCATGAAGCAAACCATGCACGCAAGAACAGACTCACCAAACACAGGTATTTCTTAAATAATTTAATTGCAAAAGGGTTTTTTAAAAATATTTCTACAAGAATGCATTATTTAATCGCTGTTTTTTGTCTTCACCATTAAATACATCTCAATGCTTTCCAAAAACAAAAAAAGAACAAGAAAAGAAAATATCTTGAAATGTGTCTTGCTTCTCTCAATATAAGTACAGCACTCAGCAGACAATTTGCTTTTTGAACGTCAGTGATTTGCGATGTGATGAGAAGACCGTTTCAACTGCTTGGAAAGAAAAACTTTTTTTTTTTTTTTTTTTTTTGCTTGATTTTTAATATAAAAGAGTAACTTCGAAACTCAGGGGAAAAAAAAAAATGTCACAGAGGAACAGGAAAGGAGTGGAGGGAAGAGAAAGAGAGAGTCCGAGATTGGCACAGAGTTATTGAACAAAAATCATGCAAGTTGTGTTCCAAAACTGCTGCGATAAAAAACAATGACAATAGCACCTTACCTAAATACAGTCATACATACAAACATACACACACTCAAATCCAGTTATGAGAGAATATACTGTCAGACATGATGAAAAGCAGCTACGTTTAGTTCCCGGACGGCTCTGTAAGTTAGTAGCAGTGCAAGACAGGAACTTTAAGGAACAGGGTTCATATACATCAAGATCAAAAAAGATAATGTCTGTCATCATAAATTGCTTCAGCGTGTTATATTACATGGAACCTTTGTAATTGAGAAAAGAGGGGAACCGTTAAATGATTTGTGAACTTATGAAACAAAACCACAAACAGAGGAGTACTGCGCAGAATATATACCATTTCCCCAAAGTGCCACATATACGCACTATTCTAGATACAGATTTTGGTAATAACATTCTGAATTAGCTTCTAGCTTTAGTTCTTAACCCATCAGATATGCTACCGTTTTGCTTATTGTACGTCTTTCTTGTTTGAAGTGGGGCCATGAAGACTTTACATAACTAATCCATTAGTTCAAAAACCGAAATGGGCTGGTCATCTGTTTCTGCCAGGCTGTAAACAGCCTATTTGCCAAGAAAAAGATGAGCGAGGTGAAGGCTTAAAAAATGTGGAAGACTAACCGACAGTTTCAGGAAGTATAACGTATCCTGACGCCCACAGAGCACTAACATGAATTTCCGTTGTAACTGAAGATCTCATTTGAAAACACCCCCGGAAATCCTGTAATTCCAAAAATATGATTTGCTAGAAATCAACGAAAAGCTTGGCAAGTGAGCTTTACAAAAGGATATGTTAAATAATTGGTACTATCAGTTTCTCTTTGTGGTGGTGACGGAAAGGCTTAGCTTTAATATTGAAGAGATTTACTAGGGATCTGCCCAACATTGATGAGATGTTCAACACCTCTATTCATTTCTCTTAAACCAATTTCAATGCACTTCCTCTTCATCAAAGAAACATCATGATGTCATTCCAAATTTTTTTTTTTGTTGTTGTTGATGCATGTCTCTTTTTGAATGTCAGCATACACTGTAAAAAAAAAAAAAAAAAAAAAAAGTTGCTGTCTTAAATTCAATCAACTTGAATTTAAGTACAATCAACTTGGATGTTTAAGTCATTTCAACTTAAATTATATTAAACTTACTTTAAAAAAATGTGTATCTTGTATAACATAAAAAAGTTGAAAATTGCGTAACTTATTTTTGATGAGTTAAAGTAATGTCAAAACATATGTTGATCATATTATTTTTTTACAGTGTATACTGATTCAAATTTATTTCAGATCTTTAGATGAATTAATCATTCCTTTTGGCCTCTTAGGATATGTTGAAATAAAATAAAAATCACAATAAATTGGTATATCATTGATTCTTAAGTAATGACAGGTGAAACTGGAAAAATTTTAATATTGTGCAAAAGTTATAATTTTGATGATTATGGCTTACAGCTTACCCCAAATTCTCAGAAAATTCGAATATACATGAAATCAATAATAACAAAAAAGGATTTTAAATAAAGAAATGTCGGCCCTCTGAAAAGTATAATCATGCATATGTGTATAGTTATATATACTAAATATATTAGTTTCACCTTTTAATTTGAATTACTGAAATACATGAACTTTTGCACGATATTCAAATTTTTCGAGTTTCACCTGTATAATATAACTGGAGCTCCTCACAAATTGTTTCATGCATTTGTGCATTGAAATGTTCATCTACAGAATTGGTGTGCATAATCCTTATACTCTCCCTTTGTTTTATACACATACACACACACACACACACACAGAGAGAGAGAGAGAAACGCACACACTACAACATAGTCATTCTGACACGTACACACACTCATTTTAGAGATGGTCAGTGATTAGCACTGTTTTTACACTGAAAGTATTTTGTCTTGTTTTCCAGGAAACAGCTAAACATTCTTAAAGCAAGATCAATTTACTTGAGAAACAAAACAGTATTCATTAGGTTTGTTTTCTTACCTAATTGACAATTATTTCATGTTTTAACCTTATGTTTATAATCTTTAGTACATTTGATTAGATTTAGTCTTAAAAAAAAATAGATATATTCTTTGAAAACAAGTTAATATATTGCACTATTCTGTAATCTTTTGTAAGGATGCTTAGATATTTTTCCTGGAAGAAGACAAACATATTGATTTAAAATTATGGTTACACTTTATTTTACAGTACATGTACTTACAGTGTACTTACCTAAAAAAAAGTACTGGTAATATAAGGTAACTACATGGGTTAAAGTTAGGTTTAGTGGTAGATTCAGGCTTAGTACCTAGTTATTACCCAGTTATTGTAATTGCTATAATAAGTACATAGTATGTACATGCGGAACAGGACTGTAAAATAAAGTGCTATCAAATTTACGTATCGCAGTGTAGTACAAGTCATCACAGTCCTTCTCTTTTCTAACTGCTAAAAAAATCCTGATATAATGGTTAATGACCAGCTAAATGTCAACCCATCGTGGAACAGAAACTAAACAGGGAAAACAACAAAAGAGAATAAAAAGTGAAATTGTGAAAACATAGCTGAACTATGAAAGCATCCTGAGTTCACCAGGTATATTCTAAGAAGTCCTTTTGTCAGTTTAAACCTGGTGGACAAATGCAACTTCCTCAAATCCGGTCCTGTGACATCCGTGATCTTTCGCCCTCGGCTGTGCCTCTCCATCCTGTCCGTTTGAGGCATGTGCCCTTAAATAAAACACCTTCAATATGAAGATGGGGAATAAGCACAAAATCACACGCACAATAGAACATCTGCTAGCACTGGAGGGATTTGTGTCCACACACTTAGTTTTTTTGTCTTTATATTCAAGTTATGCGTACTTTTAGAGTTTCTCTTCCATAAGCAATGTCCGTCCATCCAGGAGAGTCTGTCCTTCAGAGTCAGTTTCAGGGAGAAATGCATTATGGGAGGCTTTAGAGATTGGGCGAATCCCAGCCAGCCTCGCAAAATAAAGTATCACACGCACGCATGCAATCGCCAATCCAATACCGGAGCCTCGTGAGGCAGGCATTGGGATATGGGCTTTCCTCTTCGTTCTTAAAAATAAGTACAAAATAATCTTATCTAATCCTGTCGGGTGTAAAATAATGCAGTCGTTACAGGAAAACAGGAAAATGGAAAAGAAAAAGTTGTCCGAGGCACTGCAAGCCAGTTTCATCTGATTAGTGGAGATGATCAGGCATCTAGGGTCGTCTGTTAGCTCTCTGTAGAACAGTTCCACCCCCTTTTCAGACCTGGACGGGCAGCGTTTGGTTCATTTGCAGTCTCATGTCTTGAATGCTGCCGAGAATCTTCTTTTGGTGCCCAGCTAATGTCACACCTATCCGTAACAGATCTCTGTAGAAAACAACAACAACAACAACAAAATAAAAACCTTATTGCCACCGTTACACAATTAATACTTAATAAGAAAGTGGTTTCTAAAAGAGAGAAAATAAGTCATTCAAGCAATAAACTCCCATGGGAATGTAGCCAGGTGAGCAAATCCCTTTAGCAAATTGTTACTAGGTTGAGCAAATAGAAGAACCCCACCCTTTGGCTGCTAAACTGAGACAAGTTTGTGGTGCTAAGCCACTTCTCAAACTGGAGATAGTTCAAGCGTTGGTCAATGATTTGCAAGGGTTTGCACCTAGGGCTACCAGATGTCAAATTTCACATGAAGAAAGAGCAATTAGTGTAACCACAGACATGACTTGGAATAATATTTCACTGCGCAACAGACAGCAGTCATTATACTGTAGAATGAGTGTGGTGAAAAGGTTACCACAGGCTTTATGATAAAAATGCTTCCTGTTGTTTAAATGGTAATCTAATGCCTTCATGAGGTTTTAGTTTACACAGCAACATGTGCAGCTAAAAGCTAGCACAGACTCGTCATTTACTCTTTTTTTGCACCTTCCGATAAGAATAAGCCTGTAAGAGGACGGTCGTTGTCAGAGAGCAACCAGTCTGTCTGCCCTTCTCATCACTGCAATCACACAACATTAGCAGAGTAATTTCACACAATGTAAAAGTGTTTTCTCTCTTTTTCCTCTTTTGGTCCCATCAAGCCAACAATGTTGGATAAAATGTTAATAAATGGAGCCCATTAGGAGAATTACTAGTCATTAAGAGCACAAGAAAACCACCGACTGGTACACCTGTCAAGTTGCCAAATTGAAACAAATTACCCCTGCCTCCATCCTTTATTACAATTTAATGGGCGTGATGAATTTATAATATTTTTTTCTTTATTCGTTTATTTGATCCCAACTGCTCTCTTCACATCTGTCTAGACATTTAACATAGTTACAAATCATGAATTTCTTTTTTGTACCATGAACTTTGTAGGATTCTTTGTTCGTGAAATTATTTTGAGAATGAAATGTTATAGTACAGTAAGTTAAAGCGAGATAAGGAGAATAATCACTAACCCCATTCTGATCAGCGAAATATTGATTTTGTCTCTTTAATTCCCTATAGTTCTGTTTTAGGCTGTTTTTACACTTGGTTTGAATGCCTGGTCTGAACTACAGTTCGATTCCATGCTGGTGGCTCAAGTCCATGCCACAAGCTCTGTTATAAAATCATCCTTACTCCTTACTGGAACAATTAAAAGTTGCATGCAAATAAAAAGTGCACCGTGCCTTGAATTCGGACTAATGTAAGACCACCAAAACAAAGAGGAGCATTCAAACAATTGGTCCAGATACTCACTCTGCAGTCATCTGGGCCACCAAGTCAAAAGAAGCAAAGCCAGCATTGAGAAAGTTGTCTCTGTAGCGGCTCATCTTGATGGCATCCAGCCAGTCGCCCACAGTGGTGAAGGTGGTGTAGTCAGGCACACAGCGGTCGAGGAGCGGCTGGGAGGCCCTACAGAGAAAGAGAGGAGTGGAGATAAAAAGAGAGAGAGAGGGTTAGGTCACGCCAGGCCTCCACCACCAAAACCTCACCCCCAAACCCCCCACCATCACCACCTCTCCTGGCCTGTAGGGCCTGGACCTGCCACTGTGGCCTACTGGCTGGAGACATGCAGCGGCCTCCTAGAGAGAACTTCCAAGGAAGCTGTGGGTGTGGGTCCATATGATACAGCACTTTTCTGGTCTTAAAGGGATCATGACATGGTTTTTTGTTTTGTTTTAGTATGTTCCCTTAGGTGCAATTATAGTATTACTATAGTAAATAGTAAACAGTAAACAGTTTGTTTCGGAGGTGTTTCCCCTTTAAGAGTTCAGTGTTAACGCCCACTGTTATGATTGGCTAACGTCAGTGCTGCTTATGCATAAATTATTAACGTTAATCATTTTGTATCACTTGTAGGCTACACAATGCTCCACCACGTGAAACTTCGGTCTTCTGATCTTTTACCATCGTGTCAATTCTCAATTGATTTTGATTCATATGCGCGAGGGAGGGAGAGAGAGAGAGAGAGAGAGCAAGACAGTTTGAAGGCGCACACGCGGCCGGGGCTCTCTCTCTCTCTCTCTCTCTCTCTCTCTCTGCTCGTTCTTTCAGTAACATGCCCTGTCACACTCATCTGATCACTCACCGATCAAATAAAGCTTTGGCGGGCTGCAAATAAACTGCATCCAATTGCTTTCCCTGACGTCTGGATCGTTCGGCAGCGTATTCAAACACTCAAACAGGAACAGCACATCTGCGTGGTATCGCAGTCATCTTGTAAACAGACCCACTCGCTGCACGACAACGCATGCGATGATGTGAAATGAGGCGTAGTTGTCCTGCGCTGGAGGCGGTCATATGCAAACGACTGGTACGTCACTTCGTACCGTGACGTCACTAAGTTCAAAGGATCCAGAACGAGCTGTATTTAGAGCTTGATTAAATAAATGCTTCGTTTATAATGGGGAGGACGTCTTAAGCTATGAAACTTGCAGGAAGATTTAATAGTACATAGATCTCTTACTGTATATACCAAAAGATCAAGGCAAATTTGGTTTCTCATGTCATGACCCCTTTAAGATGTGTTGCCTAACATCTATTGATACTTGATATGCAACAATTCTATATTAATTGTATTTATATTCCTTTAGAAATTACTGTTTGCTTATGCATGATGTATCCATCTCTTTTGTTGGTCCTGGAGCAGCACTCCTATTGTGATCTATTTGGGTAAATCCTTCTTGCACTATAGCACAACTATATTTAATGTCATGCACAAAAGCAGCCATTTTAAATTATAATAGACAAAATCAACAGAGACCAGGCTTGATCTATGCCCAGATTTGGGTCTTAATAACTAAAAATGAGGTCTGGGCAGTGGGGATTGGAAGGCAAAAATTCAGAGCAAAGAGACTTCTGTCTGCGAGCTCTCTGCTCTGCTGAACCTAGCTGTCTTTTGATGGCATTAGATTAATTAACAATTAAAAGCATAAGAAAAAAGTTAATAAGAATGGAACAGAGGCTCTATTGAAGACAAGGTCTGTAGATGGATGGGAAGAGTGATTTTTAATAAGCTCCTGCCTTTAGCGCTGAAGGGTTTGTGGTCATTAACCTGGAAGGCAGCTTTCTTTAATGGAGCATTGTTAGAGCTGGTCTGGCTCTCACGTCTTCGGGATGTTGACTTTAAGTGCAACATGGGGAAACTGTACGAGAAAACCAAAAGGATAAATGTCCATGCATAACTTACCTACCCTTAACTCAAAACTGAAAGCAATTGTGAACTTTCCTTAGTATATGCAAGGATTGGATCACTGAAGATAGTACACAGAACATCAAATGTTTCAACAACAGGAGCCCATCTCTCCCTCTTTCATTAAGCTCAGCAGGCAGGCCACCTATCCAGTGGCCCCTTTAAAATCTTGTTACTTGCTAATTAAAACCATTCCCATCTCTGAATTACATTAACTAATTATTCTTCCTTTAAACTATGATCATTGCAGAGTAGACAAAGACAGGCTCCCACAGTTTCCAGGTTGTTAAAGGCCCTCCCCCAGGAGCTACGGCCCAGAGGCAGGCGCCCCGAGGTGGGTCAAAACCTGCCTGAAGCTTCTTGCTAACACAACTAAAACAATAAATTTGTAGAAAAATGTGGATCGATTCTGTTTTATAGTGACTGGCATCTGGAAGGCAGATAATGTCATTAAATATCTCAAACAGAAAAGGCTCTTGTAAGTTTAGATCCAAGCAAAACAATCAATAGCCCTGTGATGGTGCAATTAAACCAAATGTTTTATTGACTGAAGGTCCTCTTAATTTATATAATGTCAGAGTTTCTCAGCTTACAATATTGTTTGTCAGTTGAAAATGATCTGAAATCAATGCTCTCTTAATTCAAATGCCTCTGTAACTTTGGCCTAATTCTAAATTTAAAATGAGAGAAGCAGTTTGAGTAAGTCTATAATACTGCTTGCATAGATACAAATCATGCAAACATATTAACTAGCATGATAGTATGAGTCAGTCCATGTGTGCCCTTACCCAGAATGTGTGTTGGTGACCACCTTAAGGCTGGCGGCATTGCGAATAAGTTTGTCCAGAGTGTTGACGATCTGGGAGAACTTAGGTCTCAAGTTTCTTTCTTTCACCCAGCAGTCTAGCATAAGTTGATGCAAGGCAGTAGGGCAGTCCATGGGTGGGGGCAGTCGGTAGTCCTGCTCGACTGCGTTGATCACCTGTTGATTAAAACAAATAATAGTTTGGCTTTAGTTTACTCTCAAATGAAGTTGAATAGAGGCAAAGTAGAGTGGAAACTCACATCTTGGTTGCTCATGTCCCAGTATGGGCGCTCGCCATATGACATCACCTCCCACATCACAATGCCGTAGCTCCAGACATCACTGGCTGAGGTGAACTTCCTATAAGCAATAGCCTCTGGGGCTGTCCAGCGAATAGGGATCTTTCCACCCTATAGATGCAAGTGAATACAATGATTTTTAACCTCAGTCAGAAGCTGAAAACATTATTAATTGCTATGCATATTAAAGGATCAAGGTGTGAATGCTGACCAATGAGCTTGTGTAGGTGGGGTCAGTGGCATCATCCTCCAAGAAACGAGAAAGACCAAAATCGGACACCTTACACACCAGGTTGCTGTTGACTAGAATGTTACGAGCAGCCAGATCACGGTGCACGTAGTTCATGTCGGATAGATATTTCATGCCAGCTGCAATCCCTCTCAACATACCGACGAGCTGGATGACTGTGAACTGTCCATCATTTAGCTGTGGGAGAGAGAAAGAGAGAGAGGGAAAATCACAGACCCATTCATAACAGAAATGTCTGCTGTCTAAGTTTTTTTAACTTTCCCGGATGTTACTCATCAACCAGCTGATTCATCTCTGAATGTCACAGCTAGCAGCTACGCTATTTGTAATCTCTATTCAGAAAGTTTAGGATGTTTTTTTTTTCAAGGGGATAGGTGTGAACATATCTTTTTTTATTAGAAAACTACTGCTTAGATAAAACTTGTGCTAGACCTCAGCAGTGATGGTATTTTTTTTTAATGAAGTAGATCACTTTTTATGAAATATTACTTGCATGTCCACAAACAGGAATCCAGGTATCAAAAAAAAAATATATATATTAAAGATAGTAATCATCTCTAACCCGGAGAAAGGAATCCAGCGCTCCATTCTCCATGAACTCAGTGACAATCATGACTGGCCGACTCTTTGTCACCACCCCTTCCAGGCGGATAATATTGGGATGATCAAACTGGCCCATGATGCTGGCCTCACTCAAGAAGTCTCTTCTTTGGCGCTCTGTGTAGCCTGCCTTCAGAGTCTTGATGGCCACAATGATCTCACGCCTTCCAGGGAGCTTCAGACGACCGCGACACACCTCTCCAAACTCTCCTACATGGGTAATGGACAGACAAGAAAGAGGCAGAAAGGGTGGAGTGGAGAGAGGAGAGGAGAGGAGAGGGAAGAGTGGAGGAGTGTGGGAGAGAAAGGGGAGAGGGACAGTTACTGGTTAGAATCAAGGAGCCAGGGGGAAGCAGGGGGAGACAGCAAAAGAAGCCAGGGCTAAAGGTGATGCTATTGGAGTGTATCCAGGGGGCGAGGGAAGGGGTAGAGTGAGGTCAGGAATGCTTAAATAGAAAAGGCTTTTGGAGCATTGTTGGGGGTTGAGGTACCAAAAAGGAAATGGGAAAAGTAAGGCAATAGAGGAAGGGGTAAAGGGCAGAAGCAGGGAATGCTAGGGTGTGGAGGGAGTGAGGGTAAGAGTGTAGGAAGTAGGTGGGGACAGAAGCTTGGGAGGATTGGACGACTTGCGTCTGCAGTCTAGGCCGATGTGTAAGCAGGTGCAAGAGAAACAGTGGGATCAGGGAAGGACATGGTAGGGGTTCATCACTTTAGACAAAGCTGGGAAACAACAGGTTCAGGTAGCAGCGTTAGATGTTAAAAGCCTTGTGTTTTGGAGTGTGGCATGGGGCTCCTCAACTCCATTTTATTACAACATAGCTGCAAGTCTTACTGAACCAGAATCCTACTTATCTTTGCTTTTGGCTTTCAGAAACTAAACTGTTAACACTAATGTTAAGATCTAGCAAAATTTACAAAACAAAGGGGAGTGGTCTCAAGGTCAGGAAGGAGCACCATGGATGGAGAAGTTAACAGGTCAAATGGTCAGGAGGACAATTAGTTGTCCGAGAGGTATAATCAGGCTCAGGACAGGTTTGGTAAGTTAGCAGGAATGGTAGCTCTATAGTTAGCTCTGAAGATAACCTCAGAAGCTCCATTTTGTAAGTAAAGCTGTTAGAGACATTGGTAAGGTGCTAAGGGATTGTATTTTGGAGCGGGATGAGTTGATTGAAGTACCGCTTGGAGTGAAGTCCTCTAAAGGTATGGCCTGGGTGTGCCTAGCTGTCTTCCCCCTGTTGCTCAGGAGCTTTTGTTGGTTACCTGCGCCAATGACCTCCTCGATTTTCACACAGGAAACGTCAATCTCTTTGGCAAACTCGCGGATGGCCTCATTTGGGTCCTCGTAGGTGAATGGGTCAATGTAGACCTTCATCCCCGGAGTGACTATAGGGGATTCAATAGTGCGAATAGCCGTATGAATCACACTGCCATAATACACAATATTTATAGCATTTTAGTCATCCAATGACAAGTAAACTCCGTAGAGACTTACTGTATTGTTGCAGTTTTTCTGTGTATTCTGATTCTGAGCCATTACGTTGCTTCCTGTGAACCAAAGACAATACAGTCAGTTACAAAAGGTTCATGAATTCTTAACTAAAAATAGCTAAATAAGCATTTTGAAAAGGATCTGTTTTTTTCTCTCCCTGCCAGCCCCTTTAGGGATATAAATTGAGGTCGATTAAAGAAGGGGAATTATATGACAATTAAAGAGAACAACAGATTCAGCCTCAAGAGACCCTTGTCACTTCAGTTGACTGAATGGTGGAAGTGAAATCTACATAAAGACAGCTAAGAAAAAGGCAACAATGGTTGTCTTGCTCCCGTTACATACTTAGGAATCTTTTCTGCCACATTATTCTTTCAATTCTTTTCATTCTTTCCTTCACACTTTCTCCACTATCAGTCCATTAAATGGAATGCAATTTCAACCCCCTCTAGTAGCTACATGTTAATGCAATCCCTTTGTTGTCTAACTAGTAACCGGGCCAATAATACCCTTCTGGTGATTTGTATCTCATTTCCAATTCAAATTCAGTTCCGGAATATGCCAAGGCCTACATTTTTTTTTTCAGTCGCAGACAAGTTAAGATACTGAGACACACTGTGCTGATTAGAAAGGAAGAGAGTGCAAATTGAGAATTTTTGCATGATAATGCTTTAAATACACAGCTGCCTTGCCCTCCACTGTGGAAATGGTAAGGTGGCCACAAGGTGGAAACTGCCAGTGCCAACGATCACCAGGAGATTACGGAATTCCAATGTAGGGAACATATACATTTGAGACCACTGGATGTAATTTACAAAGTAAAAGATCCAAAATGAATCTGCTTTTGAGAGTGCCTAAAATGCATCCAATAATTGACCAATAGGTTCCAAGAAAGCATTATGGGTGACTAAAATAAATTAATTCAAAGAATTGTGTTGTTTCATAGGTATACTTTGACATGTAATTATTTCTTCTATATTTGATGTGATCCATTTATAAGTGCAATTACTGAATATTATTAAGGTAAGTGAAAATTACCTGAGACAGACAATGGCAATAACCACAACAACAATGATGAAGACCAGCCCTGCCGTTAGAGAGCCCACAATGAGGGGTAGCTGCTCCTGGAGAGTCTTGTCTGCATCAGCTGTGTGAGGCACACAAACAGAGATATCATAGGAAATATTTCTCAGATCTATTTTCTCAAATCATATTTCTCAGATCTATTTATAGCATTTCATTTTCTATGAGTGTTATTTATAGGATTGTTAATGCAAAAACTTTGCTTAGATTCAAACCAATGCTTTATATGCTTTGGGAAGACATAATTTGAATGTGATAATATAGAAATACAGGGTGCTTTACATACCCTGGTGGTTTGTGCTGAAGTCGGTAGGGCTGCTATAACGGCCATACCCTGCCACCGTTCGGGCTCGAACCTGCACCACATACGGCGTGCCTGGCTTCAAACCCTCGATGCGTGCAGAGCTACGCTGGGCTGTCATGGTGTGGGCAATAGCTTCTCCCTGGTCCTGTGGGAACAGTGATAAAACAAGCCATATAAAACCAGCCAGCACCCAAAAGCGAGCGTCTGGCAGCTCCAGTTTAATCTGTCAGTACAACACATCAAACACGGAGCAGATATGCCTGGCTCTTTCTTCTCCTCTATGCAAATCCTCCTGCCTCCATCCCTGCCAAGCTCCAACTGCCTTGCGGTATCAGCATTCAAAAGAAGGGGATGAATCAAGGAAGGAGTTAGGGAGGAGAGTGTTAGTGTATGAGAGAGAGAGACAGGAAGGGTTGATGCTGGTGTCAGGATGAACGATTATGTATAGAGCAGAGGATGACAGTGGTGGAATTGTGATTGAATGCCCTTCGCTTCATTGACTTACACTGGCTCTTACCTTCTCATGGTATTTAATCTCGTAATCCAAGATGATGCCATTTGGTTTTTCAGGAGGGAGCCAGGAAAGACTCATGGTGTTGGCTGAGGCCCCCATCAGGTGGACAGTAGGAACTGCAGAGGGAGCTATGTGGATGGAAAAGTAGAGAAATCCTATTTTAATGAAAACTGAATTTCTTTTTCTTTTCTTTTTTTTCTTCACATATAGAGCATGGCCACATTTAGGATTACCAAAGAGCTACTTTGAAGTATTAGCATTAGACAGCCCTTAGTCTTTGGCACTTTCGGGGGCCCAGCCTCTCAAACTACACAGATATAATAGATTCTAAACTATCTTGTGAAAAGCTCCATGACAGACAAACCGGAAGGCTTGGTATCTGGCAGATCCAGTCCACACAATTTACCACACAACCTATACACAAATGCAAATATGTTTATAGCTGTACACTCCCTATGTCCACTCCCTAATCTCTTGTTATGGCCCATGATGCCTTCTTTTTACTGTCTGTCTTCCACATGTAGATTAATCTCATATTTTTATATTCTTTCCCAAATTACTGTGATATTTACAAATCACTGCAAAAATGCATATATTATTTAAATTGTGAAGTAATTATTCATCATATTAGTATATATATATATATATATTTGTGTTCACACAAGTTCTTCCATAGCACCTTACTTATCTTAGCACCCAGCTTTACATAATCTAAATTGTCCCCATTTGTCCTCAGACCTGATGTTGCCGTCTCCTGTTTCTGATGTTATCAAGTTCTGTTCACACACTACAATAGCTCTCAACATCCCCTACTTTCTTGCCTCTGTCTCTCTCTCCTCACTTTTTCTTTGTTAAAAACATTTTAATCCCCAGGTCCGGTTCTTTGATCCTTTCCCTAGTAGCTCTTTATTATTCTGTTTGTCTCTTTGTATGCCTCCCCCAAAAGCTCGCTCTCCCCCAACCCAACACCGTCAACCTCCTAACCCAGGCCTTGCTCAGAAGAGCCTCACCCTGAAGACAATACTCCCTGGGCAGCCCGCTTGCTTACTCTCACCCCGGGATTAAGGGGCCTCATCCTGCGGAGACAGTGGAAGTAACCATGACGTCCCTTGAGCTGACAGCCCATATTTATTTTTTGTCTTAAAAAAGTGGATGAATATTCAGGCACAGTCCTAGGAGATAATCTGCTCACAGACTTTCCTGAATATTTGGAACCATGGGGGTGGGCTGCTGTGTGGGTGTGCATGTCACCCTGGGATTGACTTATGTGCAACAACAGCCTGGGTCATATTACAATGCCTGTGGTCAATCCCTGATAGCAAACAGAGGCATTCTTTGAGCTGGGAGCTAGCATAGAGTGCTAAGGAGAGAGTTAAGCATATGCATGACTCTGAAAGCTATCCTGAGTCCAGTGATCAATTCAAAACTTGGATTAAACAATACAAGGCTGTTTCCACAAAGTCAATGCATCTCCACATCTCACTAAACCCAGCATGCTCTAGCCTAGAGTAGCTTAGCTTTGCTACTGAGCATTATAGCACATCTGTCTGGTGTTGATGCATATAGTGAGCTCTTTGAATATAGTTTCGTAGGTTGTAAGTATCTTAAGAGAACCATCACACTTCATTATTTCAGGCCAGAAAGCATATGAAAAAAACAATTGTGTAACCTTTTTTAGAACACACATGGAAGAGAATATTTGTAACTTTTTTGTAAAGCTGGTAGCTGTGTTTTGGAGCATGGTAGTTCATTTTTAGCTGTTCAAGAATGGTTATTATAGCCTCTAGAACCAACAACAAATCCGCAGGTTCAAACCATGATGTATGGTTGACTGATAACCAACTTGAAACAGAAACAACTCACTGAACTCACCAGCTTGGTTGGTGGTGATGTTAACAGAGGCAAAGTGGGGTGCATAGGGACTCTTGTTGGAGACTCCATTGACGGCCTGAATCTCAAAGCTGTACTGGGTGTGAGCCTGAAGGTTTCTGACCGTCACGTGTCTCTCAGTAAGCCCAAGGTGGCGAGGAGAGATATCCACATTGTCATCACATCGTGTGCAGGTGCCACGTTCGGGCAGACATTTCTTACAGATGACGTTGTAGAGAAGGTCCTCCCTTCCACCTTGGTCACGTGGGTCGCTCCACTCAAGTACAAGCGACGTCTCATTTACGCTGGAGATGACGCTGCGTGGAGATGATGGCACAGCTGCAAAAATAAAATATATTTGTCATGTTATCCTTCTGAAGACACAATTAAACATTTAAATTAGTTAAGTGCTTGTTGTGTTCAGATAATTTAGCATTCATAATAACCCTGTCTGACAGACCAGGCTATGGCAGTTTTCTGGTCTTAGCTGGTTTAAGGTGATTTACTTCCCAGCAGGTTTTTCTGGTCTCCCTGTTTGGTAAAGCTGATGTTCAGTTGGTCTAGCTGTTTGGACAGCTGATTTCCCAGATTGGCCAATTGACAAGTTCCCCAAACCCCAACAAAACTATTAAACTACGCAGTGGAAACCAGCCTGGTACACAGCTGAGAACGTCAGACCACATAAGACTGGGTTAAGATGTTTTTTAAGCAGGAAATTTAAATAAAATTGGTCAAATGGGACTTAATTTACACTCAATGCAGATTAAGTGCTTTCATGTAACTAAAATTAAGCAAAACCTTGTTTTCCCCACTTGTGCTGCTCATTTAACATCAAAAATGGCAAGAAATAGCTGTGGTGTTCACTTGGGAATTATTTTTTTTTGGATATATGTGTTCAGAGTACTGACACTGAACACAATCAAAAAGAAGCTTATATAAAACTGGAGAAAGGGAAATGTTTAGAAACAATCCCAGCATTCTCAGCATTCATGAACATGAATGTACATACAGTTTGAGAGCAGAGAACATGGCAAATAAAGAACACTTCTTAAGGTTAGATGAGGACATGATGGGTAAAAATTAGTTTTTTTCTAAGGCGTTACTTACTGGTGCACCCTGAGTCAGGTGAGTCATTGTCTGCCCGATAGTAGCCTGTCCTGCAGGAACAGATGCTGGCGGCTCCAGAACTTGTTCGACTGTTGGGCGGACATGGGGAGCAAAACCCTTCACCCTGCTTGGACTTGAAGGTGCCTGGACTGCAAGCTAAAGAAAGAATAGGTTGTTTACTTTTACTGTCGGAGATAAAAAAAACGATAGCTGTAACTGCATATTCACACCAAGTTTACTTTTTTACTACTCATTTTCAATGTATTGCTTCCATCTAGGTATGTGACCAAGCTTTTCATTGCATTCCACAGCAAAATCAATAGCAATTTCCCCATTGCAATTAGCATTTTGTGAGATCTGTTTGCCTTAATTTTCCTTTTTGTTTTCCTTGCCCACAGTATGCAGTCTAATCCTTTCCATCTTGGCATTGTAAAATACGAAGGCACACAGGTTGTTGCTTATGTATTTGTTTGGCACCATTAGTTTGCTGTTGCTTTCCTCCAGGGAAATAAACCCCTCATGACTAGACGAGTTCCAACAACATACCCTGGCCTTGCATAAACCCCATGTGCACATGAGCTAACCGTCAACTTCAATTACAAACAGATGCCTGTTTGTTCCAAACAACAGCACTTTTCAAAATGAACTCCTACAATCAATACTCAAACACAGGGATTGTCGATGTTGTACCACAGGAAGTGTCCCTCTAAGATAAACAAAGCCATATTGAATGCTACACAGTAAAGTGCGAGCTGTTATCTTATGAATACAAAGATTAGTGTGTCATTCACAGGTCTTTGGCCTTTGTGGAGCTACGACACCATTTACGGACATTGTGTACACATTTTATCGCATCTATGATAAATGCAGAGGTGATCTCCTGGCACACAATGGCGTTGTGATCTTTCTGTTCGGAATGTCACCTAACTGTCTTGTTAAGTGATCAAGGAGCCAGTTCAATGTTTATTAACGGATGGGAAGGAGTGTGACGCATATTCCCAGCCTTCTGAGCCATTTTATCAGTAGTCTCTAAGGCTTAGGATCAGTAAATAATGTCACTGTTTTTCAGGAAAAGATTTGAACATCTGGTTTCTGGACTGATAGTATTCAAAGCAGAACACAACACTGGTGATGTTCCTGGGGTCACCTTCTTAGTTCCCTTTCTCAGAATGTGCAATATTGACACAAGGCTTCATTTGAGCAGGGATACTGTTAACTTGGTTGACTGGGGGCTTATTTGTTTAATCATTAATCAGGGGAGGCCAGAGGTAGGTAGCAAAGAAGGAACATAGAAAACAGTTCACATAGTGATAAAGATGAAAGAGTGTAGGCCTTGTGAATTCGAGTTTATCACACATAACGTATCGCTTTGGAGATTAATGAGTCCTCAGTGTTTTGCCTCGCATTTTAGATATACGTAAATCAACCAAAATCTTTGGGAGACAAATGAGACCATCTAGATTCTAGACCCTATGAAAGACTGCTTGAAATTCCCCTTCAAAAAAACTGTTTTCTGAAGGGTTGAAAGTGCTGATTAATCGCTTCCAAGAAGGTAAGAAGTCAGCCCTTTCCTTTCATCCTCATCCTTCCTCTAGTTGCACTCCTGACAGAGCGAGAGAGAGGAGAGGTGAAAGACAGCAAAGGAAATGCAAATCCTGTGGCTTTTTCATGAGTTGTGCACTCTCTCCAGTACAGTCTATTGCACACACTCTATTGCCCAAACCTGCTTCTCTCTCTCTCTCTCTCTCTCTCTCTCTCTCTCATTGAGAGCAGAACATAGGACTTAAGGGAGTGATTAGAATTTGTGGTGAAATTGGAAGAGAGGAGAAAGAATGGATAGTAGAAATATGCAGCGCTAAGGAAAAAAAAGGTTTTGTCGATTAATATTCATGTGAATATCCTAACTGTGCTCTGGCAGGGTATTAATGAGACCAACGGCCTTCAGATGAAGGCAAGCAAGAGAGAGGTGACAGAGAGATTTATCCCTCCTTTGGTTTCCGGGTGGCTTGATTAGAGAACATTTTATCAGGTCACTGCTGCCAGGGCTTTCACCTTGAGCTACCACAAGCAAACAAATGAGTTTTTAACTATACATCAGGACTGCCCACTTTCCCCACGGGTATACACTGGTTTAATATTAAGTTAGCAATAGTAGAAAAGTCCTTTATTACTTTGACAACTACATACATTTCTTATAATAATAATGGTAATAATGTGAGTGGTGCTTGGAGTTGTATGCTAAGGTGTTGTAAATGGTTTTCATGGCATTGCTCTGAATTTCCAAAGGCGTTCATTTTAGGGAGGTTGCTAGGGTTTGGTGATAGGTTGTTAAAGTTTTGGATTTATCATCCAAAATAGACTGCTTAGAAAAGTATTAGTCTACCTTTATATTCTTGGTAGTAATATGATTTTTAAGGCATCATTAATATCCATAGCACAAACTGTGTAGGGCAACTTACGCACCACGGTGTTAAGCGGCTCTCAACCAACTCTCATAACGTTGATGTTTATCTCAAACACCACTAATAATCCTCCTTTCTATATACACAAATAATTTGGTGTTCAATTTAGTTGGAACCAACTGTCTCTTTGAGACCTCTCACTTCTGGTGCCTTGACTGTCAGGGTTACTTTTCTATCTCCATCTCGTGCTCTTCATTAATGTTTCACTGCAGCCCTTGCCCTTGGTCCGCAAATCGATTCTGGTCTCCTCTCACTCCCAGCTCTCCATTTGACCCTTGACCTCCCGCTGTCTGCTCTGCTCACTTTCACCATGGCTATGTTACACGCTGGCTTAATTCACCTCAGTCTGAACCTGATATGTTTTTCAGCAAGACCGCTCCTTTCTCTCAGCAAAATGTTCCAGTCTGATGGACATACAGACTCTTTTACTTATTCATTGCTTTGCTCTGCTTAAATTGAGGTTGAATAACTAAATTTGCTGTTAGGCCAAACACCTCAATAAAAAACAGGATGATTTGTCCATTCGACTTAATGTGATACCAGGAGATAAGACAAACTGCACAGTGAGAAAAAAAAACACATATATCAGCACTCACCTTGACACTGTGTCTCCTTAACTGCAGGCTCGAACCCAGCCATGCAAGTACAGGAACCTACAGGAACCATCCACTCTCCATCTCCATTGCAGTAGAGTTTAAGAGGTACAGACACCTCCAGAGCGTTTGGCACGCACGTGCCGGGGGCAATGACTAGTGACGTGGCCTCGGCTCCTGTGGCTGTCTCTGGGAAGACGGCAAAATTGGCAATGGTCGTGGAACACTTCTTGTAGAAAACTCGGACAGAGATTAAAGACATGCAGGCGCCCAGGTCCTGGAAAGCCAGATAGAAGCCGGCCTTGGAAAGTGGACCAAAGCTGCGAATCTTGGTGTTGACCCGACCAGACTCCAACATAGAGAAGCTCTCATCCGGAGCAATGGTGTCCACCTTAACGTAAGGATTCTCCATCCAAAACGGACTGGTGGCAGTGGCTGAATCCGAGTCAGACTCATAGTAGAACAGATTGAAGGTCTCTTTACATGATCCTGGAATGTTGGGAATACTGTTGCAGTCTCGTACGGTGAACTTCATCTCCACATAAACACGAAGGACATCCTTTCGGGGGATGAAGTCGCTGCGAAGCCAGTTGTTCTGGTTAAGCTCACGAACATTGCACACTTGATAAGTTCGGATGGGGTTCATGGCATCGTCATAACCGCTAACTTCCTCCCACTGAGAAAAAAAGAGAGGGAAAAAGAGACCACTATAAGTCATAGATATACAGCAACTTGCAAGTTCACCTTCAGAATGAGCTAGACTTCACCTCTGGAAAGATGAATGTGTATTTAAAATGGGTCATTTATGTAGAAGAAATGTGAAATTATTTTTTTAATTTGGAGCTTTCTAGACTGAGAAAAGCCAGAAAATTTATTTTTGGCTTATGCGGATGAAAGACAACAACTCCCAGAATGCACTTGATTCGCTGCCCTAGGAGGCCACGCCTACCGGTAACAGAGCGCAGTAGTTAAACAACAAGTCTAGGCTACTAGTGAGTCTCCGTGATGAGTCTGCCCGGGATTCGGCTTTTGCGTTCTGCAGTCTCCATTCCTCATGTTTACTGTGACGAGCAGGACGAGTGAGGGCCGCGGGAGAATGGCGCGAGGCCGGTGGCGTGATTACTGATGAGCGACTCCTGTGAGACGCACCGGTCTCGTATCTCTCACGGAGGAGCGGGAATTTTCTTAGCAATGTTAAAACGCACATCAACCGATCACTTGTTTAGCGTTCATGTAAACACTACATTCAGATTCACCAATCAGAATAAATTCAGTTAGATTGAAACAAAAGGTGTGCATGTAAACAGTGAATGGCGTCTGCAAAAAGCAAAAGCTGAATCCCGGACATTTTGTACGATCTCGACGGCCGGACATGTCCGGGAAAAAGAGGATGGTAACCCGTAACCCCTACTACTCAGCTTTCTCCACAGAACAAGAGCCTGCTAGCTTAGCTTCCAAAAAAATATGGCTGACACTGTGTATATTCTGTGAGTGAGATCCCACCCTCTATGGGCGGGTTGAGAACATGCGGGACGACCCCTACTACTGGCTGTAGTTTTTAGCCTCTGACCAAAAAATCCTTGGATGACACAAAATTACGATTTTTGCATCATCGAAGGATTTTTTCCAGACAAAAAAAATCGAAAATACTACAGGTTTTTTACTAATACAAAGCTTAATGCTAAATCCTGAAGTATCCCTTTAATATATACCGCATTCTTTAAGGATTCGTCTACAGAACAATAGCAATAACAAATGTTTTTTATCTAAAGTATGGTACAATACGCCTCATTGTCAGTATTACAAATGAAACTTGTCTCATTTTGATGTTATCCGGGGCTTTAGAACTCTGAGGTGTTATGCTGCTGAGGTACGGCAGGCAATAAATTGCTCTTTCTCAGCGACAGCCCCACAGCTTAGAAACAATATAACAGAGGGAGCAAGCCGGGGAAAAGAGTGAATGGGGAAGATGAAAGAGAGGGGAAATTAAATTTTGTGCTTTTTGGTTTGTGCCTTTTCAATTACACATTGTGTACGGTGGCATTAAGTGGGGAGCTGCACGCTGGTCTTTCATCTGCGTTCACCAGTTCAATGAAGAAACCCGCCTGGCGAATTCATCAAAATGACTGTGGAGTTTCAGAACTCCATTAAATAAAACAACGAGTGAATGTTTACCTCATACCTCGAGTGTGGAGCACTCTCTGCATCACTTCACAATCAATTACTGTCCAATTAAGCCATCATGATTACATTGTATTCATGCAGATCAACAAGCTACATTCAATCCTCTACCTGAATGATTTCTCTTATCTACAAGAATTAAGAATATACATCTTTTCAAAAGACAAGTGAGAGGTATCGTCAAGAGGTTGATTGCTATTGTGGTACTGCATTGTGCATCTTACATTACAATGAGTATAAAGGTCTCGGTGACAATGAACATAAGTTTTGAGCTGAGATTTGGCGATTTGAGATCCGACAAGGTTAAATATAGTTCAACATCATCCAAGTAAGAAGTAGTGTTATTCAGCAACTACTAATGGGAGTGCAGACTGTGGTCGAGTAAGAACGCCTACTAGCAATCTTGGAAGCTAATGAGGGTTTTTACATCAACCTCTTCTTGCTTAAACAAACAGCATATATCAAGGAGAAATGATTTGTCTTCAAATTGGTAAAGAAACAATTAGATACATGCTCGGCCCACTTCTTTTGATTACAGTGAGTTCAAATTAAACCAATTCTAAAGGAGAAAATGAGCTGTAGCCGAAAAGGAAAAAGAAAACTAGCACAGCATCGAGAGATTTGTTGAGAGAGTAGCGTAGGGTTTGTGTAGGGGTGAAGTCTTTAATTAACACAGCGATATGGATGTTGTGCGGACAGGTCATTCATCCCTACGGGCCCCAGAGACCCCAGGTAGACAGGGCTTCTAGAAGTCTATGCTTTATCACAGCCTTTCTGAGCCAAGGGTGCTGAAATCAATAATAAGCATCAGGTCAATGGGACAGGAGAAAGAGTGAGGTGTAAATGGGCATTTAGTTCAGTGAAATAAATTGCTGAGAGAGTAAAGATGGGAAAGAGGAAGCGGCCCCCACACATCGCACTGGTGTGGACTCCTCTTGGCATAACGCCGTAACGAAACATTCCTCTTTCCAGGGTTAAAATGCTCAATCCATTTATTTTCAACTCAAAATCAGTGAAATAAGCCTACAAATTGTGATCTCTGCATATTAAACTTTGATGCAATAAAGCACTTTCATACACACATGTATGTTTATGCACACTGATTTGGGGGGGGGGGTTAAACCAAATAAACGAATTTGGTTTAGATGCAGATGCAGCCGTGGAATGATGGTTTGTGTGGTTTATTTATAAATATGTAAGTGCATTACTTTTTTTACTCAGTTTGTTTATCTTGGAATAATTAGCAGGTCAGGTTTAAGCAACAGCAGGCCGTTATGTTTATTTTTCCTTAATGGTGTTAAAGTCTGTATTTATCTGTGTTTATTTCTCAGGTTACAGGTGTAAGACTAATGACTAATAGAGTTTTTTTTATTTATTTATGGCAGATTGAATGAAAATAGAAAAAGTCCTGCTGAGTCAGGCTGGGAATTATTCCAACTTTTTGCCCTTGGTTTTATTATCTGGGCACAGTTCCCATTTCAGTTTTCTGGGTGTGACATACCATTGAACTTAGTGTCACACACAATTAGAAATGAGTGTCGCGTAAGAAAGAGAGATATGGAGGATGCAAATTAATCAGTGGGTAAATCTCCAAGAACAAACAGTCAAAATCACATTTTATCCATTTTGATTTATCTTGGATTTGGTTTGAATGTGACCAGTTTTCATGGGATTCCCAGAATATTTTAACTTTTGAAATAAAAGGCATCCAGAACACTGTGATATTTAAGGCAAGGACTCACTGGTGCCACATTTCCCCTGTCTGTCTTAAAATACAGTGGGGTGGCGTGGGTGAAATGTATAGCTGTGTGCATGACAGAGAGCAGAAGGGAAAGAATTGGGCAATGTATGTCCTGAAAGGAGGCATCTGTTGGGGTGTCAAGGGGTTGTGCTTTGGCCCATTGTGCTGGTGAGTTTTAGTGCTTTAATGGGGGCGGCGAGGGATATTTACAAGAATAATATATAGACGGAGAAGGTGAAATGGCAGTTGATTTGTGTCTTTGGGGTTGTTCATTGGTGCTAAGTTACTCGGAAGTAAAGGTCTTGGGGAGGGGTGACTGCAACAGCTGAGATGGTGTGGCTGGGGGCAGGAAGGGCAGTGGACACATGCAGAACCCTGAAGTGCAGGATATACATGACCCAAAACTAAGAATTACACAAAGAATAAAAATAAAAATAAAAAAGTAAGGAAAGGCAGCAGTCTCTTGGTATTGTGAAAGATATACTGAGCAAAAGGATACTTCTGCTGTGTCTGCCAAAAGCTTGTGGGCACAAATTTTGTTTTTGGAGAACGAATGTAACGGCTAGGGTGAAATCTGATCTGGGCATTGCCTTTATCTGATGAAACTCAGAGCTTCCTGTGTTTATCACGCTATATTTGAAAAAGGACCGTTTATAATGCCTCTTGATTTAAAGGTAGTTTAACTACGACATTTATGAGAGAATCTCACGAAATCTGCCCAGTCATTTTTAACCCTCAAATGAAAGAATTCAATGAGAGAAATCAAATAACTAACTAACTAAACAAACAATTAAATAAAACAACAGGGGGAAACAACAACAACAAACATTAATAAAACTAAATAAAATAATAATGAATAAAAAACAAACAAAGCCAAAACAAAACAAAACAACTACAGACATGTTTAACCCTAAAATGAAATATTTCAATGGAAAGAAATAAGTAAAATAGAGTTTTCTTTAAAAACTCCAGGTCCATTTAAGGACCACTCTATATTTTAGAATGATTTTAAATGACAATTAAGCACATTTTTAAATGCAATGATTGTAATGGAATCTCAGGCATTTCTGTAATGCAACAGAAGGAGGTAATTTGTCATAAAAATAATGCCAAAAAAAAACAAAACAAAAAACAACAACAAATACATTAAAAAAAACATAACACAAAATAAAAACACAAGGGGAAAAACAAAACTGTTCCTACAAACGGACCAGTTATTATTATTATTATTATTATTATTATTATTATTATTATTATTATTATTATGTTAGGGTTAAATATGACATCGAGAGGATTTTTTTTTTAGATTCACCTCATACTTTATTTGGACTGAAGGAGCGGATCATGTAAGCAATTTGTGCTTGTATATATGGTTAACCAAAGTCAAACACACAACAGCACTAACTCACCCCAGTTTCAGGATGTGAGGTCCATGCGAGTTCAGTGGTGGCCCATTTGGTGTCCATAAGTGTTTCTGCAGGAAAAAAAAGAAAAAAAGATCCACTAAGTTTGAGGAACAATATGAGCCTAAACTACTGACAACAAAAAAAATGAGAAAACTCAATGAAATGGAAACCCTTGGGAGGAATTGATTTCACACTGTGAAGGACGAGCTGAGCAATACATAACAGTCACTGTCCATATTGTTAATGGCCATTAATGCATTGTGGTAAATTCACGAGTGCTGTTCCAGAGAAACACTATCATGCTAATCAACAGTGAAAAGACGGAAGAAAGGCAAAACAGCTTTGTGGGAGATCCAGAAGACATTGTCAAAGATTTATGACAGCCCTCCTCTAATTAGATTTAATTAGCCGTGTATTTGCTGGGTGGGAAAGAAAAGCTAAGTGTTTTTGAAAGACAACCCTCTACCCTTCCTACACGTACACACACACACACAAAACATCCACACACTCGCACCCTTAAGCTAGCAGCTGTAAACTCAAGAGGATATATAACAGAGCAAAGGAGTTCTTGAATAGCGCCATAAAACTCGCAAAAGGAAGATCTTCACACTTTCCTCAATGCCCAATATGCTCTGCCTGTCTGTTTTTTCTGTTGTTATCCCACCAGCCATATGTGCAGCTCTCTGTTTTTATTACAATGAAAGCACGCTCACTCAAACATATTGAGTCAACTATTTTACCTTCCACCACCTTCTGCTGTTTATGTATGGCGGTCGCAGTTACGGTTGAACGTTGTAACTATGTTTTAGTAAATTAGATGGATGGGAGTGTTTAGAAGTGCACTGAACAAAACTTAGGGAACAAAACATTAGAGGAAGTTTCTTGTCCTCCGAAGTGAGTGCTAAACCAGTTACTCTTTATATTAACATCCGTTCCAGCACTGTAAAAAATATTCTTGGTTTAACTTAAAAAATTAAGTAACCTGGTTGCCTTAAAATTTTAAGTTCATTGAAATTGAAAAATTGAAATTGGTTTAATCATCAGAAACTCAAAATATTATGTTATCTGAACCACATAAATTATCTAAGTTGATTTGACAAAAGAAAAAGTATTGTGATTACAAATCATGAAAATAGTTTTTACAGTGAGGAATAAAAAGGGCATGAATGTTGTCAGAAGAAGAAAAAACTATATTTTTTTTATTTGTGACTGCAACTTAAAAATAAAATGAAAATGAAAAAATAAGAAAACAACAAATAAATAAACAAATAAATAAAGAAAGAAAAATCCAACTTTTATGTGCTTATTTATTCGAAACATCAAATTCTCCAAAGATGTTCACACTTACAATTATATTTAGGTATTTCTAAACGACAAAACAAATGTTTCAAGCTTGAGCAGCCAGTGTGTGTGTGCAGCTCACATTAAGTCAAGTCAGGTCACCTTTATTTATATAGCGCTTTATACAATACAGATTTTTTTTCAAACCAGCTTTACAGTAATAACAGAAAAATAATGCATTTCAGCTGTTGCCAGCTGAAATCAGTTCAGTGTTGATTCAGTTCAATTGTAAAGATCATCAATTAATAAATCAGTTCATTTCACCTATAAAGCAGTTCTACAAAAAATGACGTCTCAGAACACAAGCGGGACTTATTACTGTGCTTTACTTTCTCCCATTCATGGTAATATGAGTGCACAGTCTTCGTTTACATAAAGTCTTTGCAGATTTGTCCCGGACAACAGTTTAGGACCACCCACTCGCCTGTCAGTCAAACCTGATATTAATAAAGTTGTACACAGCAGTCTGTCTAATGATATTGCATCACTCGTCCACTGGTAATATCAAACGTGATCGTGGCTACTTGTGATGTTTCCAACACACAGGTTTGTAAAATAAGTAGAAAACCATTTGAGGCAGTTGTTTATTCTTCATAGAATACTCCATTGATTTCCTGTAGGGATGTCATTCATCGCGTGTCATTTTGTGTCGTTGACTTACAGGTCCGCTGACATTCAAACGCGCTCTTCAAAATACCTCGTCGTTTAAAAGAAAACCATAAGTCAGCTGTGGAAAAGCTAGCACGCAGGTACTAGTGCAACTAAAGCGCCAGGTAAACCCAGAGAAAAGGGGAATGGAGTGAAAGTCAGATCTGACTCAGTGAAACCGGCGAACGTTCGCGAGCATGCGGCGATTGACTGCAGCCTTCTGTTTTGTTTGCGTTTTGTAAGCTGCGCTGAAAAACAGCAAAGCCGAGCATTGTGTCAGCTGAGCGCGCTTTTTAGATGAGGAGGCAAGTCCTGGCTCAATGAGAGAGCGAACACAGCGGAGGGTGACCCAGCCCTCACCCCGGCCCGTCACAGTCAGGGGGGCGAGAGGCCGTGCCCTCAATGCGACAATTCATTCACACTCCAGCATGAAGCCTACAGCAGCACCCAGCCTCCATTACGGACTCCTCCACAGTTAAAATGGCTCCACACAGGGAACGGTTTGTTTAAGGAGCAGAGAACCGATGGCTTAGTTCCTGTTTCTCCCACTTCTGAGGTAAAAGCGAAGAGTACGGGTAGTTTCTGGCAGGATGTCGAACCTGATGGACGAGTGCGCTTAAAAAATCCTTCCCTTGCGCAATCCGTCTATAATCGCATGTTTGACTGTGAAGCATGGGCCAACTTTGAGCTTAAAGCCCAATGACATAAAAGCACCCACCATAAACTCAAGTTAGAGAGGCAGAACGTTTATGAAACGTGAAAAGGCAGGCTGGCACAACAATTAAAACAAAACCTTATTCACCTCATGTTGACTTAGCTTTAATAAAAGTTGAAATGACATATTTTGGGGTTTCAAACTATAAAACACTAGAAGAAAATAGCAATTACATACAATATAAACAAATATATATTTTTAGTAATAATATGTATTTTTAATGTCACCACTATTGTGTACAATGATACATGGGTTGCCCTTTATGATAACTTATAATTTAGTTTTATTTTACTTGTAATAAGCAAAAATAATCATATATTTCATACATATTTGAATGGCTTAGTAAGGTTTTGAACACTCTCATAAAGTCCCAAAATCTCAGGTTACCGTAAAACTTCAAATAATAGCCGAGTCCCAAATATACGCCTGTCTCTCTTATGCGCCTGGTGTGGCGACAGGTTTGGATAAATAAAGGCCGGTCTCAAACAGAGGCCTGGTCTGTTTTTTAGTTTCGAGTTGTATTTAATCTTCTAAAACCCGTCAGATCGTCTGTTTAAGCCAGTTCTATGGTGCAGATTGCGCACGCAAGAGAGCCCTGCGCATCTGGGCGGGAGCTGTTAGCGCAAGAAAGACAGAGTTAGGCATTGTTGTATCATGTGTTGATGATAGTGATGAGTAGGTTTATTTTGTATCACATGATTGCAGTTGTTTTACAGGGTAGCCTTCCTTCTTTCTTGTTGATTTGTTTTGGGCAACAGGTTCATAGGCTCGATGGATATTACGGTAACTTGTATTGTTCAGCCCATGTCTGTCTCACACACCGGAGCAGAAGCGGTGCGTCGCGTCTATAACAACTCGAGGTATAATGATATTCTCAATTCCTTCAGTTAACGGACACTCTGAGGTAAAGTGTTCAGACTGCAGACTTAGCAACGATTGTATTTAATTGTACAGAACAATCATAACATAGTACAGACATTATCTTAATTTCATAATGTCCTTAAACATAACAATATTGCTGGCCATAAACAGAGAAAGTGCGCGTCCGGTGTGCGATACCTCGAGCTGTCCTAGACGCGACACGCTTCTCGTCCGGTGTGCGACCCCCTTTAGACATACGGTAATATATTAGGCTAATTCTTACATTAACTGATTTGTTAAACACATTCGAATTATAAATAAAACGTAATATAATGTGGTAACCTCCTACTGTCATGCTTTCCGTCTATCAGCCTATGCTATGTGGATCATTATCTCTAGGCCTACACTCAATGAACAACATCTCAACACTACAATAAAGGCCTGTCTCATATAGAAGCCTGTCTCAAATACAAGCCGGTGCAGTTCGGCGATTTGGGAAAATAAAAGCCCGGGCTATTATTTGAAGTTTTACGTAACCATTTGAAGTTACTCAAGCACATATCATATAACATAAATCAACTGACATGTAGCCATATGTTTAGAGATAAATACGGACATATGTGTCAAATTACTGTAGATTTGTTTTTGGTCCAAACACTAAACTTTTTTTCTGTAACTACATTGTAAAATATTATTTTAACGTAATTTTAAGTAATTGACATTCAAGTTTGTTATACTTAAAAAAAATTATTGATTGTACTTAAAAAAAAAAATACTATTTGAATTACTTAAAAATGGTATGAACTAATAATAAATTTTAATAGTAATATTTCATAATAACACAGTTAATATATAATTTCATCATATTGTGTTGCCACTGCTTTTTAAGTCATGTGTAAATGGGTAGGACTTTATAATAACTTACTATAACAGTAATATAAAATGCTTAACTTAAATATGTAAATATTTTAATTGCTTATTAATAAGGTCTCAAAGACTAAAAAATCCCAGGAAACACACATACTTTATTGTAATGTACCAAATGTACCAAAGCACATTTATGGAAGTATGTGTAAATTACTAAACAATAAGTCATTGTTTTTGCTTCAAACACTAAATATAAAAGTTGCATGACACACAGATTTAGTGGAAAATTCCCATTCACAGAATTGCATGTTCACACACACATGAACACACACATACACGAACACACACACAGACACACACACACACACACACACACACACACACACACACACACACACACACACACACACACACACACACATATTGATGTAAGAAAGGTCATCTCTTCCATTCTAATCCTCTAATGACAGAGCAGCGTTAATAACAGAGGAAGACAGAGAAACACTGAAACACTGAAACACACACACACACACACACACACACACGCACACTCATTCTGCGGGTTTACAAGCGCCTGAAAATATTTCTTTGTTCCAGTAAGGAATCTTCTTTAAAAAGAGGGGTATGTGAACAAAACCACCTCTATTGATACAAAGAATGTTCAGTGGATTTAGAAACTGACTCAGTGCCGTGTGGGCAGACAGGTGAGAGATTACTGCAGGATTTCTGCACAACTGCTTTCAGCGTTAGCGACTCCTTTTTACGTGTTGTTTGGAGGTTAGGACACGTGGAAAGCAAGGAAAACTCAAAGTGAAACGACAAAGACTGGATCGGGATAGTGCAGATTGAATGACTAAAAGAATTCAATTTACATACATATTTTGAATGTAAGAAAATGAAAGGTGAAGTGTTTCTTCACCATTAGTTAAATAGAGATGCAAAAAAAAAAAAAAAAGCTGTTAAACCAGTTTTGTGAAGACTGACATTGGTCAGTCAAACAAATAGCCCCGCCCCAAACTTATGCTATTGGTTAACACTATGCTGTTATGGCAGCCTGGTCAAATATATATATGTATGAAGAGTTCAGATGCAAAAGCCTCTAAGTGCCAGTTGAAATTTTCTTCTAGAATGATCATTTTTATCAAGCTTGTATATTTAAGTTCAGTAATTTCACTTAAATGACAATTAATAGGTAATCTTCATTGCCACTTAAGTGAAATTACTGAACTTAAATATACAAGCTTGATAAAAATTATCATTCTAGAAGAGAATTTCAAATGGCACTTATAGAGGCTTTTGCATCCGAACTAGATATATAGATATATAGATAGATCTAAGTATCTGAGTTTAGATTTTTTATATATATTTATATATATATATATATATATATATATACATATAAACAATCTTGATTTACCAATTGTGTCTCCTGCTGCGCTGCTGTGGAATCGTACCAAACAACAGGCTTAAGGACAAATAAAGGAACGTCACTCTCCGTCTCCAAACACTTGAGCTCTGTTTTGCCACCCAACACTGAGATGTGTCAACAGTGTGGGGAAAACACTGCATTAAACGTATTAAAGCTATTAGACTGATTGCTTTGTATGTGCTTTTGTTGCTGCCTTTATTAGCTGTTGGGGGGTTTGGTGAAGCGGGCTGAAAGTGGGGGAGATATTTTGGGAGAGAGAGGGGGAAAGTCGTTGAAAGAGGACGGAGGAAAATAAGGGGTGGGGGGGCTTCTATTTAAATTGAAATGTGGTGAGCGTCCCGGGCTTTTGTGGCACACTGGAGTGTGGTGATTAGAGGAGTAGGCTGCTTTTGGCGAGCCGGCGTGCAACCTCTAATTGGCCGACGGTCCTTGATGTAGATGCTGGATCTCCAACACCCTGAATCCTCCATGGGAATCCCATGAAAGCAGCCTCCTTATCCCCATCCGTCCACTTGCCGTCAGTCACAGCACAATGCCTGTCACTCTCTGGGCCATTTACGTACTAACAAGGCCCACTGTCAAAGCTGCAGATGTAGCGTTCATTTCATGACGGAATTACTGTAATTTCCGACCACTAAAATCACCCGTGTCTTTGTCGAATTTGGAAACTCGTAACTCCAGGAAACGCAGACTTCTCCCACTTGACTATTGGGTTACTCTTGATTTTATGGTGATGCAGTTACATTGTACTTACTCAATTAACTACATGTACTTACTATAGAGTTACGGTTAGGTTTAGGGTTAGTTGCTTGTAAGTATGTACAAGTAAATGTAGTAACGTATAATTGCATCACCTTAAAATCAAGTGTTACCGACTATTGCTATGTCATGTTGTGCTACATTTACATATGCCAGACTTTTATCCAAAGCTACTTATAAGGCATTCAAGGGTTAAACTTTATTTGAAGGTGTCATTGTTAAAGTGTCATTATATATTTAAGTACTGAGTAATATTTATTAACAACATGTACTAAGTACTAGGTATAGAGTCAGGGTTAGAATGAGGGTTTGGTTGAAGGTTAGTTGCATGTAATTATGCATAATTTACTGTTATTACTATGGTAAGCACATGTAACATATGTAACATATATATATATATATATATATATATTTTAAGTGTACTTGCAAACAATTTAATATTAATGAAATAAATGGCCAATTAAGTTTACTTAAAGAGAGTACACATTCTTAAAACGCTTATGTGCACTTTGTAATAATGCCAAATTAAATGATATACTTTTAAGTACATTTTAAATCATTGTTGTAATGGTATTTTGTCATGCTTTAAAGAAGTACACTTAATTTGATGTTGAATTGCATACTATTTTAAGTTTTTGTTACTCAATGTTACATTTAAGTTTAATATATTATAAATGTACAACATTTAAATGTCATTAAAAATGTATAATTATAAATATAGGCCTACTTAAATACGTGACACAAATTCCAATAGAAATGTCATTAAAGTATATTTTAGATTTCAATAAGTGCTTCTCAATACATTCGGCAGTAACCATATTTCAAAGATAATAGAAGTTAACTGTGTACTACTTAAGTACATCTTGCTTTTCTGGACGCCAGTTATGATGACAGCAATTGACAGGAAGATGACAAAGAGCATAAGTGCGCCTGCTACATTTTTGTTTGTTGTGTTAATTAGTTCTTCAGCTGACGTTAGGATTGATGCAAGGTCTTAGGGGGTCTGATTTTGAAGCTGACATCATCAAGGGAATGGGGTTGTGGAAAATGAGCCCTTTTGCTTTGATCAAACATGCCGTTCACGCTCACAGACAGCACAAAGACAAGCACAAGGGTTCATACGGCGAGCAAAAGATGAGCCACAGCCCAGATTAATATTCAAGCCTCGTGTCAAAAATGGGAATGGGCATTGCACACTCCCTTACCCACGTTGGATCTCTTTTCTTCCTCTTTCCAAGGTCTTTAATTACAGAGCAGAGTCAATCTGGCGAACAGGCAGACCCTGGGGCGACTGTCTGCTAACCAGGTGTGCTCACAACTATGTGTTCAGAGTGCCTGAATGGGCGTCCAGAGCTAGCAAGTCCATGTCACCGCCATGTGCAAGAGCTCCTAAATAAGTAGCGAGATCATGTCAACTGTTTAACCCAGCGAGAGCTTTTCAATGTCTCCCTCTCTCAAGAGTTATAATGCATTTCCATTGAGGTATAGGTGATATTTAAGCCCTAAAATGTGTATGTCCGTACCTAAGAGTAGTAATACCCTTGAGGTACTACTATGAAAGTTTGGCTTGCTTAGTTGGGGTTTGAAAGACACATAATATTCAGTAATATTATCGATTTGACTGCACTGACACTATCGTATAAGAGCGGATAAGTCCGTTTATTAAGTTGAAATGACTTAAAAAATTGATTGTACTTAATTTATGAAATCGAATTTGTTTTATGATCGACACAGTGAATGTTATTGCACTGAATTAAAACTGACTTTAGCTGAATAACAACACAAATGCCTTCTGTAGGGCTGCTTATAGCTGAATTTAATTCATTTCATTACATTGATGAACTTTACACAACTATTGAACTGAACCAACACTGAACTGACTTGAGCTGAAGAATGACACTCTTGTCTTTTTAGAGCTGCTTTACAGCAGAATTTGAATTTGTCTCATATTTGATTAAGTTTGCATCATTCCGTCATTTTTCTGTTTATACTGTGAAGCTGCTTTGAAGCAACCTATTTTATGAAGCATTGTATAAACAAAGGCAACCTGACTTTTAGGCATAAATACAATACAAAGATGCCCCTTTAGGACAAGGGACAAGCTGTTTACCCCTGAAGGCACATTTTTTTGCCTTTTCTTATGAGTGTATATATTGCAATGCTATAATATTGTAATAAAGGCGTTATTACATGGTTATGCAATACACTAAACATCTGGCAATTACATTTCTAGTGAAAACCCCTATATTTAAGCAAGAAATTACTAATCCCATGATAATAAAATTACTCAAGGCATTTTAACCTGACCACCTACGGCCATTGTGGACAATTGCCATGAATTCGGCGCGTGTCCCCTAAAGCACTTAGAGAAAGAGTTACGATACTGCACATCAGTTACTCTGTTGTGGCTAGACAGGACACAAGATGCGTTAAGATGGAGATAAAGCACGATCAGCTATTAATGAGCACTTAAGCTAACACGCTGGCGTATTCTGATACCAAACGTTGATCCGATTACAGATTTCACACTAAACGGGAGCCGTCTGTTAGACTCACGTTGCTAAAGGAGTACAATCAATTAATGCGTTCGTGTTTCTTCTTGTAGAGGCGAGTTATTGTATAGCCACAAGGCAAACAAGAATGCGTAGGCCTCGTCTGTGTTCATAATTTTAGTTTGGCCTGTTGGTTAGAAAAAAGCTCAAATGTGTTTTCCGCTAATCAATATCCAAGGCTTTCATTCAGAAGTTGAGCATCTTGTTGTTTTCCAATCCTTCCCTCAAAATGTAAAAGTATGACGTTTTCACTAGCGCTGACGCTTCAGGCATCGTTACACAACGTTAATGACAGTGTTTGCTGATCAGAGAGAACGACAGCTGTACTTTTATGATGATGCATGATGTGTTTTTTTTGTGGCTTTCTAGACTTAAACACTAGCATAACGTAATTTATGCGTCAGAACATGTGATACTCATCACAGTGACGTTTCGGTATCGCTGTTGATGGTCATGACATCTAAGCAAGAGTTTCTGTTTGGGGTTTTGTACATAATCATAAAAGAAAACTCTGTTTGGACATATGGAAGGCCTAAGAGATATGGTGATTTACACACAAAAAAAATTAGATAGAAGGAAAAATTATATTTCAATGTTTTGAGTTCCCGTAGAAACTTTGCTCGCAAAATGTTTGCGTTTCCCAGAGAGAACATTTCGTCCACTTGCTAAAAACTTTGCGACTACACATAGTTTCTTGGGGGAACACACAGGTTTAAGGTTTTGCGAGGTAACGCAAAGATTTTGCAAGCGAAATCAACATTTCGCAGGGGAGTGCAAAACGTTTGCAACAATGCAAAGTTTCTCAGAGGAACACAAAGGTCCGTGAGGTTCTTGCGAAGGAACACAAGATTTTGTGAACGAACGCAAAGATTTCTTGAGGGAAACACAAAACTTTAGCGAGAACGCCAAAGCATTGAAATATATATAAATATACGGAAATATCAGAATTATATAGTAACCATAAATATCTTACATTTTTAGGTTTTTCAAAGAAGCCATCCTTTGCTTACCACTCTTTCTTACTCTCTATTTAATGTTTCATTCACACCTTTTCTATCTCAGTCTTCTTTTCCCAAGTGTCTGAGTGTATATCAGTCAACAGGAAGTGTTGTGACAGGCCGGAGCCGATCCTTCCTTTTCATCCACTTCATTCTCTTCCATTCCCCTCATATCTCTGAAACCCCTTCTCTCTTTTTCTCCCCGTCTATCATGCTCCCCGGGTCTCCATTACTCTCAGCAGGAGGCAGGGCCCGCTGGAATAAATACAGATGACTCAACTAGCCTGTTGAAAAATGCAAGTGAGAGTAAACCGGTTTACAGAATGTTTGGAAGAGGAGGAGGCACACTTTCACTCCTAAAGAATATCATAAAAGGGTAATAAATAGAAATATAAAATAAAAAAAAAACATAAGTTTAGGTCAAAAAGTGATGCGGACCCAGCAAAGGTTCAGTAGGAGCATTGATTCGCTTCATTTTGTTCCATATGGAAATAGTTCTATTCAGTCAAAAAACACCTCGCAAACTGCTTTTTCTGGTGTCGCCCAGGTGTCTGCTATTTTTAAAACTCTGAATCAGAGACTAACTGTTAGTAAGATCTTTGCTGTAGTTACATTAAGATGGTTTCATGTAAAATAAAGAAGAAATCTGCAGTTGTGATGGATCCTGCGTTTGGCTGAGCCTAGCGTAAGCACATTTTAACCAAGTCAAACACCTCTCCCTCTCCTCAAGCCAAAAAATTAAAAGGACTATAATCACGATAACTATGTTTTGATTGATTTTCTCGTTCTGGTTGAAATTCAACTCTGACTGTAATAAACTGCCAGGGACGCAAGTCTGCCAATACTGCTGAAGAAAAACAAATCTTTTTTGAAACTACCTCCACGCTCAATAGAGAGCTCAATGCATCATTACCCACAACTCATATTATCAGTCAAGCTATGTCCCAAAATCTGGCATATTGTACTGAAAGAGAGAGTATTTACATGAATCAAAAATAACCTAAGAGCATTGGTATTTTTCATGTGGTGCTATTAAGGCATGTTGAGTGAATTGCATCTTTTTGCTGAGCAATAAAAGTGAAAAAGACAGAAATGCCCAAACAGAAACTGGATAACCCTAAAATCCTGAATGTGTTGGGTTTGGAAATATTTCCACTTTATTTTACAGTCCTGTGCCCCATGTACATACCATGTACTTATTATAGTAACTGTAATAACTATGTACTATAAGGAAGCTTGTTTTCACCACAGAATAAACAATTAAAAAGGTAACAGCGACTTTTTATCTCACAATTCTGACTTTTTTTCTCACAATTGTGACTTTTTATCTCACAATTCTGACTTTTTTTTTCTCACAATTGTGACGTTTTATCTCAGAATTCAATTGTGTGTTATAAAGTCAGAATTGTGAAATATAAACTCACAAATAAGAGTTATAAAGTCAAAATTGTGAGATATAAAGTCGCAATTGTCGTTATAAAGTCAGAATTATGAGATATAAAGTCGCAGTTTTGTGTTATAAAGTCAGAATGGCAAGATATAAACGCAACATTTATAAAGTCAGAATTGTGAGATATAAAGTCGCAATTGTGTGTTATAAAGTCAGAATTGTGAAAAATAAACTCACAATTCTGACTTTGTTTCTCAAAATTGCAAGTTTATATCTCGCAATTCTGACTTTATAACACAATTACAGAATTACGAGATGTAAACTTGCAATTGTGAGATAAAAAGTCGCAATTATCTTTTGAAATGTTTTATACTGTGGCAGAAACAAACTAGTTCTAACCCCGAACCTACTCCTAAACCTAATCTTAACCCATGTAGGAACCTTTTATTCCAAAGTACTATTCTTAACTAAGTGCAATGTACTGTAAAATAAAATGCAACCAATATTTTTGTATTCTCCTCCTGTGTTTTGTAATCCAAGCCATAAAGAACGGGGCAGGAGGCACCGCTGACTTCCTCATACCTCCATTCCAGGTTCATTATGGAGGTATTTTGGCACCGTGCTGCCCACTGGCCTTGCCTGTCAGCCTCGGAGAGGAGCTGTCGGCTGAAGCCGCTGTCCAGGGACTCATCTCCATTCTGCAACAGCCCGTTTGCCGTACTTGCTTCCCTTTGACACGTTCATTATGCCAATGCAGAGGCAGCCAACCGACATCTAGGCTAAATATATGGTAATGGCACGATCCCTCAGGACCACTGGAAGGCATTTGCCATGCTATAACACTAAGGAGGTACTTCAGAGTGTGGCGGATGTTGAAATGCCCCCAAACTCTCATTTTCTCCAACCCCTTTTACCTTGAGATAAGATGTTTGTGAAAGGATGTCGGGGATGAAGTCAAAGCTAAAATTATGGTTTCTGGTCGATAAAGGCACACACACAATGAGAAACAGTGAACAGGGAACACACTAATCCACACATTTATGGGTGTTTCTTCAATTATTAAAGATGTAATATTTCCCTTTTTTTCAATTGAAAGTGTGATAAATTTAATACATGATATACAAATATAGCCCATGTAAAAGGCATTAAAACAATAGCATATATAAGATATTAAAAAAGAAAACTAGCAAACATAATTGTTAATGTGAATTGTTGCTACCTTAAATTTTTAAGTACAATCCACTTGGATGTTTAAGTCATTTCAACTGAAATTAGATTAAACTGGCTTAAAACAGTTTAACATTGTATAACTTATAAAAAAAAGTTTAAAATTGCTTAACTTATTTTGATAAGTTGAAGAAATGTAAAACATATGTTGACAACTTATTTATCTTTTTTTTTTTTTTACAGTGTAATACAATATAATATGACACACTATATTTTTTTTAACTATTTAAAAAGACAAGTAATAAAAATCAAACATGCTTGTATAATTAAAGAAACCTTCAACATTGTGTATTCATCCTTCACTCAGAAGGATCAATAACTCTAGTGTATATAAATGTAAAGGTTTTGGTTATAACTTTTTTTCTTTACAGTTCTGCTATGAATTAGGTATTGAGATGTATATGTCAGGATACAATTACTCCTGCTTTAGTCATCAGCCAAACATACAATATCATCTTACTATGCAAACATACAAATAACCTCTAATGGCTGTTAAATATGAGATTTCTGCTTTGTATCATGGGACAGCTGTTTGTTCGCAGCTACTGGACTGATGTGGTCCACATTTCCAGCGTTCCAGTGGCTTTTGATCGCTTTGTAATGTTTCAAATATACCGTCTGGGGAGGCTAGTGAGGTTTAGATTCCTTTTCATTTCTTGAAAAGAAAACCCCAAGCTGTGAGGGCAAGAACCCTGCTAACTTCCCAGTGCTGTCACATATTAGCATTGGCAGCTACTGCTAAAGACATGGAAACGAATCGGTAGCTCGGTTTCAGCTGTCATGCTGCACGCTAATTATCAGGATATGTTGTGGTTTACCTGCTCGAACAAAGAAAACATCTCTAATGGCTCCAGCTACACCACAACGTAATAGGAGTTATTATGTGCTTTTTTTTTTTTTTTTACATTTCTTGCTAAATGTGACACATTAGCCTGAGGCAGCGCAGGTCTCTTTCGACTACCTCTTCTCACGTTAGCTCATTAATCCCAGAGACACTCGTTAATGTTTACCTGCCCACTCATTATCTCAGTCAGGTCAGAGCCGCAACAACAAAGAAAGGTTAGGCAGTTACCGACAGGAATGTGGCTGGGTAGGGCCTTTGTGACTGTTGAATACATACGCAAAATAGATGACTAAAGCATGGTTTGGAACTGTCCTGAATGAAAGGGACACTATCATTCATTCCATATTTGAGAACACTCTTCCTGGTAATTTGTGCCCCACTCTGGCACTTTGAAAATATGTAAATACAGGAAATAGGGCGCAGAAATATGCAAATTTGCATTCATATCAATGTACAAGATGAATTTCCCACGTAAAGCATGTTCCTGAATCAATATTTTACAGCTCAAACCAGAGGGAACTGATCGGTTGATAAGAATGTTGTTCAGGGACCAATAAAGTTGGCTGGTTAAGGTATGTCTTACCTAGGTAAAATCATATTAACCTACCTAGAATGAGCCTCTGTTTACTTATTTTGTTGCAAAACTACAAAAATATACCTATACATACAATGCACTGCAGTTTCCAGCTGAAATGAACACTGGTGGCAGCTAACACCAATATATTTTAATACTTTTCAGAAATGTCGCCACAGCCACATTTTTTCAATGAGCCAGGGTTGTAATAGCTTGTTATTTCTGTTTACTCCTTGTTACCCTCCCAGTTGGCTAAAGCAAAAAAAAAAAAAGTTCCTATTCACCCCATGCTTATCTGTTAGATCTTTTCAGCCGCGTTCTTAATTGCTGCTCAGTTAATTAATCTCACACTTGGCTGCAGTAATAACTTGACTCGTTAGACCTCTCTAAATGGTTTTCGGCTCTTTAACGCACTGACGCAGACTGGCGGAGTGTATGGAAGACGGTCATCGGAGTAATTTATTCATGGACTCCACCTCTGAGACTGTTGATTAAAAAAGCAAAAAAAAAAACTGCCCGATTAGGACACGTGGCCGTCTAGGTCATTGGCGATCACACAATCATGCACTTAAGTGTTTCACTTACAGCAAATTGACTCGCAGATTGTGACAGAAGGTATTAGCGATGGAAGTTCATTTCTGGGCAATTATGCTGGAGAAGGTTGATAGAACGGTTGACATCCAGTTCTAGGGTGCCCCATATGGCCAGGGGTTTAGATGTCTCTGAACAATTAAATAAAAGCCTTGATACATTGGAAGGACACTGTGAATGTTCCTGTAATTGTGCATGCAAGGAAGGGGACTAGTCACTTGAAAATCTTCAGATATAAATCAGTACACAGTGCAGCTGTACTGAGAAGGCTACAGTTCCGGGGCCGTTTATGCCACAACAATCCATCTCCACAGTCCTTGCTGTCCGACCTGGGTCAGTTGCAATACTTCCTGCCCGCTTCGAATTATTAACCTAGACTTTATGGATGTCACTTGCAGCTCTTGACCCCTAATCTAAAGCAATGGTGCAAATTCTTTACATTTAATACCTTACATACAGTGCCACCCATAATCCATATTCTATATAGATACACTTTACGGAACAGCTCAACTTATAAAACACTTGTATAAAAAAAAAAAAAAGACAAATGTATTATTTAAAATGACTTTTTTTACGTGATTGCTCAAGCTCATGTTGTTCCAGAGTTTTCATTTTTGGGAGATCTACCCCTTTTACCCACAGGGAAGGCGTTTAAATATCATAATATTAGCATACGCAGTAAGTAAATCAGGTGGAAGAGAGGAAGGCCAAAGCTAAGGTATGTCTCCAGAGGCTGATTATGGCACAGATGCGCTGATGAAGGGCCAGGGGAGGCTCCGTCTGCCTGCCCGCCTATAACTGTACTGTCAGGGGCTGACTAATGTATTATTCACCCTTCATTGATGTGTAACTAAAACCAACGGCTGGGGAGCCTGGGCCACCAATACCCCCCACAGACGGTAAACCCCCGACAGGCTACTGAGCTCCATTGATTTATGGGTCTCAGTAGACGGCCTGGTGAGAAGGCTGAGGGTGGGGGCATTGGGTAAGGATGGAGTTCGACATGCGATGGGTCTCATTTTTTAAATATGCTTTCACTATGTGGTTATGCAATATCTGAAACAATTTTAGGGTGAATTTCCTGTTCAAATAACCTTATTTTTTCCACACTTTCCATTCAAATTCTCAAGGTCAAAAGGTCAGATTGTGGGTATATCTGGAGACACCACTAAAATGACATCACTATCATAAAAAGACAGTGGCACTGATGGAAGAACTAAGGGAAATGGCCACATGAGATAACATAGTTGAATCAACAAGAACTGTGTACGTGGGATGGGAAGTGCAGGGCTGCTGCTGTGCATCTGTTTGAAGTGCAGGTGACATGGAAGGTTATAGCAATCTAGAGTCAATCATTGATTGATAAATCAACCACAGTGGCTTTAACAGTGTCTACACTGAACCAATAAAGTCCTTCAATAAGATTGTGTCATGTATAAACACTGGTTTGTTTTGGGGTACTGAAAAAGTATCTGGGAAACCAACGGCACAGATAGAAAACGTGGCAAAAAGACGACTACTGAGAAAATAATGTTATACGAAAACACCCTTCAATTTAGGAAGTACTGTACAGGTGCTAAGAGATGCAATTGTCGGGTATAGAGATAATAAGAAGTCTGGGAATTGTCTGCTGTTGCTCTCTTTCACACACTTGAACACACACACATAGATCCACTAAATCCAACACACACAGACATGCCGTCACAAAGACTTGGTGGCCTCAACACTAATTACAGACCTGCTAACCACACCTTGACTGCTTGGAACCTACACGTGAACTTTTGTGTTTCAGGTACGTTACATCTCTTGGTGGTCTCGAAGCAGGATGAGTTCAACTTGGGAGCGCTCATCAAAAGAACCACAGGGTGTGTACTGAACCTCAGCAAAGATTACTCATAGGAACAAGTCAGCTGTACAGGAGTTCCATCACTGGAGGACTGACCATATGAACTGGTTTCAACCCTGTATTTACATCTTCCTCAGAAGAGGGATGCATGAATGGACATGTTTCCCTGAGTCTGAACCTCACAAAGTGAGGGCAGGTGAGTACGGATGCAAAAAAAAATTATAAATAAAAGAGAGATAAGAAAACAGATTGCTCATTCTTTATTGATAGACGTGTATAGAGTTTCCTAATGGCTAAAGATCTGCTAGCACCCGTATCCCTGTGACCCTACAAATATGAAGCGGTTTGAAGAATGGATGGATCGATGGAAGTTTTTAGCTGCTGCGCTGACAGTTAGAAAACATGCTACAACACTTTAATTCATGGCTAATTTCCTGTCCTATCTGTTTTGAATCAATAAATGTGCCAACAAATGCATGAGCTAAAATATGAATCTCTAGATATTACCCTCTTGATACGCTTTAGTCATAAGTGCCTTTGTGTTTATGACACCACTGCAGTGTCTTGATTAATTAACCAGGCACAAAGCTGTGTCCAATGTTGAACTCTATAGATTACCCTTAAGTGCTTGCCTACTTAGCTAGCTTCTTCAGGCCAAGCTGTCTCAAAATGAAGGGAAGATTTATGAATAAGTAAGAACAGTGACAAAGTGCCTGCTTAATTAACCAAGAAAGAGAAATCTAGTCCCCAGACATTTCGATCACCACATATTTTGATGGCGAGGCAGCATCAACAACCATCTCCTCTTGGCCTGCCATATTGACCGACGGCTGGCTAAATTGAATTGCTAATCATCGCCATCCTTTTAGGTCATTTCCCAGAGGACACGGCAGGGCAAAAGTGGCAATGAAGCTGTTTCACTGTGGTGCATCTCACACCCATGATACAAAAATGGCCCCTCAGTTCACCATCCCCATCTGGCCATGGGATATTTTAATTTGTTTCTAGTGCCAGCTCCATTTCACGTCAATATGCTTGCTTTCACACCACATGAGGGTTTGTGTCACTTCAGCATGCCGATTTTGTGCGTGTTCTTAGTTAGAGACCTCTTTTTGACTCTCCTCTGTGCAGTGTATGGAATTAGGCCGGTTCGGGGCTGCTTTGTGCTCTTGCATTTTCACATATTATTTCACATGTCATAAGTGAGAACCTACTCTCAGATTTTCTTAAAAGCCATGGGCGATGAAGTATCAAGAGACTGAACTCGTCAAATATATACTGCAAGAGTTTGACTTACATTGCTTTTAGACATACCACTTCGCTCCCACAGGATAACATGACAGAATAGAGTTGTAGGAGCACACACACAGCCACAAATCTTATCAATGACTGGATACAACAAAGGTTTTGTGGGTAAATAGGCCCTGTCCCTACGCTTCTGGTCCTGTTCTGGGATTCTGATATCACTGAAGGGGTGAGATAACAGATAGGGAAAATAATGCCACAATTAGAATTATCTCCCTGATAAGAAACGGCCGCATAAGGTGCCCAGGGAGAACAGGGAAGGGGGAGGGGGGGCGGTAAAAAGATGGTGGGAAAGTGTAGCAATGAAGTGACAGGGAAGCGGGGAAAAGGATGGTAAACAGAGTAGAGAAAGAGGTGCATTGTCTTTACCCTCTCTGTCGGGATAAAGCCCACCTGTTGGGGGAGAGGCCTCTGAACTTCCCACACTTGTTCTCTGGGTTTTCACCAGGTTGTCATCCCTTTTATGATCAACATGCATCTAGATGCAGTTTCAGCCTTATAAATGAGTATACCAATAAAAAATAGTGACAGTTTCAAGCCACCAACTGAGAGTTTCTTTATTCTGTATGCAGGCTGCAACCTTCTTTTCTACTTTCCCACTGTCAGGTGGACCTGATTTCATGTGCAGACTCAAGGCCGTCATTGATTGATGCTCGCTGGCTTTTCAGATTCATTAAAAACCCTTGCATATCCCTTGCCCATCAAGAGTTTCTTAGACTAGCTCTGAAAAAAAGAGTGATAGGTAGAAAGATGGACAGAGAGACAGAGAGTGAAAAGGCAGAAACAATGATCTCCTCTCAGGCATAGCAAGGCAGAGCAAGTCAATTTTAAGATGCAGAGATAGATCCATGGCAGCTGTCCAAGACAGAAGATGAAAACTCTCTGCTCTCGCTGTCCTGAGCACTGCCTCAATTCCCACTGCATTCATAACCCCATCTGACCAGATCCAGTGTATTTCCATTGTCTCTCCTCTCAGCACCTTTTCAGATGAACTGCTCAACCAATACTGTAGCAAGTGCCTTTTGGATACTGGACAATTCTCTCAGTCTTTCTCTGTCCCTTTGTTCGCCTATATCCTCATCTCTCCCGTTCAGGTTGAGGGCACTTTAATAACAGATAAGCCACTCACCGCAGATCGCAAGTGACTTGGGTGTGCACGGTATGCCTTATATTAAGGGGTGTTCAGTCCTGCCCCTGGAGATCTATCTTTCTGCAGAGTTTAGAGCTGTAACACCTGTCTGTGTTTTTTAATCAACCCCAAAACATTGATTATCTAGTTCAGGAGCTGGGTGTATGGTTAAGGGTTCAATCTAAGTTCTGCAGAAAGGTCTGCAGAGCACGATTGCCTATCTTATATCTAATGTCTCTAATCTTCTCTAGACTTGAGACCAGGCTGGAAAAGGGCAGTTCTGAAGTCGATGAAGAAACATGTCACTTCATCTACAGGGTTGCTCTTGAGACTCGACTAGCGCCCTTTCTCCATGGCAGTTCTGGGCGATGTCAGCTACACAGGAAGTGGATGGGAAGATGACTGGACAGATACTATCTTCAAACTCATCGGTTCTTCTACCCTGCCATCCATCTATAAGTCCAAAAAAGCTGGTAATGAGAGGCTCTAGGAGTCTTGGCACATTTCGAAAGGGCAGTTGCCAGAAAGGCTAAGTGAGAAGGAAATGTGATCGATCAAGCCTGACAACGAGCCATAAATGAATCAGTCACAGAGATTCATTGAGAATCCCTGATTGGATGTGGATGGCGACCCTGTCGAAACTAGATGTGGTGTTATAGCAACAGTTAAAGCAGGAGAGGGTATGAGAAATGGATGTTGGGGGAAATATGCTTATAAATTACATGCAACACTATATAATATCTTATGTTTATACTCAAACATGCATGGTAATCAAACAAAAATGTAATCAGCAAAGAGATGTCTTAAAGGAATATACTTTAGGTTGATTTTCAAAATACTAGCAGTACAGCTACAACAGACAGACTCGCAATGCCTTCAGGGACTTTTACGACACGTAACCAACTGTTTTTCACAAGTACCTGCATTTGCACCTTGCCAAAGGGCCACTGCTCTAACCTCGAACACCAAATGGGGAGGTGACAGATCGCGTAAGCAGTAAAATAATTCCTGCCTAACACCAGTGCATTTTGTGTTGTCGGCTAAAACAAATTACCCTTACACAAGCATACCATGGTAAAAATAGTTTCCACTAAAATAGTTACTGCACTTATTGTTGCTATAATAAAACTGTGAAAACGGGGTGTATTACATTAGCTTTTTACAATATTCGATGGATAGATTTTACAATAAGTAAAAAAAATATATAATTGTATTCCAAATACACATTTATTTACTGTTATTAATATTAGCTTTATTTCTTGTATTAGCTAGCTGATAAATATTGGATTAAATGCTAAATAGTTTTTTTAACAAAATCAATAAACCTAATGAAAATGTAATAAAAAAAATGTTTTTACATACATTACATAAAATCTATAAATAACAATATTAAGAATCTTCAGCTTTTACTCAAATATCCCCAAATGCAAAAATCAAACCAGTCAGAACTCATTTTTGTACACATACGCATCAACAAAATGAATGGCTAAGAAGTTCTACAGATGTGTAATTGAACAGCATGGCTCAAATGTGCAAATTCGAGTCTAGATTTAACAGAAAGGGTAAAGGGCCACTGTGCTTTTGGGCCCTTGCCTGGGGCTCCTGATGTTTGATGTGGAGATTATGAGCATGTTTCAACCATCTAGAGGCTTTTTTGATTGGTAGCATGGAGTTTAGAAGCCGTCGTTAGACTAACATCCCCCACCCTGTCCGCACATGCCCATGTTGCTAATCAAAGCAGACATTTGCACCTAGCGTTAGCATTACCCATTTCCTGCAGGGCTTCTAACATCACACATTGAACTGTGGTTGAAAACTAGCACGAATATTTATATGACAGTTACAGTTTTTGTCACTGTGTTGCACATTGTCAGTTCAGTATCATTAAATATAATTGAATCGGTATCATAAAATACAAATTTTGGTTTATATTTTTAGGTTTAAAAGACTGAGAGTTTTTTCTCTATCTTGTTCTCTAATTCTGATGAATTCATACCAAAGAAATCGGCTTTATCAGCAGAGCAAGCCAGACTGGTTTAATGCTCATAAACATTGTCCATCAAAGGATCAAGAGTCTGAAAGCTTTCCCTAACTCCTTCTAGCCAAACAGCTTCGCTATAAAGTAATGTCTATGGTATTCTTGTAAAAATGTGTTAGTCATTTCTCAGGAGCATAGCAGGACTCCATGTGTGTGTCAGATCGCATGTCATCTCACTTCCAGAGTCTGAGCTCGTGTAGCCTATTTCGGCGTGCTACTTCTATTTATGTGCATTTTGAGGAGTTGCCTCATATCAGGCGGTTCGAAATTGAAGCAAATTATTATTTTGCTAACATACGCAGCTCACAGGTCACAGTGCTGTTAGTCTTAGATCTTATAGAGGTCAAACACATCCGAGACGTAGCATGAATATGACACATTTCAAAACATTTCAAAGCAGGGAAAAACTCTCCACTATATTTTTGTCCGAACAAATTGGCTCTTGACTGTAAATTCACTGAACCAACGCAGTCCGAGTCTCAAAAGTAAAAATCCCTGTGGTTGGGTCGGAGAGGGAAAACCATTTAGATGGGAAGAAAAATGTATTGCGCTTGTCATCATGTGACTTTGTTTGGGTACTCTGTGCTGCCCTCCCCCTTTTCAGTGGGCGTTTTGGTAGCAGATATATTCTCTGCCAGCGCCACCCATCTTGCTCCTGACCAACCGAAGACAGAAACCAAGCTCCGATGTCTCTCTTTCTCTCAATCCCTCTTTCTTTCTGTTCTCGATTCCTCTCTCTCATTCCGCTTCAGTAGCTGCAGACAGCACCGGGGGGAGTTTGGCAGTGTTCAGGCCCAGACACATTCTCTCCTCACACTGTCGTGAGTGTCAAAGACCTATTTTTCTGTAAAGGCCTTTGCGTCAGCTGCCAGGATTGCCCTTTTGAGTGGACACTCCAAAAAAAGAGCGAATTCTACATTCCAGTCAGCGTCCAGTCCACTTCTTCATCAATTAACAGAGCACTCGGTTAAATATTGGCCTTCAGCGCAAGTTATTGCTCCACGCTGCATTGGCTTAGAATGCTGGCGAATTTTACAGCCGGAGCATTCCTGAATCCAAAAGGTTATCGGTGCTAATGTTTATGGGTTAGTTATGTGAGCTTTCGCGGACCACCAGAGTACGTGCGCTTACGATAACCCTGCCTGCTTTTCATAGCATCTTTAAGCCTGAGTCTGAGACCCCTTTGAGCTCCATACGAGAGCCTGAAACAAAGCCAACAGACATCTGTTCACCCTATAGCCTACTCTGTTTAACATATGACCTTTCAATGGCTCGCACACAGACAGACTTGGATATTAATCAAATTAATTATTTTATAAACAGATATTACATGAAAAGACATAAATATAAGCCAAAGCTGTGGCACATACAGGCCCCAACAGTGAGGGGAACACCATTTGAATCAAATATAGGCTATATATATAGATGTATTTAAAAAAAAAATATATATATATATATATATATATATAGGCTATATGATATTTACATATTTCAGAAAAATTTTGTTTCAGTTTATAGATGTAATAAATTAAATAATATAAATAAATATTATACATTACATAACTTTACAAAGGCAACTTTATCTTTACACATTGCAGCAAATGCACGTTGTTGGTCTTCCCCTGAACCTTCATTCATTTTTCTTTTATTTCTTTTTTTTTATTTTTATTTAAATTTCTTTTATATATATATTTATTTTATTGGCTAATAAATAATTATTAACTTATCTTAAATAGTTATCTTAAATAAATTGCTGTCCTTTTGGCGCCGATCATGAAAAACACAATGAATAGGGTAATAAATAGGCCTATTACTTTTTTTTATTGTACTTTATTAGTGCTTATATTTGGTTTCTCTAATTGAATGAGTTGACTCATGCCGTGTGTAGGTGTGAAGGACAAATCAATGCTTTGACCTCGTTTTAAACCTTTTGACCGTAGATTTTACAGATCGATGAAGTCGCATCGATTACAGGGTTGGGTTGCGCTCAACAGCTGTCATAATAATAATAATAATAATAATTATTATTATTATTATTAATTATTACTGTTTCCAGTGTGTAATATTTACGAGGAATTAAAATATCAACAGTATAAAAAAAAGAAATAATAATAATAGCGATGTAGCCTAAATTTCGTATAGCCTACGCCTAATCTTTTTCTTTCTTTTTTTTTTTACAATATCAAGAATTTTTGGCTAAAATTAATGTTTTAATGGAAATCAGGCTATTATTCATGAGATGTGGCATCACTATTTATTGTAAGTTTTTTTTTCATTATTGATTGTTTGCATTAGCAGTTCCGTTTTAAACGGACTTGAGACTGTGTGAAAAATGATTCTTAAAAGTGCAAACATTCCATATAGCTTATCAGATGATGCACAACAGTTTAAATAAAATGTTATGGCCTATTCATAATAGCTCACATGAATGAATACATTTTTAAATACATAAATAAATGTCTGCTCACATTGCGCGTTCAGGCCTTTCCTAAAACTCACATTACGGCTCTTCTGCAGTGAATGGCCCTGTAATTATTCTCTTGTTTCTCATGTTAATGCTGTTTACCCCTAAAATGAGCCTGATATTTCGTCAACAAGGGCTACATTTGCTTTAGCAGCGTTTATGAATCAGGCTACCACTTCAATGGGACAGGACGTTACGAACAAACATGAACCATGTCAGTATTTTGGTACATTGATGGGTTACTTTACTCGCGCTATCCTGCGAAAGTCTGTTTTACCACATTGCGATGAGATATGAATTTAAAATGACTGTAGTTACTTCAGAGTAATTATATAGGACAAAATGTGTTTATCACGTGTATGTGCTAAATAATAAGTGCAGTGGGGTAGTGGGAATTAAAACCAGGCCTTAGACTAATTGGAGTAGAAGAGAGAGAGAGATAAAGAGAGAGAGCGAGAGAGCTTTGCAACTAATGCGAGTGATTTTACATTCAAACAGAGATAGGAGCGTAACTAATGTTTTATATAGGCAACATCAGAGTAGAAATTAGAAATGCATTTCAAAATCATATTTGAATGCATGTTGGGCAGTTTTGATCCTTTTTTTTAGGTTCAATTGACTCTCTTATAATGAAATCTCCAGGGACCAAGAATATGATTGCTTGCAGCTAAAACACAGCATATTTAATTCAAATTTACTTCAGAAAATAATTCAGTATGAACGGACACACAAGACGGATCGAGCTTACAACCCTAAACAATTTAACCTATTGAATAACTTTTAATTAAGTTATTCGTAAAACTCTTTCATTGTATCACCTTTATTTTCATTAAACATTAAGATACTTGCGTAGCCTACAATTCATAGGCTGGTAGATTTTTATTTAGCGAAACAAGGAGACAAACTGTCAGAAAATGCAGTATCCGAGGCCCGTGTGCCTTTCATATAAACATGTAGGCTATTAATTTTTTTTCCTGATATATTCTTAAAAATAAAGCTTCATTATTGGCATCGATGTTCTATTACCTTAAACATCCATGAAACCTTTTTGTTGCACAAAAGGTTCTTTATAGTGGAAAAAATCTTTAGATTATTAAAAGTTCTTCACACTAAGAAAAAAAAAGTTTATTTTCAGAAGTGTTCACTGAAAGGTTCTTTAGGGGAACAAAACTGATTCTTCTTTGGCATCAAACCTTTTGGAACCTTTATTCTTTAAGACATAAATCAATTAGCGAAGTTTATTTTTTAAAACATTTACAAGGTTAACATAGACAAAGAGATAGATAAATAAATGTAACAGGCTAACCTTACCGCACCCGACATCCACCACTTCACTCATTAAAACATTCAAATAAAATACAATAAACAAGTAGCCTGGATAATATAACCTCTCATTTAGTGAGTAGCATTGATAGTGTGAAGAAAGTGATAATCCAACATTGAGCAGTAATTTGAAAGGCAAGTTTTTTTATTTTTTTATCTTTAAAACAAATTAGACAATTCTGGGCTTTTCGTAAGGCAACAGCATAAATCGCCCGTTAATAGCAGGACTATAATACGACTTTTATTGCATTATAAGTGCTGTTTTAAAGAATCTCACTGGCAGATTCACAAAGACAAGTCAAGGTACAATAAGCAAGTGTTCACGATGTCATGCTTGTCGCCGATTGTATGGTTAAAATAACAATAAATAAATAAATAAATAAATAACACGACATTGTTGTTCTCCCTGAAAATCTATTAACGCGCGCGCACTCATTTTCATCTTTATTGGTGTCAAAAGGTCCCCTGGTCCATAATGGGGGTCCAGACTTTGAAGAATTAATTGAATCAAAAGCCAACTAAACTACCGATCGGAGTCATTATAAAATAAATTAATCAAATTTTGATTAAAAATAACACACACACACACACACACACACACACACACAAAAGGCCATAACTGATTCACAATATGCCTGACATGTGTGCAACCTATATTCAAATAGTAGCAAATAAAATGTTAATCTTGGTCAATTTTAAGGTTCAATAAATCGCCCACACTTCCTTACATTTATCCAGGAATAAAATGCTAAAAAATCCCTGTGGGTCTTTTGAGGGAACCTGGGTTTGTGTCCGACTGACAGAGAGACTGTTGAAGTGGGACTCCCTGTAGAGACATTTCCTTTACGAAAGACACAAACTATTGTGTTGGTGAAAGAAAATAGACAACGATTAGGAGGGAGAAGTTGTGCAGTGTAATTGCTTGTGTATTGGTGTCATTCAATAGCCAGATCGATTCCCCGGTGCTTTTAAAAGAGATATCGGACCAGACGCGTATTTCTGCATTACTTCAAATGCATAAAACTAAAACCTTAAAACCTCGATGGTGTTATTTTTATTATAAGCGCAACTTCTATAGACGCACATCGATCGGTGACGCGCGCCCCTTGATAAGCATTTCGAGTAAAATATATTTAATAGGCTATCTTACCTTCAACAGCCGAGGACAGAGGCAGCAAAAATACGCATAAAAACATCAAATAATCCATTGTCATAAACCAGAGACTTCGGACATGAAAGTGGAGGAGATTGTAAAATCCTTCAGACCCTCAGTCCAGCTTCAGAGACCCTCTTCTCCAACTTCAGCTGTCTTCTTCTCAGCTCTGTTTCCATAAACCGCAAAAATTTCAGCAGTGTTTATGTAATCCAATGTGCGAAATATCTAAAGCAGCGCTGAAAGAGCTTTAAAACTCATCCACCGGGTGCTCTTTTCATCAGTGGAGAACATTTGTGTCCGTTTATAGATGTTGCACAGTGAAATCCCTACACGGAGAGCAGTTGTTTAAATGTCCATTCGTCCTCAAATAACATTCTGCTGTAGTCCGAGAATAAAGCGCGTCCCGTTGAATCACCTTATAGCGGCTTCACGCGTAAAATCCCTGAGCGCGTTACCCTTTGTGAGCGCGGACCGTTGCTGCTCCTCTGCCTTTCCATGTGCACTGGAATGAAGATCGGCTTCTCTGAAATCAGGAAAAGAGTGAAAGAGGGAGAGAGAGAAAGGCGGTAGGGGGAGGAGTTACGCTCAGAATCAGCTGTCAGTCATTCCTGAGGCTCCGCCCCCTGGAGAATCCTGCGCAGTCGGCAGGGTGAGAGCGCCGCTCTGCGGGTCTGAAAGCTTGCATGTACGAACGAAACAAACGAACAAACCTAAAACACTTCTTTTGGTAACATTTATGTTACAATGTGTGCAACATACACAGGTCTATTATTTTAACAATTATTCATTATTATGACAGTAAAAATGTGTAATGCGCGTTTTTTTTTCTTTACAAAACGACACTGCAGTAAGTACTGCAAAACTATTTTAATTTGTTTAGCTTACTTGCACTGTTATATTTTATTAGTAGTAGTAGCAGCCTAGTATTTGCTTCAGTAGTTGATGAATTATTCGGATGCTCCTTTTGAAGCATAAAGCCGGAGGGAATTGGTAAAGGTTTGGCGTGGACTGGGGGAACTTATCGGATGTGCCACGTTGACCTGTATGTTCATATTTTGCCATGTTATGATTTATGATATTACACTAAACATACGGTTAGCATTTGTTCTACATGAAGTGGTCACATGTTGCACTTTTGCAGACTTGCTTATCAGAAGGGTTATATTGTTCTCTTCATCTCGCTCTTGCTCTATTTTACTCACACTCTTTTCTCCTTCGCTCCCTGTCTAGAGGACAACAAATTGTAAGCCTCTTTGAAATATAGTAATTATATCCAAATTGAATTGGTTCTGCCCTGAAAGTATTGATTGCGCTATTGTGCTTTGTAAAAAAAAAAAAAAAAAAAATAAATAAAAAGTTTAAGAGTAATATGCTGTTGTAATTATTATCATTATTATTGAACGTTTATTTTGCTTTGTTACTTTGGGTTTAAGTTAGGCATTACATAATCTAAACTATAAATTAACATTGAATGGTTCATTTATATGTAAAATGACCATACACACCATTTATCCATCCCTTGATTTATTTTATTTAAATGTTGTTTATTTTTTAATAATGTTTTAATCTTTTTTTTAAAGAAATGGGACTCTCTTTAATAACTTTATCTTCAGTGTTAGTTTGACAACCTTCACTACTTCATAAATGTATATATGTTTTGCATTGCTTGCATGCACACTTTTTTTTCTTTTTTTTTTTTAATTGAACATTGATTTTAGTTATATATATATATGTAGACTTGTTCATTAAGGCCCATGACTATTGAGGGTGGATATGTGTATAAGGGTGTAAGTGAACTGAGGGATTCTTTAATTTATCTGAAGCCCATCAAGTAACCCTGAAAATGAATGCTCTTTTTCTGGTATTTGTGCTGTAATAGATATTCAGATCTTTTTTCATGGGAGAGCATTGCCATGATTGTGGTCTGCTAGTAATGAAGGCATCCTTCAATATATGTGTATTTGTGATACAATCTGAAACAATGCACTTTGACAGTTAATTTCAAGTGATTAAAGTATGAGTGTTGGTTTTGATTAGTTTCACTTTCTGGGCTTCTGTTATTAAGTTTAGCTGAAAGTTTTTGACACTACTGTCAATTCATTTAAACATATAGTGTGTATGGCTGAAATAGAAAATCATCTAGAAATGTGTAGCTGGGCTAAATATAAAAGGACCCAGTATAGAGCTTTGATTCACTCCAAATGTTTAATTTAGCTTTATCTTAGCACTGATTGCCAATCAAAACAAAGGTTTCTATCATATTTCAGATTGAATTTAGATATTTTAACTGTGCTTGAGAGGTCAAGTGCTTCAGGAGTTTGGTGCAAAGTTGTGTTTGGCCTCATTTTTATCCATAATCTTTTTGTCTTCAATGTTATATTGACGTCATGAAATTACTTGAAATAGAGCTGCATGATTTTCATTTTGCTTACTAAAACCAAATTATTTACAAAATGCTTTATTATTATAAATATAATGTTAGAGTTAGAGTTTCTAAGATGAAAACAATACAGTATTTATTTCTTTTTATCTAAAGTGTAATTTTAAGTTAAAAACTGTGACAAAAGTGGTGTTTCAGCTGCCATTAATGCACTCTGAGAGAGTATCAATTGCAGTTCCAACATTTCTGTCATATATTTGTTATTTATGGGGCTGCTTTTGCTTTATAAAGACACAAGTGAGATTTGATTTATTATTTAGGCAGTCATGTGTTTTAATGAAATCTTATGTGCGATCTGAAAGAGGGCTGGGTCATGAGAACAGGGATTAGTCGCACACTGAGGAAGTCTTCTAATAAGAATGTTTGTTAAACTAAAAAAGTATGTGCGTGAAGCCATAAATATGGGGCCAAACTAAAACCCAGACCAAAACTCTGGGGTCTATTTTGCATGAATGGAAAATTCAAGTTAATAGACTGATTGGCTCACTGCCTTTAGGTTCTATGTTGTTTAGCAAAAGTTTTATTACTTGGTTATTTGTCATTATATGTGAACTGTTTTAAAAGGTTACATGTTATTTGAATTCTAGTTTTCATTGAGAACTTTTTGTTCTGTTTTATTGTCCCTATGAATGGTAATAACCGCTCTGCGTATTTTATAATACTTGAAAAGTCTGTTTTTGGTCAAACAGCAAGATTTCTTTAAACATTATTTTTCTTGCGTGTCCATGGAGTGCCTTGAAAAAAACAGACTACGCACCTGGCATTTATTACAACCTCAATAAGTAAAGTGGCAGACATTTTATTGCCATGTGGACATATGGAAATTTCTCAAACTTACACCCGATCCCCTTCCACTACTGGACTGTATGCCTGGCACTAACTTTGATGCTGAACTAACAAACACTCGGGCTGAAGCAATATGGACACGAGCATATTGTTTTACTCTGGGTATATGCAGTGACAGTGAGGGAACAAAAATCTGACTGGGAGACGGTCCACCACCAGGATGATGCTACTGGTGTCAGTAACAGTAAAAAAGTAACAACATAAAATAACAAAAAAAGTGGGGGGAAAATGAGGACTTTGCACTGTAAAGCATTTACTTTGGATGCAAAAAATACGTTCGCAAATCTAGCATTAGTTCTAAAATAAGATTGTGGTGTGCCGTGCTTGTGTGCGTGTAAGTTTCTGCATGTAGAAATGTAATTTACTGCAGGGTCCCGGCACTCGAGATGGAGGGGAACTGCTAATTGATGTCCCGGCACCTACAGAAACCCTCCCCCTCTCTTTATCACTGCCTTCAGTTATAGTGTCTTCCCATTGCTCTGCACTTCAAACACTCTTATCTGCACACCGTACTGATCTCTATTATGATCTCTCCATCTCACACACACACACACACACACACACACACCTGACATGTGTAGACTCTTGTGCATAAGAGCATAAGCGTGAAATGCTTGCTGACAGGTTTCACCCATTTTAAGTATAGGGCTTTGCAAATGCATTGTCTCACAGAACAAAACGTAATTGCTATGCCACAGAGAGAGGCGATGCCAACAGACAACAATGATACAGTTCTCAGAACTGAAAGCTGGCATTCAGCTTTCTGATTGGTGCCAAAGGTCTTACACAAAAAGTCATGTCTGACTCATAATATAATATCCATAGTAAAACATCTTTACAATGACAAATAGCCACTCAGACCCCACCAAAACTGTACGAAGAATCGAAACCAAATGTAAGTACTAAGTGACGTTCCCTGAATCTCATTCTGCCTCTCCTATTTGACCTTTGGCCTCTCCTACATATACCGTAATACCACTGCAATACCAGTACAGTGGCAGCGGCTATTAAGAGTCGATCATAATAGGTCAATGTCAACACACCCTCTAAAGCCTGAGAGGAAGCGGGACGTTAGGGGGCAAGGGGGAATTCACTTTCATTTCCAAATGCATTGCGGATACGATCACTCGGTTATTATGGGATTGAGGTGATCCAGAGGTCAGGGAAGTTGATAAGTTTTTCATCCAGAAAAGTCCATTACACATACGGATATTAAAAGCCCATCTGTCATCGAGCCCCTCGCGATTGTGCAGATCTCATTTAATTCGTTTTATGTTTTTCGGGCCCCGTGGCAGAGAGTAATTCTCGCACCTTTTGCGAAAAGCTCTCTTTAGTATTTACTGTAATGCACCTAGCCGCAAGTACGTCTGGTTTGAATTAAGGCCATGCTACTTCTAACATGCTCCCCCATGGTCGTGCAGCGTGTGATCAAACCACCCATGTTCCTCGGCTCAAGAACTCGAGGGTAATGGGAACCAGAGGCATCGGGGATGTTTGGGCAGAGCCGAGACGCACAAACGCCCTCCGTCCGCCTGATGTTCCCCGGGATCTTCTAAGCAGGGGGCTGTTGACTGATGCATGCGTTCAGGAAGGAGAAACCCCGACATGACAAAACATCCACACACTTGATCATTGTTCTTTGTCTCAAAGTGTCGGATTGTTTTGGGGGAACTCGTAAATCTTATTGTAAGTCGCTTCATAGCAAACACCTGGAGATATTGAGCAACGTTTATGAACGCAACCCAAATGCAGATAAAGTTCACAAAGTTTACTGCCAGAACTCCAGTTCAATAAATATGCTACAGTAAGAGAGAGATATTGAGTCAGGGAACTCTTAAAGGGTTAGTTCACCCAAAAATTCTGTCAGTAATTACTCACTCTCATGTTGTTCCAACCCCGTAATACTTTCGTTCATCTTCAGAACACGAATTAAGATAGTTTTGATTAAGTCTGAGAGCTGGATCACTCCTCCATAGGCTTCTAAGGGACTGAAACTTGTTTCCCCCGAAAAGTTATTAAAAACATCGTTAAAATAGTCCAAGTGACTACTTTGGCTCAATCTTAAGTTTATCAAGCGACGAGAATACTTTTTGTGCGCAAAAACAAACAAAAATAACGACTTTATTTCAACTATTCGTTTCCATCTCTGTTGGCCTTTTTTCATTTTCATTTTTGGGTGAACTATCCCTTTAAACTAAGAGCAGTACACCAATGATGCTGGTTGTTGTTCTTCACCAGTTCGGTTTTTCTGGTGAACAACGGTTATCCAGCGTGACGTTATTAGTATTCATAGATGTTCATTTAGACTACCAGTCAAAAGTGTGGAATCATTAAGAGTTTATTTATTTTTGTAAAGTCTTTGAAATAGGTCTCTTATGCTCACTAAAGGCTTCATTTATTTAATCAAAAATATAGTAAAACAGTAACATTGTGAAATGTTATTACAATTTAATCAGTCCCTGAATAATTCTTTAATTTACAGTTATGAACGTATGCTTGATTAGCCTCCTACTGTACTGAAACTTCTCGACCCAAATAATTCATGCAGAAAACACTGATTCACTAGCAGCCATTACGTTTGTAAATTTCAAAGCTGATTGCGTTCAAACTATTCGATCAGAGGAAGAGTTCACTGAGCTTTGGAGAATTATCTGCGATCTGATCCCAACCAATCCCAGACCAAACAAAATACAACAAACGATGAGTGAGAACTTGAACCATTACTCTGTTGAGGAAACGCCTCCAACTTCTGACTGTAAGATGTACTATTTTTTAATGTATATGGATAAGCCTGTATGCACCGCTGTGGCTCTTTTCTGTAACAGTGAATGTTGATCCTCTCTGACTATGAACTTCAAATGCTCCATAAACATTAATACTTCTCTAAAGTTGAGCGTACATAAAATGCTTACATTTTGGATGCCGTCAGTGTGCTTATAATGTACGTTTCCGTGTCTATTCAAACATAAAAAATTTTTTATTTGTGCTAGAACCACACTTTATATACGAATATCTGGGATTGCTAATGAAATTACGTGGGATAATACACTTTAAAAGAGCACCAAACCAGCCCAGTATTATCAACCTATAATTTTAGAAACTAGAAAATCTTGAACGTATATCTTGTGAGTTACACACATATGTTAATAGCAGTCTTTTGGCTCCCATAGTCAGGGATTAGCATGGAAACTATGGTTCATATCAATTGTAGAATGTGTGGCCTGTAAATCTCACTAGAGCGTGTTGTGACACAGAACTCCAACCCAAAAAGGGTAAGATTCCTGCGAGAGAAGGTAATCCACACGTACACACACCAGTCCCGTCGCTGCCAAGACGGCATTCAGAGAACCGGTCATGTTCTGTGCATCTTACAGGTGGTGGAAATGAGACTGACAGAGAGCGATCCATCAAACGCAAAAGATTAACTGCTCGCAGCTGATATAAAACTATGAAATAAAACATCTGATATAAAACTGCCCTTAAGCAACGTTTGCCTGTGCACAAGCCCTGGATTGTTGCAGAAAACAACTTCAATTAAAGTTGTCACTACAGTTTGTTTCACCTCTAAAGTTGCAGTCACATTTCAGGCCAAACGCAGCCAATTCAATTGGAATCCACTCAATTGTATGGAGGCTTAGTTGACTTTTGTACAAAAGTAATTGTGACTTTTTATTTTACATCTCACAATTCTGACTTTTTTTCTCAGAATTCTGCATGTGCATGCAGTCAGGTCAGGTGTCTTAAAATTTTGGGGGAAATAACAGAATTGAAAAATGTAAACTCAGAATTTTGAGAAAAAATAATTGTGAAACACAATTGTGAAAAGTCTGAAATCTGAGAAAAAAGTCAACTGCGAGATGTAAAGTCAGGATTCTGAGGAAAAAAGTCAGAATCCCAAAATACGATTCTGAGAAAAGAAAGTCAATTGCGAAATGTAAACAGAATTCTAAGGGAAAAAAGTACAAATTGCGAAATATAAACAGAATTCGAAGGGAAAAAAAGTAAAAAATTGCGAAATGTAAACAGAATTCTAAGGGAAAAAAGTACAAATTGCGAAATATAAACAGAATTCTAAGGGGGAAAAAGTACAAATTGTGAAATGTAAACAGAATTCTAAAGGAAAAAAATTGCGAAATGTAAGCAGAATTCTAAGGGAAACAAAGTAAAAAATTGCGAAATGTAAACAGAATTCTAAGGGAAAAAAGTACAAATTGTGAAATCTAAGGGAAAACAAGTACAAATTGTGAAATCTAAGGGAAAAAAGTACAAATTGTGAAATGTAAACAGAATTCCAAAGGAAAAAAGTAAAAAATTGTGAAATGTAAGCAGAATTCTAAGGGAAACAAAGTAAAAAATTGTGAAATGTAAACAGAATTCTAAAGGAAAAAAGGAAAAAATTGTGAAATGTAAGCAGAATTCTAAGGGAAACAAAAGTAAAAAATTGCGAAACGTAAACAGAATTCTAAGGGAAAAAAGTGCAAATTGTGAAATCTAAGGGAAAACAAGTAGAAATTTTGAAATATAAACAGAATTCTAAGGGGGAAAAAGTAAAAAATTGCTAAATGTTAACAGAATTCTAAGGGAAAAAAGTACAAATTGTGAAATCTAAGGGAAAACAAGTACAAATTGTGAAATGTAAACAGAATTCTAAGGGAAAAAAGTACAAATTGTGAATTCTAAGGAAAAAAGTACAAATTGTGAAATCTAAGGGAAACAAGTACAAATTGTGAAATGTAAACAGAATTCTAAGGGAAAAAAGGCAAAATTGTGAAATGTAAGCAGAATTCTAAGGGAAACAAAAGTAAAAAATTGCGAAACGTAAACAGAATTCTAAGGGAAAAAAGTGCAAATTGTGAAATCTAAGGGAAAACAAGTACAAATTTTGAAATATAAACAGAATTCTAAGGGGGAAAAAGTAAAAAATTGCTAAATGTTAACAGAATTCTAAGCGAAAAAAGTACAAATTGTGAAATCTAAGGGAAAACAAGTACAAATTTTGAAATATAAACAGAATTCTAAGGGGGAAAAAGTAAAAAATTGCTAAATGTTAACAGAATTCTAAGGGAAAAAAGTACAAATTGTGAAATCTAAGGGAAAACAAGTACAAATTGTGAAATGTAAACAGAATTCTAAGGGAAAAAAGTACAAATTGTGTATTCTAAGGAAAAAAGTACAAATTGTGAAATCTAAGGGAAACAAGTACAAATTGTGAAATGTAAACAGAATTCTAAGGGAAAAAAGTACAAATTGTGAATTCTAAGGAAAAAAGTACAAATTGTGAAATCTAAGGGAAACAAGTACAAATTGTGAAATGTAAACTAAGAATTCTAAGAGAAAAAAGGCAAAATTGTGAAATGTAAAGTCAGGATTCTTAGGGGGGAAAAAGAATCGCTAAATGTAACTCACAATTGCGAGAGAGAAAAAAAATGAGACAAAATATTTTTATTTTGTGGCAGAAATAATATTCCGTCCGATTGGGAATGGCATAGGGGCGAAATGTTTTCAAATGCCGATCAAGCAATGATTTCAAGCGGATTCCCTGTGTTGACCAAACAGAAAGCAGCTGAGCGTGAACGTGACTGTGAGCTGTGCTTCATACATCACTACACTAGTAATGACAGACAATGGGCCTTTTTTTTGCTCACAAAATTTCGTTAAGAACGCTGAGGTCAAGTGGTGGAAAATGGGAACGTTACCCTTGGCTGTGTGTGGCCATTGACAGACTGTAGGGAAAGACATCAGGCTCACTTTGGGCCATCATGGGCTTTTAGTCTTCAGCCATCTCCGCTGCGGTACCTTAGGGAAGGTGTAGCGTTCACAGACCACAGAACAAGGGTGTCTGGAGTTTCTCTGGGCTCCTATGATGAAATATAAACACACAGGACGCCTGGCGTCACCAGGCAAGCACCTGGTATTTCAAAGTGGACCCTGGCTGTGACAGTCAACAGGCGGGCTGGACCGAATTGTATGGTCTCTCTCTCTCTCTCTCTCTCTGGTGTTTTAAAGCTCACCTGGGACCTTGTTTAGTCTTAATTCTGAGTAAAGTACACGACTAGGTTACCACAGACTGCCTGATTCGGTCTGAGGACAGACACCGTCCCTGTTACCTCAAACTGGACAGAAGTGTCTAATCAGAAGTGTCGTGCTCAGTCATATTGAACGTTCCTCCAAGAAGTATGAATACAATGTAAAATTAAAAAGAAGAATAATAAACAGACAAATAAACAAATACTTTTTGCATTGAAGATCCAATCCGATCAAAATATTTAAATTGGTAATGTATTAAATAATAATAATAATAATTCTAATTATATTTTAAAAAAAATAGATTATTATAAAATAAATGTATTTTTGAAATAAATGTATTATTGAATATTGTATTTTATTAAAATTATAAAATATGAAATATTTTTGTAAAATATAAATAAACCGATGTTGTGAGGACTATCTTGGAATTGTTCTGTTTATTGTTATATATGTATAACAATAAACAGAACAATTCCAAGAAAGTCCTCACAACATCGGTTTATTTATTGACCACTTTAATTTTATTTTATTTTTGATTTCTAAATTTGATTTCTAAATAAATTGATTTCTGCAACATTTATATTCATGTATAAATAATATTTATATTTACAACATTTATATTTATTTAGCAAAATATAAATATAAATGTTGCAGAAATCAATTTATGTAGAAATCAAAAATATTTCATATTTTATCATTTTAATAAAATACAATATTCAATAATACATTTATTTCAAAAATACATTTATTTTATAATAATATATATTTTTATAATATAATTATTATTATTTAAATAATACATTACCAATTTTAATATTTTGATCGGATTGGATATTCAATGCAAAAAGTATTTGTTTATTTGTCTGTTTGGAGAATGTATGGTTGGATGGAAAATAAAGTAAAATAGATAGACAAACACATCAATTAATCAATAATAATAAAAAAAAATACTTACATTTTGGTGCAATAGATCCCAGCTTGTATAGTTATCTAAAAACTGACATGTATTCTGCCAAAGACGTCATGTATGCACTAACTCAAGAAAGCCAATAAAAAAAATTGAGCCTGCAATATTTTACTGTTATATGGAAAGAGGAAACAGACGGCCTCAAATAATATTTTAATTTTTGTCAAAATTGACTTCATCCTCCCTGAAGATTGGGCGTATTTATTGACTGAATTAAGCTGGTACATTTCTGGCCCGGTTCACTGGTATGATGTCACATGACGGATTGAACCGGTGTGTGTTTGGATTTCCTCACTGTTGACATGCAGTAAATATGGGTTTCTTTCAGCGCCACTCTGACACTCTCCACGCACACCCACAGCTAAACAGGCCGAGTGATATTACACAACTCCTGCTAGCTTTCTCAAGTCGTTCATAAGAAGGTCTAAGTGTTGCCAAGTTATCAGTTATGATTTCAAATCTACTTGAATACTGCCATTGTGTTCTGTGATACACCTATCCAGCCACGGACTGTCCAGAACACACCTGTCCCGACCACCATCTTTAAAGTACCTGCAGATTACATTTAACATCATCGTGCACTGTACAAATACAGAACCAATGAGTGCAAATTGCATATAACCTTTGTAAAATACTGTTATTTTCAAATTAAAAACAAGTCTAAGGAACACTAAGCAAATCTATATAGGCCTCATGTTGTACACGCCTTTATTTTTTGTTGGAACTAATTTTTGTTTTCAGTGTTTGTTTTCTAATAGTCGCTGTCAGGATATTAAATAAAGTGTAGTTTGTATGCAAAAAACATGACCGAAGGAAAGAAGCCAGTTGCATTTCATCAATGGAAATGTTCATAAACACATATTGTGGACAAAAACACATTTCATAACAACCACTTTAGGGGGCAAAATACATGTATTATTTGAAGACTGATAATTTGTGACATATTGGGGTATATTTAAGTTTATTCACCCTTAAGTGCAATACATGCTAGGAACTTGCTGACTTTACATTATCATTGTCGAAATGAAACTGCCTTTTTGTCTTTCTGTGTATGAAACAGTGTCATTACAGTTAACTTAAATCTAAAGTGACAATTTTATTATATGTGCTGCCTATGTGATGCTTGTTTATATATATATATAGGCTATATATATATATATATATATATATATATATATATATATATATATTTTTTTTTTTGTCTGTGTGACTATAAACCACATTGGTCAACTTGGTGTTGTTTTAATTGTGCTATATAAATAAAAAGTTGCTATTGCTAAAATATTTAAAACACTTACATTATTTGAAATAAAACTAAATGTAACTGAGATTAGACAAAATATAAAAAACATTTTATATTATTTCTCATTTGTATTTATAGCCAATATTTCTCATTTTTATTTAGTTTAATTTGAAGTACTAAAATTACTACAAATAAAACTGAAATAAAAATGTATAAAAACTAAATATAGACATTTTAAAAATGTAAAAACATGACAAAAAAAACAAAACAAAGTTACTAAAACTTTAAAAGTAAACTAAAATGATTAATAATTATAATAGTATATTAATGATACAAAAATGCCACTGGTACGAAATGCATTAAAGTGTAATTGAAAGTGTCATGTAATTCATTCACTCCACAACATTAGCCAGGTAACATAACATTACCCACGCAGTTAAATGCAAATATGAAACTAAACCGTTAAAATGACCATTTATTGAAGTATTCTTTTTCTAATAAAAAAAAAAAAAATTGTACTAGTACTAGTGACACCATATGAATTTTAAAAAGAAATTATTTTCACACAGGTTTCCCTGTCTGCCATTGGTCAGACAAACAGATAGTCCCACGCCATTGGTTGATCCAGTGTTGCTCTGCTGGACTGAGAGGTGTGCTCAAACACACAAAACAATATTGATAGAGTCACAGTGACAAAACATTCACCCTTTCACGGCAAAACAAGCTGCCTCTCCATATCAAGCGGGTGTGAGTTACACACAAAAATGACAGCAAACCCATTAACTTCTTTAATTCTTTGAATGTAAATATGTATGAAAGTTTAGAAGAGTACGAGCTTGAGCAGTTTGGAGTTATCAAGGTCACTGGTCCTCCCTCACTGTGTCTAGTTTCATTTTATCAAATTAGAAAAGGACAAACCCGTCCTCTGTGCTGGGGGCAAAGGTGTATCTGTATTAAAACACACCGCAAATTGAATTCACAGTTGATGAAACAAATAGATTTTTTCATATTGAGTGAACTCGAATGAAACGAGATGGCCAGCTCGGGGCAAGAATCTGTCCCATCTTTTAACACTGCGCTCAGCGAGATAATTAATGAATGTTTAGAGCACGATCTTTGAAAGAGAAATGGTTTAAATCCTCTCACCCCCCCGAGGGCCAGATCCTTACCTATTACACGCCAATAAGAAGCTATTTTACATCAGAATGAATCGCAGCGTTGGGCTGAAATGGCCCAGTAAAAATAAATATCTGAGCATTGGCCTGTTAAACTCGGAGATTTACTTCAGCAGAATCAAACAGCAGTCCACATTAAAGAGTTCACATTAAAGAGTCCACAAACAGTTTTGTCCCCGTTTTCAGGGGGACACATCTATTAAAATGTGTCAGTAATCGGTTTACCCACAGAAAGTTATTTTAAATAGGATATAAAGCCAATAAACTGTACTCATTACATACAGATGGACAGAAATGCCCGCGTTATCCACCATTTTATAGGTTAGATTCACCTGTAAACAACAAGTATAAGCAAAATAAACAGTGCATGGTTGCTTTTAACAGGCTCTTTCTGTGGGCGGCTCTCGCTCTCATCAAACTTTTATCACATCGTAGGCTATAAATCTGTAAGCACATCTTGGAAATGATGTCTGTTCATTAAGGTCTATTAATAACCCAACATGATCTCACACGTCGACCTCAAATCTAACTTTAAAATCAACAAGCTGCTCCGAGTCTCCCAGAAAGCATTGGCTCTTAACGAAGTGCCCTACGGCCAGTCCCTCCTGTCCTGCTCCGGATGTCATGGTTTTGAGTCGCTGGCACGACGGGCACCAGTGCCCACAGACAAACCTCCGGGCTTCGCTCGCGGGAGGAACACCCACATGGCAAACGCATTGACGCGTCTCCTGCTATTAGCACAGATGGAGGAATTTCACACCCTATTGACAGTGTCTTTCTCGTGTGTTTGTACTGAAGTAGTACTGTAGTACTGAACTAACTGAAAACAGAGGTGTTAGTCATGTCTGATTCTGCTACGTTTAGCAGAAGTTAAAAGCTAAACGTAGGCTTTGAATGAACTACACCACGACGGCATGACTTCACGTCAACACAACTGCGTGTCGGTCAAATGTAGTTTTTTTATTTGAAATGAATGATGAAATGAATGTACTATATTTTAGTTCAATAATGTTTTTTTATTTATTTAATATTTAGGGGATTTTATGGTGCTAAATTATATTTACGCTGTATTTATAATCCATTTATTCACTTTTTGAGCATAGACCTGAAAATTCAATTTTATAAGACAGACTTAGGAGACAGATTTATAAGACACTTTTCAACAACGACAATTGTCAGATTTGTTGAAAAAGTGAAAAATGTTTAAAAGGTGAACTAAAAAGTTACAGAGTTTTATGTTTATTGTTAAAAATTTACAAAAATACAATTTAAAATCTTTATATGAAATACATACTTTCAAAAACATGTTACTGTGAGAAAATCTAAACAAGTTGTGTTCTAAATTTGAGCCTGATATCAAAAAAAAAAAAAAAAATGCTTTTAGTAATATTTAGTTTGGCTGCAGAACCAAAAGATTTCACAAGATGAAATTCATCTCCCATTCATTTCCAACGGGCTCATTTTTGACCGCGAGGTTCCTCCCTGAAAGTATGAGTTAGAATAGTTTGAAAAGTCTTGATTGTAAACACATCGAGGCTGTGAAAGCGAACGGTGACGATTAATGTCCTGACAACTTTTAGACTCATTTAGACACTTGTTAGCTACTGCAATTTTCAAGACAAGCTAAAGCTTTGAAAATCACAAGTATGTATTACTGATGTATTTTACATTTGTATTTTAAATTGTGAGCTTGTGTGAACCACAGACCTGATTTCAGGCATTCTTCTTGACTTCAGAAAGGGTTTTGCTTCAAACAAAAAATACTTTCTTGGAAATTGTATAAATTGAGGATGTGCCCGAAGCCGAATACAGTGTTTGGAAAGGAAATGACACATTCTACGGAGCACCTAAAGGGACATGGTGATGCAAAACATATATTTTAATGCTTTTGCGTTCTCTCCAAATTGTATAGTTAGGCCCTATCCTACACCCGGTGCAAGTGTTTTTTTCTGGTTTCAGCCCGACGCAGTTATCATTTTCACGTCCTATGCCACGTTGTTTAAATAGCATATGCATTTGCGCCCATCTGTGCGCCCATGGGCTGCTGGTCTGAGAACGAGATGTGTTTGGGCGCATTGTTGGCGCGTTGATATTTTGAGGCAACTGAAATAGACTGATCCATTGACCAACTGAAACCTGATCTAAAGTCAATGGCGCAATATTTATTTTGTCATTTAAAGTTAGTACTATAAGTAATAAGCCTATAGGCGGGTCCACAACGCACATATACACTTTGTACCGTAGATGTTCTGCTTTGTACCGTAGAGAAGAATTCAGTTTCTCCACTTGTAAATACCGCCATGTAAATAGCGAATCCGCCATGGCGTGAGCGCAACTGGCTTTTAAAGGGAATAGGAGATGAGACTCTGGTTGGTTTATTGCATGTAAAGCCCAAAACACACCCATTACTCATTTAGAGAATAGGGACAACCCTTTTAGACTGTGCGCCAGGAGTGCCGACCATTTTTCCCGTCATTAAACTAGCAATTCGGACGTGCCTTAAGTGCGCTTGCGCTTGTGCTTTAGACCATGCGCTAAGATCGTTAAAATAGGGCACTATATGATTTGCGGGCATCAGAGAGCCACTATCAATATGCAGGGTTTTGAATGATGACATTTTTTTCTAAGTGAAACCAACATGAATACAAATAGTATGATTTTAAGTATGCGTTTTAAGCTATATTTTTTAAAGTTTCTTCATTCTGGATAGATTTGTATGTCATTGGCCAATTAAAACATAATCTAATAAACAGCTACTTTCAAGTCTTCTAAGGTGGCGGACCAGGAGAGCGCGTGTCTCAAGCGTGACTGTGTGGGTGGCATGTGATGAGATGAAACTGGTGAAGGATATCTGAGTTAATTAGCTTAATCAGATCGGTTGGAGGGGGAGGGGCCGTTAGGTGCATTGGGTGTCCCGTCCTTCAGCTCTGAGATCATCAGATGCCCGTGGCGTTAATCCCCCAAATTGAAAGGTGCCCGCTCATAGGGGTTAAAACGGCACCCGCTTCCGATCCTCAGGACGAGACGGCAAAATTGAATTTTGGTGCCAAGACTCCCTACGCCTAGTGCTGATTGAATTTGCGCCCACAAATGTGATCTGGTGTAACCGGCAGGGTGAGCGAACGAATGGCCAGTGATGCAGACTTCACACGCTATCGGAAATTTCCTAGTTTTTGTGGATTTTTATAGGTTTCAGATGCTTTGTTGCTGGAGAGAATAGGAATCATGAAGGACAGATACATTTTTAAGTCTATTTCTAGGGGAAATCTTACTAAAGACAAAATGTATTCAAAATATTTAGTCAATATCCAATGAATTTTGAATAAAATGTAGCACCCCATTTGGTGACAACCACATAGGCTAAATATTACCTGCGCTAATGTAGCTAAACATTCGCCGAAATATCTAGATATCTGGAATATTGGTCAAATAAATGCTGTTTACGCTGTGTAAAAAGACATGCAATATGCATAAAATGGTTATTTGTATACATATACTTGACTGTAAAAGTAAGAGAAAGCAATGTAGATGTTGAGGGTAAATTGAAATAAACAGTAGCTCAGCAATAGTTTTCTTCTCTGCATGTTAAAAAAAAAAAATCTCAGTTTCCCAGTCGTAAATACAACTGGAGAGGCCATTCATGTCTAATTTCCAACTAGGAAACTCGTATTTATGATGATAGCATGTGAAGGCAATATTTGGGTACGATGTAGTAAAAATGGAAAGTCTTCCTTTGCGTTTTACACGTATATGACAAAGTTTTCAAAACGATCCCCGTTCACACGGATCTGCGAAAATTACTAAAAACGCTCACGTTGCTATCTTTTTGATATTCGTCCTTTGAAATATAAGTTTTGTGATTTTATTAGACAGGATGGAGCGTTTTGAAGTGAACAAATACTAATAACAAAACATCTCAGAATTCATCAACTCCTTTGCTAATACTTAATAATATTTTGCTTTGCTAATACTTAATAATATTTTGCTATGTAAAGGTATAATACAAAGGTATTACAGGATACAAAGTTATTTAAAAAGAAAACCTTTATTATTTGCAACATTTTGGTGAGAGAACGGGGGAAATATGAAGAAACACCTGGATTAAAAAAAATCATAATTTATAGCATTCACTCAATTTACAGTAAACCTTTAAAATAAAATAAAAATACCTTAACTGTAACAGTTATAAAATAAATTTCCATCTTATATTTAAGGCATTTATGATTGGGCATAATGTATTAAATACAATAGAAATTACATAATATTACATAATTTATTTTAATTTAAAAGAGCCAAATCTCTTTGATATTGTGGTATTTAGTTTATTTTGTTTCTGTTTTTTTTACCCGCCAGTTAAATATTGGTGTTTTTATTTTTTGTTTGTTTGTTTTTAATTAAAAAATTTTTTGCAACCTTCCAGCGTCTAGAAGATCAGGTGGCCTCTGTTTTACCTCTCTCACAGAGGTACACACACACACACACACACACACACACACACACACCCACCTGATAACCTGCATTAGAGTCAACCTAATAAACACACAATCTTTATGGTGCATATGCAACAATCATAACCGTTAAAAGTGATGTTATACTTTTGCCTTAAATATGAGAAACAACACACAGTATTTTGATTAGACCTCACTCAAGCTCATCTCGGGGTTTTGACCAAATGCAATTAGACTTTGCATATTAAAACACATAATTCATAAAATCCTTGTTCCTGAAAAGATGATTCTCACAGACTGCATTTAAAGATGAAATTATGTTCTTGTCTTCAAAGCAACATTTACATATAATTCACACACATGCTGCTATTTGCACACACAGTATACAGCGTTTCATTCTACACTTTAAAAAAAAAAGTTGCTACCTTAAATCCTTAAGTACAATCAACTTTGATGTGTAAGTCATTTCAACTTAAATTACATTAAAGGACTTGTTTGATGGGTTGAATCTTGTTTAACAGAAAAAAGTAGAACATTGCTTACCTTATTTTGACGGGTCACAGCAATCTAAAAACATTTGTTGTCATAACTTATTGATCATTTTTTATCATATAGTTTTTAGTCCCTTTAAAAAACATGAATGTTTGCTGTTAACAGTATAAGAGTATACCAAACTTTCCCAAATACTCAAAGGCAGATGAATGAGTTTTTGAATTAATTACATGAGTCGGTTTTGACAGATTTTTTGCTTCTTTTTTTTCAGATTATATACATACTAGCTTATAGAACTTGTAGCATTTGGTACAGACCTTTTTTTCCATGCACACAGGTCACTTTCCTCATCAAACTGAATTTTTATTCAGGCTATTATTTATAAAGCAAACAGCACAGGCGTAGTTTTAAATACGTAAAACTGAAACAATGAAGCCGCTCGAGTATGCCTTTCTGATATTGCTGAGTCTTGAGAGGAAATGTGGGCCCTAAGATTGCAATGTAATTTATCTTGTTGAAAGACTGCCAATGCCGGCTCTGAAAACAATGCCTTCAATACCGTAAAAACCACAGCAGATGGGTTACAGAACGCAACTCGAATAAGTACTTTTCTCATAACCTTGACCTGGAAATGAAGTAAAAGTTCCGACATTATTTTAAAAACTCATTTGAATGCATTCAAAGATTGAAAAGCCCAGAATGTCTCTGATAAAGCTTCACGTTTAGATGTGAAATGAGGTTAAATGAGCTCCGATATGAAAGTGTTGGAATTCTAGGTGATGTCATAAATAGAATGATTAGAAGTGTGTGCGATAGGGCTCTTTTTTCCTGATAATTCATTCTGAAGAGAAGCAGAAATAGCTCTAATCACTCGAGGCCTCTGGTTTGAAGTGTTCTGCCTCTTCAAACTCTCCCACTTAATGCTTTTAGAAAAATATGAACTATTAATTGTGAATAATCACCATGGCCTAATTACAACACATTTCCAACTTAACATAAATGCAAAGCGCAGATTTCTTGCAGCACTTCCTCATATTATGTTTCACTTCATAACTTACCGAAATCGACCAGTCATCTTTTAGTATGAGAAGTATACTGTTCATAAGTTTGGGGTCGGTGCGATTTTTTTCGAATGTTTTATGAAAGCAGTCTCTTCAGCAAGGGCCCAGTAAATTAAATATATGAAGAGTTCAGATGCAAAAGCCTCTAAGTGCCATTTGAAATTTTCTTCTAGAATGATCATTTTTATCAAGCTTGTATATTTAAGTTCAGTAATTTCACTTAAATGACAATTAATAGGTAATCTTCATTGCCACTTAAGTGAAATTACTGAACATAAATATACAAGCTTGATAAAAATCATCATTCTAGAAGAAAATTTCAAATGGAACTCTTCATATTTTTGATCAATTTAATTTAACATGTTTTTTTTTTTTAAATAGTCTGAAATAATCTTTTGCAACATTATAAATGTCTTTACTGTCGCGTTTGATCAATTTAATGTATTGCCAAATACAAATATTAATTTATTTCTCACCCCAAACTTTTAAAAGTTAGTCTACTTGAGTGTGACTTTATTATAATTAGGTAAATTACTGTAGAAATTGTGAAAAATATGAACCCAGTGTATCTCACATAAGATTCTCATCAAAATATGAATGTTGATTCATTATTAATATCACATTGGGACTTATTTAAATGGCTTAATTTCTTTCTGCTAGAATATATTGTCCAGCTGAAAAGTCACTAATAGTTTTCATTCAGATGTATTAATAACATGTTTATTACATATTTATTACAGTCTTTTTTGCATTTGTCAGTTTAAATTTCAAAGCATACAAACGTATGATGAAAGAAAATACTTGGCATGTAATAATACGTGCTTATTTTTAAATGATTTAGTTATATACCCATTGTATACCCCCCCATTTCTCAGACAGAGGACTGAACATGTGCACATCTCTTAATGTAAACCTCCTGCTGATATACGGACGGCCTGTTTTTATATGTTCTCCAGAGTTTTCTGATGCGAGAAGACAGTTTGTTCTTCGAGCCTCCTGACCGTGTTCCCTTGAGGTTCCCGAACACTGGACGAGTCCTGAATGAGGACCCTTAGAGGTGTTCCCGATTTCACTTAGGCCTATTCTGCACAGGATGTGATGCAGACCAACTGGCTCTTTTACAGCCCCTGACCACGACTTCTTCCTTCATTATGTCACCTCTTCTGGGATCTCTCCTCTAGACTCCAGCCCTTGTAAAGCTGACCTTATGGTCCCTGACAAATTGCCTCCGCCTCAGAGGAACGCCGCAGTAAAAGCCCTCACTCATCTTTTAGCAGCTAGATGTTGTCTCGTCATGTCCGGCTCTTCCTCTCAGGTTAATTACAGGGAGACGCGCGCTCCACAAGGACGGTTCTTAGAAAATCAAATTATCCCAGAATTGTATCACTTGTTAATTTAATTTCATAATTTCACATCCCTGTGGTTTCACTCGTTTCTTTCTACTTTGCTTTGCAAAACTGTTGCTATAGTGCTTATTTGTATTCGAACCACTGATGATATTTAATCTAACAGGCATAAATATATATATATAGTTTGTGATAGAATATATCAAATATGTTCTTAAATATGTTCTTATGTCTTTTTTATTATTATTTTTGATAAGTTCTCAAAAATGTCTCAAATGGTGCTCAAATTTGCTAAGAAACCAAAGTCAAAGATTTAAAAAATGAACTCCTCAAATTTGTTTATGATCAAATTATCTTTGTTATGCTAGCCATGTTAGTTTTATAGTAAGTACAATTCGTATTGTATGACAACAATTCACTTTATTATTTATTTTTTTATAATTATTTTAGCTAAAGCATCAGAGGAAAAACTTAAATTCCTAATTGAAAAATAAAACCCCTTAAACCTAAGTTCTGAGCAAATAAATACATATATATATTTTTTTGTTTTGTTACATATGAAACACTAACAGTTGTGATAAAGCGTTATGCCTTCTATGTACTACTGTTCAAATACTTTAGAGGTCAGTAAGATTTTGAAATGTTCTTGAAAATAAGTCTCTTATGCTCACCAAGCCTGGTTGAAAATGTGATATAATTAATTATTAATAAAAAATAAATGTGATATATATATATATATATTGCATATGACAAAGCTGAATTTTCAGCATCATTACTCCAGTCTTCAGTGTCACATGATCCTTCAGAAACCATTCTAATGCTGATTTGCTGCTCAAGAAACATTTATGATTATTATCAATGCTGAAAACATTTGCAGTGCTTCATATTTTATGGAAACCATTATATTTTTTGCTGAAAAGAAAGTATAAAAAACAGCATTTTTCTGAAAAACATTATAAATGCCTTCACTGATACTTCTGATCAGTTGAATGTGTCTGAATAAATGTTTTTGAGGGTAGACGTGATTTGTCTTTTAGATGTGAAGGCCTATATAACAGGATACGATCGCGTCTCAGTGAACCAGTCAGCATGAACTCGGGCGTCTAGACATTCCCACGGCGTCAGTAGGTGTGAGGTTTACAATACTGCTGTCATTTCAAGTCACTAGCTGTCATTTTTCACTCTTTCGAGGAAGGAATGAGTGAAGCCCCCCATCGGCCATTTGCCCTCCAGAGTGAATCTGCATATCACAGGTTTAGTCTCGGATGAAAGGCCTTCCTGACAGCTGGACATCAGAGATCACACACACGGTTCTCAAGTTTAGCTGCCATTCTCTGTGCTTAGTTTAAAATCTGTAAGCGGTTAAATTAATATCAGAGGGTACAAATTAAATATGTTAAAAAGATGATGATCTTTGTGACAATGCCAACAAAATATCACCCTTTTTGAGATTGGGTGAATATTTTACCAAATGATGGTTAGACTTTATTTTAAGGTGTCATTGTTACAGTGTAAGTATAAGTACTGAGTCATAATGATTTACTTCATGTGCTTACTATATGATTAGGTTTTGGTTGAGGGTTAGTCACATGTAATAATGAATAATAAACTGTTATTAATATGGCAAGTACATGTAACATTATGTAACAAGGACACTGTGACAAAGTGATATCAAATCTCTATTTGTTGCACTGCCTTTAATTTATGCATATTTAAATAACACAGTCTTATTAATTTATTTATTTACATTTTGTTTTTTGTACAATACAATATTTGTTTTTGGTTACACTTTATATAAAGGTGTCTGCGTTACAATTGAATTATACATTTCAGTGCTGAGTAATATTAATTAACTACATGTATTAGGGTTAGGGTGTAGTTTAGGGTTAGTTGCATGTCATTTTGCATCATTTGTAGTTATTACTACAGTACATATAACATCTGGACACTCTAAAATAAACTGTAACCTATATTGCATTATAGTAATTATTGAATGTTTTCATTTAAAATGTTTTGCAGTAACGTTCATAGGGAATGTGCTTATTATTTTATGACAATTCAGCACATTATTTATAATTAAAGTTCATTGTACAGCTCATACCTGTTTTTGAAGAGCCGTGTTTGAGTTCAAACTGAGATCTCTGACTGTTGATCGCAGACTTCATTTTTTTTGTCAATTTAACAATAGATATCGCTGAGATCTCTATTTGAAATCACAACTTAACATATTAAATGAATCCTATATGTAATTTTTGTTTTCAATGCGACTATCAGGTTATTTTTAGTATTAAAAACAATTCTTTGTTTCTTTCCTTCTTTTCCTTCTTTCATTTAACACGCTGATAAACAGTGTTACTCTGCTGTCTGTAATCACACACTCTTGTCCTGAAGTGTTACTGGTGTCTAGCGACAGGAAGTGAGGGAGACGGTGGCCTCAAAAGGACACAAGGCACCAGGATGTGACCCTTTCTTATCTAGCAGAGGTTATGTTGTCTGATTGCCATCAGAAGAGTGAATATAGAAAGTGTATGAAGGTATATTTGGTGTAACTGTTGTGTTACACCAAATTACAGGTGTAACTGTTGTGTTGTGTTTGTGGAAGGAGAAAAAAAACTCTGTCTCTACAACATTTCTCTCTGTGACTTCAAATTTACTGATGTGTGGCTACAACTACAAGTCACAGGCGTTCAGTTGTTTTGCACCAAATATACCTTCATAAAAGTATGCCTCTGAAAGTATATTTGTGTGGTGTTTGTGTGTGTGTGTGTTTGAGAGAGAGAGAGAGAGAGAGAGAGAGAGAGAATTCACACCATCCCTTGAAGTGTCAATGAGTTTCACAGCTCAACCATCAAAGCAGATCTGCAGACCTGTTAAATTTTTTTTTAAAAATTACAAATAATAATATACTGTATATATTAGTTTTTATTCTAAGGTTTTCAGTGTAAAAGGATAAGAATGAAATTTTATTCAGAAAATAACCTCTCGTTTGATCGGAATCACTGACAGAATGAACAAATGAGAAAAATTATAATAATGAGCAATAAAGCACTACTTGAAATTTAGTTTGGTAGAAGGAATTAGGGTCAAGTCTTTTTATAATAGAGCTGAACTGGAGGACGCTTGTTAATAAAAAGAAACAGAACGCATGATAGAACAGATACAATTAAGTGTGGGATGGACTAATGAACCACATCTCCTGCGGTGAAGCCATTTGAAATGTTCACACTCTCACAGTCATCTCTCAGCGCTGGTTTTTGGAGGCCTTCCATACTTGCCATGTGCTTGCCGATGTTGAGGCTTCTGGATAATTCAAAGTGAGGGATATTATTATTTAATCAAGTATCAGGAAATCATCCCTTGTTTACACAGTGAGCTGTCAGGAGAGAACTAGAACAGCAATAATCGTTAAAACTGGCAGGAAAAAAAGAAAGACTTAGCGTTATGTGCTATTTGTAATTTTCTTGCAAATAATTACATCATGAAGATCTGATTTTGTTGAGATATAGCTATTGCAAGTGCAGTGATGAGAGAAATGTTTGGGAATGTAAATGTGTAAGAAAATTTAACTGAAAATAATGGTCAGAATTTAAAGCAATTTTCAAATCTGTGGCGGGAACTATGACTGTCCTGGACTGCGGTTCCCAAAAGCATCGTAAGCCTAAATTGATCATAGAACAATTGCCACCAATAGTCTCTACGATCAACTTTTCGGAAACGCAGCCCTGTACGACAGCTAGCATTTCAAACTCCAGTCCAGTAGGTGGCATAAATGCATAATTCATCCCTCAACCTCGTCTTGCTCGCCACATACGTCATTGCTTACGCCCACTACTGCCGAAAACCTTGCAATATGATTTAATGTAACGCCCTAAGTTTTTAGGGAACACCCTCAAATTTGCTATAGAGGGCCACTGTCGTTCAGTTTTCAGGTCCGATCCCTGCCCAACGCCATTGATCACTTGGAATCTGATATGGAGCTGATCTATTATTCACAGTTTTTTTTACACACCATTCGATAGACCTGTGCCTATGCTTGGGCTATTGGAGCAAATTAAACAAACAAAAATGAAATCCAAAAAACTATTACTGGGCTAAAAACAGTCAGCTTAAAGTAGCTACAAGTCTTATGTGGTTAAATATCAAAATAACTCCAATGTCATACACTGGAGGTAAATTAAGCGCGATCTGCTGTGACATCACAATCATGGTGCATTGTGGTCTATGGATATGCCTGAAGTGTACATGTAGACCCTCTGTCAAAATCGAGGGGTCGAAGGTCTGTCAAAATAGGTTTCCTTTGCCCACTTGACGAAATTGAACGCACTTCAAGAAGAAGAGGAAGAAGAAGAAGAAATTTCTGCCATCTATTGAACTGAAGTGTAAATCACTTGATGCAGATAAGAGACTAATGGTAGCAGCCAACATTTTAGTCTTATTGTTGCTTATCACCAAAAGTGCTTGTAAAATTATTAGTGTGGCTCATGGAAATTTTTGCACAAACTTTTATGTGATTTATTAAGCGTTAAAGTGTAAAGATGTATTGCCAATTAATTCACCCCAACTGGATATTCATTAAATTATCTTGTTTTTGTAGTCCACAGAATAAAGAAAGTCATACAGGGATGTGTTTCCCAAAAGCATCGTTAGCCAACTATGGTCGCAAGTTCTGTCGTTATCAGCATGGTTCAACAAGTCGGTGTTTCCCGAAACAATCGCTCCAACGAACATTTGCAGACAGCATCGCAAAGTTGTGTATTTGGAACGACAGCTCTCGACCTGTGGTTAGAAGCATCGTTTCTTGTTTGCAAGATGTGGACTTGAAAAACATCATTATTTTGAGCAAAATAAGCAAGCTGACATTCAGAACAATCTATATGTTTTATTTAGAGTACATACAAATGTCATTTACATCTTTTAGTTTGTCAAGAGGTTTTAAGCACCGTTTGAAGAGTGCACATGTGCAAATGTGCGCTAGTACGTAAGAACGAGCCTATGATTGAATCTGGAAATAAAGCCAAATAACTGAGAAAAATAAGAGATAGTCCTCAGATGCCATGTCCGTAACAGATTCATTAAAATGAGTTCTTACTCCACCACGCGCATGAAATTAAACAACGTGGTTGAACTACCAATTTGCGACAGTACGGTTTCGGGAAAAAGTCATGACTAGCTAGTTGATTTCTTCAACGATGCATCATACAACTCGCTACTCGTCGTTGTACGGGAAACTCACCCCAGGTACCTTTGATAGTGCATTGTTTTCCATTGTATTCATTGTTCTATTGTGATGTCGTTTCATCTTTATTGACCACTATAATAGTTTGAGGATAAGCATACTGGCAATGTACATTCTGCAGGTAAATCCGGTTGTTACTCCTCTACTCATATTTATTTTTGTCAAAAATAACTGCAACCAAACAGGTCGGCATCTATGTTTCTTGTTTACAGCCATAAGATGCTTAAATGTTGATATTGTCTAAGCATTGCAACTTGGTAGCAACTCCAAAGAAAGGAAGACCAAACATGACCCTCCAAGACGTGCTATTTCACATAAACGGTGTACTGCCCTGTAACAAAAAATGACACATCATTATTCTTGTCCACCTGCAGAAGAAACATTGACCCTCTTGGAAATGGACTTGACCCCTCTGGCCCCTTAAAGATCCTGCAATCACAAGGCTCAGCTTGACCCCAAGAGCCCAGTCAGACAGAAGCGGTGTCAGGGGGGTCACATCAGCGATCTGCTATATGAAAAGCCTGCTTAACCTCAAGACCGAATCCACGGAGAGAAACCAAGCAAGAGTAATCGTTTCAGACTGGTCCTCCACTGACTTCGATTAAGGAGAAAACGAGGAATCCTGGCCATATGTGCTTGTGGTGGGCGAGGAATGCCACCCATTTTGTTTTTAGAACAAGGAGGTGGAGGAAAAGAGATCATGTTGAAAAGGTTTTGTAGGATGCCAGCTCCAAAGGAGATGCGTCATGGTTTGATTGAGTTATTTTTAATACTGATTATCTGGGCATGCACAACAGACCCTGGTTATTATGTGATCATTGCCCCTTACAAAAAACAAAACAAAATAAAAACATGTCTGTTAGACACATGTTTGCAATAGCATCCAAAAACTGCAAGTATTCAGATACACCCGGAGAACAATCCAGATCTCAGCAGCTTTCTTCGCTTAAAATGAATCTGACATGCATTAAGTCAAACCAAAGTATAGATTTTGGCTCTCTTGAATGAAGGTATTCATTGCATTCAAAGTGGACTGCTTCCACTTCCCCTGATTGGCTTCATCCGAGAACCTCACACATGTCGATCAGTCATTGGGTCACTGCCTACAAATTATTACATATTGGTCATAGTATACAGCCCAGGAATATTTTACTGAGCAATGATATAGTTGTCATGTTAATCATTATGTCTTAAGACATTGTGGCCAAATCCCCCCGTGTCACCTGCAGGGGGCGGTCTATTGGGAATATATATTTGTGTTGTTTATGGCGGAACCATGAGGTTCACATTAGGCAAACTAGCACATAACTTAAATGTAATTCACGGAAGGACAATGACATTGAATGGTCATTGGTTCCACAGCACTATGTTTTCCAATTTTTAAATGTTTAATCCTAATATGCTAGTTCAGCATTTAAAACTATACTAGACTATACATAGATACTAGACATACATACTATACATGCATATACATGTACTATACATGACTATACATACATACTAGACACTAAACTATACTAGACACAAAAGCAAAAAAAAAAATTATTCAAATCACAGGTGGCTTTTAAAAAAAACAAGTTATTGTACATTGACAATTGTCTAAAGGTTTATTTAAGCAATTCATCTGGGTTGCTGCCTTACATTTTTAAGTACAGTCAACTTGGATGTTTAAGTCAATTAAACTGACTCAAATAAGTTGAATCTTGTATAACTTGCAAAACAAAATAAAATTGCTTATCATATTAAAATCAAAGCAATGTAAAAACATATGTTGTCATATCTTATTGATCATAATTTTATTACAGATATTTTCAGAATCGGTCCTCTGGTTCTGCCGTACGTCACTGTGCATATTCTTCTTTAACTATTCAAATGTCCAACCCCAGTGGAGAAATATCATTCCATTACAGAATAAAGCTCAGACCCAAAGGGATTTCGAGAAACTCTGACAAGATGAGTGAAGACAGTCCATAGCTCTGTGATGTCATAGAAATCAATCAGCCTCCACCACAGCTTTCTTTAAATTGGGTTAAACAAGAGAGTACTGTTTTCTGAGAAATCAGGTTTAGTAACATAAAATCCTTATTCTTCATCTCTGGCAACTCTAGAATGACCTTTTCTTTGGCCATCTGAGATCAAACTGTGAAGCAAGTAAATAAGTACAGTGAGAAAGCCTCTTTGTATGATCTTCCACTGTCAGTGAGGAGATTGCTCTTCTTTAAAGCGTTCGATGGCCATGGATCAATCAAAATCTCTGCTCCTCACTGAGTTTTCCCCAAGAACAGATTGAGGACACATTGAGTCCCACTTCAGCTGATCTGAGCCTGGCTGTCAGATGCGCCCATTGAGTGGCACCTTTTGAAGTTGGATTAAATGTTTAAACATGCATATGTTTAGAAAAGGAAATAAATGCTGAAGAAGGCGAATGAGAGAGAGAGAGAGAGAGAGAGAGAGAGAGAGACACAGAAAGATGTTCTTGTAAGTTTACCAAGTGTGGGAGCAGGAAAAGAGAAAGGGGGGAGAGAATGGAGAGTTAATTCCCCAAGAGGGATCCTGCTCAGGCATTAATCTTCACCGTTTGACAGCTCTGAAAGTTTTTTAGAGAAGCACTGTTTCCGTGAGCCATTATAATGCTTCACTCAAGCAAAACCCCCTTATAGACGGGTGGGGTGGTCCCTAAGGGAGGACTCCTGTTTGATTCTGCACACCGCTGCCTCATGGAGGCCAATGGTGGAGGGATAGGAGAGAACAGGAAGCTACGGACACGCTCACCATGTCCGCTTCACACTACTCGTCCCTTGTCTGATCTGCTCTGAAAGTAAATGATAAGCAATGTACACATCCCTGAACATCCTGTGGAATGTCTTTGAACTTTCAGGAAGAATATTACTCATGTCCAAAAGTACAGATTAATCAAAGCATGCTATTCACGTTATATATATCAGAAAATTAGGGCTTCATTCTAGTTAGGGAATTGACACCTGAAAATATCTTTTTGAAATGTGATATTACTTTTCGCTGTGATCAGAAATACAATTTTTTGACAGCCTGATGAGAAAACAGATGAACAAAACTTACTGTATTTACTGTATATTGTGAGAGCATTGGTTTACACTTTATTTTAAGGTGGCATAGTTACATTGTATTTACTCAAATAAGTACTGAGTAATATTAATTAACTACGTGTACTTACTATCGAGTTATGGTTAGGGTTTGTGTTTGGTTTAGGGTTAGTTATTTGTAATTATGCATAATTTACTGTTACTACTATAGTAAGTACATGTAGTAACGTGTAACTACACTTACACTTGGTCACCTTAAAATAAGAGTTACAGAGCATTGTAATCATGTATTCGTCTTTTAAATTCTGCTGAAAGATAATTCTTTCGGAATCACTTTATTTCATTGGTCCCCATTAGACATTCTTCTAACTAACTCGTAGTCGTTGGAGTATTAGTAGACTGTCTGCTTAATATCTGCTAACAACAGACATTTTACTGACTATGAGTAACTTTTCAACTTCAACTTATTCTACTAACCCGAACCCTAACAGTTTACTAATACTCCAATGAGAGTTAATTGACATGTAGTTGCAAAGTTACTTATAGTTAGTAAAATGCTTAAGTGGACCGTCGAAATAAAGTGTAACCATTCTTTCTTGCAAATTCAACATCTAGAGGTTAAACACCCTCAATATATATTTGCATAAAGGGGACATATCAATTACTCTTGCAGTAATGTCATTGATGGTAAATGGTGATCAACAGGAAGTTAAAAGTGAGAACGTGACCCAGAGGGAATAGGAGTTCCTGTGCTTCCTGCAGAAGGGCAAAATATCCCCCTCTCTGGCACGGACTCTCAAATGCACCTCATACACACAGCTCATTGTCTGTCTGGTTCTGCTGCACTGCTCTGACAGGGCTGCCAAGGGACTGTGCTTGCTGTCACTGGATGTCCTTCAAAGAGAAACAGCCCAGATCCTCTGTGTCTGGCAAAGAATTAAAATTCAGCACAGTCACAAGCAAGGGTCAAGGCCACTGACCACCCTGACCACTGAAAAATAAGCCAACAAATTAGTTTCTTAACCTGGAACAGTCCAAGGACAGTTACTATCTGTAAACAAAAGCAATAGAACAGAAAATGTATGATAAGCACGGAGTCTTCATTTGAAACGCAAAGATGAACGTACCTATATGGAAAACTAGCACCAGTTGTAGGCAAGGTCTCCTTCCTGTTTGCAGTGCTGATGCTTACAAATCTACAGCTTTGTGTGGTCGGTACTGGTGGTTGAAAGCTTAGAAACGTGCTGTGTAGTATCACCTTGATGACTGCTCAGTTTAAACCCTTGGTTAATTACCCTCCAGTTCTTTCCTGTTTCGCAAGGTAAAATGGGCCAAGTTTCCACTCTTCGGTTCCACTTGTTTGAAGTGGACCCCTCTCCAGTTCCCCTTTTCTTTAGCTCATCCACATTCAAGCACTGCCTAGTCTCTTAAATAACACAGCCCCTTTCCCATTGTTCCCTTGTGGGGCACCTTTGACCACATTGTGAGGGCCTATAAAGGATGCACACTGGAATGTGCCCACACTGGAGTTTCAACCTAACAGGGAAAGCGTTTGTTTAATTGCCTGTAATTATCCTCAAATTGGAAGGGGGTGAGGGAACACCGCATGTGTGCTCAGCTTGCCGTGGCTCGTTACATCCGAGAGTCCGTTGAGCAAATCCGAGCAGCATGGGAGATGCGTAGCTAAACCAACACAGAACTGTGGCATCAAGCCACTGGGAAACGAATGCGCCTGTTTGAAACTAGAACACATATTGTTGTCCTCTACATGGCCATGGATGCATGCCAGTGCAAATTCCAAATTTTTATTTTTTCATTCTCTCTTTGGCTTTGAACTGAGCAGTAAGTGGCAGTTGGATTTTCATGGGATTTGATAGATGTACTTGTATAACAAACAAATTGTTGGGACATAGGTCCATGTGAAAGGCATTAACGAAACCAAAGGCATGGATCATCCATGGTTCATACTGCTGAAATGCCCCACCATGAAAAGATTAGGATCTAAGACACCGATGCATACTTGCTTTCATCACCAATGCCAGACCTTTCATGACAAATGGAATAAGCACAATCAAACCTTGAAATGGGCATATTGGCTTGGTTCTGTCTACCCAATTCATCGAAACACCGTCCATCATCATCAAAAGTGAATTAATAGACAGGACACAGCGATTGGATGCAGTGGTGATGATGGATTGGTCCAACAGCCATGCTTGGGATGCATTTCCAGAGACTCCAATGCCAGACGCCATCATAGACAGATGAAAGTGTTGGGCTGGCCTGACCCAGAGATCATCAGTCTGGGGGATGAGCATGGTGCAACCCAAGCCTGATTGAATGATTGAATGAAATTGCCCCCCTAACAAGGTCATTCCTCTTGGTCTGGCTGTTCAGACCCCATTAAAAAGGCAAAATGATACATAACCCAAATAATTTGTTTTGAAGGTTCAGCTGAGTGGAAGTCACTTATTTTTTTTATTATTTTTTTGGACCCCACTGTTGTCAGATTTGTGTCATGCCTGGCATCAAAAAGACATCTGGGTAGCAAAAGGAAAATGGTAGATCTTTTCTCTGTCCCTCAACACTGGCCAATTGAAGTGCTGATAAAACCATATTGCATGAGCACAGGCAGTAGAGGACATAAAGGACACTACAGCCTCGCATGTTTATGTGAGTAATGGCTATAAGCTTGGGTGGCCTTGGGATCCACTCGAAACTGATAAATACCTCATAATGTTAACAAGTATTCCCCTTCTTTGTATTCCCAGGAATAATTCTAATGATTTTGTCCCATTATCACCCTTTTATGGCAGCTGAGACAATCAGTCAATTAATAACAGAGACGTAAAAATGAATACCAAATGAACATAAAAGAAATCCAATTTCAATAGAAACAAAGGGTACTTGGCATTTATGTGCACCTGGTCTTGATAGTGCTACATATAATGGGTTTCAATGCATACATTTTTGTGAGAAAAGTATTTCTTTGATGTAGTTCATTCAAATAACTTTCTTGGGGCTATGTCAAAACTGGTTTTGCGATTCATTATAGTTTGATTTTTATTATTCAGACAATTAATAGTGAGTTAAAAATATTTCGAAAACCAAGGGGGTGTGAAAAAAATATGTTTTTACTTATGAACTTATCTAACATTGATCTCAATCTAAGGTAGAAATACAGTAGAAACATGTAGATGCAATTGTTGTTCTTAAGATTGTTTTATACCTTCACAAAAGGTGAAGGAATCTCAAATCCCCTTCTGATGTGGAAACGTGGATGTGTCGAACAGGACGAGGCCGACGGTTTCTCTCTCGATCTTCACCGTCGTCGCTCCTCCTTTATGCTTCCGTCCCTCCATGAGAGATGCATTATATGCTTATATGCTTTATGCATCGTTCATTATACCAATCACGCCACCGGCCTCGCGCCGTTCTCTCACGTCCCTCGGCCTCGTCCTGTTCGCCACAGTGGACTTTTCATTACATCGCTAATCCAAACAAGCGTTAATGATAGCATGACAGGGATGATTGGTTCAGGGGGAAAGTCTACGGGAGGGTCTCTGCAACCTGCAAAATTCAAATTTTCTTCATGTAAAAAATCAAATGAAACTGGTAGTTCCAGTTCTAAAATCTGATTGGATGAGCCATATTCAAAGCCTTTGTAAAATAGTTGATATAAGCACGCTTGTGACCTTGCATAATCGGAATCAGGTTTTCAATATCAAATTTAGGTTAATGAACTATATGAATTTGTGCATTTATTGTTTATGATTACTATCAGTGGAGTTTGCTATACCGTACTGGCAGCGTTCTGACATATAGCGCAACACAATATATCACTTAAATTCAAACGCAAAATGTAAAAGTGCATCATCTCCACCTACAAAACGGCCACAAAAATATCTTTGTGGTTCATAAAAAGCATGACACTCATCATCAATGAGCAAGCAAATCCAAGCGTGCTCTTGGAAAACATATATTATTATTATTTTATCAGGAAATCATTCATATGAATGAACTATTTTCAGTGGTGTAATTTGCTCGTTTGCGCATAATTATATGAATTCACATTGTGATTGCTTATTTATCTTTACATTTTCATTCACAGAGTTGAATTAATTGAATAATAGGTATTTTTAGCACAAACAAAGTTTGTATTCATGCTCTTCAGGTGACATACATACAAATTTTTCTCTTTTTTTTTTGCGTCAATTACTGTTTTTATACATCATGATTTGTTATCACTTCCCTCACATTCTGATGTAGGATAAAATCCACGGTATTTAGAATCAAATCCAATCCGTGTTTTATCATACAGGCATTTTATAAATGCGGCCCATGGTCTTTTCCTGATCCTTTTCCTCTTTTTCTTAATTTGCAATCCTATCAAAATTTATGCACAAAAAAACCTAAAATAAAAATAACATAATAAATAAATAGCCACAAGAAGACATGCATCACATGTAATTTTTAATCGTGATTCAGGAAATTTGAAGCACCCCATAACCCCATCATGACCTCTCATGGTGTATTGTTTTATTTTCTTTCAAAAGATAAAAGAGTAGTTTTGCAAACAATGCAGTTTGTTGAGTCTGCAGTTTGTGATTATAACACTATCCACTCGTATATGTATGATTAGTGATACAAATAGGCACGAATTGTCCCTCACCTAGACCCAACAACTTTTGAACTGACATATAAACAGAAGGGGGTAGTGAAGATGTAATACGCTTAGTGAAGAGGGGGCATACATGCCATATCATCTTCCTTTCCAGATGTGTGTGTGTGTGTGTGTGTGTGTGTGTGTGTGTGTGTGTGTGTTCTGGTGGTCTAGTGCACTGAGGAATGTCACACTTGCTGGCACTTGACGCCACTGACCTGTCAATATGACGAATGGTGTGACACAGACCCCCATGGTCCCAGAGCGCACAGACCCCTGGAGCAAACATAAAACCATCCCTCTCTCGAGATCTTTATTAAGATTTTATTTTAAGCCTTCCCAACATGTCACATCATAGTTCATGTATATGTCCTGCATAATTCATACCCAGCCTTTTTTGCAATGGTCAGCATTACACTAAACCATAGTATGATGGCATTATGTAAAATTGGAATTGAAAATAAATAAATTAAGTCAATTTCTGCATTACCGGAATGAATCGGAACGTTTATTTTAGACTGAGGTTGTGTTTCTCAGGAACTGATTGGTTTCACTTTCCGACTGGTGTTAATTTATGTTAACGGCGCAGAGATACGCTCGAATTGTAATCAATGGAGCCGCGGCTGCGAGCCAGAGATTGACCAGTATTGAAAACCTTTTTCAAGATCTTTCTCAAACCTAGCTTTATTGGGCGACCCGTGGAATGCAGATATATCTAAATCAAAGCCTTTCACCCTGCAATTTTTTATTCTCACTCTCAATACAACTGCATTTGCTGCCTTGTGCAACGTATGGATCCAGTAAAAGTGTGATGCAATGAATTCGGCTTTGGTGTTCGGTTTTCATGGTGCTATTTCATTCATATTTTCCACAGGCAATTTATTCTGGAATTTGAATTTCTCTCAGCAAAAAATGCAAACCATTTCCCACACTGGGCACACCGCAATTTACCTCACTCCCAAAGGAGTAAGACACAACAACACACACACACACACACACACACACACACACACACTTATACACACACACACACACCATCTCTCTCTCTCTCTTCACATGCACATACACACACTAAATACCAAACTTCTGGGGAAGGATTTCTTTTCCCTTCGGTAAATCTTCTAGTAATCACACACATATATCAGTTTAAGCTTTCTGTGTCACCGCTGAAGACATGCAGTGGAATATTTCTATGCAAAACGCAAGGCAGTATTTTAAAATGTTGAGAGGGTTTTGTAAACGTAATTAACTTGACAGTCATGGTGACAGTTTTTTCTGTTGCTTTACTTGAAATGCCTGCAACCATCAAGGAAGTCTAGCTGAATTCTGCACCGTACACACTGTATGACGGCTATCTTTTAGAGTATACACTTCACTGACTAATATTTTATTTAGAAAGCACAGATCTAAGCGCACATTATAATAGAAAAAATCTTGAAAACAATATATAAATTTTTTTTATAAATATTAAATTGAAATTCTGTTTGCAATTTTATTCAAACATTTTTTAAATATTTGGTAGTCTGATCAAATAATGTGTCAAGAAAGAGATTAAAACAGAACTTGCGATAGTCTTTTCTTCCCTATAGTGAAATGGCTTCTTGAACAAAAACACATGTGGGCGGGGCTTGATTTTGTCTGGATGGTTGTGGTTTGCTATTGGCGGATCTCATGTGATTGACAGGTTGCCCAGCCCTCGTCATCAGAGAAGAGAAGAGATAATTGCAAAATGTTGTGGTTAATATTACTGTCAATCCATGTGTCACATTGGAAATGGAAGATCAGGTTAATCACATTGTGGGATACAGTATTCAGTATTTACAGGGCTTCTCTGATATTTGCATTAAATTCGTTCTTGTGCGTCAACAGAGCAAAACCCATTATTAAGAAAGATGCAGCTGGCTTCTCAACATTTAAAGTGGTCAGTCATGCACATTTAGACACCTAACACTCATTCGGTTTTAAAGTGGGCACGATTCGGTCTGTGGTGCTTCACTTCCCTTCAATCCCCATAATCCACAATCATACAGTTGTTTTACTGTCCCACACTGTTTTTTTTTTGGGGGGGGGGGGGGGGGGGGGGGGCGTTAGGCGGGACGCTGCTTTGATCTCTGTGGTGCTCTCAGGGTTTGATTGCCCCTTTATTTGTGGAAGCAATGGACCCTGATAGTGCAGAAGATAAGAAAGGCTCAGCTGCGTAAAAACAGTTGGCCACTATTAGGACTGGTCCAAGTGTTCCCCGTGGGTTTTCTGTCGACTGCAGCCTACAGTCGCTAAACAGCCGTTGTGCCCTGCTGCTCGGTGCAGCAGCCGCTTAACATTTAATTACCGTCTGTACTGAACACCTACTAATAAAGAGCCCCGTTTCATATCTTTAATGTCTGATGAAAGTGGGATGTTTATTTATGTATTTAGCCTAAATTTTTTTTTAGGTTATTAGGTAAGATATTTATTTATTTAAGAATAAAGTTGAATCTGGATATCTAATCAAAATGTTTAAATCCCCATTTAAGAAGTTTATGTTGCCTAATCACTGACAGCGAGAGGGAAATTGTAGCTGTTCACGTAAAACGAAGGTTTTAAAGTCCCCATGAAATCAAACCGGACAGTTCTTGTTTTTTATAGAAAATTGCCGAGTATATTCATCTTTTCTCTGCTCTTCTCTGATGATGAGGGCGGGGCAACCTGTCAATCACATGAGATCCACCAATAGCAAACCACAACCATCCAATCAATTCCCCACAGACAAAATCAAGCCCCGCCCACATTTGTTCTTGTTCAAGCAGCCGTTTCACTCGGATATACACTCACCGGCCACTTTATTAGGTACCCCATGCTCTATTGGATTGAGATCTGGTGACTGTGGAGGCCATTTGAGTACAGCGAACTCATTGTCATGTTCAAGAAACCAGTCTGAGATGATTCCAGCTTTATGACATGGCGCATTATCCTGCTGAAAGTAGCCATCAGAAGTTGGGTACATTGTGGTCATAAAGGGATGGACATGGTCAGCAACAATACTCAGGTAGGCTGTGGCGTTGCAACGATGCTCAATTGGTACCAAGGGGCCCAAAGAGTGCCAAGAAAATATTCCCCACACCATGACACCACCACCACCAGCCTGAACCGTTGATACAAGGCAGGATGGATCCATGCTTTCATGTTGTAGACGCCAAATTCTGACCCTACCATCCGAATGTCGCAGCAGAAATCGAGACTCATCAGACCAGGCAACGTTTTTCCAATCTTCTATTGTCCAATTTCGATGAGCTTGTGCAAATTGTAGCCTCAGTTTCCTGTTCTTAGCTGAAAGGAGTGGCACCCGGTGTGGTCTTCTGCTGCTGTAGCCCATCTGCCTCAAAGTTCGACGTACTGTGCGTTCAGAGATGCTCTTCTGCCCACCTTGGTTGTAACGGGTGGTTATTTGAGTCACTGTTGCCCTTCTATCAGCTCGAACCAGTCTGGCCATTCTCCTCTGACCTCTGGCATCAACAAGGCATTTCCGCCCACAGAACTGCCGCTCACTGGATGTTTTTTCTTTTTCGGACCATTCTCTGTAAACCCTAGAGATGGTTGTGCGTGAAAATCCCAGTAGATTAGTAGTTTCTGAAATACTCAGACCAGCCCTTCTGGCACCAACAATCATGCCACGTTCAAAGTCACTCAAATCACCTTTCTTCCCCATACTGATGCTCGGTTTGAACTGTAGGAGATTGTCTTGACCATGTCTACATGCCTAAATGCACTGAGTTGCCGCCATGTGATTGGCTGCTTAGAAATTAAGTGTTAACGAGCAGTTGGACAGGTGTACCTAATAAAGTGGCCGGTGAGTGTAAGTCATAATAGAGAAGAAAAGACTAGTGCTACTTTCGTTTCATGTCGACGTTAATCCCCACCCATTTTTGAGTTATAATATTTGGATTTAAGAAGTTTTGCTTAATCTCAGACAGCTCAAGGGAAATTGTAGCTTTTGACGAAAGTTTTAAACCAAGAAGAATCTCTGTCAGGTTCGGTTTGGCTGTTTCATTGGGCGGGACTAACACGCGTGATTATTATTATTAAGCCCTACAGTCTATCCGGCATAAGTGTGACAGAAAACATTTATCTCATTATTGTTAGTCTTTTCTCACAGAAACAGTCATAGACACCAACACATATTCTCTTGGTTTTGTTTAATATGATTCAACATTTAAGTTCCATTCTAAAAAATTTTTATCAGTTCAGTATATATCCCATATAAATGTATCTTTCACAACCTTGTCACACTCATCAATCACCACATCAGCCTCATCAGTTGCTCCATATAAGCCAGCACCAAACACACATCAGGTTCTGGTCTTGTCATTCTACACTGAAACTGTAACGAAATGCCTACCTGTGAAAAAAACGTACTTGTGCATCGAACCGTCTCGTCTTCCTCAGTCTTCTGTGTCATCATCTGCCAGTCTTCAGCTCACCAGCCACTTCTCTTCACTACCTGCAACAAGATAAGACTTTCATTCCCATGCCAGTGCAAAATAAATGCATTTTCACTATAGTGATCCAAGACCTTTGAACCACACTATTATATGATAAGAAAAGCATGGTTATCTCTCAAGTTCACTGTTAAAAGTGTCATGTGTTTGAGTCAAACACTCATCCACAAGTGCTTTAATAGATATCCAAATGCATGATGGTATGTAAAGATATCAGCTTTGTGTCGGATGAGTAAATGTCCCCTGTTCAACCTAATAATACAATTTCCACTTCTATCGAGGGCCATTAACTATTCTGAACCTCAGTGTGGATGTAGAACGAAACGCCCACATTATTAACAACATGAGCAGGTCTCGCCCTCGCCTCACTCCCTCTTCCTCTTTCTCAGAACCGTGTGGGTTTTTCGCATGTGCTAAACTATAAACTAGGTCAAATACTGAAGTTGTTAGAGGATTGTTAGAACGAGAGTGTTGTTAGAAAGCAGCCATTCGCGTATGCCAATTTTCCAAGTGTGCTTTGCTTTAATGAAACCAAAGGAGAAAAAGATCAGAGTGCATGGAAACTTATGGAGAGCTCTATAAACAATAAAATAAGGAGCAGAGAAACAACATACTCGAATGTCCAAGCAGAACTACGGCTATGGGAGCAGTTTATTTTGAAGTTTTCATCACCTAAGATTTACTCTTTGGAAACGGCTAACTCTTCGAAGTGACAAATTTGACTGGGCTCAGGCAGGCAGCATTTTGTAAGTCATTAATGAAGCTGAAAGATGAGGACACTTAAAGCAATATTTCAAGTACTGTTGTTGTTTATTCACACTTCTCTGACGCTGCGTCATGGTGTCAGCGCTATGGGAATGCTTTGCGTGAACCGGTGTCTGCGTGTCTGTGTTTTTAAGAGAAAGAAACCAAGGGCCCTATCAAACACCTGACGCAATACGGTGCCAGGTGCGACGCAAGTGTTTTCTGCTAGTTTAAGCCTGACGCAGTTATCATTTTCCCATCCTGCGCCACATTGTTTAGATGGCAAATGCATTTGCGCCCATTTGTGCGCCCATGGGCGTGTGCTCGTCTGAAAATGAGATTTGTTAATGCACCTGGTTGGCACGTTGATATTTTGAGGCAACTAAAATAGACTGATAGCCTGATGTCCTGCCTCCGTTTTCTCTGTAGAGACGCATTCAGTTTTTCCGCTTGCTAATTCCTCCATGTAAATAGCTAATCCGCCATGGCGCGAGCGCAACTGGCTTTTAAAGGGAATGGGAGATGAGACTCTGGTTGGTTTACTGCATGTTATGGCCAAAACACACCCATTACTCATTAAGAGAATAGGGACAACCGTTTTAGACCATGCACTGGGTGCGCCGACCATTTTTCCCATCGTTAAACTAGCAAAAGTGGATTCGGACACGCCGTGTACTTGCGCCGTGCGCTTTAGACCATGCGCTTAGATCATTAAAATAGGGTCCAATGACTTGCATATTTAGGAGATATTTCACGCTATGTGAATGGTTTAACTCGCCCACTCCCATTCCCACCTGGCTCTCTTTAAGGGGTCGGGTCCTGCTGCTGCTGAGGCCACACAGTGACTGCAATCGTGGGGTTTCATTACAGCCGCTCGTGTCCTACTCTTCGACCTGCTGCCCTTCCTAGTTTGAGATAGGAAGGAAAAGTGAATATGGAGATTGCATCCCAGTTTTCTCATTCGTCGTCAGCCTCAGTACTAGTAGCATGGACTTGATATTGATGTGCTTCTTTTGTATCACAGGTTGATAGTGGGTACAGGTGAAGAGGTTTGGAATTACCGCTATTCCCACTCTTTCATCTGGTGCCCATCCGTAACACAAGTGACGCTTTCAGTATCCTTCTTATTTTCATATGCCGTATACAGAAAGGGAAAGTGAGCAATCCTGCCGCTTGCGTCCCACTCCTTTTTGTGTAGCTCTTTCCCGGTACCTGAAATATAGAGGTAGTAGCAATATGTTTCCTCTGTAACAGATGGGCATGATGGATGTAGACAGTGGGAATTCTGCTACTCGTGTCCCACTTCCTCATCTGTCACTCCATAGCATTTCCAAAGCATCAACACCATGACACAACGTTGAAGTTTTGTGTAGGTAACGTATGTACCCCGGATCCCTGAGAAGGGGAACAAGACGCTGCTTCATGTTGCAATACTTCAGGCTTGTCTGTGCATCAGACAATCTGAAGCTGATGACGTCTTCTTTAGGCGCCCTCTTATACCCTGTCAGTGAGCCTGTGATGTCTGTGATGGACCTGAATGCAGTAGCCAATCAAGGTTAGCGCTTTGATAGTGTTCAAAAGACCAGCATGACGCAGCGTCTCGTTCCCCTTCTTATGGAACCAGGTTACATCTGCAACCTAGACGACTTTCTTTCTTCATGGGACACAAAAGGAGAACATTTGAAGGCTGTTTTCTATATATATTTTTATTTTACAAACTTTAATCAATCAATCAATACCAATTTTTTTTTACATGTTAAAAACATTTTATTATGTGTTTTTTATGAAATATGTTTTATTATGTAAAATGTTTAAATTATTTTGTATTAATCTTGTTTTGGATGGTCTCATATATTAAAGCATTATATAACAATTTGTCGTTATATAATTTCAAAATAAACAGGTCACATCGTTATCATGTATTCCTCAAGTATCAAGTATTTATTTCAGAATCATTGAGACACTATTTTAGTTTTTATTATTATTTTGAATTAAAAGGTTTCTTTTTTTTAAAACATATCTATATGGTTTTTATTTATTTATTATTTTTAGTTATTGTAGTGCATTAAATGGAAATTAGAAATGTTGGCAAATAAGTTAAATAAATAAACAAACAAATAATTTTTAGTTAACATTAATTTATTTCAAGTAATACAAATATTTGTAAGTGTTTTAGTTTGAGTTAACTATAATAACTCTATACTCAAGTCAATTAATTTTGATGTTATATCATTTATTAAGCAGTTCCCTTTTGTGTGTATGTGTCCACAATTTAAAGATTTATTTCCTGTAACAAATATATCTGTCCTTTTTTGAAATTCTGCAAGTCGCAGAAACAATGTTGTGCATTATTTTCATTCCAACATGAAATACACCAACACTGACATTAGGGTGCTGCAGATAATGGTCAATTTACAATTAGAAATGAAAAATTGCATTGATTTAGTTTTAATAAAATGTTTGTGTTTCTTGCGGTTTTCAAAAATTTCAATGTTAATAATTTGAAAGGTTGACAACAACAACAAAACAAAAAACAACAACAACAACAAAAAAGCATTAAAAACAAACCTGCCAAATCAGAATAGCAGAGAATGTCTCAAAACTATTTGCTCGTAATATCTATGACAGTCTGAATGAAGTTAATTAATTTGGCTGTCTGGTGAATGGCAAGGGACCATCTAAAGACAGAGCGTCTGAAGCAGCACCTGTTTGTGTTGGCCAAATGGACCATACTGCAAGCTGGCTTTCCAGACACTCTCGCCAGGTAACGGTGGGAAGCAGAAATGCTCGATCCCCCACAGTACCCTCAAACACAGGCCAAAGTCAACGGTGTCTCCCTCCAAACGCTCGTATCCCCCTGACCGATCCGTCATTCACACAGCATTAGGGACTCAAGCTATAATGGATGTGACATGTGCATTACAGAGACTGACCTCATTTACAGTGTAAAGACATGTTTTTCAGAAGACAATCACTTAAGGCCCATTCATACTCAAGGACGATAACTATAACAATACAAATATTAATCTCTATAAATATTTAAGAATAGGAGAGTCCACACGACAACTATAACGATTACGGCACAGAGGAATTATATATGAGGAATTATCTCTCTCTCTCTCTATATATATACATATATATATACACACGTATATATTCAAAAATATATTACAAATGTAGATTATCCACATTACACATTTTCAATGAGAAAAAAACCTGTTTGTCTACCAAATCAAAGTTATGTGGTGTGACATAAACCATCTCTTTAAATATCAGATAATTTAACCTATTTGTGACAAGGAAAGGTTAGTTGAATGTCATTTGTTTGAAACATATTGTCACGTTTTGGGTGTTTGTTTCTTGTTCCTGGGTTCTGGTCTGTTATGTGATCCCTCATTTTAGTCATGTGATCCTGCCTTGTGTTCCCTGTGTCATGTTGTCATTGGTTAATTGTTTAATTGTTCACAGGTGTCCCTTGTCCTGTATGTATTTAAGCCCTCATGTTTGCCCTGTGTCCTTGTCGAGTACTGTTTGTTCCATGCCCACCAGGCTTGTGCAAATTTCAGAATTTCAGAATTGTCTTGTATTTAATTCATGAATTGGAATTTGAATTGAATTGACTCCGTCCCACAGGAAGTTGCATTGGAATTGGAATGACAGGAAGTGGAATTAAATTCATGGCAATTCAAAGAAATTCCACTCAGTCACACAACAGAAGGAATGTGATGAATCTCACATTAACTTTGGAAATGTAATTGCTTACTGTTATAAGTATTCACAAAAAGTATTCTCGTCGCTTGATAAACTTAAGATTGAGCCACTGTAGTCACTTGGACTATATTAACGATGTCTTTAATAACTTTTCGGGGGGAACAAGTTTCAATCCCTTAGAAGCCTATGGAGGAGTGATCCAGCTCTCAGATTTAATCAAAAATATCTTAATTCGTGTTCCGAAGATGAACGAAAGTCTTACGGGGTTGGAACAACATGAGGGTGAGGAATTACTGACAGAATTTTCATTTTTGGGTGAACTAACCCTTTAAGAAAAAAAACATTGATGTGCACAGATAAATCATTTATAATTGATACTGCAATATACCATAAAAAAAAAAGAAAGTATTTCATGGTGACCAAGTAATTGGTAAATTGACAACAAGCATAAGCATTGTAATTATTTATCACTTTATTATAGATTTACACCATACTACTCTATCACTAAAACCTGTAGTGTTTTGTTTAAAACATCTTTGAGATTGACGGTTTGCACAGAAATGAAAATTATCTTAATTTCAAACTCACTTTGATTTGACTTTGATTAAAGTACACACTGCAATTGACCTAGTGCACTTCAGTCAATGGTGAACAGCCCTGGGCAGATCAATATGCGGTCAATGGTACCTGCGTTTGATGATGCATTTAGAGGGGCTATAATGATGATGGATACATAAATTACAAAGTGCAGGATGCACTAAAAGAGCTTTCAACTTTTCCTATTTGGTGGCAGTTTAAAGCCTCTTGAACTTGCCCTCGGTATTCTCTAGATAGCTGACTTCTTTTCACCTTTAAACATGACAGCCTGACACCAGGCTCGCACGTGACCTCCAAACAAATGACATCACAGCTGTTCTGATCTCTGCCAAAATACACTACTAGAATTAAGACTGAGGTTATTTCCCCAAACTATTGCTGGATGCGAGGTATTTTTGTATTTAACACCCTCAGCTGAGCTTGAGGTAATGATTTGATGTGCTATTTGTTTTTGCTTTTATACCCTGCTTTCTTCCCACATATCATTGCATCTCAGAAGCTTATCTTGTGAAATTGAGGCCCATTTTCTGCTGGACATCAGGTGCTTGAATGTAACTGCAGACCTATACTGGGTAATGTGCCCTGTAGTAGAAAAGTGGCAATTTAGGATGAAAAGTAACAACTTACCAAATGGGATCCAGAAAATAACCATCAATGTGTCCAAGCACACCAATTTCACTCAGGCTGAAAAGCTCAGATTTTTAACACTCAATAGCAAAGCACAAGATGTCAAAATTGAGTTTTCTCCAACTAAATTCATGTGATTTATGAACTGCAGTATAAAAACAATGTACACCATGTTCATAGTAACAATGACACTGCTTCCTTGTAAAGGTGTTTTTGCTCTAACTTACCATAATTTGAACCTTTTCACATTTCCATAGTTTTAAGAAGAAAAAGTCATCATAGTTGGGTAAACTTCTATAGCGGTGGACTGAAACTACAGCAAATGTAATATTTGCGTTCCCATTCGCTCCAATAGCAAAAGGAAAGAAAACATGATAGCATTATATGACTTTACAAAATAGTTGTACTTTGCCTTCACTCCATCAGTAGTTGTATTTGAATACTCTTTCTAGCTGGCCTGTTACAGTCACCCCCCTAAACCTCACTCCCACCCGGGTCACGGCACCAATGTAACCCCTGGTTTACTCACACAGCTCTTACTAGTTGGCCTCAGTTACACTCACCCCCCTAAACCTCACTCCCACCTGGGTCACGGCACCAATGTAACCCCTGGTTTACTCACACAGCTCTTACTAGTTGGCCTCAGTTACACTCACCCCCCTAAACCTCACTCCCACCTGGGTCACGGCACCAATGTAACTCCTGGTTTACTCACACAGCTCTTACTAGTTGGCCTCAGTTACACTCACCCCCCTAAACCTCACTCCCACCTGGGTCACAGCACCAATGTAACCCCTGGTTTACTCGCAGAGCTCTTGCTAGCTGGACTCTGTTACACTCACCCCCTAAACCTCACTGCCATATGGGTCACGGCACCTATATAACCCCTCCGGTTCTACTTGAACCACTGACGTTTCAGATATGGGAGGTGGGCACTCACAAGGACACTAAAGACCGCAGTCTCTAGGGTCAGTCGCTTGAGGCCAAGGAAGTGAGATTTACTCGTTCAACTCTTGCTAGCTAGCCTCCGTACACTCACTTCCATCCGGGTCACAGAACCAATGTATCCCTTCGGTTCTACTCGCACCTTCTACTCGCACCAGCGTCTCTGGCGTGGAAGATGGACATGCTAACAGTCTTAAGTCACGAGTGTGCTTCTTGAAGCCAAGGGAGTGAGGGTTACTTGCACAGCTCTTACTAGCTTGCCTCTGTTACATGTGCCGTTATTCTGCATAGCCACAGTTAGATGTCTTTGGTCCCAATCCTCAAGACTGTATATTCAACATAAAAATTATTTGATTGGTTCTGATTTGTTTCAATGAGGACAGACATATTACATTCCACATCATTTCCTGTTGTTTCTCTACTCTCCTATCAATTAAATTCAACAAAATCTAATAAAAAGGAATGCAAACCAAATGAACGTAAAAAAAATATATATATATTACAAATGAAAGTCAAGTGAGGCATTATATAGTGAAATATAATACATTTTTATATTAAACCCATGTGTATATGTAACAATGTATCGTTTACTTCAGTGTCCACCTGTGATCTATTGCAACCAAGTGCTCTTCAATGGAAACAATTGCATATTCTTCTGGTGTCGACAGCGCAAGCCAAAAGTTTAATAATCAGGAAGGGAAGGATTATTACAGGAATGTTTTTAATTTGACATGAGAAAAGACAGAACACGCTTACATTGACGCTGCTATTTCCTGGAGATATTTACTGGAGTACTGTATTTCATATATCCAGCATCCCAGGAGTCTTTACACAATGTATTGTAGTCTATATATTTGGCATACTTGCATTATAGTTTGGAAACTTGTAAACTTTGGATTATTCTTCATGGAAAACAACAAGGTTTCAAAATTGAAAGTTTTCACCTTTTGAATTTTAATAATAATGTTGAATAATAATAATGATAATTTTCATAAGAGTTTTGCATAAGATGTTTTTGTTAGATATTTGTTGAGAGCATATCTTGGAATAAAGCATAACATATAAAACAAATATAAAATAATAAAGGAACTTGATTTCATGTTCTATAGATGAAATATAACATTTAAATAATGTAAGGATATGACCCCCTGATATGATTGTAAAGCGCTTTGGGTGTACAGTGTACATATGAAAAAACTATATAAATGACTATTCTATTCTATTCTAATAATAATTTCTAATGGGTTATGAAAAATAAAATACATCTATTTAAGAATATATGTATTCAATACAAAATGTAAACTACCTTTCAAACGTTTGGAGATTTGTTGTTGAAAGAAGTCAAGACTGCATTAATGTGATCAAAAACAGAAAATGTTTTATTTTTGTGAAATATTATTACAGTTTAAAAAATAATTGTTTTCTATTTTAATATATATTTAAAAAGTAATTTATTTCTGTGATCAAAGCTGAATTTTCAGCATCATTACTGAAGTCTTCAGTGTCACATGATCCTCCAGAAATCATTCTAATATGATGAGTTACTCATTCTAACATGCATTTCTTATTATCAACGTTGAAAACAGTTGTGCTGATTAATACATTTTGTCTGATATTTTTTTCAGGATTCTTTGATGATAGAACGTTCAAAAGAACATAATATATTTGAAATATAAATATTATACAACATTATAAATGTCTTTATTGCCAAGAAACTATTCATTTACTGACCCCACACTTTTGAACGGTCTATATATATATATTCTCTAAATGATGGAATATTTAAATTCTTGAGAATTCGTCTTGTTCTAAAGATGTTCAGAAATTTGGAATACGTTATACTGATTGAAAAAAATGACTTCTTACAGTGCTCCTATGAACACTTCCCGCTTTGAGGCCTTTGGGCTGCGAGACGTGCGTTTTACCAGAACATGTTGTTGTATGGACCCGGCCGGAGTGTGAAAGGTCAACCCAAGGAGGAAACCGACTCTGTTTTGTGGCAGTTAGGGTAAAGTGAGTAAGTCGGGGAAAGAGAGAGAAAAATTGAGAGGCTGCAGACTAGTTTTTCAGCAGGTTGACAGGCCTCATTGCTTGACTAACAGGGCTGTTTTGACAGCTGTCAGATGGTCCGTATTACCATTACACTGCTGCACCCCTGGGACTCTCCATCGCAGGCCACTACAGCTCTGGAGAGGCTGCAGAAAAATAAAGAAAACTGGCACGGTTGAGAACCCAAAATACTACCCCCAGTTTCCTCCTTTCACTACATTACAGCGCTGGGGTTCGTGGGCATCTGCTGTGTGTTATTTGGCTTAACGAATGCTGCCGATAGGGAGGGGGTCTGCGGTTCCAATAGCAAAGCAATGGTGAGGGCTGGAGGGAAGTCGGTTTGCACTTCAGTATATATCTGCTGATTCGACACTCGTAGTTTCCCGACACTGGACGTTACCTGAAATGAAAATAGATTAATCATATTTTTGCAGGTATTTGACAGATCTCTTGGTAGTTTTAAGGTAATGGGTTTTAGGATGCATTACTCCATGTATCCAGCATGCCTATCACGTTTCATAATAATTACAGGTTTGCTTCAGTGGATGTCTACGCTGGTGGTTGTAAACTGGTCAATCTCTGTAGGTCTGGCAAGGTTGACTCTCACCTCGAACTTCCTCATGGAATTTGCTTGAATTTTCATCATCATACTTCATGGTCTGTGTTCTTCATTAGAGTTTCCCACCAAAAAGAGAGACAAATAAATTAAAGCTTTTTGACAGTCATGTTCTAGAAACAGAGAAAACCACATTACATCGGAAAACTTCCCAAGCATTTACTCATAATATAGGGTGACTTTGTAATTGCTATTATTACGCCCTGACACCGAAGAGACAAATAGCAGATCTCGTCTGTCAAAATGAGGACTTTTGAGATCCGACTGGCTGTAAAAGTAAAGTATAAAAAGAAAGTTTTAATAAGTAGAATGTAGTTTCATTCCATGTATATTTAGCACTGTAAAACAGGATTGACATCAATACTGTGCTGCTGTGGGAATGTTTTAGGATTTTTGATTAGAAGAACATGGTTTGAAAAAAAGTCTAACCACTTTAAACATACCCTACTACTACAACTAATAATAATAATATTAATAATGAATAAATAAAACTAAAAAATAAAATCATAATGTGAGAAAATCGCAATTATGCAATATAAAGTCACAGTTGGTAGAAGCATATACACTCTAAAAATAGTTCAGTGGCTTAGTAAATATCACAGTAATAATTAACTTAATTTAATAAAATGTCTCAATATTGTTTACTTGGTTGTTTGAGTTACACATACCAAAATAATTGAATAAAAATCCAACAGTAAATTTTGTAAGTTTTTTTCAACAGTAAGTTTTTTCACTAATAAGAATTTAGTATTTGACTAACCAATTATTTATTTATAATACACATAATATATTGTGTGAAATTTCTATTACAATATTTGAGAATGGAGAATTAAACTGATCTGTTTCAAGAACAACAAATATGACTTAATTCAAATCAATATTATTAATATATTTAACACACTCTTAAGACATTGAGTACGTTTACTCAATTAAAACAATGCACCCCTCTATAAAATCATTACTGTGCTTTAAATAATTTTATTTAATGCGAAACAACATACTGGGACGCAATGTGCGTCACATAAATGAGTGTCACGTCTGTCTTTTTGCTGATTGAATTGCTTGAGCCTTGCATAAAACACACAACTTTATTCTTATAGATAATGAATATAATTAATTTGGATGATAAAATGTCCTCAGAACTGAGTACTGTTTGTTTATTGGCAGGCTATGGAGTCAGTCGCGTCGCAGCATCTTTCGGATATGAGTGAAACGCAGGACGGCGTGTATATGTAATTGATTTCATTGCCTTAAAAATTAATAAATTTTTTTAAGTGTAAAAATGTTTCACCAAAAAATGTAGTAAATCATAAAAGTTTTTAGATTGTAGACAGTTATGAGAAAAAAAGTCACAATTCTGAAATGTTCACAGTGCAAGATATACTGTAAAGTCACAGTTGTGAGAAACCAAAGTCACAAAATTGGTCATAATTGGTCGATACAAAGAAGCAATTCTGAGAAATTTGAAAGTTGCGATTGTGAGATTTATTCACAATTAAGTCACATTGGTAAACAAGTTTCAGTTGTGAGATTTAAAAGTTACAATATAGTTACGTAAGTTACGGTAAAAAAGTTACGGTATATATAGTCACAATTATGAGATATAAAGTCACATTGTGAGATATAAAATTAAAATTTTGTGAGATATTTTAATCTAAATGTAAATTATGAGGAAATAATGGCACAACTGCCAGGTTTGGTTGTGAGATATAAAGTTGTCATTACCTTTTTCATTTGTATTTAATTATATTTTACTTTATTGATGTAAATGGACTTTTGCAAGGAAGAACTGTGCCAAGTTTGCTAGCTTGAAAACTCTAGGATGAGTTACACACATATTTAATGGGAGTCTATGAGATTTGGGGGATTTTTGTGTGTTCCTTCAGGAAAACCGTAAAACCGATCAATTAGAAAGAAAAATAAAGCCCATAGAGTCAGAAAAGCCTGGTTAAGTTTGGGTAGTAGTTTGAAAGCTCAAGGAAGAGTCAGAAGTCTTGGTCAAGGGTTAAGGATTCTGAAAAAAACCTTAAACCAAAATAAATAGCAGTGTGTTGGCTTTGTCAAGCCATCATAATGAGAAACGTTCTTTTCTTTACATTGTAAAGTGGGTAAATCATGGTGGCTCAGGGGTTCAAATGAAAGCACAGAGCTCTTTGGCAATACAGAGCAGAGTTACTGGAGCTCATAAGCAAACATTCAAAGCCTGCTGAGATAATTGGCTGTGTGAGATTACAGAGCACACACACAGATGGATTAAGTGTGTGCGGGAATGAAGGCTGCTGCGTGGTAAAAATTGTTCCATCAAAGTCAGCCCTTTCCTGTGTGATCAGTGGGGCATCAGAGTTGATCTCTCTTAATTGTTAAAGTCATTGTTCCGGAACTTCCTGTGCCAGCACACAGCTCATTAATGTCCACTCTCGCATGCTGCCGTGGAGGGCAGACAGGAGGGTCACTCCTCGCAATTCAACAGCAATGTATTGCCACTAATCCTCCACATATTTTATTTCGATGTGCGTTTCTTCTAGGGGAGTCAATGGATTAAAATTGGCAATCTTTTAAAATACATAAAATGGCAAAAATGTAATCAAAATACATAAATCTATAGCAGATCTAGGCAGGTGGAGCTGGGGAGGTGGAGGGGTTCAGAGGATCTCTGATAGCGCTGAAGGACTAGCTTGCAGCAAACACTGAACCAGACTATTTAAATGTTGAGCAGGCAATCTCATCGGCTGCAGGATCAGCAGAGGCCAATCAGCTTGTGGCATGTGGTAATGATGTGATTGCTTGCAGATTGCATGTAAAGGACCAACAGCCTGCACCCTCTATGATCAAACTTCAGATTAGGGTCCGATTCTCACTATTAACTAAGTAATAACACCTTCCCAACCATTGAGGGACATTTCTGATATTTATGAGACAATGCTTCCCGTGTTGTCTCTGTTATACAGTAGGGGGCGCTATGATGTAGATTCTGAATCTCCTGATCAAAATACTGGTGAAGAAGCAGAAACAAGCGATATCATATGTAAGCAGGTGTATATGTAAAATAACGTGATTACCAACATTAAACGGCATATAAATCAAAACTGCCTAATGTTACTGAATACAATGTCGGCTCAGGACGAGCTCTAGGACTGTGAAACTTTAGGGGTGTTGATGGACTCGATCTACTCCATCTGTGTTTTCATCATCGCTCCGAATCCGACCTGGATGTAGTTTTTGGCAAAAGTGTAATTTTCTCAGATTTTGCTAAAACTTACACACATTCAAGTGTTGATAAAAAAAAAATGCATGAAGATAGAATAAAACTAGTTTTTTTTTTTGTTTAAAAGCAAAGTCTCTGTTCTTTCTTTTAATATATTGCATGTTCAGATATTCATACAAACAGGCGGTGGCTGGCAACTCTTTTTGTTTAAACGCTGACAGGGAACGAGTTAATCACTACCTTTGCCTCAATAATCTCCTGCTTGTTCATAGTTAAAATAGTTGTTAAGTTTAGGTATTGGGTAGGATTAAGGCATATACAATATGGCCATGCAGAATAAGGCATTATATGTGCTTCATAAATCTATGTATAACCTTATATAAAATATAAAAAAATACAATGAAATTTGATCCCAAACTCACCTACTGTAATCGTAAAAAAAAAAAAAAAAAGGGATAATATACCATTACATAAGTGATGAGGCACTCAAATGAGTGACAGTACTTCTTCAACAAATGAAAAACAAAACCAGGTGCTCTTGAATAAAATCCTAATTTGCAATTCAATCGAAACGGGTTTCTAAAAAGCCCTAAGCAGGATGGCAACATCAAAAACCACCATTTGTAAAGCCGTTCTTAACAGAAGGGCTCTTCCGAATTGCCATTGCCAGATACAAGAGGAGCAAGACACTTTCTGACAGTCAGACCTTGATACAACCCCATGACTGTGTTCACAGCCTACGAAAATAAAAATTGTTTCCAGTTTGATGTACCGTTATTACCTACAGGGCTTGATCTGAAAAGAACTTCAAACTGGTGTTACCCAAAGTAGTTAGGTTTGGTCAACCTGATCTCACAGCAGTTCGTATGAATTTTACGAGGTAGCTAATTCGTACAAATTCATACGACCTCACTAGTGCAAATTTGTACGATTTTTGCTAAATCGTATATTTTAAGGGTTGCCCAATTCATGACATACCCATCACTTAGGGGTTTAGACAAATCGAGTTAGGTCGTACGAATTAGCCACTTTTTACTCACTCGACCGAATTCGGACTAATTGGTTGTGAGATAGCGTTGGGTTTGGTAGTGGTGAAGTGGGGAATTGACTAGTTTGTATAAACTAACTAGGTAATGCTTCTGCCCTGATTTAGTCTCATTAATTGGTCTTTAGAAAGAGCCAACCTGGGGTCCGTTTCCCAAAAACAACCATGGCCGCAAGCTCCGTCGTTACCAACAGAGTTCAATGGAACTTGCGACAGTAGTTCGCCAACGATGCTTTTGGGAAATGTGCCCCTGATCTAATTATTATTATTTATTTATTTATTTTTTTACGAGGTGGCGACTTCGTATGAATTCATACAATGTGATTTGTACGGAAATGTGCGATATTTAGAAGAAAAAAAGATTTCATACAAATTAGCCACCAATTCATCAAAATGTAAAATATTTACGAATTGCCGTGAGATTGTGCTTGAATGGCTGTTTCTTTTAAACAGTATTTAATCTTTCTTCCACGGTGTTCGGGTAATGGCCTTATTACACTTAGATGGATTACATGAAAACACAGTATGCCCTGTGATGACAATAAATCCATCTTGCAACTAATACCGCACCAAGGCATTACATTATTTGTTCAGTGCTCATTTTTGTGAAAGTGGGCAAATTCTTTCCATTTTCATCTCGCCACATAAATTTCTCATGTTCATTATATTGTCTGACTTTAGGAGGAAATCACAGCACAAAACGCCATCAGCTGATGTAAAATTTAAAACACCTGATTTGTCATGGTCGGCTGTTTCCTTTCATATTCTTTTCCAAAATAGACTCAATGGAGCTTGTTTGAGGTGCTTAAAGTGCTCTTAAATATATTCATAGCAGCATGAAACTTGCCCCAACACCCAGTAAATTTAAAAACAGTGACATAAAATCCAAAATAAATGTAAAATAATGGTTATCTGAGAACTTCCACCCAAGCAATCATTCATCTTTGTATTATTTAACGTTTTTAAATGACTAGAGGTGGACAGGGCCATTACCAAAAAGTAAGTAAATGAATGAATGAATAAAAATAAATAACTAAATAATTTCTTTAAATTATAACACTGGTCAACTGGCTCCCATGTCTTTTTTTTTCTAATTGGGAAAATTGTAATATTTCTAAATTGAACTACTCTAAATTATATAAAGCTAAAATAAGCTTCCACAACACCATGGTAAACATTTGTCTAACCTCTCTTTTCAAGCTAAGCAATTGCTTACTTGTTTCCTTTAAAACAGATAAACACATATCGCTTCTAAACCACACATGTAATTTGACAGCAAACCACTTTTATCACCCCCATTTCCCTCTCACTCACCCTCGTTAGACTGTAGAGGAAAATGAGAGATCAGTAAAAATCCAAAGCGTCATTAAACATTAGACAAAGCACACTACGAATGAAAAACAGGCAGTAAAAAATGGCCTGGAGACAAGCCAGAGAACCTATTTAATTCTTCCAGCTGCTCTTGTGTTCCTACTACAAATTACTCTACTGCATGTCCAATTTGTTAAAGAAGCTTACATAAATCTTATAAAACATGTACAACATACTCGGCATGATGCAATGCTGAAATTTGATAGACCCCATGTTATTTTTTTCATTCACCCTGAATGTTAAAAAAATAAAGATGCCTACGTAGGAAGCATTTTAAGGCATCATACACTGTAAAAAGATAAAATAAATAATTCAGAGTTGTAAATAAAACAAAGATTTTTGGAATATGTTTTACAAGAATATCGTATTTCAGTCTTTCTCATTCAAAATGTGTTTAATTCCAGATTCTATTGCCTGTATCGTTTGTGAAAAACTAAATCCTTCCCATCATGGATTGCAACAAAGCCAGTAAAAAAAAAAAAAAAAAAAACCCCTCCAAGATGGTGGACGAAATAAGAGAATACTAATTTAAAATAACATTTCCGTCTAATTAGAAATTGATAATTGTACCCAATATGTGTAAGTGCTAGGCTATGCATTTATTAGCTTAGCAAGATGCTAACATCAAACTCTCTTGAAATCAATAGAGTTAGGCACTTTTTGTTTAGTGCACAAAGATGCTGCATATAGAGACTTCCATACCAGTCACTCATAAGGTTATGTTGTGTTAAGGGCGCGTAGAAGACAGTAGACAACAAAGCCATTCACTTGTTTTTGGAGTGCACAGAAAAAAAAAAAAAAAAATGAAAGGATAAGAACTACCATCAGTGAAAGCTAGTTACAACTACTTAAATAGTACTGGTCATGTTGTAACCTTTTGTCGCGCTCGGTTTGAAATTGTATATTTGTATGACGTGTGCCACTTAAAACCCACTCCAGGAACATTTTGAACCAGGTCACCTTGCCTACAATAAATTCTCACCCTTCTCGCCTCTTTCTTCCACAGCAATCCTTATTCATTTTGCAAATTGCTCTGGATGAGGCCATTGGCAAGGAAATGTGACTTTTGACCAGCTGTGTAGCCATGCATGAAAAATGTGCAGTTCAAAATGCCTAAAGGGTATCAACAGGTCCAGCAAACGTTTAACTCTCTACTTCATTTATTTCTTTATATTATTACTATATAAGTGCTAACACAATAAAAACCTGAGCTGATTTCTGGCCCGGGGAACTTTTACTTCAAGCATGTCACCTAAATCATTGGTGGCTTGGTTAAAAAACAGGATACCCCATAAAACGAAGGGGGGAAAAATTGTAAAATAGTCTCCCCCGGGAGACTGATTCAAAACTTCAGTGAAAAGGTGTTGTATCACATTTAAAACTGCTAAAAGGTACAACTTACTGGTAGAAAAATATTGTTCATACACTACATGCCCTAGAGATTTTCGGTTCTTAGTAGTCACTGAGTGTGGCTGTACGTTTTTTTTTTTTTTTTTTTTTACACATTACGATATATTGCAAATATCACTGGTTTTATTAGTCAAAGACTGTGTCTCATATATTTGAATACACCTCAATAAATTTAGTTTTTATGAGTGAGATCAGGTTTTGCATTCATTACCTGCGATCAAAAGGGACATAGTAAATGTGGTAGTAAGGAGGAAGTCTCAGTAGTCCAGCCATGAAATTACTAGACCTGACTGAGGAGTTGTGGAGGAAAGGTCTTATTTTCCTCATGTGATGTGGCATGAGACTGAAGTACCTGGAAGTTTTCATAATGTGGTCCACAAAAGAGAAATGACATCAAGCGTTTTAACTCGCTTTGAGACATTGACCTTTTGACTAAAACAAGATGGAAAGAGGAGGTATTGGATGGTGGGAGTGGGAACTCAGGAACTTGTGGTAATGACATATCCAGTTCAAATGTGTCCAAGAGTTATACAAAGATCCCTCATACGATTGTGGACGTGTGGCAGACAGGGGAAATAAAGATGTATGGTTGAGTATCCTCTGCACAGTAGTTGTAAAAGAAGCGGTATTATTGTATGACTGTTCTGAGTGACTTAATGGTGTAAATAGAGAAGTCTAGGGGTCCAAGGACTAATCCCTGTGGTACCCCAATAGTGATAGAGCCCCTTTAAGCTAGCATGGGAAACATGTATGTTGTGTTTAATAAAAAATGATCTGCCTATTTTCCTAATCAGATTTTGGCAATTCAGAAGCTGCACACATTAGAGTGACACCTAGATGACACATTCATCCATCAGTTTTAAAAGGACAATATACTTTTGTCATTTTAATCTCAATTCCTGCCACCGCCTAATATACTGTAGCTGTCTTGACAAAATAAATCATCATGATAATTGGCTTTATTATGGCAAGTTTTGAAACTACAGTGAGCTTTTTCCAAAATTCTTTAACAAATTGCATTTAACTTGTGGAGACTCAGATGTCTCCATGTGTTTGGCTTTTCTGTGGCTTGTGGTGGACCAGGATACTGTTATCTTAGAAAATGAGCCATTTTTTACAGATATAACTGGCATGTGTGCATGTCATGTTAAATACCAGTTGAGGTTGGAGCCTTTTTAAAGTTGAGGTTGGCATGCTATGGAAATATCATTCCATTGTACACATATTTTGTCACAAATTCTCACTAAATCCAGCTGCTTTTTTTCCCCAACAACTCTCAATTGCTCGGGATGTGACTCAGATGGATAAATTAACGTTTCCTTGGGTTAAGCCTGTGAAAAATGAAAACACTGGACACGATTCCACAAAACATATAAATGTAATAATGAAACACAAGCCCAGATGTTGAGTGTGCAATACTTTAGTTAAAATTTTTTAAACGCTTGCTTGAGGCCTTGTCCACACTAATACGTTTTTGTTTGAAAACACATTTTTTCTCTCCGTTTTGGCCTTCCGTCAACACTGAGACGCCGTTTTTGTCAACAAAGACGGATCTTTTTGAAACGCTATTTTCGTGTTGTAGTGTAGGTATTCGAAAACAATGCATTTTTAGTCATGTGGCACATATTGTGCCGATATAAATCTATGTTTATACAGGTGTTGTGCCTGTTATGTGCTATTCACTTTCATTCCGTTACTAAAGATATGTTATTTAGTACACTCTTCCTATCACAGTCCTGCAAAGATTTAAATATGAGAAAAATATGAGAGCAGTTGTGTTTTAGACCAAACATATAATGGTGATTGAGTGCGACCTGGACGCATCAGTGAATGGTGAGATATTTTGCTAAATAAAATGATCCTGCTAGAATATTAGCATGATAACTTTATTATGGTGTTTTCTGACATTTTAGGGTGAATGTGACACTTTTAGAAAACGTTAGTGTGGACAGAGAGCGTTTCGAAAAAAAAAACGTACTTTTCAAATGTATCCGTATTAATGTAGACGTAGCCTGAGAGTGTATATAGTGATAAACAATGTGTGTATAGGGAAGATATAACAATAAAGGTGTAAATATATGGTTGAACGATGTACTCCTGGATAGCATTCTATAAATGCCACACTAAATACAAAGTGACAGCATTACTACAGGGTCCGATGAGATTTGCAAAACACATAACCATCTTTATTATCAATAACATTTTTATGAGACAGCCATGGTTAACAGAGTGATATGTTGTCCTTTGAAACCCCTAAATAACTAGAAAAATAAAGCAGAGCAATGTCAACAGGTCACCCAATGAAAAGCACTTTGTAGAGGATCATTTAAAATAACATACATGGTGACATAGCTGTCAAAAAGCTTAATTCATAAAATAACAGAAACCACTCGATCTAGGGGGGTAGACAAAGCAGATTCGCTTTTTTGAATGCATGTTTTTTAAAGCATGAAATAAAACACAATCTCTCTAATGGAAAAGAGACTGAAGGTTTCTATACTAAAGGGTTTCAACAGAAACACCTGGAGTTTATAGATTTGGCCAGCCTTTGCCAGCGGAGAGTGATAAATCAGGTGTGTGATAACAACCTTCTTCTACCTCAAATCCCTTTCTAATCACTTCCACAACAAGCACACAGGAAGTGAGCCCTTTGTGGGCCATTTTACCAATATTAGTGAGACTCTAGAGCAAGGGAAGTGGCTGCTACCTGTAATGGCCCCTAAGCACACGCCGTCTTGAACACTTAAGCAGAGTGCACACTGTACGATTTTGGCCACAGAGTTCCCATTAGAGACAAATTTGAGGGGTTGTAAAACATGTTCTAATGCAAAATCGTCATTCTTAGATCGCATAGTCATGGACAATTAATTGCCTTTGTCATAAATCTTAGCCTCTAATGAAGTACTAACAGTGTCAGAAATGTAGCGTCGCAGTTTCACAATGTGATTGTTCCAACCAGGGCTCTGCAAAATAAGTGTTTAGTCGCCCAATTAAATTTTGGGAAATTAAGTTTTTGTTCACATAAGTTAAAGTGATAGTTAACCCAAAAATGACAATGATGTCATCATGTCACTCCAAACCCATTTGACTTTGGTTAATATTGATAAAACACATCGATGATACCTTTAGAGGTTTCTGCCTTTCAATTGGAAGTCAATTTACCCAAAACTTAAAAGATCCAAGCATCATAAAACAAATCCATGTGAATTGTATGGTTTAATCCAAGTCTTTTGAAGAGACACTGGTGCTCAATAGAGGGACAGAAACCTCAAACCTCAAGGGTTTCATTAACAAAATATATTAATTTATGTTTTTAAGATTAATCAAAGTCTGTCTTTCTATAGAAGTTTGATTACTGTTAAGTTCCTATTTCCTCAGTTCATGGTCGGCAATTGGTTGTGTGTAGACATGCCGTTACACTGTGTTGGAGTATCTGAGTTTATTTGTTTATTAAATCCCTTTAGGTTGGAACTTTTGACCCGTTCGTCTTTGGATTCTTTAAACCATGAGTAAGATGCATCATACCGAACACTTGGAATGTGAACATTTTTGGAGTTTGAAGAGACCGCATTCAATTATTAAAGTTTTTCTCAGTCGCTTTGGTACATTTCTCAGATCAGAATTGAAATTCTCAAAACTACCTGTTCAATCTTCACATCATTGTGTCACTAATTGTGTTTCTAATTTCTTTGAACAAGTTGCCAATGCTTTGGTACATCCATGCAAATGAGTAACATACACGTAGATAACACAAATGATGCGTTAGGGGCTGCGTTTACAGATTTATTAAAGTCCTTCGGGGTCACGCAAAACGTCAGTGGTCCCACTCATCGCCTAAATCATACACTAGATTTAATTATATCATATGGAACCAATCCAACCGATATAGATATTGTACCGCAAAGCGATGATGTAACTGATCATTACATGGTAACTTGCATGTTACGTACTGCTGAAATTTGTCATGTTGCGCCACGTTATCGACCAGGCAGAACAATCCTTCCAAACACTATAGATAGATTCTCAAATAGCTTACCTGATCTATCTCAGCTGCTCAGTGAACCCAAACAAACAGATGAACTAGAGGAAATGACAAACAGTTTGAGCACCATTTTCTCTACATTAGAAATTGTTGCACCAATTAGATTAAAAAAGGTTAGAGAGAAAACTAGAGCACCATGGTACAACAATGCTACGCATGCTATCAAGAGAGAAACTCGTAACTTAGAGCGTAAATGGAAACAAACAAATTTAGAGGTCTTTAGAATCGCGTGGAAAGACAGTATGTCACGTTACAAAAAGGCTCTTAAATCAGCCAGGGCTGAGCACCTCCGCAGACTAATAGAAAATAACCAAAATAATCCAAGGTTCTTATTTAACACCGTGGCCAGACTAACAAATAAACAGGCATCACCTGAGCAAAATATTCCGTTAAAATGTAGTAGTAATGATTTTATGAATTTCTTCACTGAGAAAATAGAAAACATCAGAAACACAATTGTAAATGTACAATCTTTTATGGTGTCTTATGATTCAGCCTCAATTATCGCCCCTCAAGAACAACTACACCGCTTTACAACTATAGGACAGGAAGAAACCAACAACTTGTTTATTAGATCCAATACCCACTAAACTACTTAAAGAAGTGTTACCTGTAGTGGAAGAGCCTCTTCTCAATATTATGAATTCATCTTTATTTTTAGGTCACGTTCCAAGAATATTCAAGCTGGCAGTAATAAAACCTCTTATTAAGAAACCACAATTAGATCCAAATAACCTAGCAAATTACAGACCCATTTCAAATCTTCCATTTATGTCTAAAATACTAGAAAAAGTTGTGTCCGCTCAATTGTGCTCTTTCTTGCAAGAAAATTATATCTATGAAAGATTTCAGTCAGGATTCAGACCGTATCATAGCACAGAAACTGCGCTAGTTAAAATTACAAATGATTTACTTTTAGCTTCGGACCAAGGCTGCATCTCAATACTAGTTCTACTCGATCTAAGCGCTGCATTTGATACTATAGATCATAAAATACTCCTGGATCGACTACAAAACTACACTGGTGTTCAGGGACAGGCATTAAGCTGGTTTAGATCGTACTTATCAGACCGTTACCACTTTGTCTGTTTAAATGGGGAAAAATCAAAGATAACGTCAGTAAACTATGGAGTACCGCAAGGATCTGTGTTAGGCCCTCTACTATTCTCAATATATATGCTGCCACTTGGTAATATTATAAGAAAACATGGAATTAATTTCCACTGTTATGCTGATGACACTCAATTATATATTTCATCACGGCCAGATGAAAACACTAATTTATCTAACTTGACAGAATGTCTTAAAGATATAAAATACAGGATGACGTGTAATTTCCTGCTATTAAATTCAGATAAAACAGAGGTATTACTTATTGGTCCAAAAAACTACCCACAAAATCCCTTACAATACAACTTTAATTTAGAAGGATGCCCTGTTACTTTATCCACTACAGTAAAAGACCTGGGTGTCATACTTGACCGCAACTTGACTTTCGAAAATCATATTTCATATGTTACAAGAACAGCCTTTTTCCACCTTAGAAACTTTGCTAAGCTACGTAACATGCTATCCGTTTCTGATGCAGAAAAGTTAGTTCATGCATTCATGACCTCGAGACTAGATTACTGTAATGCTTTATTAGCTGGTTGTCCTGTATCCTCAATAAACAAGCTACAGTTAGTGCAAAATGCAGCCGCTAGAGTTCTTACTAGATCAAGAAAATATGATCATATACACCAATTTTATCATCTCTACATTGGTTACCTATTAAGTTCCGTATCAATTACAAGGTATTGCTACTGACCTATAAAGCCCTAAATGGTTTAGCTCCAGTCTATTTAACGGATCTTCTATCGCCCTACAATCCGTCACGCTCTTTAATATCACTAAATTTGAGGCTTCTGGTCATTCCTAGGATATCTAAGTCCACTAAAGGAAGGAGGGCGTTCTCACATTTAGCTCCTAAACTCTGGAATAGCCTTCCTGATATTGTTCGAGGCTCAGACTCGCTGTCCCAGTTTAGAACCAGATTAAAGACGCATCTCTTTAACCAAGCATTCACATAATGCTTACCTTCTATACTACTGCCGAATCAGATCGAATGCATTAATATTTTGAACATCAGCTATGCTAATTATTTCTCATCTGCCTTTCTGCTGTTATCTCGGGACGCAAGTCCCGAGGTAAATAGCGTTCGTCAGCTCCAGTTTGTATCCAGCCTCTCACGGAGACTTCGGATGATCCAACACCTGTGATGAGACGACTAAATGCCTGTGGAGAGACGACTCGACGCCTGTGAAGAGACGACTCAACGCCGGCGATATGTTATGCCCTAAATTAATACATGATGAACTAACTGTATTTTCTATGTACATTTCTAATGCACTTTCTGTAAATCTGCTTTGAAACAATGTGTATTGTGAAAAGCGCTATACAAATAAATTTGAATTGAATTGAATATGTACAATTCTCTGCTGTTTCCTACATTATCAATTGCTTGTCATGTTGATCAAAATGTATTACAATGGGTCTCTGCTGAATAGTCTCTCCCCCCAAAATGGTTGAACAAGTTGTCATAATATGCATGTACAGTTTTCCCTAAGGAGTTTCCTATATGTTCACATTTCTATTTTGTTTTCTTTTTTCGTTTTTTTTTTGTGTGTGTGTGTGTGTGTGTTATGCAGTGCTGTCTTTTCCATTCTGTATCGCAATGACATGGTCTGTCAACAAATTGCAGTACAAACAGTAAAAGCGCAAATGTGAATCTTGTCCAGTCTCCTGCAATCAAACTCCCACATACACTCCGGTGTAACCTGCAATTTACAATAATTGTCATCAAAACTTTAGCCATAGTTTACATCAAACATCCCTCCAGAGTACACTGTTATATTGACAACATGACTAACTAGTTTGACTGTCTTATCCGTACACAACGACGGCACTGACATGTTCTCTGTCACAGATATTTACTTTTGAGAGATGAACTAAGGATTTTGAGCAAGAGACTATTTGTACGTATTGTTTTGAGAAATGCACTTACTGTTTTGCAAATGTCGAGGATTATTCGAGAAATGTACCAAAGCGACTGAGAAAAACTGCAAATAATTATTTGCTCTGAATCAAGTTCAAAGAGGCATTTCCTCTGTTTCCTTCAGTAAGTTTGATTTGCAATGACCGTGAATACATTTCAGTGAGTCTCTAACACTGACATGTTCACAAACCTTGTCCAAAGAAATGAAAAAGAATAACAAAACAGCCACAGCAATAAAACAAGTTATTGTGATTTGTTTCATTGTTTATTTGGTGGAAATTGTATTTCTGGATTTCATTTTAATCTTTATTCAGTGTCCTACATTTCCAGTGCTCTCTTTGTATACAGGAATAGTAAAGACGGTAAAGTACAAACGGTTACCATCACATGACACAAAGTATATTCACAGGGCTGGTTTGCATTTAGGTACTTTGTGAGTGATAGCCAGTAAAGTTTAACCACTGACATCATTCTTACCATTTATAGGTAATAAAATGAGGTTATAAGCACAACACAGATGCACACATGCACATAAAAAATGCATTAACTGTAAAAGAACCCCTTCCGTATAGAGCTAATAGAAGTTTTTATGACACAATATGTTGTGCACTCACTTTAAAGGTGTCTGAATGAAAAGTCAACATCTCTTGTGCTTGATCTAGTGTCGGCTTCTCCTCTGTATAGAGTTAGGTCACTCCGAGAATGAGAATTCTGTCATCGTTTACTTCAACACTTCATGTCGTTTCAAACCTATATGGCTTGCTTTCTTCTGTGGAATACAGAGGCAGCAATAAGAGAAGTGTTATATTCTTCTAAAGTCATACAATAGATTGTGTGTGAATATAATGCAAGAGTTGTGTATATAACACAACGTTTTCAAATGTATGTAAAAGAGCAGCACAAGCTTGCTTCAAAAATGATTCTACGCAAGAAGGAAAGTCAAGATTCTCTCCGAACTCTTGTATTTTGGACAGCAGAACACAGTGTGAAATGTCTCAGAAGGAAAAAAGAAAAGGATTGAGGTCGGTGTGACTTTTTCCCCCGTTTTTACTTTGTCGTTTTCCTGCTGTAGAACTCCTCAGTCTTTAGACACTGTGTTGATTTCTCCAAAGATCTCCAAGTCATGTGGTTCTACGAGACTTGATGCATTATTAACAATATTCACACTATTGTGGAATCTGTTTAAAAATTTGACGCTGAAAAAACGCTCTTCCTGCATTTTGCCAGCAAGCCACGTAAACCTTCCCGAAATTCTGTTTATTTTGAAATGACGTTATCCCCTGTCCATTCAGTTCTAGAGGACAATGTGCAGCGTCATGAAGTCTCAGTTTTCAGCGTATATGAAGCTGAACAGGCGGTGTTTGATGGGGGTAAATATGTTAAACTGTCTTGGGAGTTTTCTCTTTAGTCCATCTCGGACAGTTTATACTTCTCCTGATTTTGTTTTAGGTTCTCCTCAGAAATGTTTAAGCTAGCATGATATTGTGTTTGTTTTCTTTGCTCAAACATTAGTCTTGGGCCAAAAATGGCAATCACAATTTAAAGAAGCTACACAAATATGATAAAATATCAGGGAAACCACAGTTTATCATTAACAGTTTTGAGATATAGAATATATATAGTTAAAAAGTGGGGATAGCACAATAAAGTAAACTGTAACATAATATACCCCAAAAAAAATCTTCATACAGTGGGACTAGCTGTTAAACTTATAATAAATTTGGGGCCAAAAATGATTCAGACACTTTGAACTGACCATGTTTTGCTTAAGTGTTTCTTCTTTAACTGCTAATGCGACCTTTTTACACCACAGACTGAACACAATTAAGTATTGCTTGGTAATTGGTTGAGCTAAACTGGTTTTATCTAATTGTGTAGTTAAATTTAACAGCTAACAGATATTCAACATAATTCATCTGTGAGACAGACTAAAAGAACGATGGACAAAACCAGTGAAATATCAACTAATTTGATAACTCAGAACTTCTGAATGATAACTTCAGAAATTCTGAATGAATAAATAAAGTGGTCATATATATATATATATATATATATGTCCTAGTTTGAACTTGCCGCTTGCTAGCAACTGCTTTCTCCTAAAGCTTTGCGTTTAAAGACCTAATAAAATATTTCACCTCAAGTCAATATTTCATGTCTAATTATTAACTTATGTAGGTTTTTATTCACACAAACAAGCTCAACTGTACTTGCCACGTGAGAACAAACCCTGTCAACAAAGCTCAAACGTGAGGCCGTCACTAAAAATATATATGGCATCTTTCTTACTATTTCACTAGTTTCGGAGATCAAGCCTTTACTGTCCAAAGTGCCTTTGTTTTCTCTCAGTCTGTCTTATTTTACGATGCCACAGAGACATTACCCAGGAACAGTGTGTATGCATGGATGCCAGTGAAATCCATGGCAGCTGTTTATGTAGATACACACCAGAAACTCCACATAAACAGGTAAGTGCAAAGTGTGAGTCAGATGTAATACTAATGGTGTGTGTGTGTGTGTGTGTGTGTGTGTGTGTGTGTGTGTGTGTGTGTGTGTCAGGTTTACTTGAGAAATCTGAACTCAAGAGGCAGGGGAGGTAAACTGATATGGTGATGTTAAAACCTAGCCAGATTTTGTTTCCCATAAACAAAGGGGTTTTCAGATGTCTTTCAAGGGCCGTGCAAACGCTGATGTCTTCCAGACTTTCTCCAAAGTCACCATAGGTTGGCGGATATGTGCTCACTCCTGTTTATAATGCACGCTCGGAGGGTGTTTACAGTCAAAATGATAACACATCCATTGCTCAAACAATCTATAAAGACAAAAGACTACTTCAAAATTAGTACCGTATAAATATGCAACTCACGTATTGCTCTGTTCTGGAAATATCAGCAATCTTGGAACAACGCATGGCTAATCAAAACAGGGAACGGAAATAAACTGTTATGTAATGTGTTTTGTTTTTGTCATAATCATTGCCACAAATTGATCAACGCATGCACACAAACCTGAAAAGCGCAGTTTGCGCTTGATTGGCTTTTTTAAAGGTACCACATTTCTAAGATCATTACAGATTAGATGGAGAAAGTTTTGTTAATAGTTGCTCTTCTTTTAAAAAAAAAAACTAGCGTATTACTTCAAAAGACATACACATTCAGGCAATAAAAATATAGAAATTTACTGAAGCGCAAAATGAACAAATAAAACCTTTACATGTGTAGAATTGAGTTTATTAAAAGTCATATGAAATATGGTAAAAGACCCAAGAGCCTTCGTGGCCAAAGAGCCCTGTATTCTTAGCAACTGCCCTGTTCACAAGATTAAACAAATAAAGACGCACAAAGTTCCTTGGAAAAAAGTGCGGACGGATATTTTTTAGCATGCTCAGTAACTGTACATCATACGCCAGATTTCATCTTTCCTCTTGACTCAGGCTTAAACACAGCTCATCAGCATTACATCCGCATTGCCTGTACATGAACAACTGACATGACTACAAATAATCTGACTGTAAATTAGTTTACACCATATAATGTTTGGATACACATCTGAGGTATTAGGGCAGATCTTTCTGGGGATTATGTAGGCAGGACTCTGAGAGGGAGTGAAGAACTGACTGATGAAAAAGAATGAAATGGATTCACATACTAAAGCCTTTTTTGTGGTTTGTGCGTCCTGCTGTGAAAGTAAAAGTCGAGGGTTGTTTACCTCAGAGCTGAGGCAATCCTGGAAACATTCGCACTGCGGAGAGTCTTTTGGATTTAAAAAGTGCCTTGACCTTAGATAACCGTACTGTTTCTAAATGCTGCTTCACAACGGCTTTAAGCCAAACTTGAAGCAAGAGTTAATATAAAGAAACATACAATTACACAAATTATTTTCATTGGCAGACAAGAAATATACAAACGAACTCCCCTTTTTTTTTTACTTTTCAATATTAGTTTCATGTTTATAAAACTGTTGTACGGCAGTTTCAGACCTCCAGCCGGCACTATGTAGAATAACTATGGAGGAAAAAATTGTGTTTTGAGAGGCTTTTCCAAAAAGTAATTTAATCGCCTGTTCTGGTGAACGATTACAGTTAAAATACCAGTTTGGATAAAATCAGTTAAATAAATAAAGAATTAGTAAATAGAAATACAGTTGCATAAAATCATATAGAATACGTTATTATACTGACTGTTACGTACTCGTACGTAGTTTAGTGTTGCAATATGGACATGTGGGTGTGTTGTTGTTGTGTGTGTTTCAGGTGTCCGTTGGATCAGTCTACTGCCAATCTTCATGACGGGCGATGACGTTTCGGTTCATCTCTGCCAATCACATCTTACTGCTGCAGTTAAATACCGTGATTACTCCAATGTCGGACAGCTGTGTGCTCACTTTGTCTGTTGCGCTTGTTTGACTTGTTGTCACTGATTTCTGTGTGTTTAACATTCGAGTTCTGTTTATTGTTGCATATAGTGTTTTGAAATTATACTGTTCAGCCTGATCATCTTACACGGAGTGTGTAAAAGCGGGAAGAGAGAGCAGGTTAGTAGGTCGCGCGACATACACTTTGCACTTAGGATATTTATGATTGTTAGACACACTAGTTTAGGAGAGTGCCCAATTTGTAAGTTTTGTTATTTAGTTAGTATAGTTTAATCAGAGCGTCTTGACGCCGAAGACTTTTCTTTTCTACATTTTTTGTTTGGTAGTTAGATTAGTTGAATTAACTTTAGTTAGTTTGTTTTGTTTTATTGATTTCTTTGATTTGGCATCTCTCGTGCTCGCCTTCCCACCTTGGGGTTTTTGGTTGTGTTTAAATGTTTATTTTGTTTGTTGTTGTCAATCATTGTTTGTACATATTGTAAATATTATTTTCTTCAATCATTTATTATGGCCTTGAGGATTAATAAATCCCTTTGAGCGGAATTTGAAGAGTACGGTTTTCTTTTCTTGCTCTGTCCTGCGCTTTGAGGTACACACACACCATTTTTAAAAAGTGTTATTCCCTTATTCTCTAGACAATATTAAAAGGGACGTAACATTTATGGGGGCTCGTCCGGGAGCCAAACAGTTGGATTTTTCCCGGTCAATGATAATTATAGTGTGTGTATTTCTTTATGCGGGATTTTGCAAGGAAACGTTTGGTTGCATTGTAAACGGAGATAGTGACAGTAACGTGAAAGTTGAAATCATGAGTACACCTGATTTTGATCTGCAGTCGTTTATTAATACACCAACGTTAGATACATTGAACAAGTGCAGAAAGGATGATTTGTTAAAAATCGCTGACCACTATGGAATCTCTGTGGTGAGACAAGCATTAAAGGCAACAATTAAAGCTGCTATTCATCAGGGGCTGGTTGAACTTCATGTGCTTGAGTTGACAGATGCGGATGGTGTGGAGGCTGGCCGGTCGGCAGTGGAGACGTGTTCAAAAAGCCCTGGTACAGTGGAGAAGGTGCGGAGCGAGGCTGCCGAGGTGGAGGTCGGGGCCGAGACTAAGGCTGCCATGCCGCCCTTTTCTCCCTTTTCTCCGCTTTCCGGTGGTGCTAGTGGCGATGTGCGACTGAAGGTCCGACTCGCCCGAATGCAGATGGAAATGCAGGACCGGGCAGAGACACGTAAGGCCGACATGGAAATGCGTCTTAAGATACGCAGTTTAGAGATTGAGGCTGAAACACAGGTAAAATTGAGAGAACTTGAGTTGGAGTCAAGGAGAGTTGTCTCTGACTCGGTTATGTCCAATCCTGTGGTTACCTCACAAGTTGCAAGTGATGTTTCAACAGCTGTCTTTGATGTTAGTAAGCACATATCTTTGGTGCCTCACTTCAGAGAATCCGAGGTGGATACCTATTTTTCAGCATTTGAACGTCTAGCATCCGCACTTAAATGGCCGAAAGAGGTATGGCCTCTTTTATTACAATGTAGGTTGGTCGGAAAAGCACAGGCGGTTATTTCAGCACTGCCGGTAGAGGATAGCTTGCACTATGACACAGTGAAGAACGCGATTCTCCGCGCTTATGAGCTTGTGCCCGAGGCTTATCGACAGAGATTTCGAAATCAGAAAAAAACAGCACAGCAAACGTTCGTAGAATTTGCCCGTGAGAAAGGAATTCTTTTCGATAAGTGGGTGGCCGCGAATAAGACGAAAGATTTTAATTCTCTGAGGGATTTGATGCTTTTGGAAGAGTTCAAGAATTGCTTACCTGAACGTGTGGTTACTTATTTAAACGAACAAAAGGTAACGAATTTGTCTCAGGCTGCAGTTTTGGCCGATGAATTTGTTTTAACTCACAAGAGTGTATTTGTTTCGACTCGTGCTGACAAAATACTGTCTTTGCCTGCACCACAAAATTTGAGTCCCCGTTTTAAGGGTAATATATCACAGCCGAAAGAAACAAGAGAATGCTTTTATTGTCATAAAACGGGACACGTAATTGCTGATTGTCTAATTTTAAAACGAAAACAACCTGGACCACCAAAACCAGTTGGTTTTGTGAGAACAATGCCCGTGCGCTGTGATCATGTGTCGAAAACGGATGAGTTTGATGAGAGATTTAAACCATTCATGATGAAAGGTTTACTGTCCATAGATGGTAGACCTGAGGAACAAAAAGAGATCCAGATTTTACGAGACACTGGGGCAATTCAGTCGTTTATTGTCTCTGAGGTCCTTCCATTATCAGAACGGACATCGTGTGGTTCAAGTGTACTAGTTCAGGGTATTGGAATGGACATTATAAAGGTTCCGCTACATCGTGTTCATTTACAGTGCGAGTTGATTTCAGGATTTGTTAAGGTTGCAGTACGTCCTGCCCTTCCTGTGAAAGGGGTTACGTTGATCCTTGGCAACGATTTGGCTGGAGGAAAGGTGACGCCTGTTGTAGAAGTGGTTGACAAGCCTGACTTTGTCAACGCTAATGATATTGCTGATACTTTTCCGGATGTGTTTCCCGCAAATGTTGTGACGCGTGCGCAAAAGCGAAGAATAGGCAACGACATTACGTTAAATGATTCATTCATGATGCCACTCTTTGCTGAAGAGAACTCTTCATCTGAGTTGCAGTCTTCTAAGGTCGTGAAACCAGATCAAGGGGTTGATGAGGTTGTAACTGATTTAGAAGTGTTGACAGTACCAATAACACGTGAACGGATGGTAGCATCACAGCGAGATGATCCTTCTTTGATTAAGCTTTTCTCTGCTGCTGAGCATCCAAAATCTGTAAAAGATCGAAAAGCTGAATATGTGATAGACAATGAGTTACTGTTACGTAAGTGGAGACCTGTCGCTGGTATAGATAATGAGTGGGATGTTACCTGTCAAATTGTGTTACCCACTGCTTACAGACAGCAAGTCTTAAGTTTGGCTCATGATCATCCGATGTCAGGTCATCTAGGAATTACGAAAACATATGATCGTATATTGAAACATTTCTTTTGGCCTGGTCTGAAGAAAGATGTCTGTCAGTATTGTAACACTTGTCATGTGTGTCAGGTAACGGGAAAACCAAATCAAAAGATCCCACCAGCTCCATTGATTCCGATCCCAGTAATAGGAGAGCCTTTTGAGCATGTCATTTTAGATTGTGTCGGCCCTTTACCAAAGACCAAATCAGGAAATCAGTTTTTGCTAACAATTATGTGCTCCGCAACACGATATCCAGAAGCAATTCCATTGAGGAAAATTACTTCTGTTACAATTGTAAAGGCATTAATTAAATTCTTTTCCACATTTGGATTGCCAAAAATTGTACAGACGGACCAGGGAACGAATTTTCTCTCCAGACTGTTCAGACAGGTGTTAAAAACCTTGGAAATATCACACAGAGTTTCGAGTCCGTACCATCCCGAAAGCCAAGGGGCAATTGAACGTTTTCACCAAACGTTAAAATCAATGCTGCGCAAATACTGTTTAAGCTCCGGTAAAGAGTGGGATGAGGGAGTTCCGTTAGTCTTATTTGGTGTTCGCGAAACAGTTCAAGAGTCTCTTTGTTTTAGTCCTGCAGATCTAGTGTTCGGACATACCGTGCGTGGTCCACTCAAAGTTTTAAAAGAGGGGATGTTGCGTGAGGATGCCGCACCTAAGGAAAATATACTGGATTATGTTTGCCGATTCCGAGAGCGCTTGCATACTGCCTGTACGTTTGCAAAAGAACATCTGGCTGCAGCTCAGAGGAGCATGAAAAAGCATTTCGACATAAAGTCTGTTATTCGTGAGATTACTGAAGACAAAGTATTGATACTTCTACCAATTCCTGGTTCTGCTCTGTCTGCCCGATTTGTTGGTCCATACGTGGTATCGAAAAAGTTGAGTGAGACAGATTATGTTGTGCATACTCCAGATCGTAAACGGAAATTTCGAACATGTCATGTAAATATGTTAAAGTTGTATCGTTCCAGAAAATCATCTGAAAGAATTGAGGAAATGGATATTCTGAAATCTAATTCTGTTGCTACGTCTGTTGCAGTTGTTTCAGCACCCACTGCCGAGGATTGCGAGGTGATATCGCCATCTGCTGGTGAGTCGTTTGTTGATGGCGTTTCCCTTCGTAATGCTCATGGGTGTGCCAGACTGTCTAATTCTGAAATACTACAGTCATTAGCACCGTTTCTGTCTGATTTGTCCAAAGCCCAGAAGCAGGATGTTATAAAAGTAATTCGTGATTTTCCTATGCTGTTTGGTGATATTCCATCCCAAACGACTGTGTTACAACATGACATTCAGATCACATGTGATTTTCCAATCAAACAACACGCTTACCGAGTAAATGGTACCAAACGATCAGTGATGAAAACAGAAGTTGAGTACTTGCTAAAAAACGATCTAGCTGAACCCAGTTTCAGCCCATGGAGTTCGCCGTGTCTTCTTGTCTCAAAACCAGATGGTACATTTCGATTCTGTACAGACTATAGAAAAGTAAACTCTGTTACTGTTCCGGACAGTTATCCTCTACCTAGGATGGAGGACTGTATAGACAACTTGGGTTCCGCAAGATTCGTAACCAAATTAGATCTACTTAAAGGTTACTGGCAGGTCCCTCTTACACCACGCGCTGCAGAGATATCCGCTTTCGTAACTCCTGATAATTTTCTACAGTACAAGGTAATGGCGTTCGGATTGCGAAACGCTCCGGCAACATTTCAGCGTCTTGTCAATATTGTGTTATCAGGAGTACCGAATTGTAATGCTTACCTTGATGACCTGGTGATATATTCCTCCGACTGGCATGAACATTTGTCCCTCCTGAGAACCGTATTCAAACGTTTAGCAAGTGCGTCCTTAACTATAAATCTAGCAAAATGTGAGTTTGGGAAAGCAACAATTACATATCTAGGTAAGGTAGTCGGACAGGGTCAAGTCCGGCCGGTGGGTGCAAAAGTTTCCGCTATTGTCGATTTCCCTGTGCCCACCACACGACGAGAGTTACGTCGTTTCCTAGGCATGGCTGGGTATTATAGGAATTTTTGCCGAAACTTCTCAACTGTTGTACATTCCCTTACCAATCTATTAAGTCCTGCAACTGATTTCATATGGTCAGAATCATGCCAACATGCTTTTAATAGTGTAAAGAACCTATTAAGTAGTGCACCTGTCTTAGCTGCTCCGGATTTCTCGCGTCCATTTAAGCTTGAAGTGGATGCGAGTGCATTGGGTGCTGGTGCCGTACTACTTCAGGAAGATGACATTTGTCTAGATCATCCAGTTTGTTATTTTTCGCGAAAATTTAACAAGCACCAGATAAATTACTCTACAATAGAGAAGGAAGCCCTTGGACTTCTTCTAGCATTAGAGTTCTTTGAGGTTTATGTCGGTTCTTCTGCTTTACCTGTTACGGTATATACTGATCATAACCCGTTAGTATTTTTGTCGAGAATGTATAATCATAACCAACGACTCATGCGTTGGTCATTGTTTATGCAGAACTACAACCTCAACATTAAACATAAGAAGGGTTCTGAAAATGTTGTTGCTGACGCCTTGTCGAGAGCATAGTATATAGCTAACTGAAAGATATATATATATATATATATATATATATATATATATATATATATATATGTGTGTATGTTTATTTTTTTTTTGGTATGTCTACGTGTAATGTTTTGTCTTTAAAAGTAATTTAAAATCTTTAAGGGGGGAAGTGTTACGTACTCGTACGTAGTTTAGTGTTGCAATATGGACATGTGGGTGTGTTGTTGTTGTGTGTGTTTCAGGTGTCCGTTGGATCAGTCTACTGCCAATCTTCATGACGGGCGATGACGTTTCGGTTCATCTCTGCCAATCACATCTTACTGCTGCAGTTAAATACCGTGATTACTCCAATGTCGGACAGCTGTGTGCTCACTTTGTCTGTTGCGCTTGTTTGACTTGTTGTCACTGATTTCTGTGTGTTTAACATTCGAGTTCTGTTTATTGTTGCATATAGTGTTTTGAAATTATACTGTTCAGCCTGATCATCTTACACGGAGTGTGTAAAAGCGGGAAGAGAGAGCAGGTTAGTAGGTCGCGCGACATACACTTTGCACTTAGGATATTTATGATTGTTAGACACACTAGTTTAGGAGAGTGCCCAATTTGTAAGTTTTGTTATTTAGTTAGTATAGTTTAATCAGAGCGTCTTGACGCCGAAGACTTTTCTTTTCTACATTTTTTGTTTGGTAGTTAGATTAGTTGAATTAACTTTAGTTAGTTTGTTTTGTTTTATTGATTTCTTTGATTTGGCATCTCTCGTGCTCGCCTTCCCACCTTGGGGTTTTTGGTTGTGTTTAAATGTTTATTTTGTTTGTTGTTGTCAATCATTGTTTGTACATATTGTAAATATTATTTTCTTCAATCATTTATTATGGCCTTGAGGATTAATAAATCCCTTTGAGCGGAATTTGAAGAGTACGGTTTTCTTTTCTTGCTCTGTCCTGCGCTTTGAGGTACACACACACCATTTTTAAAAAGTGTTATTCCCTTATTCTCTAGACAATATTAAAAGGGACGTAACACTGACCAATTCAGGTTTATTTCTAAGTTTCCGACCTACTTTAACTAATAGCCCAGCTGGAAAGAAAAGCCTTCATAAACACTTCATTCAGAAAAAAAAAAAAAGACATATCTGAATTACCTTAGCCCAATTTATAGTAGTTTTGCCAATGTGTTAAACCGAATCCGTTGAATCCAACTACCTTCACAATCTTCACAAAAAGGTACAGGCACAGTGCGGTGTAGGTCAACTCTTTCCCAGAAGTCTTTGCTCCGTACTCTAATCCAGTGAAGTCTAATTGAGGCTAAAAACGTAGTAACATTGACACTACATTCCATTCTTTGCACAGAAAACATCTGATGCACATGTAAACAAGGATTTGCATTGAATCGCAGTGTTTAAGTTACAAATAAACAATATGTTTTGAGTCTGCAATTGGAACTGAATTCGAATTAACAGCAATCTGGGACTGTAAACACGGTCATTGTTCCCTGTTACATCTAATTAATATTGTTCACAGAACCCATCTGTTATTAACTCAAATGCAGTCTTCATGTCCACTTTATTTATATTTGGTTAGGATGTGGACACGGCATTGAGCCCAGGCAGATTAGACTATTGCTCTCCTCATCAATTTAACAATGATTAAAGCCTAGTATATAAGCAATTATCAATTGGGAAAGACAGTCCAAGTCTGAATGCTTAATTTTGCAATACCAAGCCCTATTGGAATAGCCATATTGGTCCTATAGGTAATTTCCATGCAATCTCCAAGCAATCACATCATTACCACATGACACAAGCTGATTGTCCTCGGCTGATCCTGCAGACAAGTAGATTGCTTGCTCAACGTTTAAATAGTAGAGTTCCTCTGAACCCCTCCTCCTCCCCAGCTCCACCTGCCTAGATTATGATTGATTTTATGTCCATAATGGGAGGTATGGGAAGACTTTTTTTTTTTTTTTTTGACGTCAAACATTTAGATTTATGTTAATTTACATTAGAATAATATGTTATGCTCCAATTTCCTGCCATTTGAAATAATATACATATGTAGTGCATAAATACCCTCTTCTCAACCCCCACATACATTGAGTATTTGTCCCTGTGTTCAAGGTACTGGAAAAAGTCTTGCATGCCATAACACTTTTGTGTAATATCATGCTAGGTTTTTTTAGTTACAATGTACTGGCCATATCTATGGCCCATGTTGTTACTCTACCCACTTAAAGGTTTCATGTAACCCTGACCAGGTATCCAGCAAAGAGGTTTTCTTTAATAAACCGCAGCTACATACTAAGTTTTGTATGTGTATAAATTCCAAGGAAACCATAGTTGAGTGTTATTACTTAGAAAGATTCGGATCAACTGCTGGGAATGTAAAAACAAACACTGGTTCATTTGAACACATTTGCCTAGTGCTGAAAATCCCTGTGGTGGAGCCATGATAGCTCTGAATGACTGTCAGACTAAATGAGTTTATCAATATTATTTTTATTGTTTTAACATTGATATAAATGCAGAGTAGTTTTTTTTTTTTTTGTACAGTTTTAAAATAAGTCATAATAAACATATAAACAAGAAATATTCATGATTCGGCAGAATTTCAGTCACTTTGCCATATGTCAAGTCAAGTCAAGTCACCTTTATTTATATAGCGCTTTTTACAATACAAATTGTTTCAAAGCAGCTTTACAGAGATAACAGGAAAACAATGTTGTAATAGTATTGTTAAATTCAAAATTAAATGTTAAATGTCCCCAACTAAGCAAGCCAAAAGCCAATGGCGACAAAAGCGAAGAGATATGTAAAATTTGCAACATTAATGTTGACGAGAAAGGTCAAAAGGTTAAATTCACTTGTTTCTATTGAAGAAAAAGATGCTCTGCCAACATTAAAGCCAAAGCAAAACATTTTCCAATGAAAATTTTTACTCAAATTTGTATGCTTACAAATTATACATGTTATAAAACAATGCAAAATAAAAGCTTTTTGTTTTAGACCTCTGAACCTCAAAAAGTAATGTAACAGTTACTTTTTATATATGGTCTTTTTTTAAATTAAGAGATCATTTATAATACATATTGATTTGTCTCCACTCTGCTGCATGTAGCGAAATCTGATATAATGACAAAAACACAATTAATGAGCAGTGCCCCAGCTTCATTAGTTTTCTAATTAATGGACACTCATGATCATAGTTAATCAGTTTAACAGTCTATAATGAGCAATCACTAAGGAAAAATCAGCTGCGTACATTCTCCAGTGTTTATTTAATTTAACGGGCTAATTAATGATCTTTTTTGATATCTCAAACACAAACACATACAATTTAATTAATCGCCTTAATTAAACTATCTTCTTGCGCAAGTCTTAAACATTAGGCTGGTTTTTAACAGCAACAACATGTCCAATATGTGCAGAAAAAAAAAATACAAATGTAGATAAAATAGTTGACTTCACTGACAAAATATAAATGCAATTTAAAAGACCAACAAAAAAAATGTGAATGTTAGATGCATTAAAATACCATCAATAATTATAAAAAAAAGTGGATGCACTTTAACACAAATAACTTAAGGAAAAGGAAAAATATAGATACACTCGTTGACCTTGCTAAGAAACAAGTCAGTTGTTGGACATCTCAACCATTGTAACCCATCTTCATTATTACAGTAAATGTAAAGTTCTAATATCTGTTCAATCGTCAATTGTCTAGGTTCTACTTTCCCAGTCCCAGCTCTTGCTTTCCACCATTTGCCAGCAAAAGATGATTATATCTCCTCCCTAATCAGAAGGCATTAGTTCGATATGCCACAGCGAGGATGTATCCAGCTAATTTCCGCTTCAGAAGACACGATTCCATTTGGAAAACATGGAGCAAAACCGCTAATCATCAGACGAGAAAGAGCCAGAATTCTCAGAGCCTCGCCGGTCCGACCGAAGCCTCCCAGATGGTCCTGGGAGTTAATGTTAATCTAATCAACAAACAATTAAGCTCAAAGGCTTGCATGGCAACTCCATTTACAGCTGCTGAGATGCTCGCCTGTTTATAGAATGGCGTAACATCAATTAAATCTATTCAACAGTTACGAGTCCAAAAATAAACCAGCACAGCGAGTGGATGGACGTGTAAGCTTTGAGCTCCTACGAACTTAAGAAATTTTTTTTGATTATATCCTCAATAACTGTCTATTCATTAATGTAAAATCCTAATTACTAATGTTAGAAATGCACATATTGGATATTCATATGTGGTGATAAGTTTTATCTCACAGAAACATCCCCATTTAACCTTGAATATGCCACGTTAAATTAATTAAAATCATCATATGCTGTGTAACAACAGAGACATTGATGAAAGAACAGAAAATACTGACAAAGCTCTGTGATTTCTCAATTAAATTTTATTTTACATTTTTTTTTAAATAGCTAAATAGATGTTAGAATTGGACCATGTGTGTATTCACTGCTTTTAGATGTGTTGCTGTCATAAAATTATATTATAAAAAAAAAAATAAAAAAAAATTCAGCATGAAATTGCAAAAGCAACCTTTTTTGGGGGATATTCTCATACATTTTGCACAATAACACCCGGAATGTGTATTAAGAAAGTAAATAGGCTCAATACTGATTCATGAGAGCAAAACTTTGTATTATTATTATGATTATTAAACAAATTCAAAAGGATTTCAAAAACATTTTTGTCCTCCAAGAATATTTTTGAAACTGGTAGCTCTGCATTTATTATTGAGCTGTTTAGAGAGTCTTTTGTATACAGATGAGTGTCACTTTGACTGCAGAAGTTCACGGTTAATGAGAGTTAGGAACATGACTTAGAATTACCATAATGAATTCAGATATCATGCCAACTTTCCAGTTTCATCAGAATCTTGGTCAGACATCGAATGCAGAGACGGAAAATCTTTGGCCTGACAGTACCGGTGCCACATGTCTTAAATGACAAGAATGACAAGAATCTGAGCAAAGCCTCCAAATACTCACTGTAACTAGGATCCTACTTTATTATTACTGCACCTGGAAACACCAATTTATGCTAGTTACGAAATCAATAGTTTACCATTTTTGACTGTCAACAAGATCCAGAAAATTAGCAAGGATGCTAACTGAGGGTGAGCGATCAAGATTAGCCTACTGTGATAAATATTGACTAGATTAAAATTCGTTTGAAAGCTCTACTCATAAACTGTAACCTGGGTCGTATTTCCCAAAAGCATCGTTAGCCAACTATGGACGTAATTTGAATTGTGTTTGGAACAAATGATCTTGCGACCATAGTTGGCTTTGTGGAAATGCACCCCAGATTAGCCAGAGAGAATTTTCTATTCTGGTCCAAGCTGGTTTACACTGACAATTGCTGGTGTGCTTAAGTCTTGCTAGTTCAGCAAGATAAGAATCCTGGAGTGTGTTTCCCGTAAGTATCGGTAACGGCAAATCTGTGTTTTTCGAAACAAGAGTTCCAACAAACATTTGCAAACTGCATCATAAACGTGTGTGGTTGGACCTACAGCTCTCAGCCATATTTAAAATCTATATTAAAAGGTCTTGCAACTGTTTAGTGGAGTCTGAGAACGGGGTCAGTCGGACCATGAGTCTCAAAGCGATATCATCAACTCATAATATCTCACCTCTAATTTGTTTTTTACACCAGCAGTGGAGTGAGCATATGTTTATTTATTCTACAGCAACTTAGGATGGTATATGGGACTCTGATTATTTTCTGGCATTTTCATCATTATTAGGAAAGCCACACAGTGAGGGCTCTTGGGAAATGGAGTAAGGCACCAGAGTAGTGTGTGTTAAATATAATGGCTTTTGCCCTCAGGCTGCTGCCCACAAGAGACTGCCAAAGGAGCCAGCTAATGGCAGTAGCATTAAACCTGACCATATCTGGCTTCTGCAAACAGGCATGTATATTATGCTCTGAGCCAAAAGATGTCATACTGCCCTGAAACTTTTCAAAGTGTTTAAAATATGATCTGTGTGTAATATATGATGAAAAAGACCCAGAAGAATTGTTGTGAAACCAGATGAAACCATTTGTCCCATATCATAAGTTGGGAAGAAAAATCCCCCCCAAAAATAAGTCTCACGCATTGGCCGTTAGACACACGCAATTCAACCAGTTCACACCACGCAATTCAATTTTGATTTCGCAATTGTATTTCTAACGCTGAAAAGGCAATGCCAACCAAGTTGTCCTGCAAGCTTTATATATAACGTTGTATACGAGGCGCAGGCACACAAAGTGAAGTTTCCTGCCGTCAGCACGTATCTCGGCCAGATCGCGTTCGTTACTAGGCAACATAGATGCGCGAACACACGGAAGTTGACGGAACATTCTCGGTCACCGTACGTTTGTTACTAGGCAACATAGATGCGCGAACACACGGAAGTTGACGGAACATTCTCGGTCACCGTACGTTTGTTACTAGGCAACATAGATGCGCGAACACACGGAAGTTGACGGAACATTCTCGGTCACCGTACGTTTGTTACTAGGCAACATAGATGCGCGAACACACGGAAGTTGACGGAACATTCTCGGTCACCGTACGTTTGTTACTAGGCAACATAGATGCGAGAACACACAGAACATTCTCGGCCACCGTACGTTTGTTAATAGGCAACATTGATGCGCGAACACACAGAAGTTGACGGAACATTCTCGGTCACCGTATGTTTGTTACTAGGCAACATAGATGTGCGAACACACGGAAGTTGACGGAACATTCTCGGTCACCGTACGTTTGTTACTAGGCAACATAGATGCGCGAACACACGGAAGTTGACGGAACATTCTCGGTCACCGTACGTTTGTTAATAGGCAACATAGATGCGCGAACACACGGAAGTTGACGGAATATTCTCGGTCATCGTACGTTTGTTACTAGGCAACATAGATGCGAGAACACACAGAATATTCTCGGGCACCGTACGTTTGTTACTAGGTAACCAACAACATCACGCGAACACACGTTGTGGTGGAGAAGGTAAGTTGGAAGAAAGCTTGTCAAACATTTTTAGGCTAGAACATTTAATTTATAGCCCATTGTATACATTATTATTGATGCAGTCAAAAACTCTACAACTACTTTGCAACCAGGCCAGAAACTTTGGCTCAGTTTGGCAAGCTTACGTTATCTGAAACTAAGGGAAATGTTAGTGGGTATGGGAAGGAATGAAGATGTATTTCTTAATTTTATTATAAATTATATATTATACTGTATTAATAGTCTTTCTAGTTACATTAAGGCTACATGTATTAAAGCAGAGTGCTCTGGGTAATAATTTACATCCTGTCAAAACATACATTAATCATTGCCATTGCATTTGTATTTTTCAAAGATGGGAAAAAGCAGAGATATTTTATCATTCTGGGCATCAAAGGTTAAGTCCCCTAAAAAGATTGCCAGATGAGAGGAGGAGGTGGTGGCAGAGGTGGAGAAGACACCAAGTTAGACCGTAGGAGAGACAGTGGAAGAGAGCACACAGGACACAGTGGAATATGTCCATTTGTTCACAATGTCCCAGCACACAATAAATCATTATACCATTTCGACTGGACACATTCAAAATACAAAAAGATTTGTTTTTCCAAACTGTTTGGAGCAATTTGTTATATTTTTGTATATCTGTAATTTTGAAATATAACATTAAAGAGTATATTTGATGAATTTCTCTGTCATTTATCAGATTTACCAATTGTTATAATTTCAATTTGTGCTTAATTATGAACAATGGGTAAAATTGGGGGGCGGGGCTCCATTAGGGCTCCTCCCCTAACCACATGTGATCTCACTCCAAGCTTTTGATAAAACTTGAGAACCCTGGTTGAACACAAACTTGAGAACCCTGGTTGAACACATAATAATTATTGTTATTTTTTGTTTGAGATTATATATATATATAATGTGTATATATATAATGTGTGTGTGTGTGTGTACATGTAATGCAGTAACATTTGCATTTCTCCAGGATGCATAAATATCTAGTTCAGTCATGAAATTCTAGAAGACACAAGCTGATGGACCTTTATATGAAATCTCCAAGCAATCACATCGCTACCACATGCCACAAGCTGATTGGCCTCTGCTGATCCTGCAGCCAATGATATTGCTTGCTCAACATTTAAATAGCCTGGTTCAGTGTTTGCTGTAAGCTAGTCATGCAGCGCTATCACCAGAGTTCCTCTGAACCCCTCCACCTCCCCAGCTCCACCTGCCTAGATCTGCTATAGATTTATGTGTATTTATGCAACAGCAGAAACAGCAGATCTTACATGCAAACAGCAGAGTGTCTGTGTATCTATTAGCAGCAGCAAGTCCATACTTGCTCTGCAGCAGCAGCGTATCAGATCTAGTCTGGCCAAGACCAAATACATTAACATTGCCATGTGCACTAACATGCTAAAACTATGAGAGTTGTAATGATTGAGCATGTTTTAATCAATTATGCCTTATATGTTGTTTATTTTCAATTAATTCATTTTTTATTCATGACATCATTTGCTATTTAGACTTTTGTGAATTTTTTTTTATTTGATTTAAAGAACTTTCTGTAAAGACAGATAGTCATAACGAGAATGAACCATTCATCAGACATCAGAGATCTTTGACAGATGGCATCTGGTTCCAAATGTCTATCCAGATGTTCATGAATACATGCTCTGCTCCAGTGTGATGACTAAGAACTAACTGCTTTATTGATGCAGAAATGTCACTGTTTACTCAGTAGAGATGTGATTTACACACAGAATAGGGAGCTGAAAAATTGAGGGTGTTTTGCTAGCAGCAGCATCTTGAGAACCTGTCAAACCCTTCGGAGCAGCAGGTGAGGTAGCGGCACTAGGTACTGTGTGCCTGAAATGATGTACAGTCACAGAGGAAATCTGTAGAAATGGGAGGTATTGTTAGAAGATGTGGTGACCTAAAGCTCTTCGCAAGACTTGCAGACTTTGCTCTGATGCTGTCTTCTTTCAACTCGTAATAGCGTGGTAATGCACTGGCTGGAAGCTCAAAGGCGAATGATTCGCTTGCCTTGAGAGCAGCTGCCACAGAAATTGGGTGACTGTAAGGGGGGGCATGAAGCTTCAGGGGCCGGAAAACAAGAACTAAAGTGCTTCCAATTGGGGAACTGATCTTATAAATGTCTATGCGCTTGTGAGACTGTCATTTTAGACAAAAGATAACCAGTCATTATTTACCAAAGATAAATTTAATAATTTTCAAAGTACCATACTATGATCAAATAAATGTTGTTAACATGATTTAACTGATACACAAAGTTTCTGCTGCCACTAAGAACCTGAACATTTAGGAAATAATTAAGTTTTGATGTCGTCAAGTCATGGCAGTTTTTAAATAGTAAATATTTGTAAGTTGCAAAATATTTTTTAGGTTCTCTGGCCATCGATCAGGGGTGCATGCCGTGCCATGCCACCCTCCTCTGCCCGACCAACGGAACCAGGACTTCAGTCAAGTCAAGTCACCTTCATTTATATAGCGCTTTATACAATACAGAGAGTTTCAAAGCAGCTTTGCAGTGATAATAGGAAAATGATGCAACAAAGATTGTTTTGGAATCTTCTAGAATTTGGAATCTTTGGAATCTGTAGAAGAGGGTCGTTGTCAAGCTTAAGTTTTTAACTTATTCATTTCTGTTGTGAAAATCATTAGTTATCAACCTAGGAGCTGCTTACATTACACAATTTTCAACTGAAAACAGAAAACTTTTAATGCGTTCTGGCTGTTCATTTACACAAAAATTTTGGTGGCATGAGAATGAAAACTTTTTTCAAAAACTTTTTGAAAATTAGTTTTGTTATAATGTTATAAACCGTTACACCTGTGTAAAGTTCTAAAATGTGAATCTCTGAAAACTTTGACGGCATGCACGTGCGTATTACATGTTTAGTCTATAGGCATGCACATTTGAATGAGTATGTGCGTGGTCGCATAGTCTATCTTTACAAAGTGACATTGCCAATTACCTTTCTGGCACCGCGCCACCCCCTCTACCCGCCTCGAGGTACCTGGACTTCGGCCTCTGTGCTGGGCCTGGCCACCCTGCGTTACCGTTGACAGGTGTACTTCCCCAGTCAAACTCTCCACCTGCCACTTTCCCCAGGGCGGGTCACACTAGGGGAGATCCACGAGGGCCCCCCTGAGCTTCACTCCAGAAGCGAGAGCCCTCCAAGGGAATCTCATTCATCCATTCATGCACGTCACTAATTAGATGACGAGGCATTGGGCTATTTTTTACACAGTGTTTTCTGAGTGATTTAATAGTGAATAGTGCACTAAATGGATGACTCGAGGCGTCCTAAAACGCTATCAATAAGACAGTTTGTGGCATATCGCCGCATTGTCCCTTTATCATGTCCCTCGCATGTACATGTCATGATTCTGGCTTCCACCGCTACATTTGGCACTAAGCGAGACATTGTCAAAGGCATTCGTAAGGTCAAGGAACAGAGCAGCCAATGGTGGGTTTCATCTTGTGCTCTTCTCAGGCATGGCCAGGGCATGCATCGCTGTCTGTTTGAAGGGCATGCAGGGGGACCTGGCTTGAGATCCTCCAGGCCAGGATTTTATGAAGAGCACGAGTCAGAATTGCTGTAATGAAGATTGGTCGAAAATCCCCTGGGTCTTGTGGAGTGTCCACTTTTGGTATAAACGTCACACAAGCATTGAAGGGAGGGTTTCCACAGCCACGATTAGATTGAACAGACTTGCCAGAAAGGGCTGATGTCAAGACAGAAACTCATTAACAGTGATTTTGTCCATTCCAATAGTGGAGTTCTTCAGTCCGTGTAATGCTTAAGTCACCGCACTTCAGAATAGTCACAGAATAGAGCGCATTTTCCTCTCCTGATTTTGTTCTTACTTCACTTTCCATCCTTGCTTCGAATCTTCAAGCCCAGAACTCCACTAGGCCGTCCACCTTCCGATTTGCCCCCAGGTATGCTTCCCACCATCGCCCTTCAAGACACATCTTTTCGACTTAACATAAACATAGCATACATTGCTCTTCTTGGGCTTGGTATTGAATGGGCGAATGGTTCTCAGTTGGTGGTGAGTGGATCGTCTTTGAGCAGATTCAGGTTCCTGTGTCATTTCCTCAGAAGCAGACCACTGTGAGGCAGGCGGTGACTGTTGTTGGACAGCTTCTTCGGCATCCGTTTTAGTGTCTGCAACCGCTTCAGGGATTCCACCAATCAAGGATGAAACTGGGCTTGGAGGAGTGCTAGGTGTTCCCTTTTCTTCATCCCCTCCCTCCAGGTGGTGTTTGATTGTTGTATTAGCCTCAAATCTTCTTAATTTCTACAAATTTTCCTTCCTCCTTTCCATCAAGGCTGCGATCCTCTCGGTATTTAGTTCCTCCAACATCCATGCGATGTTTCCACCAGGCTTCTGATGGTGGGGAAATACCTCCTACAGTCTTCACATGCAAACTGTTCTTCCAAACAGAACATTGATCCTTGACTGCACTTGTGTCAGCGCATCTCTTTGCTGCTGAGATGGTGACCAGAGGTTCCAGGTTTCAATCTACAAGTGTTTTCTGTATCCAGCTATTTATTCCTGGCAGGGGTGGTTGGCCCCCACCGGGGGTGGCCCAGGTCTTAGCTCAGATGGGGCCGAGAGAGAGTCATTGTTATTCCCGTCATTTACCTGCGTTTTGTTGAATTTCTTCACTTTGACATTTACAGCACTGAGCAGAAATCACACTGCATCAACACCCTTCGTCATGCTTTGTTTTGACGAACCTGTGCTGTGTTTCTGCCATTTCTAAACAACACAAGTCGCTTGATCCATTCAGATTTTACTAAATTTAGTTTTATCTAGTCGTATGATATGGGAACATTACATGTTTTATGGTGAATCTTGCTGAAAACAGCCACAACCATGTTTATACACGATGAGGTAAATTGGAAAACACGAATACACACAACCACAAGCTTTTCAATACAGCACCAACACCTGTAGTAATTTACCTTGCAGCTAATAGGCAAGAAGTACGGTGTTTTGGCAGAAATGTAGGCTATTTATTAACATTTTTGCTATTATGACTTACATTAAATGCTGTGGTATATAAATCCCTTTTATATAGGCTGTTTACATATTTTCTACATGCGTTTGCAATATTTTATTAATACAAATTCTATAAAAAAATTTGAATTGCCTGTGTCTACCATGATCTTACAGTTAAACAAAACTACAGTTAAACTCTGGATTCTATCCAAGAACGATGGTAAATTTAATTAGGGCAATGAAAGGATAATTTAACACAAAAGGTTTAAAGGGGAACAAGGCAACTCTAGCCATTTCTTCGCATTTTTTCACTTTTGTTTTCGCGTGTTTTCTCAACGAGCTCCCCCTACAGCTGTGTGGCGTATATTTCACAACACTGTAGTAAAAAAAATCTCACTTGCGGCGCCCTCCTCCCTCTTTCTACCCTTTCTAAATGTGCGTTTGTTATTATGGGAGCTGGCCAACTTTATCGTGCTGAGCTATGTCTACCGAGATGTGTAATACATCATACACAGTGTCATATGGCGTGTGTGTTTATGTTGAATTGCCGATTCATTAACGGATTCATTAAGTCAAAATAGTTGCCGAGTTCCCCTTTAAAACCTGGATCGCATGAATTAAGGACAAAGTTTTTTTTTTCTCTTTGAATATGTTTTTGAACTTTTTAATAGTTCTAATGAATTTGTATTGAAGTAAAATGTGTACAAATTTGTAAAATAAGAACTTGAAGAAAGATAGAAATCAGTGTCTTACATAAATTAGGTGTTAACTCTTTACAAACGTTGTTTTTAAAGGGGTAGTTCAACTCAAAATGTCATAATTTATTCACCCTAATGTCATTTCAAACATGAATGACTTTCTTTCTTTCTTTGGAACATAAAAGAAAATCACAGGAGTCTTTTTTTTTTATTTTACTTAATTTTTATTTTAATAGCAGTAAATTTACTTTTCGCTAGCTCAAAATCTGTGTTTTACTGTCACTGCAAAGTGTATTTCTGTGACAAGTTTGTTAACTGCATTTGCAGTAAATTCAATCATTATTTGTCCCTGTCCTAGTTTTATTTATTCATTTATTTACTCTAATTTAAAGCCATAACCTTAGCAAAAAAAAAAAAAAAAAAACATTCATAGGGGAACTCGAGGGCCGGATGGCCTGAATTTGCCTAGGGCTGAATTTTAGCCTCAGTCCAGCCCTGGTTACAATCTCTATAAACAACTGGAAAAGTCATTGAATAGTCAAGGAAATTCCTTGGTCAAAAGGTGTGGAAACTCTGGATATGTGTCAAAGGCCTTAAGTAAACATTAAGTACTTTACACACCCGGTCATGACAAACGTTTTTAACTTGCGGTTCAGTGAGTAAGTCAAGAGCTGTCAGGGCTGCATTTCCAAAAAGCATCATAAGCATAAGTGGCAACTGCGTGAATCGTATTAAAATTAAGGCTTTTTCCCAAAAGATTCGTAGCATGTCAAGGCCCTTAAAGTGTCATTGAGGCTAATTTTTGCAGCATCCAAAAATAAGTTCGACTATTAAAGAAGGGTTCTCTAGATTTTTTCAAACGTGAATGCGTGAATGGTCCCTTAGAAGCTAAGATCCTCCAGGGAAAGATTCAAACCAACAGATTCAAACTCATGAATTTAAACAATTCATCAAAAATGACTGGTTTATAAGAGAACTTTGTTTGTCGCTTCTGCCTGCAACCAGCATTTGTAGCATTTGTAGATGCAGTCGTAAAATGCAATAAAGTTCTAATTAATAATATTTTAAAGTATTTTATTAAATGAAGATCAATTAATTTGATTTATATGCGCCAATTTAACAATACATTTGGTAAAATCATCAATATTTTTCTACATATATATTTACCAAAATACATAAAACTGGAATTTTTTTTTTTTTTTTTTACATTGAATCAATGTATTGAAAGAGACATTTTAAACACACTAAGGACGTTTTTTTGGTTCCCAGTCCCATTGTTTATCTACACTCTCTCATCACATGGTCAGATGTCTGGCCTGGTCGGCAGAGTTCTGCCATGCTCATGACATTGGTGTAAATATAAATGTGCTTTGTTAAACTGATGACCGTCTACATATGTCACAACTAATGCGCTCTGTAATTTTGTAAACACACTAATCAGCTATGGCTTTTAACAATCCCTCTAGGATTCAAACTCTGACAATAAAAGTCAAATTGAGTTGAGGCCATGAAGAATTTTCAAACAGACAGCGACCCCAAATGCATTTTCAGAATTAACATTGTTTCACACAATATGAGAATGCTGGTCTTCCAAAAATTAAGATGGTTGACAAAAGTTTTTGCCTGACCTCACTAATTTTCAAATCACCCTATAATCATTCATCATACTGGGCATCAAATGGAAACGTAACGCTAATTTGTCCATCCTAGCAGTCAACTGTGTATATATTTTATGTGATAATGATTTATGTCTCGAATGTTGAGTTATTCAATATTACTATTATTGTACTTGTACTTTCATATTTTCACTTTACATTTTTATTTGAGATTAATTGAATACTTTATCTAGAAATATTAAAAATGACTAAAACGACAGTTTTAATGAAATAAACAATTAGATTTACAATTAGCTTTTATTTTTATATTTTCAGTTTCATTTTGATGTTTAAATATATAGTCTATATAGCTTTAATTATTGTAATTTTGTTGCAGTTTTAGTAATTTTAGTACTTAAACTAAAAAATAAAAACTTTATTGAACATTTTCATTAAATATTTATTTAGTACTTTATTTCAGTCGTATAAAGTAACTAACTATGAGTAAATTAACTATTGAGATTAAATGTGTTTTAAGGGAGTTTACTTTCTAAAAGCCTACAGGGCCAAAAGTGGCCAGTTTGAAGAAATTCCCTGTTTTATAACTGAATGGCATGTTTTCTGTCCTGGAAGGCCACAAGCTTTATCTATACCACCCTACTGCCTGTGACCTGCACAAATGAGGCATCGACCCCGCACTGCCGAATTGCCCCAAAAGCTGGAAGAGATTATTCTCCTGTGTAGTTTCCAGCCTCTGATTGCCAATGCATCAGCTCCTTTTTCAGGGGGGCCTTGTGCTCCCTGTGCCCAATGGCATACGCCCTGATGTTCCGCACATGGGGGCGATTAGACAGTTAGAGACTTTCGCTCTGGCAGATCCACTCCAAAGCAACCATTAACCCACATGACCAGCGGTAGTGCCGCCCTTCTCTTCCAGACATGTGGGAACAGTCAGAAGGCTCGGAAACCAGCGTTGCAAAATATGCATCCCTGGAATGACAATACTAGTGTGGTCGTGCCGTTGGACTTTGAACTGCAGTTTATCAGGCAAATCTTAGTACAAAGCCTTCCATCAAGGGGAAAAAGGTAACCGATCTAAATTTAAGTTGTAATTCACTAAATGTTTTGCTCATTGATTTAGCTTTCTAATCAAATATGCTGCTATTAGATGCTTCACTTCTGATTTGACACTCATGTTTCCTCCATTTCCAGTTGCAATTTTACTTAGTCTATTAAATTGTTATTTGGTTGGAATTTGAACCAAGTGTAATTTTGAAAGCTTCACAACCAGACTTACACTTGTGAGTTTAATAAGTCATTAGTAAACCGAGTTTATTTAATACATTTAAAAAAATACTTTTTTAAAATATCACTTCATTATTTTCTTTTTACATTTTATGTTATTATGCTTTATATAATACATATAATTAAACAATTTTACCGTGATGCATCAGGGGATGCATGTACCAGAGTGTACAAGAGTCCACCAGAGAGACGCATTATACATAATTAATAATGAAATAGACCTTTAATAAACACAAAAAGCAATAGGCTAGCATACACATAACAACATAATGTTGATGAGAGACCATAAAAATAAGAGATTGGAGAGTTTAAATAATCAAAGGAAGAACATTAACAGAACAGGGAACAGGTCAGAAACCATGACTAATAAGGAAATAGAACAGGCAAAACAGAGACAAAGAAAACCATGACTAAACAAAAACGGAAGATGGGGGCTCAAGGAGGAGTACGAGAAGCATTCAGAGGGAGACTCCAAGCCAACGATGACCAGAGGAACCAGAGAGGAGATGATAGTGGGAGGAGCCATGGTGGAGCGGCCATGTGGAACCAGGGAGACAATAGAATGAGGTGGAGCCAGTGGAGGTGGAGACCAAAGTGGATCTGAAGACACAGGGTGAGGCTGAAGGCCTGGAGAGCCACAGTGGAGCTGCAGTTGGTCGTGACCGAGGTGGAGACGTAGGCTTGGCAGACCGGGGCGGAGACAGAGGGACAGAGCGTCTCGTTCCCTCTTAGGGAACCAGGGTTACATATGTAACCTGAGACGTTCCCTTTCAAGGGAACTCAAGCTGCGTGGAGACGCGGTGGGAACCCTATACCCACGACGCCATATGACAAATGCCTGTTCTGTATGACAACCTTGGTCGAGAGACCTGAATCTATGAGCTGGGCCCCCTCAGAAGCCGAGCCCACAGTATCCATAACTCCAGATGAGGGTGAAATATTGTATCCCCTGATTGGGACGGCAAGTCCCTCCTGATCGGAATCTCCAAGGGAGAGCCGTCTAGAAGGGACATTAGGTCTGAGAGAAACACTCGGGCCGGCCAGAATGGGGCTACTAAATACTAGACGAGCCCCTATCCGGCAAACTCTCTCCAGAACTCCCGGGAGCAAAGATATCGGGAAATGCGTACAGGTATAGCGTCAACCACACTTAATACACTTGAGTTTGACCGAAGTTCTCCCAAAGAAGCTCTCCATTCCCCGGGCCTCAGCCCCTGCCTCAACAGGATATCTGCTCTGATATACGAGACCATCAGTGTGTTGTCTGGAAGGACAAGCACATGGTGACCTCTCGGGTCTGGCAGGAAGTATTGAGATTCTCGGGAATACCGCCATCACTTTAAGCCATTTATGTGCCAAAAGGTATAGGGTCCTGCCAAACACCCTTCGCCGAGCGACCACTCATGATGACCCCCGACTTGTGAGGGAAGCATCCGTTGATAGCATTATGCATCAACAAGAAGCCCCCAACTCTGGGCCTGGGCGAGGAACCAAGGTTCTTCCACATGACCGAGGCACGTAGGCATAGCGTGACCTTGCAAAAACGGATTTCCCCTCGGAGAAAACCCCTTAGTCACCACTGCAGGGGTCTCATTTACAGAAGGCCAAAAGTAATTACGTTGGACGCAGCTGCCATGAGACCCAACAGTCTGAAACTGTTTCACAGTGAGTGACTGGCCTAGTTTTACCCCATTTACGGCTGTGAGAATCGCAGAAATATGGGCTGGAGACAATTGTACCCGAATCGTTGTTGAATCCCATATTACACCTAGAAAAGTTGCTCCTCAGGCTGGGAGGAGCAAACTCTTCTTGGCGTTGAGCCACAACCCCAACATCTTGACATCTCGATGCCGAACTGCCATCTGCTCAGATTGAGCTAGGATCAACCAATCGTCGATATAGTATAATACGCGAATGCCCTGGAGTCTCAGGGGAGCCAGAGCTGCATCCACGCATTTTGTAAAGTGTGGCCGAATGGAAGAACCCGATACTGTATGCTTTGCCCCCGAAAGCAAACCTCAGGAACCTCCTGTGATGAGGATGGGTAGATAAGTAAGCGTCCTTCAAGTCTATTGTGACAAACCAGTCCTCGGACTGAATCTGTAACGCAATCATATTTAGCATAAGCATTCTTTGAACTTGAGATTCTGAAACCTGCTGTTTAATTGACGCAGATCTAGAATAGGACGCAACCCCTCATAATTTTTCGGAACAATGAAGTAACGGCTGTAAAATCCCGACTGTCTGCTGGGAGGAGGAACCACTTCTATAGCTCCTTTTTGCAGAAGTGTCAGTACTTCCTGCTCCATAACCAGAGCCTGCTCTGGGTCCACCACTGTGGGGAGTCGCACCCCAGAGGGCACGGAGGAGAAATTATTTCTCAAAACCGTCCCTACCCCAGAGGAGCCCTCAGAAGCCTGATAGCCTCGGCGACAGGGCTTCTTCTTTGTCCAAGCTATTTTAGAGATAACACTGTCCTCAGATCTTGCATGTCGCTAACCGGCTAGACTGCGACTGCCACCCAGGTCCCCGATTGTGGAGGAGCCCGAATGGCGACGCTCTGTTTTGCTGCACTCTGTGCTGCGAGGAGCTTAGTAGGCCGAGACTGCTCCCACCCAGCAGTCTCAGGAACATTAGATCGGTGAGGAAGAAACCTCTGGAAACTCCTCTGAAACGCAGCTGAATGGTTTATTTCTTTGTTTTTTTTTAAAGCGGAGCGTCCAGAAGAACAGACATATTTTTATCTTTATTTTTCTATATTTTTATATCAGAAAAACGTATATATCCCCCGTATATATTAAATAATATTTTTTTATTATTTAAGATGGCTGGTGGGTAATGTCGGGGTTAATAATGATGAGGCGACTCGGGAGAGAGAAAGCTTGCAAGCGTCTCTTTAACCTGAGGCACTGTCATACCATGATACTTAATACCCATAACATTTCTATAGTTAAGACGCCTGGGGATTAAACACATAAAATATTAACCGGTTTATTCCACAATCTCCACACCTCAGTGTCGAGGAGGCTGAGATACAGAGTTCCCTATCAGGAACATCGAGCTGCGTGAAAACGCTGCGGGAACGCTTCTAGCGTTGTGCGTCTTGAAGCATAGTATGGAATCAGCCAAAGGCGAGACGGAACGTCACAAGTGACGTCATCGACCAGGAAACTATAAAGCACACCCATGAACACAATGGCGACAGCTTCTGTTGTCTTCAGCAAGCGATTTGTGTGTGAATCTGTCCCAGTGTTTTTGTCTGTCTTTAGTGATTGCTAGGCAGGAGTTTTTCACAAAAAAAAAAAAAAAAAAAAGGCTATATATATGTATTCACATATCTAAGCGAGCAGCATTACAGAAAGTGTGTGTTCCCCCCTGTACTCGTTATTTCACGGGTGGGGATTTACACGATCTGTGTGTTGTTTGTTTGGGAGTACAGCATGCCCGGTCAGCTCTCGAGGGGGCTGATTGTGAGCATTGCGAGCGTTTTCCAAAGAACGCTCTGCTCCCGCCGATCACTCTTTGAGGAGAGTGGTTCGGCTCGCGCTCCCCGCGGCTCGGGTCCCGCGTCTGTCGAGGCAGCGCGGCGGCGCGTGTCGTGGGGATCGCGGGTGAATCTGACAGCGGGGTTTGAGACGGGCCTCGCCCTATCTCAGCCTTTAACTGTTAGATTCAGTGCCTCAGTTTAGGGTTGGAAGCACGCTCTGCGGTTTCTTCTGCCCAGGCTGTGGCATTAATATTGCAACTATCCAGTTCTGAGGAGCTGAATGTTGTTGCTATTAAAAATATAATAATAATAATATTACATAAATTATTATAAAATAAGGGGATTATGAGGACTCATTCCCCTGAACAGAAATAAATGAGGAGCTTATGGAGGTGCTAACTCATGCTGTAGAAAAATTAAACATTGAGTGGTCAGCAGTTTGGCAGGAGTTTTTTATATAAAAATATATTGTATAAACTATGTTTGCCTTCCCGAGTGCAACCTCCACGAAAGTGCCTACCATTTTTCCGGATCTCCACACCGAGGTGTCGAAGTCCTGGAAGAAAACGATTTCATACTGTATTTTTAGCCATCAGATCTCTACAAAAAATATTTTAATACTGCTGAGGCTTATTTACGGTTATGAGGCGATGCCTAGAAAAGCTGGAGAGATGCCTACTGCCATCTCTCCGCTGAAACGAATTCGTCTTTTAAGGCACCGGCGTTTAAAGACAGGGACTGATGGGCGGGTCAGTCCTGACTGTCGATAAGCTCCTCGCATGGGCGCAATAAAATCAGAGCGTCGCGTCTTGTGCTCCCCTGCAAAATAGTGGAACCAGACGCGACACTCTCAGATGAAGTTTTCGGGGGTTAAACTGATCTGAGGACAGTCATTATAGCCAAGTGGCTTCATCTAAAAAAAAAATAAAAAAAAGTAGTTCTGACACAACTGGTGTCAGGATGCTGAGGGTGGTCCCCACCGTGAGAGAAAGGTGTTCACTGCATCTGACGGTGCCCATTCTCTCACGGTGCCCTCAGGGGTCCCTTCTGCCAACCCCGCCTTCGCGTCGGGGCGTAGACGGGCCCAGCGAGCGCTTCCCGAGGGACGCTCGCTCCCTCTACAGAGTGTCGCGTCTTGTGCTCCCCCTGCAGTGGGACCAGGCGTGACACTCTCAACCGAGGTCTTCTGGCCATAAGACTGATCTGAGGACAGTCATTATGGCCAAGAAGGCTTCGTCTAAGAAGTCCTGACGCCGCTGGCGTCAGGATGCTGAGGGTGGTCCCTACCGTGAGAGAAAGGTGTTCACCGCATCAGACGGTGCCCGTCCTCTCACGGTGCCCTCAGGGGTCCCTTCTGCCAACCCCGCCTTTAAGACGGGGCGTAGACGGGCCCAGCGAGTGTTTTCCCGAGGGACGCTCGCCCCCTCTGAGGAGGGGCTTAGGGCAGTTAGACCAGTTGTTCCCTGCCGGTGCGCTGTTACAGGGCGCTGTGTCTGCTGCTCAAAATATTCCAGAGGCCAGCCTCGAGAGGCTGGTACCCTTAGTAGATTTTCTGGCAGAGTGGAAAAGTCTTCCAAAAGTATCTCAGTGGGTTCTGCAGTCGATAGAGAGGGGTTATGCCATTCAGTTCAGATCTCCTCCTCCTCGATTCAACGGGGTCCTGCCCACCGTGGTGGGCCCCGAGCAGGCTCTGGTATTGGAACAGGAGGTGAAAACACTCCTTCAAAAGGAGGCTATAGAACGGGTTCCTCCTCCCAGCAAGGAGTCAGGTTATTACAGCCGATATTTCATCGTTCCAAAGAAGGATGGGGGGTTGCGTCCAATTTTAGATCTGCGCCTATTAAACCGTGCTGTAGCCAAGCTCAAGTTCAAGATGCTCACGCTAAAGCAAATCGTGTCACAAATCAGGTCCGAGGACTGGTTTGTCACGATAGATCTGAAGGACGCATACTTCCACATTTCCATCCTTCCGCAACACAGGAAGTTCCTGAGGTTCGCTTTCGGGGGCGAAGCGTACCAATATCGTGTTCTTCCATTCGGTCTAGCTCTATCTCCCCGCACGTTCACGAAATGCATGGATGCAGCGCTATATAGTTCCACTGCGACTCCAGGGCATTCGTATATTGAACTACATAGACGATTGGGTGATTCTAGCTCAATCGCAACAACAAGCGGTTCGGCATCGAGATGTCGTCCTCGCGCACATAAAGAAACTGGGGTTGAGGCTGAATGCCAAGAAGAGTGTTCTATCTCCATCACAGAAGACATCTTTTCTGGGGGCATTTTGGGATTCAGTAGCAATGCGGGCGTGCCTGTCGCCGGCCCGCATCACTTCAATTCTCTCAGCCGTAAAACGAGTAAAGCTAGGCCAGTTGCTCACTGTGAAGCAGTTCCAGAGACTGCTGGGTCTGATGGCAGCAGTGTCCAATGTTATTCCCTGCGGCCTGTTGTACATGAGACCATTACAGTGGTGGCTCAGAACCAAGGGGTTCTCCCTGAGGGGAAACCCCCTCCGCACGATCAAAGTTACGTGGCGCTGCCTACGTGCTCTGGTCATGTGGAGGGATCCTTGTTTTCTGTCCCAGGGACCTGTGCTGGGAGCTCTTTGTCGTCGTGTAACGCTAACGACAGATGCTTCCCTCACAGGCTGGGGGGCGATCATGAGTGGTCGCCCAGCCCAGGGTCTGTGGCAGGACCATCATCGATTATGGCATATAAATTGTCTAGAGATGTTGGCTGTGTTTCAGGCTCTGAAACACTTCCTACCAGACCTGAGAGGTCATCATGTTCTTGTCCGGTCCGACAATACATCGGTGGTCTCTTACATAAACCATCAGGGGGGTCTGCGCTCTCGCCCGTTATACAATCTGGCTCGCCAGATCCTTCTATGGACCCAGGGGAAGTTCCTTTCATTGAGGGCGATTTATCTTCCGGGGTATCTAAATCAGGGAGCGGACATCCTGTCGAGGCAGGGGCCGAGGCCCGGGGAATGGAGACTCCACCCCGAGGTGGTGGAGCTCCTGTGGATGCAGTACGGTCACGCCGAGGTGGACCTATTTGCATCCAGGGAGACATCACACTGTCCACTGTGGTTCTCTCTCAGTTATCCAGTCCCTCTGGGGTTGGATGCTATGGTACAGGTGTGGCCGAGGTCACACCTGTACGCCTTTCCCCCGATTGCTCTGCTCCCAGGAGTTCTGGAGAGGGTTCGCCAGGACGGGGTCAGTCTACTATTGGTAGCCCCGTACTGGCCGGCCCGAGTTTGGTTTGCGGACCTTATATCTCTCCTCGACGGTTCTCCTCTGGAGATTCCGATCAGGAGGGACCTTCTCTCTCAGGCGAGCGGGTTGATTTATCACCCCCGCCCAGAGTTGTGGAAGCTATGGGCTTGGCCTCTGAGGGGGCCCAGCTCGTAGGTGCTGGTCTCTCAACCGAGGTTGTTGAGACCATCCTTCACTCCAGAGCTCCTTCCACAAGGAAGTTATACGCCTTGAAGTGGAGGCTCTTCACTTCTTGGTGTGGAGAACACCTGTTGGACCCAGTTAACTGCCCAGTGGGTGCAGTGCTGGAGTTCCCGCAGGAGCATTTCTCCTCAGGGTTATCCCCCTCCACACTAAAGGTGTATGTGGCGGCACTTGCTGCTTACCATGTCCCTTTCAGTGGAGTCTCTGTGGGGAGACACCCGTTTATAACTCGCTTCCTTCGTGGTACTTTGAGGCTGAGGCCTGTAGTCCGCACGAGGGTGCCAGCATGGGACTTGGTCATCGTTCTAGAAGGTCTTTCCCTAGCTCCTTTTGAGCCTATTGAAGAAGTTTCTGAAAAGTTTGTTACTTTAAGGACTATTTTTCTCCTTGCTATTTCTTCTCTTAAGAGAATCTGAGATATTCAGGCTCTCTCGGTTGCTCCTTCGTGTTTGGAATTTTCGCCTGGGATGGTGAAGGCCTTTCTCCACCCCAGGCCAGGTTATGTCCCTAAGGTTCCTACCTATGTGGCCAGACCTATAGTTCTGCAGGCCTTCTGCTTTACATCGTCTGATCAGGAAAAACTCAATCTGCTCTGCCCTTCCGGGCTCTAGATACTTATGTCCACAGAGCTGCCCTGTGGAGGAAATCAAAACAGTTGTTTGTTTGTTTTGGACCACCTAAGAAGGGGTCTCCAGTGTCTAAGCAGAGGATGAGCAAGTGGGTGGTCGAGGCCATCTCACTTGCTTATGAGTCGGCTGGTCAGCCTTCACCTTTGACTGTCCGAGCTCACTCTACCAGGAGTATGGTGGCTTCCAAAGCCTTATTGTCAGGAGTTTCTCTTCATGACGTGTGTGATGCGGCAGGCTGGTCCTCACCGCATACTTTCGTCAGGTTTTATGACCTAGACCTTAGCTCCACTCCTGGGGCACAGGTGCTTTCGGCTGAATTTAATCCTTGATTCACACAGTCGGTCACTTGCTCTTATGGCGACGTGGGTATTAGCGTTCCCGCAGCGTTTTCACGCAGCTCGATGTTCCTGATAGGGAACGTCCCGGGTTACGTATGTAACCCTAGTTCCCTGAAGGAACGAGACGCTGCGTGTCGTTGCCATACTCCCAGCATTCCCTTGATCGACTTGCTTCAGACTTTTCCAGAAGCTGTCGCCATTGTGTTCATGGGTGTGCTTTATAGTTTCCTGGTCGATGACGTCACTTGTGACGTTCCGTCTCGCCTTTGGCTGATTCCATACTATGCTTCAAGACGCACAACGCTAGAAGCGTTCCCGCAGCGTTTTCACGCAGCGTCTCGTTCCTTCAGGGAACTAGGGTTACATACGTAACCCGGGACGTTTTCCTGTTTTTTTTTTTTTATATATTTCATCTAATAAACTATCTAATCTATTTCATCTTTTTATTTTCACTCTCATAATGTTCGGCTGGCCAGTAAATATTTAACTAGCAACAACACTAGATAAAACCTCCTTTTAAAAGCTACAGAGTTATGAAGCTGACTTTATTTATTTATTGAAAACTCAAACATCTGCCTTTTTCGTAATATTTTTATTAGTTTTGTTCTCTTTTTCTTAACAAAACACTAACGATACCAGTTCCTCAGAACTGGAAAATCGCAGCACACTGGATCTGGCAGGTGAAAGCTGAGATAGGGCGGGGCCCGTCCCAACACCCGCTGTCAGATCCGTTTGCGAACCCCACGATGTGAGTTGTCGCCGTGCCTCGGCAACAGCGGGACCCGAGCGGGGAACGCAAAACTGAACCATCCTCCTCGAAGAACGGCCGACGGGAGCGGAGCGTCCTCACGGACAGCCTCTCGCAATGCTCACAGTCAGCCCCCTCGAGAACTGACTGTTGGCATGCTCCACTCCCAAACAAGCAACACAAAGCTGAAGTGTGTGTCCCCACCCGTGATATAACGTGGGCAGGGAACAACCCAACGCTTGCTTGCTCTCTTTTGCCATAATATAAATATATTGCAACTTAACAGACAACAACAACTATGACAAGGACAGAATACACAGATCGCTTTCTGAAGGCACAGAAGCTGTCGCGGTCTGTTTTCAGTGGTGCTTTATAGCTTCCTGGTCGATGACGTCACCCGCCTATGACGTCTCGTCTTTCCATTTGACTTATTATACACGTGCTTCACCCAGGGCGTTCCCACCGCGTCTTTAAACAGCTCGAGTTCCCTTGAAAGGGAACCATGACTAGAAACTAAACAAGAGAGTGAAACTGTGTCTGTGACACAATGTATTTTTTAGGTAACACTTTATTTCGATAGTCCACTTTAGACATTACTACTAACTATAAGTAACTTTGCAGCTACATGTCAACTAACTGTCATTAGAGGATTAGTAGACTGTCTGCTTAATTCCTGCTAACACTTTATTTTGATGCTCCTCCAACATTCTACTGACTATAAGTAACTTGGCAACTACAAGTCAACTTATCACCTGAACCCTAACACCTAACCACAACCTAACAGTCTACTGACAGTCTACTACAGTCTACTAATACTCTAATATTATCTCTATAATATTATAATACTCTATATATAGTTGACATGTAGTTGAAAAGTTACTTATAGTTAGTAGAATGTCTAAAGTGGACTATCGAAATAAAGTAACCAATTCTTCATCATTAAATTTTGTTATCATTTATATATTGACCTTTTCGTGTGTGTGTGTGTGTGTGTGTGTGTGTGTGTGTGTGTGCGCGCATCAGGGGCGTTTCCTCCAAGGAGGCAGTGCCTCCTCAAAAAAGAATGCATGTTACAAAAATAAAACAACGCGTCTAAATCACTTGTTTTTCTAAAGTAACCCTGTCCAACAGTGACACCTGCAGGTACAATTACAGTGGTAGGCCGCATCTCTCTTGCCTCCCCTGAGCCCATTGACTTTTAGCAGATCCCCTAATGCGTGTAGTGGGTTTAGTGGGGGGGTAATCAAGAATGAATGGGGGAAAGTCACATGAGAGGAGGCAATGTCACAATAGCGCAGTGATTAGATATGATTGTTTGTGCGATAAATCCTCTTGTTTTCATGCATGTTCAGTGTTTGTGAATCAGACTGAATTAACAAAACAATCATTACTACCTTTAGGTATTATTTTTGAATAAATATAAAAATGCCTAAAAACACTATTTTGATGAGTTTTATACTTTGTTTTAATACATAGGCAATTAATATCTTTGTTAATGTAAAAAACTAAATAGAAATGTTTTTACGTCATGTTTATTTAATATGAATTTGCATTTGATATAAGTATAAGAAATGCATACTTTTATTCAGCAAGGATGCATTAAATTGATCAAAAGGGACAGAAAACCTTTGTAACATTATACATTTCTTTACTATTTCCAAAATGCTGTTCTTTGGAACTCTTTTCATTAACAAATCCTGAAAAAGACTGGAGTAATGGGTGCTGAAAATTGAGTGTTACCATCACAGACACCAATTACAGTATGAAAATATTAAAATAATAGAAAACAATTATTTTAAATTGTAATAATATTTCACAATTTTAATGTTTTTACTATGTTTTCTTCAAATAAATGAATCCTTGGTGAGAATAAGAGATGTATTTAAAAAAAAAAGTTACAGACTTTTGAACAGTAGTGTAGTGTATAGACAGTCTTAAATGGAACCTTATCAGTAACTACATCAAGAAAAGTGAATGAGCACTAATGCTATATGTGAACATAATGACTTTATGGTTATAGCGAGTGCACAATAAGTACGTTCATGGATGGCTCTCATCATGTAATTTTTTGTTATGTCTAAAATTTCTGCTACGATTTATTAAATGTTTTTTTTAACATCAGGGGCTTTCCACATTCTTTCATTCGAAATGTTTTCTGGTTGTGTCAGTGATATCTGCGGATAGCAATGTAAACACCAGTCACTTCACACTTTTCATTGGAATAAGAAACAGCTGTTAGTGCGATCAGCAGGGGGTACGGCTCTCCACTTTTGAATATTTTTTTACTTTACAATGTGTAAAAAACCATGTGAAAGGCAAGAAAGGGCAGACAACTGGACTCTAGGTTGGTAAAAAGGGCTAATGTTTGCGAACTAGAAGGTCAATGCCTGGGAGCAACACATTTTGACTCCCTCCAAGTCATATAAATACATTTGTTTCATGTTACCAATAGATAAACTTGCCAATAAACAATGCTAGTAGTATAAATGAGTCTGTCAACTTTTATCAATATTTGAAAATGTGTATTTAGATGTGCTAAATGGATGTATCATTCAGATAATACGTCAAAAAAATGTCCTCGCGTATACAAGCACCTCTCATTTACACCATATGAGATTATTTGCAAGTTACCAAACACTGCTGATATATAGCTGTGATTTCTTCATCATATCCAGTGACTTTCACTAATTAATCAGTTTCAGTTTACTTTATTTTCCAAGTTGTGGAAAATCGTTGTTGGCTCAACCATCACTGTAAAAAAAATTGCTGTAAAATTACAGTAAAATACTGTTATTTCAATAGATCCCTTCACGGTTGACGTCACAGGAAAATTTGCAGTGCGCGAACAGTTCGCAGGTCGGAGTCAGAACGTTCATTCCATCTTTCCATTTTACAGTTGTGCTGTAATTTCACAGTAAAATACTGGCAGCTGTGGTTCCAGCCATTTACTGTAATTCAACAGAACTAATACTGTGGTTAATTTTACAGCTTTACTGTAATATAACAGTAAAATACTGGCAGCTGCGGTTCCAGCCATTTACCGTAATTATACCATTTCAATACCGTTTTAAATTGTACTTGCAGCAATAGTTACAGCTGTAATTCTACAATATATAAAAACTAATACATAAACAATACATAATTAACATTTCTAGTATATGTTGTGTATAATGTATAAAGACATGTCAAACTATTTTTAAAGAGAAAATAAATAAAGAACAAATAGATTGTTACATAATTTGCTATTTATTAAAACACAGGAAAAAAATAAGCATTTACAAATTTGCTGAAACTGACCCAAACTGAATCTCAGCATTAATACAAACATTAAGTTAAAAAGGAAAATTGCACTTGCTTTAACAAACACAAATCCTTGTATTGTCATTTTTCTTTTACCCTGATGCCATCCCAGATGTGCACAACTGCCTTTTTTTCAGCAGAACACAAACCAGAGAGTCAGACAAACCTTTTTGACCCAAAATATTTACTTGGAGTTTTAATTTGTCAACACATTTGCATGTTCAAAGTTTTCTGATGATGGATAATAATCACATTAGCTTTTCATCAACTCAACAATCAGCATACAGATATATATGATATTCAAATCGCAGTAATAAAATTTTTTTATCTAAAAGTATCAAAAAGTAGTACATTACCTAAAATAAGCAATAAGTTAATATGTTATTAACTACAATTTTCATCATGCAATTTGTAATCAGTAACAGACTATAATTTGTGAATAATACCTAAAAAAAGTAAAGTTGCCCTTGTAAATATTTAACAGACACTAGGGCAGTAAAACGATTAATTCGTGATTATTCGTATCCAAAATAAAAAGTTTGAAAAGATAAAAGTTACGTAATAGTGTTTACATAATATATTTGTGTGTACTGTGTATAATTATTTTGTATATATAAATACACACATGCATGTTTATACTGTATACTGTATATATTTATATATCATTTATATTATATATTATTATATATAAAATAAATTAATACATGCATGTGTGTATATTTATATATCCAAAATAAGTATGCACAGTACACACGCATATAACATGTAAACACAAACTTTTATTTTGGATGCGATTAATCGCGATTAACCATTTCACAGCCCTAAAATGCAACTGAGAAAATAATTTTCATTCACGAAACCAAATGAATTCAGTCAATTTGCTGATAAAAGCAACCAAAACACTCATTTAAATATCTGGTTTTGCAGTCCACATCTGTGAAAGTTTACATGAATGTGTGATTTCACATTTGATCAGTTCATTCTCAGCCATCCAAGTTTTGCATTTGTTTGGCACTTTCATAACCGTTGGAATCTGAGGCCAAAGCTCAAAAGAAGCGGTACGTGATAAAAAGCTTCCAGAACACCAGGATACACAACTCCTAGATATTAAATAGTGGAAAAAAATCAATTCCAATCAAATAACTTACAGCTTTTGACACAGCGACGGGCTGGAAAATAAAAACACACATTGGTGTTCGAAGCAGTTGTGATTAATCTTCTCGTGGGTGTTATATTTTGTGGCAGATCTGGCTTGATGAAAATGATGACACATCTAAAGTTTGCGCAAGTCTTTTGTTTCAATGATTAACAGATTTGCATGTCCATCAAGAACCATTATATAACTTGGAAATGCGTTTATAACAAAAAATGGTTAGGAAAGCAAAAACGTCATGCGACCAAAATCATATGCATCACTATCAGTCAAATGCACTATTAGATGTTTCTTTAGTAAGCGCTCTTAGTTTAAAGTACATGTTATATATTTCCTGTCATCATAACTCATATTCTCCTACTTGGAGGTTGTAGCAGAGTCAGTCGTAATATAATTCCAGATCAAGCCAAAAGTATGATGTCTCATTGACTAACAGATATTTATGTCCATCAAGAACCATTACATTTATTATATGACATGGAAATGTGCTTAACTGACAGGCTTGTGGTCTTGGAGGTTGTGGTTGAAAGTAAAACCAGTGTACGGATGTCATTTTGTTTAGCGAGTTTCCAATATACTGTAGCTGAATTATGATATGACTTACTTGGTATTGCAGTATATCAGAGAATGGTGCAATTCGATTGATTTCACTGTCGATTTTGCCTTGCAAGATGTACAAACACTCTCAAAATGAATATGCAGTTTAGTGCACATAGTTTACTAATGCATGTTGCTCTTCAGTAAGGGTCACTTTTATGTTCCAGGGGGGTTTTAATATGAAGATTATGCATTTTTGCTACTTTTCAAAAGCCTTTATAGATTTTATTATTTTAAACTTGTCCCAAACCTAAATATTAAATTATGAATATCAAGCTTAAAAATGTTAATACATTTTTCAAAAATTACGACATGCACAAAAGTAATATAAACCGTTTTCCATATTTATTGTGGAAAAATAATTCAAACTTTTCGCCACAACAAACAATTTAGTCACTAATACAGTTTATGAAAAGTTAGTGTACTTGTTTTATTATAAAGAAGAGCTTAAAAATGTAGAGGTTTTTCCCACCACAACGAACAAAGGTTTTTTGAAAAGTAAGGGCAAGTACCAATGAAGATATAATATGACTCTAAATGTGAAGATATCTGAATAAAACAATATTTACATATGTAAATGTCACAAAATATTTTTGTCACAAAACAATTAGTCTGTAATTGTATCATGTAAATTAAATAATGATAAAATTATGTAAATTATTAAGTGAGAAATATATTATTGTATTGTTTTTATTTACTGTAAGATTCATAAAATATTACATTTGATATTAGCCTTAGAAAGACAAACTTGTTGGACAAATTTCCACCGGGAAAATACTTTTTTGACTTTATTTTCTAAAAGTCCACAAGGTTAAAACACCCTTCTATCTCCCCTCATACAGTTGCTTTTACAGGCCATATATATATATATATATATATATATATATATATATATACTAATAAAGAATTTCCACATTAGCATTTTTAATTAAGGATGGTGATTAATTGTCATGGGAGTTGCCCACTCCGGGCAAGTGATTTCCACGCCTGTGCGATTCCCCAATTGATTGCTAAGATGATTTGACTCCTGTTGTAGGAGATTATACAGTATGGCACGTCTGAAAAATGTTCCAGACATTTTCCTATTTTAAGATCATAGATGTGGGTGAGGGGTGACGGATTGGAAGAATCTGGTGCTCGATTGTATATACAAATTCGACTGAAGGCCTCGCACACAGAGCTGTCAAATATAACCCGGTACCACAGTGCCAAATGTAAGCAATGCTATTTTTCTCCCTTTTTTTCTTCAGTAATGGTAGGAAGAGTGGGAGACTTTTTGAGCCATTGTGTGTTTTTCCTTCAAACCTGAGTGATACCTTGACAATGAGCGTTTCGAAGTACCGTCAAGGGCTGCTGCGGGCAGTTTCATCGCCTAAAGGCTTCGCATTAACAATTAATCTTCCTTGGAAAAAAAAAGGTGTTAAGAAGTCACAGCTGCTGCAATGGTCTCCTGCACTATTTACCTTGGAAACGGATCTCTTTTTATGCGCCTTGCTAATTAATTTTAGATCGAATGCATGGGTTATGCATCATTTATGCTCTGAGCCCATGGCTACTGGTGTTGTACAAATATACAAATTCCATAGTAAATTAAAAACCACTTTGAAAGAGAGAGCGTGTACCTTTGGCGGGCTTTGAAAGCGAGAGTGGTTTCTTGTGTTTTTCAGTCCCGTCAGCCGAAAGTAAACAAACACGGTCAGGCCTCGCTTGTAGATGGATGATTACGTTTCACGTGAACGTTTTTTTTTTTTTTTGTGCACAAAGGCGTGGTGAGAAAAGGGAGGGATGTAAACTCCACACTGTAATGTGGTGATGTAGTTTTTAAAGAAGTAGTTCACCCATAGCCGAATGTTCTGTCATCATTTAATCACACCACGTTATTCGAAACCTGTATGATGTTTATTCTTCCATGGAACACAAAAGCAGAATTTTTGAAGTATTCTAAATTCTACAGGCCGCTCGGATTCATACAAGAACAGTCAAGTAAAATAACGTATTATATAAACTCAAACATGTTTAAAATAAGAAATCAAGTTGCAAATGTAAGATATACAAGTAGTAATTTTGAGGTATAAAGCCATATCATGAGATATGTCTCAATTACAAGATATATACTGTATAGTTATAAGAAAAAAGTTATTATTCAATCTATGAATGTGTTGCCAATCATTATTATTACATATTCGGGTCTTCGGCGACCTAGATCAATATCTAACACGGATTGATCTCTATCTGCAGCAATAGTATAAAATGGTCCTGAAATTTTAATACAAATTACGGAAGAATAAAATAAAGCATATTTTGTTATCTTTTGGAGCTTGGAAGGGCCCGATTTGAGCAGATATCATCATCACTGTCCTCATCAGAGCTCATTTTCCAGAACATTCAACATCTGGCTTATATTTTCCATCTTACCATATTCTCAAAACTATAATTTTCAACATCTTCAAAACCAATATTTTGATCGCTGTCAGCTTCTTCTCCAGATCCACCATCAAGTGACCGTGACACTAATATTTGATTGTGTTCAGTACTTGCTCTGCAGTAAATCACTGAGCCATTTCAAGTTTTGCTGATAAATCTTCCTATTCTTGAATTTTTTGCCCTCCGGTGAGTGAAACGTCACTTCGTCATCGTGTAAAAGACATTGTCACCCAGAGGAATAAAGGTGAATTTCACTTGTTGAGTCATCAGAAATTCAATTATTGTTGCAAAAAATACTTACACTATTACATACCTCGGGTCGCAAGTGACCCTATACACTTTATAAAAATTTTAAAAAGAGAAACATACATTCTTTTAAATGCTGTTTTATTGTTTAGAATTCAAAGATTGACAACAACTAAGAAGATTGATGTGTAACTTTAAAAATGTAATGAGGGGGAGAGTAGTGAATGACGTCCCGGATTGATAATGACCAGAGGTATGCAGGGGTGCCTTAACCAGAGCCCTGGGCTACAGCTTTACATAAGGCCCCCTACCCCAGAATATTTTTTTTTAGCTCCCTGCCAATTGTCAAAATGTATCTTGTTGATACACAAGTTAACATTTACAATTTGTGTATGCTGTGTAAAAATATGGGTCAAATATAGGTGAAAATGCAATTCCACTCTTTGTCAGTAGGTGGCGCTTGTGGAACAGCAGAATTATAGCGGTTACATAAACAAACCAGTGCTGCGCTTATTATTATGCATTATACGGAGGTATTATGAAAAGAAAATGCCATCAAACTTTTCTGGATGAAATGCAAGTTTATGACCAATTAAGACAAATTAAGACATAATTGTGAGATATCAAGATGTTGTTGTTGATGTTTATATACAGAAGACTTAGAATTTGTTCTTTTTTTGTTTTGGTGTTTGCCCCTGGCCACTTTTATTTTCCATGGCAGAAAGTAAGTCAGAAGACTTCCAACATTAGGGACGGTGACAGAATTTATGATAGCTACTCCGTTACATATCTGTGCTGGTTACCAAAAGGTCACAAGTTCAAACCCTGGGGAGGGTGACCTTTGAACTGTAGAGTTGTCATCTTGTTGAGTTCCCTGACTACCACTGTGCCTTTGAGAAAGGCACTTAACCCCAACATTGCTCTCGGGGATTGACTTTATTGTAAGAGAACTGTATGATGCTCTGGAACAAAAAGCATCTGCAAAATGATGCTTGAATAACCAATAGATGAGAGATTAGATTTTTTTTATTGTCATCCAGATGATCATTTTGATTGTAAAAGTCAAAGGTATTTTGTGCATTCAAAAATCGAGCAATTGAAAAGGACAATGTGGAGATCAGCACATTTATTATTTAGAAGAAATTAGAGAGACTATACCATGTATACCGAGAGCATGTACTATACCATATCCATCACAGGTCATGTTCCTCAGGTCCTTTGTCTGACAGATACATAGCATCTTCAGAATATGAAAGCATTAAGCACTTGCTTTAGTATTTGATTTGAAAGCCTTTGTCATTGATGGACCTTTAAACCTTCTGACCTCTCATTTCAGTTGTGGATTTGCTGAACATGTGATGTGGCTTACAGAAAACCCAAAGAACATATTTAACATCCGTTCCAGACCTGGTTTTATTTTCTTTCGATTTGTATGAGTGTTCAAAAGAGAAATGGATTTATGACCCCGCAGAGAAAACAGTGGATAAAGGAGCCATTTTTTGAGGAATTAAAATATGGTCTCTTAGATAATCATTCTATGGTTACCAAGAAAATCACAAGACAACAGTGAAATACCAACGCCAAGTCTGCATGAATTTGGCATAAGCGTACATATCTAAATAATTCTGTAGACCACGGCATCTGTTTGTTCTTTAGCTTGAAAAAGTAATTACTGTTTTTATTATGTTTTGAATATCATTTGATGAAGGAGTTTCCTTTTTATATACATGAAACACAAGATAGAGAATACATTTTCTTAAGAAAATGTGCTTGGTCATGCCAAAACAATTTGCCATGGATGCTAGTTGCTAAGGTGTTTTGGGTGTTTGCATGTTGCTAGCAGTTGCTACTTTGTTCTGGGCAGATGCCAGGCCTTTCAATGTGATGTTAGGTTTTTTTGAGTGCTTAAGTGCTTGGATTGAAACAGGCGTTTCCAACATGGAAGGCGGGCACGGTAACAAGGGCGCTAAAGACCACAGCCTCTAGAGTCAGTTGCTAGCATGCCTCTTGAGGCCTGGGGAGTGAGGTTTACCCACACAGCTCTTTCTAGCTGGCCTCCGTTACACACACACACACACACCCCTAAACTTCACTCCCATCCGTGTCACTGCGCCAAATGTAACTGGTCCTACTCGACCCGCTACAAACGGGATTCAAACCAGCGTTTTCGGCATGGGAAGATGGACGCAGTAATGAGGATGCTAAAGACCTTAATCTCTAGAGTTAGTCGCTAATGTGCCTTTTGTGCCCTGGGGAGTAAAGTTCACCCGCACAGCTCTTACTAGCTGGTCTCAGTTACACTCACCCCTCTAAACCTCACGCTCATCCGGGTAATGTCACCAGTGTAACCCCTGGTTTACTCGCCTCCTAACACTCACCAGCCTACACCTCACTCCCATCTGGGTCACGGCACCAATCTGACCCCTCTGGTTCTACTCGCCTCCTAACACTCACCAGCCTACACCTCACTCCCATCCGGATCACGGCACCAATCTGACCCCTCTGGTTCTACTCGCCTCCTAACACTCACCAGCCTACACCTCACTCCCATCTGGGTCATGGCACCAACCTAACCCCTCTGGTTCTACTCGCACCGTTTCAGCGAGATTCGAACCGACATCTCCAGCATGGGAGGCGGGCACGCAAACAAGGACGCTAAAGACTGCAGCCTCTAGTGTCAGTTGCTAGCCCGCCTCTTGAGGCCTGGGAAGTGAGGTTTAAATGCACAGCTATTACTTGCTAGCCTCCGTTACACTCACCCCCTTAAACATCACTCCCATCTGGTTCACGGCACCAATGTGAACCCTCTGGTTCTACTTGCGGGATTTAAACCAGTGTTTCCACTAACAAGGATGATAAAGACAGAAGTTTCTAGCGTCAGTTGCTAGTGCGCCTCTTGTGACCAGGGAAGTGAGGATTTATTTGCACAGCAAAGTTTTCTTAGTGTTTTTTAGCATGTTTGCTAGCAGTTGATAGCCTGGTCTGGATGGTTTATCAGGGGTTTTTATGTGGCACTAAGGTTTTCTGAGTGGTTGTCAGAGTTTTCAGTGCGTGACTAAGGTGTTCTTAATGTTTTTTTAATATATTGCTAAGCTAGGGTGTTCTGGGAGTGGGTCATTGCTTGTTGGTTGCTTACTAGGCCAAGGCCCCCAAATCTAGATTATCACTAGATTGGGTTCTGGTCAAGACTATGGGATTATTTTCATCCATTTTTTTTATACAAATAGTAGAAATCTTTAATACTTACTGTATGGTTAGACTCCAAATATAGCAATAGTTAGCATACACTGCTATTTATGGACTGTCAGGGTGTGCAGAACTTAGATGCTGGTTGGTCCGTCTGGTTATTTTTTCCTCAGAATGAGATAAAAATAGAATTTACTGGATGGAAATAAAAAAAAAATCAACAAAGACATTTATGGTTCAATTTTACGGTGGATTAAAACAATATTTTCTCATGGCCCCTTCTTACTGTAACCTCAGGCTAGACTACAGCCACAGTTACAATAATAGGAAACTGCGAATATGTGTAAAGTTTGAGAGACGTGGATAAACAGACAAAGAGAAAGATGGGCAGAGATACTCTGAAACATAGAAAGAAGGTTCAAAATGTGAGAGAGTGCAACATTCCCAAGCTAGCTTGGCTAATTGCAGTGGATTGGAACCAGATGTAGAGACAAAGTGACGTGATCTGACCAGACCTTGAAGGTCCTGATGGTTTGAAGGGATATAGGGAGAAGATTGAGTTGAGTGGCTTTTTTCTACATGTTTTTGCTAATACCCTCACTTAAGCGGGGCATATCTTGTTTTTTTATCTGGCAGAAATTGTTTCATCACAACATCACAAATTTCCGAGCCGTTCTTTGAATGAAAAGTAATGAGAATTAACACGTTGAGCTCCAAAAATATGACAATTTGCTATGCATAATAATGCTAATATAGCCAAATGTATTGCAAAATTTGACCAATTTATTCAAAATATTAATATGCAAATAAAACAAATACCATAACTTTATAACATAATAGTTTTAAAGTAACATTCTTTGTTAAATTATACCAATCAATACACTACAATAAAAGACATTTGTATTAAGTGTGTCAACGTCCTCCTGCTTCTCTTGTATGAGTGCCAGTTTGACAATAATCACTCTCATGGCTGATTGAACAACAGGCACCGTGACCGGTTTATTTGAATATGTTGTATGAAAAAAAAGAAAAAAAAAAATGGAAAAAAAAAACAGCTTCCCTTTCAATGTTAATTAATTCTGTAGAAATGACAAAGCAGCTAATTAATTCATAATTGCATCTTTGGAAATTTGCTGTCATTGATAACCACGTGCAATCCAAATTAAAAGCAAGTCTTGCTCTTGTTAAGTTCAGGAACCCAAAATAATCATTGTTTAACCACAACTGGGCGGTAAAAAGTCAATTCCTGTGCCAAATAAAATATATAACTGACATATTTTCAAATTGCATACTCATATGGCCTCACCCAGTTTATTTTTTGTCTTTAATGTCAGAATTAAACATTCAATGCAAACTAAAAAAGTGGGGTGTTTATGTCATAAGTCATTTTCTAAGCGTGCAATATGTTTTATGCATATGGAGTGTAGCTGTTCTGATTTTCAAGAAACACATGGTTGAAACACACATCGTGAAGCCATGAATAGCCCACCATTACCACTATGACAGGACCACATCCAATAGATGACAAAACCGAGCCAGCCTTCCAACAGCCTTCATATATAATGACATCAAACGTTGTACAGTATGTTCTTCAGAAGCCTCAGTCTCTGTCGTGTGTCAGAAAAACAAGACAATTGCTCTAAAAGTTTGAATTGGTTAAATGTGTTGTCACCTCGACTTTATGTTAAAAGCCTTTGGATGTGACCAATTTGCATTCTGTACTTCCTGAATAATATACTGTACAATATTACAATCAGTGAGTCTCAAAAAAAAGAAAAGAAACATTAAACCAGCTAAGACCAGCAAACCATCTTAGGCTGATTTTAGTTTATTATTAAACTTATTTCTAAAACCAACCCCACCAAAAAAGAAGTGTGCTTAATTATATTGAATGTGCTCTTGTAGTGTATTTAACATTTTAAAAGTATACTTTAACAATATATTATCTGCATTTACCATAAATGTTCGTTCAGCATTAATCGTATATCAAGAACAATAGAAGTAATTATGAGCACTCCTAAGTTCTAATTAATTGCATTTAATAAACATTTCAATTTATAATACTTTTTTTTTTCATTTAATTGTAAATAATATCCAATTAAGTGTCCAAAAATATTGAATTCAGTTCACACTTAAGTATATTTTAGTGCCGTCAAATCGATAAATTGCATCTAACATAAAAGATTCAACAAACCTGTATGTTAAATGCGATTTTTTCTTTTAAAGTATTTTATTTCTGTAGTAAGTACTCTTTTTAAAAGTATACTAATGGGTACTGATGCTTTTTCACAAAGGCAGCAGCATCGCCTGTTTTTTTTTTTATTTTTTTTTATTTTTTATTTCCAAGGATAGCCCCTTGAGATGAACCATCTCATTTTCGAGGGGGTCCCTTCATTACAAAAAAAACAACATCATAAAAAAAAATCATAGATAAAGTAAATACAACACAGGACTATAACAAACATATTGAAGTACATTGACATTCACATTCATATACACACACACTCTAACAATGAGTATACCTAAACCTAAGTATAGGTATACCTAAACCTAAACCTAAGTATAAACATAAACCTAATCCCATTCCATTTGGCCCATACCATAATCAAAGACAATCAATGAACCATCTAATGTTAAGTAATAATGAATTGGTAGCTGAATTTAGCTACATGCTAATGATTACATATTCACACAATCAGTATATGAAGGTGGTTTGGGGCATCAAGATGCTATTTTACGATGTAGTTTAGGTTTTACTAACATTTAGTACATTCTTTCCCCTCCCCAGCAAAGATTTAGCACGTAGCATGAGAAAGCTAACTGGGCTGCAGCCATGGACTTTCCAACCTGTCGACAGACTGAAGGCTAACTGCTAAAAACTAGGTAGGGGAGGCTCATACCCTCAAGTTACCTTCAAACCTGACCCTTTTCCAGTGAAAGGTTTTTGGTACAGTTTCCGAGGGAAGCCACAGCCGCTGGCTGCCGTGTGATTTGTGATTAGGGGGAGGTTCAAAGCGGATTTAATCTGGCCTCGGGCCTGTCATTTCATAATTATATTCTGTCCCGAGGGAGCACCCCCAAAGTGACAAGCGTGCCGCTCGCAGTCTTTTACCAGGCCAAGCCAGACTATTGAGCTCTGCTTTAACTGCGAAGATGGCCTTCTTTTGCAGAAAGCCTATTCCCAGAGATCCCGTGACACAGGGAGCAGCCCCACATTTCACACAGGCACCTGTTCTCCAACCTACTTTAATCCTAAAGCTAATAACACACAAGGAAAATCAATGGAGGCGAATATAAAGCGCTCTTAATCTTTTTTACCCCTATATAAATGCTAATGGTGTGCCTATATATGTTTTACAAGGCAAGTTGTTTGCAAATGAGGTGGTTTATTTGGACAGGGAACATTTATTGACAACACTTTTTTTTTTTCCTCTACACAGAGCTCAATAAATCTTTGAGGCGCGGAAAACACTAAGCAGATGTCTGCGGTGTCATTGCATTTTGTCATTGGACTGTATAGATTCTTGTGCGTTTTGGTTTAGTCTTGGTTTGAACTGGGTTTAAATGGAGAAAGTGAGAACATTTTGAACAGCGGCGCATTTGCAAGCAAGATAAATTGTATTTTGGAGAATCAAGAATGTTGAGAAGACATGTTTGGGTTATATATTTTGCTTAAAGAGAATGAAGTTTATTTGTATGACCAGTTAGTGTTGGTTTATTTATTTAAACAATTATGTGTAAAAAAAAACTGATTATCAATCTCTGAAAAAACTGGGATCGTTTTGACAACATTGTTCTGTACGCGAAAAACGCGAAGGAAAAACTTTTCCCATTTTTAGTGCATTGTCGTGGTGTAAACGTACCCCTAATCTCAAGCAGTTTTCTGTAATAAAACAAACTTGTATAGTAGACGAGATTTTTGTACTTAATAGTCTTAATTATAACTTTTAAAAATAGTGCCAATACAAAGAATAAGCTTAATTGTCTTAGTGCAAAAACATTTCAAACTCACTACAGAATGATGTGACGGATACAGTATATATTGACTTTTTGATTGATTTTTAAAAGAGACTATCACAGTAAGGTCTTAATTCAATCCAGTCAGGCATTCCTATTTAAATTAAAACAATCATTCATGTTTTACTCCATCTCTCAAAATCAACTAATGAAATATTGTCTTTGCCTGTTGGAATCCCAGCACGTTTTTTTTTTTTTTTATCTTCGTTTTTGAAGTTCACAGTTTCCTTCACTAAAATATGTTGTTCCCAGCAATGAAAACCACATTGTCCCATTCTCCCAGTCTCTATTTACATTCAAAGAGGCTGTTTTAATTTCTAATTATGCTATTTTATACACCCCGTCAGCAGGGCTTTAAACATAATTTTCCTTGAAAAATCATTACATTTGGCTCTACTGAGAGGCGATGGTAATTGTTACAAACTAGTCGTGAGCTTGAGTTCTTTGGAGACAGTATTTCTTTGTGGGACATTTGTTTTTCATGTCACATTTTAATTAATTACCTCATTTAATCACATTCCTTCTTGAGAACTGTAATCCGCAGACGTTGGTAAAGCGAGGGTCGGTGGGTCACGTGTAACACCCGGAGGATGATGAATAAGCAGTGTATTACATCACCTGGACCCCGTGCCGTAATATCAGTAGAGTCAAAGGTGAAATCTGGCTCGCTTATTTAGCCAGTGACATGAAACAGGGGCAACACGTGTAAAAATCACATGCCACTTTCATCACGGCCAAATAATGTCCCTTCAGCTCAACACGGTTCTGACAGAACAGCAGCTTTTCTGATAAAGGTCTACGGTGGATATATTAGCAACTCAAAACAGACTTTGACTGAAGCAACAAGCCACAGCTATTAGAACAGGTGCTACCTTCAGTGGCGTTTATTAGGCATGCCATCCAAACACATCATTGCCATATGAAAGAGGTTACATTATGATGAATGAACTTAAGCATACTTTTAAAAAGAGTACTTGGTATGGACTTAATATACTCTAAAAGAACATACGCAAGTGCTTAAAACTGAAATGTAATGTTTTTGGACACTTAAGTGCACTTGAATTGAGAGATCAAATTGACATGTAAGAGGTTATTGTACCACAAAAAAAATAAAGAACTGAAAACTTCCGCATTAGTAAAAAAAAAAACAGCTTTTATTGAAACCAAGCTCCAAAAACGACTCGTTTCAGATTACAAATAAGGCTGCAGGATATTGGAAAAAAACATATATTCTACAATATTCTGCAATATATATATATAGCTATATGAGAAAAACTCTAGAATGACTGGGGTGATTTTTTTTTTTTTTTTTTTTTTTTGGTGAGTGAATCTTCACGGAAAATAACAAACAAATTACAAGAATAGGTAAATACAATAGAACAAAGGTACAACTGAAAAAAAAAAGTCTATTAGTAGTTTTCAAATACAGATATTGAATAATCAAGTGTAAAATAACACTGCATAGTCTTCACTGTATAAATTAAATAGAATTATTCTTAGTTACAGCTACAAAAGTGATTTTTCTCTTTATATTTTGTTGTTTGATTAACATTAATGACAGACTGCAGCAGGAATATTAGGCTGATGTCACTTTAACACCGAATGCAATGATCCAATATGATACACCTCCGGTTTCTTTCTCAATTGTTTGTTCAGGTGAGGCATGAGCGACTGTGTTTACTTGGATACTCGCCAAGACGAGCATTTTGACACAATTTTGCATGAATGTGTCCTTTTCGAGCACAAATAGACACGAACGAGAAGGGAATTCGGCGTCTATTCGCAAAGAAAAAAGCAACAGAATTGAGCTCTCTTTCGCATCTTCTTGCACATCAAAGGTTTAAAATCACTTAAAACGGAAAGGACCTGAAACGCGTGCAAATGATAAACCTTTGCTGTATGATGGTTAAACTTTGAAATCAATCATAACATGCGTTTATGACCGAGGTTCCTGGTCCGTACGGATCAACGATCCCTGTAGGCTACTTGACATCGCACATCCTGCACATCGCAATATCGTTGCTAAAACTATATATCGCACAGCCCTAATTACAACGTAATAGTGCGACGAAAGACCGGCCTTTGCTGAAGAAGATATCGCCTGCTTCTACATCATCACATCTTTGGCCCCGCCCACTGGTAAGTGCAGATGTTTTAAATATACTTTTAAGATTTGAATACAAGTGCACATTCAATAGAATTAAGTGCACTGTGTAGTAACTAATTAAATTAAAAATAATTCTTAGTTTATTACAGTTATAGTTTTGAATGATACTTCATAAATAAATCAAGTGACTCATTTGTCACGAAACAAAATTCCATTTATTTATTTATTTGTCCATTTATAAATAAATGAATGAAGACCTCAAATAGGCTCTTTAAACATGTCCAGTCAGAATCTGCCTAGCAACCATCTACCAACCCCATAACAACCACACAGAACACCCTAGAAACCACCCAGGACAACCTAGCAACCACATAACAATTACACCCTATGTCATATTTATAGGCTATAGAATATTGTAAAGACTTTCGAGTGCACTCTTTTGTCTCGGGCTATTAAGCTAATATATAACTAATAAAAAAACACTCTTGCAACTGCATATCAACGGTCAAGTAACCACCCAAAATAGGCTATATCACACATTTTCTTAAAAATAAAAAAAGAAGTAAAAATCAAATGGTTCTGCAGTTCATGCAGCTCGTTTTCATACAAGCGTAAATGTGCGAACAACCAAAATGTCCAGTCGCAGTCAAAGTTGATTGTTTCCTACCAAAATGGTGTCAGAATCTAATTTCACACATTTACAGTGGCTTATTGTCTTTGGTCCTTCTGCCAGAGCTTTAACTATGGGTTTTCATTGAAGATGTTTTGCTTCTCAGTAGCCTGTAATCTGTGTAGAAAGCATGACTCCAGCTCTTCTTCACCGGTGTCATGTTTCTCTGTCTAGGCGCATGTGATGACAAAGTAGATTTAACCCCGGTGCCAGCGTGAAGCCATGAAATCAATGTAAAATCCCAAAGGATCCCAGACACTGATGAAACAGGCTCATGCATATTAGTTTGAATGCTATCATTCAATCACACCACAAGAGCGCATTGCAAATGTGTATTATTTTGTAACATTATATTTTTTAACATTATATTGTTGTTTAAACAAATGCAACCTTAAATAAACCTGAAAATGCTGAAAAATCTGAATACCTGGATGTGATTTTAAAAAAAGTGTCATTACTGAACCTATTGTTATACTTGCATAAAACAAAATACGATGTTAGAAAAAAAAAGTGTTTTTTTCATCACTTTATTATGTTAAAGTCATTGATGTATGCATTTTACTGTTCTCACATGATAAGGGAAAATAAAGGTGAATTGTCAACGCCGACACAGTCATATAGTCAATAGCTGATACAGGTTTTAAAAAATTGTAGTAAAATAATTTTATGCTAAATAGACAGAAAAGAAAAATACTTTTTTTGTTTCCTATTTATTGCAAATTTTCTGTTGCGTTTCGGTATTGACCAATTTTGGGGCATGGTTTAAAAAAATTTTATTTATTTTTTTATGCATAAAAAGAGATTTATACACACATATCAGCACTTGCGTATTGTACACTGTGTCCTTGTTCATTAAACTTGTTTTCTTTAAATTCACAGACACATGGTCATATCTGATCCTTGATCTTTCAGTAAAAGCCTACAGGATCCTATGGATGTTTACAGCTTTCTATGCATAGCTAGCATGAACAGGGAAGAGCTTTATTCGTATATATATTTTATTACCAGTCAAGCAATGCACACTAAATGCACTTTATTCTTTAAGCCGCATTCCAAGATGCCAACATTTGAGGCCTGACTCTACATTTGCCCTTTTTAACCATTATGATTTATAGAGGTTCTTGGTTAAGAGAAGTTGAATGAGCATTGTGAGATTGTGAGACGGCTCAATAACATAAAAAGCGACAAAGGGCTTCTTTTAGCTGCAATAAAATGCAGAACAAATCTGGCCTATTTGGAGCATATGGGTCGTGCGCTCCGTGAATGGGGCCGTTGAGGAGGAACCCTGCCGAGATCCCGCATGAGGAGCAGACTTACCACGTTGTATTCAAGGCAAACCGTCTGGGCAAGCGGGAAAAGATCCAGTGTTATGGGTCAAAGGTCATGCTCGGTGATGAATGAGCAAATAAATATGTGTCCTGGCATCAAGACTCGGAGCGAGGGGTTCCGTTTCACATTCCACAGGAGCGCAGCGGTTCTCACGCAGCGACTGACGAGGCACATGGTGAACCGTCTGACGGGTCAAAGGTCACTGCACTGACGATTTCTGTAAAATATTAAACAGAAAGGACAACATGATGGACAGTGTTGAGTTTTCATACTGGTTTTTGGAGTCTTACCAACAATTTTTAGTAAAGAAATGTGTGGAAAATTGTGTCTGTGTGTGTATATATTATATTAACCTTGCATACATATTTATATATATGTTATAAATAATATATGTCTGTGCTGTTAAGAGCCCCTCATTAGAATAAATAAAATATATGTATATGTACTAGAATAAAATGTAATACGCGTGCGTGCATATTTTATCCGTGTTTACTATTGTCATATCATTTGCAGCCCAACCTCACATTCAGTTTGTGTTTCATGTTCTTCACTCATCTCCTCCTCAGACGGCCGTGAGGCTCGAGGTCTCGCTGTGGTTGTGAGAACGCCAGGCTCGAGTCCCTCGTGTTTACGAGCCCGGGCAGTGATGTGGGTAAAGCTACCGGAGCCGGTAAACATGTCTATAATGGACGAACACCGCGTTCGAGACCACCAGCCAGAGGCTGAACAAGGAATTAGGGACCTACAACTTAATTACCGTTCCGCCAACGGGGAAGAAAACCAAAGTAAATGATATCCGAGCTTCCAGCAAGCTCATCTCTAATCCCACAACGTCTCTACATTTCCACGTTGGATGTTTGAAAGCTGTGGTGGGTAATTATTCAAGACTAGCCAGTCAGACTTTAACATAACTAAGACTTATTGTTTGGAGTGATGACTTTGGAAAACTTGAACTTTTCCAGTGACTTAATCTTGTAGGGCACTACGCCCAGGGACAAAGCGCCCTTATTTTGCTCCTAGAGATAATTGGCTGCATTTTCAATGTGTTGCGAACTGGAGTGTGAAATACAGATGCAAAATACATCAGCGCAAATTTAACAAGATCACAATGTAGACGTTCTAGAAGCAGCAATCTGTAATGCATGCATTATGTATGCAATTATGTAGGGAAATAATTTTGAATATGACAAATACTGTATTATATTTTACATAAAATACACTTTTAAGACCAGCACAAAGTATTAAACTTAATGTATTAAACACCTAAATTGTTCAATTGTGCTGCAGACATTAATGATACCTCACATTGAAGGCTTGTTGGTTTAAAAAAAACAAAACAATATAATAATATTTTTTTAAATATATATATAGGCAATTACAAAGATCCTGTATATATAATTACAAAGATTATGTATATATATATATGTATATATATATATATATATATATATATATATATATATATATATATATATATATATATATATATATATACATAAAATGTAATTGCCAATATTGGTTAATTATGCATGCATGCTCATTTCTCCTATTTTTAAATTTAGATTATCTCTGTAGTTATCTAACAGTAAACAAAATAATTTAATACCACTTAAATATAATCAATCAATCAATCAATCGAAGAATCAAAGAATATAAATTTTTCATATTGTACATTATTCATTCTAATTTGAACTATTTAATTGAATTTTTTAATTAAAATAATTTAAACAACTAACATTTTATTCATAGTATAGCATTTAAAAACTGTTTATTTACTGTAACAGTTCTCGGCCATAGCTTGATAATCACGATCACCTTATTGTCCTAAATTTTAATATCTGTGGATTCCTAGTTCTCTATTTAACCAGAACTGAGTTGCCAAATGAAAACCATCAAATGACACTTAAAACACCTTGGAAACATCCAACAAGAAGGTCAACTCTTAAAAATAAAAGGTTCTTGATTGACATTGATGAATCCATGGAGAACCTGTAACAGAATCTTTCTATTGCACAAAATGTTCTTTATAGTGAAAAAAAAAAAAGGTTATTTAGATTATAAACATTTTGTTCACCTTAAGAAATGGTTAAAGAACTGTTCACTGAAAAAAAAAAAAAAAAACGTTGGAATTTTTACGAGTGTATAAGCATTTATATATTCCAGAGAATATCTGCTTTGAGGAAAAAAATAACTTTCTGCTTGTTGATTATCGTTTCCCAGACAGAACGTTCTGCTTCGGCTTCGTGGAAGAAACATTCCCCGGATCTCTGATCAGATTTCTGAAATACTTTTTCTGGAAGTAGCCGCTCGTGCTTCGACTCACCTACACCGTTGACTTCAGATCAGACGGCTTAAAAATACTTTTGTTGAGAACATGAAGAGCGTGTTGTAGGAGCGGGAGAGGGTGACTTTTCCTGGCCTTCCATGGAGAGAAGGGGGGGGCGTAGGAGTACTTCGAAAGTCATCAAAAAATCCTGGGGGCAGTATATACTGTGCTTATTTTCCAAGACTTAGAGCTGCCAATTTGGTATAGCCTGTGGGAAGTGTTTCCATCCCTATTTTTCTTCTTCTTTTTTTTTTTTCAATCTTAAAGTGAAATCACCTGGGATGTAATTAATTAATTAGAATCAGCCCATGCAGTGGGGGTTTGCACATGTGTTTTGGAGAGCTCTGTGGTCTTTCTGTTCTGGGTGATTGGGATTAATAACGAGGGCCAATTTGAAATCGAAATCGGAGCGCTTAATAGGCGGAGTGGAGGGGCCGCGCTCTCAAAAAGAGCTTTTGTGCCTATGCCTTATACTGTACACGGCAATATTACTCTATTTTCTTCATATAAGCACGAGAAACGATTACCAAGGATCGTCTTTCGATAAATGGCTTCATTTGAGATATTTATGATCTATGAAAATTCCTTTGAAAATAACCTGATGGCTTTTTTCGTCTGAAAACACTGTAATTTAGCTGATTTGATATTACTCTATAGATGATATGCATAATGTAGTGCTTCGTAAACTGAATCCATCAGCTCACATTAGAACGTTGGGCTTTAGGCGAAAAGCGTGCTATCAAAATGCAAATGACGTAGTTGGAGAGCTTTTGTGAATGCAAAATGAAAGTCGCTACAATGTAGATGAACAATATCAACTGAAACGACTTTGGTGCAACAACAATGTAGTTAGATAGAGACAAATAGCTTTGATGCAAAAAAATATATATTAATACGTTTTAAAGTTAAATGGATACAAAGATATACATTTATGTTCTGAGTGTTGCTGTGACGTTGTGGTTGCTAGGATTGTTAAGTGTTTGCTACGGGGTACTAAGATTGGTGGTTGAAAGGTGGTTACTAAGATGTTATTGGTGGTTGCCAGGGTTTCTTGGTGTTTAAGCGATTACTAGTATGGTCAGGTGTTTTCTAGGTGGTTACTAAGATGTTCAGGGTGGTTACTAGGTGGTTGCTAGGAGGGTTAAGTGCTTGCTAGGTGATTACGAGGATGTTCTAGGTTGTTGCTAGGCAGCTGCTAGAATGTTTGGGTGTTTTCTGTTTATTAAGATGCTCTGGTTGGTTTCTAACGTATGTTTAGTTGTTTGGTCAGCCGTAACTAGGGTGCCCGAGAGTTTTCTAGGTGGTTACTAAGATGTTCAGAGTGGTTACTAGGTGGTTGCTAGGATGGTTGAGTATTTTTTAGGGTTTACTAAGATCTTCTGGGTGTTTGATGTTCTGGGTGGTTGCTAGGAGGTAGCTATGAAGTTTTGGTGTTTACTAGGTGGTAACTGAGATATTCTGGGTGGTTGATGTGGTGTTTGAGTGTTTGTTAAGTGGTTACTAAGCTGTTGCTAAGATGTTATGGATGGTTGCTAGTTAGTTTCTAGGGTGTTTAAGTGTTGGTACGATGTACAGGTTTTTATAGGTGGTTGCTAGGGTTTACTAAGGTATTCTGGGCTGAAAGGTGGTAGCTATGGAATTTTGGTGTTTACTATGTGGGAACTAAGATGATCTGAGTGGTTGCTAAGCAGTAGCTATGACGTTTTGGTGTTTACTATGTGGTAAAAAGGAGGTTCTGGGTGGTTGATAGGGAGTTGCTATGATGTTCAGGAGTTTGCTAAGCTGTTACTAGGATGCCTGAGTGGTTGCTAGAGAGTTGACAGGGTGTTTGCTAGTTGGTTACTATGTTTGTTTGGGTGTATGCTAGCCAGTTTCTGTTGCTAGTGTGTTGGGGTATAAGCTAAGCAGTTGGTATGGTGTTTTTAAAATGATACCATTATCATCTCTCTAAAGGACAAAACCGTGAATTTGTGAAAACGCTGACGTCATGCGCATGTGTATCACGTGTTCAGTCTATAGACCAAACAATAGACCAATTTTGAGCTGACGTCACAGTTACGTCACGGCACGAGCTGGAGCCCTCACTCGTCCTGCTCGTCACAGTAAACATGAGGAATGGCGACTGTAGAACGCAAAAGCTGAATCCCAGACACTTTGGGCGATCTCGTAATCCCGGGCAGACTCATCACGGAGACTCACTAGTAGCCTAGACTTGTTGTTTAACCACTGTGCTCTGTTACCGGTAGGCGTGGCCTCGTAGAGCAACGAAGCAAGTGCATTCTGGGAGTTGTTGTCTTTCATCCACATAAGCCAAAAATCAAATTTTCTGGCTTTTCTCTTTCTAGAAAGCTCCAAATTCAAAAATAATTTCACATTTCTACTACATAAATGTTTAAATACACATTCATCTTTCCAGAGCTGAAATATCCCTTTAAGATAAAATCAGATTTTCTCTAGTCATTGTTAAAAAACAAGCTAACAAAACTTGCTGAGGGATCGTTCTGCCACCACCTAAGCTCCGCCCACAAAAAAAGTCACCATGTTTACCAACTGAAAATGGGTCTATAGGCTTGTAGGATTTCTTTACAAAGTGGCATCGCCACCTATTGGCCTGGCACAAATAATACAGCGTTTTAGTCATTCTCACAGAGATCATTTTGATAACATTGTCATCTGTATGTGGAAAAAAAACTTTTCCCTTTCTAGAACATTGTTGTCCTGTTGTCCTGGCTGAACATATGGTTTTCACCTCAGATTGGCACTGAGTTTCAACAACAGCTGATTATAGATGATTATAAGAGGTGATTACATTCGTGTGAGGTCTATTGACCGTGAAGATTGCCATTCCTCTAAATAATTTAAATTTTCTGGCTGAAGAATGAATTACTAAGAAAATAAACCTGTTCCATTTGTCACCCGCTGCTGCGGTGCTCAATCAGGTCCTGTGGCGGTTATTACAGCGTGCTGTCATGATGCAGGACCAGGAAAACGTCACAACTGCCTGTTGTCACATTTAGTCAAGGCTTAATTAGGTAACGTTATATTTTAAAATATTTTATGGTCTTTAAATTTATTTTCGCATATCATAAGCAGCTCTTAAACATTATATATGAACTCTCACGCTCATATATTATTTGGTTTAAATCGCAGAGGGTCAGCTTTGGCCAGACACTGCCATCATTATAGAAACCCAGGTAGAAGGAAATCATGAGTCAGTTGGACTATTTTATATCCACGCAAATTATAAATAGGCTGTGATTTAACATGACCTAAAAACTCACAGAGGAGAAGAGGAAACCAGAACTGTTTCAGCATCATAAAGCAAGTATTTTTGTTCACCGTGATTGCTATTTTTTATTTATTTCTTTTTTTTGGTGTGTGTGTGTGTGTGTGTGTGTGTGTGTGTGTGAGTGTGTGTGTGAGAGAGAGAGAGAGAGAGAGAGAGAGAGAGAGAGAGAGAGAGAGAGAGAGAGATCCGGTTGTTTCTCTGGGTTCTGCATTTTCAAAAATGCTGTTTTCCACAGACCTCAAAAATTACCATTTGAATGTATTCTAATTATGTTGGCTTGACAACATGAATAAGCTGTCAATCTATTTGAGTGTAATATTGTTATTATTAAATGTGGATGATCAAAATGACAAAAAAAAAATTAGGACGGTAACTTGAATGATTTCATTGGTTGTTGAATAGATCTGAGTAAGAGAGAAGTCTGTCGTTTCACAGGAAGATCGAGTTATAACATTTTTGATTAAAAATTGCAAGGTCAAAAAAGAATAAATAAACCTATATAAAAAATATAGATAGATTTTACATTTCATGCTGACTTCAAAACAAGAAAAATGATTTGCCAGTCATTTTTTTTAAAACATTTTTTATTAAAAGTTATTTAAAATGTGATCTTGTTTTAAGGACATTTAGGCATTTTTACTGGGAAACATGATTATTAATAATAACAATAATAATAATAATAATTTAACATCACACTGTAAAAATGAATTTTGATGATTTGTTTTCACAACTTTTTATATTTTGTCAAATCAACTTAGATAATTAATGTAGTTCAGATAGCATAATATTTTGAGTTTATATTTATTAAACCAATCTTCTTTGTTGTATTAACTCAAATTTTTTATTTCAATGAACTCAAAATTTTAAGGCAACCAGGTAACTTACTTTTTTAAGTTAATCCAACAATTTTTTTTACAGTGCATGGTCATATTTAAATTCATGTACAGTTAATTATTTTTGGGGGAAAAGGTGAAAGAAAATGTTTAATTTCCATCAAAATAATAATGATGCAAATGCAAATAATAATACATCATGACAGTATTTTAATTTATGTAGTTAAACTAAAAAATAAAAAACGTTTCAGGTTGTTTTGTTTTTTTTACTGTCATACATAATTAATGATTATGGACACATTGAGAATATTCCTCCAAATGCAACTGTCACTGACTAATGTCTAGATGCAAGTCAAAGAAATGAACGTGCATGTTCAGGTTGGGGAATAACTTCGGCTGAATTGCTACCAAAGGGAACAAATTTCACATGCTACAAAAAAGTCAATTAAAAAAAAAGTGTTGTTTTGCCAGTGTGGAGTATAAGACCTCAAATGAAGACCAAAATCATGTGTGCAACGTATTGCACATGGGATTTAATAACAGGACCTGCATGGATCATGTCAGCTTTAGTCATAAACATGATCAAAGAGTCCACAACCTGCCTTCCAGTTCCTGATGCTGTCACGTGTCCAGTACAGGATATAGACTTGACTCCCTGTTGACCCTATATGATATCATGCTTCGGTTTATTAAGAAGACCAGTGATGTGTGTGATGGTGTTTTGTTACAGGAGAATGTCAGGATAACTGGATAATCTGCCTCGGTCTTGAGTTGTCTGGTATTTGAGAAAGTACTGTCAACATAACTGTGGAGTGATAGTATAAAAGTCATTACCTGATGAAGAAACATTGTTTTAGTGCCAAACACGTTGTTATAATCTAATGTGAACTCATTGAATGGGAAGTAATGAAGTCCCTTACAATGGATCGTTTCTTAAAAGCAGAATTCACCTCTCTACTTCTGTTTAGAGCGCCATCATTTACCTTTCTGCTGTAACAACTCAGTCAGAACACAGACACAAGCACTTAGCAATGCCTTGTCTACGACTCAACATGATAGCATTGTGGCTGCGTCTTCAGGAAAAGTTGTAACAATGTAGAAACAGTCTGATTTATTCTAATACAATAATATTTGAATGCTTTTACGAAATACACAGTGACTCCGTGATGTGGCAGATATTAAAAGGAGTTTGTTTTGACATCGGATCAATAGAAGAGCTTGTGATCCCGAACGTAGACCTCCTCTAATATCCCATGAGGCCATGTGGAAAACAAAGGTATTTGTGTAAGTAGGTTACAGCTTAATGATTATTCATAAAAGTTGTACAAGTCTAATTGCGCTCAGTCCCTGTTGGTGCATTATAGTACAAGAACTGCTTTATTCTCTGCATTAGCGCCAGCTCAAACCTCAGTGGTTTATTTTAAATTAGATCTGTTAGCTTTGTAATCTTGAATGCGATTATACCTGGCATTCATTTCCAGCTATCATGCCAATGTACCGTACAGGATTGTTGTTAGTCACACAAAAAAAAAAAAAGTCTAATAAATGATCAAGTTTAGCATAAAGGATGTTATCCTATTTATTGCCAAATTTATACTGAAAATGTGACAAAAGTGGCATTTATGTGTCTTTACTTGACTGCTTATTTTCATACTAGGGCCTTAAGTGGGTTAGAGAGGGCTTAATTTAGTCTGGCTATTATGTGGAATTGTGTCTTTACACTGAATTTTGATCAGGCACAGATCAGCCTTAACTTGTCTGTTTAAAGATGCTTAAAAATCAAAGAATCTACCAGTTTCGGAGAGTAACTAACTTCACTTAGCAATGCAATGGATTGTAGCAAAAATGTTCAGTAGGTTTGCAGTAGCTCACTTGTTTTTTAAACAAGTCAAGCTTTTATATTAACAATATTTTTTGTTTGTTTCTATGGTTAAGTATGATTATCATCTGTCAGTAATTTGGTTCATCTTGTATTTAAACTCCCTGTTTTGTTCAGTCCTTGGCCAGTTATTGTCTTTTGTTATGTGTATTTCTCCTGCGTTCATGATTAAAGTCCATTTTTAATATATTATTATTTTCGTTATACGACACCAAACCGTTCAAAAACCAAAAACTTTAAATCTTAAATTGTACTACAGATAATATACTATTAAATTAATCAAACAAAAGGTCACTTAAGTGTACTGAATATTGAATAACACACTAAAGCGCATGCAAAGTATTTGATTAAATGGTTTTAAATTTGAACTGTAATACATTTTCATTTAATTGTAGAAAACATGTGTGTGTTTAAGTGTTTGAAAACAATACATTCAGATCACACTTAAGTATCTTTTTTTTAGTAGGCTATATTATTTCTATATGTATGCTAAAGTGCACTTTTTTTCAATGGAGAATCTGGCATTAACATTTGCTAAGTCAATATCAATGATGTACACCGCCTTATTCAGGAAAAGTTGTACATATCCAGTTATATTCATGACTGTGAAGGTAAGTTATCGATGATCAAGACTAATTATGATGTCGTTTACGAGATAGGATCGATAGCAAACATCCAAACAGTTACCATAGTGTTTAATGTTAGTTGTCAGCATTTAAAGGAGTCATAATGTGCAATTTTCACTTTTCCATGAGAATCAATGCATGTTATGATTGACTAACGATTATACATTGGCCGGGATGCCGATATTCAAAAGTGAAGCGTTTGTTTACCCCAGGGTTCTTAAACTAGCCAACGTGCACGCGCACTCAAATACGAGATTTCAATTTCTCCCCCGACTTGACGTCATGACGGGGCCGGATATACCATATATGGACACCGCAGAGGAGGCCCGCCCTGCCCCTCTCCCCATCATATTCAGTCAAGAAAGATGCAGAAACGTAGTGCTGCACACGTGAGTTGCTCTGTGGTTGACTGTCATAATCCACATTCTAATGTTTTTTCTTTACCCAAAACTGACCAAACTACAAGGGACCAGTGGATGAAATTTATTTTTAATGACGCTGTTCCAACAACCATCTCAACTTGCTCAACGTTAGGTGTCTGCGCTAAACATTTCACAAAAGAATCTTTTACAAATTTGGGGCAATATCAGGCGAAGTTGGCATCGAAGCTACGTTTGGACAACATATCATTGTATTGTTTTTTTTTATATAATAGATAAGGATAGATAAATTTAAAAAACAGTCAAGAAATAATAAACATAAAGAAAAACATAACGTTACATGTCTGTAGATTCAAATTATTGAATGTCTAAAAAACCACAACGTCAAAAAAGGCAAAAACAACACATTATAGCAAACGTTAATCTCTATAACCACTGTAAGCTGAAAAAAAAAGTAGACTACATCTCCGTTAATGTAATCTACATTAAATTAAAGCTAAACTTATGTGGGAGAAAATAGCAACAAACGTTTTAGCTCGTTACTGATGTTAATGTATGTCTCAGTCAAAAAAATGGTCTTTACCATTCAGATGTAGACGTCCTTCCATTGACTGTTGTTCATCTTCCGTTTCCAGCTCTGGTTCAGAGTCTGGCTCAAACATATACGGTTGAATCCCGTAGGTCGCGGCCAGGTCGGGTTCATTAACAACTTGCGCCATGATCTCTTTTTGGAATGATATGCTGAAGTTACCTGCGGTGTCAAGCCCCCTCCTTCCTGCCACCAATCAACGCGCCCCTCATTTGCATTATTAAAATGACCCTCCACGACAGCCAAAACCTCGCATCAGATCTCGCGAGACAATAATGCATTCAGAAATAAGGGTCAAACGAGCTCTGTGTTTATTTTTTTTCCAATTTTTCTTTTTTAGAAGGGCATGAAATGACTATAGTAGAGCGTGGGTATCAAATTTAATACTACATTATGACTCCTTTAAATGTACAATTACGTGTCTAGGTAGGCTACTCTCCTGATTACCAGGCGCGACATGTACAATGGTATGTTGTTAAATAACATTAAAGTAAATGAAAAAGTAAAACTATTTATATTATTATGAGTATTGTTATGAAATAGCCTTATAATAATTTGTCGTGTAGCCTATCTGAACATTATAGCCTACTTGTTGTAATGCTGATCTTTTAGTGCACATAATTTGCATGTCTAGTGTGTTTTAACAAGAACTGGAGTAGGCCATGTCAGAAAAGAAAATGAAGACTCAATAATATTATAGAAAATTTATATAGAAAATAAATATTTGTGTGTGCTGTAAAGTGGTTAGAAAAAATGAAATCATAATCGGCCAAAATCTCACTCAATGAAAGTCAAACTCAATGAAAAATTGGAATCTCGGTTCATCTCTATAATCTTTCTGATAGGCTGCTATCAAACACCATCACATAAGCTGATGTTCACGTAGAGTTTATTTATTTATTTTTTTGCCGTATATTGTCGATGGGTTTAATAACACATCCTGCAAAAGGGGGGCCTTGGCCAGAACGTAGTGGTATTTGGGGGGCCTTGACATGGACCCTTGTTCTAAAGACCGCTCCGCGCATATAGTCCATTGAGATGAGACACCATTAGTCAAAAACGTCTATTTGTAGTTTTGAAGTCTTTGATTTGCAGGAGTTCACCATTACATCTTGTCATTTTTCCAGTTGATGATGTCATCAACGGAGATAAATCTTACGCATTAGAGTCTCATCAGGTAAAATGTTGTAATTGTCGGATGTGAGCTTTAGCAATAATTTGTGCAAAAAGAAATGTGTTTGAAATTAAAGACAGTTTAAATGTGTGTCTGTGGACTGGGTGGGAAACCCTTCTGGGGAATGACAGCAGTGGGCAACCCTCGTGCCAACCCTGACACAACTCCTGTCAAAGCCTTTTTTACACCACTCTAATTGAAACCATCTCTCATCTCAACCACACAGTCAGTGGGAGTATATGAATCAAAGTTACATTTGCAAACTTTAAATGCAATGCGTGTAATGAGGAAAATACCCTGTCCTATTTCAGTTTTATATACAGAGACAACTATAAGTGAATGCGGCCTTACATGAACTATAACAATACAACATCAGTTTACACACATACTTTGTTCAGTTTCTAGGAAAGCACGTTTCCCACTCCCACTCATAAATGTAACGTTACATCTCACAACTGCGACTTCACATTTCGTAATTATGACTTTATATAACACAAATGTGTCTAATTCTTATAATTGTATCTCACAGTTGCAACTTCATATCTCATAATTACAACTTAATGTTTGTGATTCCATTCATAATTACAACTCTATATCACACAATCGCTACTACTCATAATTGCGACTTCACATCTCGTAATTAACTTTATATCACATTTGCAACTTCATAATAACAACTTCATATGTGTGATTCCAACTTTGTCACACAAGCAACTTCACATCTTACAATTTCAGCTTTATACACTCACCTAAAGGATTATTAGGAACACCATACTAATACTGTGTTTGACCACCTTTCGCCTTCAGAACTGCCTTAATTCTACGTGGCATTGATTCAACAAGGTGCTGAAAGCATTCTTTAGAAATGTTGGCCCATATTGATAGGATAGCATCTTTGTGATTTGAGATTTGTGGGATGCACATCCAGGGCACGAAGCTCCCGTTCCACCACATCCCAAAGATGCTCTATTGGGTTGAGATCTGGTGACTGTGGGGGCCATTTTAGTACCGTGAACTCATTGTCATGTTCAAGAGCTTTGTGCTTTGTGACATGGTGCATTATCCTGCTGGAAGTAGCCATCAGAGGATGGGTACATGGTGGCCATAAAGGGATGGACATGGTCAGAAACAATGCTCAGGTAGGGCGTGGCATTTAAACGATGCCCAATTGGCACTAAGGGGCCTAAAGTGTGCCAAGAAAACATCCCCCACACCATTACACCACCACCACCAGCCTGCACAGTGGTAACAAGGCATGATGGATCCATGTTCTCATTCTGTTTACGACAAATTCTGACTCTACCGAATGTCTCAGCAGAAATCGAGACTCATCAGACCAGGCAACATTTTTCCAGTCTTCAACTGTCCGATTTTGGTGAGCTCTTGCTAATTGTAGCCTCTTTTTCCTATTTGTAGTGGAGATGAGTGGTACCCGGTGGGGTCTTCTGCTGTTGTAGAGAGAAACTTTGTGTGAGATTTTTTCACTAATTTCTCGCTCACAATTGCAACATCACATCGGATAATTACGGCATTATCTCACATTTGCAACTTCATATCTCATAATTACAACTTCATATTTGTGACTCCAACTTTGTCACAATAGCAAATTTACATCTCACAATTGCGACTTATCTTGTATTTCCAGCTTTACATCTCACAATGTCACCACACATCTCATAATTGAAACTTCATAAGCTGGTGAAATTCACAGGTTGTCAGTGAATTTTGCAACTTGATATGTATGTTTTATTTTGTTTTTGTTGTTTTACTCTGAAGTGTCCATACGTTTCTTTCTAAAGTAATACTACTAAATCTGCAACTTGGTCCATCTAACATGAAATCCCTTAAGTGTCTTGTCTTCTGTTTATGTATTTACTATTTCCTAAGAGAAAGACTGCATTTTAAATGTGTATGTCTGATGTGACCTCAAAGATAGCACACATGGACTAAAAGCCTCAAGCCCTTTAGATTTTATAGGCTCTTTAAGAGTCTTAGAAGATGTCAGTGGTTCAGTAAAAAGAAAAAAGAAAAACACCTAAAATTATTGCAAGAGAAATCTGCTTTAGGTTAACTGAATTATGCGAGGTGATGTAGCCATAACAGGATGTTTGGTCTAAGTAAGCTCCAGCAGGAGAGGGCCTTATGTTTTTCCTACGATTTCATTCTGATTCACTCCAGTCCCAAACTTGGCTTTATATTTCACATGCGGAAAATTTACGGTCCTGTTTTTCCTTGCACTCATTCTGATTCTCATACACTCAAAACTTAGAGTAGCTCAGAGAAAATGTGTTGTATGAGACACCAAATGGAAAATGGTAAATGATCTGACTCAGCATAAAGTGAACTTAATTACTAAACACCAGTGTGGCTATTAACAAATTATTACCCTACGGATTTTCAGAAGATGGGCTTTGGCCATGAAAAGAAGCCATCTAGCTTACTTAAACTGAGCTCATGTAAAAGCTGTGCCCGGCTGGCGGTGTGTTTTATGGAGTACGCAGCCTCTCTCGGCTTTATTACTGCGGTGACCACCAACGGAGCAAACTTTGCACACTTCCCCACAAAGCAGCTTTTTTAGGGTTTTAAGGGCAAGTATAGGGATTGTCTGAGGGCAAGTGGACGGGAGTGGTGAGATTTATCATTCAGGGTGTGTGTGTGTGTGTGTGTGTGTGTGCGTAAGCTCGGACCAGCGTGTTTGAAATGGGCTTAACCTTTGCCCGCCACAGGCAGCGTGAGAGAGAAGATCATGTTTTGTTTTTCGCAATCTCTGTAATGTCAGTGATTGAAATCTGAAACCCAGAGTTCAGAAAAAAAAGAAAAAAAAGTGACCTGTCTTTGAAGAAATTATGCATTTAGGCTTGACTCAAGGTGTTTTGAATTTCCTGTGTTTGGCTTCTCAGCTGCAATGCTGAAACACAGATTTATCTCTGTATAAAACATTTTTACCAATCAAAATTTGAACCACAATTAGGCACTGATTGATCATATAAACTGCTGTTAAAACTGATTATTATTCTTTCTTTTTGCATTACCATTATTTGAACTTTATATAATATTGGGGAATTTGTAAATGGGGGATTTGGGGGATTTATTTGCTCAGCTTTGTCCTACAAAGACACATCAAAAATGTGAAAAATGTAGTTATGACTTTTCTGAAAACATGCGTTGGCCTCAACTGTGATCAGAGCAGAGTGTAAAAATTGGTATCAAATTAATCAAAAATCCATTAAAATTAATTACAAAAAATAAATAAAACACTCACAAGAAAATAAATAAAAATTGTGACATTTGAGACTTATTTTACGTATCTCATTGTCTTAAAAAGGCTTTTGAAATAAAAGTGTTTCCTTAAATGCTTAAAGCTACATTTGTGGACAAATATACATTATGCCTACATATGAATTTCTTTAATACACAAAAAAAATCTCTTATTGAGATTTAAAAATATATATAATTGCATTTTGAAATGGTTTTGAGTGGAAGTAACACTTTATTGACCACTTTAGACATTCTACTAACTATAAGTAACTTTGCATCTACATGTCAAGTAAAGGTTGGCCCACACTGAAAGATTTTTAAAATGTTATCAGATTTTTAAAATGTGAGAGACCACAAACATGATAAAAAAATAAATAAATAAAAACATTGTAGATTTAACAGTTTTGTACCTAGTGGAGTGCCTAGTGATGGGACCAAGACAGCACATTACACACACACAACCAGAGTCCCGACTGTGAACACGGAAATCTCACAAAGTCTCTTGCAGTCAAACGTGAGTTTAGAGTTAAAAAAAACACGGGCAAGAAGAAATGTGTGAGCGTTTTTTCCTCAGCGGATTTCTGATCGTAAATATTCAACATGTTGGATATTTACGATTTGAGATCGGTAGGCCTGTCGCGATAGTCGATAAATCAATGAATCGCACGATAAAAAAAAATGAGCTTGATAATTTTTCCGGCCGCGATAATTTCCATTTGCATGCTTATTTGTTTTCCTCGTCTCTCTCTCTCTCTACCAAAGAGACTGAACTCTCTGTGTCAGTTGCATGGTCTTTTGTGTGGGGAGGCGGGAGTGTGTGAGGGGACTGCCGAGAAGAGAGAGAAGATGCTAGTTGTGAGTTGGAGGAATAAAGAAAAAGATGGAATTGGTTTCAAAGCCAAACGCGACAGCTGCAGTGTGGGAGCACTTCGGATTCAAACCGAATGACCGTGGTGAACCACTTAACCTGAGCGAGCCGGTATGTCGCATCTGTTGTAAAACAGTAGCAACTAAAAGCGATAACACAACCTAAAACACAATCATCCGTTGCAGTTTTCCAAGCTGGGAAAAAAAAAGCAACAACAGACGGGCCGTCAACGTCTTCCCGACAGTGCACAATCACTGGGGCGTTTAGTCAACAAACAAAGTACAAACAGGACAGTGCAAAATGGTGTGCACTCACCGACAGTGTAGTTCGCTTAATTGCTAAAGAGATGCTGTCCTTTAGTATCGTCGGAAAGCTGCAAACGTTTGACAGCCAGTATGAATTGCCCGGGAGAACATACGTGTCACAAACGGCAATTCCACAACTGTACAACAGCATTAAAGATGACATGCTAAAGGAGATCAAAGACATCCAATTTTTCTCTGCCACTACGGATATGTGGTCAAGTTCAAACATGACCCCCTATATGAGCTTGACTATATGCTATATAACTGCTGACTGGAGCCTGCACTCCAAGTGTTTAGAGGCCAGATGTGTCCCTGATAACCATCCTGCTGACACCCTTGGAGAAATCCTGAAGTCTGCTGTAGCGGACTGGGGACTGGATGAGCACAAACTAGTTTGCATCACTACAGACATTGTTGCTGCAACAAGGGATCTTGGCTGGCCATGGCTCAATTGCTCTGGTCATAACCTCCATCTCGCTGGACAGCGACAAAGATCGGACCGCGCGTGCCATAGGACTCTGTAAAGGATTGGTCAACACATTCAACCTGAGCTGGCTTAAGAGGAGAGACCCGAGGAAGGCACAGAGTGAGGCTAATCTCCCCCAACAGTCTAATACTGGTGAGTGGTGTTTAATTCATTGATAGTTTAATTTGCAAGAGTTTTTACAACCGCCGCTCGTTATCCGATTATTAACCGTTAACTCACAAGATTATAATATTGATTAAGTGTCTGTAACCCGTTAAAAATAAAAATCACGTGTTTATTTTAACGTGCAAACATGCAGAACAGATCAACAACAGAACCTGCATTCACACAAAATTATCTGTTGGGCACCAAATCCTCCGACATCGTCTAGTCAGTCATCTCTCCTTGCTATTTTCACGAGATAAGTGAAATCTAAGCTTGTTATGAGATTAAACTTGCAATTCTGACTTTTTTTTCTCGCAATGTCAAGTTTATATCTCGCAATTCTGACTTTATAACATGCAATTCTGACTTTATATCTCGTAATTCTAAGATAAAAAGACAGAATTGCGAGATGTAAACTTGCAATTGTGAGAATAAAAGTCAGAATTGTGCGATAAAAAGTTGCAATTACCTTTTTTAATTTTTTATTCTGTGGCGGAAACAAGCTTCCATAGAAATCTGGGGCCGTATTCACAAAGAATTTTATCTTATCACTAGGAGTACTCCTAAATCACACTAAAATATTTTAGCTAGGAGTTTTCTCTTAAAAGTTATTCACAACGCCTTTCAGACCTACTCTTAGTAAGGAAAAATGACAACTCCTAAACTAAGAGTGAGTCTTCGTTGCTATGGATGACGTCAATTCTCATGAACGAGCTTCCTCGCAATGATCACGGTGATTGGTTGTTAGATGACAGGGCCATCATGCGGAACATAACACAGATGCAACAAATCATGGAATTACGACATCTAAATATGTCTGTGTCCTACACAAAATAATAATAGTAATGTCATCGAAATGCATATACAGTATAATGACATGTTTGTGCCGGCCCCAGTGAAGTGTAATTCTAAAAAGGCAGAGAGAGAGAGAGAGAGAGAGAGATGAATTAAAAGTCGTAAATTAAATACGACTTTTCGTCGTATGTCGTGAATTAAATAAAATTAAATCAAGGTAGCCTAATACCCTAATGAAAACCGCCACTTGCCTACTAATGAAAAACGACACTTGCATTAACACTTGCTTGGTTAATTAATTGACATCCTATTAGCCTAAATAGACTACTTAAAGCAAGGAAATATTGCTCCTATTGAAGTAATGTAATAGTTGAATCATTCATCGTGCGTTGCGCGAGCCTCAAGAGAACACCGTATCCGCGCCACTCAATATCTGTCTGCAGCGGCAACGAGCACATCACTTGATTAAAAAAAAACAACACATTTCGGCGCTAGATCGCCTCTTATTCAACAAACGAACGAAACGAATGCTCTGCTAGTTAACTGGAGATTTTTTATTTGTATTGGTACATCTGTGCCGCGAGATGTTTCAAAAGTGGTGGGGACATGTCCCACCCGTCCCCCCCATAAATGACGGTGGATTATGAACTCGCCAAAACGGAAAAGAAAGCCCAACTGGACGCAGGATCAGTTACTGCTGCTGGCCCAGTTGGTGCTAGAAAAAAAAAACTTAATAAAAGGGACATTTGGCACTGGGATAACAAGCAAAACTAAGCGTGAGATGGGAGAGGATTTGTTTGCAGATCAATGCAGTATTCCCGCTTGTGTCGCGGACCCCGGACGACTGCGAGAGGCGGTTTAAGATCCTTTGTGAATAGGTCTTAGTGAGTTAGGAGTCCTCTCGACTTCTTTTAAGCTGTCCCAGACTTAGGTGCTACTTTTAGGGCTAAAATGATTTGTGAATTACTCTTAGTGAAAAAAATTAGGAGTCCTAAAGTTAGGAGTGACACGCCCATTATTTTTAGGAGTTGCTCCTAAATTTACCAGTTAGGAGCTACTTTTAGCCTTAAAATTCTTTGTGAATACGGCCCCTGATGTACTGTAATGTAAGCGACTCCTGCAGCCTAACCATGTCCCTGGAGGGACTCCGTAGAATGCCTTATTCATTTTCCGTGCCTTTCCGAATTTCGAATTAGGCAAATCCCTAATTAGTAGACTGTTAGGTTAAGACCCTGATATACTTCAAGCGGAATAAAGAACGAACTGATATGAAGAAATTTAGAACAAAATCAGGCCAAAACGAAGTCTGTTTCGTGTTTGTTTCAGGAGTTCGATATATCTTGCCAAACCAAACTTTCCGGAAATGTGCAGCTGAATTTTTGTGCAGCTCTGACAACAGAGGCTGAAAAGTCTGTAAGCCGAGATCCAGCACCTGTTGCTCTGTGCTGGAGCGCTAGCCTGTGGCTGAGATCTTCCAGTTTGCCTTGTCAGACATTTGGAAATAAAGTAAAAGTGGTGGATTTCACTGAGGTAGTGTGGGATCACTGCCCGTCAATCATTCAAAGCAAGTGCTTCTCCCCTTGTTTGACACATCTCAGGTTGCCAGTGAAGAGCAGGAGCTAATTTGTCTTGACAGATGGCACTGTACACCCTTGGCACATCTCAGCACTCTCCAGCAACTCAAGAGAGCCGTGCAGAGTTCATGAGGACATCAGGCAGAATGAAACCAATGCCCATGTTCACATACTCTTCGTGAATCTGTGATATTTTTATCTTTTAACTTTTTAAGTTTTTTTTATTGACATATTTGGATTCGAATCCGACTTTCACAACCATGGAACCTTTCCATTGCACAGAAGGTTCTTTAGAGTGGAAAATAGTTATTTAGTTCTCTAAATAGTTTATAGCAGAACAAAAAAAATCTTTTAAGAACCAATCACTGAAAGGTTCTTCGGGAAACCAAAAAAACAAACATTGCTATGAAAAAAAACAACCTTTTGGAACCTTAAAGGACAAGTTCGGTATTTTACACTTAAAGCCCTGTTTTAAGATCGTTTCTGATGAAATAGAACGGTTAGGATTGAAATTTGGACACATGCTGCTGGCCCGAGAATGGTTGTATAGGTGCACTGGAACAATCCTTCATAAAACGCATTAAACTTTAGTTTACAAAGACGTGAAACTCACCGAGTGGTCTGGGGTGTTCACTAATAAGCTCACACACAAATCGCTGCAAAAGATGCTTTCCAACAGGTTTTATTGTAGTTTTTGTCTAACTCCATTGATATGTATATCTCTAGGGTAAGTGAGAAACACTGTTATAATACGAGGCAGAGTCTAATGGATATTTTTTTTTAAAAGCATCTTTTGCAGCGATTTGTGTGTGAGCTTATCAGTGAACACCCCAGACCACTCTGTGAGTTTCACGTCTTTGTAAACTAAAGTTTAATGTGTTTTATGAAGGATCGTTCCAGTGCACCTATGACCCATTGTGGAGGTGGGGGGTGTACCACAAACTCTCGGGCCAGCAGCATGTGTCCAAATTTCAATCGTAACCGTTCTATTTAATCAGAAACGCTTAAAACAGGGCTTTAACTGTAAAATACAGAACTTGTCCTTTAATTTTTAAGAGTGTACAACAAAAGTCAATGGAGTCCAAAACAACAAAATATTGGACCCCATTGACTTTCACTGTATGGACAAAACAGACATTATTCAAAAATATCTTCTTATTGAGCTATCATAATATCTTCTTTGCAGCAATTATTGCAGTGGTTATTCAAGTATACTTAACCAAACATTCATTTCAACATTATGGGACTGAAATCTAGTCAGAAGTGCATGAATAGTCCATGATAATCTGCTTGCCTGTGGTTGGTGAATATGATTTTTTTAGGTTGACTTTTAATTAGTTTCTCTACACATTTGTTATATGTAGTTGTGCTTTGCTTCCTCTGACCCGGCGACCCCTCCTAGCTGTGGCGTGACATCTGTGTCTTCGTAGTGATGGGGTGAGTGTAGGCATGTAAGTCAAGTGAAATGTGTTTGAGTACGTGTGAACATGTGGCAGAGAGGGAAACGGGGGCCACACACACTGCTTGTCTTGTGCACACTACAGCGATCAGAAAACACAGCTATTCTTAGACATACTTGATACAGTGAGCAGAACCTGGTCTCTAGGCAGAGTCATGCGGATTCATATCAGTTCTGACCAGACGCCTTGAATTCCTTACATTTGTCTTTGACTCTTTCAATATTTCTATATTGGCCTCATTCTCTTCCATTTAGTGCCTCATTGTAACCCATATTTTGGAGTTGAAATACATTTTTGTAGTGATCAAATGTTGTGAATTAAGATGTTTTATTCCTTTAACAGCATCATAAAAGATTAAAGGGAGTGACAAATACTTTCTTCAAAAACGTTACCTTTTATTTTCCACAGGAGTCGTGCTGGTTTGGAATGGTATGAAGGTGTTTAAATGATGGATTTTTTTTATTTTATTTTATTTTTTTAAATATTTCGTACCTATTTTGAATCGAGCTCATGGTAGTATTCTTTAAAATCCCCCGAGGTTGATTGTTAAGTCTTTTGGCTCTTATAAAAAACATTACACATCAAACATATGTGAGAATCGGGAAGAAAAAACAGGAACAGAGAGGTTGTGTGCTGGGGATCAGAACAAAGCCATTTTCTTCTCTCGTTCTAAATGCATGCACATGTATTTAATAATTGATTACATTAGCATTTTCTCCCACACTTGTTTTTGTGGGCCAGAGCCCACCAGCCAGATCTTCACCCCTGGCGATTGTAACGTGCAAAGCAGAACTTGGAACATTGCTGGTATTCTTCTACATGTTCAGAGGACCATATCACACACACACACACACACACGCACACACACACACACACACACTGGCATATGTAGTTTACAGGGACTCTTCATAGCACACAAACACACAAGGTTTTGTTGAAAGCACTAAGTTTGGTTACAGTTATGCTTAAAGTCGCAATGTAATGGAAGTAGCAGCAGACATTTACTTTAATATTGTGTATGTCAGAGAGAAATGGATTATCAAAAGGAGAAACATTAGGGAGGGAACTTGGATAATTGCACTGGTTTATGATTAGATCAGATATGAATGCGAGCTCGCAGTCGACTGTAAAAAAAATTTTAATGCGGACTAAATGACTTTTGACCAGAAGATGTAGTTATGACATTTTGCAAGGTAAAAATAAAATTGCAAGATTATCTTGCTTTAAGGATAATTAAATTTTTACTTGAAAACAAGATGAAAAATTTCATTATTATTATTATGATAATGGTAATATTGAATAAATCCTTTTTGCAGTCTGTTATGATTAATGCTGTTTTTGCCAAATATTTTACACTAAATACCAAAAATATTAAGTAAAATAGTTACAAATATTTTACTTTTTTTTATATAAAAATTCTGTTTAAAAAAAGAAAAATTGCAAGGTCATATGCACAGATGAATTGTGTACAATAACATCAATATTTAAAAAATAGACCCATTTCATGGACTTAAAAACTAAAATATTTGCCAGTAGGATAATAAAAATTAACTTTAAAAGAAACGTTATCTTGTTTTAAGGATAGTTCGACATTTTACTGGGAAACAAAAACAATCATTATTATTTTATATTATCATTGATGATGATTATGATAAACAGTGTGTTTTGCAGTGTGTTGCATTTGCATTTATGTTGATTGAGCCTAATACCAAAATATCAACTGAAATAAGTACAGTATCATTAAAAAATTCACCATTTACCCAATATTTGGTATCTGCATTTGTATACTTAATTATTGATTTAGCTTAGCAACATGCTAACATCAAACTCCACTGAAATCAATAGTGTGTAACATATTCCATGAAAAATACCATTTGAGTGAATTGTTGCCCTTGTAGAATCAGTCACTTATCCACGAGAGTTACAGAATATGGCTTTCTTTGATGTATATACAGCAATAGACAGTAGAGAGTAAGACAGCTCACTAGGTTTTGGAATAGAGCCATAAACATATTTTAGCCATGGTTGTCCGACTCTCATGTAGCCACGGAAAATTAATCCTTTCTTAGCATCTGTTTAAATTTCTCATGTGTCTTCCCACACTAAATTTAGCCTATAATTGCAAGTGACAAACATGCCGTTTGGTGCAAATTATACAGAATCAAGAGTAGCCTATGCCTGAATCTAATATAAATCGCCAACCCAGAAGGATCTTTTGTGGAAATAGCCTAAGTGATCTTTAATATGTTTGAAAAACACATTATCTTGCCAAATGCGCTTTGACTTCAATCGCTGTCATCTGAGAAATCCTAACTGTTCTCACCGTTGAATATATTCCCATATATTCTGACTGATAAAGTCTTTAATGTCAGAAATGACAGGAAAATGTTCTAGCCAACCTTATTGGTCACATTTTAATGTTTGTTGTCAATGTGTAATACAATTTTAAAATCATGTTTTGGCTTTGGACAGTACAAATTTTCTTTGGAAGAAAAAAAACTAGCGTAGCGAGTTTGGGTGAATGACAGGAATCAAAGGAAGGAAGGAAGGAATTTGACATAGTCCAGAGAATATGTTATCCAGAACATGATCCCTGGTCTCTTTGTGGTGAAAATATGTTTGAAACTCGTAGAGAGGAAATACTTTTCAGTGCAGCCTTGAAAACATCTCAACATCGCGTTGACGGATAGCTACGATTTAGCAATGCAAACTTTACATGTTGCGCGGCTAACACGATGACTTAAATGTGTAAACAAACCCGAGTGTCTTGTTGACATCCGCAGCATATCCGCACTAGCGATGTGCTGAAATAAAGTTTCCACGGCCTCACGAAGGGGGTTACACAACTTTAGCATTAGCATCATTTGTCGACATAAACTAGAAAGTAAAAATCCGCCATTTGTCTTCCAAGTTAATTCACATGCGTTTCGCCCCTTCATAGTTAAATGCGGAAAAAGACAATATACAGCTGCTGGGAAGCTGCGAGATGAATATATCACTGCTCTCCCAGAATCGTTCGGTGCTTGAGGACTGTTTGATCTTTCAATGAACAAGCAGGGACAAAAAAAAAAAGATCCCAAAGCCCAACGTCATTAAATCTTTGCCGGTTTATTTGTGTAAGCGCTGGAGCTCTGGGGTTGTAAGGGTGGTCTACAGCCCATTTGTTCCTGCTCAGCATTACCGGAGCTGGAATCCATTTCTTGTCTAGAGCGGTGGACGAGGGGGGTCGGGGGGGCCCTCTGAAGGCTTTGGAGGCAACGGCTCGGGACCCTTCTGGGTTACTGTGAGGGAACACTTGGATGCAGCTGTTTTTCAGCGGTCTAAATGGAGACGTTGTGCTGCCGCCCGTGTCCCGGGATTCTTTCACTTTGCCGGAGAGCAGTGTTTCAATAACACCAGTGATATCCCTGCAAGCTGCCTGAGCCCTAGACTGGAACTCATCTTACACTTGAGCACAAGTCAATCTGAAGTGTCAAAACCGGTCTTAATTTAAGACCCAAGAGCCCTCTGCTAATGATTCAGCTATGCTTACCACTCAATTATCTTCCTGATGATTTTTCAACACCTAAATCTCCCGTGAGAAAAGCTCGGGGAATTATTTTCCCAAGCATTCACTTTTGAACCATTGCTCCCCAATACTGGCTTAAAAAGTGTTGCACTGAAGAAAAAAAAAAAAATCTTAATCATTATATTTGTCTTGTTTTCCATTGGGAAAACAAATCTAATCTCAAAGTAAAATAGTTAAATCAATGAATAAATAAATTGTATTTAAGTGTAAGATAATTAGACTTATTTTCCCCCTTTGGTTTAAGCTTCAATCTGCTAATAAATGATTTCAAGATATTGAAAATAAATCTGTAAATAGTCCCATAAGTAAAGCTCAAGCAATATTTTGTCCAAGCATTTAGTTTTGTAATTCTTTTTGGACCATTGCTCGCCAATATTAGCTTGAAAAAAAAAACATTGAAAAAAATGCTTATTCACTATTTTAATTTTAATATATATTAACATATATATATATTTCATATATATATATATATATATATATATATATACATTTCATATATATATATATATATATACAATCTTAACCAATATTTTTCATTTAGATGAATAAATGAATAAATAATAATAATAATAATGAAGTGGAAGATCAGGCTTATTTTTTTTTGCTTTATTTTTGTTTTATTTTGTATTACCCCATAGGCATTATTTTATCACCTTCTTCTCAGCATCATTTTCTCTGCATTTTGTTGCTTATTTGTTCTTACAGCAAGAAAAAAATATTGCAAAAACATTCTCACCATGTTTCAAGCTATATTGTTATTTATTATTAACACATTTCTTTCTTTTCTTTTTTTGGTCACCTACAAAAGTAAATTTTCCTTCATAACCAATTTTCAGGTCAGGTCACCTCCTTCTCTTAAAGAACTGGTCAAGGAAGGAAAGCACTGCCAAGGGGAAATTGTTGGGAATGTGAGTCCATACAAATTCAAATAGCCTTGAAATAGTTTTAGACAGCTTTGACCTCAGCAAATATGATGGAAACAAGTTCCTTCTGTTGAGCCTATGTGGAACAGGCATGGATGGCGTTCCAAGAAGACTATTACAAAATCATAGACAAGTTTTACTGGATGAGTACAGTACTGAACAGTCAATAATCCAAAACCCCATATCAAAAACCATTCATTTCCAGTGAAGGACCTACAGTGATGTATTAAACTACTCTAACAAGCTATGAGCTAAATTATGGAGCACTTTCCAAGGTCATGTTTTGAATTTTTCCAAAGATCGTCAGCCAAACATGTCTGAAGAAAGAATCTGTAAATACTTTTAAACAGCTGAAATATTAGGCTACTTGGACTGCAGGGAATATGTTACAAATAATGATACACCCAAAGCCTACTGGACAATATTATCAGTGACATTTTGAATTAGGGGGACGTACATTCTCTTGCTGACAAATTCTGACATTCAGCTGCTTTCTGTTATTAATTACGTTCAATTCTTTATCTCTGTGTTTACTTCCCAAGATTTCTCCATCTAGAAGTCTTCTAAATGTTCAGGAATGTTCTGTTCTGCGAAGAGATAACCCCCGTTAAACTGTAAACAAATATCTATCTCAATTCTATGTGGTGGAAACAGGGGCAAAATATTTTACTGTACTGTATTTAAGTATTCTACATTTTTAATTAGCTGTACTTTATTAGAGTATTTTGTGTATGCTTTAACTTTACTAAGATTTTACCTTAAAAAAACAGTGAAAACAAAAACATTTATTTAGTTTTTACGAAATGAAGAAATCAAGACTCCCTCCAAGACCCAGTTCATGATGTTACAGACGTAAAATCAGAATTGCGAGATTCTCTGAAAAAAAAAAAGGCCCTTCCTCAGAGGAATGTGCCAGGGAGGGGCTGTTGCGAGGAGCATGAGTTCTGGAAACCAGGTTCAGTTGGGCCAATACGGGGCAACTAGCAAGACCTGCTCCTCGTCCTCTCTGAATTTGCACAGTGTCTGTGCGAGTAGGCTCATTGGGGGAAACGCAATCTTGCATATGCCCCGGGGCCAGCTGTGTGCCAGCACATCCGTGCCGAGGGTCCCCTCGGTCTGGGATTAAAACAACTGGTCATGAGACGTGTCTGACTCTATAGGAGGAGATGGCAGGCTGGTTGAACAGCTTGATGGTTGATGTACGATGGTATGTCACAGTGCTGTCCATACGGACCAGTACACGCTTGCCTCGTAGAGGCGATTTGAGGAGACCCAGCGCAAGACGTACTGCTAGCAACTCGAGGCAGTTGATGTGCCAGTGCAGTTGGGGACCTGTCCAAATGCCCGAAACTGCATGCCTATTGTACATGTCACCACAGCCAGTGGTGGAGGCATCTGTGGAGACAACAGCATGCCTGGACACTTGCTCTAGGTTAACTCCTGGCCGTAGAAACACAGGGTCCGACCACGGGCTGAAGGTTGAGCGATAGGCCAGGGTTATTGTCACCCGGTGCTTGCCGCGTTGCCACACACATCTTGGGACTCTGCCATGAAGCTAGTGCTGAAGCGGCCTTATATAAAGCAGTCTGAGTGGCGTTTCTGCGGCTGCGGATGCCATATGCCTCAGGAGCCCCTAAAAAAGTTTCTTTCTGTCATCTGGGCTTTGAATGAATTCACACAGTTCAACACCAATTGAGCACGTTCCTCTGTGAGGCGTGCTGTCAGGAGTCCAGCTCCATACCAAGAAAAGAGATCCTCTGCGCAGGTGAGAATTTATTATTTTCCCAGTTGACCCGAAGCCCCAGCTGGCTGAGATGTCTGAGCACCATGTCCCTGTGTTCACATAACTGATCTTGTGACCGGGCCAGTATGAGACAGTCATTCGAGAACGTTGTGTTCTCTCAGGGCTGTCTCCTCGACCTTCATGAAGACGCAAGGTGACAGGGACAGCCCGAAGGGTATGTCTTTGTACTGATATGCCCACCCTTTGAAGACAAAGCATAGGGACGGTCTATGTGGAGGAAGAATCGAGACATGAAAGTATGCGTCCTTCAGGTCGATCGCTGCAAACCAATCTTGAGGTCGGGTGCACCCAAAGATGGTTTCTGCGTTAGCATTTTGAACGGGAGTCTGTAAAATGCCAGATTCAATACTCACAGGTCCAAGATTGGCCGTAACCCACCGCCTTTCTTGGATACAATGAAGTCTTCATATCAGCTTGAGGGACCGGCTCTATGGCATCCTTCTCCAGTAGGACTACTACGATCTCCGTTTGGATGACAGGAGCACCCTCATCTCGCACAGAGGTGAACTGAATGCCCCTAAACTTGGGGGGACACCAGGTGAACTGAATCGCATAGCCGAGATAGATGGTCCGTATGAGCAACCGCAACACTGAGATGGTATGACACCCAGACTCGTGAGGCAAAGATCGGGACTGTCAGCCGGCTCCAGATAATGACCGCACCCGGAAACACATCGCTGGACATCTTTAAAAAGACGCAACATCACACCCTTGCTTGCTCTTTCAGGGAAATGTAGCAGCACAATATAGTGCAGAAGCGCACAGGGTAAATGGCAGCGGCACAACTGGGAGGAAATGGTGCACACTACAGGCTACACTAACTCTTTTAGGCTGTATAAACATCAAAACTCATTGAAGGTAGGGGTGTGCCGGTTTCAGAATTGGTGATGACGGTTATGATGTGAGTTAAATGTGACGGTTCGTAACATAACCGTCAACGTCCGGGGGGGGGGGGGGTTGTTATAGGACAACTTAGTTTGAATAAACGAGCAGGCACTGATTAGCTACTTGCTCTACGTTTATTTAAAATGAACAGCAAGACAACTAGCAGTGAACGTGCTTTCCATTAAATGAAACAGGCACACTAAACAAATCCTTAAAAAAACAAAAAACAAAACCTATTCTGGTGGATGCGTTGGTGACGCGTTCATGTGGCGCTGCCAGTAAAGCACCTACAATCTGTCACAAAGAACCGGCAAAAATAATGATTATGAATATGTAAAATATAGCAAGGAGATATTGTAATTGTTTATTAATAAACAAGTGTTTTCTTTGTCAGTATCTGAAAAGATGAAGGTGACGACGATGCTGACTCGCGATCTTCGCAGTAGTGAACGCGCCAGAGAGAAATGCACATTTACATAAGCAGAGAGCAGTCTGTAGTCTGCTTTCTTTCGTTTTGAATTGTTCTGTTTAAAAGTAGACATGTCTGTGACTGTGAGGCGAGTAGGCGACCTTATACGCTGAGTTTCGGTTCATTTACGAGATGAGCTCCAGTTCACGAGCCGGCGCCTCTGTTTCGTGATTATCTATCGTCTGCTATATTTATCTTTTATTACTTCTTATTTATTAAATCCAGGCAATTGGTTGATGAAACATTGATTAAAATTAAGATACAATTAATATAAAACGAAATTCGTTTTAAAGAAAGGTTTTGTGCTTTCTGTTTGATGCCTCTGTGAAAGTTTTAAAGCATCTTTTTAGTGCCGCTTTCAGAGCGCTCACGTCCATAACATTGTTTTTTCCTCATAAATGCGAACACGAAAAATTAAATAAAATGAATATTTTATGTTCTGTGGATACTACAGTTTATCATAATTTGTATTCTGAATACCTAACGCCGGTACAAGTATTCCGTTACTCCCCAACACTGATAGTATAACCTTATCTGTAATATATTTTAATAACACGGTTTTGGCGGTTATAGAGTTCTAATGACGGTGTTCAACTATAACCGTCGGTCTCACGGTTATATCATAACCGTCACACCCCTAATTGAAGGCGCAACCTCTCTCAAGCTGTATGAACAGCAAACTCAAACTCTCTGAAAGATCGTGACCACCGCTGTAGTGCCATCACACCAACACCAGAAAAGAGTATTTTTCCTGAAAAACACTCGCAGACACTCGTAGAACACTCTTGGAGACTGGATAGAGCAAGAACAGAAGGACAGCTCTGCTCAGAAGCGAAAAGCTGAATGTGCATTGCATCTGCTTCCGTATTTATACCTGCGCTGTGGGCTAATGCAAATCTCACACGCCAATGTCCATTGGCTTGTTTAGTTTACACTCTAACGTGATTGGGCTCTCAGGCGAGATCCCAATTCGTCGTTACGTTCCGACATGACGTTGAACGTGACCGACTGAAAGGGAACTAAATCTTATGCAACTATTTACGCTCATTACACAAAATGCTTTAAATTTGAAATTCAATTCAAAATTAGGTCAGATCTATTTAAACTTTATCCTGACTGTGTTTCTAGAACTTTAGAAGTCTGTTTTTAAATACATATTTTGCACAGTAGGATGAAGCATATCAAATTACAATTCCTAAATACATAAACTAGTCCTTCGATCAGTACTTTTACATTTGATACTGAAGTACATAAAAATAAAACACTTTTGTAAGTGTAAGTAAAATTTAAAAAAAGAGTACTTTCTCTATTGTATCTTACTACTTACTTCATCAAGGTATCTGTCCTATAATTTAAGTTCAAAATGTATGTGCTTTGTCCAGCAACATTAGTGATTCCTTTTCACATCAAGGGATACAATGGTAATACATAACTTTGATTTTCTAAAACCATGAGGAATTTTTATTGAAGATACCAATTTCGCTGTAAACTCACTGTATGTGACCTTTATATTTTTGTGGTAAAGGGGATGTAAACTGTAGAAGATCATGAAAAACTCATTGTGAACAGCAAAAAGTGTTGCTATGAGAGAAGTAAATAATGCCATAATAATGATTTAATTTCTATTTTTGGATAAACTATTCCTCTAAAACTCTGTGTCATTGTGTTCATCATATCCCACAGTACTCCAGCTCCCCCTCTCTCTCGCTCTGTACTTTCTTTCTACCTCACATTTCTTCTCTTTCTCTATCACTCGCTCTTGCTCCACGTCCACATGTGTTGCTGATTAATGAAATTAATACAGTGCTGCACTCAGTTTTGGAGATTTCTGGCAAGGCCACTGTCTGTTTGTTTCCAGACGTTGATCCCCTAGTGGCCACTTTAAAACTGAAGTTCTGCGTGTTGTAGAGCAGAATTCAATGTGCTGGTGAAATATATCTTAGAAAATTTGACTGGAGCCCTGAGCTCGATTCAGGCACTGGAGAGTCAGACGCAGTTAAAACAAGTTGACCTTTGACTGTCAACAACTTTTGTTGGTTATTTTTTAGTTAGCAGATGCTTTTTTTTATCCAAGGGGAATTTCAGTACACTTGTTACATAGACAGTCTGCCTGAAGCAAGCTGGGGTTAACGGCCTCACTCGAGGGAACAGCATTGCAGACACAATTCGGAAGCTATTCCAGAGTCATTGACAAGTTAAACTGGCCTCTATATCTGTTTTAAAGGACAAGTTTGGTATTTTGCTACCATAGAAACCGAAAATTCTCGGGCTAGCAGCATGTGTCCAATTTTCAATCTTAACCGTTCTATTTCATCAGAAACGATCTTAAAACAGGGCTTTAAGTGTAAAATACCGAACTTGTCCTTTAAAGGACAAGTCTGTCATTACTCACTCTCATTCACATGTCCTTCCAAACCAAGATGATTTTCTTTCTTCAATGGAACACGAAAGGTAATTTTTTAGTCTGATTCGTGAACTGGAACGTTATATTTTGGCATTGACATTTTGATTGATTTTGAGGATTTTCAGAGCCAATCAATTACTGATGGACACAATCAAGTCCCGTCCCTCATTTCTTCTTGGTGAACATTCTGTTTGTAAGTTTGCATTGGACTAATAAAATGTCTGTTGTGTGACTGTGTTGAATTGCAGTTCACTCGATTCAATTTCATGAACTGAAAGGAAACCAATTTTTGAAATATGAATGTTGATGCCACAATGAACTCTGATGCCACAAACATCAATAATAGCTTGTTGTTGTTATTTTAATGAAATATTACGACATTATCACTCATTTATCCTACGAGTCCAAATAGGACCCACTTTTGAGTCTAGATTCCTTTTTTGGAAGTGCAGGCACTGTAAAGCTGCTTAATAAAACATTTACATCATTAAAAGAAGAACTATCTAAATAAATCTGAACTGAATTTCAGAGAGATAGCAGAAAGGGCTGAACCATCGTCACACGAATTTGAACCTAATTATCGTAAGCCTCTACCCCCTCTAAATATTAGGATCTGAGCAATCAATCACGAAACTCTTATTAGCCTAGAGCCCATCCTGCCTTTATTCTTTTGCAATTGCATGGAATTTCTGCTGGAAGAGTTTGCCGCAACATTCATGTCCTGGACAGAATTGTTTGCAGTAAGTTTCCCACACCACAAAATGCTGCAAGATGTTGGAAATGTCATCACCTTTTCAAGTAACTCTCCCACAACCTACTTTTTCAAGCAGCCTCCCATGTGTAACTAATTAGCAGAAAAAGTTGGGCTAATTTTATTTTACCCAATTGGTGTCCAAAGCTTCTTCTTTTTTCATCATGCTACAAAATTGCTACACATATTCTGTGTAGATCTTCAAAGTTTTCAGTAATAACGCTATCTGTAAACAGCGCATACACTCCAACAACTCTCGAACATCTGCTGTAGAATAAAGGAAATTGCTTTTTCTTTTTCTTTACTTCTATAATCAAACAATTTATTTACTTGTGAGTTTATATTTCACAATTCAGACCTTTTTCACAAAAATCTGGGGGGAAAAGTCAGAATTCAGAATTGTTAGATTTTTTTTGTGAGAAGTCACAATAACATTTTTGAGTTTTTTTTCAGACTCAAAGAAACAACAGAAAAGAAACAACAGAATTATGAGATGTAAACTACGAATTCCGAAAAAAAAGTTAGAATTGCATGTTATAAACTCAGAATTAAGAGGGGGGAAAGCCAGAATGGAGAGATGTAAACTAGGAATAAAATAAAAAAATTTGAAAAAATCTGAGAGAGCAAAAAAACACAGAATTCAATGATGTAAACTAGGAATCATAATTCTGGGGGAAAAAAGACAGAATTTAAAAATGTAAACTAGGAAATAGAAATAAATAAACAAAACAAAATTGCTAGATGTAAACTCAGAATTCCGAAAAAAGAGACAGAATTGTGATATGTAAACTCAGAATTCCCCAAAAAAAGCCAGAATGGGGAGAGGTTTCTGAGAAAAAAAGGATGATGATGATAGGAACAGAATTGGGAGATGCAAAAACAAAACAGAATTGCAATATGTAAATTCAGAATTCAGAGGGGGAAAAAAGTGAGAACTCCAAAATGTAAACTCAGAATTCCAGAAAAAAAGACAGAATTCTGGAAACAAAAGGAAGATGGAAGATTTAACTCGGAATTCCGGAGAAAAAAAAAAGAAATGTGAGATGCAAACTCAGAATTCAGAGTAAGAAAAAAAAACAAAAAAGAATTGCAATATGTAAATTCAGAACTTAGAGGGGAAAAAAAATCCAGATTGGCAGGATGTAAACTCAGAATTCCAAGAGAAAAAAAAGCCAGCTTGGCGAGATGTAAACTCGGAATTCCGGGAAAAAAAAAGAAGAAAAAAAAAAAAGAATTGATAGTTAACAGAATTCCAAGAGAAAAAGTCAAAGATATAAGGGGGAAAAAGGTGAGAACTGCAAAATGTAAACTCAGAATTCTGAGGGGAAAAAAGTCAAAATTGCAAGATGTAAACTCAGAATTGTAAGAAAAAAATCTCAATTACCTTTATTTTTTTATTCTGTCAGAAACAAGCTTCCATAGAAAACATTAAACATCTGTGCTTTAACTAGATCCAAGTCTGTGTTCTTGAAAAAGAGGAAGGTAAGCTGTAGAGGGCCTCAGGTAAAGCATTTACTGTACGTCCATTAGTGCTGATCTTGCACTAACACCGTATTCCTCTTTATCTGTCAGAACAGCCAGATGTTGGATGCCACGTACAGCATGTACAGAGAGCTCGCTTTGTGTCAGTTCAGCAACATGCTTGACAGTGTGAACACACCCTGCCAAGTGTCCTGAAACTGCCTAGTAATTGGTAATGCTCCAACACTGCATGAAGCCGTCAATTCATTCATCATCTTCTATTTCCCTATGCTATTTCTAAACTAAAATGGCCTCTGTGGATTCACAACATTTGCTGTTTACTAAAAAAGTGATTGCAACAAGTCGGTCAACAGTCTAGGTAGGTTTTGACATTTTGTTTCGTTTTCAAACCCAGTTACTCTGCTTAAAATAAGTTACTATAAATGTACTCTTTGTGTTTATGTTGGTTTCATATGATTCTGAAAAACATTTATCGTATGGAGTCGTATGGAACACTTTTATAATGGATGGATGCACTTTTTGGGGCTTCAAAATCTCATGTTCCATTCATTCCCTTTATAAAGCTTGGAAGAGCCAGGATATTACTTAATATAACTCTTATTGTGTTTGGCTAGAAGAAGAAAGTCATATACGCCTAGGATGGCTTGAGGGAGAGTAAATTATGGGATCATTTAAATTTTTGGGTGAACTAACCCTCTAAGTAGTGTTTTGCACTAGTGACCATCAATGCTACAGTGCAGCAAAAGGGAAGCCATATCAATCCTACTAGAGAACCTTTCAGTTGCACAGATGACTAATTGAAACACACATCATAGTTGCGATCTCTAACACACATCAATCATAAACCGGCCCACCAATTTAGGAGGTCCGGCAACATGATGATTTATTGTGAAATCAACTGAACATGATGAAACCATTTCTCAAATCCTGCAGATGTTGTCATTGTTTAAGTCTTTGGCCTTTGGCTAACGTTGAAGCGAAAAGCGTTCAGATTCAAAGGCTTCAATTATTATCCCGTTTATCTGGATGTTTACCCCAGCGTATAGATGTTTTCACGAGTTTGGAGTCCCGCTAGATTTTTTCACAAAGGTGGCTTGGCTTTCCTTGAGCCTTGGCTCCACTCGTACTCAACATGTGTCTCCCACATTGACCGGCGGCCATTACGCTCTGCTCGCCATAACTGTCCCTTTAGCAATTAGCTCATCTCAACAAGACGCACTGGCAAGAGTTGAGAGAGAACGCCTGATATGCGGCTCAAGCACATCACATCCGCGTGAAGGCGCAAAGAAAAAATTGGCAAAACAACATAATTATCAAAAGATGTCCAATGAGTCTTCTTTAAATCGTCTGGCTTTGAGTTCCAGGCCTGTGGTAAAATCACTCAAAAGCGAAGGGAAAAGGAAATCAGGTTTGAAATGAAAGCATGTTGAGCGCTGGGCTCCGTTTCATGTACTCGGGCTGTTTGACTGGCGTGGACTGCTAGACGTGGCTCGTAAGTCAGGAGCCAATGGGAAATGGGATTGATTACAGCATTGCATCAGATAGACTTACCGATAATCTGATGGTCTATCTGCACTCATACATCTTCATCTATCATCCTCCCTCACTGCCGTCAGCACAGGCTCACAGATATCCCATGTGTAATGTGTGCGGAGGGGGGCCCGGGGGGCCCAGACCATGCATATGTGCTCCTTAGGCTGTTTACACAAGGGTCAGACATTCATCAATCCATCAGCCACGCCATACACTCCCCTTTTAGATGAATCGTCTCTGGACGCTCATCAAAAGCTCATTAATAGTTTAAATCCTTTACAAAGAATCACTCTTTGGGCTTTTTCTATGCATAAAGTATCAATGTCATATGGAAAACATAACAAATAGATTGAATCTTATCGATATGAAAAGAAGTACTATTAAAACATAATGCTTTAAAGTACACTTGTTTTGATGTGTGGATTGTAGTTTTAACTACAAATTGACATCATGAATGAAAAGCTCTTTTCTACACAGCAGACTAAATAATGAAGAAAACAATTTGTCGGTCTGGGAACGTGTTAAATATTTCGAGGAAACTGAGGTGCCGACAAATAGCTTTTCTACATACTTTCTAAGTGATTCTAAATGATTAATGGAAAACATGAGGTTATTACTGTGGAAGTAATGAGGTACAGTGCTTGAGATCACGACTATGGCCTCATTTCCCATACAGCTGGTCATTTCCCCCATTATCAAAGTTTACACGTTAGCTAGCCAAAATAAGAGTTCATTAGTAGAGCACGAGTCCAAGAAATTATGGAACAATTCAATTCAATGCGGATCACAGGTCACAAACGTGAAGAGAACTAAACTAAATATCAATCCACGTATGGCAGGTGTCCAGAACAGCTGGAAGAAATACTTTTTTTTGGGGGGGGGGGGAATCAATATTTTAAAATGCATTTTAACTTCTTTGAAGCAAATCATTTGTTGTTGTTTAATTTTTCAGAGATGCTTTACATAAAGCTCCCCAAAGACATATTATGAAAATACTAATATTTATGGCGTTGGGCTACTTTCAATCACCAGCATGTTTGCCAGTGTTAAGAGAAAAATAAATCTTTTTAGAAAGCAACCGGTACAGAAACAACAAGGTTTCTCATTACCTTAATTGGTTAATTAAAAAATATATAATAAATAAATAATAAAAAATATGGAAAAAAACAGCATGAGCAAATACATTTAAAATAAATGTACATTGAATAAATTATAAAAATATAAAAAATTTAATTTTTTATTTTTCTAACAAATTATGAAAGGAAATTAATTAATTATAAATAATTATAAATAATAAATTAAAAATTAAAAAAATGTCTTAATTTGAATTAAATGAAATTGCATTATTTTATTTATAAATTTAATTGTATTAAACATATATTGATCATATTTTTTTTAATAATTAACAATGAAATAATAAAATTAAGATAAATAATGTGAACAGAATTTTAAAAAATATATTTTCTGATGTGAACTAGGGGCCATTTCCACAACACTGTTTTCAATTAAAAACGTCTCAGGTTACGACTGTAACGAGACGCTGTGTTGATGACACCTTGGGAACGCCCCTGCATGATTGCATCTGAAGCACATGTGTCAACTAGTCCAATGACGAGAGTGAGCCTCACCAGGTGGGTGACGTCATGACCAGGAAAGGATAAAAGCACATGCGGTTAGAACCATGCTAGCTTTAAAAAAAAGGCCGAAGCAAGTTGATCACCGGGATGTAGGAAGTATGGCAAAGTGATGCAGTGTCTCGTTCCCTACTCAGGGAACTAGGGTTACAGTCGTAACCTGAGACGTTCCCTTTCGATGGAACTCGCACTACTTCGATGATGCTTTGGAATGCCCAAGCGCCATTCGGCCAAGAACCTGTCGTGTTACACTGTCATGACATGAGAACTCTAGACCCAGGGGTGTCCATATCTAGGTCATAAAATCTGACAAACGTAAGTGGCGAAGACCAGCCAGCTGCATCACAAACTTCTTGAATGGACACCACAGAAATTAGGGCCTCGGAGGCTGCCATACCCCTAGTAGAATGGGCTCTAGTGGCCAAAGGTGAAGGCTGGCCCAGAACCTCATATGCAAGAGAGAAAGCCTCAACTATCCACTTGATAACCGTCTGCTTGGATACAGGAAGGCCTTTCTTAGGGGGCCCAAAGCATACCAGTAATTGATCAGACTTTCTCCACAGGGCTGCTCTGTGGACACAAGTATCCAGTGCTCTGACTGGGCAGATGAGGTTCAATTTCTCCTGGTCTAAATCCTTAAAGGGAGGATGACAGAACGCCTGCAGTACGATAGGTCGTGCTACATTGGTTGGAAACTTAGGTACGTATCCGGTTTTAGGAGCCGGTTTATGAATGTTTCTGGACGGGAATGGAGGATAGTCCCCCCTCCCCCCTGCCTAAAATATAGAAGATCCCTCCTGACAGGCAGCTCCAGGGGAGAGCTGTTGAGAAGGGATATCAGGCTTGAGAACCACACTCGGCTTGGCCAGTACAAAGTTACCCACAGGACACTCACTCCATCCTGGCAGACCTGCTCCAGAACTCCTGGGAGCAGGGCAATCGGGGGAAAAGCGTATGTCTGTACAATCGCGTCCAAACCCAACGGGGCTGGGTGCGTGAGGGAGAACCAAAGTGGACAGTGCGTCGTATCCTGAGATGCGAACAGATCCACCTGTGCATGGCCATACACTCCCCAAATTTGCTCCACCACCTCGTTGTGCTCCACCACCTCCATTTCCCGGGCCTCAGCCCCTGCCTCGACAGGATGTCTGCTCCTACATTCTGATGTCCCGGAATATATGTTGCTCTCAGGTAGAGCCAAGAAAGATGATGACTCCTCCACAGACCTTGAGCTGAGCGGCCTTCCATTACCGTTCCCCAGCCAGTGATGGAACCATCTGTCGAGAGCGAAACTCGATGGCAAAGAGCTCCTAACACTGGACCCTGGGATAGAAACCAAGGTTTCCTCCATATAACCAAGGCACGGAGACACTGCCATGTTATCTTGATCATGCGGAGTAGGTTCCCCCTGGGGGAAAACCCCTTGGTCTTGAGCCACCACTGTAGGGCCCTCATGTACAGCAGGCTGAACAGAATAATGTTGGACGCAGCTGCCATCAGGCCCAACAGCCTTTGAAACTGTTTTACAGTCAGTGACTGGCCTAGCTTTATCTCTTTTATGAGTGTGAGGAATGAGGTGACACGAGCAGGAGAAGGTATGGCCCTCATAGTCCCTGAATCTCACACGGCTCCAAGAAAAGTGGTCCTCTGTGCTGGAGAAAGCACACTCTTTTTGGCATTCAATCTCAATCCCAGTTTCTTCATATGCACGAGAACGACATCTTGATGCCGAAACGCCAATAGCTCCGACTCTGCTAGTATAAGTCATCTATATAGTTCAGAATGCGTATGCCCTGCAGCCTGAGCGGGGCTCGAGCTAAATCTACACATTTCGTGACTGTGTGGGGTGATAGAGCTTGATCGAATGGAAGAACCTGATACTGGTAAGCTTTGCCCCCGAAAGTAAACCTTAGGAACTTCCTGTGTTGTGGAAGAATGGAGACATGGAAGTATGTGTCTTATAAATCTATCATGACAAACCGGTCCTCGGATCTGATTTGTATCACGATCTGCTTCAATGTTAGCATCTTGAATCTTAACTTCTTGACTGCACGGGGATGCTAAAATCTAAAATGGGATCCAACCTCCCATCCATTTTTTAAACAATGAAGATCCGCCTGTAGAACCCTGAGTCTCTGTTGGCTGGAGGAACAAGTTCTATAGCTTCTTTTGCTAATAGTGCTTCCACTTCTTGTTGCATCCAGAGCAGGCTCTGCTGGTGGACTACTATGAGCAACACCCCGTTGTAGTGTGGTGGACATGAACCAAACTGGATTCTGTACCCCTTTTCTACTATCTGCAGGACCCATTGAGATATGTTAGGTAGAAATCTCCACTCTGCCTCTCGAGGCTGGCCTCTGGTCTGATAAGAGCGGTCGCTTCGGTGACCTGAAGCATACTGGCAGGAAATGACCGAATTGACTGACTTTCGACCCTCCTCAGAGGGCGCGAGTCTGACACAGCGTTGTGTGGGCACTGAGTCAGAGGCTCGCTGGAAACCGCTGCACCCCGAAGCACCAAGGGTGGCGGGGTTGGCAGAACGGCCTCTGAGGGCACCTGGGTGGAGCGGGCACCATTTACTGAGGTGAACACCGTCGCGCCCAGGAGGGGGCTGACCTCAGAAGTCTAAAGCCATGGGCATCAGAACCTCTTCTTTGTTAAAGCCTTCTTCGCGAGCAGAATGGTCTTCAGATAGGTCTGCTGCTTCTGCTGAGGGTGTCGTCCCATACCCCACGTTTTTTTGAGGGGTAACACAAGAAGTAACACATCTCCTTCTGCTGCGCTCGGTACGAGGAGCTCGGCAGCTGGGGCTGCGCACACCCAGCAGCCCCAGAGGCCTGCTGACGGCAAGGGAGATATCGTTTAAACGCCTCCGCCTGTTTTTTAGCCAAGGCGGGGCGTCTAACAAAAAATATTTGTCTTTGTATTTTATATCTGACAAATTTAACCAAAGGTGCCTCTCTGACGCCACATTAGCTACCATAGATCGCCCAATAGCGCGATCGGTCTCTTTAGTGGCTCGGACAGACAGATCGGTGGCCCGACGCAGTTCTTGAACAATGGCGTTTTGGGGGCCTGAGAACACAAACCTTTGAAAACGTTTTTCAAAATGCACGTTTTTGAAAACGATAACATTATAGATTCTGTGTAAACTACAAAAATGTGAATTTGTGAAAACAATGATGTCGTGTATTTCGTGTTCAGTCTATAGGCGCCAACTACTGGCCTGGCATGAATAATACAGTGCTTTAGATGTTTTCACATCAGATCACTGAGAACGTGGATCGTTTTCCGAAAGTCGAACACTTTCGTCTATATTCCATTTTTAGTACATCGTTGTCATGTAAATGTACCCCTAGTCTAATAGATCGACCAAACATGATGGCAGAATGGATCACTTAAGGCCAGTGTTAAAAAAAAATATGATTTAAAATAATCATAAATATGCAGTATGTAAACAAACAATTATTGATATCTAAAGGCACTTTCCGTCTATTCAATGTTTTGCATCATCTGCCACAGTGATGTAATGCTATTAACAGATTAGAAATGTAAAACAGTCTTCATTTCTGTCGAAAGCACAGCACAGTTCTGTTTGTACAGAGCGCTCGTATGTCCACAAGTTTCATTGAAAATAAGAGCAGATCGTCTTCACAGTCAGTCGTGGGGTTCACCATCAGACGCTGAGCTTTGATCTACATCCCCGCCGCTCTTCATCCACACACAGCACCTGTTCCCTCTCTGAGTCGGCATCAGCTCACCCTGCAGTGACCCGCTCAGGACTTCAACAGGTGTAGTCAGAAAACCCTGACCGATAATACAGCAGCTGCTCCAATGACTGGACTCAGATATTTGGTAAAACGCTTCCTCTTTAGAGCAAGACACAGTAAAAGGGACAGATTTACACTGAGTGCAACTTTTTTTGGACTGAAATATGACTTCAGAAGACTAGAAATGTCACAATCAGCTTCAGTCACAAGCTTGATAACAAATCATCACAGCTTCAGTCAGACAAGACATAAAAATGCATTTGATATTATTACATTTAATAGTAAAATTATTATTTTATTCATGTGGTTCATTTAAAAGTGTTAATTTGTTTAATGTTAATTTGATGTTAGAATTATAATAACACTTCATTAATTGTGTGGAATAAAATACAATACAGATTTCTAAAAAAAGAAAAAAAAAAGTTTTTTAAAGTAATTACTAACAATGTCTAGATGTTAGCAAATACTACAAGCTTTTATGGGAGGAAACTGAACTGAACTCAAAACTTTCGGGGAAAAAAAAGTCAATATGTTAAATTGCATGTGATTTTACTCATTTTAAGTGCCATTGGACAGAGGAATCAGCTAAATTATGTATTGATTTTCTTCATTATTTAGCATCGTTGAGTACCAAGATTTGGCCAAAATACAGACAGACGATCAGATTATGGGTGAGGGTTCAAAAGTTTTTCAAGTTTCAAAGGGATGAGTGACCAAAAGAAAGAAAAAAATGATGTAAGAGTGGCCAATAAAACGCCACCAGTAATAAGAAACTCAATCTCAGTGTTGTCTCCTGTTTCATTCATTAGAATATCCTGCTTTCTTTCTTTTTATAAGGTAGGTCTCCTTGCCTTGAATCAATCCCTCAAAGCCAAAGAAAATCTGAATAAAGCAGTTCTCCTTGCCAAGGGTGTTGAAGAATAGCCCAAAATCAAGTCAAATTAAGTCAAGCATTAGTCTGTGGTGAAGTTAATTCGCTTTCAAAATATTTCCCGGCAATCCTTCCCTTGGCCTTGCCGACAAAATTAACCTGCCGGGATTCTTTTGTTCACAAGATCAGCCTCGCTAAGCAGGCTATTTAGAGGTCTGGATATTTAGTTGTTGTTATTTACCCATTTATGGTCTGTTAGAAGGAGCCAGTGCTGCTAGAAATGTACTTTTGGTGCCCCAGGAGTGGTTTGATATCTTTAGGGAGTTGTACGTGTAACTACCAGCCCATTATTTTGATTGTTCATAGCTCAAACCAACACGACTGAAACATCCTTAAGACTATTAAAGGCTAAATTTAACTTCATATAAACACCTTATCGGGGTTTCCCGCTTTGATAAGTGCTCGGCGATTTACCTGGCACTCCTCATTAAGCTCAATTACACAAAAGAAGACGAAGCTCGTTTCGCTTTCTTGGACTTAATTTTTTGGCGTAATCGGGAAGATGTGAAGCCTGTTCTAGTCTGCACGGCGGCCAACATGGATTGGGATCTGAGAGGCCAAGAGTTCAGCTGCTCAGACGGGACAGAATTCAGGAATGCCCTGCCTGGTCTCCGCTTCTGCTCTCCTCAACAGCTGTGTGAGCAGAGCGGGCCAGAACTGCACCCGGAGCCCGGCCCGCTGGTCCTCACTGGGGTCGAAGGTTGAAGCGGTCGCCGTCAATGTGGCAACATATCGTTCCATTACGTGTTTCAGTGGTAATCACTTTTCTTAATGTTGTTGTTGTTGAGGTGTTGAAAAACGTTCTGCATCTGAAAAAAATAATAATAAAATAATTATTATTATTAAATGTATAGTTATGAAAAATATAAAAATCATAATTTTACACACATTTTAATAAAGTAATTTTTTTTATTAATTCTTTAAGCAATATGAAGTTTCATTCATTTAAAAGTATTCATTTTAGTGTTACGTTGTTTAATATTTATTCAAAAGATTTTCATAAAAAATTAATTTGATAACACTTTCTTAAATATTTAAATTCAATTCAATTCAATAAAAAAAAGAGTTTAGTTTCATTTAAAAGTTTCATTTAAAAGTGTTCCTTTGAGTATTACAATGTCCTTTTGAAACATTTTCATAAAAACATAATTTTATGTTAGAAATATAATATCACTTTCTTAATGTATGGAATCAACTAAAATAAAGATAAAAAAAGTAAAGGTTTTGACATCTGAACAAATGTAAGATGTTAGTAATAAATACCATGAGTGTGAAGGTCCGTTTACACAACACCGTCGACTAAAAAATCTAAATTAAAAGGGGAAAAAAGTTATTTATGTCAAATTGCACATGATTTTACCCATTTAAGTGCCTTGGGGCAAAAGCCTCTGCAAAATAATCTATTTTCTTAATTATTTAGCTCCAAGATTTGGCAGAAATACTGACAGACGATCAAATTATGGTGGGGGACCAAACGGTTTTCAAGTTTCAAAAGGAAGGCCAAAAAACTGAAAACGAAACCAGAAACCAAAAGCCGCCCTGTTTTCGCCAGTTGACGCTTTGACGCAACATTGTCTTTGCTCATTCATTCTGCGGCTGCCAGGTCTTTTAATGGCAATCGCTTTTCCCGATGTTGTTGTCGAGGTGTTGAAAACCTTTGTGCATCTGGCAGTTCCTCAATCAGCAAGTCAGCAGTTCTCTAAAAACAATTACTTGGGTGAAGTGCCCATTAGAAGGGCAATCTATCAATGCGGAAGTGGGTGTACAGGACCTCATTGACATGTGCGGGGCACCCTAGGGGACGACCCTCGAGACTCGGACCCCTTCCTCCGGCTCCTGCCTCTGACCTGGCCTGACCCTGCAGGTCACATTATTCTCATAACGTCCCAGTCCATCAGGGTTGGGCCATTCAGTCTGAGGCCAATTCTTTTGATCAGTTTTTAATCAATGCATGAGTTCATTTGAGGAATGAGTACAGAAACAGATCTCGTGGTGTTAGCACACTGTAAAAATGAATTTTGATGATCTGTTATCACAACTTTTTATATTTTGTCAAATCAACTTAGATAATTAATGTAGTTCAGATAACATAATATTTTGAGTTTCTATTTATTAAACCAATCTCCTTTGTTGTATTAACTCAAATTTTTTATTTCAATGAACTCAAAATTAAGGCAACCAGGTAACTTACCTTTTTAAGTTAATCCAACTCTTTTTTTTGTTTACAGTGCAGTTGAGAAAGTTACTATTAAAATGAAACTTTAAGGAATTTTTCAGCCTAAAGTAAAATTAAATTAAAACAAAATTATCTCATTAAGCGTTATTTACTAATATATACATCCTTCACTATACACACACACACACACACACACACACACTCACTAATCGAAATGAACCGATTTGACAGCATTTATTTATTTAAAGTATTCTAAAAACAAAAAAGAATGCAATAAATAAAACAAAATTATTACTATACCTAAATAATTGTATTATAATTGTATTTATAAATATCTAAATAAAATAGAACAAAATGTACTTAAATGAAAGTAATTAAAATATGAATATAATTGTATTACAATGTTATTGTATGTATACATGCATTTATTTATTTATATTTATATTTCTTTTTATAAAATATACTTATATTAAAAATGATTAAACATTACGATATAATGTTATTTATATATTTAAAGTTTGTAATTTTTTTATATAAAAGAGTTTTATATATTTTAAATGTACATCTCATTGCTGACAACTTTATCATGAGCATATAAAATACAATAAATATCTACAAAAACTACACACACACATTACATTCATTACATAATTATGCTGACAGCATTAATGCAACAATAGCTATATAATTAATTACAAAACAAAAATAGTCATTTTATAGAATTAAATAAATTATTATAATTTCACTTGGCTCCGCTGTAAAGCTGTTCTGGCACTATGTGACATTAAAAACACCAATTATGGTCACAAAAGTCATTTTCTACACTAAGAAAATCTACACTATTTTAAAAATAACTAAGCTACTGTCACACTTCTGACAAATGTAGTTCAATAACGTGGTTTCCTCAGCTACTGGAACCAGAAAGACCTCTGTACACATTCATCACTGGTGTGTTCATAATGAGAAAATCTCCACGCTCTCATCAGCCAATATAAACACAGATAGCAAAGTAAAACCCTGCCAGAAAGCATCTTTTCATCTATTGTCTGTCTTGTGGGAGCAAATTCAGATGCAGTTTTGACAGCGACAGTTCAGGAGACATGATTCTGACGGGATGGACGAGGTTAATGCAGGAATCTGTCAGGATGACCCCGAATGACACTGGATGTTTCCAAGAATAGGAAATTGTCACAGTTGAAGCATTTGACGTTCTGTTTTATTATGTTTTACTCTTTCAGTGAGCCGTAGTGAAGAAAGATGAGGTTACAAGGCCATTAAACACTTTCCTCCACTGTAAAACAGGCCTGTTATGGTTTTATTTTTGAGAATGTTTATAATATCCTTCGGAAGTCATGCAAAGCAACACGTTTTTCAGTCAGATAAAATAAATATTCATGTGTTTTAAACCTAAAACGGATTCATTCCTATGCAAGACACCGATGTACTCAATGCACTAATAAATATGTAGTAGAAAGGGAAATAAAACGAAACGACTTGCACTGGCTATTACATATGGCTTTGTAGATTTTGCTATGCGGAAATATCTGGACTTTAACAACTCTGTTGAACTATTGCTCTTCAATGAAATTCAGTCACCATATGACTATAAAAGACTTGGCAAATGTAAGTACAATACATAATTTTATTTATATGGAGGTGTACAGTTACTTTACTGCATGTAGAGCAGGCGTTCCTCACAATTATTACATTTAAATAAGGAAAAAGAAGACAAATCATGGCCAGATCTAAGGATCCTATGAGCACAGCTTTAGTTCAATAATGAAAATAAAATTAATTAATTAATGAATCCCTCATAAAAGGACTGGTGGGACTGGTCAGACAATAAACTAGTTAAACGAATGTTGTCAATTATGTTTTGTGCTGCTTAGTCAATAAGAAATATAGCTTATTAATATGGCTTTGGTACTTCTGTACCATTTTGAAGAAAGGTTTCAGTGTAATGACTCTAAAGTTGTAATGTGGTGCAACCATCAAGCATTTTACTACTTGAAAACATGCGTGTACAAACTTATTTTTTTATTAATTTTTTTTTACAAAGAAATGAAAGCTTTAGCATAAGTTCTGCCAGGAAGACTTAATTACTGCGTCACTTATTACCTTCACATCTATCCAATCACGTCCTTATTCTTTCTGTATAAAAGATTGGTACTTACACATGTTTGAGTTCGCAGATGCTGACGCGACAACAACCTCCACCCTCCCCACCACCACCAGGATGGTCCCGTCTATACCTCCCTGGGGGGTCGGCTGCGCCCCTGCCTTTGTCTTCAGGCAGGAGATGCTGATCCGCTACCCTTGGATTACGAACTATGGACGGGGCCTACGCCAAAGAACTTTATATACAATTGCTTGCTGGGCTGCCATTAAATGGATGCTTTGTTACATCATTTTATCTCCCGAGTCTTTCTGGTAGAACATAAATTATTAATACATTACTATCAGTATTATAATTATGCACCACTTGACATCGTCTGATTTTTAAGACTTTTTCTTTGTTCTTGATGTTCACACCACTTGACAAAAGTGGATTTCTTTTCCCAAATATTTTTCTAATTGATGTTTTCTTTTACAGTATTTTGTTCTTTTATATGCTCATTCATTTACAAATTTTTTACGTTATGCTCTCCCCAAAAAATATCGAAATGAATTTTCACCCAACAATTAAGGCCCTGTTTACACGAGAACGCTCGCGGGTGAAAACGCGAACATTTTTTATCAGATGTGCCTTTCGTTTAGATGGCGACAGCGTTTTTGGGGCTTAAAAACGCAAAAAAAGTGAAACCACCCTACAGAGTGGAAATCTTAAAAACGCTCCACTGTCGCGTTCCCGTCTAAAGGGTAAAAACGCAAAAGTCTGCTAGGGCTATCTGACCAATCAGAGCAGAGTAGATCACAACAGACTGGGCCATCTGACCAATCAGAGCAGAGAAGACCAATCACAACAGGCTGGGTCATCTGACCAATCAGAGCAGAGTAGACCAATCACAACAGACTGGGCCACCTGACCAATCGGAGCAGAGTAGACCAATCACAACAGACTGGGCCATCTGACCAATCGGAGCAGAGTAGATCAATCACAACAGACTGGGCCATCTGACCAATCGGAGCAGAGTAGATCAATCACAACAGACTGGGCCATCTGACCAATCGGAGCAGAGTAGATCAATCACAACAGACTGGGCCATCTGACCAATCAGGGCAGAGTAGACCAATCACAACAGACTGGGCCACCTGACCAAGCAGAGTAGACCAATCACAACAGACTGGGCCACCTGACCAATCAGAGTAGACCAATCACAACAGACTGGGCCACCTGACCAATCAGGGCAGAGAAGACCAATCACAACAGACTGGGCCACCTGACCAATCAGAGCAGAGTAGACCAATCACAACAGACTGGGCCATCTGACCAATCAGAGCAGAGTAGACCAATCACAACAGACTGGGCCACCTGACCAATCAGAGCAGAGTAGACCAATCAGAGCAGAGTAGACTCTCGGAAAGGAGGGGTTTAGAGAAACTGAATCTTTGAACGAACCATTTTCAATCTCTCTGAGAAATGAGGTGGTGGTGCAATGTATATTATGAGAAAATTAAATCGTTTTTTTTTTTTTTACCTTTAATGCATGTAAATCTATATTAGGAACCTTTAAATTAGCATAATAGGAGCATTTTAAAAACATTCTCATTATGAATCTCTCATATATCCTCCAGGGAAACGCAGTGGAATCGCCTGCCACTACAGAGTGTGTCTGTACCTGATCATGACTGTGGTGCTGATCAGGGCACATGGGCTGGGTCTCATTCACTCTCATCACAACTGTCAATGCTCTTTACTCCTTCAAACTACCTTTCAACGCATTACTACCACAGACTTCCTCATTCTGTTTCTGGCATTCACAGAGAGAAATTTATCATGCGGGATAGAGTTTCCTGTTTCACATAGTTCACTTTCGTTCTTCCACATTGTATTAAATGTAAGAAATATTTCACATTGAGTGCAACAATGGATTAATATTGCAATACTAAAGGCTGGTATTGTTTAAAACAGGTTAAACTAGAGGTTCATTTATACAAAAAAATATTGTTTAATTTGTCTCTCCGTTTATCTCATTTTAAATCCTGCTTTTATTAAAACCTGTGCAACCTGTAATATCCATTGGAAAAATCTAAAAAAACTAGTTATTATAACATAGAAAACTAATAAAGACAAATTAATGGACAAAACTATACAGATAGATTAATTTTGACAAATCAAGATAGATTAGCTAACTTAAAACTTGATAGATTAGATAGCATAGCACCATTTATCATCAGTGATTCGAATGGCCTGAGAGCACAACTTGAGAAAAGACCCCTAGTAACCAATAGCCCCACATTCTTGAAGAGGGCTACAACAAGGTCAGGGTTCAAAGGTCAAAGTAGGTGTATCGTAGCCACAGCTGTGCGCAATGAGGAATAAATATGCTGGCCGTGTGTGACCTGTTGAGGTGGCACTTCCTCGAGACCCTTTGCCTCGAAAACATCTGGGCTTGATTCCTGAAACACCAGGTATCAGACGAGGAAAGACTTCCTGGCTGATTGTTTGTTAGTCCTTCATTAACCTAGCTCCACCCTCACCCTTTTGCCCTGTCATTAGACTAATGATTGACAGCCCAAAGACTCCTGTGAGGAGAAGATTGCACGGGCCAGCAATATCAATTCAATTACATATCTCTAAGGTGTAGCAAAGTCTTGTAAAATCATCATATATAAAATGTATTTATGTTCAAATAAGTTTTAACTAAGAGATTTTATAAAGTGATGCCATTGGAGAACAATTTTATGTACAATCCAATCTCATGAGAAAACTGAACTATTTTACTAGTTGATGATTTTGTACGAGTCGATTCATACGGAAATGTAAACATTTTAGAAAAAAGTAAGCATGAATGTTCATTCCTAAATCTAAGCCTCAGTGAGGCAGAAGCAGATCGTACAAAAACACATGCATGAGAATTTGCACGAACATGCACGAATTTGCCAAAGCGTAAAAGAGTGTGTATGTCCAGCAAAGAACATTTAATTATCTAGTTATAGATTGCAGTGTTACCGCAACTTTAACAATTGTGGTAACACTGAATTGTACCCTAAACCAAACCCTAACAGTAACTCTATAGTAAGTACATGTAGTTAATTCATATTACTCAGTACTTATTTGAGTATGTACAATGTAACGTTGTCACTTTAAAATAAAGTGTAACTAAAACTGTTCATGTACTGGTGCATTAAAGGAACCAAATAGCAATATGTTTAACTGAAAACCTAAAATGAAGAACCAACAACTAAGAAAAATCCCTTAAAAAGCATATAGCCAACTAAAGAATCTTGTAATTAATTGACTACGTGCAATAATTATAAATTAGTAAAAAATAAAAATAAAAATCCATTTACATCAAGACTACATGACTAATTTTCGTTGACGATTACCGGATGTACATGAAGGGAAATTACATTGTGGAAGTACTTGATGGAAGTTTTTTAATCTAACATCATCTGTCCATGTAATTATACTTTCATTTAGTACTTTGCTAATTTAAAATATGTGTAACGTAGTGTTGCTGAAGCTGAGGTTCCAGGTCCCAGCATGCTTTGTTAGTGCATTTGGAGAAAGTACAAAAAGGCAAGAAAGCAGAAAGCCATATCTGAATTTACCATTAGCTGCCTTGTTGAGATGTCTACTAAGATGCCGTCTCCTGGTCGGATTTTGAAAATACCATAGATGTATCGTTGGTGGAAAGAATAAAAAGGGGGGTTTATTGGAGCAAACTCAATGCCTAGATGTAAAAAAAAAAATGTAGTCACATAATATTTGTTTGGTTATCTCTAAAGCTCACTTGAATTTGTTCTGGATCATTAAACATGTGTTTGGGTGCTTGTAAGCCAGTCTGAAAGCAGTTTTAGGAGGTGCCTTCACACAGTTTTTTCAAATTAAATGTTATATTGTTATGTTATAAAAACTGTTATTTGGTTGAGTTTTGCTCTATTAAGTTTTTTTCACTACACAAGGTATTTGAGTAGAATTGGTAGTAGAATTGGTGTGGTCACATACTCTAAGTAAAATTTCAACAAAACTTCACGGGCAAAAAAGTCAAGTCCACTGTCTATGGTCAATGGTGTAGTGATGGATAAAGCACATGTGATAACATGTTTAGACATTAGGAAAATATGAAATGCGGATGTGCGTCACATTACATTAATACAAATAATTTATCCTTAAACAAGTCTATCCTTGCCTTGTTTTTGAATAAATAAATAAAATAGTATAAAATATTTTCTCAATCTTTTCCACTGGCCAAATAGTATTTTTAATTGATTTATATTTTTAATGGAAACAGATAGACCTTGTTGTGCATTATTTGCACAAACTATTTTCTCAGACAATCTGCTATTATCATGATAAGCAATTATCTCTGTAGTTACAACGTTAAAACACAGCATGCCACAGGAAAAGTGTTCAAAAGCATCGCATCCACAACAAATATTTATGTTTATTGAATGTATTTTTTTGTAACTTCTCAGTAATGATTTCATGTAGTTTAAGTGTTTAACTCCATTAATGAGAATGGCATATTCAATCTAAATGTTTATACCAGAAGTAAAACATAGTTGAAATCATTATTTTATTTGTGTAAACTGTATTTATGATTAGGACTCATAATGAAGATTTATGTTTTTACTTCATCATGCCGTTAGATAGGCTTTGCGTCAGTTTCACAACGCGCTCGCAGGCGCGGACATTTAAGAAGGGTTGGATATTTGCTTCAAGTGATAGGCTTGGTGTCAGGTTGGTGTGCAGGTAGCTGAGGACGAGGACACAGGAACTGCAATATAGTGGATTCATTTACAAACTTAACTTTCAGGAACATACAGAACAATGGAAAACTCCAGGAACTCAGGACTCACAACCATACAAGGACGACGACCAACAAACACTGAGGGAAAACACAGGGCTTAAATGAACGGGGACTAATGGGATAATTAACTAAACACAGGTGAAGAAACTGAACACAAACGAGGAGCGGGAAAAACTAACAGGACTAAACCAAAAATCACAATGGACAGGGGGAAACAGGATCACAGAACATAACTAAATACATTGAAAACGTGACACTTGGTGAGGGAAATTATATTTGTATTATCTTTCTGTATATGTATAATTTCTGTCTAAAAGTGACCAAAAGACATTTAACTCCAGCTCACCATCGGTGTCGCCAAACTGCTCCGTCTCCAAAACGTTCATACACATGGGTCAGAGTTTGCGTGCAGGTGCGCAAATTTTCCCGCAAATTTGTTTTTATAAATCACAACTTATGCGTCGGAAGTGGCGTACGCCTCTTTCAGGGCCTGTTTTGTGCGTACGCAACGGTTATAAATGAGGCCCCTGATCACATGTATTTTAACTTAAATGACTGTATTTCACCCTCGAGAATTCGCCGAACAATGGTAAATGTGACCAAGCCTAATTCCATGGTAAATATATTCACTGTAAACACGGACTAAAAAATTGTATGTAATCAGTCAAATTTTTTAAGTTAAGAAATTCAAAGTTTAAGTAAGTGGAGGTGGCAGATTTTTTTTGTATTTTGTACTCATACATTTTAATTGCTCTAAACTTGACATATTTAAGTGAGCTAATTCATACAACTTAAAATATCATGTAATCTCAACTTAAATATTTTTAGTAGTGGAAACCAGGCTAGCTTTAACTTGCTTATTCAGTAAATGCCAACTTGGTAATTGGCAACACAATGGTCTGATACCATTAGCATATAGCATAGCAACTGCTGAATAAGTATGGCAATATAGAATATTGTTCTCAAACCAAGCTCATGGTCCACTCCTCACCAAAAACATTACAGAAACTCTTCTAAATTAGCATAGAAAAACATTAAACACTACTAAAAATCCCTCTTAACATTATTCATGCACACACACAAAAAAAACCATTATAAATAACTTAATTTTAGTATTTACTCTCCCTTTCGAGTGTCATGACTAAGCTTGCTGAGAAATAGAAATCCCTGCCCAGTTTCAGTTAAATTTAAGTGTGTCTAAATTGAAAGAAACAAGTTCATAAAACTCAAAACAATGAAATAATTCAGATTATTTAAAATCTGTCAACTCAAAAGAAAAGACAAGTTCTAAATACTTTTTCTAAATACTATTATATTTTTTTATTATTATTTAAGTTTACCGTATACAAATCAATTAATTATTTTGAGCATTAGGGTTTACAGTGCTTCGGTAAAAGGCTTAAGGTGTACTATGGTACTCAGTAAAAAGGACTTAAGACACTAGGCTGAAACAATAGGCTTCCATAAGGAAAGCTGTGAAGAACCTTTGCTGAACTTTTGAGCATAGGGAGTTACTCTAAAGATCAAAATCTTGATAGATGACCTCGACCTCCACCTCCTGTGCAGGAGACACACTGTCTCATGACTCCCGCTGACTCCTGAACCACTGGCCAAACACAAACATACTCACTACCTTGAAGAAAGTTCAGATCGCATTGTGCACTTTTGGGATTTCTACGTGCTTTTCTATGTGTGAATGTGTTAGCAAACATCTGACTTCCTCTCTCTACAGGTGTGGGTACAGAGGACGACAACTTATCTCCAGTCAGATCTTCCGTTTCTGTAAGCGTCATTATCATAACATATTTTATTTATCAAACAGTGCAGCTTGCGTGCATTCTCTCCACCACCTGTTAGCGATGCACTTTCCATGCCACCGAATGCAAATGAGGCCGTAGCCCTGTTAATAATTGAGCCGAGAGGGGCATCTTCAAAGTGTTCGCAGCAGATGTCTCCAGTCCCCAGGGAGCTTAACATGAAGAAATTGATAAATAAAGAAAGCTTGTGGAAATACAGATGGATGCGGCCAAGAAGAAACAGGGGGCAGAGATGCCGATTAATTCCTGCTGGCATGACTGTACACATGACTACAGTAGGAAGGAAGTCGCAGAAATAAAGCAACCGTAGAGATAACATTTGAGACGCCTTGATCACCACAAGGGCTTGTTACTGTAATTAAGCATTTCACGAAGCCGACAGGGATCAGGAAACACTTGCTAATGACTCCTCGAAAGGCTGAGTTGTCAACATAGCGAATTAGCATGCCCGTACCTTCAAAACGGTTGCCAAACTGAATCATTTAAAGTTTGAACACTTTAACGAAACTTACTATGCCAAGGCATTAAGTTAGCCCCTGCTGGTAGATACTGTAACTACACCCTCTGGTTCTAAAAAGCATAATTTCTCCGTTGAAGGCCATTGAATAATAGTACAATATGCACTTATCAAACTTAAATGCAAATATTTTGCTATATTGTCTGAATGTACAACAGTAGGCCTCCAATATTTTATTGCCAGCCAGATCACCATCCTAAAACTACTGTAACACAATTGACCCTCTCTCCAGATCTACTTCAATGATTTGGTTTCTACTCCAAAAAAAAATTGTCAAAAGTCCAGAGTCAACTTGGCTAAGCGATTAAAAGCTTAGTTTCCTTTCCCCACATCCTGACATGGTCAGCCAGCATACAATATAAGACCAGTACTGTATACACTGAATATTACACCGTATATCTTTCTGAATATGGACTCTCATTGGATCATCAATGCAGGTTCGAGTCCAGCCTGATTCTATTCCCATTAACAATCCACTTTATTAAGTTACACCTTATATGCCAGCATTTTATTCTGCACTGATTCTTCAAATGCAAACAGTTACATTTGCGGTGACATGCCACAACAACGCCTTTGTTGATCACAAAGCAGTGAAACAGAAAATTGGCAATTAGTGACAGTCTCGTTATAAATACGAAGCATGAGAGAGTCAATGAAATTGGCACCGCTGAGTTCTCATTAAAAAGAACTAGGAAGGAAAGTTCTTGGACAATTAGATCAATATCCAGCATATCTGCCTGATGCCAACAGAGTGTTAATGAGCCTCAAAACAGCAAAGAAACCTCATTAAGAGCCAGCCACAGTATGCAGCCATCTTCAAATAGATTTGTGAATGAAAAATATCAACTCAAATGGATCAATAATCACAGCAGGGAGTCGCAGTCGGTGATAATAAGCCTATTCAGCAAGAATTGAATGTGCAACTAACCCAGAATTAATTTAATAAATTACATATTTAATCGAGGAAGCAGAAGCCTGAATAGCTGGAACGTTATAGATTACACATCGTCGCAGCACTGCTGTAGGGTGACTTTGGTCAAGCCAATAAAATGAGCCAAAGAAGAGAGATAAAAAGTAAGTCTGTAACAAAATGTCCCCTTAAGGTAAGCATATTAAGATTGGTGATGTAACTACCAAGCTATCAAATAAGAGTTTCATAGTAGGTGATACTGTACGGTAGCGTGCTCTGGAAACCCTTCAAAGGTTTGTGTCAGGAAAAACCCCAACGCCTGCTCAGGAGAAGCATTGAAATGCTTGTACAACTGGACTGGCCACATGAAATGTAGCTTTACCGCCTGCCTTTGTCGGAGTGCCAGTGAATGCCAGTGTGTCTGTGCATTTCACAATAGCAGGTCAGACGTAGTGTGGTATGTGCAGAAAAACAGCTAACAACTGTTCCGGTTAAAACCAGTAGGATATGGATGGACAGAGTCATTATTTAGAGAACAAAACCACTGACTGAATAAGAAATTAGCATGGGAAGGCTGTGGCAGCCACAATCGCGCTGGATTGACCCCAACTATGTGTCTCAGAACAGGAACTAATTAACACCTCCACCGAGTGAGAACATTTACGGCGAAAATAGACGGATACAACATCAGGATGAAAGAAGTTATTCCACATAATGATACGGTTCTTTCATGCAAAACCAATGCAAAAATGATGATGTTGAAGAAACACAAAGGAATATTGATGATGTCTCCTTTGTCCTTGGAATACAGAACAAAATAAAGACGGCGTCTTAATCACAGTGAAGCCTTATAAGGCAAAGGCCATTCGTTTAATTATTATAGTCTGAGTTCTAATATTTATGTCAAATATAATGCCAGTTACTGTAATCCATTTTACTGTAAGACTGTAAAGTTTATATATGGGTCAATGACATAACGCCCCTTTTCTAGTATTTAATTTAATATACATTTAATTGAAATAAATGAAAAATTATATTATTCATAAATATAATTACTTGAATGCACCACTTCTGTGATACACACGTTCATATTTTCAACGCATTCTCATCCTATGGCGTCATATCTGACACTTTTGACATTTCGTCTAAATCCAACGCGTATGGTGCCCTTTAGCGTCACTATAACACGCACAGAAATGGGTAGGTTTAGGTCTGGTGTAGGGTTAGGGTTAGACCGCTAGGAGGCGCCTTCTGACCCATAAATATCTGCGTCTCATATTGACGCTAAAGGGTGCCTTGCGCGTTGAATGTAAACGAAATGTCACGAGTGTCAGTATATGACGCCTTGGGATGAGAACGGGCTGTCATTTTAGTACTTTTGTCCTGCTTCTGAACAAAACAAAACAAAACAAAACGGAGAACCATGAATAGGAGCCCTGCAAATCCTCATGATTGTTTAACAAACCTTTTGAAATATTAGAAGATTTTTAAAAAGTCATGTAGTGCAACCCCCCAAAAACATATAATTATGAATGAATATTTTATATTTTGATAATGACTTAATGACTTAAAAAATATATTTATTTTTATCTAAATCAATTTAGTCAAAAAACCTTTAAAAAAAAAATCAATTCATATAACTTGAATGCGCCTCTTCTTTTAAAAATATGTTTATTTTTTAACGATTTCTGTTGTTGTTGTTGTTGTTGTTTTTAAACATGTTCTTATTTTATGGCATAAAGTAAAAGTGTATAAGTCCTGATATCATAATGAAGAACAAAGATAAAATTCTTGAAAGGAATGTTATTAATATTTGAAAAATATTAAATAGTCTATTGAAATATCAGATAATTTGTCAATGAAAACTTAACATTTATATTGCATTCATAAAAACTTGTGTAATTTGTGTAATAATCTGTGTAATTTTGTGTAACTTAAGATTTTCTTTTTTAAAAAAGATTTTTCCTTTCTTTACTCTTTACTCTCTTACCCGTCACTGACCCATCTGCCAAAAGTGAAATGTGTCATATTTCTGGAGTACACTAGCATAAAGATGACCTCAAAGCTTACAGACATGCACTAAAAGCCACAAAACTCTCCTTTTGATTTCATGGAGTCTTTAAACGTCTGTGCCGGAGATTGGCACATTGTTCCATGTGTGTGTGTGTGTGTGTGTGAGTCATTCATGAACGTCAGCCCTGTTTCTGCAAGCAACTCGTTGCAGCTTGGGACGTATCCTGTTTCTCGAGACACAGCAAAGTCAAGCGTTCTGATGTTTCAATCAGGTATTAATGTCTTTCTTGCCCACATGCATGGCTAGACAGTTTATTCAGCAGACAAGATCTTTCCAAAAGGACGGTGTGATATATATATATATATATATATTTTTTTTTTTTTTTTTTTTTTTTTTTTCACAGATGCTTATTGAGGTATCCATTCATCATAATGTGGCACTACTTTAACCACACGACAGACATCGGTACAAGTGTTTCAGATGATTAGACTGGAATGGTAACCATTCTTTCTTCTTCCAATGGCTCGGAATGAAGCTCCACAAACACGAACTTTAGCCAAACACATGTTCACCGCCATGCCTATCATCGCAAACATCAGCCCCTGTGGACTCCATGTGAACGTCTTCCAGGAAAACGTATTCTTTCTGTGTGAAATCCAGTCTGGGAACATCACCTAACCAAATGGCAGATGTAGTCAAAGCGTGTGTGTGTGTGTGTGTGTGTGTGTGTGTGTGTTTGTGCATTGTTGAATCTAATGTTAAATGTTTATATAATAATAAGTGATAATAATTATGATTTGTAGCCTGTTTTAAAGTCATTACAATTATTTCCATTGTGACAATAATTAAATAGTCAATTACAACAATTCCCAGACTCATCATGACTGTTATACAAAACGGGAAGAAATATTGTAATTGTTGTACTGGTTTAAATTCATGTTACATATTTAAATGTCTATTACAAAACAACTAAAATATTTAATAACCATACAAATACATATTTAACATGCATATTTATTAAGTTTAAAATAATATACACGGAAAAAACCTAGATGTTATTTTCCAAATCATACATCAGGGACTTGGGATTCAAGAATAAAGTGTTGTACCTTTTCCTATCGATCTCAGCATGTTTTCTGGTCCGCTTTGAGAAGATGACGCAGTGAAGTAATGAACGATTATTCTGACGTTCTGCTGTTGTCTGTGTCTCCCAACCTATAATTTCCTCTAGCTGGTTCTGATTAGCAATCAGAGGAGTCATTAGACACACTAATGCACTGTTTCCAGGGGCCCCGCTTATCACGGGGCCATTGTGTCCTGCTCCTGGACTCTTCTCAGGGATTAGAATGGGGAATCATAATTTACATTAACTGGGAGGAAAATCCTATACATTTATGATGTGTTACTTTATAGATTAAATGTACTATTTCAAAAAAAATATTTTTTTTGTATTTTATGCACATTTCATTACTCATCTTGTTCTTGTTAATGCAACCAGCCGCAGATAATAATGACAGATTAATCTACTTATCCATGTCATTTTGTCAAATAATGTATTAATAATAATATACTATGTTAAATGGCCGTTTCAGGGACCTTTGTTGACACGAATACGATTTTATTGTGTTTGTTTTTTTCATACAAAATGTTGTGTAATTGGTTATGAAGGAAACAATGACGTCAGTGAAGAGTATGCTTTATGAAACATGAGATCACATCACATCACCATTTAATATCTCCTTTGCTAATATACAGTTTGTAAATGTAAGTGTGTCTCTCTATGTGTGTGTGTGTGTGTGTGTGTGTGTGTGTGTGTGTGTGCATATATATATATATATATATATATAGAGAGATTTGAGAGCCCTAATTAAAAAAAAAATTGCACACAGGTTCTGCAAATATGAAAGGTTTTCATGTTTCAAGATTGGCACACTTCTCTGTAAAGCGAGAGTCCTTATATGGAGATGCTGTGGGCGTGTATTATGCTAATTACACCCACTGCAGGCACATGCTACCTTATTGAGAATAAACCGGATTCATCAACATCAAATATACATGCATGCACACCTGTTGTGAATTCAGAGGAATCTTTGCTTTCCTGAGTACATACTGTATATGTGCAACTGATACGCACATTATTAGTACCGTATACCCAGTGTATACAGCAAATTATTCACTAAACTTCCAAATCATTCTCTAAATTCCCTTCCGTTCTGGGATTTTCCTTCTTGGTTTTGCTGCCCTACTGTTGCCTCCTAACTCTCAGTCATTTGCACATCTGCCTCGAGCGTGACCTACAGACACCGCTCACACAACCATGACGCCGCGCAATCAGACGCCAATCCCACATATCTGTAATGGCTGCGTTTTATGAGGAAGACTTTGACTTTGCTTTGTGTATTCAGCTGCATCAAGTCACACCAACACCACAGATCTGAAATCCTTAAGGAACAAATGAGAAAGCTGGGCCAACTGGCCCTGGTGGGATTCAGTTGCCAGAACGAAGGTCTTTCTATTGCTCTCCAGTGAATTCTGTATCATCCTGAAGCGAATCCACGCTTAAGCAGTGAGAAGTGAGAATGATCTGAATACAATCAAATGCTCTTCAAGCATATCCTGAGAAAGAAGTGTATAGTATATAAATTGTTAATAGTATATATTTTTTTAAACGGTACTTGTCGCTAACATAATATGAATGAAATAAAGGCCACTTAAAGAGAGTACTCTTTCATTTCATTGAAATAAAAAATATTAAAAAATATTAAAAAACATTTGTCCGACATGCGAACAGTACCGGAGGGCTAAGAAGTACTCTAAAGTAAAACGTGGACATTTATAACTTAAACTGTCATACATCTTAAATGCTTTGGAGCACAGACTTAAGTTTGGTCTCTTTTTAAAGATTATTGCTGATTAATCTCCCATCCATTTCTAATACCCTAATTTCTGACCGCAAACAACTCAAGTGTGACTATTTTTTTCAGGACCATTTAACCTTTTCGAATCATGGCAATGATTTTTTAATGTTCACAAAGCAAGTGCCAAAATCTTTACCAAGTTTTGTACCATTCCTATAAAGTAAAAAAAAAAAGTAAAAAAATGACCAGAAGGTTAAATCATTGTTTTAATAATGTGTGTGTGTGTGTCTGAGTGTAGAAGCACTTTGGTGTGTTAATTAACATAATAAAGCACATGTAAAGTATTAGGTATAATTTTAACTTAAGTGTGTTTTTCAATAGTACATTTAAAGTTATATATTTCATATATTTTAAATGTACTAAATTGCAACTTCATCATTGCAAACGTGAAATGCTTGCCAGTGCATTCGGCAGTACACTTTAACCATTATTCACAGACAACAGAAGCAATTATGAAATTACATAAAAAGATGTAGTTGTTCCAAGTTGTTCTTCTGTTGAACACAGAAATATATGTTGAAGAATGTTTGTAACCAAACAGTTGAGGGGCACAATTGACTTTCACAGTAGGAAAAAGAAAATACTATGGAAGTCAATGGTCATTTTTGGATGAACTATCCAAATGTCATATGCATATGTCAAAATGTACTTAAATGTTCAGCTAATTCACTTAATGAAAATACAGTTTAATTTAATTATAAATAACATGCAATTAGTGTACAAAAAACTTATGTTTGCATAATACTCTTTGCATAATACTCATATTTTTTTCATAATATGCAAAACTGCCCTTTTTTTTTTACAAGGTATGTAGAAGACATTGAGGCTTTCTAGCCTTTTTAACAACATTCCTCATGCTTTTGGACTGCAAATAGTCCATCTACCTCAATGTTATCTGTGCCAGTCAAGCACAGAGACATGTTTAAAAGAACCTGAAGCAAATGTAAACATTTACTGGTGGAGAGAGAGGAAAACAAGTTTGAAACGCAGCAATCGCCGCGTCATGCCAGAGCTGCTTCAGGGCGCCAAGAGCTAAATTGGTTTACGAGTTGATGCGAACCAATGCTGATGAACACATAATTACAAACACAAATGCAGAAACATGAAATACAACCTAGAATGGAGACAAAGACAAATAAATACCCTGTTTTACAAAGCTGGAGTTTAAGAAATGGATTAAAGCTTTGTTTATGCTTGACACATTTACTCTGGCACGCAGCAGCGCAGACGGCACACACACACACACACACACACCTCAGAGATGTCTATACTCTACACCAGTGGCCTTCTGGGTCAACTTCAGACACATTAGCAGTCTACACTTAGCTTTAACCATAGATCTGCTCCCTAAACATGAGTCAGCACTGATTAGACACCCTGCTTAATTGTATTGAATGTGCACTTCAAATCTTACAAGTATTTAAAAAACTGTAACGGCAGATAATATTATTAACATGAAAGGCCACTTAAATACACTTTCATGACTCTGTCAACATGCTTTTAAAAAGTGCACTGATTGATAAAATTAAACGTTTTACTTTAAAATACATTTTAAAACATTATGTTTTAGGGAAAAAAAATTGCCGTGCACTTATTTTGATGTGTTGACTAAAATGCTAAAGCACATGTAAAAGGGATTTATACTTGATTATAAATTAACATATTTAACAATAATACTTATAGAAAAATTACCTATAGAAAAATTTGACTATAGGTTTGTCATAGTAACTTGAAGTAAACACCTGAAAGTTCACAAAAATATCACCGGAATATCAATTCGTACGTATTTTACGAGATGGCTAATTCGTACAAATTAGTTTGAACTCACTTATACGTTTTGGTATGGTTTGTCTAGACCCCAGTAATGGGCAGGTTTAGGGGTGGTCCCTCCTGGTGATGCTTTTTGAAAAATCGTACGATTCTTACGAATTAGCCACCTCGTAAAACACGTACGAATTGCCATGAGATCGGGTTGAAAATATCTTTGTTTCTCAAACTGCATCACAACGCTGGAAATGCAAACCAAAGGAACATGAAGGCACTCTACCGCCATCTACTGGACTGGAGGGTGAAGTGTTGAATGATGCACACAAAAAACAATGGAGGCTGCCATGATTTAAATACCATGTTGTTTTTCCCCAAAATGAGTGTGTGAAAATAATGAAAATTTTCATTTGTGCGTCAATTATTCCGTCTATACGCTAAACTACGGTAAGATCTGGGCTGACGTACTTTTGTAGATGCGTCAAGCATAAAGTAGTCTTGCCATGAGATAAATTATGCCATTATAGAGCAAAAAGCAGAGCTTAGTATCACATTTTGCGAAATCTGTAGCTTTGAGTGAGTGTATAAAATGTTTTGGCTGTGCCGGTCAGCGTTTGGTCCGGGTGGACCTGGTAATGTTATGTCTACAAACACATGTGAGGTTTATTTGTCTGATTCATTTATTAGTGTTCATTTAGTAGTTCATGTTACCAAAATATAGATTGATTTAAAGACCCCCGAGTGTCCAGCTGGGAAATAGCTGGGCTTAAATGTGCTTACTTAAGGTAAAGTCTGTTTTAGAAACTAATTTAAGTTCCAGGCAACTTTTCTATTATGAAACCCGCATTCAGTTAGCTGACCCAGAAATCCCTGCAGTAAATGAACATTATTCACCAGTGCTTTAGACCTCAATTAACTGGAGTCGCCACCTGTTTTGTGGAGGCTAAACGGATTCAGAGTTTTCAATGAATTGCTTCTCCTGCTACATGTAAGTGGAAGAAGTATAGAGAATATTTTGAGTCTCACAAAACCTACAGCGCAATACAACACACGAACAGAGACAGGTCGTGTTAGAATATAAACACATGGAAATCATTATGAAATTAAACTGATCTCATCCCCAAATCTGTATCGATTTTTGCAACATTCCCTTCAAAGCTTCTTTTACTCCCAACACAAATATGCACACACTCTGACAGATGAAATTATACGTATGACAAATAATGTGGTTTTTTTTCATGACATTTTGAAATTATTATTAATGTAATTTCCATGTAATGCAAAGCATCTATAATCTTAAGCAAATGTAAAGAATTCCTGTTTATTTTCTGTTAAAGCCAATACGATATAGAAGTGCACATGGACATTTTTAACATAAGGCTTGAATATGAACATAATGTGCTTGCAAACCATACTCATCTTCTAAAAAAAATATACAATATAGTAATGTACAATTTATTAATGTTTGTAATCAGCTTTTATTGTTATATTTTAATTTTAGTTTAATGTGTTTTAGTCCTTTTCATGAGTTTTTATATTTCTGTTTAGCTTTTAGTTTAGTTCAGGTTGTGAAGTGTAATGTGGTGCGACTCCCCAAAAACACTACTTTTTTTATTTACTGTAATTTAATTTTGTGTAAATCTTCTATGAAATGTGTAAAAGTTTTTTTCAAAACCATATGAAACCAACACAAATATAAAGCATGAGTTTTAAACTACTCTGTAAAAAAATATATTTTCATATTGTTTTTATAAATGTTTCTGTCGAATCAACTTAGATAATTAATGTGGTTCAGATAACATAATTTTTTGAGTTTCTATTTGTTAAACCAATCTCCTTCAATTCCATTTTTTTATTTCAATGAACTCAAAATTTTAAGGCAACCAAGTAACTTACTTTTTAAGTTAAACCAACAACAACAACAAAAAAAAAATGGTTACAGTGACATTTATATGATATTTCGATATTTTCTTAGAAGATGAATCCGTTCTATTTCTTGTTTGTGGATAGATTTTGTATTAAACATTTCTGCCAGTCTGTCAAACCGTGAATCTGTCCCCACCATCCTCCAACCCATCTGCAATTCCAATTGTTCCAGACTAGCCAAGCATATCCATGCAACACCTGACAGGCTTATCTTCTACGGACAGGTAAGGGGAAGTGTGCAAAAGAGGAGAAAGTGAGCTGGACGTCCAACATCTTTTCAAGTCTGGAGCTCATTATGAATTCCATCCAAGGCCTTTCCCTGTGAACTTCCACCTGCCGGCCCTCGGGAACCTCGTGTGCGCGGCGTTCCAGTTCTGCCTGTGTCCATCACAATCCAGATTTGCCTCAGTGGAACATTCAATTTCTTTTATAGGAGCACTCCAGTAGATTGGGCTGACCCGTGGAATTTAGCCGAGAATCATGGGATGGGAACGGGAACCCAAAGTGTGTGATCTTCTAGAGGACACTGATGCATTATATAGGCACTAATATCATTTAGAGAATATTGCGATGTTGAACATGTTTATGAGATCAGGTTTGAGATGGTCTGTATTTCCATCCTTCAGGAAATGAGATCTTCTCACTGGCTTTTTCTCAGATTATCTGTAAGGATACTGCCTTGCGGTGGTCAAAGGTGGAACTACATTGAATGCAGTTCAGTCCATGACATCAAAAACCTATTTTAAAAAAAAGTATACGGTGTTTACATTAAAATGCATACAATAAGAAATGGCATATTACAGGATGTTACATTCCTTTCATGGAAGGATTTGCTTTCAATTTTGGTGTGTGACTGAGAGAAATGTTCCCAACCTTGTAAAAAAGTGCACTTAATAGTTTTAAATGTGCACTTGGAATCTTAAAAGGATTTTTTTTGTGTGTGCAGATATTAAAATATCAATGAAATAAACGGTCTCTTAAGTGTTCTTAAAGAAAATTGCATGACTTTGTCTGAACACACTTGCTCTAGCAATTTATTTACCATAAATGATTCTCAGTACATTCATTACACATACTGTAAAAATGCACAGAAGTTCTACTTAAGTTGGTCAAAAAACACACTTTCAACTAATTGCATTTAACATAAATTATCATGCAAATACATTTTAATTTAATTGTAAATAACATGCACTTAAGTGTCCAAAAACATTACATTCAGTTCACACTTAAGTATATCCTATTATTAAGTTATTTTCATAACTTTTAAAAGCAAAAGTGCACTTCTTTTTCCCAGTGGTGTCAGGCTCGAGAGCATCATTGAGGACTCGCGATGGGATCTGACGTGAACTTGGCGTTTCAGTTCAGGTCTGGGGTTTGTGCTGGCCGCTCAAGTTCTTCCAGACCGGTAAATCGTTTCTTTATGTATTTGGCTCTGAGCACAGGGACATTGTCCTGATGAGGCAAAGAAAAAATACGCTTGTAACTGCTGAAATCTGACTCATGATTTTCATCTGATTTTTATTACGAAATCTCACTAACTTATTTCAGTTAATTGTCAAGGAATTATTACTAATTTTCATTTAGTTTTGTAAGTGTAAGGTTTCCATCAGCCTTATTTCAATCACTGAAAACAATTAGTAATAATTTTAATTAAACAGAAATTGTGATTTATTTTGGTAACACTTTATATTACGACCCGCAAACTACTGCGTAAGTAAACCGAAATTACGGTGTACGTTTCTGTAATTATAGTGTACTTCCGTGTAGGTATAAGGGAACAATATGTTAAGTTTTGGGTAATAAAGGGGTAACAAGCGCCACTTTAATTTACAGCCCGCAGCAGTTACACTTACCCTGTAAATACACAGATGAAACGGGTAACAAACACTATGTAACAATACGAAACAACACTATTTGCACAGTAATTTCAGAGAAAGGTACTCTTATTATGAAAAAAAAAAATAATAATTTTTTAATTACACAGTATATTTGCCCTGACATTTAAGTGTCATTGCAATACACTGTGATAAGGTAAGTACTAAGTACTACATGGTAGGCTACGTTCTAAATAAAAATCATAGCAGAAACTTTTTTTTTTTTTTTTTTGCTTAACGTTAAGTAGCCTAGTTTAGTAAGAAAAGCCAATAAATTAAGTTTTTATCATACTGTGCTTACATACAGCCATATATATATATATATATATATATATATATATATATATATATACATATATACATTTAATTTGCAAACCACAGATGTCAAAATTACCCTGTAACATTGCACAAGAACATATTTTGCCAGAAATGTGATAAAAACTTTTATATACAACAGACGTACAATTTTTGCCTGGAATATATTGACAGAATACCTGTTAGTTTTAAAATAATTACATTATAAACTAGAAAAAGTTCGTCGAGACAAACTTTAAGTTGGCTTGTGAAAGTTTGGACCAATAAGTTTGAAGAAGTTTAAAGAAGTTTAAAGTTTAATTAGTTTATAGTTTAGTAAGAAAGAAAGAAAGATAGATTAGTTGGAAAGAAAGAAAAAAAGATTAGTAAGAAAGAAAGAAAGATAGATTAGTTAGAAAGAAAGAAAGAAAGATAGATTAGTTAGAAAGAAAGATAGATTAGTAAGAAAGAAAGAAATATAGATAAGTTAGAAAGAAAGAAAGAAAAAAAGATTAGTTAGAAAGAAAGAAAGAAAGATAGATTAGTTAGAAAAAAGAAAGAAAAAAAGATTAGTAAGAAAGAAAGAAAGATAGATTAGTTAGAAAGAAAGAAAGAAAGAGATTAGTTAGAAAGAAAGATAGATTAGTAAGAAAGAAAGAAAGAAAGAAATATAGATAAGTTAGAAAGAAAGAAAGATAGATTAGTTAGAAAGAAAGAAAGAAAAAAAGATTAGTAAGAAAGAAAGAAAGAAAGATAAATTAGTAAGAAAGAAAGAAAGATTGATTAGTAAGAAAGATAGAAAGATAGATAGATTAGTTAGAAAGAAAGAAAAAAAGATTAGTGAGAAAGAAAGAAAGAAAGAAAGAAAGATAGATTAGTTAGAAAGAAAGAAAGAAAGAAAGATTAGTTAGAAAGAAAAAAGGAAAGAAAGATAGATTAGTAAGAAAGAAAGAAAGAAAGATAGATTAGTTAGAAAGAAAGAAAGAAAAAGAGATTAGTGAGAAAGAAAGATAGATTAGTTAGAAAGAAAGAAAGAAAGAAAGAAAGTTAATTAAAAAGAAAGAAAGAAAGATAGATTAGGTAGAAAGAAAGATAGAAAGATAGATAGATTAGTTAGAAAGAAAAAGAAAGATAGTTTTTATTTAGAAAGAAAGAAAGATAGATTAGTTAGAAAGAAAGAAAGAAAGAAAGAAAGAAAGAAAGAAAGAAAGTTAATTAAAAAGAAAGAAAGAAAGATAGATTAGGTAGAAAGAAAGATAGAAAGATAGATAGATTAGTTAGAAAGAAAGAAAGAAAGTTAATTAAAGAGAAAGAAAGAAAGATTAGTTAGAAAGATAGATTAGTTAGAAAGAAAGAAAGAAAAAAAGATTAGTAAGAAAGAAAGATAGATTAGTTAGAAAGAAAGAAAGAAAGAAAGAAAGAGAAAGAAAGAAATATAGATAAGTTAGAAAGAAAGAAAGATAGATTAGTTAGAAAGAAAGAAAGATGGATTAGTTAGAAAGAAAGAAAAAAGATTAGTTAGAAAGAAAGAAAGAAAGAAAGAGATTAGTTAGAAAGAAAAAGAAAGATAGATTAGTTAGAAAGAAAGAAAGATAGATTAGTTAGAAAGAAAGAAAGAAAGAAAGAAAGAAAGTTAATTAAAAAGAAAGAAAGAAAGATTAGTTAGAAAGATAGATTAGTTAGAAAGAAAGAAAGAAAAAAAGATTAGTAAGAAATAAAGAAAGAAAGAAAGATAGATTAGTTAGAAAGAAAGAAAAAAAGATTAGTTAGAAAGAAAGAAACAGATTAGTTAGAAAAAAGAAAGAAAAAAAGATTAGTTAGAAAGAAAGATAGATTAGTTAGAAAGAAAAAAGGAAAGAAAGATAGATTAGTAAGAAAGAAAGAAAGAAAAAAAGATTAGTGAGAAAGAAAGATAGATTAGTTAGAAAGAAAGAAAGAAAGAAAGATTAGTTAGTAAGAAAAAGAAAGATAGATTAGTTAGAAAGAAAGAAAGATAAATTAGTTAGAAAGAAAGAAAGAAAGAAAGTTAATTAAAAAGAAAGAAAGAAAGATAGATTAGGTAGAAAGAAAGATAGAAAGATAGATAGATTAGTTAGAAAGAAAGAAAGAAAGTTAATTAAAAAGAAAGAAAGAAAGATTAGTTAGAAAGATAGATTAGTTAGAAAGAAAGAAAGAAAAAAAGATTAGTAAGAAAGAAAGAGATTAGTTAGAAAGAAAGAAAGAAAGAAAGAAAGAAAGAAAGAGAAAGAAAGAAAGAAATATAGATAAGTTAGAAAGAAAGAAAGATAGATTAGTTAGAAAGAAAGAAAGATAGATTAGTTACAAAGAAAAAGAAAGATAGATTAGTTAGAAAGAAAGAAAGATAGATTGGTAAGAAAGAAAGAAAGAAAGTTAATTAAAAAGAAAGAAAGAAAGATTAGTTAGAAAGATAGATTAGTTAGAAAGAAAGAAAGAAAAAAATATTAGTAAGAAAGAAAGATAGATTAGTTAGAAAGAAAGAAAGAAAGATAGATTAGTAAGAAAGAAAGAAAGATTAGTTAGAAAGAAAGAAAGATAGATTAGTTAGAAAGAAAAAGAAAGATAGATCAGTTAGAAAGAAAGAAAGATAGATTAGTTAGAAAGAAAGAAAGAAAGTTAATTAAAAAGAAAGAAAGAAAGTAAGATAGATTAGTTAGAAAGAAAGAAAGAAAGATAGATTAGAAAGAAAGAAAGATAGATTAGTTAGAAAGAAAGATAGATTAGTTAGAAAGAAAGATAAATTAGTTAGAAAGAAAGATAGATTAGTTAAAAAACAAAGAAAGAGATTTGTTAGAAAGAAAGATAGATTAGTTAGAAAGATAGATTAGTTAGAAATAAAGATAGATTAGTTAGAAAGAAAGATAACTTAGTTAGAAATAAAGAAAGATAGATTATTTAAAAAACAAAGAAAGATGGATTTGATAGAAAGAAAGATAGATTAGCTAGAAAGATAGATTAGTTAGAAAAAAAGAAAGATAGATTAGTTAGAAAGAAAGAAAGATAAATTAGTTAGAAAGTAAGATAGATTAGTTAGAAAGAAAGAAAGATAGATTAGTTAGAAAGATAGATAGATAAGTTAGAAAGAAAGAAAGAAAGATTAGTTAGAAAGAAAGAAAGATAGATTGGTTAGAAAGAAAGAAAGATTAGTTAGAAAGAAAGATAGATAGATTAGTTAGAAAGAAAAAAGATAGATTAGTTAGAAAGAAAGAAAGTAAGAAAGAAAGAAAGAAAGATTGGTTAGAAAGAAAGATAGATTAGTTAGAAAGATAGAAAGAAAGATAGATTAGTTAGAAAGAAAGAAACATAGATTAGTTAGAAAGAAAGAAAGAAAGATAGATTAGTTAGAAAGAAAGAAAGATTAGTTAGTTAGAAAGAAAGAAAGATAGATTAGTTAGAAAGATAGATTAGTTAGAAAGATAGATAGATAGATAGATTAGTTAGAAAGAAAGAAAGATAGATTAGTTAGAAAGAAAGATAGATAGATTAGTTAGAAAGAAAGATAGATTAGTTAGAAAGAAAGATAGATTAGTTAGAAAGATAGATAGATAGATAGATTAGTTAGAAAGAAAGAAAGATAGATTAGTTAGAAAGAAAGATAGATAGATTAGTTAGAAAGAAAGATAGATTAGTTAGAAAGAAAGAAAGATAGATTAGTTAGAAAGAATGAAAAAAGAAAGAAAGAAAGAAAGATTGGTTAGAAAGAAAGATAGATTAGTTAGTAAGAAAGATATAAAGAAAGATGGATTAGTTAGAAAGAAAGAAACATAGATTAGTTAGAAAGAAAGAAAGAAAGAAAGATAGATTAGTTAGAAAGACTAGTTAGTTAGAAAGAAAGAGATAGATTAGTTAGAAAGAAAGATAGATAGATAGATAGATTAGTTAGAAAGAAAGAAAGATAGATTAGTTAGAAAGAAAGAAAGATATATTAGTTAGAAAGATAGATAGATTAGTTAGAAAAAAAAGATAGATTAGTTAGAAAGAAAGAAAGATAGATTAGTTAGAAAGAAAGATAGATAGATTAGTTAGAAAGAAAGAAAGATTAGTTAGAAAGAAAGAAAGAATGATAGATTGGTTAGAAAGAAAGAAAGATAGATTAGTAAGATAGAAAGAAAGGAATAAAGAACGATAGATTAGTTAGAAATAAAGATAAAGTAGTTAGAAAGAAAGATAGATAGATTAGTTAGAAAGAAAGATAGATAGATAGATTAGTTAGAAAGAAAGATAGATTATTTAGAAAGAAAGAAAGATAGATTAGTTAGAAAGAAAGAAAGATTAGTTAGAAAGAAAGAAAGATTAGTTAGAAAGAAAGATAGATAGATAGATTAGTTAGAAAGAAAGATAGATTATTTAGAAAGAAAGAAAGATAGATTAGTTAGAAAGAAAGAAAGATTAGTTAGAAAGAAAGAAAGATTAGTTAGAAAGAAAGATAGATAGATTAGTTAGAAAGAAAAAAAGAAAGAAAGAAAGAAAGAAAGAAAAATTGGTTAGAAAGAAAGATAGATTAGTTTGAAAGATAGAGATTAGTTAGAAAGAAAGAAAAGATTAGTTAGAATGAAAGAAAGATAGATAGATTAGTTAGAAAGAAAGAAAGATAGATAGATTAGTTAGAAAGAAAGAAAGATTAGTTAGAAAGAAAAAAGATAGATTAGTTAGAAAGAAAGAATAAAAGAAAGTAAGAAAGAATGAAAGATTGGTTAGAAAGAAAGAGATTAGTTAGAAAGATAGATAGATTAGTTAGAAAGAAAGAAAAGTTAGAATGAAAGAAAGATAGAGTAGTTAGAAAGAAAGAAAGATAGATAGATTAGTTAGAAAGAAAGATAGATTAGTTAGAAAGAAAGTAAGGTAGATTAGTTAGAAAGAAAGATAGATTAGTTAGAAAGAAGAAAGATAGATTAGTTAGAAAGAAAGAAAGATTAGTTAGAAAGAAAGAAAGATAGATCAGTTAGCAAGAAAGAAATATTAGTTAGAAAGAAAGAAAGATTAGTTTGAAAGAAAGAAAGATTAGTTTGAAAGAAAGATAGATTAGTAAGAAAGAAAGAAAGAAAGAAAGATTAGGTAGAAAGAAAGAAAGATTAGTTAGAAAGAAAGATAAGTTAGAAAGATAGATAGATAGATAGATAGATAGATAGATAGATAGATAGATAGATAGATAGATAGATAGATAGATAGATAGATAAAGTTCATTAGTACATATAGAATGGTAGTTTAATTGAATCTAGGGCTTCAGGGAGTTTAGATTTGAGTTTTTGTGTTGTTCACTACTGGGCCACCGTAGTCTTGGCTCAATTTGAACTGTTGCAATGAAAGTCAATGGGATTTTTATGATTTTTATTATTAATTTTTAAGAAATCTGAAAGTCAAATCAGTTTGAAAAGATATAGCACACCGAGTCAGAACAGTCTGAAGGTCTGACCCGAGTTTGGAGTTTGTAGAGTTAAAGCTCTAGGACGAGTTAGAGTCAGAATTTTTTGGGTAAGAAAAATAAGAAGAAGAAGAAGAATAATAATAAGTTTAAATAGGATTTCAGTAAGTTGGCTTTTCCAAGCCAACTTAATAATTTGCTTGTATATCTGCTTGTTACCCCTTTATTACCCAAAACGTAACATATTGTTCCCTTATACCTACAATTACAGAAACGTACACCGTAATATCGGTTTACTTACACAGTTGTTTGCGGGTCGTAATATAAAGTGTTACCTTTATTTTGAATTAAATAAATTAAAAATCAGTTAACAACACTGGAATACCCAAGCAGCCATAAAGCAACACACTCAAAACATTTTACCATCAAAAACGTTTTACATTTTAGTTTTTTTAATAAAAAATTACTTACTGTAATACCCTCTTCAGAGGAAATTGGCCAAACAACAAAACCATCACTGTGCAACTTCAAAGTAAAAGCTTGTCGATTATAACCGTTAAAGAAACAAGCACATTTATCTTTCTGTGGTAATAACACACATCATGATAATCTAATATGAGTCTCTGTCTGTAAACCAGATCAATGTGTTTTTAAAAAAAGAAAAAAAATCCTACATCCCCAAATGCTTCGTTTAGACTTTGATCGCTTTAAATGGCGTTTCATTGTTCCATAGGGTTTCGATTAACAGTAGAGATATTTTTAACTTCACTTTATTGTGAGGTCTGAAAGCCGTCAAAGTGACAGCTGTGTCCACTACTACACGAAACCGAATAAAAGCCTGGTGTGATGGACGCAGATCTGACATGATGCTCTACGAATTATAGACTTGAGCTTCAACAAAGAGATGTGCTGGAATTATAGTAAACAAAATAATAACATGAAAACGCTTTGCTGAGTTCTGCTTGTCAGTGATGAAGAGGGAAAAAAATACAGCTCGCAGTCTCTTTCTCGTTCTGCCCCACATTTTCATCATCAAAGCGCTTCTTCGGTCCCATAGCAGGCTTTTCCTCACAGTCTGCTAACCATACTGTCCTCTGGCACCCCGAGACGCTGTTCGTTTGTGCTAACGTTTTAATTAGCCATCAGCAGGGAAGCACTTGCGCAAACACAGAAGGAGCGTGTCAACAACAATACTACCCTGTCTGTCAGCAGTGCATGGCCTTTTGATCAATACATGATTTAATCAGGGCAGGTATGCGCATTGAAGCTCGCTGAAAATCTTAATACAGTGCATTGTTTGAAACAACAGGAATCATTGCTATAATTAATGCATTGGTACGACATTATGCTAATTTATCTAGGGTAATCTAAGGGTTAGTTCATCCAAAAATGAAAATGATCTCATAATTTACTCACCCTCAAGCCATCGTGTAAGACTTTATTCTTTCAGCCGAACACAATCTGAGTTATGTTAAAAAATATCCTGGCTCTTCCCAGCTTTATAATGGGAGTGAATAGAGTTTTTGAACCCCAAAAAAGTGCAACCATCCATCATAAAAGTAATCCATAAGACTCCAAGGGGTTAATAAAAGCCTTCAAAAATGAAGAGATGTTTGTGTAAGAAAAAATATCCATATTTATAAGTTTATAAACTATAATCACTGGCTTCCGGTAACGGCCGTACGCGAGTCTCGTTCCGGCAGAAGAGTGACCTCTGACCCGACGCATGACCGACGAGTGACCTCTGGACCGACGAGTGACCTCTGACCCGACGCATGACGAGTGACCTCTGACCCGACGCATGGCGTATTGACGAACGCGGAAGCGCAGAGGATAGAGTAAAACAAAACACAGGTCAGGAATTAGAAGTCTAAAAAGAGAACTTTGAAAGAGAAATATGGGAGGAGCTTGAGTTTGTTGCCCAGACCTATTTGTTTGAACCGCGAGAGGCGTCAAAGCTTACGCTATCCTACATGAGTCTGTGCGTCTCTCAACAGTGTTCGACAGCAGCGTCTCTAGTAATAGCGAAACTGTACGTTTATCTGCTTCATGAATAGCGCCGTTATTACCTCACTAGTGAGAAATGTCATGTAGTTGACTACAGAAAGAATACAAACAACCCCATTTCCATTTCCGGCGGCGGAGTAATACCGTACCTCACAAAACATCCCATACAAGTCAATGGAGTTGGACAAAAACTACGATAAAAGCTGTTGGAAAGCATCTTTTGTAGCAGCATGTGTCCAAATTTCAATCTTAACCGTTCTATTTCATCAGAAACGATCTTAAAACAGGGCTTTAAGTGTAAAATACAGAACTTGTCCATTAAATGCTTTTCACAAGTAATAATGGTAAGTCTGACTCTTCTTTATTGTAAATTGTTTAGATATGATCCTACTATGATGCTATTCTCTACAAAACTTGTCCTTTACAAACAAATGACAGCTAACAGATTCATCAGTAGGCTACATTCTCAATGCTATATGAAGAAATATTTTATAAATCTGTGACTAAATACCAGCATCTTTGTGACACTATTTACTTCACTCACCTTAATCTAGACAAGCTGTACAATTCGAATAAAATAATGCTAGAAAAAATGAAACGCGAGAGAGACACAGAGAAAATAAGAAGGATTTTGTAAACACCGCAACACAGCCGTTGTGTCGTGTTTTAACACTCAGTAATTTGGTTTGACAGAGCGGTCTGGCCTGCATTACCGTGTGGCCGCTTGTCTCCCATCTAATCTTTAACTCAAGGACATTTTTCTAATATTCTTCAGCACCTTCCTTTGATTAGACTCGGCTTTGTTCTGTGAAACGACAGCGGTGACGCCTAAAATCGAAGCACCTCCGAGCGCCAGGATGAAAAACTGAATGATTCAGGCATGTAGTGTATTCAAGTTACAGCTGCGTTTGCCAAACTTCAACGAGACTCTCGTCGACAGTCATTTTTTGTGTAACTTTGGTCTGGAATCGTGCCAACCGCATGATAAAAGTCTTTCATCTACCAATCGTAAGTGATGGTTCATAGATGAGTGAGCGCTGAGGTACCAGTCATAATTAAAGATAAAACTACTCCAGATTAGTGAATCCCAGGTGAGGGGGACAGTGAATGTAATGGAGCCAATCCCAAATCCCTCTGCAGGTTAAGGGAAATAAAATTGCACTAAAGAGAGATTGTGTGAATTTCAGATGTCAGATCTATAGTATGAAACACAACACTCACCTATAATAATAATAATTATTATTATTATTATAAATAAATACATGATTTTTATAAAGTTTTTTTTTTCCCACTAAAATCTGTGATTTCCCCCCTACTATATTCTATATTCATTTTCAATTGTATTCACACATTCTATTTATAGTGTATTTATTATATGTATTATATTCTATATATATATTTTTTTTGTATGTCCATAATTCCATGGTGGATCTGTTTGTTGTTGCACTAAACATTCCACTACATGACATGTATATGACAAATAAATATAAATAACAGACAGACAGACAGACAGACAGACAGACAGACAGACAGAGATAGATAGATAGATGGATAGAGGGATAGATGGATAGATGGATAGATAGATAGATAGATAGATAGATAGATAGATAGATAGATAGATAGATAGATAGATAGATAGATAGATAGATAGATAGATAGATAGATAGATAGATTAAAGATAAAAGAGAATTATATATATATATATATATATATATATATATAAAGAATTTAATAAACATAAATATAGTGCGCACGAAAACTTGGAATAGTACATACATTCTGATTACTTGTATGATACTTTTTCTGTCAGTTCTGGAGCTTGACAGACTGTGGGCAGCGTACACATCTCCTCTTGTGTCCCATGAAAGACATTTAAATGAGGTTTGAATGACATGAGGGTGTGTAAATGGTGACAGGATTTTTAATTTTTAATTTTGCACGTTCAGAAAGACTGACAATGTAAGCCTAAAATGAACATGTACCAGACGTAATTGTTCTGCACAGATTATTTTTATTGGAGCTAATGTTAGTTCAGGCTTTAATAACATTAGCTGTAGTTTGAGGACTGTGGGACTCTAGAGTTCGAGTAAAGGGAAAAAAACTCAGCAGAACAGCAGTATTGAATCTTATTAGCATGTAACAGCCCTGGACAGACTCTCTCACTCGACAGACATACTCTCTCTTCTCACTCTCTCTCTCTCTCTCTCTCTGACTGGACCGACGGACGCTGGGTTCGGTTGGGTTCAGTTGATGCAGAAATGGTTTACTGAGGAGAGACCGGCTCAGGAAGCTGCTATCAGATAAATGGATTCCTGACACACACAAGATGAGAAGATATGCTTTCAGTGAGACTAATGTTCTAATTAAATTAGTATGGGGGATACGGGAATGTTGGGAAGGTGTGGAATAGTGTGGGAACAGTCGCACTAATGTTGAGAATATTGTGCAGATAATCTCATAATTTGGATGTTTTAATTGCCAGCATTGCCAGTTTGGTAGTTCCTCTTTGTGTTGGTTAAAAAATTAACCACCTTATAAATTTTTTTTCTGTTTTCAAATATTTTCACTGGGGCTATTAATTAAATTCATTCATCAAGTACAACAATAGAAAATATGAATTTATACATTTTAGATTTTTTTTTTATTGATAATAAATAAAAAAATAAAAAATCTAATCCCACTGCTGATGCCACTCCTCCTCCTCCTCCTACTACTACTACTACTACTACTAATAATAATAATAATAATAATAATATTGCTGCTACTGATGCTGCTGCTGTTACTGCTACTACTACTATCACTCCTCCTCCTACCACTACTACTACTAATACTATTGATGCTACCACTACTACTATCACTCCTATTACTACTAATACTACCAATACCACCACTACGGCTATTACTACTACTCATTCTACTCCTCGTAGTAGTACTACTACTACTACTACTACTACTACTACTACTACTACTTCTCCTCCTACGACTACTATTTTACTACTGCTTCTTCTACTACTAATATTATCATTTTACTACTACTTCTACTACTACTACTACTACTACTACTACTACTATTAATATTTCTCCTCCTATGACTACTATTACTACTACTACTTATCATCCTCCTACTCCTCATACTACTACTACTACTACTACAACAACAACTACTACTACTACTAGTAGTTGTAGTAGTAGTAGTGGTAGTAATAATAATAATACTTTTATTGATAACGCACCTTTCCCCAAACAAAAAAACTATATATTGGCAAAATGTAAAATTGAAATCTTTGAAATCTTTTCTTGGGGGCTTTTCTCAACAAATATTGATATGTAATTAAATGGTTTTAATGAATTGGCACGTCATGTATATAATTTGATTTGACAACTTGATTTGACAACCCTTATATTTAGTCATATTTAAGTAAAAAATGGTCTAAACGTGAACAAAATTGTGTAAAATACACATCTTTAAAAATGTATTTGACTTTGTTACGAGAGCAAACTCAAGAGATGGTTGATGAAGATATAACAGGAGTTTATTTGACAACACGGAGCAGAGACAGGATGCAGGTGAGTGATAAGAACAATTATACTTTGGAAAGCGGTGTGCAGGTGATGATCTGATAGTTCTTACAGGAATGGAGACACAGAGGAGAGATGCTGGAGACACTGGAGATTGTAGACGCTGGAGATGATGGAGATGGAGACGCTGGAGACGCTGGAGATGGAGATGCTGGAGACGATGGAGATGGAGACGACGGAGATGGAGATGCTGGAGATGGAGACGCTGGAGACGCTGGAGATGGAGACGATGGAGATGGAGATGCTGGAGACGATGGAGATGGAGACGCTGGAGATGATGGAGATGGAGACGCTGGAGACGCTGGAGATGGAGACACTGGAGACGGAGACGATGGAGATGGAGACGCTGGAGACGCTGGAGATGGAGACGCTGGAGATGGAGACACTGGAGATGATGGAGATGGAGACGCTGGAGACACTGGAGATGGAGACGCTGGAGATGGAGACACTGGAGATGATGGAGATGGAGACACTGGAGACGCTGGAGATGGAGACGCTGGAGATGGAGACACTGGAGATGATGGAGATGGAGACACTGGAGACGCTGGAGATGGAGACGCTGGAGATGATGGAGATGGAGACGCTGGAGACGCTGGAGACGGAGACGCTGGAGATGGAGACACTGGAGATGATGGAGATGGAGACACTGGAGACGCTGGAGATGGAGACGCTGGAGATGATGGAGATGGAGACGCTGGAGACGCTGGAGATGGAGACGCTGGAGATGGAGACACTGGAGATGATGGGGATGGAGACACTGGAGACGCTGGAGATGATGGAGATGGAGACGCTGGAGACACTGGAGATGATGGAGATGGATACACTGGAGACGCTGGAGATGGAGACAGTGGAGATGATGGAGATGGAGACACTGGAGACGCTGGAGATGGAGACACTGGAGATGATGGAGATGGAGACGCTGGAGATGGAGACACTGGAGATGGAGACACTGGAGATGATGGAGATGGAGACGCTGGAGATGGAGACACTGGAGATGATGGGGATGGAGACACTGGAGACGCTGGAGATGATGGAGATGGAGACGCTGGAGACACTGGAGATGATGGAGATGGATACACTGGAGACGCTGGAGATGGAGACAGTGGAGATGATGGAGATGGAGACACTGGAGACGCTGGAGATGGAGACACTGGAGATGATGGAGATGGAGACGCTGGAGATGGAGACACTGGAGATGGAGACGCTGGAGACGCTGGAGATGGAGACGCTGGAGATGGAGACACTGGAGATGATGGAGATGGAGACGCTGGAGACACTGGAGATGGAGACGCTGGAGATGGAGACACTGGAGATGATGGAGATGGAGACGCTGGAGACACTGGAGATGGAGACGCTGGAGATGGAGACACTGGAGATGATGGAGATGGAGACACTGGAGACGCTGGAGATGGAGACGCTGGAGATGATGGAGATGGAGACGCTGGAGACGCTGGAGACGGAGACGCTGGAGATGGAGACGCTGGAGATGATGGAGATGGAGACGCTGGAGACGCTGGAGACGGAGACGCTGGAGATGGAGACACTGGAGATGATGGAGATGGAGACACTGGAGACGCTGGAGATGGAGACGCTGGAGATGATGGAGATGGAGACGCTGGAGACGCTGGAGATGGAGACGCTGGAGATGGAGACACTGGAGATGATGGGGATGGAGACACTGGAGACGCTGGAGATGATGGAGATGGAGACGCTGGAGACACTGGAGATGATGGAGATGGATACACTGGAGACGCTGGAGATGGAGACAGTGGAGATGATGGAGATGGAGACACTGGAGACGCTGGAGATGGAGACACTGGAGATGATGGAGATGGAGACGCTGGAGATGGAGACACTGGAGATGGAGACACTGGAGATGATGGAGATGGAGACGCTGGAGATGGAGACACTGGAGATGATGGGGATGGAGACACTGGAGACGCTGGAGATGATGGAGATGGAGACGCTGGAGACACTGGAGATGATGGAGATGGATACACTGGAGACGGAGACAGTGGAGATGATGGAGATGGAGACACTGGAGACGCTGGAGATGGAGACACTGGAGATGATGGAGATGGAGACGCTGGAGATGGAGACACTGGAGATGGAGACGCTGGAGACGCTGGAGATGGAGACGCTGGAGATGGAGACACTGGAGATGATGGAGATGGAGACGCTGGAGACACTGGAGATGGAGACGCTGGAGATGGAGACACTGGAGATGATGGAGATGGAGACGCTGGAGACACTGGAGATGGAGACGCTGGAGATGGAGACACTGGAGATGATGGAGATGGAGACACTGGAGACGCTGGAGATGGAGACGCTGGAGATGATGGAGATGGAGACGCTGGAGACGCTGGAGACGGAGACGCTGGAGATGGAGACACTGGAGATGATGGAGATGGAGACACTGGAGACGCTGGAGATGGAGACGCTGGAGATGATGGAGATGGAGACGCTGGAGACGCTGGAGATGGAGACGCTGGAGATGGAGACACTGGAGATGATGGGGATGGAGACACTGGAGACGCTGGAGATGATGGAGATGGAGACGCTGGAGACACTGGAGATGATGGAGATGGATACACTGGAGACGCTGGAGATGGAGACAGTGGAGATGATGGAGATGGAGACACTGGAGACGCTGGAGATGGAGACACTGGAGATGATGGAGATGGAGACGCTGGAGATGGAGACACTGGAGATGGAGACACTGGAGATGATGGAGATGGAGACACTGGAGACGCTGGAGATGGAGACACTGGAGATGATGGAGATGGAGAGATTGGAGATGCTGGAGATGATGGAGATAGTGACACTGGAGATGGAGACACTGGAGATGGAGACACTGGAGATGGAGATGATGGAGATGGAGACGCTGGAGATGCTGGAGATGGGGATACTGGAAATGCTGGAGATGGGGATACTGGAGATGATGGAGATGGAGACGCTGGAGATACTGGAGATGATGGAGATGGAGATACTGGAGATGATGGAGATGGAGACAATGGAGACGCTGGAGATGGAGACGCTGGAGATGATGGAGATACTGGAGATGATGGAGATGGAGATACTGGAGATGATGGAGACGGAGACACTGGAGACGCTGGAGATGGAGACGCTGGAGATGATGGAGATGGAGACACTGGAGATGCTGGAGATGGGGATACTGGAGATGGAGATGGAGACACTGGAGACGCTGGAGATACTGGAGATGATGGAGATGGAGATACTGGAGATGATGGAGATGGAGACACTGGAGACGCTGGAGATGGAGACGCTGGAGATGATGGAGATACTGGAGATGATGGAGATGGAGATACTGGAGATGATGGAGACGGAGACACTGGAGACGCTGGAGATGGAGACGCTGGAGATGATGGAGATGGAGACACTGGAGATGCTGGAGATGGGGATACTGGAGATGATGGAGATGGAGACACTGGAGACGCTGGAGATACTGGAGATGATGGAGATGGAGATACTGGAGATGATGGAGATGGAGACACTGGAGACGCTGGAGATGGAGACGCTGGAGATGATGGAGATGGAGACACTGGAGACGCTGGAGATGGAGACGCTGGAGATGATGGAGATGGAGACACTGGAGACGCTGGAGATGGAGACGCTGAAGATGGAGACACTGGAGATGATGGAGATGGAGACACTGGAGATGCTGGAGATGGAGACACTGGAGATGATGGAGATGGAGACACTGGAGATGATGGAGATGGAGACGCTGGAGATGATGGAGATGAAGACACTGGAGACGCTGGAGATGATGGAGGTTTGTGATATCAAGGCAAGTAGTCCTCTACAAATAAACGAGACCGGACGGTGAACTGAGGTGAGAGTGGTGGTGATGATAGTGATGATGAGGTGTGTGTGTGTGTAGTACTCAGGTGAAGGAGTGTGCTGTGATTGGCTGGTGTGAGAGCCTGTCTGATCTGTAACAGACTTGGTGTAATTTAATATAATTTATATATTATACTATAAAACATATGAATCTGTGTGTTGGCCACTGGCCAATCATGTTCTCTATCAGAATCGGTTATTGAAAAATACCCATATTGGTCAACTTATAGTAGTAACTTGGTAATAGCATGATATTCTTTGGGAGTACTTTGTAAATACCATAGTATATGAATATTACAGTCATTCTGTATCATCATTTATATATACATCAAAGTGCCATGGTAGTATCATTGTCAGTGGGTAAGTAGCTTTTTTGCGTATCTGTACTTTACTCAAGTATTTAAATTTGGGGAGACTTTTACTTTAACTCCACTACATTTCAAAGGCAAATATCTTACTTTTTACTCTACTACATTTTCAAAATCAGTCGTTCCTTTTTATTTATGAGTGGATAAAAACGTAACTGGTCAAACAAGCCACCAATCAATCACAGTACAGCGCGCGCGCTTTGTTTTGAACTTGCCTTGGTGGTGCGCGAACCAGAGCCGTTAAATATGAGAGTTGCGAATGGCCCTGTCCCAAATGGCACACTTCATGTGCACTTTCGGCCTTGTGGACCGGTACGTGCGCGTGTCCGTTAAGTCCGTGAGAGTAGCGTAGAATGTCCCATTTGTCATTTTAGCCATTTGCCTTTGATTTGTCATTGCCATTTGTCGATTTTTCGCCCTCGATGCGCACCTTTGCCGAGTCCGCACTGATGCGGTATCCGCAGCAGACTTCTTCCCGACAGTCAAAGTGCCGTTACGTCACGAAAGTGCGGACTCAGAGGAAGACCGCGAGTGGGGACATTTGGGCCAGGGACGGTTGCAACACAAGGTGCGTTCCATTCAACAGGGTCCCTACACAAGTGTTCACTGCTCCCTACTCCCTGAGCACGGTATATCAGTTGAAGTGGACTTCGCTGAGAGTAACCGCTCATTTGGAATGCCCTGCAAACGTCATCAAAGTACGTTAACGGGGTTGTCAAGTCAAGTCAAGTCAAGTATATTTATATAGCGCTTTTCACAATACAGATTGTATCAAAGCAGCTTCACAGTATCAATCAAAACAACATAACAATGTTTGTTTATTAGTGGAAAACAATAAAATAAAAAAGACATCCAAGTTTGGAAGGGCTGATCAATGTTATTAATGATTGGTTAATTCATTTGAATATCCCCAACTGAGCAAGCCAAAGGCAACAGTGGCAAGGAACCGAAAAACTCCATCAAGTGACCCAGTGGTGTCCTGAAACTCCATCAAGTAACCCAATGGAGAAAAAAAAACCTTGGGAGAACCCAGGCTCAGTCGGGGGCCAGTTCTCCTCTGGCTTTTATGAACTAGAGGCCGGATTTACAGTAACTGTAAGTTTTAAAATTTCATATGAATGCCTGGCTGAAGAGATGCGTCTTTAGTCTAGTTTTAAACTGGGAGAGCGAGTCTGAGCAACGAACAATATCAGGAAGGCTATTCCAGAGCTTCGGAGCTAAATGTGAAAATGCTCTCCCTCCTTTGGTGGATCTGGATATCCTAGGTATGACCAGAAGCCTCGAATTTAGTGATCTTAAAGAGCGCGATGGATTATAGGGCGATAGAAGGTCCGTTAAATAGACTGGAGCTAAACCATTTAGGGCTTTATAGGTCAGTAGCAATACCTTGTAATTAATACGGAACTTTATAGGTAACCAATGAAGTGATGATAAAATCTGTGTTATATGATCATATTTTCTTGATCTAGTAAGAACTCTAGCGGCTGCATTTTGGACTAACTGTAGCTTGTTTATTGAGGATGCAGGACAACCAGCTAATAAAGCATTACAATAATCTAGTCTCGAGGTCATGAATGCATGAACTAACTTTTCTGCATCAGAGACTGATAGCATATTACGTAGTTTAGCAATGTTTCTAAGGTGGAAAAAGGCTGTTTTTGTAACATATGAAATATGCTTTTCAAAAGACAGGTTGCAGTCTAATATAACACCCAGGTCTTTTACAGTAGAGGATAAAGTAACAGGGCATCCTACTATGTTAAAGTAGTGTTGTGAGAGGTTTTGTGGACGGTTTTTAGAACCGATGAGTATTACCTCTGTCTTGTCTGGATTTAATAAAAGAAAATTACGCGTCATCCAATCTTTTATATCTTTAACACAGTCTGTCAATTTGGATAATTTAACGTATTCATCTGGCCGTGATGAAATATATATTTGAGTGTCATCGGCGTAACAATGGAAACTAATTCCATGTTTCCTTATAATATTACCAAGTGGCAGCATATATATTGAGAATAATAGAGGGCCTAACACAGATCCCTGTGGCACTCCATAGTTTGCCGAAGTTATGATCGATTTTTCTCCATTTAAATAGACAAAATGGTAGCGGTCGGATAAGTATGACCTGAACCAGCTTAATGCTTGTCCTTGAATACCAGTATAATTTTGTAGTCGATCTAGGAGTATTGTGTGATCTATAGTATCGAACGCTGCACTAAGATCAAGTAAAACTAGTATTGAGATACAGCCTTGGTCCGAAGCTAAAAGTAAATCATTTGTTATTCTAACCAGCGCAGTTTCAGTGCTATGATGCGGTCTGAATCCAGACTGAAACTTTTCATAGATGTCGTTTTCTTGTAAGAAAGAGCCGAGTTGAGCGGACACAACTTTTTCTAATATTTTAGACATAAATGGAAGATTTGAAATGGGTCTGTAATTTACTAGGTTATTTGGATCTAATTGTGGTTTCTTAATAAGAGGTTTTATAACTGCCAGCTTGAACGTTCTTGGAACATGACCTAAAGATAAAGATGAGTTAATAATATTGAGAAGAGGCTCTTCCACTATAGGTAACACTTCTTTCAGTAGTTTAGTTGGTATAGGATCTAATAAACATGTTGTTGTTTTAGATGAAGTGATAAGTTTGTTTAACTCTTTTTGTTCTATAGTTGTAAAGCATTGTAATTGCTCTTGCGGAGCGACAATTGTGGCCGAATCATAAGGTGGGAGCAAGGATTGAACATTTACAATTGTGGTTCTGATGCTTTCAATTTTCTCGTTGAAGAAGTTCATGAAATCATTACTACTAAACTGTAACGAGGTATTTTGTTCAGACGACGTCTGTTTATTTGTTAGTCTAGCCACGGTGTTAAATAAAAACCTTGGATTGTTTTGGTTGTTTTCTATTAGTTTGCGGAGGTGCTCAGCCCTGGCCGCTTTTAGGGCCTTTTTATAACGTGACATACTGTCTTTCCACGCGATTCTAAAGACCTCTAAATTAGTTTGTTTCCATTTACGCTCTAAATTACGGGTTTCTCTCTTTAGAGCATGCGTAGTATTATTGTACCATGGTGCTATACTTTTCTCTCTGACCTTTTTTAATCTAATGGGTGCAACAATATCCAATGTTCTAGAGAGAATGGTGCTCATAGTGCTAGTTAGTTCGTCTAGTTCATCTGTTCGTTTGGGTTCAGGCCGCAGCTGAGACAGATCAGATAAGCTATTTGAGAAATTATCTATGGTGGATGGAAGGATTGTTCTGCCTGGTCGATAACATGGCGCAGCATGACATATTACAGACGTACGTAATATGCAAGTTACCAAGTAATGGTCAGTGACATCATCACTTTGTGGAATGATATCTATATCGGTTGGATCGGTTCCATATGATATAATTAAATCGAGTGTATGATTAAGACGATGAGTTGGTCTGGTGACGTTTTGCTTGACCCCGGTTGTCCAGCTTATGATATTAACATAAATATAGGCTTACATTCATGTTTTTATTTAATTTTTCTTTACTTCACAAACGAGCTAAGCTGGCTACATTCACTGAGGTAAATTGTTATGATAATCGTTTATAAATAAAGTGCCTAGGACATACAAAAACAATATATGTAAATGTAATATTCACCCCAATAACCGTTAAAAATACTGTAAAAATGTTTATAATAATGACAAAATGTATGAAAACTACACATATGTAAACTCCTCCGTCGTTATTTATGACCGCTCTGACTGGTGATGACGTGACGTCGTGCGCAATGACAGTTGGGTGAACATCGCTCTCCACTTCCGGTGAAGTGATGTATCGATGTTCCCTTATTCCCTATGCCGTTTGCAGTGCCCTTCGAACTGAACATGTTCGTTCCCTTCGGATTGGAATCTTACTTAAGATGGCGAAATACCCTGTGAAGTCCACTTCGCAGTCCACTTACGGTCAAATGGAACGCACCTAAAGTGATCTCGCCGCCGCGCGGTCATGACATTCGTGTAGCTCTCAATAAACAAACAAACAAATCGCGTTGCCAATGATTTTAAGGGAGCAGAGAGCAGCAGCTATTATTGTATAAAAAAACATTCTGGGGAGTAGCAGCATTAATACGTTTTTGTGTTTAATTCTGGAGGGAAATTGGCTGCTCCCATTACATAGAATATATAGCCTATATATATATGTGTGTGTGTGTGTGTGTGTGTGTGTGTGTGTGTGTGTATTAAATGGCGTTGTGCAGGTTTATGTGAATGTATCATAACATAGGATGTTAATAATTATGACCATAGACGCTCAAGAAAAATATATACAGTAAATACTGTAAATGTATTATACCTTATGGTAACAGTCCCCTTCCCTCCAAAATTAAACACTAAAAATGTATTCAATTCAAATATATATATATATATATATATACACTACACTACCGGTCAAAAGTTCGGGGTCAGTACGATTTTTTATGTTTTTAAATGAAGTCTCTTCTGCTCACCAAGGCTGCAATTATTTGATAAAAAATACAAAACAAAAACAGTAATATTGTGAAATATTATTACAATTTAAAACAGCGGATTTCTATGTGAAAATATAGTGAAGTGTAATTTATTCCTGTGATCAAAGCTGAATTTACAGCATCATTACTCCAGTCTTCAGTGTCACATTTTTAAAATTATTATAATATGAAATTATTATAATATGATGCTCAAGAAACATTTATGATTATTATCCATGTTGAAAACAGTTTTTTACATTTTTATTTCAGGATTCTTTGATGAATAGAAAGTTCAAAAGAACAGCATTGATCTGAAATGGAAAGCTTTTGTAACATTAATCACTACCATTCAAAAGTTTGGGGTCAGTAAAAATCTATTTTTTATTTTTGGGGGAAAGAAATTAGAAAATACTTTTATTCATCAAGGATGAGTTAAATTGATCAAAAGTTATACAGTAAAGACATTTATAATGTTAGAAAAGATTATATTTTAAATTAATGCTGTTCTTTTGAACTTTCTATTCATCAAAGAATCCTGAAATAAAAATGTAAAAAACTGTTTTCAACATGGATAATAATCATAAATGTTTCTTGAGCATCATATTATAATATTTTCATATTATAATAATTTTAAAAATGTGACACTGAAGACTGGAGTAATGATGATGTAAATTCAGCTTTGATCACAGGAATAAATTACACTTCACTATATATTTACATAGAAAACCGCTGTTTTAAATTGTAATAATATTTCACAATATTACTGTTTTTTTTTTTATCAAATAATTGCAGCCTTGGTGAGCAGAAGAGACTTCATTTAAAAACATAAAAAATCTTACTGACCCCGAACTTTTGACCGGTAGTGTATATATATGACTAATTAATGTCATTCTATAAATAGATTGGTGTGACAAGAGTGACATCAGTCTTCATGTAGACTGAGTTAAGCAAGAATCTTGTGACAAATTATAATAGGACATTATAGCCATAAAAAAAAAATCTAAGAACTTGGATACTTAAGTACATTTGAAGGCAAATACTTTTGTACTTTTACTCAAGTGAATGTTTAAAGGCAGCACTTCTACTTTTACTTGAGTAATATTTTACCTTGAGTATCTTTACTTTTACTCAAGTACATGGTATGAGTACTTCGTCCACAACTGATCATTGTTTACTCTTGAAGGGCTTTATTGAATAAAATCAAAATATATTTTAGAAAAAAATATTGTTAAATAAAAGCTAATATTGTCTCACCTTCTGAATAAAATTTCCCAATATACTTTGTAGTTACAAGCATCTGCATAGTTTTTTTTTTTTTTTTAAGTCCCAGAAAGACACAGTTTTGGTAATTTGTTTTTCCGGAAGTATAGAGTATTTTTGTTTGAATGAGAGGCAGGTGCTGGAGGCTGTGGACTCGCTCCAACTTCTGCAGATTCTCTCACTGTAATGCTGCATTGCACAAACACAATGATATGAGCAACAAATTGATACCAGGTGCATCTCGACTTTCAACCTCCCAAAGCACCAGTCAATCAAAGCACTTCTGACTTCATGCTTTTAGTCAAACTGGGTTTTTTGTCCTTCTCAATACGTTTTTTCCCCCAGCAAACAATATTATTTATGACAGATCATGTGGAATAAATAACCAGTCCAGAAAGTTCAGGACTGTTTTCCATCTCAGGACATTTTCCAAAAATATAACTATTTTACAAGGTGGCGATTTTGTATGAATTCATAAGATGTGAATTGTTAGATTGTTAGAAAAAAATAAGCATGAAGGTCCAGCCCTAAACATACGGGTCTGTCACTGAGTCGTAAGACTGTACTAATTCATACGAATTAGCATACAATTTGCCAAACCTTAAAATACTTACAAATTGCCACGAGACTGTGTTGAAACAACGCTGAAATACATCACAGTTTGGAAGTTAAACAGGTTAGCGTACCTCTTTTTTAAATTGTTTTCAAAGTATTTTAAATTGATTGCTTGGCAAGCTAAAGTTTCCCTAATCATGTTCCCCATTATCTTTAGCTTTGACCTGACAGTGCAAGCAGGATAAAGGTGCTGTGTCTACAATAGGATACTTCCTTTTTACCGTTTTAATCATAAATGTTCCCAGCTGAATAAATAAGGCCCTAATTAATGAGCACCTTTAAATTAAAGCAGGAAAAATGAGCTGCCACACTTGATTTGAGTCCCATTAGAATTTTACCCATTAAGCACTTTGGTTCTCAGACAAACGCAGAACTTCATCAAATTGAATCCATGCACGACTGAACATAAGAAAATGCCTAACAGTGCACTTCCAACCTTGCACGTCACTTTCTATTATCTCACAGCCTTTAGATGAAGTGCTCAAGTGCTCGGGGAACGTTTTATGGGTGTGAGTTTTAAGCTAAACTTAAACATAAGAATGTGGGTCGTAATAAAAAACCTCTAAAATACCTTTCTATTTGTTTTTAAAGCTGCTGATAGTACCAATCATTTCACAATTAAATTATGTTATATATAACATTTATCAAATGTACTGTACAGCAGTTTTAACACATATATATTGGACATTTTTGTTTTAAATTAACTTAAACCAATCAAAATTAATACATTTATATAAAATAATTTCCTGACACACTCAAAAAAATAACTCTTTGAATGAACATAAAAAAATCATGGAAAGGATTTCCACATGATTAACTTGCTTTATTTCAGCATTATGCAATTCTGTTATTCCAATTTAATGTACTTACGTTGGGTCAACTTAATTCATTAAGGTTGATTCAACTTATTTACTATGGTTGGGCACAGCCTAATTTAATAGTGTCAGTGAATTTAAAAAGGCTCCCTGATATGATTCAGGTATTCAAATTCATATATTAATTCATTCAATTCAATATAACTTATTTTAGAGTCACACTAATCAATTTCTAGACTATAGCCGACTATTAACTACTAATAGCACTTTATTGCATCTTTATTTATAAAGATTCATCAGACAAAGCATTTGCTGTGAGTATGGCAGAATCAGTCTTCAGCCTAACCAAATGCTCCACTCTTCTCCACAATGGTAACCCACTGTAATTTAAATGGTTCAATAATTGCAATGTAATTGAACATTAAACACAATTGCACACTATCAAGTCTTCCCCTTTTCTCATTTTCTCAAAAAAACATAAAACAACACTTCATTTTAACATTTATTCTCTGTTAATTCAACCATATGCAAAGCATGCTGGGAACTAACAAGCACCACCCAGTTTCAGTTAATGCAACACAAATCAATCATGTAAACCCAACACAAATGGATTAAGTAAACTTAAATTGTACATATTTAAGCAGATTGAACACAATCAAATTAAGTTCGGGCAAAATGGCAGTTGGCTCGCTCTACACTGCCACCCTCTGGATGTAAGAATTTTTTACTTAACATAAATGGTTTGTGTTTAGGCAACACATTAAGATTTTGTACTGTTAAGTTGAGACATAATTACGTTGACCTTAATAGAAAAAAACATTTAAAGTCAAAAAACACAATTATTATAAGTCAACTAAATATAAATATATTATGTAAAGTGCACAACCTTCCTAGTTCGTTTTTTTGAGTGCATTTACAAATAAAATATGTTAGCCTTTATAATTCATTGTCATTTCTATTTTACTAGGACAAAAATAAGATATTTAATATTTAAAAGAGTATTATATATTATGTCATGATTGCTGTCTTGTGTTCCCCTGATCTTGTGTGGACTCTTCCTGTTTTATGTCATGTTTTTGTAGTTTTTCTTGTTGAGTATTTTTTTTTTTTCTTGTTATTGTTCCCAGTTGTGTCATTGTGCCAATTACCCCTTGTGTATTGTAGTGTTTGGTGTGCTCATTGTGTGTGTGTGTGTGTGTGTGTGTGTGTGTGTGTGTGTGTGTGTGTGTGTGTGTGTGTGTGTGTGTACATTTTATATTTGAATTGAAATATATTACACTTAATTTTTTTTTCCTACTTCAAAAATGAAGTAACACAAATAAATATATAATTACATACAGTATTTTAAGAAAAAGGCAAAGAAAAATGTGATGTATGAATATGTATATTTGTCAACGGAGGGTTAAATACATAGTTGTTTGTCCATATTAAGCTGAGAAAGGAAAAGGTTTTTCTACAAAAAAACAAGAAGTTATTTCATGTCTTTGAAAAAAGCTGCTGAAAGCCAGTTTTCCTACCATTCCCATCGGAGGCCGAGACAGCTCATGAGGTGTCCAGGTCGTAGTGTGTAAGGTCATATCCACACACTTGGGTTTGTTTGCCAACCAGCAGTTCTTGCACGGTTTTGTGGGCGACTTCTTTTTTCCACTAAGATTTTGTCTGATATACTGAGTCTTCAAAATCTACAGCCCAGCAGGATTTGCCAAAGGCTGCCTGTAAACCATTTCCCGAATAACATGTTTTATATCAAAATATTATTCCTTTCGTAGAGTTATTCATTGATTTGAATCAGGAAGCCAACCTTTTTTTCTGCTCATTTTTCACAGGAGGTAAGTGAGATTTTTTTTTTTTTTTCTTCTCATTTTAATGCTCGCAGGAAACATTGCTTCCTCTTGGGTTTCATGTTGCTGCAGTCTCAACCTTTCAACTTCCTATGATGACACCAATAAATTAAGCAAACAGAGAGGAGTTTGTGAACTAGGCCTTTGTTATTGTTGCATCCACATTTTCAGTTCGCTCTAATGTCTTCCTCTTGTTTTCATTAAAGGGAGTGTTTTTCTACCTGGGGTGATATTTCATTTCCCAACTGATACAGTGTGTGTGCAACCAGAAGAAAGTTCACTCACCTTGTTTGGTGTGCAAATCTCTAACCGCGTTTGGGCTTATTTTTCCCTCATACTCCTTTTTTTCCGATTCACTCTCGCCCCAGGTTATTGTTGTTCAACATTCACTGCATGTTAAAACATCACACATCATTAGTATCATTAGAAAGATTTAAGACTCCAGCTTAGATATTTCACTGTTTATGATAAAACTAGGTTGCAGTGACATTCATTTCTTAATTTATGTCAAGAGTTCAAAATAATCAATCTATTTTTTTGACATTTTGAATCTAAAAATCCAGCACACTCATATTCTCTCAAATCTTCTCCAGTTTATTTGTGTTCACATACATCCACTACACAGTCTAAAAGTGTGCATACTTGGAGAAATATTGATTTATTCTCACATGTTTGCAAAATATTTAATCATACAGAACATAATTTCTATTAATTTCCCACTTAATTATGTGATCTGAGTTCTGAGTTTTGAGTGAGTTATGAGTCATCTAGCGCTCATTCGATCTACAGCTGTCAATCATCTTAACATAATTGACCATAATTCCTGCCCTTCTGGATGACACAGTCCTGCAACATACACTTCCTCATTCTGATGAGGATGTTTACATTATAAATGCTAAGTAGGTATAGCAATTAGCTGCATATAAAAAGGCTAACATAAAATTTTAACATCATTATATGACTAAAATCCACATTAGATCGAGATCGGAAGTTACAAACATTAATACAATACAAACATTTGATGGTGGTTTAAAGTGAGTTTTGAGAAAAAACGTAATATTAATCTTTAAAATTGTGTTATGTAGCTTGATGCTAATTGTAGCTCTAATGTACCTGTTGCGCCAGGAGCTTTTCTATTCCATAATCATATTTGTTAAAAGAATTTGCATAAGGGTCCCAAGAATACTTTGTTTGTTTTCTAGAAAGACTTCAGATAATAGGTGGATTAATGTATAAAAGTGGTTTAGATGGGCAAGCCATGCAATGCCAGAATAAAGGCTAATAATGGCTGAAAACAAACAAAAGAATAATGAAGATTAAGTCTCATTCATGGCAGGTTCGTCGAGTCAGAACAATAGAAATATGAATGTAGCAGTTCACCTTGCCAGACATTAGACAATAGACTGCAAATGGGTGTTTAAAGGGCAAAAAAAATATATATTATTAGCATCATATCAGCCTTCTCTGAAACTCACATGACATGGTCTTCTAAAATGTTTCATAAATGCGGTAGTTTTAGAGAAATCATTCTCCGATTTGAAATAAAGCATGAGCAGACTTGTGGCTTCAGCTTCAGTGTGTCAGTTTCTACAACATAGACACATAATATTTGTATATATATAAAAAAGATATTCTTAATATTTAGTTTTTATGTTTGAACTTAAATATCTCCATATTAATAACAGTCTGAGTAATTCTGAGTCTTGAACTATAAACTCTCAAGTGTTGGCTTTCTAAATATACGCCGTTATGCGTCAATTCAGAATGACTTAAAGGAGAACTCCGGGCAATTTTTAAGTTAATCTTGATCGTTAGACCTTTGTGAGTACTGACTATAGAAAAAAAAACGAACCGGATTGGTGCTTGCGAAGCGGAGCTGCGACCGCTAATGCCCAGAGCTCCCACTCAGCTAAAACGGCAGCTCTGGGGGCATGTACATAAAGAGCGTTTTTGTGCCTCTTAACAGACACATAATGCAATTAAAATGTCTGTCCAACATGAACAGGGGCCTTACCTGTGAACGAGTTGCGTTTAGCAACTTAGCCATGGTTTAAATAGTGTTTTAGACGGCAAGCTGTAGTCTCGCGCTGAAGTCTCGCTCCTCCCACCTGGACACTATTTACCAATCCCGGCTACAACTGAGTTCCCACGTGAGTCCAGGTGGGAGGAGCGAGACTTCAGCGCGAGACTACAGCTTGCCGTCTAAAACACTATTTAGGTGAATTTAAACCATGGCTAAGTTGCTAAACGCATCTTGTTTACAGGTAAGGCCACTGTTCATGTTGGACAGATATTTTAATTGCATTATGTGTCTGTTAAGAGGCTCAAAAACGCTCTTTATGTACATGCCCCCAGAGCAGCCGTTTTAGCTGAGTGGGAGCTCTGGGCATTCGCGGTCGCAGCTCCGCGTCGCAAGCACCAATCCGGTTCGTTTTTTTTTTCTATAGACAGTACTCACAAAGGTCTAACGATCAAGATTAACTTAAAAATTGCCCGGAGTTCTCCTTTAAGAGCAGCAACCTTTTTATTTTAGGTATGTCATTTATGCCCCACTTGCCAAAATTGGGTAAGGGATTAACCTCAAACCTAAAAACGTAACGGTATCGTTTTTAATATGTTTTTTTCAAAAGTTTACGTTTTCAGGCCCCCAAAACGCTGTTGTCGCGTAAATGAACACCCAAAAAGAAATAAAAATGGTGTCGTGTAAACGGCAAATACATTATATTCAGATTGCACATTAAGTGTATTCTTCTAAAATATATCATTTCTGTAATAAGTACTCTTTTTTTAAAGCATACTAAAGTGTGACTTGGAGGCCTCTGAAGATCACTTCAGTCCATTAGTGGATTCAGGTATTTGGATATACATTATCTGTCTTGAATTGTGGCTCAACGCATTCGAGCTCTGGTATCCATATGACCCCGCTTAGAGTGAAACGGACGGAAGGGCTTACGAAAATTAACGACCAGGAAGAAATTAGTAGAAGAGCTCAAGGGATAAAAATCACCCTCAAATAAAACACTGAGTCGTGGTACAGCGCTGTTGATCTATTACTTTCTATTGAACCTCAAGCCTCACAGTCATTTTTCCTTCCGCTAGGATCGTTCTGTAATCTCCAGGGTAAGTGGCGGGATTCATTGTGTGCGTGTGCAGTGACTGGCTTAATGTAGCCCCGGAAGAGACATGGAGCTTTCATCACCTAGCAGACACGCTTCTCAGTCTGGCTGACTTAGAAAGCTTCTCATTTGAGAAATTGTCCGGTTTTCATAAAAAGAATGAAATATCAGGGAACTGGAGAGAACATCTTTAAAAGTCTGAGGGTAACGGATATTGAGTGCCTCGTCTTTATGGCACATTTCTTAAAAATGACTTGGAATTATTATTATAGATGCACGTATTAATTATTTAAATTTAATTTAAATGAATTACATTTACAGTAAGTAAGTAAAATACATTTTTATAGCACATTTAAACACAACTCGCGCTGACCAAAGTGATGTACATAGCGTAATAGCCACAAAATAATAAAATAAAATAAATACAATGACAAATCGGTAATTTAAACTAAGACGACATCAAGAGAAACAAACAAAGTAAGACAGTTAAAACACAGGGATGGCCAATGTAAAAAGGTGAGTTTTGAGCCTGTTTTAAGAAAATTTTGATTGAGGCATTTCTGATGTCAGGTGGCAGTTGGTTCCACAGCTGAGGGCCAGCAATTCGTTCAGGTCACATGACGTCACTGTAGCATTGCGCTGCCATCTTTACGCCCGACGGTCTCAGTAATGCCTGCAATATGTTGTGCAGTTGGCTGATAAGAAAGAAGTGGTTAGCTGTCAGGGGGGGTTCTAGGCACTCTCCGCTTGCGAGCTGGAAAAACCAAACTCTAGTCAGGACAATTACATCGTGTATAGAGTCTATGGGCGGGCTTATGGCTGCTGCTGCTGGGAACGGCTTAACGGATAACGGCAAAGGTTTAATCTTTCAACTAGCGTTGCTCTGGTTGGCTGTCAGTGCAGAGGGAATTTGAAAGATAACCGTTTATCCCGCCCCTCGGATTGATCTCCGTCAATGGTGAGTTCCCAGACCCAGCATATTGATGTGGGTCTGGCTTGTCAGGCTAGTAATGGATAGCATGATAATAGTTGGAGTCGTAGATCTTCTGTAAACCTTCTGTAGGACAATCCAGGTAGCAGCTAGCACTAAAACTGAGCAGCTAAAGCTCTAGCAGAAAGCTGAAGTGCTCACTAGCAGCTCTGACAATCAACAATGATCAAAGTAAACCACCATAGACTGTTCACATAAAGTCACAATCGCCTCGTTTCCCTTCCCATTATGTTCTTTCAATGAGTATAAACACATCTGACATTAAAGAACATTATCCAGATTAATGACAGCTAGCCGTGAGTCGTGGCTAACAGTTGGCAAGCTACCAGCTGTTAGCCACTTAGCTAGCTAACAACTCGCTACCTAGTCAGAGCAAACTATCACCAAAATCATACATACATTTTTTTGTTTTATATATAATACCTACATTTCCCATGATTAAATATAAATCCTTGGTGGCCAGGTGCCGCATTTTCACATCTTTCACCCATCCAGCCACAGCATATTGATATGCATCGGTACTCTTGAAAGCCTTCAAGTGATCCCCACTCTATGGGGAGGGGCTATGCACGATATATATATATATATATATCATGGAAGATATCATATATCATGGATATATATACATATATCAATTGGGGCAAGTCTGGGGCAGATAACAATGGAAAAAAGAAAACTGGGGGTAACAAATAAGCAGAGGTGTCAAAAGTATTCACATTCATTACTCAAGTAGAAGTATAGATACTAGGGTTTAAAAAGACTTCTGTAGAAGTTGAAGTATCAACTCCAGTTTTTTACTCAAGTAAAAGTGTACAAGTAATGGTTTCAAAAACTACTTAAAGTATAAAAGTAAAAGTAATGCAAGGAAAAAATGCCATTAATGACCAAAGCTTAGGCCGCGCCACAGGGTCTATAGTGCACTACACCTCCTCAAAAAAACATTTTTCTAAAGGCCATAATGACTATAATGTTATATTAAAATGTTAATGTTGAAAAATTTGGGATGCACTAGGCTCCCTGTTTCAGCTGCATATATGCCCCTAGAAAATTAATTTCAGTTTTATTTAAATTTGAGTACAATGCAAACCATATGTGTACTACTGAGCATTAACGTGTTTCATGAAGCGGAAGATAGAATCACCTATCACAGAAAACTTTCTGGATTTTTACTTAGTCTGTTTATAAGCTGTTTTCCCCCCAAAAAAATTACCCACAAGGACAAGGATTTCGGATATTGCCATCTTTTTGGGGATATTTTGACCCTGTATTGTAGGGTTGCGCACACACACACACACACACACACACACACACACACACACACACACACACACGATTCTCCAAATCCTCGATTTGATTACATTTTCGATTCTAAGGTCACGGTTCAGTTCGATTCTCGATTTTTACATTTATTTTATTAAAGCACAGTTTGCTATGCCATTTTTAGACTAGACTTTTATGCAATATAATATATGACCTTTGTTCGCAATGTACACTACATTGTCAAATTCAAAACATTTATTAACAAAATAATGTCACAATAACTTATATCTTCAGTCAATTGGAAACTTAAGCAAAATAACCTGCCATGTAGTTTCTATTTTGTAACTGCAGTCTTATTCACAGAAGATGACATTCAAGTTCACAACAAAACACACTGCAAAAAAAGCTTTTCTTATTTAGTATTTGTGTCTCGTTTCCAGTCCAAATATCTAAAAAGTCTTAAATCAAGATGCATTTACTAGATGGCCATAAGATATTATGTCTTGTTTTCAAGGGAAATAAATAAAAAATAATTGAGTTTTTGCTTTTAAAAAAAAGCTAAATTATCTGCCAATGGAATAAGAAAAATAATTGTAATTCAAACAAAAACAAGATTATTTTTCTTATTCCATTGGCAGATAATTTCGATAATTTTTTATTTATTTCCCCAGAAAACAAATAATATCTTATGGCTTTTACTCATCTAGTAAATGCATCTTGATTTAAGACTTTTTAGATATTTGGACTGAAAACAAGACACAAATACTAAATAAGAAAAGCTTTTTTTGCAGTGCAAACACGGTTTAACAGATACATCTATGTTTATCTTGCTTTACCTCGGTCTTAAAGTAAAAACATGACTGTGAAAAATATTAGTATTTAATGTAGTATTTAATTAAATGCCTTTATGATGAAATTACAACATTTTCATGTCAATTTGTGTTCATTGTGACCAACTATGCGCTGTCACTTTAACTCAGCGCGTGCACAGCAAAAATAGACTCGGTGGTGCGGAAATGAACGACACTCATTCGGAAAATCAAGTTATTTGTGACATGCAAGATTTGTTGTATAAAGATTTATACTGTTCTGAGTCCGAGTCTGCAGTTTTTGTCAATTTAAAGTTTTAAATTAAAAAGTGGAAGAATATGGTACACGCACATACATTACAAACTGTGGCTTTTAAGTGCTTTGAACGCGAATCTGAGAGGACTCGCAGCACTTCAACACGAGTGTTTTTTTCCGCTTTGCAAACCGACTGGACGTGACATGGGGGCGTGACAGCATCGACGATTCCATTTTTGAATTCAAAGTTCGAGATTGTGACTTAATTTCGATTTAAAATCGAAATCGTGACACCCTTACTCTCTCCTCTTCTTTCTCTCTCTCTCTCTCTCTCTCTCTCTCTCTCTAACACACACACTCACTAACGATTATCTTTGCCACTTATCCCGCGATTGTCATACAGTATATTGTAAAAACGGCTGTCCCCCAAATCAATATTTGACGCGATTTGCCCCGTATTGTTGAGCAGAAAACTGTTGATTTCTCCGTCGCTTGGCCGCATCTCTAGGTTTCCTTCGGAGGAGTTTTGCCGCTTCGCTCATTGGTCATTTTTTTTTGTTGAATCATTTATTCAATATTGATGACAAACGGAATGAAATAGGAGTAACGAGGCTATTTTTAAAATGTAAGGAGTAGAAAGTACAGATAATTGCGTGAAAATGTAAGGAGTAGAAGTAAAAAGTCGGCTGAAAAATAATTACTCAAGTAAAGTATAGATACCCAAAATTTCTACTTAAGTAATGTAACGAAGTATTTGTACTTCGTTACTTGACACCTCTGCAAATAAGGATCGGAGCCTAAAATTGTGACTACATTTTCTCCAGGTATCTCTGTCTCTCTCTGACTCATTCAAATGGGCAGTTTGGGCGGCCATACCGGGCGAGATTGGTCGTAAATATGCCGGCGTTCTTTTTGGTAGTGACGTAGGTGGCATCTATAAATAGAAAAGGCTCTCCTTTTTGTTTAAGCCGGAACCGCGGGACATGGAGGAGACCTTGACTGGAAGATCTGAGGGACCTGGGGCTACATGCGGATGTCTATGTAGCTGGGGGCCAGGGCATGAAGAGCTTTAAAAACCATCAACAGTATTTTAAATTGTATCCTAGACTGGACGCCAGTGCAAGGAGGCTAGAACAGGTGTAATGTATTCACACTTTTTTTGTATTCGTGAGCAGCCTAGCTGCTGCATTTTGGACCATCTGAAGCCGTGCGATCAGTGTCAGAAGAAGACCAAAGTAGAGAGAGTTACAATAGTCTAGGCGGGAGGTTATGAAGGCATGGATGAATTTTTCCAGATCATTGTATGCAGGGCCGTGGGAACTAGGGGTGCTGAGGGTGCGGCAGCACCCCCTGACGACAGCTGTTTCATTACATTGGCATTTAAGATGACATGACTTTAATTAACTTTTTGTTTTTCAACATGTTTTTTAAGAACACCTTCCACCTTTGTAAAATTATTCTAAAGATTATTTCGTTTTTATATTTTGTCGAATATGGTTTTATGACTCTAAAATAAATGAATAGGCCTATATCAAAAGGCAAAAGCCGATCTCGCATGGAGTTACGTGACTGGTTGAGTAGCATCTCAGAACTCATTTGACACTCATTTAAGGTATGATCACTCAGACGTCGGTGAAAAAATTAAATATCTTGCATTCTTTGGCATTAGGGGCTGTTCACACAGAACGTGTTTTTCCATTACACTCTGCTACTTTTCCATTGTTTTTCAGTGTGAACGCACTAGCCGTGTTTAACTGTTGCGCTCGCGTCTCGCGCATGACACCGCATTCTCAAAACGCAGCAAGTTAAAATACCGGTAAGTAAAACGCGCCTCGAGACCTTGCTTTTTTCCCTCGTTCCACTGCCCGCGTTTGGCGTCTTGCGTTTTCGCTTTGAAAGATTGTGCATTCTGTGTGAACCGGCACTAACTCCTGAGCGCATAAGGTAAGATGCAGATTTTTGTGCTGTGTTTTTAAAATGTATCATGAGTTCTGAGCGTTCTCACATAACTCTGTCCTCATTCATTTGTATGTTCATCTTTTTGTTTGGGCTGTTTAATATTAGGATTTTCTTTAAAATACTCTACTCACCTTGATAAAAGATGTTCCCACGGCTATGAGTTTGGAAATTATTCTTAATTGATGAAAACTAGTCTTTACAACAGATTATATTTGTTTGTGCAGGTTAAGATTGGAGTCTAAAATAACACCCAGGTTACGTGCATGGGCTTTAACATAGGGGGCCAAGGTTGGCAGGAATGGAATTTTTTTTTTTTTTGAAGGGCAAAAGACAATAACTTTAGTTTTGTTATCATTTAACTAAGGAAATTGTTTGCCATCCAGATTTTAATTTCTTTCAAACAGTCTAAAAGAAGCTGCATGGAGTTGATTTAAGTGGGATGTACAGTTGGGAGTCATCTGCAAAGAAATGGAATGAAATATAACATTTTCTGATGATGTTACCTTGGGGGAGTATGTAAAGGCATAAAAGTATTGGACCCAAAATGGATCCCTGGGGGACACCATAAGACACAGGGGCAGATGATGAAGAATACTGGCCTATGGATACAGAAAAAGATCTTTGGGGGAGGTAGGAGTGAAACAAGTTAAGAGCTACACCCTTAATACCAACCCGTTTGAGACGCTCTAGTAATAAACCATGGTCTACATTGTCAAATGCAGCACTAAGATCCAACAGGACCAGAATAGTATTATCACCCGAGTCAAGAGTGAGCAACAGGTCATTTGTCACCTTTAACAGGGCTGTCTCAGTGCTGTGACCGGCTTTGAACCCAAATTGAAATGGCTCTAGAATCTCTAATGAGTTGAGGTATGGAAGCAGCTGTGTAAAAACCACCTTCTCCAAAAGTTTTGAGATAAATGGCAGTTTAGAGATAGGCCGGAAATTATTATGACATTTTGCATTCAAATTATGTTTCTGACACTGCAGTAACACTTCAGTTTTTTTTTATTTATTTTTTTATAAATGTTCTCAAATCAGATCTCAAATCTACCCTTTTTGTCAAAGATTCTAGAAAAACCAGTATCCTCACAACTATGTTTCTTTTTAGAAAGAAATGATATCTGCCAGGATTTCCAGTCAGGATTTAGACCGTACCATAGTACCGAGACAGCTCTAATTAGAGTCACAAATGATTTGCTCCTATCATCCGATCGTGGTTGTATCTCTCTATCAGTGTTAATTGATCTTAGTGCTACATTTGATACCATTGACCACAACATTATTTTAAATAGACTCGAAAATGATGTTGGGATTAGTGGAATTGCATGGTTTAATCATACTTATCTGACCGTTATCAGTTTGTAGCAGTAAATGAAGAAATGTCTTATCGATCACAAGTTCAGTATGGTGTACCACAAGGCTCAGTACTAGGACCACTGCTGTTCACTCTGTACATGCTACCCTTAGGAGATATCATTAGGAAGCATGGGATTAGTTTTCACTGTTATGCCGATGATACTCAGCTCTATATCTCTTTGCACCCCGACGAAACTTGCCAATTCAAAAAATTAACGGAATGCATAGCTGATATAAAATTGTGGATGATTAGTAATTTCCTATTACTTAATTCTGAAAAAAACAGAGTTTCTAATGATTGGACCAAAAACCTTTGCACGTACTAACCTAGAATACTGTCTAACACTTGATGGCTGCTCTGTTAAGTCTTCGTCGTCGGTTAGGAACCTGGGTGTGCTCTTTGACACCAATCTTTCATTTGAAAGCCATGTTTCTAGCATCTGTAAAACCGCATTCTTATCTTAAAAATATATCTAAATTTCCTTATTTTTCATTGAAAGCATATGACGTAGAGTTAGTTCATACGTTCATGACCTCAAGGTTAGATTATTGTAATATTGTGGGTGGTTGCCATGCACGCATAATAAACAAACTACAGCTGGTCCAAAACGCAGCAGCTCGAGATCTTACTAGAAGCAGGAAGTATGACCATATTAGCCCGGTTCTGTCAACACTGCATTGGCTCCCTATTAAACATTGTATAAATTTAAAAATATTGCTGATTACTTACAAAGTACTAAATAGTTTAGCTCCTCAGTACTTGAGCGACCTCTTAACGCATTATGGTCCTTCACGTCTATTGCAATCTCAAAACTCAGTTGGCCAGTTGATAATACCTAGAATATCAAAAATCGACTGCTGGTGATAGATCCTTTTCCTATTTAGCTCCAAAACTCTGGATAAGAAAATTATACTTTCCTATTATTCAAATCAGTTAAATGATTATTAGGCTGCATAAATGAGGTCAGCCGGATCCGGGAACACTTTCTATAAGCCCTGATGTACCCGTTGCATCATAAAAAGAATGGCATCTACGCTAATGTTAGTCTTTCAGCTTATTCCGAGGTTCACTGCAGCCATCGGCACTGATCCTCAACAAAACTGTCTCCATACCGGCGTGACTCCGATCTTCAACCAGATGAACTGGATAATATTCTTATTGTTCCAAACCAATCTGACTTCTGACCAATAATGCTGCCTGAATCATAATCATACACTGTTCGTTTATTGGCCAGAGAAGAACCGCAGAACTAGTGGAGAATTATTTTTTTGGTTTTCTAACTCGCCGTCAGTATTGAATTATGTAGAGAATTTATCCCGATTTGATGGATGGACCCTAATGATGTTATTCTATCCAACAAATAAAACACATGTTTAACTGTAAACTGCAATTTTTGCCTTTGAGGAAGGAAAATATATTGCAAAAAAAAAAAAAAAACATAATTAATTAATGCAACAATGCATGTTGGGGGTTGGGAAATCAACTATCCCAAATATACTTTCAGATTTTTCAGACAGGCTATTGTTCAGTCTGAGATAATTCATTCAGACCACCTTTCTTGGTCTTAAATTCAGTTACTCCTCATTATCCGTGACACCAAACACCTTTTTTTTTAAAGTGTGTCCTTCTGAATCCTTCCTTAAACACTCTCGGTTTCATAGACAGTGTGGTTTCTTGCTCCAAAGACAAAAGACTTGACTGTCCTTTTGGGTGAACCAGATGTGCCCTACATAAACACATGACCTAGACCAGCAACAGGCTGGTAACAATGGGAAACTGTCAAATTATATCGTCTCCTATGGTGTAAGCCAACATTATAGTGGTTTAAGAAAGCCACGACTTCTCTGCATGGAAAGATTTGGATCCGAACAACAGCTTAGTCAACACTTAGTATGAGAATTTATGTACTCATACTTATCGACTTCAAAACAACATGTAACTACAATGTGTTTAACACATGGTGCAGTCAAATCAAATAGGTTTCTTCTAAAAGAGACACGACTTGGCTTTGGAAGAAGGTAGTTCATTAATCCATTCGAATGTGACTAATCCATGACTGTGTTGAATTATATGAAAAGAATAGTTTCTTTTTAGCTATGGACGCCATTCTCTCAGTTTTAGACGCATGGAAGCCCATTATTTAGCAAGCCGAGGGGTTTCAATGTTCCAGTGAAAGGTGAGAGCACGATTACTTGACTGAAGCCAAACACATCTGAAAATGAAACACATGACCTAAAGTGGCATAGAGAAAAGCCTTGAGAGATACATTTAGCAAGTGTAAAGTATTTATCAATGTGTGGTCAGAGCCTTTTGTCGCGGTTGCATCTGGAATCGGACAGTTTGACATCACTGGATGTGGATGTTTGGTTTTGCACCAGCGCTTGAGCGGAGTCCATCAATCTGTGTCCGTGAGCTGGCTCTGAAAACCATTAACACAATTGAAAAGGACATTTATACCTTTTACTCTACATTTCCTGAGACATGAGCACACAACCTATAGAGAGAATAAAATTTCATAATGCGCACTGAAAAATATATTCATGGATATGCTTGGATTCATAAATGTTAACTTGGGTTGCAGAATGATGTAATACACATGAACCACCTAAATTCATGAAAAATTTATATAAATGCCGCTAAAATATGTTTTCTCATGAAATGTCAAATTCCGAGGTTGTAGCAATAGGCAAGGGGACTTTCAGACGGTATTATGAATTATGAGTTTTAGAGGAACGTTTTCATAAAAATCATGTTCTATTTCTGTTACAACACTGTGTTGTAGAACACTCACGAAAATGATAATGCAAAGGTAATCTTTATAAATCCATAGGCAGATCAATCCAAACAGAGAGAACGGCTTTCAATACATGTAGCAGACGAAACCTGACAGCAAATGAATAGATACATAGGACTTAAATACATACAAACAACACACACCTGAAATAAATGAGAACTAATCAGAAATGATGACAACTTAGGGGCTGTTTACACGACACCGTTTTCAACTAAAAACATAAAACTTTTTATGAGTTTTGGCCGTTCGTTTACTCAACAACAGCATTTTGGGTGCCTGCAAACGCACATTTTTTAAAACGAGTTTCAAAGTGCACGTTTTTGAAAGCGGTTTCCATGTAAACAACAAAAACATGAATCTCTGAAGACGATGACATCATGCACATGCGTATTACGTGTTCAGTCTATAGTGTTTCATCGCCATCTAATGGCCTGGAGCAGAATACAGCGCTTTTAGTCGTTTTCGTGGTTCCATGTGAATGGGGATCGTTTTGACAATGGTGTCGTCTGTACATGGAAAACTCAAAGGAAAAACGTCTCTGTTTTAAGCATATCGCTGTTGTGTAAACGTACCCTAACTCAACAGCGGAAACTGAAAACAAAGTCCAAACTCAGTGAGACTGAGAATTTCCTGGCTAGCCCAAAACAGAAAGTCTAGCTCTTTTCTGAAAAACAGTCTGAAAACCAAAAACCTGCCTTTCCAGAATGTTCCAGGAGCTGAAAACTGTTATTTTAGGTGGGTGCTGGAGGATGGAGAGAAGGTACAGGCGTCCTCTGAGGACCTACTGGCCCTGTAGGCATACTGAGCTGGATAAATGTTTGCATGATGTTTGCACAATTTCCGCACCGCAGACCCCCCACTTTTAGCCCATATCCCTCCTGGCTGTTGTGTTTCCTACTTCTGTTGGCTCACATTAAAAGCACATTTTAGATGCAGGCTATAATTTGAGCACCTGATATCAATTCAAACAGTAAAGGTGCTTTTCGCCCAGAAGTCTGATCAGAGCGCCTGTCCAGACAAACATTCACAGGTGGGGGAATCCTGGAACAAAACACATCCATCAAGAAAACTCTACATTTGAGTTTGGAGATTGTCATAGGTGTAAAGGGCCGTTCACACCAAGGACTATAACTAAAACAAATATACATTTTTTATAATCATTCCAATTCTGTGTGATAGTGACGTCCACACCACAACTATAATGATATAAGTAATCATATTGTTGGAAACACATTGACATCAGCCATTGACAGCCAACCAGTATCCAAGCATTAAAAGAAGCAGACTACATAAATAGTTATTGTTACATAATAGTTATCTTCATAGTTATTTTTGTTGTTATCAGTATTGGTGTGAATGGGCTTTTAATTTATCATGTTGATTTGCCTCAAATCAATATGAACAATTAAAAAGAAAAATGGCTTTTTCATATAGTTTTTTGAAATTATTTCATAAATTGTTTAAAGTTGTGTCCTCTTGTCGATCTACAGGCTCTATCTGCAGAATATATTACTAATTAATATTAAAAGGTAATATTTACATATTTGAGATAACTTAAAGTCCCCATGTGTTGAAAATCAAGTATTTAATGTTGTTTATGTGCAGGGCTTGACATTAACTTTTTTGTTCACCAGCCACTGTGGCTAGTGTTTTTTCAAAGTTACTAGCCACTCCGCATTTTCACTGGCCACAATTTTGACATCGATACCATAGGGAAAAACTGCCATATATATATTTTTTATATTATCTCATTATTTGGCAGTCGGTATATTAGGCTGCTGTTGCTTTAAGACATGACGCACGGACCCATTATAGTATTTTGAATACCCAATATACTTGTCTTTATGTGCAAGAACTTTGGGTGAGCACAAAATCTGCGGGAATGAGTACAATTATGCTCAATACGCACAATCCCTCACCCTGTAACACTAACAATATTCATCTGGAGCAAATTAAAGGAGTGAGTAAAGGGTCTGTGTGTCAACCATAGACTGTAAAGGGTGTCAACTCGCTGTCGGACAGATTAAAGAGGGAGGACGTGTTGCTGGTGCATCCTGCGGAAGTGTTTCAGATAATTCAGTATCGATATCTTTCGAAAAATCTATATTTTTGACAACACTAGATTGTACTTAGTTTATTATTTCAGATGCCGTTTTAAAAGGACTACAATTAAAAAAAAAAAAAAAAACGTATTAGGCCTATATAAAATTCAGCCCACCAAAGTGGCTAGTAGGATTGATTGCGTTACACGCCACTGCTGAAATACACACGCATTTGGCAGGTTGGCGGATGTTAATGTCAAGCCCTGTTTATATGTGTTAATATAAGACAAACTTCAAGACAAACCATGTGGAATTCATAAGTTAACACAATTGCTGAATATTTTCTCCTTGAAATGGCAGTGAATCAAAGACAGTCTCAAAAACACGGTTTGAAATTTGCTGGTGTTTCTGACGTCACAAACTGCCTTGTAACCAATCAGATCAATGCGTGATCGTCAACGAGTGGATCTGAGTGAGTGGAGGTGGGGCTCATTTGCATATTCATAGAATTGCGTATACTAAGGGTGTATGGGGCAAGGGTTTATTGTTACATTCAAGCTATTTTAAGGTATGATTTTTTTTTGTTTAAATGTCATTTTGATACAATTATTGACTATACAGGGGACTTTAAAACTAGCATGAAACTGAATGTCAAAACACCATGAAACGTCTAAAAGGCCATACATAAATAGTACTACAGATAAGGTTTAGTTCATGAATATTAATTAGGTGACAACTGGAGAGCACAGAAAAATTTCAGCATGAACTAATTAACATTAAAGACTTTAATTCATACTCAGTATTTATATAGTGACGTCACATCTGCACTCATTATTGTTGTCGAAGCAGCAAGAAAATGAGCTTTTCAGCTTTGTGTTTTTTCATCCCATTCTCAGTACTGGGTTCTGACACATAGCTTGTTGAAATCAGACCAGTGAGCCGTTAGCGGCTGTGCTGCTTCAGTGAATGCTGCTCGTTCTGGTACATCTTCAAGTGTGACTAGAATGATTGAACAGTTTTCCGACAGATTAAAGTGTCTCCAGTGATAAGAGTTTTCAATGCAGGAGACAAGGTCCATGAAAAAATATTTGTGTCATAGCAACATCTTTAGTTTGTGGATAAACACACTTCCCCAATTTATGAAAGTCCATAATGCTGTCATCTCAGAATCTTTACTGTGGTAAAGCACTTGGCACTAATCTTGGTTGGAGCGCTGCGGCTAGCTTTCTCATGCCTGCTGTTATAGTTAGCAAATCTTGCTAATTAATCAATACTTTATTACGACTTTAGAATTGGGGAATAATCTTTCCATTTTAACCAGCTTTCCTACCTTGCTTCCTCAATAAAAGTTAGCTTTTGTTTTATGCGCTAGCCTTCATGTTAGCAGTACAGTGTGTGAGGAAAAAAGCTAACGTTAGCATTGTGGTTCTTTGTGTACTTTAAGTACCGGTAACACAATTGTGCTAGATGCTCCACTGCCATCTGTTGATGTGGATTAGCGTGATCTTCTCTGAGTTTTATGTAAATTACTCTGGTACTAATGAGTTTAAAAGATTATTAGTCTACACAAATGCTGCGTCCGAAATCAGATACTGTCTGAGTAGGTGATTTAAACTTACATCAAGACGGTTAAAAAAAGTACACTCTATATATTGGTAGTATGAATGAAATTCGGATGTACTACATCCGCCATGTTGTTACTGTCATGTGACCAACCAGCATCAGTTGCGTCGCTTCACTGACATTCATAATAATGGGATAATAAAGTGATAATCGTATGTACACTTAAGAATCTCACTGGAGGAAGTTGGTCATCCAGGTACACCTACTGTTTTTGTGACACACTTATTTAATGACTTTTAATTTAGTGAATTAGAATTTAGTGAATTTAGTGTAAAACTAATATAGGTTTTCACATACTATATAGTAGGGAAGTATTTGATTTTGGATGCAACGAATAATTCATTCTCTTAGCTGTCCAACAAAAACTGTGCACCTTGGGTGTCAAATTGGTCACCAAATACTGAATGCACCTTTAATACGTTAAAAGGACTGTCACTAAAATTCAAGGGGCTTTACCATCAAACACAGAAACAAATTGTGAAAGCATATTTGCACAGATTATAATACTTTCCAAAAAACTTTAAATATATTGTTTTTGTATCATTATACACAAGTCAATAGTTTATACTTTGCCCTCATTTTTAATTCATCATTTGCAGAGCTTAAATTGACAAATACCTTCATCTTTTTTTTTTCTCATTTTCATCAAAACAACGTTTATAGCATTATAATTCATCTCAAAGCTTTTTACTTTGGTTCATCAACTCTAACTGCTTATTTTAAACTCATTTAGAAAAAACTTCTAGATCTGAGGCCAATGTTGTCCTTGTCTTTCAATTGCAGCGGCCAACAAACCATTTTACAAGGACAGTAAAAACGATTTACTATCATATATTTGACATTTGATTAATTGTGGGGCACTTTAAGAAGAAAGTATCTTGCATTTTATTGAAAATAACCCCATTACGACTGCATGGGCGGCAGGCATTGTGGAGTCAAGAGCATGTGACCTCTGTTAAGTGGGTTAGATTGTAAAAGAAAAAAGATATAAGCCCATCTAACCTTGCCAAGACACAACATAACTCTGGAGAAATAATAATACCAACTGTTTTTTGTTGCTTCAATGTAGACAGGCAACTGGAAACAGATGTTTTGAGTACACCATTATCATTTTACTGGGAAATATCAAAACAAGAGTCACATTCCAAGGCGTCTTCGGTCATGCAGGTCTTGCCTTTGAATCGTCTTGGTGTCTTTTATTAAAAGTATTAATAAAACGAAACGTGAACTTCACATCTGACATCACTTGCCTCCAGATTCCAGCCTTTCTTCTTTGAAATGGTTCTGTGTCTTCATAGTCTATCATAATGCTTGATAAATGCAGCGCTCGTGTTTCTCTGTCCTTTACCAGTGTAAGACATGAGTTCAGCTCTTTCTTCATGATCATGCGGCGTCTGGCCAGAGGGCCTGTGGGATCTGCACAACCACCAACCCATCCTGCACCCGTTTCAGCATCCTGTCTTCTCTTTGATGGTTACCACAGTAAATGTGCACTTATCATCCGGCTGCCCTACACATATAAAAACATGCATGCACGGCTATCTATCTACTTAAGTACGTACTATATACGAGTGCTGTATTAAAAGGACATATTTAGTTTAACTATGTCAGTGGACAGAATTTGGTGCATGCTGTAAAGGAACATATCTATAAAGGACCGGAGTTATTTCAGTTATGCTTAATTAGGAATTCTTCCACCTAGAAAAGCATTACCACGAAATTGTCTTATTTTAATAAAGACACACAGTGTATAGTATAGTAAATAAAAACAGAACAACATGGGCTATCATAGTTACATTTTTGTTTTTGAGATTTTTAGGTTTAAATTTTTTGTGCAAACATCAGATTTTTTTTTTTTCACCAGCTGATTGAATAAAAAAAAAGACTGCAATTGATCCATAGAAAGAAAAATCCATTGCAAATCCATGCAATTGATCCATAAAAAGTTATTTTCCAGTATAAATAAAAATAAGTTACATTTCCTATACTTAAGAAGCAACCCTACATAAAACTTGCAAGTGTATTTTGTCTTATTATCTATACTTAAATAAAATAAAATAAAAAATCCAGCAGTACAGTAAAACAAAATACACTTTAATTTATTTAGATATTTTGACTGAAAAAAAGAAGACAATACATACTTGTTAAAAATAGGATTCTGAACACAAATAAATCAGAACAGGGGTGGTAGGCCAATTACTAGTTTTTGAATTAATAAATACATCAATGATAAAATGTAGTCCCTCCCAATTTTAAAATGTATTGTACAGTATTAAAATGTCCTATATGTATATTTCAAATGTATTTGAATGTCTTATGCAATATAAGCATGCTAACAAAGAGTGTAAATACATGAATATGTCACTATATGCATGTACAGTAGACAAGGCCTAAAATTCAACACTATACGATGTAACGGGGTTCTTGCTCATTTTCCCAATCCACCAATGAGTCATCATCCTGAACAAGACACATAACCAGTAATATATTTAAAAAAATCACCACCTGTCAGCTTTACACTTTGATGAATTTTTATTTAAATGTAGCCTACAAGTCTACTTAATATGCACTAAAATGATCCGGGGTTGTATGCTTATGAGCTCAATCGCTGACAGTAGCAGTTGCTGGCAAAATGTCGACGCTACATGCTCAATCCTAAAGCTCATTATTGTTACAGCTGCAGCTGTCCGAAACATTTTATGATTGAAGATAAAAACTTTATATGCTTTATGACTGAAGATCCTTATGACCGTTGGCTCAACAAGTATAACCCCAGCTGTCGGTGCGTCATGGTGGCCTATTCCCAGAACGCCAGGGGTGCCCATGTCTCTCGTTTTTACGTCTGAGCTACTGTGTAGATTACCCATCATCCTCCCGCTAGATGAAAGGACACAACAAAGAGCTGAGACACTCCAAAGTTTAGACTACAGGATCAGGTTTCCGTGGAGTCACGGTTGACCGTTGAATTTGGTGCTGGGAACCGGTGACATCACTGCTGTTCGTTCGCTTGCCAAAGAAAATGGTTCACCAGGCGAGTGGAGCCACGGGCAGAAGTCTCTGGAGCTGACGGCCGTCTGGACACCATCCCGTATAAACACTTTCCCCAGGATCCCAGCTCTGGAATGTGGTGATATCACCGGACTAGAAATCTTTACAAGCCTTTGGGACAAATGGTATCCATCATAATCTAAAATGCATGGATGGTTTATGACTTCGGTTGCACCGTTTTACAATCCCATGTATTACCGCCACCCATTTAGAGCATGGTGGCGTCTTCCCTCGTCATCCCTCTTTTCGTCACTTTAAAATTAGCTGGTGCATAAAGAAATTCCTCAGATGCTTTGGTATGGAGGTAAATATGTCATTGGGTCATTACTCATTGTCCTAAATACCATAAATCAGTGGTTCACAACTGGTTTGGCTTCAGGATCCCGATCTTTTATTGGACATCAAGCTGAAACTCAATGCTTATTGTTTAAAATTGTTCAAATTAAAACCAAATAAAAATGTCCTTCCTTTCCTCTGGATATCTCTGAAGAGATATTGAAGAATGTTTTTATCCATACAAAGAAAGTAAATAGGGTCCAAAACAACAAAACATTGGAGCCCATTGACTAAAAACAATATTGAGATATTTTAATAAATATATTGTATACGTACAATAACAGACCAGTGTGTAAAACTCTTGAACGTATTTTAAAGAGTCTATGCCACCAACTTTCTTTTTCCATAAGGGGTTTGGCATCACGGCATCTTTGTTTTCGGGCGGACCATAAGAACTCTCCTGGTAATCCTGTAGTATTCAACCAATCAGATGATGACTCAGAAACTCCTGAAGTTTTCCATTTGTATGTGCCATATGCATCAGACGTTCAGCCAATGGTCTATTTAAAGCGTGACAAAAGATATGTTTTAAAATGCACTTTTATTGTGACGTTACTACATAATACACTACTACACAAAATACATATACTTTTAAGATGCAGTAAGTGCTCATTCAATACAATTAGGCACACTTCTTTTTTTTCACAAGGGTAATATCACCATGAGCTGCATAAGCTGAATAATATGTACTAATATTACTTTATTTTCCTTTTTTTTTTTTTTTTTGTGTGTTATGTTGATAATTTAAGTATTTAATTATATCTCCGGGATATGAATCAAAAAGTTTCTTGAATTTCTGTGGTTTCATGATCTCGGACCACACAAAATGTCAACAGCATAAGATACAGAAAGCTTTTCTCCCCCTGGTGAACCTAATGTTGTTATCCGTTACATTTATATGATTAATTGAATTTTAGTAGGTGGTTGAGTATTTAGCACCAAAATTAGAAGGATTTTTTTTTTTTTACTTCAACTGGCTTCCACAGGAACCTGTCTGACTTGAAGTTCCCTGTAGAAATACTCGAAAAGTTTCTTGCCTTTTTTGACCATTCTGTAAAAGGTGACAGATTGTTTTATGTCCAAGACAAACAGAAGTTCTTTCCAGGATTCTGTTGAAATCCGATGAAAGGTGTTGTATTTTCTTGGAGTGGAAGCACACAAGGCAGAGGACCTATTAACTCTTACAAACGACTGAAGGGAGATCTGTGAAACAGAACAGACTGTAAAACACACACTGCTAAAGGCACTTGTTCAGAGACATTGGTTTGACTGACTAGACTAAATTCTCTAGTGTTTCTCAACTGGTCTGTCGTGACTCAAAAATGGGTCTGTGCAGACATGGTTGCTAAATGCACCTAGTCATAAAAACATAAAGCCTATATTGTTATGATAGCACAATAAATAGGCTTATCAACTTTTAAAAGGGAGGAGAAAACGGTTTCCGAATGGTTTGTTATTGAGGTTGAAGGCTACTTTTTGGGAGCAAATTTGGTAAAAGTGTACATGACCTGACACTCGTTTGTTTGGATCTATTAATTTATTTTAAAAAGCAGTTTTGTTAAACCATAAACATTAAAAAAAAAAACATTGTGTGTATGTATATATATTGAAAATTGTGCCAATATATTTAAAAATGTTATATTTATTTAAAAATGTTATATTTATTTAAAAAAAAAACATATTCAGTGTGTAATGAAAACATATTACTTTTTTACATGACATTTTGAGGAAATAAATTTAAACTTTTCTTGCAATTGGTAAACGTTTCAATCAATACCATATGAATACAACGATTATATAACATGCATTCTACACTAGATTTTTAAATGTTGTTTTCTCTTTATCTTAGACACTTATTTATCATTGTATAACATTGAAGGAATAAGAAAAAATAAGTAATTAAGAAACAGACTGCACATGTAGTCCCACCAAGCATAACGGTTAATCTGACCTAGATTCTTGGTGACACTTGGGAGTGTTTTGGAAGTTGTATGTATTTTCTTTCATTTTTCCTTCTTTTTTTCATTTCAGCCTCAGTTGACTGGCTCTTTGGCACCTGGGGGAACAGCTAAGGAAAAACACGAGCCACTGAAGCTAAACACGAAACCACAAAACTAAACTCCCGACATTTGCTCCCCAGTCACGCGAAACTCTTAACTTTCCGGAATACCCAGTAGATTCACTTATGCAGAGAGAGAGAGAAAAAAAACTTGGCATTCTTCGTTGTCATGTGGCTCTTTTCCTATCCAAGGGCAGTGGCTGAAACCGGAAGAGCTGATTCATTAACTGAAGGGTTACTGTCACCATTGTGCCAGGATTGTCCATGAAGTACATGCACTGAAAGTTGCTTTGCATGACTAGCTAACTCTAATTCCACTGCTCATATGACTGAATTTAATCAAATGGATGAGGCCACTTGTGATATTAATATTCCCATCTCCAGCTAGTTGCATAAACATCGACTAAGGAACATCCTCAATGTTTTGTGAACCGCACTTTATTCCCAATGTTTCTGGTCTACACTTAAGCATAATATCTTTGTGTAGCAACAAGGCCTCACAGCTAAAAGGGGAAGGTCATTCGTAACGATTCATACGAATTGGGCAACTCGTAAAATATGTAAGATTTAGCAAAAAATCTTTGAATTCGTACGAGTGAAGTCGTGTGAATTCGTACGAATTAGCCATCTCGTAAAATACGTACGAATTGCCGTGAGATTGGGTAGGAAAGTCTTTCTCGTAGCATGGTGGACCGTAAGTACGATTTTATCAGATACAAAATAGAAAATGAAAAAAAAAAATTAATCAAACTAAAACTGACAGTCAAACTGTCAGTCATTCAGTCAAACGATTCCTTCAAACGCGGACTCTTCAGTTGCTCGGAGGCGTGCAGTGGCTCTAGTGTGGATTTGTTTAGAAATAGAGCAAAAACAGAGAAGCTGAAACCGGGTGAAACAAAGGCCGCTACTGCTCTGACATTATATCCACATTAATCTGGATACATTTAAAAAATGAAAAAATGGTGGGATATTTTACTTATAAAATACTTGTACTAGAAGAACACAGAACTATTATGTCTGTTCTCTAGGTATCATCTCTGTGACCTTTTATTACGTTTTATGCATATGTAGTAAGATGATTTTAAGGTTTTTAGACATTTCAGTTTGGACAAGCAACTTTTGGAAACTGCTTAAAAAACGTGTGTGCGGATGGAGAACATTTTGAAATGAAACTCTGTTTTCAAATATATCTGGATTAATGTGGATGTTGAATGTTGGGGCTTCTTTTGAATAAAATATGTTCTATAAAGCATGAATGTGTGTAGTATTAATGTATTTCGGATGTACTACGTTCGTCTAGCCTAGAAATCTAGACGCACCCTAGTGGCAGAAAATTTTATTTTGCAGCCAGTGTCGTCTAGCAACTCTGCGTTGGCTTGCGAGCTGGAAAAACCAAACTAGTCAGGCCAATCACATCGTGTATAGAGTCGGTGGGCGGGCTTAACATAATGACAGCAGAGTTGCGGCGGTTCCACGTGAATTCCCTGCTACTTGAAAACAAAGAAGAAGCTGGTGCTGTTGGCGAACAGCGGGCTTTCAAATCGGCTTTGGCCGTGACTCTGGAAGACTGGAGTTAAGCTTTTCTTTCAGAAAAGAACAGAGAACGGCACTGAAGTCCGTCGCTCTGACTACGTCACCTTCTTCGTTGCTCTGGTTGGTTGTAGCGCTATCCTATTGCGTGCAGAGGGAATTTGAAAGACAACCGCTTATCCCGCCCCTCGGATTGAGCCCTGCCAATGGTCTGGCTTGTCAGGCTAACATTCGTCATCTTGTCAGAATCATGTGACCTACCAGCCTCAGTTGTGTCGCTTCACTTGCATTCACAAATCCCCTCTAGTGGCCTCATGGGATAGTAAAGTGTCCATCTAATGCACACTTCAAAATCTCACCCCGGAAGTAATTGGCAATTCGGGTAATTTTTGCCTTCTGTTTCGGGCATACTTTCCAGCCTTTACATATCTCCAGCATTGCCACAATTCTACATAGAACAAGCGGTTTGGAGAATGGATGGATGGTTTATCTTTGGTTTTTTAAATATTTAAAACATCTCATTGATACATTTCAGATACTTTTTTGTTTCTGCTTCATTGCTAGTCATTTCACAGGACTGAGGGTCACAAGATTCCATGGAACAGGATTCCCAACTTTTTTCTTTTGAAAGGGGGTTCCTAGATCCCCCCACTGAACACCAGGCAAGCACTGATCCTCACAGGACAAGCAATGGAAAATGTCACCATAAAATAAGGGCCATCTAAGGTGGTACATCTCGATGAGTAGTCAACTATGTCCAGAAGATACAGCTCCAAAAACCAATGGTGCCTCATCACTCACTCCAACCTTTGCTGCCAGGGTCACTGACTGCCCTAAAACACTCCTTCAGGGAATTTACCGTGCCCTCTGCTCCTCTCAGAATGGTTTACAGATATTGGCTGGCCATGGTCCTTACGGTTGGACTAACACAATCTGTCAAAGTGCCCGGTGATGAGTCTGTTATCACCACCGTGCCTCAGGAGTCCAGCCAGCGTATTGTTTCATAGGGCTTCCTTTTTCCTGAACAGGACAGTCCTGCTGGGAAGGCGAGATATACATCGACACCTCACAGCGTGGATAAGGTGATGACAACCATGTCCGACTTCTGCAAACTGAAGGGGTGAGCGAAAGGTCTGTAGTTCCCCAAATATGTAAATGTGTGCTTCAATAAGGATCATATACCAACAATCTTCTATTATGCACTGCAAGCACAACTGCTACACACAAAAAATGCAGCTTTGCACAATGATCAGAAGTCCTACTTATTTACATAAATAGGTTCATTTGAACCATTCCAATGAAACAAGACTGATTCTGTTGATCGTTTACATCAGTGATTCCCATACTTGGAAATACAGTGCTTATAGCATAAGTGAATACACCCATGCTAAAGTTGACTAAAAAGAGGAATAAAAAAATCATCTTTTGGAAATTGATCTTAATGCCTTAATTAAAAAAAAAAAAGGGGGAAAAATCCAACCTTTGATATTGTGCTCAGTTAGACCTAAAAAACAGAAATTAGAACTTAATCTGAATCTCCTAGTATTGGTTGTAGGCTCATCATGAGTCGGACATCCACAACTTTCGCATCAAGGTGTCCTTAGTCTAAATCGTGAACAAATCATTTAAACTGGTTTTCGAGAACCAGCTCAACTGTTTCATTAAAAAGAATGATTTGCTCAGGTTTCAGACATCCTCAACAGGTCAGAGATATTAAATAGACCCCATGTGTGTAACAGGTCCAGAACACTTCAGAAAAAGAAGCTGCAACAGGAAGCTATCTCTCTAAATAGCACCCATGTTAATTTAGTATCTCCCGCCCTGCTTTGGTGAACAAGGGAAATGGTTTATTGCTTTTATCACTGGCATCAAGCTGAATCTGAGAGGCCACTGGGCGAGGGAGGCTGTTTGCTCAAGTGGAGCCAATTACCAAAAATAAATTGGGTCTTCCTCTCTAGCGCTCTTTTCTCTTCCTCTCTGGCCTCATCCTTTTGGCATGGTGTCCACTCAGGTCCGGGCCTCAGCCATGCAGTCTCGTCCTTCCAAATAAACACACTGGTAATGGCTATTTACTCAGTGTGTAAGAGCAATTTCGCATGAGGAAGTTTAACATCTTTGACAAGCGAAATGGCTGCAGATAAATCACCGTTGCCATCTCTTTGGGCTTGATTGAGAGGTACTGATATATTTTAACTGTTACCAGCAGTCCTTTCAAAAGCTGTTTGAAAATATGCTGGTCAGAGTGGTGTCAGGATTTTAGTCATAAAGTTGAATAGGCTCTATTGAGAATACATGGTGTCTATTATTCTAGAAGCTATGGATGAATGATATATGGCTCAATATCCCTGAATTATAATTCAGTTGAAGTTGGGGAAACTGAGATATGGAATACAGAATATTAAGAACGAATGGGTCTCCTAAAAAAAAAAAAGGTAGTGAATCCATTATTCAATTAGTCCTGTCATATTTTCAACAGGAAGACAAATGCAACAGTCAGCATTGGCAGACACAAATAAAGCATGATTTTGATTATGCAGTTGGACAATATAGCAGCAAGGATGTACCTGAATACAGACCCACTTGTGAAAAAGAAGTGTGCTTAATTGTGTTGAATGTGCACTTGTAGAGTACTTCAAATCATAATAAAAGATAATAAAATATGAATTAAATAAAAGGCCACTTAAGTGTACTTAAAAATAGTCAATCTGTTGCAATACTCTTTTGTAGTGCTTTAAAGACGTACAGTACACTTATTTTGAGGTTTTGACAAATATACAAAAGCACATGTAAAGTATTTTTTAACTCTTTAATTATAAACTCTTTAAAGTAAATATATTTAAAATGTACTAAACTGAAACTTTCTTCCAACAAAATTTCTTGTCAGTACCCTTTAACCATATTACAAAGAAAATAAAAGTAAATATGAAATTACATTTAAAGACGTACTTAAGTCCTAGTAAAGTCCGTCTTAAATTCAACTAATTCCATTTTATATAAATTTAAACTCAATTTAAAACATTTTAATATACTTGCAAATAACATAGAATTGAGTGTCCAAAACCATTCAATTAACACTGAAGTATATTCTGTTGAAGTATGTCCATAATAATTAATAAGTAACTCAACAAATAAACAAATAAAATATCCCAAGTATGATGGTTCCTCCCAAGACGATCTCTTCCTTCAATCGCCCTCCAGTGGTCTGGATGATTAGAGAATCTCACAACTTTTATGTCCACTTCATATAACATAATCACATATCAGCACACTTCTTCTCATTAAGCTTCTCAATATGGAGTATCATTCATGTCTGTAGCACAAACTAAATTACATAATTAAAGTCTGAGCAATAATAATAATAATGCTTGTTTTGTTACACTAGTAATGTAAATTTATGTAAAGAAGGTGGTATTTCGAATTGTGAATAAATACGGCAAACTTTCTATGAAAATTAATTGGAATATCAGTAGCAGTATTCCAATATACAATATTCCAATGTACAGTATTCCAATATACAGTATTCCAATGTACAGTATTCCAATATACAGTATTCCAATATAAATTTTTTTAATATACAGTATTCAAATGTACAGTATTCCAAAATACAGTATTCCAATATACAGTATTCCAATGTACAGTATTCCAAAATACAGTATTCCAATGTACAGTATTCCAACATAAAGTATTCCAATGTACAGTATTCCAATATACAATATTCCAATATACAGTATTCCAATGTACAGTATAGTATTCCAACATACAGTATTCCAATGTACAGTATTCCAACATACAGTATAGTATTCCAATATACAGTATTCCAATGTACAGTATTCCAATATACAGTATAGTATTCCAATATACAGTATTCCAATGTACAGTATTCCAATGTACAGTATTCCAATGTACAGTATAGTATTCCAACATACAGTATTCCAACATACAGTATAGTATTCCAATATACAGTATTCCAATGTACAGTATTCCAACATACAGTATAGTATTCCAACATACAGTATTCCAATGTACAGTATTCCAACATACAGTATAGTATTCCAATATACAGTATTCCAATGTACAGTATTCCAATATACAGTATAGTATTCCAATATACAGTATAGTATTCCAATGTACAGTATTCCAACATACAGTATTCCAATGTACAGTATTCCAACATACAGTATAGTATTCCAATATACAGTATTCCAATGTACAGTATTCCAATATACAGTATAGTATTCCAATGTACAGTATTCCAATGTACAGTATTCCAATGAATGACTCAAGATTAATTCTGCTGTGTAAATTCATTCAGCTGTATTTCTGAATGAGAAGATACCACCCCCCCCACCCCCCACACTAAACCTGGCACTTCACATGGTGTCCTTCCAAGTTTCCGGAGCGCTGTGTGAAGGGCACGGGAAGACAGCTGTGCCAGGGACAGATGTTGCGTGGAACAGGTGTCTGGAGCTTGGTTTTCCGCTGGATTAGCATGTTCATGATAGACGGGCCACACAGACTTCAAATGCAGCTCCCGCGGCTAACCACATCAAACAGGCAGACGGCTGATAATGAGCTGAAGGGAGAGAGACGGGGAGGTAGACAAGGTTAGAACGGGAGACGCTGAGCCCAGACGCAGTTTAAATATATAAAGCTGTCACGTTATCAAGTGAAACTGGTGTATTGGTTGATGAGGAACAGTAGCTAATAAACAAAAGTAGCTACGCTGCTAACTTGAGTACCGTGAGAATAGTTGTTTTTTAAAACAGTGTCACTTTTCCGGTAACAAGCTAATTCGACCAACAAAAAGTGGTGTAGCATGATGCTAAATACACAACAGTTGATGTACCAACCCGATCTCACAGCAATTCGTACGTATTTTACGAGCTGGCTAATTCGTACGAATTACCTACCCCTGACCCACCCATCACTGGGGTTTAGACAGATCATACGAATTTGTACGAACTGGTCGTGAGATAACGTTGGATGTACCCCATTGACTTCCATAGTCAGAATAAAAATACTATGTCAATGGGGGACGTTCTTCAAGATATCTTCTTTTGTGTTCAGCTGAAGAAAGAAATGGATACAGGTTTGAAACAACTTGAGGGGGAGTAAATGAGGACAGGATTTAGATTTTTGGGTGAACCATCACTTTAATGTCATGTATTGCTCAACAACATTATTTCAGGGCACAAACCTGAAGTAAAGAAACAACTTGAATACTCAGTAGCAGTAAACTGCTAACTGACATGGATACTTTGCCCTACAATACATGGATACTAAGCACAATATTTTCCATTAAACAGAATGTTTTATTATACGGATATTTAGCTAAACATATAACTTTATCCACTATGACAATTGGTTGAACTGAAAGAGAAATCTGACCTTAAAAGCTGTACCGTGCACAAGTATGGAGACTGGGAAACAGCCACAATTCAACAGATTCTGAAAGGCTTATCCTCTTATTATGTGGTCATAATTCAGTATTGGTAGGACCAGATTCAAATAGTGATCTTAGCCACTGATGATATGATACAGTATATGTTGAGACAACATGGTTTGCACTGAGCTCCTCTGTCATGGACATAAAGCAAGCAACTTGATATAAATTAATATAAATGGTTTCCAGATCTATTGAATTATGGTATTTTGGACTGGCTCTTGACAATGAGATATTTCTATTTGAAACCTCATTAAGAGACTTTAAAAACGGAAAAATAAAATGGGCAGCTTTCGTTAATGTCACGGTTATGCTCCGTTTAGTTTCGGCTTCGTGGACCTTTAGTTGTTTTGTTTTACTCGTTTTTTTTCTCTTTAGTTTGTTTCTCTGTTTTTCTGTTTTCGTTTGTTTCTCTGTTTTTCTGTTTTAGTTTGTTTCTCTGTTTTAGTTTATTTCTCTGTTTTTCTCTTTAGTTTGTTTCTCTGTTTCTCTGTTTTAGTTTGTTTCTCCGTTTCTCTGTTTTAGTTTGTTTCTCTGTTTTAGTTTGTTTCTCTGTTTCTCTGTTTGTTTGTTTTTCTGTTTTAGTTTATTTCTCTGTTTTTCTCTTTAGTTTGTTTCTCTGTTTTAGTTTGTTTCTCTGTTTCTCTGTTTTAGTTTGTTTCTCTGTTTTAGTTTGTTTTTCTGTTTTAGTTTGTTTCTCTGTTTTTCTCTTTAGTTTGTTTCTCTGTTTCTCTGTTTTAGTTTGTTTCTCTGTTTTAGTTTGTTTCTCTGTTTCTCTGTTTTAGTTAGTTTTTCTGTTTTAGTTTGTTTCTCTGTTTCTCTGTTTTAGTTAGTTTTTCTGTTTTAGTTTGTTTCTCTGTTTTTCTGTTTTAGTTTGTTTCTCTGTTTTACTTTCTAAGTTCCTCATTTCCTTTCAGTCATTTTTCACTTGTTATTTCACTTTGTTGCTTTGTTCACACACTGTCACATTACCTGCTCATCTGTGGATTAGAAGGCGCTTTTTTTGAATTTGAATTCATCAGCGCGCCTGAGGGCGGGATTTGGCGTTTGCGGTCGCTGCTGAGAAATGGAGATGAAGATCATAAAGGGCTGAATTTGGATCTGTTTCTTGCAAACAACGTATGGATTCTAAAGATTTGGATTACATCAGGCTAATAAAATTGATGTCTTTTGTGAATTTATGTTGTGTTTTATTGGAGAAAATGCTTTTTGTGTCTCACGGTAACTTAAATAACTAAATAAGATACTACAAAATGGTTAACGTTAAATGATTAAACAAGGTATTTTTAAGGTTTTAAAGTGTAGGCTATTCTTGTTTATTGTTTACAGAACACTGTAATTTACTGTAAAGACAAATAGGTCACCACAATGTTAAATCAAAAAATATAAAATAAAGAGTAAATCTTTAAAAGTGCTATGCAGTAATATCCCAGAATCTATCAAAGCATAACTACACTGTAACTGATTTCTGTAATTTGAACAGTATTTTACTGTAATATGTACTGTAAGATACTGTAAAATGTTTATACAGTATGTTACTGTAAACAGCAAAGGATTATGGGAAAATATATGGTCACTACTGTAATTCTTCTCTACTGTAAAGTCAATTTACAGTAGTGAACTTGCCCGCGAAAAACTGACCAATGGCAAGAGAGATTTCTTTTGAATTTTTTTGACTGTATGGTTGAAGTGGCAGTTAATGTGGACAGAAGATGTAGCCTACCGGTAACTCCAAAAAGGTTAGTATATTATTTCTATTTTATGTAAAACAAACATTTGCAAAATGTTTTCATTTATGTTAACAGCAAACTAACATGATTTGTCTTTTTGTTTTCGTCGGAATGGTTTTGGTGCCTTTTTTTTCCTGACTGTCGGCCGGATCTCCGTCACGGTGATAATATTAACTGGTAAGTAAGCTAAGTTCACCTATATTATCCGAAATATTCTTTAGTTAAAACGATAACAATAACGTTTGTGTATTCATTTGCCTCTTTAACGTAAGCTCGTCGCCAGGCGGAGTCGTCGGTTAGGCTAACTTAACGTTAACCGCAACGAACTAACGTGTCGTGAAATACTGAGGTAAAGTGAGATAGACGAAACCCTTGTTTAAGTGAGGTTTTTAAACAATATTTCCAAGTACTGCTATATGCTTTGGTTTATTTTCAGGTTTGTGATCTGTATAATGTCTGCAGTCTGCAACGATGGAGGTGTGTTGGAGCCTTTTCATTGCCGTCATAACGGTGATAACATCAACTGGTAGGTTAACTTCACCTAAATAAGCCAAAGTAAACTTATTAAACAGAGAAAAATAATAACTGTTGTATGTTCCGTCCTCTATTTATCACAACTTAGCTAGTTAGGCAGATGTAACAACGTTAACAGTGAGCTAACGTGAAAAAATAAGTTAAAGGAATAGTGCACCTCAAAAAGAAATTCTGTCATAATTTACTTGCCCACAAGTTTTTCTAAACCTGCATGAAGTTCTTTCTTCTGAACATAAAAGGAGATATTTTGAAGAATGTTGGTAATGGAACAGTTTGCTGGATGTAGCTATGTATGGATGTAAAAAAAAAATACTATGGATGTCAATGGGGACTAGAAACTGTTTGGTTACTCATTTTTTTTAAAAATATCTTCTTTTGTATACAGCACAATAAATAAATTAATACAGGTTATGAACAAGTTGAGGCTGAGTAAATGGTGACATAATTAAAAAAAAAATCAGTAAACTAACCCTTTAAGCGACACCATTGTTAATTACATATTTTGTTTTATTTTCAAGTTTGTAGTCTGAATCATGTCTGCAATGTCGGAGGTGTGTTTTGGGAGTCTTTTCTTGTGATAGCCATTGTAATGGTGATGACTTCTACAGGTGAGTAAGATGACATCAACTAAATTAGCTGAAGTATGCGTTAGTTAAGCAGGCAAACATAATATAATGTTACTGCCGATGAAACCAACGGAAGGGGAGAAAACGGGTTTACCAGGCAGCAGAGTTAAAGTGCTTGTAAATAATCATCCATCAGTTTCTGTTCTTTATTTTGAATTTGCAGAAGCCATTCCCTCCGGACTGTACATCACTGCTGACACTCTGCACTAATACACAGAATAGGTTGACGTTTGAGGAGGAGGAGGAGGAGGAGGAAAGGGTTAGCAATATACCATTATCAATATAGCAAAATTTTGCTAACTAATATTTTAAATGTTGTTTAATTTATTAAAAACTATAAACACCATACAACATCATATCTTACATCATCTTTACCCTTCATGTTGTTGTTGTTAGTTATAAGTTTGGTTATTGTATATTATTTCTGTGAACTATAATAACACTAAAAAGGCTGATGTGACTTTGTCTGTTTCAGGAGAGTCTGTTCTCTAAGCAAAAACATGGATGCTGACTATGAAGGGCAGAATCATCATCCAGTTACAACAGCTAACAGACTCTTCTTCAGCATTAGCTGTCCATTTTGTCGAATGCAGAATTAGGTAACCCAAAATATATTTTTTACATTACATTTACATTTATGCATTTGGCAGACACTTTTATCCAAAGCAACTTACATTGTATTTAAGTTTAAAGGAACACGCTACCGTTTTTTGAAATAGAGGTTTTTCACTGTCTCCCCTATATTTAGATAAGTGGGCAAACACATTTTTGTCTCAGTGCATGCATTGTCTTATGGTGCGTTCACACCAAACGCGAATAGAACGTCTGGTGCGAGTGATTTAAATGTTAAGTCAATGTAAAGACGCAATTACGCATGTCTAGAGGTCAATCAACATCAGCCATCTTGCAAACAGACAACCATCGGACGCTCGTCAATTTCGCTTCAAACGCTTGCTTTTTATGCGTGTCAATTTTGCTTTGGACGCGCGAATGGATTCAAAATGTTCAAGCGTCCAACAAGACGCGGTACACGAGAATTTGAGGCTCTATTCGCGTTTGGCAGCGCCGCTGGATAGCATGTCCTGAGTAAAAGTGACCCCCCCCCCCCAAAAAAACAAAACTAATTACTTATTGTGGCCTGCGTATTCACAACGAGTAAAAATAGCAATGCAGATTAAAGGAACACGCCAACTTTGGGACTTTAGCTTATTCACCGTAGCCCCCAGAGTGAGATAAGTCCATACATACCTTTTTCATCTATGTGTGTGCCGTAACTCTGTCTGACGCACCCACCACTAGCCTACAGTAGCTTAGCCCAAAGACTGGATGTAAATAGCTCCAGCTAGCATACTAATCCCAATAAGTGTCAAAATAACACCAACATTTTCCTATTTACATGTTGTGATTTGTATAGTCACAGAGTGTACAAATAACAAGGTCATATGAGACACAGCCATCTTTTAACCATATAAATACTGGGAAATATATTCTCAGAAGGCGAAGCACTGCTACTTGGGCGGAGTGATTACCGCTACTCTGAGCAAACTCTCTGCTCCTCACCACGGGGCTTCTCAGGTGCTGCGAGCAAATCACTCCACAGAAGTAGCAGTGCTTTGCCTTTTGAGAATATAGCTCCTAGTATTTATATGGTTAAAAGATGGCTGTGTCTCATGTGACCTTGTTATTTGTACATGCTGTGACTATACAAATCACATCATGTAAATAGGAAAATGTTGGCGTTAATTTGTCACTTATTGGGAGCAGTATACTAGCTGAAGCCATTTACCTCCAGTCTTTGTGCTAAGCTAGGCTAGCGGTGGGTGCGTCAGACAGAGTTACGGCACGCACGGAGATGAAAAAGGTATGTATGGACTTATCTCACTCTGGGGGATACGATGAATAAGCTAAAGCCCCAAAAAGTCGTCGTGTTCCTTTAAGACTAGGTGATTTCCTAGGCAGATATTGACTTGGGACTACATTGCGGTTAAGCACTGCTACTTGGGCGCAGAGATATCACGCAACACCTGAAATCCCCCAACTTCCGTCAACATACCGCCGTGAATATTAGTTAGCTATTTTTCCTACAGTAGACATAGTGAATGGCGATGAATATGGCGGATTTTGTGAGAGACAAAGAGGATGACTTCTCAGACAGTCAAGATCCGTGATATCTCTGCACCCCAAGTAGCAGTGCTTCGCCTGTGTTTCCCCCCAATATAGTCCCAAGTCAATATCTGGCTAGGAAATCGCCTAGTCTTAATCTGCATTGCTATTTGTACTCGTTGTGAATATGCAGGCCACAAGAAGTAATTGAGTTTTTTTTAATCACTTTTACTCACAACATGCTATCCGGCAACAAAGGGTTCCATTTATTATGCTACGCTAAGCTAACGGCGGCACTGTCAGACTAAGACAATGCATGCACTGAGACAGAAATGCGTTTGCCTACCTATCTAAATATAGGGGAGAAATATAGAAAATATACAGGGAGTTTCTCTGCTGTTTAAGCTACACAGGAATGTATTGTAAAATAATAAAGCTTAAAGGGGACATATCATGCTTTTAAATCGTTCCTTTTTACATATAAATCGTACATTTGGGGTCTATATAAAGCGGAACTGCAATACTTGGGTCTGAATTCCTCATTATTATAGCTCCACAGGCCCCTTTTCTACCCCTTTTCTGATATGCGTCTGAGAGCAACTCGTTTTGGTGCGTTCTCTTTAAATGCAAAAGAGACACTTCATACCCCGCCCCCTCTCCAGGCTGCAGAGGTGACACTCGGTTCAACTCCACCCTGTTCGGCCATTTTTGTAGTTTGATAGTAGAGATTTACGATTATCTAGCGGCACAGAAACTTTTTATTCACACGTTATTAACAAAATGTCAACAACGGACGACTTGTCCTTTGCGATACATCCATATGAAGATGTTGTTCTGCAGGTTCGTCGTCTTCATTTTCATCTCGCTCCGAGCCAGAGTCGGACCCGGAGCGAGATGAAAATGAAGACGACGAACCTGCAGAACAACGTCTTCATATGGATGTATCGCAGTGGTGTGTTACTGTATTTACAGTAACTTCATCCATGCCCACTACTACAATACTGCATGTTTTACAACGACTATTTAACAAAATAAAAGTTGCTGATAACTTCTGGATGTGAAATACAAATAGCGAGTAAATGTGTTTGTGGTACAGACGCGGATCAGTTGCACACTGCAAACGCAGCATATGTGAAAGCACTATAGCGCGTGCTGCTCCTGTACCGCATACGGAGTATGTGTGAAACGGGCGTAATACTGCTACAGACGTGTAATTAAAAATATTATTGTTAAAAAATGTCATAGAGAATAGAAAAATCTGAACAGGTTGCAAAATATGTCCAAAACAGAATATAAAGATATCAAAGAAGCACCTGAAAAGACTAATTTCAACTTTTCTGTACTTATAATCACTCCAAATACACAACAAAATGCATTTAAGGGCTAAAAAAGTGGATTTAGCATGATATGTCCCCTTTAAATGATTTGAATGTAATGGATTATGAGGTAATTATGTACCATCCCTGTAGGTGCATTCAGAATCAGATGTTTTGCTTTTATCAACATAAAAGTACATGCAGCATCAAGTTTGAGACTCAGGGCAAATTCTGACAACACCGATCTCAAAATTAATGTATTTTTTCCCCCTTTGTGCTTGCAGGTTCATTCTGAGAATCAACCCTGATGGCACCAAACACTGGAAATCTGGAAGGATCCAAAAAAAAAAAAAAAAGCATCCGCCTGAACCCCTCAGTGTTTCTCATCAGAGAGCTTGTCAACTTTGACTGGCAAAATTACTGAAATATAACAACACAAACGGACTTTTACTGTATTTTATTTTTTTAAGGCCTGTTTTGGTTTTCAGTGTGTGTACGTTTTTGCCATGCTACAGATACAAATGGTCTGCAGGAGATTAGTTCAATGGACTTTGGTGATTTTGCCTTTTTTTTCCAGCTATTGAGGTCAAGATTTGTAATTTGTACTTCTAAAAACAAAATGTTTAATGATTAAAAAGAATATTATAAGGACAAATGTTCATGTGTTGTTGTAATTTTTGGGAGTGGGGTAAACGAAAAAAAAAGAAAAAAAAAACTCATACCAATACTGTAAATGAAAATACGGTAATATTACTGTAAATCCAAATACAGTAAATGGTTGTATACTGTAAGTGAAAATACAGTAAAGGTACAGTATACTGTAAGTGAAAATACAGTAAAGGTCCAGTATACTGTAAGTGAAAATACAGTAATAATACTGTAAAACATTTTACAGTAAATTACTGGCATCCAGCTGCCAGTAAGTTACTGTAAAATTTACAGCAATCTCTTTACAGTGTATCACATTTATATTTCAGAGTTTACTATCCACTACGTAACCTAGTGTTTTGCATTTACTGTGGTACACAACAATGACCCTAACAATTACACTTTATAGTGGACAGTTCCTGAGGAGTTACCATGTAGGTACACTGTTAATACAGTGTTGCACAGAGGTTTGGGTTTTGCATAATACACAGTAAGTTATGACCAGTTTACACTTTATATTAAGTGGACAGTTCCATTGTTACCATGTTAGTTACCATGTTAGTACACTGGTACCACAAGGGAAAACTTTATCTGTAATTCAACATATAGTAAATACATGGTATACACATAGGAATCATCATGGTTTCAGTGTGTTCTAAACTGGTAACTACAGTATGGAAGACTGCGTGTGGAAGTGGAACAACTTGTGTGAATACATATTGTTGTTACAAAATGTAGTTACACAATGCCTGTTACACATGTGTACTTACTGTAGTGGAAAAAGTGTTGTTACCAATGTCCTGTTACACATTTGTACTTACACATACCTTTCCGTGGGTTGTTACATATGTGTAGTTACACAAATATTACAGTTGTAAATACTATGTACCAATGTGTATTTTTTACACTGTAGTTACATACTAAGTACATATCTAGTAACCATGTAAGTTAACAGGTATTAGGGCCACTTAATATAAAGTGGGACCGTTGTTATTATTAATTCTTATTATTATTCTTATTATTGTTGTTTTTTTGTTATGTAGTCAATAATATTTATTTAGTCAATAATATGAATAATTAGTAAAATAATGAAAAAAGACCTTTTGTCATGTTGATTTTCAAATAAGTTAAAAGCAATCAAAATGTTTTTCTTATATTACAAGTAGTTCTTAAAATATATTAAGTTTGTGTTAATTATTTTACTAATAATCAACATTATTATTATTATTACCAAAATTAACTATTAACTATTATTACAAAGTAAATATTATTAATTACATAATAATACATAATAATAGTTGTTATTAACATAATATTTATTAATTTATTTAGTTACTTACAACACATTTGAAAGTATTAATCTATCACTTTATGGATGAATAATGCTTGTATTTTCATTGATCTAAACATCTTTGAAAATCAACATTGCAAAATAAATGTATATGTTTTTACTTATTAGTAGTCGTAGTACTAGTAATTGTATAAATAATTTTTATCAATAATAATAATCACTATTATTAAAAACACGCGTTTGTAAATGTATGATGCCATTGCAAATAAACTAAATAAAAACAATTCCTGTAACTCTACCATCTTGCTAAAATACACCAAAACATGTTCTAACATGACTCTATTGCTTAATCATTTTGTATTAAATTAGGGTGAAGCAATTAGGGTGTGTATTTAGCATTAATGTGGCCTTTATTAAGAATATCCATCCAAACCATTTGGGCTGGGAAGCAGATCTGAAAGAGTCACACAACCACTAATGTGTAAAAGGAGTGCTTGAGGGGTTGGCTAAATCATTCAGTCACATGAAACACACACACAACCCTTACAATTAGGCCCGGGTGTCCAAGACGGAAATATCCTGATTCAAGTTCAAAACTAACACAAGAGCAATACATCATGATAAACTGCACATTATCTTACTAATAAATATTGAGATATGTTTATTTTTATTTTTATAAAAAGAAATAAAACTGACTGAAATGAGATTCCTATTCCAGTATGGGTTTTGAAAAATGTATAACCCAAAGTATAAGCAAAAGTAATAGTGCTACATACCTATTGAATAATCAATACTGTTTAATAATGTATGATTCATTGGGGAAGGAATCTTAACAATGACTTGCATCAACAAGCAAAAGTATTGTTGGTTGATTTCATGCTTGTTGTTGCTCATGTTGATGTTGTCAGGCGTATGTTTTTTTTTTTTTTTTTGGTTTCTTAAGCAGTTGAAGTGATTGTCAGCACTTTAAAAACATGGACAGATGCAATGCCTGCTTAATAAGACAAACAAATCTGAAGCGCAATCTGTCAAAACTCAGATGCTAAATGAATTCATTCTGGCAGAGGGAAGATTGTGATCTCAAAGGAATCTTAATTTAAATGCAGACATAGTTTCACGGAGGCATATTTTCACACATTTCTGCTGTTTTTCCAGGTTCACATTTGGAATGCATTTAAATGAACACTGACGCATTAGAAAATTGCAGTATAGATCACATATACTGTAAATATGGGCATTTCTTTAACTATTGACACTTTTCACACTTGCACTATAGTTGAATTTGTGGAAATTCATGCAAATGCAACATAGAGGAATTCTTTTTTTTTTTCTTTTTTTTTTTCAGAACCAATCTGGACCAGATCAAGAACAAAATCTCTAAATCCCTATACTATAAATTTATGAATTATTGAAAAAAAAAAAAAAAACATTTTAAAATATTACTAATAAATTTGTACTATATCGTAAATAGTCTCATGCATGGAAGAACAACACAATATATTTGTATATTATATTTGTGTGTACAATATAAATATTTAAATAGTTTAAAACAGTTTTTTAAAAATTAGTAACATTTTATGATGAATTTTCATACTTTACAATTGAAAGATCTGTGACTTTTTTATAAAACTATAAAATCATACATAAAAGCCATTTGACCTTTGATACAAAATAGTAAATAATAATAAAGTTGTGGAATACTTTTTTTTTTAATGTGTAATAATTATATTGAAAAAATTAGATGTCCTTTAATATGAAAATATTATATTTTTGCACTACATATTTAAATCGTTAAAATAGTAACAATTTTATATTTTGATGATGAATTTTCCTATTTTCTAACTTAAAGTCTGGATCCGAGACGAGAGTAAAACTTTAAACTGTGTATTCATGAAAGCCATTTAAGCTTTTATGTACTGTGGTAAATCATAATAATAATTGTAATACTAACGCAGGCATGATTCTATGTTAAAATACAAGCCAGATTATACAGATTATATATATATATTATATATATTTTTTTAATTAACGTTCTCTAAAATGAGAAAAGAATCAAATAGAAAAAATATTGTCTACGGTTTACATTTTATAAACTGCATCAACCCATAATATGTATAATTGTGGGAAATATTATATTTGACTCTGAGGATGAAATGAATACTGTTGTTGCCTGGGCCGGTGTCTGTGGCGGTGAATGAAAGCGTTCTCAAACAGGTCGAACACATTTAATTGATTTCTGCTGCTTCAATATGGAATGGCTCGCTGGTCAAGGTTCACTGTAGCATCCTATGAAACCAGATCCTTATTTACCCATTGAAGTGTTTTTCAGAAAAGAGCTAAATATGTAAAGCGAGCTAGCGCTGCAAATAACCGTGCCTCCCTGCTCATTCCTTCTTGAGTTTCTGTCTTGCATTTCATGCTTTTGGGGTCAATTTGTAATAACGAAGTGTAAAATAACCTTTAATACAGCTTTTGGAAGATTTAATGGTGAAAATGAAGGCCCTGAATCCTTGCTAGAGCAGATCAGTCCTGGATGGGCAGTAAATGCTGGTACAGATCTCCTCTGAAGGAGAATTTCATAGTGTCTGGTTTGAATCAAAAGCTTACGGAAATATTTCACAATGGAATTAAAGTGCTCTGAATGAGAAACATGTGACAAGTCAAATTGGTGAAGGACTTTGGCTAAAGCAGTCGCTCGAAAGCTGATGAAGTTGCCTGCAAAATGTTGTTTATAGGGAGGTCAAAATTATCCTGAAGGATCTTTCTGAACATATTAAAGTCTTAAAATGAGTTCTCGTTTCCATTTTTTTTCTTTTCTGTTAGATTTTAAACTTTCTGGGTAACCATATCTAGCTAAGTTGGCTTGACACAAAGTGCTAGAAATGTGCTAAAACATGCTAGTAATATAAGCAATGTGCTAAAACAAGCTAGCATATGCTAAAACAATAGCATTGTGTTTAAACATGCTAGAAAGATGTTAGCTTGCTAAATCAAGCTGGAAACATGCTAACATGCTAAAAACATTCAGATAAGGCTTTATCAAGCGAACATCAAGTTTGTCTTCAAACTAGTCACAGGGTTGACATGATGAAATAAGAGGAAAAATTATATTTCAATGCTTCAGGAGCAGGGTTTTCTAGAGAAAAAAGTAGTGCTGGTATTTCTACACAAATCCAATTTTCAAATATCAACTGTATAAAATATATACAAAATCATGGTAACAGGGCTGACAATTTAAGATCATCCCTATTACAAAACATGAAAGAGTTCATTCATTTATAAGGGAAAATAATACAATAATAATACATTTGACAATAAATGGTTGATATGCATTTCAAGGTTTTCACTAGTTTGTGTGTGATTTATTTGTTTTCATTGACTAACCATAGTGCATCAATCTTGCATATGCTATTAATGTGTTTCCTCAAGGCAATGATCAGCCTGTTTACCCAACCCTTCCACTCTGAGCGTATTCTTTCTTCGGTAATCTGTCATTTAGCCGACTAATTTGTCCAAATCAACTTATAGTCCACTAATTGCAGGAAAATCTCCCTGAAGCAAGCTGGGATGAAGTGCTTTGAAAAGAACTGATTCATGGAAATTAGTTAACTATTCTTTTTTGGCATCTTTAGGGCAGTTATGGGAACTCAGTTATGGGAACTCGCCACCAGGGCAATCCACAGAGAACTACGTGTTCCCCTAGGAACATTTTCCTGATTGCATTCGAAACTGACAGTAGGAACTCTGAAGTGACGTAAGCCGCTTCAACCTGCCCTCTCTGCTTCACTACAATAGTACGCAGGGGCGTGGTACCGGGGGGAAAAAGGGGACAGAGTATCCAGGGCCCGAGGCAGCGGGGGGGGCCCTTAGAAGTCGACGAGCTGAAGTTAAAAGTCCGTCGGAGAAGTCCGTCCGAAATTTCGTCTCCTCGCGCAGTAAGTCCATCCGTCCGTCCCGTTGGAGAAGTCGCGCAGTTCATAGTCCGCCCCCCCCCCCCCCCCCCCGTTGGACTTAGCAGAGGGGGGCCCAGCAAGATGGTTTGTACCCAGGGCCCAAAATTTGGTACTACACCCCTGATAGTACGATGCATCGTTGAAGAAATCGACTACCAAGTCTCGACTGTTTCCCGAAACCGTAGTGTTGCAGATTTCTCGTTCAATCACGTTGGTTAATGATGTCGCGCAGGTGTTGAAGTAATAACTTATTTTAATGGATCTGTTTGAGAACTAATTAATGCTAGATTTTTTTGCTATAAATTACAGACGTGGCATCTGAGGACTATTTCTCAGTTATTTTGCTGTTTTTCCAGATTCAATATGTGGCTCGTTTTTAAGTTGTAGAGCACGTTCACACATGCACACTCTTCAAAAACTTCCGATAACGACGGAACTTGCGACCATAGTTGGCTAACGATGCTTTCGAGAAACGCACCCCAGGTTGTTGTGTGGGACTTTTATTTTGTCTGCGTGACTGTAAGGGCGTGGCCAAGAACAGGCAGGACAGGTAATGAACCGATGAGAAAATGTATTTCTTCCAAAGAAATGTTACATACAGGTGCAAATATAATGAAACTAATTTCCAAAATAAAGTCCATATAAGACTCAAAATGGAAATACAAACACATAAACAAAACCACTAAGGTCAGCAGACCATGATGTTACTATGGCTGGCCAAATTCTGACAGTTTGCTGAAAGGTTCTTTAGGAGAAGGTTTTCTAAACCTTCTAGAACCTTTATTTTTAAGAGTGTGGGATATCACAAGACCTTAATGTTCACAGTGCATTCCTACCTTGCATTAGGCATACAATATTTGATGTTGCTAAGAGTCTGAACATCAAGGATAGCACCACTGTGATCCATTCAGACTGTATTCAGAAATAATGGCGTGGGCATATGGATTTTGTTACTTTAGAAATGTCTGCAGTATGTTGAGTATCTGGTATCAATTAAGTGACAGTCAACAAAACCTCATGATGAGCCAATAGCTTCATTTTGTCTCTGAAACTGAGAGGCGCCGCAAATTTGACCCTGAAGACAGTGTGCAAATTACTGTCACACTTTACCGAGGATGAATGAACGGCAATTTTAAACTTCCCCGGGCCAAATATAACCGTTCTGTTTGGCTAGTTGGCATCAATGCCCAAGAACAAATTCCTCTGTACACGCAAAGAAAGAGACGTTTTAATAAAAGCAACAGTATTTAGCATGCAAACCTGAAACCCAAAACAACAGATTCTGATGATCTTGGTGGAATTATATGGTTTTCTGGCCTGCCGTTTCATGCAAACTTCAGCTTCGCGCCTAAAAAACTACTAGTCATTTCAAAGGAATAATTGATTTCAAACAAGGCTTTCTGAGGTGATGTGGAGGTTTTAGATTAACAGTTCATTTATAAGAATTGTCAACTCGATTCTACTAGAAACATCAGGGGGGAAATTATCCCATGTGGATCCTTCAAGCGAGACCTCAGCTTAACCTGAAACTTTGATTTGTCAACTATGACCACAACAAAGTGGACAACTTGTTTTTAATCATTTGGTACTGACACAAATTCTCTTCTGGTTAGAACATAAAAAAATGCTGGTTAACAGGGCCTAACGACTGAGAAAGCAGGTAGACGTGCTGTCGCTTGAGTCAGGATCACTCCCCGGAGGAATGTCTGCAAATGAGCTGTTAATCTCCGTCAGTCTCTTCCCTCATAGATCATTCTGAATGTAGACTTTTACTGGAGTGTTTTAGCATCTCCTTCTTTATTGCTCCTTAGAAATAAGATACTGTGGTGGTAGCTTGGTGCAGTGACAGTTTGACTTCAAAGTCATTTTGCCAATTATAATGTGTTTCTGGATCAATATCATGGTCCTGGAGCAACATTCATCCAATCAGATTGTAAGTTTAGGTTTATTATCACAGCTAACCAATCCCTGATAATAATAACAAATCCACAATAAAGAAAACAATGTTTTTTTAAATTGTTTGCCGGCTGTTCATCCATGATGCAAATCTTTGTTCCACCACATCCCAAACGTACTCTACTGGATTGAGATCTGGTGACTGTGGAGGCCATTAGAGCTTAGTGAACTCACTGTCATGTTCGAGAAACCAGTTTGAGATGATTTGAGCTTTGTGACGTGCGTTATTCTGCTGGAAGTAGCCATCAGAAGATGAGTTCACTGTGGGGTTTCACTTTATTTTGATGGTTCCTTTAACACTTTCTTTTGACTATAAATAACATTGCATCTACATGTTTATTAACTCTCATTAGAGTATTAATAGAGTATTAGTAGACTGGTAGGGTTAGGGTTAGAATAAGTTTACATGTAGTAGTAAAATTACTTATAGTCAGTTGAATGTCTGTTGGAGGACCATTCATGTAGTTGCAAAGTTTGCAACAGAATGTTCAAAAGGGACCATCAAAATAAAGTGTTGCCCGCTGGGGTCATAAAGGGATGGAGATGGTCAGCAACAATTCTCAGGTCGGCTGTGGCGTTTAAACAAAGCTCAATTGGTACTAAGGAAAATATCCAATAGTCACATGTCAAGTCAAGTCACATTTATTCATATAGCGCTTTTTACAATGCAGATTGTTTCAAAGCAGCTTTACAGAGATATTAGGAAAATTATGCAAAAAAAGTATGTTTCCAGAAGAAAATAGCGTCACAGTTCAGCTTAATTAAGTAAAATAAGCTTAATTAAGTGATATTTCTTTTTTGTTTAAAAAAGTTATTAAATTAGTTCATTTATATAGATATAGATATATATAGCTGCTCTGGAGTAAACCGTGATGTCATCGTCCTGCTCAGTTCTTGTATAATAGTGTCAATGCAGGCAGATCAATATTATTGTTGAATATTAAATTAAAAGTTACATTTAACACAATACACCTCTGACCCTGTTATATGTAGGTTCTGTGTTTCCCCCTTCTTAGTGTTTTTGGTTCAGTCCTGTTTCCCAGTTTTCCCGCTCCTCGTTATTCTTCAGTTATAGCACCTGTGTCTGTGTCATCATCATCATTTCATTCACCTGTGTCCAGTTAATGTTCCTTTGTTCAGCCTTGTATTTACACCCTGTGTTCTCCCTCATTCTTCGTCTGTTCTCGATTATATAAGGTGTGTGTAGTGTTATCCTGCCTGTACCTATTCAGAAAGTTATTGGAAGTAAAAGTAATTTGTATTGGAACCTTTGTGCCTCACCTTCTTCTTCTGCCAACACCACACCTGTAACAGAAGAACGGACCAAAACAGAAAGCGACAATATGGGATTTCTACTCAGTCCCCTAGACCCTGTCGATCAGCTTCTTGCCATCTCCCAGGACCACCACCCCATTGAGACCTACATAGAGGAGTTCCTCCACCTCATCGACCAGGTGTCCTGGAAAGTTCATCTTTTGGTTGGGTCTGGATGATTCACTCTTTGGGCAATTTCCAGCTACTGCCACCACGTGTTCCTTTAGGGAATACATTGACAACATTCCATCCCCTCTGTCCTTCCAGAACCTTGTCCCGTCATGGTCACCACCCGTCCAGAGTCTCCTGTCCCTATCCTTGTCCAGACACAAGATGAAAAAGACTTAATTGACTTTGATACTGAGACTGTGCACATGATACTCGCCGAGCCAGAGCCTTCATCGCTGGTCCCATCCAGCCCCATGCCTTCACCGCTGGTCCCGTCCAGCACAGTGCCTTCACCGCTGGTCCCGTCCAGCAAAGAGCCTTCACCGCTGGTCCCGTCCAGCGCAGAGCCTGCTTGAGCATATAGGTCCCCGGCCATTGGGGCCAGGCCTGAGTCCCACCGGAAGGCCTGGTCTCCTGAAGGAAAGTCTCGAACATGACCACCCGAAGGGGCGTCTCCACCATGCCCACCCAAAGGAGCGTCTCCGCCATGGCCCCCCCGAAGGATCCTCTCCACTATGGCCATCCGAAGGATCCTCTCCGCCATGGCCATCCGAAGGATCCTCTCCGCCATGGCCATCCGAAGGATCCTCTCCGCCATGGCCACCCCGAAGGATCCTCTCCACTATGGCCATCCGAAGGATCCTCTCCGCCATGGCCATCCGAAGGATCCTCTCCGCCATGGCCACCCGAAGGATCCTCTCCGCCATGGCCACCCGAAGGATCCTCTCCGCCATGGCCACCCGAAGGATCCTCTCCGCCATGGCCACCCGAAGGATCCTCTCCGCCATGGCCCGCCATGGCCATCCGAAGGATCCTCTCCGCCATGGCCACCCGAAGGATCCTCTCCGCCATGGCCACCCGAAGGATCCTCTCCGCCATGGCCATCCGAAGGATCCTCTCCGCCATGGCCATCCGAAGGATCCTCTCCGCCATGGCCACCCGAAGGATCCTCTCCGCCATGGCCACCCGAAGGATCCTCTCCGCCATGGCCACCCGAAGGATCCTCTCCGCCATGGCCACCCGAAGGATCCTCTCCGCCATGGCCATCCGAAGGATCCTCTCCGCCATGGCCACCCGAAGGATCCTCTCCGCCATGGCCACCCGAAGGATCCTTTCTGGACGGTCCTCTCCACCATGGCCACCCGAAGGGTCATCTCCGCCCTGGCCGCCTGCACAGCCTGCTCCGCCCTGGAGACTTTCTGCTCCGGGTAGGCCACGCCCTCGTCAGCCTCCAGGACGCCCACCCTGGATGTGTTGAGCGTTCAGAGGTGCTCTTCTACTTCAATCTCTTCTACTTCAAGGTTTGATGTGTTGAGCGTTCAGAGATGCTCTTCTACTTCAATCTCTTCTACTTCAATGTTTACTGGATATTTTCTCTTTTTCGGACGAATGAATTTGGATCGTTTTGACAATGGTGTCATCTGTATGTGGAAAACTCAAAGGAAAAACTTCTCAGTTTTAAGCATATCGTTGTCGTGTAAACGTACCCTCAAATACATAGTGGTGACAAACTAGAATGATGAGCAGCTGTGATGATTAGTGTCCATGGGAACTGATAAGTGGCGGGAAATCCAGACAAAGGAAAACTAAAAGATGAAAACATATTTACATGAAATCGAAAATAAGAACAAACACAACTGACACAGAAATGTTTGTGAATATGAAAAAATTAATGATGCTAAGGACATATATCGCTGACTAGGCTGACAAAGAATTACTGAACTTAACCGAGAGGAAAAAAAAATGTTGATGTAACTGACTTGATTGGTGTGGAACTGATGTGCATGATTAAATCATGTATATTCAAAGCACTTTGTTTAGTGTGGAATTGGCTGTTAAATCACAAAGCCTCAAAGCTTTATAATTTACACATGAACAGAGCTGCTCTATTGGCATCTCAAAGCGACCAGCGCTGCTGAAAGCATTGAGATGTAAAAGAGCAGAGAAAAGAAGCAGAGGGTTATCAGAGCGGTTGCTGATGGGGATGTGTTCAGAGAGAAGAGATCCTGCCAGTCCGAAAGAATCCTGATGGAAATCATAACAAGAAGCTGTAGTCCTCTGGTGAGTTCAGGAACGCTGCACACTAGCACAGCTCTAGTTTCTCTGTAATCTAAACCCCTGCACTCAGCAGGCACAATGGAACAGTGTTGGGAAAGAGGCCAGAACGGAGCAGGGACAGCCCGACAAACAAGTATCTGGAGACCCTAGAAGACAGTCAATGGTTTGAACTGATAAAAATCCTCACACCTTAATGGCTGTGGCAAGAAAAGCAAGTGTGTCTCCATGAGCGTCTTGTAAACGTAGCCAGTCTTATCCCGATTACTTTTGAAAAAGCATCTTTTTCTCTACGTTTTGGCCTTCCATCCTCACTGAGACGGGATTACGTCCTGAAAAAACTGAGCTTTTTAAAGACGTTAGCCCAAATGGATAGGATTAAAACAGCGTTTTTGCGTTGTAGTGTGGACTGTGAAAATTGAGTTATTCGAAAATAATAATGCATGTCGGTCCCATTTGCTATGTGCTATTCAGTTTTATCAGTGTTGCTAAAGATAAAAAGATTTGTACAATCTTTATATTACATTCTTGCAAATATGACAGATTTACTTGTAATTGCTGTCCTGCGTCAAAACGTGAGGAATTCAGATGGAGGGCAGGAAGTGGAGAGCGCAATGGACGAGATGGAGGAAAGTCCGCACTGTACTACTTTGGATGCTATTACAAGAGAAATATATATTTAAAAAATCTAAACATATGTTGGACGTGATCCTTACGTTATAAAGACGAGCGATTTTTCAACTGAATTGAAAGATTTGCCATGTTTGTCTTCAGTTACAGGGGTAACTTACAAACTCAAAGAAAAGAAGAAACAATTACTTTGACTTTACAAAGTTCGGAAACTGGTACGTTACACAAACAGCCACGTAAAGTGTATTAACTCACCTTTGACGAAGTGATCACTGCGCATACGGGCATTTTCCGATTCGGCTCCTCCCGACCGCAGACGTAGGTTTGCAAGCCATTTTTTTCGCCGTTTTTCGGTCAATTTCTTGTATTTTTCCCCCTATTATGAACAACAACTTTTGGTACACGATAAAAACTCCTCGTGTTTCTCGGTTTGATCGACTTGAGCAATTATAAACGACGCAAAACATAGGCATTTTGAGTTTGTTATAGTGCTTCCTAAATGTAGCAAATCACTTCCTGCATTTCGCACCATGGCAACGCAGTGATGTGACGTCATATGAAAACAAGCTATTGTGGGTTTAAATGTGCGCTGAAAAAAAGAGGAGGAAGTGAAAGACGAGAATATGGACGCGGTCATGGCTAGGGAAAAGAGGCCAACTTGGCATGCTAATCGTGCAAATATAGCTTGGGGAAAGTAGTTTTAAGTTTTAGCGCCATATCGTGTTAATCAATATGCCAATTCATATTGCATATTTATTGGCTAGTCAGTAGACGTAGGTAAACACACTGTGAGATGATCACGCTAAATCTCACAAAATCAGGCCAAAACATTAGTTTGGAGTTTGTTTTGGAACTTTTAAAGAGTTTGCCAAAGCAAGCCTTCAGGAAAAGTTTGCTTAAGCTGGTAAACACTTTTGAACTACTATTAATGCGTGGCGATTATGTAATAGGTGGGTGTGGCCTTCTTTGACGTGGAAATTAATTTCTTCTGTTCAGTCCGTCAGATCAGATGCAAGTAAAAAAAGCTGCTTAATAGAAGAAAGTGAAGTTGTAATTCTAACTGAAAATGACAATTAAGACCCAAATATCCTCATAATGCCATAAAGAATCAGTGGCCCGTTACAACCACAACCCGTAAGTCAAGTAAACAAATGCTAGCAAAGCAGTTGTGCTAAAGTAATCCCTCGTCCATCACCTCTGACCTGGGCCTCTGCCGTGGAGCGCTGGATGTGTCCTTTGGGAGTAAAGCAGTCCAGTTTTGGCCATATGACGTGTACATGACATGAGCAACTGGGTTTGCTTGTCTCGAGTTGTGTGCCCTACAACAAGCAGACATTACTTTCTGTTGTATATGATAAGAAGTCCCTATAGTAATAAAAAACATTCTAGTTCATCATGTAAATTATTGTTGCATTCATGCAAGTATATATAAAAAAAAATCCACTTTTGGGGTCAAATGCAAATTCAACTGAATAAAAAAAACACATTTTAATTTTTTAGCATTAATGGCTTTTAAATATTAATATGAGTTGCTTAGTGATGAATACAGTGTCATGATGTAGGTCACAAATGAATGTGATTTAAGAAAGGGGGAGGGTTCCTCTCCATAATTAAAATAACCTAATAAGCCCTCATTTATTATTAAATGTAAATTTTACATCATATATTAGTTGGTCTGTATTGGATGCCCTTGTTTAAAGTAAATAACCTCAGGAATATGAATACTAATAATGTCTTAAAAAATGGAGGCACACACAAAAAAAATGGTCATTGTTGGAATAAAGTGATTTGCTCTGTGTAACAGTACTGTACATTTTCATGTGATTGTGATTTTCTTTGATTATATGAACGTTTTGTTGTATTTAAGTGCAGATGTTTGTATTTGCAGAGCAATAAACAACGGCAACTGATCCTTGGCACCGGTTGTGTTGTGTGGCCCCTAATTACAGCGCAAAATTACTCACGGATGTTAGCTTATTACATGCATGAACCCACATTGGCTCCCTGACTGTAAGTACAAATACCTTTTTGTTGTAGAACTGATTTTTAAAATAAAATAAGGTGATTTATCTCAATTTACAATCAATGTGACATTTCATTTCAAAATCTGCACCGGATGCATTTGAGTGCAAACTTAAGAAACTTAATACCTAATTATTTAGAAGACTAACCTTGAAGTGTAATTATTATATGACAATATTACAGTTAATAACAAAGTTACAGTTAGTATAGCTGATGACAACTTTTGTCAACCCATATATCATCATACCAACTTCACTCCCCTTTACAGTAATGAACTATTCCACAACTCAAATAAAAAAAACACTGCCATAATGACTTTATCCTTTCAGTAAGTGATCTCTCCGAGGACATGTTGACTTTCACTCATTTTTTCACTTTATTTTATGTCTTGTAATGTTTGTCATTAGGAGGATCTTAAAATGTCAAATCCTGTTACCAAGATTTGTATAGGAAACAACTGATCAAGTGGATATATAAAGAAATGCCAGCATTAAATTGTCTTTCTAAGAATCCCCTTGTTGTTTCATGACTAAACACGAGGCTTGCATTGTTGAATGAAACTGTAAAATGACTTTACCTTTCCGAAGGCACACTGTATATCACAATCACATGAAAATGAATGTGCAATTTCAAACTAAAATAATCATTTTAAGTATTTGCTGTAATTATATTATACTATATTATACTGTATTATACTATAGAATAATAACAGGGTGAACAGTAACAGGGTTTATATTATTAAGGTTAGATCACAGTGGATATTTTGGTTTGGTGTGCAAACCATTTTACTGTCCAATACCTTTCTAAAGCCATATATTGCCTAACTTGAACATATTCAAGTTATGTAATTTCTAACTAAAATATTACATTTTAATATTAGTTGCAATTACTTCAGAAAGGCAACAGGGTTGGCAGTTTTACATTTTTTTAATTTTTTTATTTTATTTGTGATATATTTTGTTATGTTAAGTATTTTTTCATTTTAAACCGTCAGCCTAACTGTCCAACCTCGTACCTTACTAAAGGTATAATTACATTACTACAAATGGAAAAGCTTGAAATGGTACAGTACAATTTAATAATATTAAAAAACTTACAAAAATGTACTTTACAAATCGAACTAGAAAGGAGACCCATAAAACTAAACGAGTCCCTTAATGTCTCATGTCTTTTTTAATAATGTATATGCCTTAGATATTGTAAAGATTGTAAAACATTTTTATGTAATAGATTCTGAGGAAAACCAATGCTTCAAAACTAAAACAGCAGTAACGTCATATATCCTTTCCTTTCCTGTGTGTTTTTTTTTTGTGCGTCTATAAACCTAAAAATCCTTTTGGTAAGTTTTTACATGATTAAAGTAGATGTTGTAGGAGTTTGAACCGTCCAGCCCACACATCAGTGACATGTTCAGACCTCCGAAAGCAGGCTCTGGCATCTGTGAAAAGCAATTGGTCTTGTTAATATTTGTTAGTTACTTTAAATATTCCCGTGGCAGTGGAACACTTGCTTGTTGGCTTATCAATGGGAAGCAGGAGATAAAGTTCAGGAAAAGAAAATGTGGAATTTACAGAAATCATTAGGGAGAATTAGCAGAGGCCAAACTCATTCTTCACACGTCAGCTTAAGACAGATCGTGACAAATCGCATGAGCAACACGAGCGCTTAATGTGTATTTCAATGGTTAAAAAAAAAAAAAAGTGTGAGCTTTACCATACGTTGCATTCTTTCAGGTGGGAGGGGAAATTTTGCTTTCTCACTGTCTTTCTATGCGCTTCATGAAAAGATTCCCTGGGTTTTGATTAATCTTCGCTGTCAGAGGAAGTTCCTGTGTTTTGGTCCCAACAGGCAGTTTGCCCACAGCACATCTGGAAGATCTCCCCTCACCCCAATCCACACACACACACACACACACACACACACACACAGACAAACGCACACTATAGATGTTTACACGCTCTCTCCTCTGAGTCATCTACATAAGCTTTGCATGCCATCAGACAATTTTGAATTAATAATTCACCAGCAAGTATTGTAGTACGGAGTCCCACGCATGACATCCGAGAGAGAAAAAAAAGATATTGTGGCACGAACTAAGAATTCACCCCCAAAACTTCTTCATTTGTTTCCTCGTTTTAGGAAAATCGTTGCACTAATTTGTTCCCTCATTTAAGTTAAATTGTGGCCATGATATGACTAAGTTTAAACAAGGGAACAATTTAGTAACATTTTCTTGCAATGTGATGTACATTAGTTACACGGTGCATGTACTTACTAAAGTAATAAGAGTAAATTGTGCATAATCACATGCAACTAACCCTAAACCTAACTGTAACTCTATAGTATGTAGTTAATTATTATTAAATAGTACGCATTTGTGTAATTACACTGTTACAACATTACCTTAAAATAAAGTGTAACCAATCTTCTTTTCCCCCTCATCATGTCATGTGTATTTTAGCAATGATTTTTTTTATTAAGTAAATACTGAGATGAAGAATCTCAAAAAAACCTGTCAAGAACATGTCCATGTCATATCTGACCCCAAAATTACATGATTTATATCTAAAATAAAATATTAAGATAAAAACTATTTATGTTAACAATGAAAACTATATTCTTAGCTTTATGTCTTTATGACATTTATCAGAATGCAAAGAAATCTTAATTTAAGTAATAGTAGATTTAAACTAATGTTAAGATTAGAAATTAATTAATTTTATTCTTAAGTTTTATTATGCAACACACAAACACACACACACGCACACACACAAAAGTGTGTGCGTGTGTGAGAGACTTTCTTTCTCTCTCTCTCTTCAAGTGAACTACCGATCAAAAGGGTCAGTAAAGCTTTTTTTTATAGAATTTATTACAAAAATTCTAGATTTTTTTTAGAATTTAATACTTTTATTCATCAAAAATGCATTCAATTTTTCAAAACTGAGAGTAAAGACATTCATAATGTAATAAGATGTTTTAAATAAATGCTGCTCTTTCAAACATTGTATTCAAAGAGAGAAATGTTTCTTGAGCATCAATTCCTCATTAGACTGATTTCTGAAGGATCAAGTGACTCTGAAGACTGGAGTAATGATGCTGAAAATTCAGCTCTGATCACAGGAATAAATTACATTTTAAAATATATTCACGTAGAAAAACGCTATTTTAAATTACAATATTGATGTTTTTACTGAATTTTTGATCAAATAAATGCAGGCTTGGTGAGCAGAAGGGACTTTCTAAAACTTTTTTTTTTTTTTACTTACCAACCCCAAACTTTTGTACAATAGTGCATAGTAGAAGATACTAAGACGGATCAGACACTTCATTAGATTCACTTCCTTTCAGTCAGACATGAATGTTATTACATATTGTTCCTAACTTCCTGTGGCATGTGTTGACAAAAATGACTGATCCACTCTCATGTATATATATATATATATATATATATGTATAACACGTGAATCATGTTGTGACACTGCCACTTAGTGGACTGAGTCTGAAACAAAAGAGTTGAAAACTCTATGCTGTATTGCTATCTTTAAATATTTCCTATAATAGGGGTAACATTTCCACATTTTAAATCATATATTGTGTTTAATAGCATTCTGTAATCGAAATGAGGGTGGAAATTTGACATATTGAAATGTAACTTTAATAACAAAATGAAAAATATTAATTCATCATAAAAGTCAACCATTCAAAAGTGCCTGTCACTGGGTAAAAACAAGATTTGTTGAAAAGCACTTGGAGATGGAAGTTGGAATTGACATAAGGACAAAATAAAAGCTTTTTTTACTAAAGATATGTGTCTCAAAGAAATGAACCTATGCAGACTGTAATAAAATCAAGGAAAGCGTAAAATCAGGCAGAAAGGAAGGAACGGATGTACAGTGGAGGGGAAAAAGAAAACATGAGAATTGTGATTCTTCCTCCAATTCAGCACTAGAACAATAGTTGCCTATCAGTCTGTTAGCACCTACGGGCGCTCGGGGAGTGTGAAGGGCTCGCAGAAATTAGCTATTGTCTGAAGCAGCGTCACACCAGCCACATCTCACTCATAAAACTATTACAAATAACTGACACGATGACTAATCGCCCCGTTTTAGGAGTCTCCCTTTCTGAACCCCTGCACACTGCTTGAGGAGGAGCCCGAACGTACACCAGAAGACAATGACGTGAAATCCAATCATTTCCAAACATGTGACTGATGAAATGTACAAGCATAGGCCCAATAATAAATATCCTGAAGAATATATCCTCCCTTGTGAAAAAGAAGTGGACTTTAGCATACTTTTAAGAATAGTGTGTATTAGTGTGAACTGAATGTGTTTTTGGACACTTAATTGCATGATAATAGGACTTAAGTACATCTTTATTTGTAATCACTGTAAAAAAAAAAAAAAATGTTGCTGCCTTAAATTAAGTATAGTCAACTTGGATGTTTAAGTCATTTCAACTGAAATTACATTAAACTGACTTAAAAAATGTGTTGAATCTTGTTACATTTTTATAATATAATCTTTAAGATAAAATAAGTTATCTTATTGCTTCAACTTATTAGTATCAACTTATTTTGAGGAGTTAAAGCAACGTAAAAACACATGTTGTCATGACACATTATGATCATATCATTTTTAAAGCCTACTTTCTATTGTCTTTGAAATTAAAGTGTACTAATGAATACTGACAAGCATTAATAGCATGGGGACAAATGTTGCCATATTATCATACAGGGGCTTTTCCTTCCAGGCATTTTACTCCCGCATTTTTGCCCTTTAAGTCTTTATATTCTAATAAAAATTAAAACATCTTGATGTCACTTTCATATAACACACACACAAAAACAAGATAATCTAAAAATTATTTCACTATACACTATAATTATTTTTATACAATTTATGTTGCTCCATTAATGTTAAAACATACTAACAGTCGTTAAAGACTATGTTATTTTAATAACAGCATTATGTCAAATAAATATTTCAAATGCTTTGGTTCAAACTCTTTTTCTCCCTTTATTCTTGGTTTTACTATTTTACTCAAACTGCATATAATGTTCTCTATGGTAGAACCGAGTTCCTTTCCTTCCTAATATAAAAAGCCTGATTGAAACTGACTTTGTTAGCTTTTGAAATGTGAATGCAAAAATAACTTGCACTTTGAAATTTTAAATGAAAGCTATTTTTAAGCCAAATCCATTCCGATCAGTTTTTAAAAGATTCATATTGAATAAAGTATAAATATAAAAAGGAAGCAACATCCTTTTTCATATGAGGAATGTGATTTTACTAGGATTATTTCTATGATTGACATGATATAAAACAGAAAAGGGCAGGCGCTGTGATGTGAAGCGTGATGGTTTCTGTGTTTCTGGTCATAGGCCACTACATACACCCCAATAAATGCCACTCCCCCTGTCTTAGCTCTATCGCCATGGTGATAATGTATTTCACAGCTCACATTGAAACACCTGGAAATAATGTGTCCAATCTCTTGTACTGGATTACAGCACAGTTGAGGTCTCATCGGTTTCCTCTAATTACGGGTGGCACGAAGCAGAATCGTCAGGTTACTGTAGTATAATTTTTAGCACAAGGCCAAGTTTCCCGCTGACATTGCAAATCACACTCCCCAGATCACTGCAACTCGTCAAACCAGCATAAAAACACTAAAACACAGCTTTGTTGGAGGCGCGATGTAGTGATCAATCCAATTTTACAAACTTTAACACTTCAATGTTTTACATACACTGCAAAACAAAAGTTGCTGCCTTAAATTTAAGTCATTTCAACTTAAATATCTCTTTAAAATTTGTCTAGAAAAATTAGTTTTTTAACACTTTACAGTTGTCTATACATTTTGTCTTTATATTTAAAGCTAAAATGTGTAATTTTTCAGAGTTGAAAATATTTTATATATTATCATTTATTTTTAATATATGTAATTTTTTTCAAATGAAATATTTCACATTTTAAAATGATTTTTTAACAATTTTTGTCTTCATTTTTAAAGCTTAAATTTTTCATTTTTCATTGTTAAGACAGACGGAAGAACCCAACGTGTTGGGAGTCGCCCAGCCCGCAGCTATACAAATATCTTTCAGTGAGGCGCCTTGAGAAGGAAGCGACCCCGAACGGGTAAGGCACGTCTTGGGATTGATACACCAGGACAATAGCATCTACTATCCAGTGGGCTAACCTCTGCTTGGAGACAGGCTTTCCCTTCTGCTGGCCTCCGTAACAGACAAAGAGCTGGTGTGAGGTCCTGATGCTTTGTGTTCCAACTCATGCTGTAGGAAGGAAAGCACAGTCCTGATCGGGATTTTCCAGGGGTCTTCCTGTTGGGAAGAACACCACTCAACGAATAGGTTCCACTCAAACGCATAGAGGCGCCTCGTAGAGGGGATATAGTGTCTACCAGTGCTTGGGGTATATCCCCTAAAACCTCCAGGTGCCATTGGGTCCCCAATCTCTGAGAAAGTAGATCCTTTCTCAGAGGAATGTGCCATGGGAGGGGCTGTCACGAGGAGCATGAGTTCTGGGAACCAGGTCTGGATGGGCCAGTACGGTGCAACTAGCAAGACCTTCTCCTCGTCCTACCTGACTTTGCAACAGTGTCTGTGCGAGATGGCTCAGTGGGGGAAGCCTTCAGACGCGAGGCGACAGGGACGGCCCAAAGGAGAGAACTTTATACTGATATGACGCCCCTCGATCGCAAAGCGCAGAAACGGTCTGTGTCGAGGGAGAACCGAGACATGAAAGTACATGTCCTTCAGATCGATCGCTGCAAACCAATCTCGGGACGGAGATAGAGCGAGGTCTGTTGCTGTGCGCAGTTCCTGCATAACGCCTGGTTGGGAACTACCCTTGTGCAATTCCATGAGCGCTTTGGCCTGGTAGACCTGCAGGAACGTCATGGCATGCAGAGCGGAAGCAGCCTCTCCACAGGCTCTGTAAGCCTTGCCTGCGAGAGCAGACAAGAACTTGCAGGCCTTGGAGGGAAGGCGCAGATTACCCCGTTAAGTGTTAGCGGTATTAAGACATAATTGCATTGCAACCGACAGTTCGACTGGGGGATCTCCACGTAACACTTGACTGCTCCGCCATCAAGGGTAGTCAGGGGGGAAGAGGCACCAGACCGGTTTCGGGAAGTTAAAGGTGCCACAATCTGGTAACATCCTCACGCACTTCCGGAAAGAAAGGCACTGGGGCGGGACGCTGAGAACCTTCATCCCCAGAGGAGTCCAGCTAACCCTCCGAAGCAGCGATCAACATGCTTTCATCGGGTGGAGCCCCAAAGGTAAGAAGGGCCAGCACGCTCCCTTGGAAGCTCCAATGGTTGCAGTGTGCAAGAGGAGGTGGCCCGAGGAGGTGGTCTCGTCAGTGAAGCCCTCACTGTTATCCTCAGATCCACATCATATTTGTCGAAGTAAACCGGATCTGGTGGCCACCAGATTCAGAACTAGATCAGGGAATAGGCAAAGGGACTTCAAAAGATGTATTTGAGTCTCGATCTCAACGATCTCCCGTGAGAACATGACGCATCAATGAACGCTACCTCAGCGTGCTTAAGACCCAGACACTAGAGACAGTGATTGTTACGGTCCCTAATATAAATGTCTAGGATACAAGGGACACATAACATAAGAGATGGACAACGACTAGCGTGATCCAAATAAAGTATTTATTACAACACAAACAACTCACAAAAGTAACCAAAAATGAGAGACGGGGGAACTCAGCAACAGAGGAAAAAGAAAGACAACCCAACTAATAAAGTCAAGCTGAGACTCCCCGCTCCTAACTAAAGTTACAAACTAAGAGTAAAAGGTAAACATGACGAAATGGCGTTGAACAAGCTGGCTTCCGCTTTATAGCCTGACTTCCCCAGCTCAGCCAATAGGACACTAAAGAAAGACAGAAATATGACAACATTACTACAAACAATCATTGGAGGGGCCGGGGCGGTTGCAAGACACGTGAAACAGTGATTATGACCAGCCGGAGCCAGATGACTACTGCATCCAGAAACACACGGGCGGAATGACATCTTTAAAAACGCAGTGCTTGCTCTTTTAGGAGTTTGCTCTCTCTGGTGCTGAAGTGCACAGGGGAGAGATGGTCGCGACACACAAGCAGAAAATAGTGCAGCCAGCTGTGTACTCTCACAACTCTTTGAAGGCGCAACCTCTCTGAAGAGCTGTGAAAACAGCTGTTAGAAATGCTCTTTTGAAGTAGCAATCTCCACTGAGAGCATCGTCACACCAACACCAACACCAACCAAGAGGCACCTTCCAGGAAAAGCAGCAGACTCGTAGAAGTACACTTGTCTCTCAAATGAGATCCCAATACGTCAGTTCAACTTGACTCGGCGTAACACCGGCAGTGACCGACTGAAAAGGAACTGCACTGGAAAAAGTGCAAAACTAACAGGCTAACAACTCAAACAAAACTCAAACCTAGAAACAGACGTAGCGGTAACATTTCTTCATCAAGATATTTGAATGACAGCATCTGAAAACTAAGGGTAGAATAAATGTTTTGGTATCACTTTATTTTACAGCCCTGTTCCGCATGTACATACCATGTACTCATTACAGTAATTACAATAACTGGGTAATAACTAGGTACTAACCCTGAACCTACCACTAAACCTAACCTTAACCCATGTAGTTACCTTATACATGTAAGTGCACATACTGTAAAAATAAGTGCAACCAATGTTTTCTTTGATAATGTCATTGAGGAGCATTCTGGCCATTGGATTGTAGTTTCTGTTTGAGTCAGAGGGTTTGTGGAAAATCTTTGAGTCTTGAGTTTAAGTCAGTATCTACAGATAAGATGATAGGCTTTAACGGAGAGCAGGATAAGTCTTCTGACTGGCGTGTCTTGTGATACTGCTGGGCCCAGTTCTACAGAAAGTTTAATTCTGGATAAGAATACATTTGGAAATCCCATGTTTGCTATCCAGGATCAGGTAATCCATTTTACTTTTGTGTTGGTTTTTTTAAACAAAACATTGTTGGATGACCCTGATCCATATACAAACTTTTTTAGATTACCAAAGAGAAAACAACAAACAAACATCCCCTTCCATTTTCAATTTCCTTTAAACAACCAGACCCCTATGGAGGCACTAAAGGGACATGGTGATAGGGAACATTTTATATTTGAATGCATTTTGATTTGCATTCTCTGGCATAATGTTGCGTTCCCCCAATAAACTTTGTGTTTAATTGTAAAGAACTCCAAAGTTTTGAGAGTAAACACAAATTTCTTGGGGGAACACAAAACATTTGTGAGAAAACCCTAAAAATGTGTTAAATTAGTTTTTCGCATTTCACATCTCACATTTTTTCCCTTTAAGCAATGAAACTAAAGAAAAGTCTGAGGAACTGATGAATTACTAATAAAATCCATCTCAAAAGGCAAAACGAATAAAATGTAATTATAGTGCAATCCTTTTTTTATTCGCGATTTTTGCATTTTGCTAAAGCAAATTTTTCACATTATTTTTCAAATAACATTCACAGCAAAGCTCAAAGATCTTCTCTTGACAAAACGAGCAAACCCTGTCAATTACCGCTATTACTTCTCTGTTCTTTGTCCATTTAATGATTGGTCATTCCCATCGCAGCAGGAACGGGCCTTTGGCTCCAAAGTGCACCAGGAACAGGCAGTTGTTCAAGCGTCCAATATCTGTCCTCATCATGTTTTAACTCAAGTCTTTCAGCCTCCTCTGAGCCTCGGCCGGGACTCATTAGGGAGTTCCTAATAACTTCGGCCTGCCAGCTGCAATTTGGCTCTAGGCAGGACGTCCCAGATTGTACAGTCAATATGGTTTCAGTATATCAAAATAGAGGCATTTGTGATCTGGTACTGGGATAATTTGTGCCACGTTACCATTCGATGCAAAGAGCAGGAAATCATATAAGACTCAATGAGCCCCAGTCAATAAAGGGTAAGTGGATCAGTTTCAGCAGTGTCTTTGTGTCCGTCACAGTATTTCCCACAATGTTGCTTAGCCATTGCTAAAGTTATCTGGGCACTTAAACCTGTGTTGAAAATCAAGCTTTTAAAATTGTTCATATGTCTATGTGGTGTTTTTAATATGCTTTAAGCCAAACCATGTGCAAACAGAGGGTATGCATTGACGTCACTTTCCCGCTTGAACACGCCCCCTCAGCCGGACTGAGTGGCAAAAAAGCTGCTGCGTGACTGGATTTCAGTTATATCATCATATCGTCCAGCCCTAAAACTTGTGTAGTTTTTTGTCAGTGTTTATTTAAAATCATCTAATTACGCAGAATATACAATGGTAAATATTTATATCTAACAATACAATATATAGGATATGATTTTACCCCTAAATTCATCAAATTCACCTTTTGCTTCCTGGAGTCCAGTTGTTTCTTTCAAGTGCAGCGAATCCATTTGCTTCTCTGTTCTGTAGCTTTCGGCAGTCTGTAAAAATATACATCAGATAATACCTCAGTCAATCGCAAGCTCTTTCCCATTTTAGATGTGTTTTGTGTGTTTCTCTCAGCATTCACGCTGAAAACAAATGCTGCCGCTCCAGCGCAGTCTCATCCCAAGATGTCATATATCTGACGTCTTGGGACGTCTTTTGACCATACGTCAATATCCGCCTTTTTAGGGTACCCTTAAACGTTGGTTAGATGACGTTATCGGATCCTAACTCTACCCCAGACCTAAACCTACCCCTAAACCTACCCCGTCACCTAACTGACGTTAAAGGTAAAGCGTCAGTTGTATGACGTCCCAGGATCGTCATCTAACCGACGTTTAAGGGTACCCTAAAAAGGCGGATATTGACGTATGGTCAAAAGACGTCCCAAGACGTCAGTTATATGACTTCTTGGGATGAGACTGTGTTAGCCGCTCAGCCTTTCTGCCACTGTAGGCGTAACCGCAGTCACTCCGGCCGACGGTCACGTCACGCACATACACCATTGCTGAGTATTTTCTCCTTAAAACTGCAGCGAACCAAAGACCGTCTCAAAAACGCGGTTTGAAATCGCTGGTGTTTCTGACGTCACAAACTACCCTGTAACCAATCAGATCAACGTGTGATCGTCAACGAGTGGATCTCTGAGCTGCAGTGAGTGAGTGGAGGCGAGGCTCATTTGCATATTCATAGAACCGCATATAATAAATGAGTCAAGGGTGTAGAGTTACATTCAAGCTATTTTAAGGCATGTATAATTTTTTTTAAGAACAAAACTTTTAAATGTCAGTTTTTTTAATAAAATTATTGACTACAGTGGGACTTTAAATAATGTAACCCAATGTCATGTATTTTCTAAGTGAAAGTGGATATTCAACAATAAAAAAAACTGTAGACTGGGACTTGATTTTATTTGCTGGGATTTGATTGTATTAGTGATGAAAGATTACAAACATTCCTTTGGAACAACACGCACCGCTGAATTATTCACGAAAAGACCAATCATGTATTTATTTTTTTAAATCTTTATTTTACAAAACGTTCTAAATTATAAAAGAAATATGGACTTGTTATATGTTGGGTTTGAGATGATAAAAACAATATATAAATAATTCAAAATGGAGACAAAGAGTGTTTGAACATTTTGTTGAATCTCTTGTTTCAAATGTCAAGAGGATTTATAGACAGGGATTATGCATCAAGACTTTCAATATCTTATTAGCATTCTCTAGAGATGATTATGGAGCAACTGTTGCAGCCCATACATGAAGCAAAAGATCAAAGGCTTTATGATTCTGAATTATTAATTCAACCGTCAGTATTGCTGCAGCGTGATTAGGAACTTACAGGCATAAACACCTTTCTGTTCTCTCAGAAGTGGGATGACTTCTGATGTACAATGTAGGTGGTACATAAATTTGTTTCCTCTCTTAAATTAAGACATTATTGGTTTGCCAACTTTTCGAAGGTCTTCTGCCAGAAGAACGTCCTCACATTTGGTTTGCTGAGCAGCTTTACAACAGTCTTGAGATAAATGGGACCGTTTGTAATATCACCCCGTTATGGAAGCTTGTTTCCACAAAGAAATACAAGGTAATTGCAACTTTCTATCTCACATTTCAGAATTAAGAGATTATATCTTGTAATTCAGACTTTATAAATTGCAGTCACAAGTTTATATCTTATAATGAGTTTATAGCAAAGCTCGCAATTGCGATAAAAACATAAAGAGCTAAAAAAAATAAAGGCTGCATGAAACGGAAGTTGCGCTAGTTTTTTCGTCTCTATTGTGACGTATGACGTTTCCACCGTGATGACGTTATGCCTGGCGCGTCGCAGACCAGCACAAGACGAACAATTGTGGTTATAAAAAGTATAAATGTTTTTGTTTTTTTTAGAAATCCTATTCCTCTGGGAACGTGCACAGCCCTTTGAAGCACTTCAAAGCCTTATAAACTGCATTGATTTGGACTTCAACATGTTGGTTGCGCTAGTCCAAGTCCATTATATGGAGAAAAATCCTGAAATGTTTTCCTCAAAAAACTTGATTTCTTTTCCACTGAAGAAAGAAAGACATGAACATCTTGGATGGCATTGGGGTGAGTAAATTATCAGGACATTTCTATTTTGAGGTGAACTAATCCTTTAATTTAAATAAATTTAAAAAATGATGTACATGGTATAGGATCATAAGAATAAGAACTGTCCTTTTTGACTTTAACATTCTCTCTCACAAGGACTGGCAATCTGCAACATCAATATTTGGGATTAGGGATCGAGGTGGCTCCGACTCCATCGGGAGCAGTAAAATAATTGTAATGACACCAAGGTTGTGATCATTGGTAGTTGCTTATCGGGCCCAAAATTGGCCTTAAAATCTTCCAGTATGTGGCCAGCATGTGTGTGAAACTGACATGAATAAATGTTGAGCTTTATGTGTGGTAGCAGTGCTATCTAGTGGTAAAACAAACATACTGCAGTTGTTCAATTCACAATTCCTGTTATTTTAGTGTGAGCAATTACTGCATTATGACTGAATATAACCATTACTAAAACTGTTGTTACTTCTTATCATTAAGATTGTCTTGACTTTGTTGCAGTGCTTGTATATCTCTCAAACACCTTCTATGCAGATTTGGAAACTCAAATATTTGCATTCTGTATATTGACAGAGGACAGCAACCCTTGTCATAATGATACAGGATAATTATAGACTATTTTTGTCTTTAGACAGAAAAAAATAAAATGTCTTTTCATCCCAACCTGGGTTTTAATTATCATTTGTTGCTATGAGCCCGGCTTTAAAGTTATTTCTTTTTCATGAATAACACAAAATAAAACCGCTATACTGGCAAAAGCTGATACTCTAATAAAATTTTTTTGTATTTTTTTTTTGTATTGTGACATTATTCATATTGCGATCATACAATTAACATGTCAGAGTAGACACAATATATATATTTTTTTTTTCCTGTTTACCCCTTCTTCCCCTCCCCTCCTTTACACCCCAGTGAATTGAAAAAATAAAAAAAATAAAAAATTAATGCAAAAATAATAAAAAAAATACATAAAATAAATAATTAACAGAAGGAAATGTATACGTATACTTTCACACATACATACCCACGCACATATACACATATACATACATACGTACCCAGACGTATATCATATATACACCCATACAGGGTTCTCAAGTTTTATCAAAAGCTTGGAGTGAGATCACATGCAGTTAGGGGAGGAGCCCAAGGGGAGGAGCCCCAGTGGAGCCCCGCCCATCCCCACCCCCCAATTTTACCCATTGTTCATAATTAACCAGCACAAATTGAAATTATAACAATTGGTAAATCTGATAAATGACAGAGCAATTCATCACATCAAATATACTCTTTAATGTTATATTTCAAAATTACAAAAATACAACAAATTGATCCAAACAGTTTGGAAAAACAAATCTTTTTGCATTTTTCCCTGACATCTTTGAAAAATACAAATGCAATGGCAATGATTAATGTATGTTTTCACAGGATATAAAATATTACCCAGAGCACTCTGCTTTAATACGTAGCCTTAATGTAACTAGAAAGACTATTAATACAGTATAATATATAATTAAAATTTAAATTTAGGCCAAAGATTCTGGCCTGGTTGCAAAGTAGTTGTAACGTTAGAGTTTTTGACTGCATTAATAATAATGTATACGATGGGCTATTTATATTAAATGTTCTAGCCTAAAAATGTTAGACCAGCTTTCTTCCAACTTACCTTCTCCATAACGACCTATGATCACGACGTGTGTTCGCGCGATATTGTTGGTTACCTAGTAACGAACGTACGGTGGCCGAGAATGTGTGTGCGTGTGTTCGCGCAATGTCGCGGTGGCCGAGAATGTTTCATCAACTTCCGCGTGTTCGCGCATCTATGTTTCCTAGTAACGAACGCAATCAGGCCGAGATACGGACGCGCTGGCGGCAGGAACCTTCACTTTGCGCCTTGTATACAACGTTATATAAAGCTTGCAGGACAACTTGGTTGGCATTGCCTTTTCAGCGTGAGAAATACATGGTGTGGCGTGTGAGCGTGTGAACTGGTTGAATTGCGTGTGTCTCACGGCCAATGCGTGAGACTTGAGAACCCTGCCCATATATTCATACATATACATGCATACACCTGCGTACATACATACATCTCCATATACATGTTTACATACAGACATGCAAATTTCCATATAACTGCATCATACTGTATATCCATATAGCTGCATCATATATCACGGAGATTACATCCATGCCTCTGTAATTGTTCAAAATTAGTATTTTGACCACAGATTTGCTTCATTAATTCTAACACATTAACCCAATATAGCTGTATTTTTGAACATGTGTATAGAGGACATGAGCCAGGTCAACATTACATTCACCACACTCTCTCCAACAGTATTGTGTTTGGTTTGTATATTTACACATTTTCAGTGGTGTTCTAAAGAATCTAACCAATAGTTTCCAATGACTTAACATAGCAGAAGACATTTTTACATGCCTGACTCCACTCCTCTTCAGTCACTGTTATTCCAATGTCTTTCTCCCAAGAGTTCAAAATATTATTAATTTGAATATCATTATTATTATTTAAAATATTATAAATTTGTCCCGTTACATTTTTGAAACTCGACTTTTCATAGACTCTCAAGATATGCTCCACGATAGGACTGAGGTCTTGGAAAGACTGTATATTTGTTATTATATAGCTCCTTACTTGAAGGTATCTAAAAAAATGATTACTTGAAAGGTTATAGTCCTTAGATAGATTTTCAAATGTATCAACTGCATGATCTTTGAACATTTTATGAAATCTTGGAAGTCCTTTAGTTTCCCATATCCTGAAAGTCTCATCCATGCGATTTGGAGTGAAGTCTGGGTCTTGACTAATTTCCCTCAGGCAAACCATATCAGTTGATTTTATTTTCATAATTTTACATAATCTTTTCCAACTTTTCCATGTATGGTAAATAGATTAATTCAAATGTTTTACCATTTCTGCAGTTTGCCCTGAGAAGATTAGAGAGGTGGGTGATTCTACCAATTTGTTCTCAATAGATTTCCATTTAGGATTCATTTTATTATTCATCAAAACTAAAATGCTTTTGACTTGAGCTGCATGATAATAAAGGCTCAAATTTGGTAGACCCAACCCACCTTGTTCCCTACTTTGTTGTAAAAATGTAAGTTTTACCCTTGGTTTCTTTTCATCCCATATAAACTTTCCTAGCATTCTTTCCCACTCCTTAAAGCATGAGCTTGTTAGATACAGGGAAAAGAAAAAAGAAAGCGTGGCAATACATTCATTTTTATAGTTCCTATTTTTTCAAATATTGCTAGTGGCAGGATTTTCCAACGCCTAAGATCCTGCCTTAAAGGAGAACTCCGGGCAATTTTTAAGTTAATCTTGATCGTTAGACCTTTGTGAGTACTGTCTATAGAGAAAAAAAACGAACCGGATTGGTGCTTGCGACGCGGAGCTGCGACAGCGAATGCCCAGAGCTCCCACTCAGCTAAAACGGCAGCTATGGGAACATATACATAAAGAGCGTTTTTGTGCCTCTTAACAGACACAAAATGCAATTAAAATGTCTGTCCAACGTGAACAGGGGCCTTACCCGTGAACAAGATGGGTTTAGCAACTTAGCCATGGTTTAAATTCACCTAAATAGTGTTTTAGACGGCAAGCTGTAGTCTCGCGCTGAAGTCTCGCTCCTCCCACCTGGACTCGCGTGGGAACTCAGTTGTAGCCGGGAAAGGTAAAGAGTGTCCAGGTGGGAGGAGCGAGACTTCAGCTCGAGACTACAGCTTGCTTATGGCACCCTTTAGCGTCAATATAACACGCAGTTATGGGTAGGTTTAGGTCTGGGGTAGGGTTAGGGTTATGACGCCTTGGGTTCTGCGTCTCATATTGACGCTAAAGGGTGCCATGTGCGTCAGATTTAGACGAAATGTCAAAAGCGTCACCTGTATGACGCCTTGGGATGAGAACGGACTGGTTGCACCGCCCTAAGGACGGCCCTGTAAATCACGTGTATATATCTGACTATGTGCAATGTGACTTTATTTCATATTGGTAGGTTGTTTTTGTTTTTAACTTGGATGTAAATGGGCTAATGTAGTTCTGCGCATCAAAATAAACCCCATCAGTGAAATCTAAGCCCAGTTCTGTCTATTTACCATTCATATGCATAATCTGTTATGTGATATGGCAATACTTGTTTCCTCTATGCCATCTGCTCACTTTTCAGTTTCAAAGCAAGCAAACAACAGGATCACATGCAGTAGACATCATCAATGATGAACAGATGCTTTGGAACCACACAAGTCATTGAATGACTTATTCACAGCAGCGCCATCTTTGATTTTTAACAGGAATGAAAGCGAGGCTGTGAGGGATAGGCATGCATCTCTTCAGTGGGTTGTACAGCTATTAAATGTGTTGGTGGATTGTTCTGCTGACGAATCACTCCAAAAATATCTTTCCAAGAAATGTAAATAGACAAAAAAAAAAAAAAAAAAATATATATATATATATATATGAGCTGTGGAAAATTATAAGTGATCTTGGAGCTTTATAGAGCATTTACAGTAGATGCCATTGAAAACACAAGTCTTTCCCTCACGGCCTCGGTTTCATACCTGTCATGACCACATGATGTGAAAACTACAAGACATTTTTGGAAAGTAGAGAGAATGTATTACTGTATTCCTGAAGGATTGTTGCTTGTAAAGCTTTTCTTGTCATCTGAGCAGCATGAAATGTGTTTTTTTCTTTTTTTTTCTGCATGAGCAGAAACAGTTTCCCAAGTAATGGGTTCTGTTTAGTTATTTCCTTGAGACCTACACAGTCAAGAGTTTTATTTTATTTTAAACAGACAATCACGGGGTGTTTAATTTGTATGCTTGGTTGGTCAGTGTATCTAATTCCATTTGATTTTTATCCAAAGCAACTTTCAATGTGGTACATTTTATCACTAGGTGATCCCTGGTAACCCATTAAACCAACTGAAATGCCTTTGAAGGCTGTAAGACCTTTTTCCTCTTGTTTTTTCACACATTCTGTATCAATCAGCCATTAACAAGAAGATTGTTCATTATCAATTATTTTAAATCCTCTTATTTGATTGATCAAGTTCCAAACTTTGTTGTTGCCCGTTTTGCTTTAAAATGCACTTTTCAGTATGATTTAAACCATGACCTTTCAATACTTGATAGGTGTCATAAAAAAAGACCTTTGACCAATCAGATAAAATGCTGCAGTCAGCCGTTTGTTTATTCATACCTTGAGCAGTAAGATTAGACTAGGCAGTTCATAAAGGTTTATATGACCTTTTGTCACAATCCGTCATTATGATATGCAGTACATACATAATACTTGTGGGATCATACTCTATGAATTGTGCAGTGTTAATGTCCTGTTTTGTGGAAAATACTTTCAGTTGGGTTGATATATTCTTGGATGAAATAAAGGCACTGAATAAAACAAATGAAACAAACAATTAAAATAATACAAAAGTATCTTGATTTCTCTTAAAACATAAATGTGTCCATCTTAACATTGACAAAAAAAAATTATTGGTCCACCATTTAAAAATAAACATCTGCTGCTTTATTAAAGAAATTATGGCATGCATGGTATTTTTGATATTAGTTAATTAAATTTGTGCATCATGACTGTTTTCGTTCACTCAAGTTTTTTTTTTTTTTTTTTGCTCCGAACCATGACACTTTTATCCACTGCTCTTTTCCATATCGTCAGTGTCCGGTGGAAACCACGTATCTCCATATTTCATCTTTTTTTTTATTTATTTTTTTATCATTACTATCAATCACCCTTTATGTTTGTCTTTTGGTTTTTGCATATATTTGACCAATTTAAAAAAAAGAGTGTGCCATTGGATCCTCAAACCTCATAACTCCACCCCCCTCTATGGTGAATGAAGTTCCTCACGCAGTTATGACCAGCTTTATAAAAACAAATACAGTCTTTTTAACATTTTCCTGGAAAGTAGTGTGTTTTAAGATACGAGGTTCCCACCCGACAGCAACTAAAAAGAGCCAAAAGCACAATGAAAATGTTATTTAAGTGCATGTTTCGTATCACCCTCCCTTCCACCAAAGTCACCATTTGACATCATCATTGATTGCAAGTTAATACTTTTGGACCACTTTTATGGTGATTTTGTTGGGCATTTTGGGGCTTGACAGTCCTAGTCCTCATTGACTTTTTCAAATTTCACAGTTTGTCTTCCATGGAAGAAAGTTGATGGATTTGGGTTTATATTGCATATATTTTTGGAGCAAGCTGTCATGCTTCAGTGCTCAGTCAGGGTTGGCTGAACTGTGCAGCACTCTGGGACCATACTCTTTCCACTTCCTCTTTACCCAGCTCCCAAAGACGACTGAGGTGCTGCACACCTGTCCTGGCCGTGATCATCAAGTACTCCTCATTCTCTGGCTGCTGGATCACAGCGTGCCGGGCCAGAACCAGAGACTGGCAGAACCGACACAGAACCAGCAAATACAGCGAATCTCTTTCTGCCTCATTGAGAGGAAAAACGCTTTCCCATCCCGCCACCACTGGCCCTCCGACATCGACCGGATTGGGATTCTCAATCATCATGTACATGATAGTTATGGCCAGCTCAAATATGAAATACCCACAGCTCATGTCTCCAAAATCAAGAATCCCGGAGATCTTGTACTTTGAAGGTCCATCAGGTTTCACCAAGAGATTGTGGTCGTTGAAGTCTCCATGGTTAATGCCTGCAATGCAATAAAAATGGTTTAAGAAAAGAAATGCGTTGACTTCGGAGTGAAATACTTTAAATTCAAATAATGTCTTACACTTGCGAAACAATGGTAGTTTTGGCATGACTTGGATCTGGTATTGCTCAATAACGGCTTTAACAACCTTTTGTACAGGGTCCCCGTCCATCACATGGAGATACTGATTTAATAGAGGAACGCTGGTGAGATTCCATATGAAGTTCTCTCTCTGAAGGGAACTGATGTTTGGATGCTCCATCTTCACAAGAAAAAATAAACAAAAACAAACGCCTAAACTCGGGAAATAAAATGAGAAACTTTATGAAAAAATTCAAGGACAAAAAAAAGCCCCGCACTAAGAACATATAACCATAAGTTTTTAAAACAGTCACTTTTTGAAACAGAACGTAGGGAAGACTAAAGAACTTGTAATTGATTTCAGAAAGAAAAAAGAGAAGGTCCTTCCAGTTACAATTAATGGTCAGTTGTGCAGTCAAATACATTTTTAGGTGTCCATCTGGATGAAAAATTAAACTGGAAAGAGAACACTAATGTGTTAATTAAATGTTTTTTTATCAAGGGATTTTAGCCAGCATTCTTTTTTATGCTGTACTTTGCTGGGGGGGCAGTATATCTGCCGAGGACAAAAACAGGATAAATAAGCTGATCAAGAGAGCGGGTTCAGTTATTGGTTTTAACCCAGAAGTATTAGAGGTTACTGTGGAGAAGAGGATAAGGTCAAAATTAAAAATTGTCCTGGGGCCTCATTTATAAAACGTTGCGTACGCACAAAAGGAGGCGTACGCCGATCTCTACGCCAATAATTGATATGTATAAAAAGCAAACTTGTGCGGTCCTTCACGCAAACTCTGACCCAGGCGTACGCACAGAAACACGCGAAATGAAAAATGGCGACACCGTCGGCAGATGGAAGAAACACGTGAAAGTGTGTGAAAGTGTAGACCGTTGTGTAAAAGAAATGGCAATACTGCCTCTCATAAATAACATGAATACTTCACAAAGCAAGTCTTACAATTAACAGCCTACACGAACACCCGTTTGACCGATCTACAGTGTTAAACAAACAAAACCAAATGAAGATTACAACAGAAATGCAAATTAACACATATTTGCAAAAAGAAAAGTGAAATATGTCAGATGCAATCAAATGGATGGTAACAAAATGCCATCACAATGTGTAATGACGATGGCTGATCTTGCGCCCTTAGAGGATGTGGCAAATGGAAGGATTCGAGTGAACGCATCTTCAGACTGGAAGAAGACTTGCTGACAAACGAGGACGAGTGGGTTACTCGTGACGAGCTCCAGACTCACTCTGGCGATGGAGCGCTAGACACTTTTTTTGCATCGACTTTGATGTCCGACCTTTTATTTTTTACATAATTAGAATACATTTAGAATTGATTGTGATTTACTAAGGGCAAACTGCGTAGGATCTGCGTGCGCACGGTTTTATAAATCCGAATATTTCTGTGCGTACGCACATCCTATGTTTCATCCGTACGCCACTTCTGACGCAAATCCTACATAAAGTTTTATAAATGAGGCCCCTGCTCTTTGAAGGCCATTTACTACACAATTTCTTCAAAGGACTCAGAAGCTCTTTTAATCAGCGATTGGTAATGCCTCGGTGCTCTAGTGAGCGCATGAGAAGGTCTGTTGTTCCTGCAGCGGTTAGATATTTTAATGATCATTGTTAATCGTTGAATAGTATCCTTGTCTTTTATAGTGTTTGTTTTTTATACTTTTGTACAGTGAAATTTAATCTGTCTTCATATTGAGTCTCCTAAATCAGGGTTTATTAGTCTCCTAATGCAGAATTATTTATTTATTTGTCTGTTAGGTGTGTCTTTGTGTCTGATGGCTGTATGGTTGGTGGCAAACCAGTTTCCCTATCCGGATTACTAACGTTTTCAATCAATCAATCATTAGCTAAATTAACATAAAAGGTCTGTTGTCAATAGTGTAGTGACGTTTGAAGCATAACTCACATGGAAGTCACTTTCAAACCAAGCAACTTTCTGTTAGTCAATGTGGCGAAATAACGTGACCATCTTGAAAATGAGAAAAAGCTGCGCGAGGAAATCTTTGCCCTCACGCAAAACTCACGATTGCGCAGATTCCTACTGGAATAACTGGATTTCGCCAGAAAAATTTTGCTGAGCTTCGGTAAATGTGACTCTTTAAAAATAGCAGTCAACATCACAGCTATAACTATACCGCCAAAGAGGAACAATATTGTTGAAATCGCTGTTCGAACGATTTTTTGCCAGCTGAAAACATTGACAGCCAATCAGAATACATCTGGCTTTGAAGTGTGCACTCCCATAACAACTGCAGCAGCGCACTAATAATAATCAACAGCCCATAACTCTTAAGATTATTCCGACATGTAACGCTGTTGTGCTTCAGCCGACCCGAGTTCGAGTCCCGGCTCGTGGACCTTTCCCAATCCCCTCCCTCTCTCTCCCACCTCACTTACTGTCTAGCTAGTGTCCTCTTCTAATAAAAGGCAAAAACGGCAACAAAAAAGATTTAATAGCAACTAAAGAGCTGTTAACACATAAAACGTTTTCAGTTTTTAGTTGAAAATGTTTATGTTTTTTGGCCGTTTACACGACTATAGTGTTTTGGGGGCCTGAAAACACAAACTTTAAAAAACAGGTTTCAAAGTGCAAATTTTCCGTTATTGTCTCTGTGTAAAGTACAAAAACTTGATTTTGTGAAAACGGTGACGTCATGCGCAAGTGTATTAAGCGTTTAGTCTATTGGTGTGTAGCATTTCTTTACAAAGTGGCACTGCCACCTACTGGCCTAGCATGAATAATAGCGTTTTTAGCCATTTTCACGGATCCGTTTGAAAGGAGATCATTTTGACAACCATGTTGTCTTCATGCGAAAAATGCGATGTACTTAAACCAGGAACGTTTTTACATCGCTGTCATGTAAACGCACCCTCTAAACAGCAGGTTTTATTCAAGTCTAAAATGTTTACTTCATATCGCTGATTCAATCTAAATAGATAAATTTATACCACCAAACCTACTTTACATGGGTTTAATCTAATAGAAATAGCTCTTTAAAGTAACAATTGTTGGAAACCATTTGGTACTGATACCAGTAGGTACTAAGGCCCCATTTACACTGCATGGTTCAAGTGACCCAAATCCGATTTTTTCCTTTCATGTGGCACAGATCGGATATGACCGGTGAACGTGTAAGCAGAAAAAAAACGCATGGATTCCGATTTTCTCAGATCGGATTCAGGCCTCACTCATATGTGGTAATAAATCGGATATGTGCATTTGCGTGTGCCATGTAAGCAGACAAATCGGATATTCCCCAGTAAATGCGAGTCGTAGGTCATTAAAAAAGTGACGTCAACTCACGTCAATTCATGGTTTCATGTCTTTTGAGTGTTTGGAGCGAAGAGACTGTGCAGGCAAAAATGCAGGGTTGTTACAGGGAGGCACGGTTTTAAGCTCTCCTCTTTTTTCTCCACCATACGAGACCAATGTTTTGCTTACTTTTTTGCTGATTTCTCAAAATATTGTGGAAAGCAAAACACTGGATAATTTTATTCGCATCTGCATCCATTGCATTTCGTGCTGTTCCTTTTCCGGGTCAGAACGTACACTTTCGGTAGTTTCAGCAGTGTAGTGTAAATGCAAAAATCGGATACGGGTCACTTTTAAAAGATGATGTAAGCGGGTCGTCAAAAAAATCGGATATAGTCAGAAAATCGGATTTGGGCATCAAGACCAGCAGTGTAAATGCAGCCTAAAGCCCCGTTCACACCGCCAGCGACACACAGCGACAAAGCGACAAGATCCCATTCATTTCAATGGAGCGCTGGCGACATCCGGCGACACGAGCGACAGTGACCGAAAGAGACAAGCGACAAAAGTTGAGAATTTTCAACTTTATGCAAATGAGAAGCGATTTTCGCGAGCGACAACCAATAGGAAAGAAGACTTTCAGTGGAGCTCACGTCACCGTCTCGAGTGCAGGCAAGACAGAAAGAGTTCGAGGACGATTTCACCGTTTTATATGATTTGACTGTAACCAACCACATACATGGATAATAAAATATTGCATGGAAAAGAAACTGTCAACAGTCTCAGTGAGTTTAATTCATACATTTAACGTTATAGTTCGAGTGTAGTAATTTTATGATGCACGTTTAGCACTGCTGCAGTTCATTTTACAATTTCCCCTGCATTACGTTGACTATTAGGCACAAGAATGACTTTTTTTATAATTTGTGACAGTATGAGTGAGTTTAATTTGTTCATTAATCGATCGTTGATCTAGTAAATTATTTAATCCACTGAACACTGCTGTGGTAATATAAAAACACTCTCCCAACAGCATACGGATTCTTTTTAGCCTTAAAAGTAATTTATTCCCAGTCAAATTACAATTATATAGTTGTATATATCACTTGTGAGTGATGGTCTTTTGTATAGATATGGCCAGACGTGCAGTCTACCAATAACATCAGAGCGACAGCACTACACGCCCACAAGCGACATCACAGTACAGAGCCTAGCGACACACAGCGACAAAGTCGCTGGCGGTGTGAACGGGGCTTAAGGCTTACAATGATTCTAGGAAACACAGCCCATGAATGAAATAACTTAATGTGTAAATAATGAGAGTGCAGTCGTTTTAGCATTAAAGTTTTCCTTTAACAATGGAATGGAATGGAATTAGAGATTTTACTTGCAGTAAAACTGTATCCAATGTGGCGGCCATTTTTCCAACGTCATACAAGATCTGAGGACTGCAGGTAATCTTGGATATGGTAGTGCCAGGCAGGTAGGCAAGTAAGCGCACTAAATATTTCTGCATGCCAAAACCACAATCTGTAATAGCAGAAAAAAATTTTAAAAAAAAGAAAAAAAATTTTTTATTAGCATTTGATTTACAATAAATCCATACACCTTTCTGAAAAACCCATTTACTCAACTTTACCATGCATTTAAAACCACTAACAACAGGCCTTAAGTGTATTTTAGGGCTTAATATTTAATGAAATTAATAACTGACAAGTACTCTTACCAAACTCCTCCAAGCTCATGAGTTGGCCAGTCAGGGCAGGAAAAGCGGTCTGGGCAGGAAGGCCTCTTTGGTGTAAGAAGTTCATAGAGTGTGTTTGTAACTCAACAACAGTAATGTTGTGACTGTCTGCTGAGTTCATAACCTTTAATACATATTCTCCACCCTCACTGGGGGCCACGTAAAAGTTCTGATCATCATAACTGGGCAACGGTCGAATGATGGACGCGGTCAAGCCATAGAGACGTTTGATAATCTCTGTAACCTGGGAATCACTGAGATTTGGCTTTGTTGACATTGCTGAGGATCAGGAATAAAATAGCCAAGTTATTGGCAAAGAGCAATACAAGAGCTAAGAGGCTAAAGGAATTGTTCACCCAATATGTCCAATAAAAAAATTACAGATAAAGACATGTACTATGATTAAATAACCCAAAATAACATTTCTGTTATTAACTATTTAATTAACAAGTGTTGTTTGCACACATAGCATCCAACAAAAACTAAAATAAACCATACTCATCTAAAAAATAACACAACAAAATCATGCATAATGTCGCAGCTAGGGTACAGCGTAATTCGTAATTTTGTGATTTGTATTCCTGCTGTCGTACGTTACATGAGCAGCGTAAATTATTAAATGTTTGTTATTTCAAGCATAGCAGAGTGGAATTTATTGAAAGTCTCGTGCTTCTGTTCTGACTAAAGTTGTTATTCTTTGGTCTCTGGTAGAACATGCGCGAGTCCGCAATTGCATGCAAAAGAGATTTAGCCTATATATTAAACGGTAAACATCGAATAACGGATTGATAAGAAAACACAAAATACAGTAGTAACGTTACCTGCCGAAGAACGTTGCTGGACTGGTCTGGAGTGATCAAATGGAGGTTTGAGCTCTGGTTTGAAGTTAGTGCTAACGTGTGGCGCAACATATCATTACGTCACGAGACGTCATTACATCTACGAGTCCTCTGTCGACCAATTGCTTCTTTTGAACGCTTTACAAGGTAGGCGCATATAATTATTATTTATTATTATTTAATTTCACGTGTAATTGTTCAATTTGCTGCAGGCATCATTTAAAGTTCTTCAAAGTTTTAACAAAATGCTATTTCTCTACGTTCCAAACCCCTAAGAGAAGATGGGGATTAAACAAAATACCAGCCCCTTTTCTCCACAAAGACATAGGCTACTGCACAATACTTCAGCTATTTTAATCCATAACCAAACTTTGCATATAGGCCTAAATGGTTTGATAGAGTAGTAGGCTACGTTAGTTTTCGATCTTGGTATTCGGATTTTTTTCTTCTGTAGGCTACTATAGCTCTTAAACTTATAGCCTAAAGCTAAAGAATAGTTCCTACATTCGTTTTTTTTAAGATTTACAAATTTCAATTGTATATTAAAATTCCATCAAATTGATTTGAATAAACCTGATCATATTCATATGAGGGGGGAAATAACGATTTTAAACGATTCATAAATATTTAAAAAGCCATACCGATTTTTTTATTAGGTGTTCAAGCACGAAGTGCTGAAAACCTATTGTAATTGCTATTTGAAAAAAAAAAATCCCCTAAAACGCATCGTGCAGCCCAAACCGTAAGGCCTAGAGACTTGAAACCTGGCCAGATGGTAGGGCCTCAGTGTGGGAAGAACCTATCAGAGAATGAGCCCGATTGGCCCATAGGTGGCGCTACAGCAACCAAAAGTACTAAATTGTTCATAACTCCTAGACCGTTTGACTTAGAATCAAACTTTTTGCACCACTGTGATCCTTGGCTCAAGGCGGTCGAAGTGTACATCTCCAAAATCGATTTAGGCCAGAAAAATGTTCTGCTATGTCCAATTTTGTCCAAAACCTACTTTCGCGAACTAGTCCCTGGTTTTTCGCCCGATCGGAACCAGACCAGTCTAGGACAATTCTCTGGACTCTCTAGATCAATAATTATCGAAAAAAAGTTTAAATTTGCCCTTTGGTTCACTGTAACAGGGTCATTTAGAAAAGGGGGCGTGTCAAAATACACTCAAAAGCCTATAAATCATGCATAAAAACTCAGAACTTCACAAAAATTGATGAGCACATGTGTAGTAACATGGTGAAGAAGCATGCAAAGTTTCATGGAGATCGGACCATAGGTGGCGCTATAACGGCCAAAAAGGTCGCCTATTATTAGGTGTTCAAGCACGAAGTGCTGAAAACCTATTGTAATTGCTATTTGGAAAAAAAAAAAAAAATCCCCTAAAACGCATCGTGCAGCCCAAACCGTAAGGCCTAGAGACTTGAAACCTGGCCAGATGGTAGGGCCTCAGTGTGGGAAGAACCTATCAGAGAATGAGCCCGATTGGCCCATAGGTGGCGCTACAGCAACCAAAAGTACTAAATTGTTCATAACTCCTAGACCGTTTGACTTAGAATCAAACTTTTTGCACCACTGTGATCCTTGGCTCAAGGCGGTCAAAATGTACATCTCCAAAATCGATTTAGGCCAGAAAAATGTTCTGCTATGTCCAATTTTGTCCAAAACCTACTTTCGCGAACTAGTCCCTGGTTTTTCGCCCGATCGGAACCAGACCAGTCTAGGACAATTCTCTGGACTCTCTAGATCAATAATTATCGAAAAAAAGTTTAAATTTGCCCTTTGGTTCACTGTAACAGGGTCATTTAGAAAAGGGGGCGTGTCAAAATACACTCAAAAGCCTATAAATCATGCATAAAAACTCAGAACTTCACAAAAATTGATGAGCACATGTGTAGTAACAGGGTGAAGAAGCATGCAAAGTTTCATGGAGATCGGACCATAGGTGGCGCTATAACGGCCAAAAAGGTCGCCTATTATTAGGTGTTCAAGCACGAAGTGCTGAAAACCTATTGTAATTGCTATTTGAAAAAAAAAAAATCCCCTAAAACGCATCGTGCAGCCCAAACCGTAAGGCCTAGAGACTTGAAACCTGGCCAGATGGTAGGGCCTCAGTGTGGGAAGAACCTATCAGAGAATGAGCCCGATTGGCCCATAGGTGGCGCTACAGCAACCAAAAGTACTAAATTGTTCATAACTCCTAGACCGTTTGACTTAGAATCAAACTTTTTGCACCACTGTGATCCTTGGCTCAAGGCGGTCGAAGTGTACATCTCCAAAATCGATTTAGGCCAGAAAAATGTTCTGCTATGTCCAATTTTGTCCAAAACCTACTTTCGCGAACTAGTCCCTGGTTTTTCGCCCGATCGGAACCAGACCAGTCTAGGACAATTCTCTGGACTCTCTAGATCAATAATTATCGAAAAAAAGTTTAAATTTGCCCTTTGGTTCACTGTAACAGGGTCATTTAGAAAAGGGGGCGTGTCAAAATACACTCAAAAGCCTATAAATCATGCATAAAAACTCAGAACTTCACAAAAATTGATGAGCACATGTGTAGTAACATGGTGAAGAAGCATGCAAAGTTTCATGGAGATCGGACCATAGGTGGCGCTATAACGGCCAAAAAGGTCGCCTATTATTAGGTGTTCAAGCACGAAGTGCTGAAAACCTATTGTAATTGCTATTTGAAAAAAAAAAAAAAATCCCCTAAAACGCATCGTGCAGCCCAAACCGTAAGGCCTAGAGACTTGAAACCTGGCCAGATGGTAGGGCCTCAGTGTGGGAAGAACCTATCAGAGAATGAGCCCGATTGGCCCATAGGTGGCGCTACAGCAACCAAAAGTACTAAATTGCTCATAACTCCTAGACCGTTTGACTTAGAATCAAACTTTTTGCACCACTGTGATCCTTGGCTCAAGGCGGTCGAAGTGTACATCTCCAAAATCGATTTAGGCCAGAAAAATGTTCTGCTATGTCCAATTTTGTCCAAAACCTACTTTCGCGAACTAGTCCCTGGTTTTTCGCCCGATCGGAACCAGACCAGTCTAGGACAATTCTCTGGACTCTCTAGATCAATAATTATCGAAAAAAAGTTTAAATTTGCCCTTTGGTTCACTGTAACAGGGTCATTTAGAAAAGGGGGCGTGTCAAAATACACTCAAAAGCCTATAAATCATGCATAAAAACTCAGAACTTCACAAAAATTGATGAGCACATGTGTAGTAACAGGGTGAAGAAGCATGCAAAGTTTCATGGAGATCGGACCATAGGTGGCGCTATAACTGTTAAAAAGCTTTAAAACCATATATTTCCTATGGAAAATTGCCTGTATTGGCTGTAATTGGTCTTTTCCATCTATTATGTCAGGGGTTAAATGTATGCTAAATAAAACTTAATGTCTTTTGATGATATTGTGCTTAACGGCCTTAAAGGCCTTAACTGCTTGAACACCGATAAATGCTGCTTGCAGCTTTAATTTTTATTATTACTTGATCTTCATCACAGATCCATTGGATAACTGTCAATGTTGGTGTAGTTACAGAGTCCACCAGCAGGGGTCAACATGACCATGCTTACCAGCCAAACATCGGTCTCTTGAGACCCATGAACAAAGACGACTGACTGAAATAGAAGAGCTGGTGCTCCACCATCCGAATGAGTGACTTATGGCAATGCTAACGGGTATTTTCCTCCAGGCTGCAGCAGTGTCATTTGGTGGCATTATTTTCTTAATGTTTGATCATTTCAGTCATATTCTTTTGACCTCAAATAAATAAATACGTGCATAAAACAATATATAATCTTAAAGACAGTCAAAACAATGCTGATTAAACAATGTATGTTTTCTTTAGCTTTCTTAGATCTGCTGACTGTGCATTATTGTGGTTTTGAGGTTATGGTTTTATACCAGAATGAGGCTACCTGATTTATTGTATTAACTTAATGAAAAAGTTAATGAAATCTTGACATGTCTAATGGCTAAGAACTAAAATTCACCACAGGAAAAAAACAAACACTAAAAGCTATTATTCAATTGTTAAAGGACAAGTTCTGTATTTTACACTTAAAGCCCTGTTTTAAGATCGTTTCTGATGAAATAGAACGGTTAAGATTGAAATTTGGACACATGCTGCTGGCCCGAGAGTGTTCGGTTTCTGTGGTACAACTCTGTGAATATGAAAATATACAAACACTGAGAAGAGATTGGGTTTTTTTTTTTTTTTTTCTAATTGCAGTTTCACCAACAAATGTCACCCTTGGGCCTTGGCCTATGAACCTCTTGAAAATGACCGCATTATCCGCATAGAACAACAATGAAAAAACGTATCTAAGCGGCCTTCCTTTTCTTCTCAAACAAACTAACTGCATCTTAAACAGCCCAAGTTTCAAAATTTCCCGGGGGACAAACCCCCGGACCCCCATTAGATGCCCCCCTGGACATGCATACACGACGCAAGGGCGCCCGCGCTACAAAACTAACATTTTTATTTAAAACATTGTCTTACCTGCAAGCGAGTATCATCCCGCTGTTTCTTCTTTTTCCTTTTTTCCGCCCCTGACTCTTGGTGCCTTTTCGAGGCCATGTCTGAGGTCGGTGTCTGCCAAATTTGACATTGATTGAGGCATAATCGAACAGACCACTGGGAGGTGGGGAAGGGGGGGCACCAGAGGGAGACTGGCACAGGAGATTCACCTTTTTCTCGACTACTTTGGTCTAGGCCTATATTACTTTTGTATTGCTTTTGTATATTAACATGCTTTAGATATATTTTATTTGTTATTTATACTAGTGGCCTATATTGTGATGATTTTTTTGTGCCCCCCCCAAGCACTTGTTGCCCTACGCGCAGTGCGTGATGTGTATAGGTGCACTGGAACAATCCTTCATAAAACGCATTAAACTTTAGTTTACAAAGACGTGAAACTCACCGAGTGGTCTGGGGTGTTCACTGATATGCTCACACAAAAATCGCTGCAAAATATGCTTTTTTTATAAATATTCATTAGACTCTGCCTCGCATTATAACAGTGCTTCTCACTTACCCTAGAGATATACATCAATGGAGTTGGACAAAAACTACGATAAAACCTGTTGGAAAGCATCTTTTGCAGCGATTTTTGTGTGAGCATATCAGTGAACACCCCAGACCACTCGGTGAGTTTCACGTCTTTGGAAACTAAAGCTTAATGCGTTTTATGAAGGATTGTTTCTGTGCACCTATACAACCATTGTGGAGGTGGGGGGGGTGTACCACAGAAACCGAACACTCTCGGGCAGCAGCATGTGTCCACATTTCAATCTTAACCGTTCTATTTCATCAGAAACGATCTTAACACAGAGCTTTAAGTGTAAAATACAGAACTTGTCATTTAACTAACTGCTATTACTGTCAAAACGGTCTATTTTTTCCCCAGCATGCAGAGATGAGGAGGCCAGAGCAGGTTTCACAGGCTCATGAGGGGAAATGAGTTGGCGGCAGGCGGGCTCGACTTCTGAATATAAAGGAAGAATTGCATGCAGACGCACGCCAGAAGCGAAACAGCAACTACGTACATGTCAAAGGGAAGCGTTATCGTCTTCAGAAGCGTGTGAGGCTCTGCATCCTGTGATTGCACAGATACAGTCTGTGAGGCTCGCAAGCTCAAGTCTTACCAAAGGTGAAATGAAAGCTGCATGAATGTTTTCGTGCGACTTGTCGGTTAATCTTTCACACACTGAAAAACAGGTTATTTTCTGGCATCAACGCTTCTATGAAGAAACTTTAACATCCATTGAACCTTTTCATTCTACAAAAGGTTCTTTATACTGGACAACGGTTCTTCACATTATTAATGTTAATCAAAATAAGAAAAATTGTTCTTTTAAGACCTGATCACTGAAAGGTTCTTTAGGGAAGACTTAAAATCTGTAGTTTTTTACAAAAGCCCTGAAGCTTTGAAAAGAGCTGTCACTTCTGTTGACAAATAAACAGGAATTTCTTAGTCCAGGTTGAACAGAGAAAGAGTAAACAATGTTCATTTACATATACTATATTGTAACAATACAAAGCAGTTTGAAAATTGGAAAAATGCCTGCTACAAGCGATTTCAGCAATCTTATAATATCATCACACTGTACGACATGGATCTAATAAACATGGGTATGACGTGTGTAGACTGTATGATGATGACACCTATTGAATCAGAGCCAACAGCGCAAGTTAGTAGAAGAATAAAACGTCATCAGCATGTGCTAGTGGTGAACAAATAGAACAAGATGAATCGCACTTTGGCAAATGTGGTTTTTAATGTGCACTGAAAAAAAAGTGGAGAATATGGATGCGGTTATGGCTAGGGAAAAGAGGCCAACTTGGCATGGCAGATTTGCAAGTGCAGCTTAAGGTAATAGTTGTAAGTTTTAGCACCATGTTGTGTTAATGAATACGCTAATTCATGTTGCAGTTTTACTGGCTAGTCAGTAGAAGTAGGTCGTAGCAGCAAACACACTGAGAGATGATCATGCTAAATTTCTGACAATGACTACGTTTACATGCGAACCAATAATGCGATTTTTTTTCTAATAATCAAAGTAAGGTCTTTTTCTCAGTAATGCCTGGTTCAGATTACACGATTTTAGCCCGATTTTGGCACGATCCGTTTGACGTAGGGTGTCGTGGGGATTCGTAAACGACAACGGGCGTCGGGACGCAAGATTCGATCGTATCATCTCGTATAGTGTGTCATAGTGGGCGACAACTTACGTCGCGTCTGCGATGCTTCACGACAAAAAGACTAGCGTGTTTAATTTTTTTAATGCCTGGTTCAGATTACACGATTTTTTTGTCTGTTACGATAGTCACTGTGTCAGATTACGCGATTTTGACTCCTAAAATCTTGTCGTGACGTGGACAAGAAACATGTCAGACTACACGTTGCTTCCTGACCAGTTATCGCGTGCCGTCTTTAACGATGCGCGTGTTGTCATCGCACTCACCCCACACCACTAATTCTACCCAAGCGTATAATACACACGCACCCCACACCACACCTAAACCTACCCTAACCAACCAATGCGTATCATATGCACGTAAAAACTCAATTTAGCGTATAAATTACACGACAATACACATGCGTGCTATAAAGACGCATTTAGTGTGATCGGGTTGTAGCGACTTCCGGAAACGAACGTAAACAAACAATGGATGAAGCGGTGAGTGTTGTATTGGCTGTCCTGTGTTCAGAAAAACGTAAAAAAAGAAAGAAAACCCGACTATGGACACGTTCCTGGATTGCTCGAACAGGACAGTATGGGCTGTCAATCCTCCAAAGAGAACTTGAGGTAAAATATTGTTTTCTTATATATTTTTACTTTTAGCCAGTAGTACAAGTAAAATAATGTTGCTAGCTTGCCACAACGATAACATATTACAAAAACAGATTGTTAAAACCTCATACATGTGACGGGACCCGTCGTGGACGACCGTTAAAAAAATTAAACATGCTAGTCTTTTTGTCGTGATGTCGTGAAGCATCGCAGACGCGACGTAGGTTGTCGCCCACTATGACACACTATAAGAGATGATACGATCGGATCTTGCGTCCCGACGCCCGTTGTCGTTTACGAATCCCCACGACACCCTACGTCAAACGGATCGTGCCAAAATCGGGCTAAAATCGTGTAATCTGAACCAGGCATAACGGTCGTCCACGACGGGTCCCGTCACATGTATGAGGTTTTAACAGTCTGTTTTTGTAATATGTTATTGTTGTGGCAAGCTAGCAACATTATTTTACTTGTACTAGGCCTACTGGCTAAAAGTAAAAATATAAAAGAAAACAATATTTTACCTCAAGTTCTCTTTGGAGGATTGACAGCCCATACTGTCCTGTTCGAGCAATCCAGGAACGTGTCCATAGTCGGGTTATCTTTCTTTTTTAAAGTTTTTCTGAACACAGGACAGCCAATACAACACTCACCGCTTCATCCATTGTTTGTTTACGTTCGTTTCCGGAATCACTCTACTAGTTTCGCCTTCTCGATGACATCACGTTAAAGACGGCACGCGATAACTGGTCAGGAAGCAACGTGTAGTCTGACATGTTTCTTGTCCACGACACGACAAGATTTTAGGAGTCAAAATCGGGTCATCTGACACAGTGACTATCGTAACAGACAAAAAAATCGTGTAATCTGAACCAGGCATAAGATGTTTACATGACACGAGCAGAACTCCTCACTGCCGTTTACATGCAGTTTTCATTATTCTGCTTATTCGCTAAGTATGGTTATAACACACTCAGATAGGCATACAGTATTTCTTGATCTACTCGCATCAAATTTAATATGATTCGGCCCCATGATGAACATGATCGCAACGCTGCCGTCACAGTCTTTGCGCCGTCTGGATGAAGATACGGAGCTGAGACTGTGTAGAGAGTTGTGTTGATAGAGTTTAGCGATTTGGAGATGAGAAAACTTCAGCATAATGTCACGGAGTTCATCCATGAAGTTGTGTGAACAACACACAGCATCCGTGTACGTCCTAGCTAGGGATGCACCGAATCCAGGATTCGGCCGAATAATTGGGCTTTTTAACGGGGTTCGGTTTCTGCCGAATCTTAGAATTTTTTTCTACCGAACCGAACCCGGGCTTGCGCTACGCTGGTCGATGTCACGCCACCGTTGATTACGGGAAGGTGTTTACCTAGTGTAACGCGTTGTGTCAGGAAGAAAAATAGGGATAGCTCACAGCTAACATTAAAGTTATAGCAGAGGCCAGACAGATTCACGGTTCACAGATTGCCATCTCACAACTCGCACTTTATTCCCCAATTGAACTCGTGTAACTGTCTTCACACGTTCTACCGTCCACAGCATTACTTAATAAACAAAATGAGATAAAAATGAGCATCAAACAGAAATAACCCACAACACGCACGATACAATACAGACTGCAGACAGTTCAACAGGGAGCGCGCAGCTCTTAAAGGGGCCACGCCTTTTTACCACTCGTTGGTGCACCGTTCGAATGCTGTGATAAAGTGAAAATGTAACTCGTGAGCAGAAAAAGTGTTGTTTGACTGTACTTCCAGTCAAAAGAATACAATTTGGACTTGTCGTGGTGGCAAGGACCCTAAACAATACATAACAATGCTGCTGTTAAAATGAATAATGTTGCTTATTCTTTTTTTTCTTTCTTTTTTAGTTAAAATAAAATAAAATGAAAAAGCCACTTCTGTGGACGTTATTTACTTAATTAATGTGTTTACTGTGTTAATGGTCTGAGAATGAGAGTAGGATTCAGTATTCGGTTTCGGATTCGGCAGAATCTTTACCAATGGATTCGGAATTTGGCCGAACCCCAAAAATATGGATTCGGTGCATCCCTACTAGTCCTAGCACACGCACACTATGAACAGAGCGGTAATAATGAGATTGAGGTGTTTACATGCCAGTTTATTGTGATTAAAATCTTCAAATATGGCTACTACGATTATGAGCTTAATCGCATTAGTTTGATCTTAACATCGTTAAGTATTGGGTTAACATCGTAGTTTAATCGCAATATTGCAAAAATTATTAGGGGTGCATGTAAACGCACTCACTGTCAGCAAATTATCACAGGCTATCTTTGGTTCCAAGACCGTGAACAACGAGTCTCTTTCACTGTACAACGTAAGACCACCGTTTAGGAGCCACGACCACAGCAATCACCACGATTGGTCGTCTTTCGTCTGGGACAGCCCAAAATCATTCAATGTGTACCGAGCATAACTGGTATTATTATTAGGAGACACGAGGGTCCATGGCTCTACTACTATCATGTGTGCCTTGATAACCAGTCACTTTACAGCCTTGAATTTTCATTGAATTCATTTAAATTTTCATTGAAAGTCATTGAATTTCATTCACAGTTCCGTTCACTGTTTGCGAAAACCATAGAAATGAATGAGAAGTGCTGTAAACTGAGTCACAAAAATCACAAAATTGTGGCTGCGAAATTGTGAAATCTTTGACTTTTTCTTATTAATCAGCATTTATTTCACCATAAACTCTAAAAATAGATAATTAAAATGAATTTTTAAGAGCAAACTTGTTGAAGATTCAATAAATGATAAGCTGTTTTTTTCCCACAAAAGCAGTTCATTCAGCGTAGTTAAGCCTCTCCTCAATTGACATCTATTCAAAAGAATGGCCTCTGGTCTCCTTCCTTGAATACTGCAGCGTTACACTTTTTTTGCTAACCTTGGAGGCTCGAGTCAAAGTGGCTTTCCATCTCTCAGACAGCCTAGCCCATGTCATTTCCTGTTTGCAAAACCTCAAACAAAAAGATCAATTGGTCTAACACCTTTTACTGCCATCATTAGAAGTGCTGTGTAACACAAATTATAATTAGGAGCAGAATTTGTACATGACACATGGGTGAAAGTGGAAATTTGGAAAATATATCTGCAATGCAGTATCAACAGCTTTGCATAACTAAGATAATAATAAAATAAGTAGACAGATAATTATTTGATTATTTAATTTATTCCTGAATGTGTAAGCTTTAATTCATTTTCCTTGTTCATTTGAAATATTTCTCCACAGAGACAATAAATCCCATAATGTTCTTCTGCAGTAGTGCTAACTGTAAGAAATAAAGTGATGGACTATAATCCCTGGGGATTATGATCATCTGGACACTTTTAAATTCGAGGATGCAACCATCTGAGAAATCATGGTTTAATTAAACACATTTAATTAATAGCACTGAAATTGGTATTTAAATCATAGCTCTAGTTTACATTTGGCTTCAGTTTACATTCGAAACATCTTCCCTAAAAATACAACTTGCCTAAAAATGTTGACCTTGGACCTCCAAACACTTCAGGGATCTTTGCTAATCCTAACAAATAATGTCTGGCAGATATAGTGTCCCAGGCTATTCTTTAGGTCAGGACTGCAATTACTTATTTAGTTGTGAGAATGGCCGTGTCCTAACCAAACATGAAGCGACATGCGTTAAATTATATTTTAACCAGCCGTGACGGCGAGATGCAACAAGAGATTCTATTTTTAGAAACTGTCTATTTCTGCTATCTCGCTGCTGGAACAACAACATACAAAGTATGCCAATGATCTTATATCATGGAGTTGATTCCATAAACTCCATGTGTAGTTACCACCTTATGTAATTTTTATATAAATTTGTTAATTTAAATATCAGAATGTTGTTGTATCGTTAATTGTGTTTATTTCTTTGAGTGTGTGCCCTCTATAGGTGAGAGGGGAAAAGTTGTATAGAGGATAGGCCACCCCTGACAGGAAGGGGGCGCTGGTGCAAGAGCACACAGTTTTTTGGCCGTGCACATGGAGCTAGGGTGGCATGGTGCAACAAACCTGCAAGCGGCCTAAAAATTGTTTGTTTTGTTTTATGTTACAATGCATCTTCATTTTTGATTTAATAAACTTCAGTTATTTGTTTGGAACATCAACACGCCTCTCTGGATCTATTCATGGTACTTTGCACGCGTCAGAATCATAACACCAGCATCTCCCACAGTGGACAAGAAACAAGGATTAAAAATAGGAAACTTGTTTTCACCACTACATCATGTGTGGACCTAGTGTGGACAGATACATTGCTTGTCGCTGGAATCTTATCGCATCTGGTGGTGGTGGTGTAATGGTGTGGGGGATGTTTTCTTGGCACACTTTAGGCCCCTTAGTGCCAGTTGGGCATCGTTTAAATGCCACGGCCTACCTGAGCATTGTTTCTGACCATGTCCATCCCTTTATGGCCACCATGTACCCATCCTCTGATGGCTACTTCCAGCAGGATAATGCACCATGTCACAAAGCTCGAATCATTTCAAATTGGTTTCTTGAACATGACAATGAGTTCACTGTACTAAAATGGCCCCCACAGTCACCAGATCTCAACCCAATAGAGCATCTTTGGGATGTGCTGGAACGGGAGCTTCGTGCCCTGGATGTACATCCCACAAATCTCCATCAACTGCAAGATGCTATCCTATCAATATGGGCCAACATTTCTAAAGAATGCTTTCAGCACCTTGTTGATTCAATGCCACATAGAATTAAGGCAGTTCTGAAGGTGAAAGGGGGTCAAACACAGTATTAGTATGGTGTTCCTAATAATCCTTTAGGTGAGTGTATATTCACCTTATGTAGCAATGCGAAAATAAGCTATTTTCTGTGAGTTCGGTCCAGCATACTCTCACGTGATCCTGAGACCCCGGCCGGGCTGCGCTCTCAAAGTTTCCACTGCCTCTTTTAGGGACCAAGTGGTGAGCTTGCAAGCACTGCCTTGGGATGAGGCACCCAGCCTTGTCATTGCTGTGTCCAGTACGTACCCTGCATGTTTACTTCAGAAGCTCTGAGTAGCTCTTTGGCTGTTTTGGGGGACAGCAGAAGGGGAAGGCTGTCTCCAAACAGGATGGCTCATTGGATTGGGAATGCAAATGCATCGGCATACCAGGCCCAAGGCATGCCATGCCACTCCAGGAGAAGTGTTGCATCCTCCTAGGCTCTAGCCAATGCTCTCTAACAGACATATGTAGAGCACTAGCCTGGGCGACATCCAATACCTTTGTGGGATTTTATAATCTCTGTGCTGAGCCAGTTTCATCCCATGTGCTATTGGGTACAAACAGTTACAGACAACGGGCTGGATGTACCGCTTTCACACAGCACCTTTCCCCTCCCTGAAGTGATAACGTGTGCTTTTTTGTTTAAGAGAGTTCCCTGGATTGGCGAACCCTGGACGCAAATTGTCCCTCAGCATCCTGTAGCAGTCAAATTCAGTGGAGGATATTTAAAACAGACAGTGAAGAGGCTTGTCTAATGGGCAGAGGCAGATCATTCCACAGTTTAGGAGCTGCCACAGCAAAAGCACATTTAAAAAAAACTTTTGTAACTTTAATAAAGATTCATCAACGTTTCAACGTTGATTCGACGTAATCAAATGTAAAATAACAGCATATGTTTCACTGTATAAGTTAAATATATTTAATTACATTTATTCAGATTCTGTACCATTTTTGCTGGAGTATCAGAATTGTAATTGAGAATTGTTATATTTTACTGGTATCTAAACACTTAAACACTGACCCAACCAGGCCAGTAGAACTCAGGTCCCAAATTGACTCGCATGCGCAAAAGAATAATAAGAAGGCATGCTGTCATATGGAAGTAAACACTGAGGTTACTGAAGTAAGCATTTACCCGTTCATTTGTAAGCTGATGTGCCTTGTTGGTTTGATTGTTTCTATTGTTCTCCTCATTTGTAAGTTGCTTTGGATAAAAGCATCTGCTAAATGATTAAATTTAGTGTAAATGTGTATCGTGGTTGTCCATATGCAAGGTCTAGATGTCCAGGTACTGTTTGTACAACAAATCTAGAAGACTGTGTCTCTGGACTTGCTGTCCTGTTTAAGCTTCCCTCGACATCATCCTGATGGACTTTGACAAGCCTATCTGAGGAATGTCACTGCAAATCGCAAAGGGTTTGTCTTCATTCCACCTGTAGTCTCAGTAGTACACCCATGTAGTGATGTATGGTAAGAACTGGCTAAATTCGCCTGTTTTTATATGGCTTTAGGCAGTGTTCACGGACGCACAGATTTCTTTACTGTGAAGAATACTGTCAGAAGTGGGAATTTTCACATAATTATTTTTTTTTTCTTCCTGACTACAATATGTATAAGCAATGCTTTTATCACTTGTTTCTGCTTCTTTTTTTGCCTGTGTTTTGATCCAGTGATTCTGTACTCTCTCAGAAGTTGGTATAGCGAATATATGAAAATATATTATCTTGAGGCTCGATCCAACTGAATCATTGAATCAGTGCGTTGTTGTTCCTGTCCCAAATGGAACGGTAAACTTGTGTTCTTCCTCCTTCCTCCGATTCCACACTTTAATGACGCAATGCCGCTTTCACTGTTGGGAAGAAGTCTGTTGCTGAGCACTCTTCATGACAAATGGGACACCCATTGGTCTTGTGGCCATAACGGACAAGTGAACATGAAGTGTGCCATTGGGGACAGGGCCGTTGACTACTGCAACTCGATCAATCAAATTCACAAATGACGGTTCAACCGGTTCATTGAAAAGAATTGTCTGAAAAGGATGTTTTGTTCACGAATCGGAAATTGCTATCGTGTCTTCTCTGTGTACATCTTCATGAAATTTAGTGTAGTAAAAAGTCAGATATTATGGTTTGGAATATAGTGAAGTAGAAGTTTCCAAAATGATACAAATCCATACATCCATTCTCCAAATGCCGTCGATACTTCATAATTCACCCATAAACTGTCTAACCAACAATCAGTTCAGAGTGTTAAAATGTGAATAGTTTCTGTATTATAACCTACATAGTATTATATCCTAATTTTAGTAATTTAAGATTGAGTACAAATTCAAAGCCGCTGTCATTAAGGAATCACAATATGTCCCAAATGTCTCCTTCAAAACATTAATTTTAGAACTACACTGGATGTACAGTAGTTTATACTGTTCAAATAAGTCAGTGATGTCAATGTGACAAAAGAACTGTGTAAGGCCCACCCAATCGGTCCAACAACAGTTTCCGATAAGCTAGTTCAGTTTTAGTAGATTAATTCCAATTAATTCCAATTATTTTATCACAACCTCGAATATGTTGGAATGCCAATAAATTATTGGTCATTTATATAATAGTTTAGCTACACATTTGATTATTCTATTTAAATCTTTATTGAAATTACACCCGTTTATCCGGATTCCTATAACACATCGAGTCTCGCAACAGCCAGGTATACTATCTCATAATCACAAACTCATCCGTCTTGGTCATTAGACAGAGGCAATTGACTAATGGCTGCGTTTACACTTGGCATTAACATGCGATCACCGTGATCCGGATCATAAGCCAATCATATTAATGCCAAGTGTAAATGCAGCCTATAGTCTAGACGGCCGTACTCCACTTGGTCATTCTAGAATATATTATTTAGTCCCCATAGATCTAATTAAGGTAAGACTATATCTAACCAAAGGTCATATCTATTACCATAGAACCAAGCTGACTAACTTAACTTGCACATACAATTTGCATGAAAGACCAATTGGCAGAGGATCCACACTCCACAGAAAGCTAAATATCTCTAAACTCTTAAATCCTTTATTACCTTTTGGTTTACTTCTGTGGGAATGAAACCTTTGTACCAGTCGCACTGAGACATTTCAAATGATACCAAACATGTATTGTGTTATATGATAATTGTTCACATTAAACCATTTAGATGTTTTGGGTGAATTTCAGGTTATCTCAGGATGTGGATAAAAGAGATGTTGGAAGAGGAAGCAAATGGAAATAAATGTAAATTAAGACAATACTGAGGGGATTGACTCAGTGTGATTGCTTCTCGGTGGGGATGGTAATTCTGCAAGAGAAAGTTCAAATGTTAATTTCCTGAAATGTCCTTTGTTTTCTTGGAGAGTAGTTTCACAGTCCAGACGGCTCAGCATCTTCCAGGTTTTCCAGTCCTACAACTGTTAGTGTTTCATGTGGCAAAAACTAACCCCCAAATACAAATAGCTTTCACTGTAATAATTACTGCAATGTAATCATATCCTATTATACTTTTGAATTATCGAAGCAAGAACATACATTATTAGCGCATTTACGACCGCTATTAGGTCTGTAAGTCCTGCATCGATTCAGTCTTCCACATATTTGTTAGCTAATAGAAACAAATTAATTTAAAGCATATAAGCACTAAACAGCAAGGCAAACTGCACATTATCTCAGTGTTGTACAGCACATTTTGTGAACCAGTGGCTGTTCTTTAAAGTCCTTCAAACCTAATGTCCTAGCGTAACCTGAGTTTGTAGAATCAGTAGAACAGAAAAACACATAGATAAGTAGATAAACTTTTCCCCCATATCATGATATTCTTATGCAGAACTCATATTGAATCAGTATAACCAGCTTGAGTATATAAAAATAGAAGCTTCTTAGTTTGCCTGAGGGCTTTAAACATGCTGAAAGTGATGTAAATGTTACAACGAATTGATATGTGCACAATGCCCTTTCTTCAAGGAATGGAAAATGCATTAGATATTTTCATGCTGTATCCACAAAAGCAACCCTCGAGACCTTAAACAAGAAAATAATAAAAGTGAATACTATTTTAGGGAATACGCAAACAAATGCTATATGCCCATGATTGACCACGTATTTTTCTGATTTTGCCCACCTAGAAATAAGAAACAGTGTGCTGGTGTCAGAGTTATGTTTAGTTTATTTGTTTACCTAACACTTGTTTCAAATAAAAACGGAAAAGTTCATGGCTGTTCATTTACATGACAACTGTTGCATCAGCGTCCAATGAGCTGTGGCTCAACATTCAAACAAATACCTGTTTGTTGCTGTTAGCAGTCTGCAGGGGGCTTTCAGAAACCCTCCCCCTTCCCCAGCTCCACCTGTATAGATCTGCTATGGGCAGTCCCTCCAGTTTTTCGCGATTGCGCGATCGCTGAGTATTTACGTAAAACAGTCAATCAGTAATAACTGATTGGGATGTGTGTCATTACTGTAGTAGGTATTAAAGTGACAGTAACCTAATTTACCTGCTGTTGTCAGTGTTGTTAATGTTAATCAAGCAACAACAATTAATGTTAATATTTACATAGGTCAGGTCGAAAAATTGCCCATAGGTTGTTTTAAAAGTTAATTGGATGAGAATTTGATTAGACCAAAATAAACAACCTTTATGCATTTTGTTTGTGATTTGTGTCATATATGACTATTTTGCATCTGACATAATACTATTATGGTAAATGTGATGTCCTAATTATAAAATATAAAAATCGCACATTTTTCCACAAATTTCTGGAAATTACCATCATTTTGCTCGCAAAAATCACACAAAAAAATCGTGAAATCCTGGAGGGACTGTATGGGGGTTAAATCATGTATGTTACATGTGCAGCAGTAGCAGCATGTTTTACATGCTCACAGCAAAGTCTGTGAATGTATTGGCTGTAGCAAGTCTCAGTACTTGCTCTGCAGCAGCAGCAGCAGCGTAGCAGATCTAATCCGCCAAGACCAAATACTGTACGTTAACATTGCCATATCCATTACCATGCCAATCTCTTTTACCATACCAATCTCCCGAAGGTTGTCATGACAGAACTTAGTTTTTGAAAACAATACAGTTATTATCTCCATGTAAACTACAATAATGTAAAGTTGTGAAGACAGTGACGTCATGTGCATGTGTATTACGTGTTCAGTCTATAGGCTTGTAGTATTTCTTTACAAAGTGAAATCGCCATCTACTGGCCTGGCATTGTAATACAGTCATTTTCACAGACTTGTGTGAACTGGGATTGTTTTAACAATGTCATCTGTATAAAGAAAAAACATTTCCGTTTTTTGTTCATCTTTGTCGTGTAAACGTACCTGTTACGCAGGAGTTTCCTGCATCACCCTCTCCGCACCCACGGAGAGATCCGTCTCCAGAGTATTGGCTGTTGCCATGTAAACTACAGTTCCCATAATGCAGCTCTCCTGGACTGATCACACACACCTGATTCATTCCCACACGTATATAATCACGCTCTCACAATCACTCAGTGCGAAGTCTTGTTTTGCCCTGGCTAACATTCTGAGCATTTGTCTACGTGTTCTGTTTTACTGGTTTAGATCTTGGACTGTCTACGGCAGTGTTGGGAAAGTTCACTTTCTACATGAACTAGTTCAAAGGTCAGTTCACACATTTTAAAATGAACTAGTTCAGTTCATAGTTCACAATTCAAAAAATGAACTAGTTCATAGTTCTTTTTTTTTCCATAAATTTGTTGCGAGCTATTTTTTTTTATTATTGCCACAGCCCACAACAACAGACAGCAATTATTTTATCGGCGGGCAGAGTTTGCTCAGAAATGTAAGATTTTTCCCATCCTCACCGACCTTGTCATAAAACTCGTTTAAATGATCATACTGTAACGAGTGGATATAAGGTGTGGCCCCTTTAAGAGCTGCGCACGCGTCCTGTTAAACTGTCTACACTCTATATCTGTATGGTATTGTACCGTGCGCCTCGATGTATGCGGGTAATGGTGCTCATTTTATTTGATCTGTTTATGTTTTGTTTGGTAATGCTGTGGACGGAGCGTACGACAAACAGTTTCCCCAAGTTTGATTTGGGAAATAAAGCGCGAGCTGTTGTGATATGGCAATCGCCTCCGTGAGTTTGTCTGGCCTAGTGGCTTCGGCTGTGAGCTATCCCGGCGTTACAATACGACGCATCCAGTCCTCGCTGCTTTGTCGACTACATGCTGCTTTTTGTTTTGATGACGCATGCGGCGGTGCAACACTGGTGGCTGGTGTTGCCAGATTGGGTGTTTTTTTCGCTACATATTAAGGCCTGTTTATGGTGTGTTTTAGCCGGGTTTTGCCTGGAAGGCTTTATAGAAATATGGCACCCAATTGAACGAAGTTAAACTGAGAGAGCGTTCGTTCACAGACACCAGAATGAACGAGTTCACAGTAACGTTCATCAGGCATTAATACAGTACGTTCAGTTCACGTTCGCCTAAAATATGAACGAGTTCATGAACTATCGTTCAATGAACGCGTTCAGGCACAACACTGGTCTACGGATATCTTCGACCACTCTCTGGCTACCTCGACCTTGGACTGTTTCCTGGCTTTCTGATCATTCTCTGGCTCCCACGACCCTGGACTGTTGCCTGTACTTTGTATTCTCTCTGCCTGCCCCTACTATCTGCGCCTGTTTGCCTGAGTATTCTTTGCCTTGTCCATACCATACCTGTCTGTCAATCTATACCCTGCCTGTCTGACTCTGTTCCCAAATAAAGCTGCAAATGGATCTCTATGACTCTGACGATTCCTTACAGTACCCATAGTTTTTCTTCTTTGACCTGCCTGTTTGTTTTCCCTGTCTGTTTCCATGTTTTTTTCATTGATTAAGTTAACACCTGTTGCTCGTTTCTTTGATTGGTTTTGTTATGTATATATTGAGCTTATTTTCAGCAAGTTTTTGTTCATCTTCAACGCGTTATGTTTGTTTTGTTTTTTAATGTAGAGTATTCTGAGTATTTTGTTAGTATTGAGTTTGAAAATAAACAAAGACACTTCTGCAATTACACTGAACAAAATTATAAACGCAACACTTATGTTTTTGCCCCCATTTTTCATGAGCTGATCTCAAAGATCTAAGACTTTTTCTATGTTCACAAAAGGCCTATTTCTCTCAAGTATTGTTCACAAATCTGTCTAAATCTGTGTTAGTGAGCACTTCTCCTTTGCCGAGATAATCCATCCACCTCATAGGTGTGGCATATCAAGATGCTGACTAGACAGAATGATTATTCCACATGTGTACCTTAGGCTGGCCACAATAAAAGGTCACTCTAAAGGTGCGTTCACACCAGACACGAATAGAGTGTCTGGCGCAAGTGATTTCAATGTTAAGTCAATGCAAAGACGCGTTATGCGCGTGAAAAATTCCTGCGGCGCGAATGAGGCGTAGAGCGCGGCACGGTAGATGCGAATACGCCTCATTGGCCGTATGGCGCGGTACGCGTGTTACGTGCAAATGATTTTATTAGTGCTTTTTGTGCATTCACGCTTTTGACACGAATTCGCGTCTGCCGCCCGAGTTTAAATAAAATCTGAACTTTGCCGTCAATTCGTGCCGCGTTAACCAATCAGGAGCCTAGCTGCTGTCACGTGGTGTACAGTAGTATCTGGATGCTTCAATAAATTATTTTGTAATATGACTAAATGCCTGGTGTGGTTCTAATGCACAAAGCAAATATTTTATCACATAAAACTTGATTTCAATATATGAGACATATTAATTTTGTATTGAATGCTATTTATTCCATATGTAGATTATGAAATATTATTCTAATGTAAAGACAACCAACATACTATAGTGCATAAGTTTGTGTCTGGAGAGTGTTGAGTGAGAGAGAAAAAAAATCACAGGACAGGTTAATTACTTTTGGAGGCTGGCTCAATTTATCATCAAAACAAAAATAAATGACAGATTAGGTGGATGAGGTGGCCGAGGGTGATCCTGGCTCCGATGCGGGACAACAGGTCATCAAACTGGGCGCGGGACAACAGGTCATCAAACTGGGCGTGGGACAGGCAGAAGTACCGCTGAAAGTGGCCGTCATCCATCCATGAAACTCGCCAAACTGGGTTCGTCTCCGAAGGGTCTCGTGGAACCAAATACGGCGACGATGATCCCTATGCCGCTGTTCTGCTCTCCAGAGCAAATACAGAGCGGTAACTCTCTCAATGAATGATCGATCAACATTAGCCATCTTGTAAAAAGATGGCCGCCAACAGATTTCGGATCTGACGCGTGTAAATTTCGCTTCAAACTTTTGTTCTTTTTTTAATGGATTCAAAGCGTTCAAGCGTATAACTAGACGCGGTAGGCACGAATTTGACGCGCTATTCACGTCTGGTGTGAACGCACAGTAAAATGTGCAGTTTTATCACACAGCACAATGCCACAGATGTCCCAAGTTTTGAGGGAGCGTGCAATTGGCATGCTGACTGCAGGAATGTCCACCAGAGCTGTTGCCTGTGAATTGAATGTTCATTTCTCTACCATAAGCCGTCTCCAAAGGCGTTTCAGAGAATTTGGCAGTACATCCAACCGGCCTCCCAACCGCAGACCACATGTAACCACACCAGCCCAGGACCTCCACATCCAGCATCTTCACCTACAAGATCGTCTGAGACCAGCACCCGGAAAGCTGCGGCAACAATCGGTTCGCATAGCCAAATAATTTCTGCACAAACTGTCAGAAACCGTCTCAGGGAAGCTCATCTGCATGCTCGTCATCCTCATCGGGGTCTCGACCTGACTGCAGTTCGTCGTCGTAACGGACTTGAAAAATGCTCACATTTGATGGCGTCTGGCACTTTGGAAAGGTGTTCTCTTCACGGATGAATCCCGGTTTTCACTGTACAGGGTGGATGGCAGACAGCATGTATGCCATTGTGTGGGTGAGCGGTTTGCTGATGTCAACGTTGTGGATCGAGTGGCCCATGGTGGCGGTGGGGTTATGGTATGGGCAGGCGTATGTTATGGACAACGAACATTAGGTACATTTTATTGATGGCATTTTGAACGCACAGAGATACCGTGACGAGATCCTGAGGCCCATTGTTGTGCCATTAGTCCACGACCATTACCTCATGTTGCAGCATGATAATGCACGGCCCCATGTTGCAAGGATCTGTACACAATTCCCAGAAAACATCCCAGTTCTTTCATGGCCAGCATACTCACCGGACATGTCACCCATTGAGCATGTTTGGGATGCTCTGGATCGGCGTATACGACAGCGTGTTCCAGGTCCTGCCAATATCCAGCAACTTCACATAGCCATTGAAGAGGAGTGGACCAACTTTCCACAGGCCACAATCAACAACCTGATCAACTCTATGCAAAGGAGATGTGTTGCACTGCGTGAGGCAAATGGTGGTCACACCAGATACTGACTGGTCTTCGGACCCCCCACACACACTTTTATTGTTGCCAGCCTAAGGCACACCTGTGCAATAATAATGCTGTCTAATCAGCATCTTGATATGCCACACCTGTGAGGAAGATGGATTATCTCGGCAAAGGAGAAGTGCTCACTAACACAGATTTAGACAGATTTGTGAACAATATTTGAGAGAAATAGCCATTTTGTGTGCATAAAAAAAAGTCTTAGATCTTTGAGTTCAACTCATAAAAAATGGGGGCAAAAACAAAAGTGTTGCGTTTATAATTTTGTTTAGTGTAGCTTCTTGTTCTTCTCCATGTCAACCAACTGTGACAGTTGGCTTATTAAGGCTATTAGAAAGAACAGGTGAGCTGGCATTTGACAAGGTGCTTTTCAAATGAATTTAAATTTTTAGGTGTAATATTCCTTTTATCCCAATAACTTAGAGGAGGAGTGTCCAATCCTGTTCCTGGAGTGCCGATGTCCTGCAGAGTTCAGCTCCAACCTTAATTAAACACACCTGAACCTACTAGAAGCTTCCGAGCATGTGTGTTGAGGCAGGACAGCGTCTGCAGGACAGCGTCCCTCCAGGAGCGAGTTTAGACACCCCTGACTTAGAGCAATATTACATTGAAAGGCTTCAGCCTTTTACTATTAAGTGGTTTTCTTTCACTATAATTGTATAATGTCACAGTGAATATACTGTAGATGGTCATTGTGATTTTGCCAGGTAAGACATGTTCCTGGGTCAACTTATTGTTGAACTTGTTGATCCTGGAATAACATTCCTGTCCAAAAATTTTGTCCTAACCACATCCCTACCCCTAAACCTAACCCAACCCATAAATTATCAAAAAAATGATGGATGGGTGAGGGAAATGATAGGTGAATAACACTGATGTAGAAGCACCTAACCCTAAGCATAAACTTGAGATAAACTGTAAAGGTGTACCTCGGATCTGGTCAGTTGATTTTAATGTTGTTCCAGGATCAACAAAGATATTTATCCATGAATATGTTGTACTTGGTGAAATCATGTTCACCTGGGGCGTCACTAGGCCCTTTTTAGGGGGGCTTCAACTAGAACTACTAGTTTTAGTTAGAAAAACTAAATAGAAAATAACAGTATGTTTACTAATATGTATGCTCCTGACTCACCTTTTGGTTGCAGTTCAGGTTGATGGATTCATTTTGACATGTTATTTTTTTTTTCTTTATTCATAATTCATTGGATTGTGAAAATCTCTAGGTGTCATGACACGAAATCCGACACAGATTCATTTATGCATTAAGCCAATGCCTATTAATTATGCATTTCCATCTGTTATGACCTACGTGATTCGTCAGTGAACAATAACATCGTTATAGTCTTATCATATGGACATAAGAATTGCTGTCTGAGAGACATTTACAGACACCAAGCCCTTTGTATATAAAACATACAACTGTAAATGACTGGGGATAGATTGTTTTAAAAGTGCAGACTAATTTATCATTCATTTATTTTGTGTCGCAAATATTGTGCTTTTTTAAAAATGTGTCCAATAATTTGCTTCAGATCTGTTCCTATCAGAAGGGAAAAGCAATGATAAATGCAAATAATAAAAAAAGCAACTATGCTATTAAATGGACATTTTATTTGTGATTTCTAATTATAAAATGGTGATTACAGAGATTGATGATTATATACAAAGCCATCATTTTAAAAATCTAATAGGTGGAAACAACAAAGGATTGGACTTCAAGTTTCAGGCTTTTGGGATTTGCTAATGCTTATGATATTTGATCTTGAAAATGAAATATCATGCTAAATAAAATGAGCATGATATTTGGGATAAAAATTTTGGATTATGTCCTATGAATCGTAATTACCTAAGTAATTAAAATAAGCTGTAAACTTATCCACTGATGAAAATCCCATAAATGGACGGTAACCTTAAACAATGCTTAATTTCTAAATCCTTTGTCACATGCTGTTTGAAAGGATTTGCTTTGTAAACATTACACAATCCTTCAAACCAAAGGAGCTGTTTACATATTGAATTATGCTAATTAACAGCAAATAGCTTTCAGAATATAGCGTGCATAACATTTATGGCTCTTATTAATTCCTTAACCTCCATTAGTATACAACCTTTTGTTGATCAGTGACCTTTTACTTTGCTTCATTATCAATATCATTGCACAACTCATTGGGCTGAAAGGAAAGCGAAATTATAGCTTCTTGTTTTTATAAAAAAAATAAAAAAAAGTGCATTCAATTAATAAAGTTGGACACTACATGGTGTGTGGACAACCTCTTTTAATAAACCAGCAGAGATTAAACGTAATCGTATGGCATTCTCTTCTAGAGAATTACCATTTTGGATAGTCACATACTTTTCAGTATATACCAATTGTTAGTTTGTAGAATCAGGTGTTCCCATCATCAATGCCTCATTAGGGCTTTATTGTTTATAATATAGTCGTATTATTCATTAGATAACTTTGCTTACCTCTTGCATGTGAAGCCACAGAACCTAACTTGCATGTTAGCCACAAGTAAGCAAAAACTATGAACATGTATGTCACTAGCTAACAATTTCAATCTCTGATAATAAAAGATAATAATTAAGGTATTATTCCATTTTAGAAAGGGACGTTAACCTACTCATATAATCTAATCACATAATTTGTGCTCCTGTCTTTAGACATGACGTGAAAATTTATATGAAAATAATGTCTCTTCAACTGGAAATCCTTAAACATATGGTTTTGTATATTTAAATATTTGTTTAATTTATATCTATTTATTAATTGTGTCCCATCACAGGACACACTTCTCAAATCACAGGAACTCCTTATTTACAGGCATTACTTCATTTGAACCTTTAAAAATTAGTTACGTTACAAATCTTGTGAAGTGGCGCACAGCTGCGTTCCCTGATGGCGTTATAAGCAACCCAAACTCACAGCATGCAGAGATGCAGTTTGAGAAACCCGAGGCGCACTCCACGTATATATAAATGATAAGTGCAACTATGAAACACAAACCACGTCAGACTTTTTGCGTTCCCTAATGCATGTTATTGAAAACCTAAACGTTTACTGTGAACACAGCTGAGGTACTTTTAACATGTATGCATGCATGTCAATAATTAAAGCGTCGTGGGAAAAAAGACAGTGCATATATTTATTAAACTGAATCGCAGCCTTTGTGATTTCACAATAGCACTATGCTATATTATGTTTTTAAATGGTTTTAAATATATCGTGTAGCCTAATAATGCGGTTTAATAATGTGGCTCATGGATTCTTGTCCGTGGATTTCTGGTATTTTGCCAGTTACTCAACTTTTTTTTTAATCGAGTAGTCGACTTTAATCGAGGAATCGACTTTAACCGAGTAGTCGACTTTAATCGAGGAGTCGACTTTAATCGAGGAATCGTGACAGCCCTAATTACAATGGTAAAAAAAAAAAATCTTAGTGAATATCTTTAGAAATCATGGTTCAACTAAAATGACAATGAATGGGATAAGACTTGATAAAAAAAAACGTCTCGGTTACTAATGTAACCCTCGTTCCCTGAGGGAGGGAACGGGAGACGCAACGTCGACGTGACGACGAAATTGGGATCACTTCAGGGAGCCCTATCAACTTCGAGTATCTATAGAACAAGCCAATGAACGTTGGCGTGCGTGAAGCGTCACGCGCCCCCGCCCCGCAGCGCGGGTATAAACAGGAAGCGGGCGCACGCACACATTGTTTTTCGCTGAGGAGCCGAGCTTTAAGACGGCCGTACAGCGATGGTCAGCAACCGTGGCGAAGGGACGTTGCGTCTCCCGTTCCCTCCCTCAGGGAACGAGGGTTACATTAGTAACCGAGACGTTCCCTTTCGGTCGCTCACGTTCGACGCAACGTCGACGTGACGACGAAATTGGGATCCCATGGAAAACGCCACGGTAGCTGCCACATCCAGCGCCCTACGGAAGACTCTCAGACCCCCAACTGGCTAGGGCGGAAGACCTGCGTAGAGGGAGTTCGGACTGCTGTTCCGTTACAACCCACACAGTGGAACTCTTGGATGACACTGGGAAAGCGAACCCCTCCAGGGGAGAGGGACGCTGCGGAGCCACATCCTGCCCGAAGGGAGGTAACATGTGGAGAATACACATATGGACTGTCCGAAGGGGCAGTGCAACATATGGAATGTCACTGGGGTGGCTCCAGCCTGAGAAGGGGGAGGCAGCACCAGACAGTGACGGCAGAGCGGACTCTGCCAAGGGAAGACACGGGCTCACCGCAGGGAGCTGATCGTGGAAGAATACGCATATGGGATCGCCGCAGGGATCACCACATATGGAACCCAGTCTAGCACAAGTTACACAAGCATACGAGCGCTAGACCTGGCGTCGGACGCTCCGCAACGTCCGACTGCCGAAGGGGTGCGGAGGAACTCAACAGGGTTCGCCTAGAGGGGAACTCGACTGGAGCAAAGAAGCGCACGTATCCGCTCCATGTGGAGGGGAGTGGCGCAGCAAGCCGACACAAGAGCGGGAACTTCGGTGTTACCGGCTGGTTGAAGCGAGCACACAGGAAGAAACCGGCTCAACACGTAGGCTATAAAACCTAGCGAACGTGTTAGGTGTCGCCCAGCCCGCAGCTCTACAGATGTCTGTCAGCGAGGCGCCGTGTGCCAGCGCCCAGGAAGAAGCGACACCCCGAGTGGAGTGGGCTCTCAAATTGGGCGGGCAAGGCACGCCTTGAACTTCATAGGCCAAGGCGATGGCATCCACTATCCAGTGGGCCATCCTCTGCTTGGAGACAGCCTTCCCTTTCTGCTGGCCTCCGTAACAGACGAAGAGCTGATCTGAGGTCCTGAGGCTTTGCGTTCTGTCCACGTACAGACGCAGAGCGCGAACGGGACAGAGAAAAGCCAGGGCTGGGTCTGCCTCCTCCGAAGGCAGCGCTTGCAGGTTCACCACCTGGTCCCGGAAGGGAGTGGTGGGAACCTTGGGCACATATCCAGGCCGGGGTCTCAGGATCACGTGAGAGTTAGCCGGGCCGACTTCCAGGCACGATTCGTCGACCGAAAATGCATGCAGGTCCCCTACCCTCTTGATAGAGGCCAATGCAACCAGGAGTACTGTCTTAGGACAGAATTTTTAACTCTGCTGACTGAAAAGGCTCCAAGGGTGGTCTCTGAAGTGCCGAAAGGACCAGAGACAAATCCCAAGAGGGTATAGAGAGTGGGCGAGGAGGATTCAGTCTCCTCGCCCCCCTCAGGAACCTGACGATCAGGTCGTGCTTCCCCATTGACTTACCTTCAACTGCATCGTGATGTGCGGCGATAGCGGCAACATACTTTAAGGGTGGAGGGAGACAGCCTTCGCTCCAACCCATCTTGCAGGAAGGAAAGCACGGCTCTGATCGAGCAAGATCGGGGGTTCTCCTCGTGAGAGGAAGACCAGTCAACGAACAGGTTCCACTTCAACGCATAGAGGCGCCTCATAGAGGGGGCTCTAGCGGAAGTGATGGTGTCAACTACCGCTTGGGGTAGGTCACCTAGAACCTCCGCATCCCGTCCAGGGACCAGACATGGAGTTTCCAGAGGTCCGGACACGGGTGCCACAGGGTGCCCCGTCTCTGAGAGAGCAGGTCCTCTCTCAGAGGAATGGGCCAGGGAGGAGCTGTCGCGAGGAGCACCAGTTCCGGGAACCAGGTCCGGTTGGGCCAGTACGGCGCAACTAACAAGACCTGCTCCTCGTCCTCCCTGACTTTGCACAAGTCTGTGCAAGAAGGCTCACTGGGGGAAACGCACACTTGCGTAGGCCCGGGGGCCAGCTGAGTGCCAGAGCATCCGTGCCGAGGACCCCCTCGGTCAGGGAGTAGAACAACTGGCAGTGAGACGTGTCCGGGGCGGCAAACAGATCTACCTGTGCGGTCCCGAAGCGCCTGAAGATCAGCTGGACCACCTGGGAATGGAGTCGCCATTCTCCTGGTAGCACCTGCTGCCGTGAGCTCAACGGCTGCACAGTAGAGCAGGCCCAGAATAACATGGCACGAAGCGACCTCAGATGCTTCTGACTCCAAAGGAGGAGATGGCGGGCGAGTTGTAACATGCGGCGGAAGCGTAGACCAGTTTGACGGTTGATGTACGCAACGGTCGCAGTGCTGTCCGTACGGACCAGAACATGCTTGCCTAGTAGCAGCGTTTTGAAGCGGCCCAGCGCAAGATGAACTGCTAACAACTCGAGGCAGTTGATGTGCCAATGCAGTTGAGGCCCCGTCCACAGACCTGAAGCTGCATGCCCGTTGTACGTGGCCCCCCAGCCGGTGGCAGAGGCATCCGTGGAGACCACAGAATGCCTGGACACTTGTTCCAGGGGAACACCTGCCCTCAGGAACAAAGGGTCTGACCACAGGCTGAGAGTTTGGCGACAGTGCGGGATTACTTGGACCCGGCACAAGCCGCTCTGCCACGGCCATCTCGGGACTCGATCGTGAAGCTAGTGTTGGAGCGGTCTCATATGAAGCAATCTGAGCGGCGTAACCGCGGCTACAGATGCCATATGCCCCAGGAGCCTCTGAAAAAGTTCAGTGGTGCCGCTGTTCTGCGTGAGAGAGTGCTCACGCAGTTCAACACTGACTGGACGCGGGCCTTCGTGAGGCGCGCTGTCATGTTGATCGAGTCCAGCTCCATACCGAGAAAAGAGATCCTCTGCCCGGGGGTGAGTTTGCTCTTTTCCCAGTTGACCCGAAGCCCTAGGAGGCTGAGGTGACTGAGCACCATGTCCCTGTGTTCGCACAACTGCTCTCTCGACTGGGCGAGAATAAGCCAGTCGTTGAGGTAGTTGAGAATGCGAACGCCAAGCTCGCACATTGGGAGCAATGGCCGCGACTTCCGTGAAGACACGGGGCGACAGGGCTAGCCCGAAGGGTAAGACTTGTACTGATATGCCTGACCCTCGAACGCAAAGCGAAGAAACGGTCTGTGTCGAGGGAGAATCGAGACATGAAAGTACGCGTCCTTCAGGTCGATCGCTGCAAACCAATCTTGGGGACGGATGCATTTGAAAATGCGTTTCTGCGTAAGCATCTTGAACGGCAGCCTGTGAAGGGACCGATTCAGGACACGCAGGTCCAAGACAGGTTGTAACCCACCTCTTTTATCGGGTACAAGAAGTACGGGCTGAGAAGCCGGTCTTCATATCGGCTGGAGGGGCCGGCTCGATTGCGTCCTTCGCCAATAGGACTGCAATCGCTACCCGGTGAAGGCCGGGGGACGCCGAGCGAACTGAATCGCATAGCCGAGTCTGACAATACGGATGAGCCAGCGAGACGGGCTGGGAAGCACTTACCAGGCTCCCAGACACCGTGCAAGCGGGAGCAACGGCACGACAGACGTACCCGAGGTGGGGCAGCGCGGCGGAATGCAGGGACCCGACTCGGACGGCATAACGGCCTGAAGTGGGGTCTGAGTGTACAACACTAACCTGACTCCACCGATCGGCAGGGGATGAGTGAGACGGCATAGGCGCGGCCTCGAGCACATCAAGCTACCGCTGGCGAAGCAAGAGGGGGCAGAGGGTGGCAAGGCATAGCGTCGCACACCGCCAACCTCGCTCTCTTGGGACCCAGAGAAGAGAAGCTGCTTTGCTGAGAATTTGGGACCGCTGGTGAGACGCCAGTGGAGGAACAGAATGATTTAACGAAAGTTATCCACCCGGCCCTCCTCCGGGGGAGAGCAGCTGATTCTGGGTCGCCCGTCTCAGGGCTGAGACGGGTGGTGCCGTCGACCTGCGAAAGCTCAACGTCACAGTAGAGCTGGCTGTGGCGGAGTTTTTTTTTTTTTTTTGCAGGGGACTGACACCCTTGGCGACAAACAGACTGAGGGCCCACCAGTGACTCAGGGAGCACATTGTGGTAAGCTTTTAGTTACCTCAGCCTGCTTTTGAACTGGGGAGAACCGCTGGGCACCGTCTCCAACAGTGTCGCCGAAGGCCACCTCACTAGATGGGGGCATCGCGAAAACGAACTTTGGCGATGCCTCACACCAATGCAAGGTTAGCCAGGGGGCGCTTCTGGACCACTAGGGTGGACATCATCTGGCCGAGGGCCAGCGCTGTGACTTTAACACGGTCAGTCACCAGGCGCAGCTCAACCCCGACTCAGAACTACCCTCATGCATTATGACTGTTTGGTCACATGCAGGGAAGAGGCGGTCTGCAGTAGCACCACCATCCCACTACTGAGGGTAGTGAGAGAGGAAAAAACTTTCTGCAGCTTTTGGCACTAATGATACGCCATATTGGCACCAAAATGCTTTCATACTGCAAAAGGGTTTTTCACACACATCCGGGAAGGCATGGGGCGGGGCAAGGCGATTATGCGTTGCACTGCGCCCTCAGCGTAACCGGGAAAGCATGGCTGTCAAGTCTGAATCTGATTCAGCATGAGCATGCGCACCATTATAATGGGAGCTCAGCATCATCATTTCCAGAGCCTAACAGCACTCTCTCTGATGCAGCGATCGACGTCTAATCCTCCCCTGTAGCCCTGAATGAAACGCTAAGAAATGAGAAAGACCAGCATCCCATCCAAAGCTGCCAGGCATGTGAGACAATGAATGTGGCCATCAACTTGACGGCACACAGCACGATCAGCGTGCTGACGTGATTATGTTCTCACAAGAGAATATAACCACCCACAAACAGAGTCTCACATGTCTGCGATGCGATAGAGGAGTGAGGGGCCCACACGGATTGGTTACCGGGCGGGGAAGCCCTCACTATAACCCTCTGGTCACCCTGGCTATACGCAGAAGTAGCCTTTTTCTGGTGCACCAGAAAAAGAACTAGATCGGGGCATAGACGAGGGGACTCCACCTCGTTTGAGGCACTCGAGTCTCGACCGCGCATCTAGAGCTCCGAACGACGCGCGCTGGGTTGCCGTGACAACCCGCGCTGTCAGCTGGCAGCTCGACGGCACACGGCACGCTGAACACTTAAACCTTAATGAGAAAGGCAAGACGAACAACGTGCCGACGTGGTCATGCTCTCAAAAGAGAGCATAAGCCACCCACGAGCACAGTTTCAACACACTTAAGCCCAGGCATGTGAAACAGAGATCGTGGCCGTCACATGAGGATAGGAAACGACCTCATCCAGAAACACACGGTTGAATGACGTCTTGAAAAAGACGCAGTGTCAAACCGTGTATGCTCTTTTAGGAAAAACTGCTCTCTCTGGTGCTGAAGCACCCAGGGATGACCGCGGCTACACAACAGGACGATAGTGCAAGCCTGATGTGAGCACTCACATTCTCATTGAAGGCGCAACATTCTGAGCTGTGAAAACAGCTGTTTTGCCGGCTCACTGTGAGATCGCGGCCAGCGCTGTCTGTGCTGTCACGCCAACACCAGCTTGAAGAGGCGTTCTCCTGAAGAGCAGACTTGTTTTCTTCTTTAGAAGTTCAATACTGTCAGAAGATTGTAGAGCAGGAACAGTAGAAACGCTCGGCTCCGAAGTGAAAGACAATGTGTGCGTGCGCCCGCTTCCTGTTTATACCCGCGCTGCGGGGCGGGGGCGCGTGACGCTTCACGCACGCCAACGTTCATTGGCTTGTTCTATAGATACTCGAAGTTGATAGGGCTCCCTGAAGTGATCCCAATTTCGTCGTCACGTCGACGTTGCGTCGAACATGAGCGACCGAAAGGGAACTACAATTCATTGCTAATATTAGAAACAAAACAATCTAACAAATTATTTTGCTGGCTTTTTGGTCTTCGAAACACTAACTGAAACCCTGAAAACAGCAGGATGGAGACCGACAGGTCTCAGTTTTTACACTTCCATGTGTTCGCAGCAATATATATGCATGTCTACATATGTAGCTGTTCTATCACCCCAAAATAAAAATGTCTATTCAATTTAAAGAATTTCTATGTACAGTGAACACTCGGGTCGGTACATGAGGCGTTTCCGCTCAAAAAGAACAAAATTACAGGGATAATAATTAACTCGGGTCACAGTCAATTAGACATGCAATTTACGGATCTATAGGGAAGCTGCTTTGAACATTATTCATGCACATGATGATGTCATTCCTCATCGTGTGTGTCATTCCACACCCTGCATTTTTCACGTACACCTCCTAAGTCATTGGTTTCCATAACAACGTGCATATCTAATTATCTAAAATACTTGGATGAAAAATGCTTTTCATCACTTTGGGTTTGATCACACAAGGCTTTGAACATGAGAAATGACCTCAAAGATCACAACAATTATAGGCAACATGATATGAAAGTTCTTGAAAATCTACAATATTTGCTCAAGATGGATCCTGGGCACATTTCAGTTCTTCAAGTGGAACAGTCACAAAAAAAAAATCAATTTCACATTTTTAAGGGTCTATTTGGGTTTTTATTCCCAGGGAATGTATGAACTAATAAAATTCATCCTGCTTAAAAGCAATATCAGTGCACCTAAATTCAGTGTTTCCAGCTCTCCCGCAATCATATGCAAATGAATGGAATACAATGTAAGTCAATGCATTAAACTTCTGCTAATCTAGGTGGACTTCTCCTGTTTTTTTCTGGATTGTCTAACAAATATCTATTATTACTATTAATTCCTTCAGCAATCAATCCTCCATGCTTTGTGAAATATTTAATGGTGTCTGGCAGTTAAAAATTTTTTACACAGTTGTCCTTCACAGCTATTGCTGTTAGATTTTTGAGTTTAAAAAAATATATTTTCTTCTGTCAGAATCTATGAATTTCATGTCTTTGGCACAAGAGGAGGATGGCAGCACTCAACATCCTGTCATTTCAATGGACATGTTTCAGAGACATGGGCAGAGGGCAAGGTCAAATCTGCCTCAAATCTTGTTGAAACACCAAGGCAAAGCAGTGAACTGTTTTATGAATGTGCAGTGATGGTCATGGAACAACTATAGTTCAGGATATTTCAATATCCTTTAATAATAGCAAATGCTTGACTACTCTAAATGATTAACAGAGGCTTTTAGGAGCACTTTTAGATTCTCACTCCTTTGCATTATCTCCAAGTGAGAGGGCAGTGATTGTGTGTGTAAGGGTCTGTTCACACAGAACGTTTGTGTATTCCACTGTGCGAGACGAGACCGAGACAGTGTTTGACCGTTGTGCTCGGGTCTCGAATCTTTTGGAGATCTTTTAATCTCACGTTAAAAACATAAGTAAAAACTATTTCAACATAAAAAAAATAAAAAAAACTCTGAACCTATAAATCTGTCACAAGACACCCCAGTTTGCACCATTTCTCCCTGCCTTTTGTTTTCATAGTTACAGATTTGATTTCATCACTCAGTTCTGGTGTGTGTGTTTAATCATCATTATTTTCAGTTGTATATAAGTTTTTGTGTCTTCCCCTTGTCTTTGTCAGGTCTCGTCTATGGTATGTTGTGTTGTGATTTGGATTTAGCTGTGGATGTTATTAAACACAGTGTTGAACTTGAACCTTCTTCTTCGTGTTACACAACCGTGACAGAAGACCCGACCCAAGTGATTAACTCTACGATATCTGTTATGATATCTTTTCCCCGTCTCATATTCTTTGTGGATTTTTTTTTTTTGACAGACAGACAAGAATGAAGGAGACAATGGCATCAGCTCATTATCCTTTGAGAATCATTATCATCAGGGAAACCAGAGGTTTGTTTCATTGTGAAGAGGGACCTCGATCTAATTAGCTAAACTCAGTTTAGTTATCCAGCTAAATTAAACATAGATCTGCTGATGGTACAATAGCATAAATTAAATTAGATTCTTAGTCCCTCGTGCAAAATCACTATGTTTGTGCATGAATGTATGTGAACAGCATGAAGTGGGCCAAAAGATGAAAAGAGATCAAACTAAATGCTCAATGCTTGTATAGGGTTAAACAAGACTTGTGATGACACACAGAATAGGGTCGAAGAGAGAGAGAGAGAGAGAGTGAGAGAGAGAGAGAGAGAGAGAGAGAGCGTAACTGTGTTTCTGTGTATAACCAAGGAAACATTCCCATAATCTTTAAAACTGGAATAGCGGTTGACTAGCAGCTCTGGGTTTCTGATGAGAACCTTTCGAACTGTCCGTTTTAACATACTGGATTGTGCATTGCAAAAGGTAAGCTTTTTGTTAATGTTGGTATATTCAGTGTTTGTGAATTTCTTTTCAAATATTTTTTTATTATCATTGCTTTATATGTGTCTTGTCAGATACTGGAGGCACATTGGATTGACATTTGATTTGAGTGGTTTCCTCAATTGAATGCTCCGGGGAATGTGTAAATGAGATTTTAGACTCAATGAAATCATTTCTAAGTGGCACAAAGTAAAATAAGAGCTTATTTTATTTATATTGTCTTTTAAAATGTCTGGCACACTTGTTGATGCCTCAGAATAATTATGCTATAAGTTTATAGTATTTTTTTTTATTCAATGCAAGTACTTGGCTAAGTACGTTTTTGGTGTTATTAGTTATTGGGAAAAACAAACGACAGAACATTAATAAATATTATTTTATTGTATTTTTTTGCAAATACATCAGCCTGTTGCCAGGATTGAATTTATGATTTTGTGAATGTGCTGTGTATGTTGTACAAAATAATTGTGTTGATTGTGCATTTGTGGCGTACTTCAAATTTGATACTTTTAAACGTTTTATACGAAGTACACTTATTTTGACTAACATACTAAAGCAAATGTACTTGATTATAATTTTTACTGTAGTGTCTTGGTTAATATTTATTTTAAGTGTTCTTAATCACAACTTTATCATTATACATGTGTAACTACATGTATATTTAAATGCATGGCATACAAGTTTCAATAGAAATTACATTAAAATGTTAAATTATGATATTTTAGTTTACTATAAATGTTTGTCAGTACATTTGGCAGTACACGTTAACCATATTTCAAAGAAAATAGAAGTAACTAGTAAATTACATCTAAAGATGTACTAATATCCTACTTCAGTGGTTCAAAAAAGCACTATTACGCTCAACTAATTGTTCATAGTCCTTGCTCCTGCAGCGGTTCACTCTTTCCCATCCACTTCCACCAATATCCATTGGGGCTCCACTGCTGTACAAGAGGTCACATTGGGATATAGCTTCATTTGCTTCCTTTTTTTCCTTTTTTTTCTCTGCTTGATTTATTTGGTAACGCTTTAGATTACAGCCCGGAAAGTACTGCGTAATTAAAGCGATTTTACAACGTAACCTTCTGTAATTATAGTGTACCTATAACGTACTTACAATATAAGTATAAGGGAACAATATTTTAAGTTTGGGGAATAAAGGGGTAACAACCAGGAGAATTAAAAAAAGTATTTATACTGTAAGTATTATAGAACTAAGGGGTACTTATTCTACTATTATGATACAACAATCTTACATTTGGGAGCAATTTAGCAAGAACATACACTGCTTACCATTTTGAAATAATGGTGAACCAGTACATGTATTGCCTTTTAAAAAATTACAGGGTACATATCTATACATTTATAAAGTAATATTTTTAACAAAAGTGCACTGAAAACAAAAATGATTGCAACTTTTGCTTAAATATTGGGGAAAGATTCTCTTTTTTCATGTATTTGTTACCGCCTTGTTCCATGTAGTTACAGGGTAAGTGTGACATTGCGGGCCGTAAATTAAAGTGGTGCTTGTTACCCTCTTGTTCCATGTAGTTACAGGGTAAGTACAATAAAAATGCATACACAATCTTATATCACTGACTCGGAAACCTTTATTTATTATACAAGCACCACTTACCCTGTAACCACATCAAACAAGATATATTTCCCATTATGTAAAAAAATTTGCAATAGTCTTATAAGCAATAAGCTTTTCTTGCCTTGAAACATGTTAGTCCAAACTTAAACATCTGCAATTTTGCTAATAAAAAAAAAACTTGCATAAATGCATAGATATGTACCCTGTCATTTTTAAAAAGGCTATACAGTATGTATTGGTACACAATTATTACAAAAAGGCACGCAGTGTATGTTCTCACTAAATTGCTCCCAAATGTAAGATAGTTGTATCATAATGGTAGAATAAGTACCCCTTAGTTCTATAATACTTACAGTATAAATATTTTTTTAATTCTCCTGGTTGTTACCCCTTTATTCCCCAAACTTTACATATTGTTCCCTTATACTTACATGAAAGTACTTTATAGGTACACTATAATTACAGAAAGTTACACGGTAAATTCCTCTTAATTACACAGTACTTTCCGGGCTGTAATCTAATGCCGAGTTCAGACTGCACGATTTTCAAAGTAGTCGGGTCACTGTTCTTTTCACACTGCATGACTATCTTGGCCAGCATTCAGTCGCTGCTGTGTTCACACTGAACGATGGATCGGCGACAGGAGGTTTCACACTGCATGACTTTACAAGAGGAAGAATCGCCGACAACTGTTTGACACGCAAACTACGTTTCACAACCAAACACACGCGCGAAGTGATAAGAAAATAACGCAAGATCACGCGTGCGTGAGACCGGAGTTCTCGCGCGAGACTCAAATTGTTATTAAAAATTATAGCCTGCAAGAAGCTTGCGATCCCAATCTGTGAGCTGATTTGCAGCGAAAAGGAGAAAAAAAATACGATTATGCAGGAGGAAATGGTTGGGGAGAGAGATCAACTTGTTGAGCTCTGAGCAAGGATTGTGTGTTCTACAAAGAGAGTTGAGGGTAAAGAAATAATTTTGCAATGTGCTGCTGGTCAAGCAATATGTAGGCTACTTTGTTTCTGTTTGATATAATTGTAAATATATCTATTAAAATACTGATATTCTGGTCTATAACTCCTCCCGAACTCCCCGCTGTCCTGTATCTTGCTCTCTCATTGGCTGTCGGTCATCGCCGATGTAGTTTTCAGTCAGAACACTTTTCACACAGCAGGATTTTGAATCGCTGACAGGTCCAGATATTTAGCATGCCAAATATCTCACGGGTGTCGGCGACTCGTCGGTGATTCTCTCAGATCGCGTCTTTGCTCATTCACACTGCATGATTGTCACTCGCGTGAACGAGCACCGATTTACCTGTGATTTCGGGCATTTGTCGGCGATTTCTCAAAACCTGTCGCCGAGCCAAAATCGGGGCTAAAATCGTGCAGTCTGAACTTGGCATAAAGCGTTACCAAAACTACTAGAAATATACCTACCATGAGCTTTGAATACACTCTTTTCAGTGTATTGCGAATTTGGACAAATGCCGCAAATTAAAATTTATTTAATTGAAATGCCGCAACATACTAAACCTGTGACAGCCTCGTTCTGTTTTGGTTTAATCTTTATTCTGTTTTCTGTGCTGCTTTGTTGTGCTGAGTTGTGTTTGCTACTTAGTTGGTTTATGATTGGATAATGTTCACCTGTTGTTCATTTAGTCGCTTGTTACCTTTTTGTATTCATACCCTAAGGGCACGTTTATACGGTAACAATGTACTAGAAACGGAAAAGATTTTCCTTTGCGTTTGTCGCGTTATGTTGTTAAAACGATCCCTGTTCACACAGATTCATGAAAATGACTAAAAACTAAAAGCCAGTAGATGGCGAAGTCACTTTGTAAAGAAACACTACGTGTCTATAGACTGACCACGTAATACACATGCACATGATGCCACCGTTTTCACAAATTAGCATTTTTGTAGTTTACACGGAGACAATAACAGTTGCTCAAACTCTGCTTTTTGCGGATGATGTTGTCGTGTTGGCCTCATCAGACCAGGACCTTCAGCGTGCACTGGGACGGTTTGCAACCGAGTGTGAAGCAGCTTGGATGAGAATCAGCACCTCCAAATCCAAGGCCATGTTTCTCAGTCAGAAAGAGTGGCTTGCCTGCTTCAGGTTGGTGGAGAGTTCATGCCTCAAGTGGAGGAGTTCAAGTATCTTGGGGTCTTGTTCACGAGTGAGGGAAGGATGGAACGGGAGATCGACAGACGGATCAGTGCAGCTTCTGCAGTAATGCGGTCGATGTACCGGTCTGTCGTGGTGAAGAAGGAGCTGAGCTGCAAGGCGAAGCTCTCGATTTACCGGTCGATGACAAGATCCCGGATACAGGCGGCCGAAATGAGCTTTCTCCGCAGGGTGAGATAAGAGAGATAGGAGTCGCTCCCTTAGAGATAGCGTGAGGAGCTCGGTCACTCGGGAGGAGCTCAGAGTAGAGCTGCTGCTCCTCCACATCGAGAGGAGCCAGCTGAGGTGGCTCGGGAATCTGTTCCGATGCCTCCTGGACATCTTCCCAGGGAGGTGTTCCGGCCGCATCCCACCAGTAGGAGACCCCGGGGAAGACCTAGGAGACGCTGGGGGGATTATGTCTCCAGGCTGGCCTGGGAACGCCCCGGAAGAGATGGAGGAAGTGTCTAGGGAGAGGGAAGTCTGGGCGTCTCTGCTTAGACTGCGGCCCCAGCGACCCGGCCCCAGATAAGCAAAAGATGATGATGACAATAACAGTATTGTTTTAAAAATGTAGCTCTTTGAAACCTGTTTTCAAAAGTTAGCTTTTTCAGGCCGCTGTTGTCTTGTAAATGAACAGTCAAAACGCATATAAAGTTTTGTTGTGTAAACGGCCCCTTAGTTTCTTCTGTTCATTGTTCCATGTCATTTCAATTTAAATGGTTGTTTTATATTTAATATAAAATATATTTATATAAGATACTCCTAAGTGTTCCTTTGGATTTATTCATTAATGACTGCAGTGTTTGTTACAAGACACACTTCGTTACAAGACCGTATTCTATACCATATTTTGTTACGTACACTCACCTAAAGGATTATTAGGAACACCATACTAATACTGTGTTTGACCCCCTTTCGCCTTCAGAACTGCCTTAATTCTACGTGGCATTGACTCAACAAGGTGCTGAAAGCATTCTTTAGAAATGTTGGCCCATATTGATAAGATAGCATCTTGCAGTTGATGGAGATTTGTGGGATGCACATCCAGGGCACGAAGCTCCTGTTCCACCACATCCCAAAGATGCTCTATTGGGTTGAGATCTGGTGACTGTGGGGGCCATTTTAGTACAGTGAACTCATTGTCATGTTCAAGAAACCAATTTGAAATGATTCGAGCTTTGTGACATGGTGCATTATCCTGCTGGAAGTAGCCATCAGAGGATGGGTACATGGTGGCCATAAAGGGATGGACATGGTCAGAAACAATGCTCAGGTAGTGACATTCAGTTTGGAGTTCAGGAGATTGTCTTGACCAGGACCACACCCCTAAATGCTTTGAAGCAACTGCCATGTGATTGGTTGATTAGATAATTGCATTAATGAGAAATTGAAAAGGTGTTCCTAATAATCCTTTAGGTGAGTGTATATCTTTTCTTTCCAAATTAATTTAATTAATTATGGGCAAATTGCAATCTTTAAAAAAAAAAAAAAATTATGGGCAAACTGCAATCTTTAAAAACAAATTAATTTGCCTTCTTGCATGAGTTTTGCATTGCTTCTGGAAGACACAATCAGATTCACCTCAGGGCGTCAATAATGCTATAATAACATTGTCCATTTGTGTGCTTAGTGTATGAATCAACTTAAAACTTAAGTTTTAATATACAATCTCCCACAGTCCTATATTATCTTTCCCTGTTTCCTTCTGCCTCACTCTCAACTGCCTAAAAAACTCAATCTGTCCCCCATCAAAAGGTTTTCTATCTGTCTACTTGCCAAGAAATGTGTTCCTTATCTGATTTCTCCAACCCCTTTCATTCACTAGGTTCAGAATGATTGCCCAACCCAACTGTTCTTCGACGGATTCCTCTGCTTCAAGATGCGTCCAAGATCTGCTGTGCAACACCAGTGTTGTGTTGAACTTCACTGATGTGGAGATGGAAGAGTTTTGCCTCAACCAAGACGAGTATCTGGAGAAATATCTGGGACCTAGACGTTCCCCGGTGTTCCTGCCTGTTTGCATCACCTACCTGCTCATCTTCTTGGTGGGAGCGGTGGGAAACATACTTACGTGCATTGTTATCGCTCGCAACAAGGTCATGAGGACACCCACCAACTTCTACCTGTTCAGTCTGGCGGTGTCGGACTTGCTGGTGCTTCTCCTGGGAATGCCTTTGGAGCTCTATGAAATGTGGAGTAACTATCCGTTCCTTTTGGGCAAGGGTGGCTGCTACTTCAAGACTTTCCTCTTTGAGACTGTGTGTTTCGCCTCCATCCTCAATGTGACGGCGCTGAGCGTGGAGCGCTACATAGCCGTGGTCCACCCGCTCAGGGCTAAATACGTAGTGACACGCACTCACGCCAAGTGTGTGATCTTGACCGTGTGGAGCGTGTCTGTGTTGTGCGCCATTCCTAACACCAGCCTCCATGGCATCTTTACCCTCCCTCTTCCCAAAGGGAAAGGAGCAGGAGCCATGCTCACATCCGCCACCTGCATGCTGGTCAAGCCACGCTGGATGTACAACCTGATCATCCAAATCACCACTGTGCTGTTTTTCCTCCTGCCCATGTTGACCATCAGTGTGCTGTATTTGCTCATCGGCATGCAGCTGAAGCAAGAGAAGATGTTGGAGGTCCTGGAGGCAAAAGCCAGTCAGGGACAAGACAGCTCCTCTAATGTGCGCAGTCAGCAGCAGAAAAAACGTCGGCAGCAGGTCACTAAAATGCTGTGTGAGTAGGCCAGACAGCCAATAATTAATTTTTTTATGGATGTAGCCATGGCTGTTTTGAATCATATTACACTTCAAACATATTCTTAACATATGTGATTTGCTCCAGTACTTTGAGTCGTTTTGAAACACATCTGGAGTTTTATTCACTGAATAGACTACAGTCTCTGCATTCTAATGATATATAATACCCCCAAATTATTGTTGACATATAACCATTTAAATAGTCAGCCTGGCCTCATTGTTAATACGTAGGTTTTAATACGTTACATTTAAGGGTACGACATTTACTTTTTGTACATTTGGGTAGATGCTGAAACGTACAAAATGGATGTTTTGGTGACATTTAAACGTAAACATTATTATTATTAAGATGTTGTATAATTGCCCTTTTACCATTTTAAAAATATGAAGGTTATTAATAAAACATAACAGGCAGACAAGTGGAATCACAATTTATTAATATAATATATTAATATATTTGCTATATTCTAATCATCGGTTCACGGGCGCTTTGCACTGCTGAACTGAGGCAACTCTGTCACTGCATATTAAAGAATATTCTATGAATTTCATTGAATTTAAATTTATTTATTTACTTACAATCGTATTTATCCACCAATGGTTATTTGTGACTAACAACTTAAGTGATAGAATACATCACTTTTTTTTAAATGGTTCAAAAAGAAAAGAAAAAAAGTCAGAATTGTGAGACTTTTATTATTTCATGGCAGAAACAAGATCATATAATACTGGGTGTTAATATCAAAGGAAAGTAACCATAATGTTCAGAACTCCAAACATCTTTTGCACAATATTAAAATATATTAAATAAATGAAAAGTCTTCCGCAGCCGTAAGATTATTTATATTTAAGTCACATAGAGCAGGAAAAATTTAAACTGCTGGAAATGTACAGTAGGCAAGCAGTAGAGTGACATTGCATTTGAGATACAATTTGGTTTGTGTGTGTGCTTCCTTCAAGCACTCTTAGTCGTATCTATTTTTTTCTGTAATAAACGTTAAATTGGATGTCATCACTCTTCAAAGTGAGTGACAATTCATAGTTGTTTTCCCCTGATTTATCCATGTAATCAGTAACACATAAGTTCAAGTCAAAACATACAGGCTGAAACAATCAATAATATTTTACTTGTTTTGTTCTTAATGTATGCATATAATTATAGGATTTTTTTATAATTTGTTTGCTATTCTGAAATAGCCCATACAAAGTCAGTTGTCAGTTTTTACAATAACAATAAATGTAGAAAATAATTAGAAAAAGAAATGTATTTGATCTGTAACACAGTATTTTCTCCTCAGTTGTACTAGTTGTCATGTTTGGCATCTGTTGGGCTCCATTCCACACCGATCGTCTCATGTGGAGTTTCATGGACCAGAAGAACAGTGAACACATGAAGATTTTCCAGGTCTACGAGTATGTCCATGTCATCTCTGGGGTCTTCTTCTATCTGAGTTCAGCCATTAATCCAATTCTCTACAACCTTATGTCCACCCGCTTCAGGGAGATGTTTAAAGAGGTGATGTGCCACCACAAATGGCATCCCGCCCCAAGGAAATACTCTCTGAGCATGACGAGGGTTACTGTGCGCAGCACTGTGAGTGAAGTCCCACCCTGCAATGGCACCATTACTACTGAAGGAGAAGATTGTGATATGGATGAATGCCAGGAGAATAAGAAACAAACTTATTTTCCTGTTTCCTGAGAAACAAACTTCAATATTTCTGCTTGAAGTTAAAATTAACGCTGCAGCTTTACAAAAAAGATCAGTAATTTTTTAAAAAATTTAAACACAAATGATATGTAGGTATACAAATGTTTAGGCTACACTTGGCAAAAATATGTGGTTTGGTGAGTTTCTAACAAAACAAATAATCTGTGATTCCCTCCCATATATTCACAGCCAGACTGGAACTCTTTCTTTGCTAGATTACCAGCACATTTTCCATTAATCCAAATTATGCAGATTGGCTTGTTTTTATCCTCTGAAAAGTGTCTCATTATACACCCATTCAGGTCTCTTCATTGTCTGCCAATATCTAACTAACTAAAATTCAACTGTCTCACACGAGTGCATTCCCAAACACCAGAATATTGAGTTTCGTCTGCTCGTCTATCTGTGCGTCGCCAAACTGATCCCAAATCAGCTGAACCGACTGGGGATGGAGTCGCCATTCTCCGGGAAGAGGCTGAAACCATGAGAATGTAAATTTCTCGAAGCAACCTCAGATGCTTCTGGCTCCATAAGAGGAGGTGGCGGGCGAGTTGCGACATACGGCGAGAGCGTAGACCACCTTGTCGGTTGATGTACGCTACTGTCGCGGTATTGTCTGATCGGACTAGTACGTGTTGGTTCTTGAGCAGCGCATGGAAGCGATGGAAGCGCATGGAAGCGATGCAGAGCAAGACGTACTGCCAGCAACTCAAGGCAATTGACGTGACAAAAGCGCTGGGGTCCTGTCCAGGAGCCCGTGGCATCAAATTGAACATGGCGCCCCAGCCCGTGGTGGAGGCACCTGTTGAGACAACAACATGCCTGGAAACTCAATCTAAGGGCACTCCGGCCCGTAGAAAGTGAGGTTCGACCACGGGGTAAAGGTCTGACGGCAGGTCGGAATAACTGGTACCTGGAACATGCCTTGTTGCCATGTCCACCTCGGGACTCGATCGCGAAGCCAGAGCTGAAGTGGTCTCATATGAAGCAAACCGAGCGGCGTTGCTGCGGATGCCATATGCCCCTGGAGCCTCTGAAAGTATTTCAGTGGAACTACACTCTTGCCCTTGAATTGTCTCAGGCAAGTCAGCAGTGACTGTGTGTGCTCGCTCGTAAGCTGCGCGCACATGGCGACCGAGTCGATTTCCATACCGAGAAAAGAGGTCCTCTGCATGGGGCAAAGTTTGCTCTTCTCCCAGTTGACCCGAAGGCCCAAACGGGCTAGGTGCCGGAGCAGTAGGTCCCTGTGTTCACAAACCTGATCTCGAGAGTGAGCTAGGATCAGCCAGTCGTCGAGATAGTTCAGGATGCAAACCCCTCCACCGGGGGAAGGAGTGGCCCTGCAACCACTTCCTGGAAGAACTGCAACCCATCTGTGAGCTGCCCGTAACGGGAGAGCCGCATCGCCTGGCGTTCGGACGGCTGCGGGACTGGTACGGGCTGGGGCGCCTTCCTGCGACCACCTCCACGGCGCGGGCCAGGTGAAAGCTGCTGCTGGAGCCGGGTGGATATCGCAGGAGGGCGCGTTCGGCGGCGAGCGGACTAAGGCGTCTGAGCCGGCGGCCGGGTGGCAGTAGCTGGCCGCGGGGTCAGAAATGTTTGATAGCCTCAGTCTGCTTTTGGGCGGCCGAGAACTGTTGGGCAGAGTTCTTGACCGCGCCGCCGAAAAGACCAGCCTGGGATATGGGGGAGTTGAGGAAGCGGGTTCACTCAGACTCGCGCATATCAACCAGGTTAAGCCAAAGATGTGATCGCTCTATTGAACTCATTGAGTCTTGACCATAACACTGCGATGGTCATGTTCCCGCATCGAGAACATGACGCATCCACGAACGCTGTCTGAGCGCAGCCCAAACACAACAAACAGCGTTCGTGCCCATCAGCTGACTCTATCAGACTATCGCACTCAGAAATACACGGGCAGAGCGTCTTTAAAAAGACGTGCCGCGTGCAAGCTCGCAACAGTGCTGAAGCGTCCAGAGAGAAACACACACGCTGTTGCAGACCACTGCACAGATCAGCAGGTAGTAATGTGAAACTCGCTGGAACACGCCGTCACACCAACACTGACTGGAAGCTGCTCGACTAGAAGATTCTCGAGGATAGCCAGAGAATCGGCTGCAGGAGTGAAGAGAACTTCTTGGCTCCGAAGCAAAAACATAACTGCGTGTTGCCAGCGTACTTCCTTATATACCCACGAGGTGGGGCAGGGTTACGCTATGCAAATTCCGCAGACCCATGGAATTTCTTTGCCATTGGCTCGTTTTATATTTCTCGAATTTGGTAGGCTTTCTGAGCGAAACCCCATTTCGTCGTCATTCCACGTAACTCGAAGGGACTACGAAAAGGGAACTCATGTTACTTGTAATGCATTACCCTCAACACTGGTCAATTGTTTTGTTCCAGTAGAATCAGCGTTTTGAACAAATTGGTTGAATGAACGTATAACTCACTCAAAAGACATACCGCCACCTACTGGTGTACCATGTAACCTGCAGAAACTAACTAACTGTTGGTGAAATTCAGATATACAAAATATCTGACCCCAAAATCAAATAAAAGTTAATTGAGCTTCTTGATAGTGTTAGTGAAAAAGTCTAAAGTGGCGCAATGTTTGTGATTTCGCTGAGGAATATTAGGCTAGCTTTATATTTTTGGCTTTTTTGTTCAAGCCGCATACATAATTCATTCAGCATGTTTGCTGTGCAGTTGCATGACCTAAAATATGACAATTAAGAACAATTAAAAAAATTGTACAGGCTAAAGAAAGAGGAATAAGACAGAAAGCTAAATCCAATGGTAAAGTGCATATACTGCAGCCCTGAACCATGCACAAGTGATGTATGGAAAATACCAATTCAAACCACAGATCATTTAGATCAGATCATTCTATGTATGCTATTGTGAAATGTATCTACTGAATAAAGATTCAAGACTAGAAACCTTGACGAAATGTAACATTCAGCTTTTGTCATGCACTGTGGAATGGATAATTAAAGCATTTGCCATTGTTTTATCATCATTTATGTGAGTTAAAGCTATCAAAAGTGGCCCTATTTAAATTCTTAAAACACATTCCTAGTCGTATTGTTGATTCATCAGTGCACATTATTGTGCACATGAATGTTCATGAGAAAATATTTTGTGATGAAATGTTTTATTTAAATTTTTTATGTGCAATGTCCAATGTTGTGTGATATCTCCTAAAGAATCTAAAATGAATTGTATACAGCTAATCTTTTCTTGTGACAAGCTTTGAAAATAAAAAGTATTGGTCTTTAAACCACATTATAATGTTTTCCTACAGTTTGCTGATATACAGTAAGACAAACAGATCCACAGTATAATTAATGCTTCCAGCTTCCTTCTATAGGAAAATCCTTGGATATGGATAATGGCACAGGTCACTCCAGGAAAGTAAATGATGTCTGTGAAGCTAATTATATAAATTTCACCCCAGAATTTTATTGAGGAGATGCTAAAAGCCTGTCCTCCCACCTGAATAATAACCGTGCTTCAGAAGGTTTATTCATAATTCAGAGTCTCTTCAATCATAATGAGGCACATGGGGTCTGACCGTTAATAATATCAAAGCCTCAGAGGAAATGCATTATTAAAAGTATATTGTTTCCAATCATGCAGTCGGTGACTCATTATTTATGGGGGCATGATTTATTGTGTGGCAAACAAATCACAGTTACCCATGATACAACACAACAACATCTAAATCATGTTTTCTTAAAAAATTAAGCCAAATCTATAGACCTTTTGTAGCCCCGCCCCTTTTCAGCGCAGTGCTCGTTGTCTTTTGACTTCCGGTCTGTATTTTCACAGCGGTCTTGCGTAGTTATGAATGAACGGCTCGTTAAAAAAAATTACCGGTCTACATTTGTTAAGACATCTGCTTTACAATGCTTATAATAAACATTAATGCTCATGGTAACTTTCGTTAACTCTACAATAAGTAAATCCACTTCACCAGCTAATAACTCCTCGACAGGGATGCCATATACAGAGCGACCGCAAAAACGGAAGTTCAAAGGCAATATTCTAAAGATGGCGGCGCGCTTGTTTCTCTGGTCATAAGGTCTATAGGAAATGTATATTTGGGTTTGTTGTGGAAATTATCAATATTAAAGCTTGTTCTTGCTGCACAGCTTTAATGACAGACAGACTTCAGCAAATGTCCTTTGAATGCTCTTTATTACGGCCAGGAGTCCTCGAGCAGTTCTCAGAGAATCTCCTAAAAAGTAGCAATAAGCATGGCCGGAGGATCTCAGCCAATTTCCATTGAGAATCCCGCCAAAAACACGGATACAACAGTTTTTATACAATAGGGAGGAATGGCATAATGACATTAATTTGATTGGTCAGTCTCTTCTGTTACTGGGTAGAGAATTTGTTTTAACGATTACTTCATTGATCACAAGTTCTAACATCCATCATCTGTCTAGTTTCATTTCCCATATTCGTTATTTATACACACAGTCTGCACAGTCAGGGGTTTGACACACATACATTCATCTAAAATACAGAACGTCTCAGAACATTGTTTCAGAGATTTAGCATGTTAAACAAGGTCAAATGTTCAAACATGGTTAGCTTAATATTCAGTTTAAATTTTCTACCACAGGTTTCACTTTATTTGGGTCCCTTTAACACATTCTGTTGACTATAAGTAACGTTGCTCCTACATGTCTACTAACTCTCATTAGAGTATGAGTTGAGTATTAATAGACTGGTAGGGTTAGGGTTAGATTAAGTTGACATGTAGTTGCAAAATTACTTATAGTCAACAGAATGTGTTAAAGGGACCTATTATGACATAGTGGCAAAGTTACTTATAGCAGAGACAATTTATATAAGAGACATGCCACTTCCTCAATCCTCAATAGAACTATATAGTGAAAACCCGTAACGCCAAAGATGGCGGTTGTATGCACATGTCCCGCCCCTCCCGCTGGAAAGCCAATCGTCTGCTTTTAACAGTCAAGCCGGGAAACCTTTAAGCCTATCGTCTGGTTCCACTGACGCATGCGCACAGTTGATGTTTGCGACAGCGGAGACGAGAACCCTTGCGCATGCGTAGTAAAGTATAACCTGTGGGGAATAAGGTGTTTTAAACCTTATTTTGGGGCAAAGTCATCAAACTTTTTCAGTGATTTTTATCATATTTTACTGCTGTTTCTGACTTTTTTATGTCCCGGTGACCAGTGAAAGTGCAGTTCTGACTCTCTGCCCATTCATTTAGATAGGAGCCTGGTCTTGTAAGTAAGAAATAGCTGCCCGGAGGCGTTGCCAAGATGGCGGCCGAGTGGCATGACTTGCCTAAAAGGACTTTGCTTATAGTCAATAGCATGTTTAAAAAGGACCATCAAAATAAAGTGTTACCTATTTTTGCTTTCCACACACTAATGAATAGGTAACTATGGTAACCAGGATTTGTTGTCTGACAGTTTTCTCTCTTACCAACTGTATCATACTCAGTATGTTCTGAATTCACAGTATTCATAAAGCAGAAGGCGAACAGTTCCTGGCTGACCTACTACTTCTGCAAGATTCTGAAGTGTGCATCCGATGGACACTTTTCAGCGATATACTATATGCGACATCATTTTTAACATTCGCGAAGTAAGTTTCCAACCAAATGTAGTGCCTACCATACAGTATGCGATTGTATATTTTCTATATTCGTACCTATGAATTTATTAACTATTAAAAATGTGCCAATATGTAAAATAATTAATAATCCTTCAATGAGAAACCATCTTGTCTAAAAAAACATAAGGCTTCCTTAAACATCCACTGGCAGGAATGCTGGCCTTTTTTAGTATGTTTCCAATATCTGACCTCTTAAATGTATCTGCAATCTGAGTGTCCCCTCTTAGTGTTTGTAGTTTGTTTATAAGAGTATGATCTGTTTGTATCTGTGTTTGTTATTTTCACACCCGTGGGCTTTCTCTGCTAGTCCATCACTGTCAGTCCAACAATCACACTGACTGATTTTCAACCACACACACAGCGGCAAAACAAAAGACCAATGCAAACCAGCAATAGGCAGGGAAAAGCAGACGAGTCTCTCCTCACACAATTACATCTCATCAGCATGAGGCTGAAATAGAGAACTGACATCCCAATGTTTAGAGAGTGCTAAGGAAAGGATCCCTTTTTCCAATTTTACAAATGGGTTGCCTGAAAAACTTACAATAGGTTTCTTGGCATGCATAACCACAAAATAAAACAGTAATCCTGTAAATAGCAGGGTCAGAAAACAGTGAGCAGGGAGATGTCATTTAGGAATCCTTTCCACAAAGCGATCTCTAGCTACCAAGAGAGGTGAGCATATGAAATATATATTTTTTATGTAAATCACCATTTCCAGCATGAAACTGGATCATTTGACTCTTGTAAAGCTCATAAACAAACAGTATGGGGAACCTTTCAAATTTAACCAATTTATGTAATTATTTTTCATTAGGGCGGCATTCAGGAATGGAGTTACGTGTCTTTAATCCATAAGCATTGCATGTCAAAATATATTGCTGTAATATTTTCTAAGATGATAATAATATAATATAATATTAACATGAACATTTTCAGCATTCACACAGTAATATCATACAGAGAGAGGTATTCAGATCAGAGGTATTAAGACCAACAAACATGAATGCGATTGATATTAAAAACTGAATGTGATGATTTAAATAAATATCACAATAATAATATTTTGGTCCTCAGCACATCTTCTGTCTTCAGTAATAATACACACCAAATGCAGCGGCCACACAGAACAAGCTGTCCTATTAGAAAAAGAAAGATGAAGAAGAGATAAAAATCAACATTTCAAAGTCATTTTAATGCAAAGTCACTAAAAGTAATTCCTCACTTACGTTCATATATATATCTTGAGCACAGCTGTCAGTGTCTGCATCCCAGAAGCAGCGTGCAGCCATCCTATCATAACAGATTTAGTGAAAAGATCTTCCATATGCTACAAACCCTCGAATTGTATCTAAAAAAAAATACAAGAATTCTATATACTATAATAATTGTTATTTTTGAATATGTAACTGACAACACTGCACTTTATCCATCAAAGTTAATGTTAAGTACAGTATGTAAACATCTGAGATAAGGCCTTATTGAAAAGTTCTTGACAAGTTAGATCTGCAAATACATTCAACTGTTCAAAATTTCAGATGCCCTGCGATATTGATTTCATAACATGAGACCACAGTGAGTCAGATTATACCTTACTCGATGTGGGTGTCCTAGAAAGATAGATATACTCAGTAGAAACCTCATCTAAGTGGCAAAAAACCCAAAGGTCACAGCTAAACATCTGAGGACATGTCTTGCACGTGATAACGTCTGTGGTTGTGGGTATATATCGTATGAAGAACGCTTGGGTTTGCTAAAGACCTTCCTGTTTTCACAATTCATTCATTTTCCTAAGAAGTATTACACTTACTTGACTCCCTCTCCACGCTGCTCTCCAACAACCACCTGCACAATGAGCTTGTATCTGTCAAAGCCCACATCTGAAAAGAGCACATATATCATCACTCTATGCTTATCATATATTCTATACATAGTTCCCACAGGCCAATTAATGTCACGTGACCTCCCTAGAGACGCCATCTTTGAGGGCATAAGCTGCTGTGTTTTTTCAAGCAAAGTTTCTCAAAAGTTTTACAAGCAAATTTCAAATATTTCTTTCTGTTTATAATGTTACGAAAATCATAAAGAGACAAAGTGACAGAGATTATAAAGAGACTCTATTAACACAAGACAGAGAGAGGTACAATGCGAAAATTTCAGTCATAAATGGTGTGGATCCGTACTGAGCACTGATTATGCAGCTTTTTATCATGTATTCGTATTGAACTGAAACGGTACGGGCGTCACGGTTCAGTGCATGAATATATATACGGTATAAAATAAATAAAACTTGCGTGCAAATTAATTAATGTAATGCGGAACTACTTTATACGCGGGTTCTTTAGGGACATAATCTGAGATTGCAATGCTGGAATGTGTGTGTGTGTGTGTGTGTGTGTGTGTGTGTGAGTAAGAGAGAGAGAGGCGCGGGCGCGATCGAACAGTGGAAACAATGTTGTTTTTGTATGTTTTTAATACCTCGTCATACAGGACATCATTCAAACTGCAAAGTGTTAACTTATATTTGTTAAGTCGTTTTTGTCGTTGTTCTGACAAAAACTTAGTCTTCTCACATTCATGAAGTCTAATGACGGGTATACTGTAAAATCCAAATTTAACTGAACCTCCGGCACGATTTTCACTTTTTATCACCAAATTAACTCGTTTCAGCTTCTTCTTCTAATGTTCTGCCCACAGCATGCCCACAGAAATGGCGCCGGCTCGGCAAATGCCCGTATGTTGTGACGTCATGTGGGAACTATGTATACTCCAAGTATCCAACAAATGAAACGTTTCTAGCCAAAAACATACTTTAGCAAAAGTTTAAAAAGTAAGAAAAAAGGTTTCCTCGTTCAATTGTATTTCTGTATTTTAATGTAATAGGCTTTGTAAATTGACTGATGAAATCATGAGGAAGTGGATATTTAGTTACTGAATGCACAAACTGTATGAACCTTTGAATGATTTACAATAGTCCTTTACGACTGTTGCCTGTCAGACTGTGCGATCATGATCCCCGCTGTAAGCCATGTCACGCTGTAGATCTCGTTTTTTCAATAATGTCAGACGACAGTCAAGATGCGTTAAAAGTGGACGCACGGACGAAAACTCAATTTACATGCAGGATTGAAAATGTGGCTAGCAAAGAAAAACAATCTCTAATGTTAATATTGATCATGGCTTTTCTTGAAAAAAGAAAAATGAAACAAATGAAGACGTGTGTGGTTTGTAGATGTCACACTAATTGCGTCATCAGGTTCTGCGCTTCTATTGGTTTCTGATTTGATGTTTGTCGAAGGACAAGCAATACTGCAGTACTGTGCCTCAAATCTTCTGAAACTGACAGAATTTCATCAGAGGTGAAAATCTGGCAATGGCCATTAATCGGCCGTCGGCGAACATGTCACACTAGCAATCAGACTACAGATTTTAGACCATAGGATCAGAGGAATCTTTTAGGCTAATCGTGGCTAAAATCGTACAGTGTGAACCCGGCTTTAATCAGAGTACACGGCATATTTCATTTTTCACAAATGAAAACAAGGCTATTTTTCAGGATAGAAGCACTGTTCGTGCGCTGTAATGTTTTTAATGTCGCTGTCATTAAGCTAACTCAATATTGGCATCTTTTATGAAAAACAACAAATTCTGGTGCCAATAAAACTCTGGAAAACAGGTATTGTGAAAATTGAAATAGTATAATTAATCTTTTACACAAAACCCAGCTAACAGGGAACATCCAAGAAGTTTGGCTAACATTTTGGCAAAGTTCTCACAAAGTTATGAACAAACATCATTCCATTAACGTTAGTAATTGGTATTTAATAATGTTCACAAAACGTTAGCACAGAAACATTATTTATATATCGCTAATTGAAAACGTTTAGGTTGAACATGTTTTTTGTTGTTGTTTTTTTTTATGTTGCTAACTTATTTGTTTCAGGATGATCAGAGAACATTCAAAAGTAACGTTCCCAAAATGTTTGTAAAAATTTTTTTTCTTTCGAACGCTCAGTATTTAAATATCTTACTTAATTGCAACGATAAACGTATAGAACATATTTTTGTTAACTGTGAAGTGGGTATATAACGTATAGCCTACAGATTATTTTAATTCGCGAAAAAAATATGACGTCAACCCGTTTTTTAAACACAATAAACGTCCTTTTTCCCCTAATTAATTCGAACTTTTTCTGATGCCTCGGGTGTCCAGTTAAATATTAAAAAGTGTGAAATTCTTCCAGTGCATGATTCTTCTGAACATTCAATGTTTAACATTCCAGTGAAAGAATATGTTAAATATTTAGGAATTTATATATCTAAAAATTTGACAATTAGACAGCATCTCAATTTTAATAACAAGATTAAAAAAACTAAAATGATTTTTGACAATTGGTTAAGAAGGGATTTATCTATTTTAGGCAGAATCTTATTAACAAAGGTAGAAGGTTTATCCAGATTTGTTTTTCCTGGGTTGTCTTTATTTGTTCAAGATTCTACTGGTAAAGAAATAAATAGATTATTGATTGATTTTTGCTGGAAAAATAAGCACCACCATCTTAAAAAAACTTTACTAGCTGGAAAGAAATCTGAAGGAGGTTTTGAAATGCTGGATTATGTGGATATGAACAATACTTTTAAGATTAATTGGATCAAAAGGTGTGTTATTGACACTGATTCAATTTGGTCTTTTATTCCACACAATATTTTTAAGAGGGTCGGTGGTCTTAAATTTATTTTAACTTGCAATTTTGTACCATCTAAATTACCTATAAAACTGTCTAAATTCCATGAGCAAGCACTCTTGGCCTGGAAATTGTGCTTTGTGCATAATTTTTCTCCTCACAGAATGAAAATATGGAACAACGAATTGATTACAGTTAAAGGCAAGAGTCTATTTTTTGAGAAATGGTTGGATCACGGATTATTGTATTTAAGTGATTTATTTGATTCATCTTTAAAAATTCACTCTTATGATTCTTTTTTTGTCCAAATTCAATTTTCCCATAAAATTTAAAGAATTTTCTGTAGTAATTAAAGCTATTCCCTCTGGGCTTATAAATTTAATGTGCAGCCACTTGACTTATTATAAAGTTGAAAATAAAGATTACGATCTCCTTATAAATGGTAAATATATTTTTGATAAAAAATTTACTAACAAAGATATAAGACAAGTATTTAACGAACAAAAGAGAGTTACCCCAAGAGGGAAATTTTATTGGAATTCCATTTTAAGAGATGTTAATTGGAGGAAAGCATGGCTGCTTCCTTACAAATTTTGTATTTCTAACAAAGTAAGAGAAATTCACCTGAAGATCTTACACAAAATATATCCAACTAATATGTGGCTTTCTAATTTTATGGATATTGGGAAAGAATGTTCCTTTTGTAACAACTGTGAGGAATCTTTAAATCATCTATTTGTTGATTGCCAAAGTGTAAAGTCATTTTGGAAAGATTGCTTTTTTACCTTTTCAGTCAAAATTAATCTAATGATAACATTGAATGTAAAAGAAATTATTTGCTACTTTGAGAATGATGATAAAAATATTCACAATTTTGTAAATTTTATCATCTTGAATGGTAAATTTTTCATCCATAAATGTAGATTGTCAAAATATCCTCCTTTATACAAGGTTTTCTCTAACGAACTCATTCTGTTAATGAAGTCTCTTAAAATTGTTAAAAATTCAAAAGCTATGTCTATTGTAAAATATTATGAATCTGTATTTGGCGTCTTGTGAATGTCTCCTTTATTTTATTTTATTTTTTTATTTATTTATTTTTTATTTTTTATTTAATCATCTTTGGAGTTTATGTTACTCATGCCTGTTTTGCTGTAATGTTATTTACATGTTCTAAATAAAAAATTAAAATAAATAAATAAAATAAAAAATAAATAAATTTAAAAAAAACGTCCTTTTCCCCTTTATAAAACGATTTCATACCTGAGTAAAGTACATTTTCGCCCTAAATATGACTCTAGTATCGGCGCTTCTTACCTTTCAGCTTGTTTTTAATCGAGTCTGCTAAAGATCTTGACAATGTGGGAACCTCGTCTGGATTATACTGCACTCCATACAGCTGTTCCCTGAGGATTTCCCGGATGCACTCTTTTGCCACCCCTGCCTTGAACCTACGACAGGAAAAACGAACGAAAAAGGTATTTGGATAATGTTTAGCAAGTTAATAGTCCATAAATGCATTTTAGAGCTGTCCTGTTATAAGTTAATTCATGTTAAGCTTAGCTAACCGTTAGCTGCCATTTTAACCGGCTACGTTTAGTTTTAAGCGTTGAAAAGGGACAGCAGTTCATCTTACTTGTCTTTATAATTCGGTCTAATGAGATACGTGTTGGCTCCGGCATCCATGAATGAAAACTTCGAGCTACACCGTGTACGTTTGGTGTGCAACCGTACTTTCGCTTTACTGCTTTACCGTCGTTGTCATAACAACCCGCTTTCATCCGGGGAACGGACTAACGTCATGACGTCACGAACATGAACGTGTGCGTTCGGTCTAAACCTAAACCATACGTCATGGAAACGTGCTCGGCGTGTTCGACAGAGGCAAACATTCGCGTTGTCTAAAGTACGATTTCTGGAAAAACAAAACTATCTTAAATTAATTCATATTGAGTGTGGAAGACATAATGCATTAGTTAAACACTATAAAAACCATACATTAGCTAGCTTAGAAAGGGTCACATTTTGGATGCCATGGACCATCACATAATCATCTGATCAAGTGAGGGACCCTCTTCCTAGGGTGGCCATACGTCCGGATTTTGGCCGGACAGTCCGGATTTTAAGCCCCCTGTCCGGCGTCCGGCGCAGCATCAAGCCGGACACTCATTTGTCCTCCTTTTTGGAGTTGCGGTTTTGTTGCGGTGAATTATTATTATTTATTTTTTTAAACAACCTATAAAAATCCCGCATACTGAATCTAGAGCTGCGAATGCGAGACAGAACATAGCCTACTGTATGTGGCTATGTGCGCCAAACCGTGTAGCGCGTGCGCACGGCAGAGAGGGATAGAGCGAGAGAACTTGCGTGCGAGTTTACAGGTTGGTAAAGGTTGTATATTAATAATGACTTCTTGCCGGTTGGGATGTCTGTGTCCTCCTTTTTGATGTTATAGAAATGGCCACCCTACCTCTTCCTGAAATTTAAAAGGCAGCTATTTATATTTTAATGTATAAAGACATTAATATTTTTTTTTTAAATAGGCCTATGTATAAAATAATATTTGGAAAATTATACTTATTTTGTATTATGGCATTTATTTATGTATTTATTTTAATCAAATGTAGATATTGTTAAAAATGTTAAATATAGAGATCGCTAAGACATGTGACCAACTGGGCGGCAACGTCATCAGAACGCAAAGAATTATGGGTATGTTTGGCCCGTTTACATGGGCTGGCATAGCAGGCTATAGCGTTCTGGCATAAAAATAATGAAAAATTAGCGTGAAAAACAGAATATAATATAATCCTACAAAATGCAGCGGGCTAAAGAAAACATTGTTGGACCATACTGCTTAAACCTAAATCCTAATGCAAAGATGAGATATGACGAGAAAATAAGGGAATCAAAGGACTGGATCCTTACGAGCATATTGACAGGTCAGGAGACGTCATCCTGTTGCCCAACTTCCAGCACCCATATATACAACTACATGGTGTTAGTGCACACACACACGAGGTTTTCAGTAACTTCAAGTCGCTGCAGCACCCAGCAGATTTCGTCTTGAGTCAATTTTGTACCCACCACTTAAAAAAAAAAAAAAAAAGCGTTGTCTTGTTGTCCACTTCTTTTTGACATGATGCTGGTATAATTATCTCTATCTGACTATCGCGCTTCCTTTTTTAAAGAATATCATCATGAGTGTAGAATGTCCCCTCTGTGGCACCAGTTTATTTTTGTCATTTTCCAAATTAAATACTTCGATCCGCACACATTGTTTGAGTTCTTAAATGGTCTAGTGGTAGATATTCTGCCAAGCGTGTCAGAGGTTTTGGGTTCTAATTCACACAACGTTTAGTTTTTTTCTCTGTCAATAAAACCGAACATGTTCATCAGTGGTTACAGTCTATATTAAGCAGGGACAAATTTGTGTGCAGTTTATTTTGTGATTTTACCGGAACGAACAGAGAGTCTCTGCAACGGCGATAGATTGAAGCGCGCGTCCGACTGAGGACTGTGCGCGAGCCACAACACTATGCATGAGCAGCGGCAACGAGCGCTCAGCTGGATCTCAAAAACAGATTTAAGCGTTAGATCTCGTATTTAATAGCGAACTAAATGAATGCTCTGCTAGTTAACTGGAGATGTTTTGTTTATTTGTATTAGGTACATCCGTTCTATGACATTAGGCCTATATTTTTTACTAACCATACATTTACGTATATTGCGTCATTGTACCCAGCACTTCTGAAAATGCACTTCCGAAAGCGTCTCTGTCCCCAGCAGCACACTTCAGACCAAACTGATGGGGGTGGCTAAGGGCTGGATTAAGATAGAGGGGAAAAATGGTTTACATGTGGGGGCTGGGGCAGCGTGTTGTATGTATGAAGGGAGTGAGTTTACTGTTGTTGTGGACAAATGCCACTTCTATCGTGAGAACGACTATTGCAGTTTATAACACAGCAGGTAGACGGCATCTTGAACACAGCGTTTTTCCCTCCATTCATTCAAGTCTGGCGCCTTATGTTTGTGCCGCGGATTCCCAAAATGCTTTGCGTTCACCATTGGTAATACGTCATGATGACGTCACATTAGCAATCTCTATTACTTCGAATATTAAGAATATTACTTAGTTATTTAAAACAAATTGTCGCTGTCGAGCGGAAACATTCCATCTCCAAAAACGCTACTTTTTAAGAAAGTAACATTAAAAAAGGTTTTTATATATAAATATGCCTAAGGTTTACAATTTATAAATTCATGCAGTCTATAAGCTTTCTTTGAATTTTATGCATGAATACACAAGATAGACACACACACACACTTCCTCTGTGGGAGAGTGAAACTCAGGGTGGTCTCTCGGTGGTCTTGTGGTGAGATTGTGTGAGAACATGAGAGATGAAATTTGACAAAACTGTAGGATCCAAAATCACATCACAAATATAACAGACCACATTTAGAGAAATGCACTGCTTTTTGTTACAATAACAATTTCTTTAGATTTTTTTAATTGCCTCATGCTATTGGATTATAGAGAACTGAAAGCGAACAAAATGCAGAGGGGAAAAAAGCCTGAATGTGATGACAGTTCCTGTCTGTACCTCCCACTGAAAGACAGAGGTTTTCTTCTAAACAGAATGTTAGTAAAGCATAAATCAGCAGAAACGGGAAGGCGTCTGCATCTCCGGTGGCGGCCTGCGTTCATTTGCTCTCTTCCATCTGCAGCATGAAGTGTGACCTCAAGAAGAAACTCGTACTTTTATCATTCATGTTGTACTTGACTCTTAACGGTGAGTAAAAGAGGTCACGATCATTTATTTCGGTTCAGTTTTTTCCTGTCTGTTGAGTTCGCTGATTTGTACGGCATTTTCACTTCAGCTTTACAAATGTGTTTTTTACATGAAGGCACTATATAAAACCAAAGAAATTTGAACATTTTTGTACACTCAAGTTGGGGAAAACACTGTAAATCTATTAATTGAATCGCATAAATATAATATATATTGATATACAGTAGGCTATAAGCGTGCTTGTGCATGATTTCTTTAAAATAAATGCCACTTGATTTGATATTTCACAGTATACATCTGTTTAAATGTTCAAATAATGTTCTTTGTTGTCCACTGTAGTTACACATATATATATTTTTTGAAAGGTTTTGTAGTATTGTACAAAAAAAGAGAGACAACTGAAAAGTACCGAAAAATGTCCTTTGACTCATGGAAAATGTGAGAAATCAGAGATCTGCAAAACAACCTTTTGAAGAGTTTCAGACCTTTATCACACCGTCATGTTGATAATGAGATAACTCTGTAGCTTTATTTAACACGTAAAAGAAACATCATGACACAGACTGTTTTTATGATGTAGGGGAGTTTGGTTTTTTTTGTATTTTTCAGATTAGCTTTCTTTATACACACAAAAGTTAAGGTGACACTTTAAAGGTCTCATTTGTCAACATTAGTTGGCATGCATTAACTTATATGAACTAACAATATTTTTTTACAGCATTTATTAACCTTTGTTAATGTGAGTTAATGCAAATCTTTCCATTCATGTGAGTTCACAGCGTATTAACTAATGTTAACAGATACAACTTTTGATCTTAAAAATGTATTAGTAATGAATCCTGTTGAAGTATGCTTGATTATGGCAAAAATCATAATCACGATTATTTTGGACAATATAGAAAACGCGATTATTTTCGCACGATTATTGGTGCACGATATGAGAGAAAAAAAAAGTATTATTTCACGATATGAGAAATTTTAAATATCAGTGAAATTTCAGTTTTTACAGGCCAACTGAGCATAAAAAGGTCCTCAAAACCGAAGACAGGTCACCAGTCAGCAATACAATAAGAACGTAGAAACTAATTACAAACAAAATAAAAAACTGAAGAAAAATATATTAAAGTGTTTTGTTTTGTTCAGGAAGATGTACTGACAGTGGTGTTCGGATAATTAATAGCCTAGCCTACAACAAAAATGGAAGAAATCAAACGTATTTTTTCTTACTGTATAGTTAAATATTGATTAAGCCTTATTAAAGCTACTTCATTTATGTAGTCAAGATTAGGGAATGATTTTCCTGTGTTTTGGTGTTTGATTATTAGCAGGTTTATTAGGCTGCTGTCACTTTAAGACCGAATGCACGTATGCAATATACTGTCACACAAAAGACACTTTAAGACAAAACCAACTGAGTTTGCGAGAATACTTGCCAAATGGCACTTTGGCTTTTTGTGTATGTGCTATTTGACCGCTTGAACGTGTATCCGAAGGCCACGTATACTTCACATATCTGTGCTCGCTCTCGCTCTCGCTCTCGCCGTCCGGTGAACAGTGTCTCTTTTGTGGCTTAAAGTGCTTTTAATAACACGGTTTAATATCAAGGTTTAGCAACGGTAGACTGCATTTTACAACACTCACTTATTTGGATGTTTGAAAAGTTCAGGCTTTTAGGGTGGAATGAAAGAGCAGACAGACAGCATCATAGTGTCGGCCCAGATCTGGCCCACATCTGGGCCGTGTGAAAGCGATGAGCACCAGATGTGGCTGTGTTGCTGGCACTAGATCCGGCACTATGTTGCTGTCTGGGCCGCAGTGAAAGGAATGTGCGCAGGACGGAATACGGCAGTAGAACACAAATAATTGTTTTACCTTTATTATTTTCATAATCGTTGGAAGCCATAATTGAAATTGAAAAATTGATTATGATGAATTGCACAGCCATATGTTGAAGTATTTGTCATTGTTAGATCATGATAATTAATTAAAGAAACCTTATTATAAAGTTTTACTTTAACCAAAATTTAAATCTTGACTCCAAAAAAAAACACACGTTTATTGATGATTGGGGTAAGTTGTCCCAATGAGAACCTGCCATTAAACAGTTAAATATTTTAAAGTGACAGTGTGATTTTTATTTCAGTGGAATCAACGCATGTCAATGTCAATGGTACATCGGAAGAAAACATCACCGTTAAATTCACTTTTCAAGATTCTGTTGTCAACAGTTTTCCCAGTCTGTACAAAAATCACAACAAGAAAGGATGTTGCAAACAAACGTCCTCTTTTTGCTCGGAAAGATTTGTACTCAGTGATGTGGAAAACAGTACTGTCACACTACACATCACAAATCTCTCACTGCAAGATGAAGGACTGTATCATCTTGCGGTAATTGCTGATGGTAAAACCCCTCTTAAAGAGAGCAACAAAATCTATATTACAGTCAAATTATGGAATAAAACAACAGGTGGGTTTCCTCTTAAAACCTCAATTTTGTATTGTTTTTGTTCAGTGAAATACTATAACTATAAAATATATAACATTATGGGTCAGCATTTTTAGATAATTGTAATGAAAGTGTTTATGAATAATAATTAGCCGTTTATAAAGATGTGCTTTTTCTTTCAGAAAATATACTCACACATCCGCATGTAGTGACGAGTCCTCCTGAACAGGAGACAACGGAAAATAATTCATTCATAATTCTCTTCTCTGCATCACTCATAATATTTATATGTATCTTAGTGGGCATATCGTGCTGGCTTTACAGGACCTATCCAACAAAACCAGGTAATGTATGCTAGTATTATTATTTGATGCAAATAGATTTATTTTATTATTCTATGAAACAACTGCTTTAAGAGTTGGATAGGGTGATTTTAACAATTAAATGTTTGTAAGATTTAAGTGCATTGTGCCATCTCATGCTAAGTTCATAACTTCCGGTGTGCACTTTAAAAGATTGGGGTCTGCTTTAGAAAGAAATTAATTATTTTATTCCACATTGACACATTAAATTGATCAAAAGCAACATTAAAGACAGTTTTAATACTGGAGAAGATTTATATTTCAAATAAATGCTGTTCTTTTGAACTTTCTATTTATCAAAGAATCCAGAAAACATAGTCATAAATGTTTCATAAGCATGAAATCATCATATTATGCTGATTTCTGAAGGATCATGTGACACTGACGACTGGAGTAATGATGCTGAAAATTCAGCTTTGATCACAGGAATAAATTACACTTTACTATATATTTACATAGAAAACAATTATTTTAAATGAAAATAATGATTTCGCAAAATTACTATTTTTACTGTATTTTTACTGTAAAATAAATGCAGCCTTGGAAAAACTTCTTTCTAAAACATTTTATAAAATCTTATGGATCCATACTTTTGAATGGTATGTTGGGACATAATTGCGATTTCAGCAATTGCGCTTATAAAAGCATTGATGATAACAGGGTTGAGGTTTTACAGGTGGTTCAACTAAATGTTTGTTTTATTTGCTTTCAAAACCACAGTAACAGGGTTGACATTTTACAATCATCCATTACTGCCAAATATACAGTAGCTTATCCAGGAAGAGTTCTTCCTCTTTGTTTTTATTTATTTATGGAATAGTTCATTACTTTAAGAGTGAAAATAAATATAGTAACGGCTCAACTTGGGGACACAGCTTCAAGTATTTTAAAACATTTTGTCAACTAAAATCTAAAATAGAGAAAAAATATGACAAATTTTCCATTAAAGGAAATTAAAAAAATAATGAAATGGGGAAATGCTAAACCATTCTCATCCTATGACAAAGAAACGGTTATAGTCATACAAGTCATTCAGCTTTTTTATGTTTAGGAAATTGCTCAAGTTGACATAAGCTATTAATTAAGTAATTTTATATAAGTGGCTATTTTGTAGCCCATTATAAGATCATGCAGTTAAGGAGTTTGCTTGTGGAAATCTTATTAGCATATCAGTGCTAACTGTGCTAATTGTAAATGCACGGATCCACAGACACAGAAAACCCAGCAGTACAGAACAACAGAGCAACACAACAGGTATGATCATGACCTCTTTATTTCTCTAAGCTACTCAATAACATTTGGACACTAATTCCATTTCAGCTCTGTTTTCGTCACTTTTTGTGTTTTATGGCTTGGGATTGTTTGCAGGGGCAGTGTGGGAGATCCGGTGCTGTGTTCGTCAGCTGTGTGGAGTATGGAGAGTTAGACTTTCAAAATAGACCTGAAAGAGATGACAGAGTAAAACCTGCCGAGGCGACATCAAAGGCCCAGGACGGAGTGGAATATGCTGCCATCATTTTCCCTCAGCAAAAACAGACACCGAGTGGGTGGATGAGAAATAAACAGCAAGTACCTGCCATTAAGTGATAGTCAGAGTAAAATCATAATATATCACGCATTGTCCACTAAAGTTATTCTATTTTAACATTTGCTCATGTAAACCTAATATATACTATTTGGGAGAAAATCATGAACAGTTTAGGACTGTTATGATTTTTGATAATAATTATGATCACAAACTGCCACATCCTCTCATGTTAACTAGGTCAAACTGATACTGTAAATGTGCCAGTCATAGTGAGGTGCTAACCACAGAAGCCCCCATGAAGAAACCTGAGGTACTTGAATATTTTTGTTTAGTATTATGCTACACAGGCTCACTGGAAAAAACGTGCCTGTGGTGATATTTCTGCAAAATGATATTACGTAGCTTCTTGTATGTTTCGTCACACTTTTAGGGTGAAATGTCCATTGAGTGGCACTGAAACCATTCAGTTTTATCTGAAACAGAACGTGAATCTGGCAATGTTTTATTACATTGGTTGTTGTACATAACGCGGCAGTTCTGAAATAAAATATCCAGTGAGTGGCGCTAAAGGTTAATGTGCTATCCCGTTTGAAAATAATGTACCACCTAAACTAAATCCTATACCTTAAACCTAACCGATAGTGTTAACATGAGATAGTAACAGCTGTGCAGGTCATTTTCACTCCCCTGACCTCAAGAGTCACACTTGCCACTGACGTTACAGACTGCGGTCTTTAGCGTATGTGTTAGTGCGCCCACCTCCAATGCCAGAAACGTCGGATTATATTGGTGCCGTGACCCAGATGGGAGTGAGGTTTAGAGGAGTGAGTGTAACTGAGGCCAGCTAGTAAGTGCTGTGCTAGTAAACCAGGGGTTATAATGGGGCCATGACCCAGGTGGGAGAGAGGTTTAGGGGGGGTGTGTAACTGAAGCCAGCTAGTAAAAGCTGTGGGAGTAAACCAGGGATACATTGGTGCCGTGACCCATGTGGGAGTGAGGTTTAGGTGGGTGAGTGTAACGGAGTTCAGCTAGTAAAGAGCTGTGCTAGTAAACCTCACTCCCCTGGCCTCTTGACGACAGACACTAGAGACTGTGGACTTTAGCATCCTTGTTCACGCCTGCCTCTCAAGCCAGAAACACACATGTTCAAATCCCATTCAGCTCGCTACTACAAGTCTTTGAGCTTTTTTGTCATGAGTTTCACGGGACATGTACGTTTGTCATGAGTTTCACGGGAGCTTAGCATCAGAAGCTTACCTGTACTAGTACCTGTCCCCGGTGAGCTACTGAGTAAGTTTACTCCCAGCTAACAGGGAACATTCTTAGCTTTCTGGCAAATGTTATTCCAGTAACTTTAAAGGCACAATATGTTTTTTTTCTGTTTTAAAAATAGCAAAAATAACTGTATCTATGTTATATATTTCTTTTAGTTGTGTACTTGCATTATCCCGACAGTTTCCACCAACTTTCAAATCCGGAGAAATTTATAGTTTAATTCGAAGACACGGGACGTTTCTTTATTTCCGTTTCGTCGCCCGTCTATGGCGTCATATAACCTTTGACTCCTCCAAGTTAGTTTCTCTAACTTCCTGCGGAACCCGGCGAAACCATAGACGAAACTGCCAAACACAAAGGGGAACACCGGACGCTAGGGCTGCACGATATTGGGAAAAAATGGCATTGCGATATTTCACCAGATGTTGATTAATAAGCGCGAGCGTGAGGCAGAGAGAGCAAGACAGCGCTCGTGTTGGGGCCGGGGCTCGCTCTCCCTCTCTCTCTCTCTGCTTACTCTTATATGCGCCCTGTCCAGCACAGCAGTCATTCTATTCTACACCATTCACCCATCAAATAAGGCTTTAGTTTGGTGGGACAAAAATTTGATTTGGCAAATTCGAAAACTCCTGCATTACTGACTGTGTTTATGAGGATATTCACCGAGATGGGCATTCTGACTTAATTTTGAATGTTCGTGTCCGTCAAGCTCAGAGAGAAAGAGCACTGAACTTTGTGTTTGCCCGGCTCAGTGTGCATACACTTCTTGCGCTTGATGTTTAAACTAACAGGGCTTAAAAACACATGTAAATGATATGTGAATGATAAACTTTCACTCTATGATGGTTACGCTTCGCAATTAATCCGTGAATCACAAGCGTTACAGGACAGGAAGAAGCAGCTGACCCGTACTGATCATGAATCAGATCAACTACGATACCTATCGCACGTCATTGACAACGACAACAACTCCCATGAGCCCACGGCCAAACCGGCCAAAAATTACATACTGTACGTTTAATAGAACGTTTGCTCAAAGTTATCTGCTCTTTAATAATGTTCTCCAAATGTCAGCACAAAAACATTATTCATACATAGTTTGTTTACTGAATTTTTTTAAATGTTGATACTTGTTTTAGAATGTTTATTTCAGAATGTTCACATTCAAAAATAACGTTCACATGTTTGCAAAATTATAAAATTAAATGGCACTTTAAAGTTCGCAGGGAAATCGGTTTTAAAACACTTAAAAATGTTTTGGGCATTCAGAAATAATGTTTTCATAACTTAATGACATTAGCAAAAATAACATTATTTTTGTTAGCTGGGCTACATCAGAAAAGCCATATGGAGCTGGTTATGTGATGCAAACATCAACATATTTTTGTTGGTGTTTTACTGCCACTAGTGTTCATTTCAGGATGAAACTTAATTGTCTGTATTGGTACGGTTTTAAAGTTTTGCAAAAATGTAGGTAGAGGCACGTTTTTACAAGGAGGCTATGTTGCAACCACAAGCATATTATTGCTCATACTTGCACCGTCTGTGGTAAACACAGGAATGGTACCTCAAACTGTGGGGCTTATGAAGAGAGGTTTTTGTGCTATTACATTTATTAGAATAAGACTCACGATTTGATAAAACTGGCCAAAAAATCCCCAGGGCTTGACCTGAGTCATATCAAGACCTGAAAACCAAAGTGACTTGAGATTGTGGTGCCAAGTTTTGCAGACAAACGTCATTCATATTTTCCTCAGAAAACATGAAAATTAGTTATGGTTTTGTAACTCCTGATGTTATTTTCCTATGCGCTACTAAAATGCTTCAGTATATCCTAACACTATTCATGTTAAAAATATAATTGACTGTATTTAGTGTACTGTTATGTAAATTTGACATGCTGATTATTGCACTATGTTTGTACTGTAAATATTGTACTTGAATGATTTCTGTACTACATATGAATGTATAGCCACAAAGTATTCTCATGAGATTTGTAAAAATGCTAAAAGAGTTCAAAATATAGATATGTTTACAGTCTGTCATTTCTGAATCCTGATTTAAGAACAAAAGATATAACTGCACTTGCTTTTTACACAGTCCTGAACGCCCCAGAGCTTTTGTTTATTTCTGTCAGCAGGGCCACGAAGATAACATCAGACGTGGCTGTGTGTGTGTTGGCAGTTGTGAGTAGGAGTGTTGATGGAGTCATAAATTGCGTTTTAAACCGAGAGCTGGAGAAAAAGAAGACTTCTTTCTCTCTGAAATTTCTGCAAACAGCCAAACTTACTTAACATTTCAAACCGCAAAACATGCAAACACCTTGAGAAGTATGACTCTAACCTGCATTTCGAACAGTTTCCAGCACCCACACAGGGCTTGTCCTGAATATCTAATGAGAAGCGGCCTATTAAAAAACTGTGGGCCGATGCAAGTTTCACTTACTTTAAGTTTACAGTGAAAAGTTTTCCTTTTAATCATCACGGAAACCACAGTAGTACTGGTGAAGCATTAATCATAGCCTACTCATGAGTAACCCCTGTATCTAATTTTCCATTGATTGTGCTTATTACGACATATAAGTAGGTCTTTTTTGGTTACACTTTATTTTGATAGTCCACTTTAGACATTCTACTAACTATAAGTAACTTTGCAACTACATGTCAACTAACTGCCATTAGAGTATTAGTAAACTAGTAGACTGTTAAGACTGTTATGGTAAGGGGTTCGGGTTAGGAGAATAAGTTGACTTGTAGTTGCCAAGTTACTTATAGTCAGTAGAATGTCTAAAGTGGACTATAGAAATAAAGTGTTACCAATGCTGGTATACTACTCCTGCAGCAATGAGAAAGTTTGTTTTTCAACCTTTTTTTATTAAAGGGGTGGTTGATTATGATTTCACTTTTCTAACTTTAGTTGGTGTGTAATGTTACTGTTTGAGAATAAACCACATCTGCAAAGTTACAATGCTCAAAGTTGAAAGCAAAGGGAGATATTTTATTTTAAAGAAAAAGCTTTTTAAGGACTACAACATACGGCTGGTAGGGACTACATGAGCTTCCTCCCGGGTTAGTGACATCACGGACCCTAAAATTTACATAAACCCCGCCCCCAGAACACGATTTATAGATTATCGAGACAGAATATGCTAATCAATGACTAGAAGATACCTACACATAAGCTACATAAATTCATCAATTAACTATTCAGAAATGTTGTCTGCCTCCGGTTTGAACATAAAAGGCTAAAAGTTTTTTAAATTTTCAGTGCTTGTCTGTGTCATAGATATCCATAATAAAGGCTAGATGTCTTACAGCCGAGTCTCTATCGTCATCACCGGCGGCCATCTTGTCACAGGCTAGCTTTCTGGCAGGCTCTGTGATACCTGATGTAAGGTGAGAACACAAATTCTCTAATCTCACGAAAATCTTGTCCGATTTACAAACGGTTTGGTTTCTTATTAACGTTATTAATGTGGCTATAATACTGGATGTTTACATAATTAATACATAATTATTCATAAGTGTGCAGTGTCATAACTACATCTCTAACGTTTATAACGAACCAAATCGTGAAAATCGGTAGAAAATTTAGCAAGTTATGGTTATTTAAAAAGTACATGCACCATAAAACACAATGTTACGAGTGGGCGAGCTGCCTGTGACAAGATGGCCGCCAGGTGCTGACGTCGACCTCCATTGGCCAGCAGCGCGGACGAGACATCTAGCCTTTATTATGGATATCTGTGGTCTGTGTGAGGTAATCAAAGCTGCTGTTGTAGCTCCGCCCTCTGTGCCGGGAGCAGAAGCTCATTTGCATTTAAAGGGACAGACACAAAAAATTTTGGGTTTTTGCTCACCCTCAAAACTGACAACTTTAACATACTATATAAAAATATCTGTGGGGTATTTTTACCTAAAACTTTGCATACACACTCACATCAGAGATTTATTTTACATCTTGTGAAAAGGGCATTATACCATCCCTTTAACAAAAACATTTGTTTGCTATTGTCATTACTTTTCCACTGCATGTAAATATTTTTTAAAACAAAATAAATTCAGTATAGATTAAAAGCTTTATTTTTTATTTTTTACAAACACACTGTAAATTAAAGCTATACTTTTCAACTTATTAACATAACTCATTCTGCTCAAATATAACACAAAAATAGAATATACCATGTATAATACAGATTCTTCACATACTACTAATACTACTAATTGCAGACATACTACTTAAAGGGATAGTTCACCCAAAAATAAAAAATACCTCATGATTTACTCAGCCTCAAGCCATCCTAGATGTATATGACTTTATTATTTCAGCCGAACACAATCTGAGTTATTTAAAAAAATATATCCTAACTCTTCCAAGCTTTATAATGGTAGTGAATGGAGGACGAGATTTTGAAGCCCAAAAGAGTGCATCCATCCATCATAAAAGTAATCCATGAGACTCCAGGGCGTTAATAAAGGCCTTCTGAAGCGAAGTGATGCGTTTGTGTCAGACAAATGTCCATATTTACAACTTTTTCCGCCAGATGGCCTACACAAGTCGACTTAAGCCAAAAGAGTAAACCCTGACACGATGTAGGAGTAGCTTAAGCTTTGACGCCTCTCGCGGTTCAAACAATTAGGGCTGGGCAACAAACTCAAGCTTCTCCCATATTTCTCTCAAAATTCTCGGTTTAGACTTCTAATTCGTGACTGGTGTTTTGCTCTGTCCTCTGCGCTTCTGCGTTCGTCAATATGAACAATACTGCGTCGGGTCAGATTCTCTGTAGTTCTCTGGAACTAGACTCGTGTATGATTGCTGTCGGGAGCTGGTTATTTTAGTTTATTAAGGTTTAAATATGTTTTTTTGTTTGTTTGTTTTTTTGTTTTTTTTTACACAAGCGCATGGCTTCACTGCATAAGGCCTTAATTAACCCCCTGGAGCTGTATGGATTACTTGTATAATAGATGGATGCACTTTTTGGGGCTCAAAATCTCATCCTCTATTCACTGCCGTTATTCAGCTGGGAAGAGCCAGTATTTGTTTTTATATAACTCTGATTGTATTCGTCTGAAAGAAGAAAGTCATATACACCTAGGAAGACTTGAGGGTGAGTAAATCATGGGGTAATTTTCATTTTTGGGTGAAGTATTATCATGTCTAGGTTTGAGTTTTCTTTCATGTTTTGGTTTTTGGTTCATGTTTCCTGTCTTGTCATGTGATTCCCTGGTGTGATCCTGCCATGTGCTCCCCTTTTCAGGTGTCCTATGTTCTCATTGGTTGTGTTCATTGCTTTCAGGTGTGTCTCATTAGTCCTTGTATTTAAGCCCTCATGTTTGCCGTGTGTTAAGTAGTTTTACCTGTAACCTCTTTAATTCATGTTCATGTTTAGGGGGCTTTCACACTGGCAGTTTAGTTCGGAACAGGGCACGGTTCGCATGAAAAATCGCTAATGTGAACGCTGTCATGGGACCCGGGTGCGCACTGAGGTACCGAACCCGAGACTACCTGGAGGAGGTGGTCTGAGTTCGGTTGCTCCCGAACCGTGCCGCGGCTCGCGTGAATGTGAAAGCAGCACGGACTCGGGTGCGCACTTGTTCAGGAAGTAAAGTGACCTGCGCATGTGTTTTAGCTGATTATTTTTAGTTAAATAAAACACATGTAGGACCTAAGGGATGATAGTGTTGTTGATTTACCTTGGATACACTGAGCCTGCATTGTATTTGCGCACATCGCGTGGAATCAGGGCAACACTTTTTTTAATCCACTGTCTCCTCAAAAGAGTCCGTTTGCAAGCAGCAGAAAGCCAGCATATGTGACGAACACTCACAGTAAACCTGTATTGTTCACTCAACTGCGCATAATAGCACCGAATTAATAAAAAAAACACAACATATTGACCCACGTTCTGTTTTCTATAATGCGGCGTGCACGTTTACGATGACTTAATATGCACGCAAACGCACCAGGGTTCGATAGAATCAAGTTGAGTGTGAAACCAGACCAACGCAGCGGGGGACGCCGGGAACAGTCGCGCTCGGGCTCGGACCGCAGCAAACGAGCCCAGTGGAAAAGCCACCAGAGTGCCATGCCTTTGTTTGAGATTATTTGAAGAAACTGCATTTGGGTTCTCCCAAGCTTGCCTCCAGTGGACCTCATTACAACTATCACTGTAAAAGTAGTAACTCTGCTCAATTATAAAGTAACTTAAAAGAAAATATAACATTTGAAAATGTCTGAGAAAAGTACACTTTGCCATTATATTACTTCTGGTTAATTGGTAAGGAAAGGCATTTACTGAGAATTTAGTGGGAAGCCTGCTGTTGTTGCCTGTGAATGATGTGGTCAGTGCGAGGAGGGATGTTTCACAGTGAAACACGTATGTTGTGCTCAAGGGTCAGTCTGGATCTGGGTTGAATTCATGTCGGAAAACCCAGCCTCACAAAGGCAGGCTGTGCTGAATTGTAGCAGTACCTTGATTGCTGCATCATGATTCATGGGTACTCTTCAGCAATCTCACACCAGAACGTTTCCAATGGTATTTCACTGAAACAGGCTCTCAGAGTGCTGTCAGGTAAGTCCATGAGTTCTTCCAAAAGTTTAGATGGGTAGGGGGCTGGAAGCTTTTCTGCAGTGTTTTCAGTAAAGGGATTTTTATACAGAGATAAGAAGCTGGTTCTTTGACATCTTTGAGAGGTGATAAAGTGATTAAAGTGATAAGTGATAAAGTTTGAGAGGTGATAAAAAAATCTGGGGATGATTTGTGATAGTGCACTTAAATTTGACAAGCAGATAAATGAGATCGTTAGAACGAGTTTTTTTAAATTGAGGATGATTTCAAAAGTTAAGCCTTTTTTATCTCAAAAAGATCTGGAAAAAATAATTCATGCATTTATCACCTCAAGATTAGACTATTGCAACTCGTTATATTATGGTGCCCACTGCCCAAAATAAAGTTCTAGATAGACTACAGATGGTCCAAAATGCGGCTGCAAGATTGCTGACAGGCACTCGCAAATTCGATCATATTACTCCGGTGTTAAAATCATTACATTTGCCTGTCACTTTGAGGATTCATTTTAAAATTCTGCTATTTGTATTTAAATCTCTACATGGGTTAGCCCCATCTTATATTGCTGATCTAATCCAGGAACAAAAGTCAATGAGATCGCTACGATCACAATTTCAGAAACGTCTTGCTGTTCCTCGGTCAAAGATGAAGTCTAGAGGGGATCGCGCATTTGCGGTCGCAGCCCCTAAATTATGGAACAGTTTACCTCGGACACTTCCTGCTCTGCTACTGTTCGGACGCTCCTGCTCACTGCTCCGCGCTTTGCTCTATCGCTTTCATATTTTTTGCTCTATCACTTTTATATTTTTATATTTTATCTCCTTTTATCACCTAATTTTAACTTCAGCAAATCGGCACAGTGCTCAAACGCTTGGATTACAACAAAAAAGCTGAATTATTTTATCCGACCAGCCTCCCACTGAAAGCTTACATTCCGGGGAAGAGAAAACACAACAGACTACATTCAATAGGATAAGAGAAAATGCCTCTTCTGGATTCTACTTGCTGCACTAACTGCCACAGACTTTTACAAAGGATTGTAGTTCTTGAAACAAAGTTATTTGTGGGACCACCAAACCAGACGGAACACACAACAGAGCTTCATCATGGACCTCAGCATACAGCCGGTGAGTCCCCTGAATCTAGTACTCCTCGACAGGCCATACTGAGTGTAGAGAAACAAACAAATCGACTTACACATCGGTGGCACAAACAGGGAGCGAGACCCAAAGGCACTCGAGACATCAGATTGTCACGAGTATCACATATTGCCGCAATAGCATCCTCTACCCCAGATACGGCTATGACAAGGATTGCAAACACTGATCTCCTACCACCGCCTATACATCTTGAGAACAGATTTGAAGTATTAATGAATGTAAATGAGGAATTCCCAAATGTGATCGAACACAGACTGAATCAGCCAGTAGCTAACACTGATGCTAACTGGCACTCAAGGCCGAGCAGACAGCGGCTCTCAGCTCAGAGCGCAGCCGAGCCCAGGACTCTGATAGTGGGCGACTCCATAATCAGAAACATTAGTAGCAGGGATACAACAACATGCTGCCTTCCACAAGCAACAACTTCTGATGTAAACAGGGAACTTGAGAACATTCTGATGAAACATAAAACTGCAAATCGACTCATCATTCATGTGGGGAAAAATGATATTCATAAAGAGCAGTCAGAACTCCTTAAGAAGGATTTCAATGAACTTTTTGAAACCGTTAAAAGACTGAAAGTTCAAACATTCATCAGCGGACCACTCCCAGCAAGAGGAACAAACAGGTTTTCACGGTTGCTTGGGCTAAATACATGGCTCCAAAAAACCTGCAATATAAAAGGAGTAAACTTCATTGACAACTTTAATCTTTTCTGGAGTCAGAGGCAACTGTTTCAACAGGATGGCCACCACCCAAACAAACTTGGTTCAAGAGTGCTAAAGGACAATATCCACTTCTCCCTCAATCATCCTTCTGCAGTGTGTGCCAATCCACTCAACCTGAATGGCACACACACACCTGGACACAGTATGAATGACCACAGGACTTCACTTCAGCACCTGGATGGACATGCGGTTGACACGTCACACAAGGACAATGATAACACCACTCAGCCACAACAACTTCTGCTCACGGACACAATCTCAGCTGAGCCCTGCTCACAGAGCTCACCACAGACAGACTGTGACATACTAGAACCGCTCCAAGATTCAGCACCCAAGGACGACTTTCTGGAAAACCAGGACAGCACATTACAGCCTCTGATAACACCAGAGAAACAGCCCCTCTCCCCAGACACCCTCTCTCCAGCATCTCCACAACATCTTCTGTGCTTCTCAGAGAAAATGGAAAAACTAGTGTTTGCTGGAACCAAACTATCTGCAAGCCCGCAGATATCAACCAAAAAACGTCAGGCCCCAAAACCACCAAAGCCTGCGGGCCCAGCTCGCCCTCCTCCTCCTCCTCCTCCTCCTGTGAGAGCTCTTCGGCCTCTGCCACAGCGCCAGGGCCCACACCCTCCTCCATCGGCTCGAGGCCAACCCAAAACAACTGATACCAGCTCACACTGATATGTGTCGGGTCCCCGCTATGATAACAGTAACTTTCTCAAATGTTTACAGAACAAGCGGGAACCCAGTGTGCCTGTATCTTTCTCCATTGCTGTTCGATTACATGATAGAAAGTCTAAGGCCTTCAAAAGCCGTACAGCAAACCCATCTAATCTGGTGCCTATTACACGCCAAACTAAGACTGCTGTGGGGACAGAAAGTAAGACTGTTAAGTTAGCACTTTTAAACATCCGCTCACTTAAAAACAAATCACTTCTAGTCAACGACTTAATAACCACATACAACCTGGATTTTATGTTTCTAAATGAAACTTGGCTAGAAGACAGCTGCAGTGCAACAATCCTCAATGAAACATCCCCTCCTAACTTTACTTTCATGAGTGTCTGCAGAGCGGGTAGGAAAGGAGGGGGTGTAGCTGCTCTCTTTAAAGATGTCTATCAATGTAAGCAAATATCATTTGGTAATTACCCGTCTTTCGAATATCTGGGTATTGTGTTAAAAGGTGCTCCACGCATTTTACTAATCATTGTTTACAGGCCTCCAAAATACTCTTCAGCCTTTGCTGAGGACTTTACAGAACTGCTATCAACAATTTCCTCAGAGTTTGACTGTTTTGCTATTGCTGGAGATTTTAACATTCACATAGATAATGCAGAAACCAATATGGCAAAAGAAATCAAAACTGTTTTAAAAACTTTTGATCTGTTTCAGCATGTACATGGACCGACACACAATCATGGACACACTCTAGATTTACTTATCAGCAAGGGTCTAAACATTTCATCAATTGTTATTAAGGATGTAGCACTGTCTGATCATTTCTGTATTTTCTTTGATATATTGATCTCTCCTGCAATTGAAGCTAGGTCTGTGTCTGGCAAGAAGAGATGCTTAAATGAGAACACCAGTGTGCTATTTATGAAGGCTATATCTTTAACACCAAGCATATCTGCTGACTCTGTTGATTTTCTCCTTGATTCTTTTAACTCAAAAGTTAAAGGTGTAATTGATGATATTGCTCCTGTGAAAGTCAGGAAGAGTGGAAAACAAAAAGCACCTTGGAGAAACTCAACAGCAGTGCAAAATATGAAAAGAAAATGCAGAAAAACAGAGCGCATGTGGCGGAAGACAAAACTTGTAGTCCATTATAACATCTACAAAGACAGCATTCATGCTTTCAATATGGAACTAGGCAAAGCTAGACAGACTTTCTTCTCAAATATTATAAACAGCAACTTAAACAACACACGCACTCTTTTTGCTACTGTAGAGAGACTGACAAACCCCCCAAGCCAGATTCCCAGTGAAATGCTCTCAGACAGCAAGTGCAGGGAGTTTGCTTGCTTCTTCTCTGAGAAAATTAATAATATCAGAAAGGTGATCAGCACATCCTTGAGTTGCACTGGGGTCGGACAGATCAGACCACAACCTGAGAAAGTAGTTACTATGTCTGATTTTAAAGAAATTGATTGCAAAATTTTAGAAGAAACCGTACAGCACCTTAAAACATCAACCTGCGCCCTTGACGTACTTCCCACATCTTTCTTCAAAAGTGTGTTAAACAGCTTAAAAGCAGATCTTCTAGAAGTGGTAAATGCCTCACTTCTTCTCTCTGGGACTTTTCCAAACTCCCTGAAAACTGCAGTTGTCAAACCCCTCCTAAAAAAGAGTAATCTGGATAAGACTATATTAAGCAACTATAGACCGATCTCAAATCTTCCTTTCATAGGCAAGGTCATTGAAAAAGTTGTCTTCAATCAGCTGAACAAATTCTTAAGCTCGAATGGATACTTTGACAATTTTCAATCTGGTTTCCGATCGCATCACAGCACAGAGACAGCGCTCATAAAGATAAAAAACGATATTCGCTTAAATACTGATAAAGGCAAATTATCAGTGCTTGTACTACTCGACCTCAGTGCTGCATTTGACACTGTCGATCACAACATACTTCTTGACAGGCTGGAAAACTGGGTGGGGCTTTCTGGGATAGTCCTAAAATGGTTCAGGTCATACCTAGAAGGGAGAGGTTACTATGTGAGTATAGGAGACCATAAGTCTGAGTGGACGTCCATGACATGTGGAGTCCCTCAAGGCTCAATTCTTGCGCCACTCCTATTCAACCTGTACATGCTCCCAATGAGCCAAATAATGAGAAAGAACCAAATCTCTTACCACAGCTATGCAGACGACACACAGATCTACTTAGCCCTATCGCCTAACGACTACAGCCCCATTGACTCCCTGTGCCAATGCATTGATGAAGTAAACAATTGGATGTGCCAAAATTTCCTCTAGTTAAACAAAGACAAAACTGAAGTCATTGCGTTTGGAAACAAAGATGAAGTTCTCAAGGTGAATGCATACCTTCACTCTAGGGGTCTAACAACTAAAAATCAAGTCAGGAATCTTGGTGTGTCTCTAGAATCAGACCTTAGTTTCAGTAGTCATGTCAAAGCAATAACTAAATCAGCATATTATCATCTGAAAAATATTGCAAGAATTAGATGCTTTGTTTCCAGTCAAGACTTAGAGAAACTAGTGCATGCTTTCATCACCAGCAGGGTGGATTACTGTAATGGACTCCTCACTGGCCTTCCCAAAAAGACCATAAGACAGTTGCAGCTCATACAGAACGCTGCCGCCAGGATTCTGAGCAGAACAAGAAAATATGAACACATCACACCAGTCCTCAGGTCTTTACACTGGCTCCCAGTTACATTTAGGATTGATTTTAAAGTATTATTACTGGTATATAAATCATTCAATGGCCTAGGACCTCAATATATTGCAGATATGCTCACTGAATATAAACCCAACAGATCACTCAGATCATTAGGATCACGTCAGCTAGAAATACCAAGGGTTCACTCTAAACAAGGAGAGTCCGCTTTTAGCTACTATGCCAGCCGCAGCTGGAACCAGCTTCCAGAAGAGATCAGATGTGCTCCTACAGTAGTCACATTCAAATCCAGACTGAAAACACATCTGTTTAGCTTTGCATTTACTGAATGAGCACTGTACCACTGTATGTGTCCGACTGTTTGAACTGTATTTTATTTAATTTTTATTCTAAACTGTTTTAATTATTCTTATTTCTGTTGATTATTTTAATTTCTTTATTCTAAACTGTTTTAATTATTCATATTTCTTTTGATTATTTTAAATTTCTTCTATGTAAAGCACTTTGAATTACCACTGTGTATGAAATGTGCTATATAAATAAACTTGCCTTGCCTTTATATATTAGGGACCTTCCTACACTCAGTCAGTTTAAAAGCCACCTGAAAACATATTTTTTTATGATAGCGTTCGATCAAGATAAGTGTGAAGGGTGCTAGTGTCTTTTTTTTTTTACAGGAATTTTATAAATATATGTTGTTTTTATGAAGTTTACTACCTATTTAGATATATGGATATACATTTTTCTTTTATTTGGTTTTTCTCTGCTCTCTGTTTTACTGCTTGTACAGCACTATGGTCAACTGTGTTGTTTTATTCAGTGCTTTATAAATAAATTTGAATTTGAATTTGATACTGTAATATGGGGTTTGATGGTGGGAAAATCCAACTTTCTCTCTGCTAGAAAGGCACTTGTTTGTCCGAACATGTCACAGGTTCCTGAAAGTGCTCGGGATTTCCATAGTTTTAGCTTTCTTTTGAAAGCCTCGATTCATTCATGCTGTATAATACAGTTTGTCTTTGCACCCTGCCTGCACACTGTTTGTTTAATTGAATATGTCTGCAAGGTAGCCAAGTAGTGCAAGCCATTTTTATCTTTAAAACAAATCAGCAAGCTCCGAACTCAAATCACAAAAAGCTCCTCCCTTGGTTCAAAGACGCGTGTCAGCATTCGTCTTCGGGATAACCATCTCATCTCTGTGTGCATGAGCAGCGAGTGGTTTTCAGCAGCCACCTTTTCGCAGAAGGGTGTGAACACCCCGGAGTTTGTTGCTCTGAAGAGTAGGTTCAATATCTTTTGTAGCAAGAGCATCTCTGTGCAAAAAAAAACAAGTGTTGAGGCAACTCGCAACTTATCTTCTGGACTAGCAGTGCTTACCCGTCATCGCTGCAGGTCCGTACAAACGCAGACGCAATCAGCCCAGTTTCATTTGACGTCATGAAACGATCCATCTCCCCAAATTATCTTTTGCTGTTGTAGTTGTGCGTAGCTCTTCACAAAACAAAAAGTCCTCAATGTACTTCCTTATTTTCCATTCATGGCAAACGTATGCAAGCAGGTGTGACATTTTTGACATGTCTGTTGACTCCTCTGTCTGTATAGTGAAGACATTGCTGTAAAGCAGGGATCACCAATCCTGGTCCTGGAGGGCCGCTGTCCTGCAGAGTTTAGCTCCAACCAGGTCTAACACCTCTGCCTGGAAGTTTCTAGTATGCCTAGTGAGACCTTGATTAGCTGGATCAGGTGTGTCTAATTGGGGTTGGAGCTAAACTCTGCAGGACAGCGGCCCTCCAGGACCAGGATTGGTGACCACTGCTGTAAAGCTTCGCTGCACACTGTTCTTTGCTATCTTCGGACATGCGTAAGATGTGGCGCTTGACTGTGTCGTTTGAAAATTGTATTCAGTTAGACTTCTCCTCTCCAAACAATTATCACACAATTGCAGTAACACATGGTCAAATATAAATCTCCCCGATAGTGTGTGGTGTTTTCTGTTAGACAATATTCTCGGCTATTCGCTCAAAAAAACGACCTTTTCTTTTTATTGCTTGTGATTTGTATGCAAATGACTGACCGTTTTAGAAGGTCTCATACACTCGTTTGATGACACTTTAGGACAGAAAACACAGTGTTGCTGAGGCAAATCCTTGCTTTTCGAAAACACAAACCCATAGGAAACTGTTGTCATATTGCTACCCAATTTCACGGCAATTCGTACGTATTTTACGACGTGGCTAATTGGGCAACTCGTAAAATACGCACGATTTAACAAAAATCTTAAAATCGTACATATTTTATGGGTTGCCCAATTCATATGATTCGTACGATTGACCCACCACTTACCCCGGCCCTAAACCTACCCGTCACTGGGGTTAAGACAAATCGTATGAATTAGCCACCTCGTAAAATACGTACGAATTGGTTGTGATATTGCATTGCATATTGTAGTGGAGCGGCTTAGTGATATAATCGTTCAGTTTATGATACAAGCGTGAAAATTGGCATGAGCAATCTCCATGGGTCACTTGACAAGAAAATTGTCCGAGCCACTTGAAATTTCCATTTTTCAAGATGGCCGACATCTTAGTGGAGCAGTTAAGTGATATAGTGGTTTATTTGGTGATACAAGCATGAAAATTGGCATGAGCAGTCTCTGATGGTCACTAGACAATAAGCCACCCACAGCTACTTGAAATTTCAAGATGGCGGCCATTTTTCAAGATGGCCACCACCTTAGTGGAGCAATTAGGCTTAAGAAATCATTTAGTTGGTGATACAAGCATGAAAATTGCTATGAGCTGTCTCAAAAAGTCATTTGACAAGAAACCGCCCACAGCAACATACAATTTCAAGATGGCGGCAATTTTTCAGGATTACTGCCGCCCACCATGTGGATCTTTAAATGATACATTTTCTCATAGAAATGTATTGGGTTCCTCAAGAGACTCTTGTCAAGAGAGGTAGTTTGACTGTGTTTTGTCTGACTCCTCACCCATGACCTGTCCAGTTTGGTAAAGCCTGTCAGGAGTTGCCTCCCACCGGCATAGCTCTCAGGATTCATTGAGGTACACAAGCTCCCTTACCACGACAAGGTAACAGTCACAAGGGAGTTTTTTTTTTAAACTAACAGTTATTAAACATGTCAAACAAAAATAAGATGAATAAATTAGCACAGTTGTGGTGCTGAACAGACAGTGCACCAAACAAAAAATTGAGCAATGACTAATACTGAATGTCAATAAGAACAGATCCAGAGGCAACAGCGACTCTGGCTGACACAGCCATGGAACCATGACAAACAGAAAGTATCTATGAGAAAATGTATAATTTAAAGATCCACATGGCGGGCAGCAGTAATCCTGAAAAATTGCCGCCATCTTGAAATTTTATTTTGAAATTTCAAGTGGCTCGGACAATTTTCTTGTCAAGTGACCCATGGAGACTGCTCATGCCAATTTTCACGCTTGTATCATAAACTGAACGATTCTACCAAACACAAGCACTTAGCCACTCCACTAATTGCTGACACTTTGCCAGTCCATTGTTTTTTCAGTGACACATCAGTAGCATGAGGGATGTTGGTTGCCAGTATTTACATTGTGAGTCAAACTTATTCTCCTGATTTGTTATTGCCGCTGTAGGATTGGCATGAGTGGTAAAGACCATGCCCTCTTTTGAAAAGCATGCGGGGAGCAGCAGCTCATTTGCATTTAAAGAGACACCGTTAAGAGACAACGGTAAGAATATTTTCCCGAGATAACCGTTTAAATTTAAGTGTGTCAGTCATTTTCATACTGTAGTAACACATTTTGGTATTGTTTCTAGAGTTGATAATCTATTAAAACTTAACCGTCCTCCCTTAAAGTTAAGTATAGTTGTTTACGGTTAATGCTGCCTTAACGTGCTTTGAGGGTTTTGGAATTGTAAAAATGAGTTTCTTGTTAACAAAAAATGTAACGTTGCATGAACAATTTCTAAACTTGAATTTAATGAGCTCGTAATTACGATTTCAGAAGTTGTAAATATCTAATTTCTGATAGCACGTGAAGGCAGGATCAGTGCGGGCAATAAGAACAAAATAAGAAGCGAGCTAGCCCAATGAATCACTAAATTCGTCGTAACGTTGCCTTGGTACCCGTGTCGAACCAAAATGTAGAATAAAATTAGTTTAGCATTAGCTGTACGTTAAGGAAATAATATCAGTGGTTGTTTGAACTGATGTTTAACGTGTTCTTTATTAATTAAAGTTAAGGGTAAACATTAGGGTAATTTGGGAGCCCAATCTGTAACATTCAACATGTAGGCCTAACGTTATTTATTTCCCCACACATATATCCCAACACATCGCTGCATTCAGAATAATGCAAGATTCTTAGTTAATTACTAGTTGCATGTTTACACGAATGCACCATACCAGTAATGCTACCAGCAAATTAAATGTTGATGTGTGTAACAAATTTAATTCTTAATTTATTTTCTTCCAGCTTCATCCAACAGTTTGTAGGGAAGGTATATTAAAAAATCCAATTTTTGAAGCCCCAAACTACAAATGCCAGTTCTGCAGCAAAATGGGAGAGTATGCATATGTTGTGGCACACATGCAAACACATGATAAGACAGCTGTTAAACATGGAGGTATCTATCAGTTTAAATAAATGTTTTGAATTGTCCACTAGTAATGTTAAGCATTTCATTCCAATGTTAATTTGTGTACAGTTTTAATTTTGCCTTAAGGATAAAGTGTATGATGTATGTATGAGTAGTTTGTAAACCTGGATTTCTATTTGTTTATAGGGTATAAAATGTACAGATGCCATGGTGGATGTTGCAGAAGTCATCATTATCACTGCTGCTATTGTGCAAGGATTATTACTCAGCAAAATCTGTTTTTGATCCATGTGCAGAAATGTGGGTTAGCTGATACGTCAACAGGTCCCTGTGTCTCTGCACCATCCAGCGTCTTTGAACCCTCCAGCGTCTTTGAACCCTCCAGCGTCTGTGAACCCTCCAGCGTCTCTGCACCATCCAGCGTCTCTGCACCATCCAGCGTATTTGCACCCTCCAGCGTCAGCGTCTGTGAACCCTCCAGCGTCTGTGAACCCTCCAGCGCCAGCGTCTTTGAACCCTCCATCGTCTCTGCACCATCCAGCGTCTCTGCACCATCCAGCGTATTTGCACCCTCCAGCGTCAGCGTCTGTGAACCCTCCAGCGCCAGCGTCTTTGAACCCTCCATCGTCTCTGCACCATCCAGCGTCTCTGCACCATCCAGCGTCTCTGCACCATCCAGCGTATTTGCACCCTCCAGCGTCAGCGTCTGTGAACCCTCCAGCGCCAGCGTCTTTGAACCCTCCAGCGTCTCTGCACCATCCAGCGTCTCTGCACCATCCAGCGTCTCTGCACCATCCAGCGTATTTGCACCCTCCAGCGTCTGTGAACCCTCCAGCGCCAGCGTCTTTGAACCCTCCAGCGTCCGTGAACCCTCCAGCGTCTCTGCACCATCCAGCGTCTCTGCACCATCCAGTGTCTCTGCACCATCCAGCGTATTTGCACCCTCCAGCGTCAGCGTCTGTGAACCCTCCAGCGCCAGCGTCTTTGAACCCTCCATCGTCTCTGCACCATCCAGCGTCTCTGCACCCTCCAGCGTCAGCGTCTTTGCACCCTCCAGCGCCAGCGTCTTTGAACCCTCCAGCGTCTGTGAACCCTCCAGCGTCTCTGCACCATCCAGCGTCTCTGCACCATCCAGCGTATTTGCACCCTCCAGCGTCAGCGTCTGTGAACCCTCCAGCGCCAGCGTCTTTGAACCCTCCATCGTCTCTGCACCATCCAGCGTCTCTGCACCCTCCAGCGTCAGCGTCTTTGCACCCTCCAGCGTCAGCGTCTTTGCACCCTCCAGCGTCAGTGAACCCTCCAGCGTCAGCGTCTGTGAACCCTCCAGCGTCTGTGAACCCTCCAGCGTCAGCGTCTGTGAACCCTCCAGCGTCTGTGAACCCTCCAGCGTCAGCGTCTGTGAACCCTCCAGCGTCTTTGAACCCTCCATCGTCTCTGCAACATCCAGCGTCTCTGCACCATCCAGCGTCTCTGCACCATCCAGCGTCTTTGCACCCTCCAGCGTCAGCGTCTGTGAACCCTCCAGCGTCAGCGTCTGTGAACCCTCCAGCGTCAGCGTCTTTGAACCCTCCATCGTCTGTGAACCCTCCAGCGCCAGCGTCTCTGCACCATCCAGCGTCTTTGCACCCTCCAGCGTCTGTGAACCCTCCAGCGCCAGCGTCTCTGCACCCTCCAGCGTCTGTGAACCCTCCAGCGTCTCTGCACCATCCAGCGTCTTTGCACCCTACAGCGTCTGTGAACCCTCCAGCGTCTGTGAACCCTCCAGCGCCAGCGTCTCTGCACCCTCCAGCGTCTGTGAACCCTCCAGCGTCTGTGAACCCTCCAGCGCCAGCGTCTCTGCACCCTCCAGCGTCTGTGAACCCTCCAGCGTCTGTGAACCCTCCAGCGTCTCTGCACCATCCAGCGTCTGTGAACCCTCCAGCGCCAGCGTCTCTGCACCCTCCAGCGTCTGTGAACCCTCCAGCGTCTCTGCACCATCCAGCGTCTGTGAACCCTCCAGCGTCTCTGCACCATCCAGCGTCTCTGCACCCTCCAGCGTCTGTGAACCCTCCAGCGTCTGTGAACCCTCCAGCGTCTCTGCACCATCCAGCGTCTTTGCACCCTCCAGCGTCTGTGAACCCTCCAGCGCCAGCGTCTCTGCACCCTCCAGCGTCTCTGCACGCTATCCTACAGTCATTACACATTCTAACAGTGATGACACACCTGCCTCATCAACTCCAGCCCAAACTACCTGTATGAGTAACCCAAAAATTATCAAGTCAAGGCCCAAAAGAACTACATGCACGTTCTGTAATTTGATTGTGAACAAGAAAAATATCAAGAAACACATTTAAAGACGTCACTCATCAGCAAATGTAGATGTAACGGAAAATCACCATCTTCCATCCCAATGCATTGACCGTAGTAATGGCATTTTTGCTGTTGGAAGAACTTTTTCTGGATATAGTAACCCTATACATGTACAGAAATGCACCTGGGGTAACAACCATCATGTGAGCTGTGAGCTAGAGCAATGCAAACAGGCTTCTGAATTTTCCAGAAGAGGTGGCTTAATGGGGTTTCAGTGCATCCATGTGAAGTCGATATCATACTGTCCTATTTCATCTGAAACAGACATCACACTTAAGGAAGAAGTTCTGTCAGATATGGTAGGAAGAAAGTGGATTTCTGACAACACAAAGAAAATCTGTCTTGCTAGAAAGCAAAAAGCTGAGTCTGAGAGCTGCCCACTGAGTAAAGAAATCTCATTAGGTAATGGAACATCAAAAATATGTGTGTCAGTCTTGGAAACATGCACCTCATATTATTCTCGGTTAGGGAGAGTAACTGTTTGTTTCGACAAAAAAATAAATACTTGGCACTGCCCATGCTCTAAGCCGAGGAATTCATGTCCTCATAAGTCCATTGCAAAATGGCACTTGAACCAGACTCGACCTGAACTTTTCTTAAAAGTCAGAAGTACAGACAGTGATGTGTTTGACACCTTTTCAGAATCTGGTCATCAAGATGTACACAGTACTGAGGATATTATTCTCTATCCACCTAAAAAAAAAGCTTTGACTGCAATTGTCCTTTACTTGCTGAACAACAAGAAATTGCCAGCAGTTCTGCCAAAAGATGTTTGTTCACCACAGAACATGGAGACACTTCCCAAGCACCTCATTCCAATTGAGACCTTTTGCACTGTATGCCCAGGGAAGGTCCCTCTTTCGGAACCTATCTTAATTACACAAAAAGCAAAGATTGTCACGTTTACTGGCATACTGGAAGGTGTGTATAATTTTACAATACATTATTGTTTCCTAATTTACATGGCCTAGTCTAATTAAAGTTTTACATTTTAAGATATGTTTTATTTCATAAGTACAGGCCAGTTAAGTAGTTAATTCAAATTAAAACCAGTATTATTCTCCCTCCTTATAGATGTGACCACATACTGTAAAAGGTGTGGTGTATGTGGTCAATTTTACCGATACCAGGAATGGGCCGAGGGGCAGCACAATTTTAATGACCACACAATATTAACACTGCATCTTTGCTTGTTCTTGAGACAGTCTGTACAGGTAATCTTCACTTTTGCAGTCATGCAACTTTAATGCACCCATCCTATTTTAATAAACACATGACTTGCATGTTTTGCTCGTGTACTACTTTAATAATTATTTTAAAGAGTCAGTGATGTAGGAATTTGGATAGTTTGAAGTCTAGCCCATATAAGCAAGCATAAATATAAACTTGCCCTTAAAGTGTCTCCCTAAAAATCCTGTTTTGTAAACACTCACATAATGTCAAGAGAAAAGTAAACATGACTAATAATCTGGTGTGATCTAATTTCAAATGTTATTACAGACATGTTTATGTTGGAACAGACAAACCAAAAAAAGTATCTGAACCATGACTCCCTTCTTCATGGTTATCTTCACTTTGAGGTGATGACAGACCATAATTACAATTTTTCATGTGTGCACTGTGGAGTCCATCCACCTGTCATGATAATGGACTTGCACAAGAAGGGAGTTTTTAGCATGCCAGGTAGGTAGTGGTATCATCTCTTAACATGACTAGTACTACCAAAATAACACTGATTTTGAGCAAAATGTCTTACAGTGAGTGATATTGAGGATCCCCCACCACAGTTTGAAGGTCACGTCGACATTGAAGAATTTTGGCAATCTGTTGACCAAGAAATAGTTTGCAGAGGCTTTTTACAAAGTAAGTTATAGATATACATTTTTCTGCAAAGGGAGTATTCTGCAGCCATATTTAGAAAGGTTTTCCAAAAGATCTATCTATCTGTCTTCAATGGCCTGTAATTATGTATGCGCATGCTTTTCTAGTGCCATGGATGATTGTGTATATAATTTTAACTGCCATAAATTTTATTAAATGCAATAACATTTAAGAGAGCTTTTGTTTTTCAACTACAAAGGTAACCGTGAGAATCCATGTAAAGTTTCACCTTCCTATGTGAAATGGGCACCGTGGATTGGGCCTCTCACCAGAGCCAGCAAAAAAGTTCTTAACACCGAGTATGCCAAACTCACAGCAAAGAAGTCTGTTGTAGAACAGGCAGACGTCGACATTTCAGAAGAACGGCTGTCAAGTGAACTAATGAACTTAAAGGTGAATTTTGAAATTTTATGTAAATGTAATCGCAATGCACTTGAAATTTGTATTATTTATTTATAGACATTTAGTACATTATTGTACTGGATGTCTACTCTGCTGGATGTTTTTGAAACCGCTCCAGATTAGGCTATTTACTAAATGCCAAAAACACAAGGAAGATTATGGTGATGTATGCTGATTTTTAATTATTGGCTGCTGTTGCATCTACTTTTACACAGGTTGATGCCTTGAGGAAACTAGAATGTGGCATTGACTCAAAGGGCTCCAAAATGGATCTTCTCCTTCGTTTGAGGGAGGAGATGAAAACAAGGAGCACTTATGACAAAGTTTTTCAAAAAGTGTGGGGAGCATCTGGTAAGTGTCCTACATATATGTAGTACATATTTATTAAATGACATAAGAAAATATTTAATTGTTGTAAACCTGTCTCTATGTGTCTGTACGTGTACCTGAAGACAGCTAGGTTAATGGTCAAACTAATTGTGTGTATTTCCATTTCAAGGTGGCTGGGCAGTGATAATGTGTCCTTGTGGCATTGTGAACTCGGTCAAATTCAACATAAGAGCTGAAAGCCCACGTGATTATGCAGATATGTTACTTTCATTCCAACATTTGCCAAACGTTGTAATCTATGACTTTGCTTGGGGATTAGTTACTCATACTAACCTTCGGGAACCAGAGAGACTTCCCTTCAGTCCATATGAAGGAAGAGTGGCTGCAGCTACCCCAGAGAATATTGCATCTACCAAGAGAGGGGATCTGAAAAGGAATTTGCCATGGTTGCAGTTAAAAAAAGACCCACCTGATCTTAATGGCCATCCTTCAACTGGTTCTGCAGAACACTATGCATTGTATGACACTTTTCATCAGTACAACACAAGAGATGAAAAGGATGCTCTGAGATTAATTGGACTTGTGCCTGAGCTGTGTGTGTGGGTCAACTCCCAGACAGCGGAGCAGCTGTTCTCCGGCATGCGAAAGAACAACTACTTCATGAACTCTCTCTCCCCAGCTAGCCACATCTTCCTCATGCGTAACATTTTACATCATCACCACAATGAGAAGGTTAACCAGCAGGCACTGGAGGACTTTAAAAGAGTTTCTCATGGAGATGTCACCCTTGACGCACATGGAAAAGCCACTTTGGGTAGTTATACTTTGATTTCCTTATTTTGACACATTTACATAAAATATCTGTTTTTGTACAACTAGCACTTATATTAACAAGGATACATACAAATGTCTGCATCTAGGCAACTACCGTTCAACAAAACATCACTGTCAATGCTTAGAACTGTCATTGTCTTGCAGTGCATGTGAATGTCCCTACAGATGTGGACATGGCAGCCCACTGTGGGGAGCAGTGTGAGGCTCTGACTAGGACATCAAACCTCAGGCCCTGTCGTGCCTCATGGACACTAGGACTGCATCATCCCCTTCAAGAGCATTTGGTATCTGGTTGCATTGCTTTATCACAATTTCTATTCACATTTATGTTATTGTGTTGTCATTTTCTTTTGTGTTGTTACAATTCTTTAAGTGTCAGAGCTTAAAGTTATCAGGCTCCTGATTTCAGGCATAGAGCAGTTTTAAATTCATGTAATAATTCATTGCATTTTACACATATCCTCCAGGACAACTGTTCAGGCTCACAAATATTATTTTGCTTTAATCCCTGGCCTGGAGTGTTTTTTGTTTGACACAGCTTATTTCTTTATTTCTTTGTAATATGTGTAATGTGTAGGTGAATTATGTACTCGATGAGGACAGACCAATGAATGAAACGATTGTAAAAGATGGTCAGACGTGCCTCACAGGAGAGAACTTTGTATCCCTGGGACTAAGAAGGGAAATGGATTAAATGGTGGGGAAAATGTTTTGTTTTATTTTTGAAGTAATTGTACCTTTTCTGGAATTAGGATTAAAAGTGTTGTATTTGCAGGTGGGAAATGCTCGCTTTAGGCTTATCAAGGAAATATTTCAGCATCAGGTGTGTCTGTCATTTTATACAGATATTTATGACAAATTCAAATGAATTACAATTACTGTCTGTAATTATTGATAGAGATATCTTCTACAGGGGAAAGATGTTTACATTGTGGATCTCCATATTCCACCAACATGGCTCTTGCCCTTATCCTGTGACCCTTTTCTCTGTCTTCCAGTAAGTACCCACAATACATTTAACTAATAGTGATAACTTATCTTATACAATGCTTTTCAAAACAAAACACAACAAGATAAAAACACTTTAAGGTCATACAACATGGAGAAAATGAAAAAATTTATAAAAAGAAAGATAATAAAATAATGAATAAAATAAGAGTTAAAAGTCAGAGCTAAGTTTTTGCAATATTTTCTTTCTTTAAGTTGGACCCCCAAAAGAAAGATGCCCTGATTTTCCCCCTATGGACCCCAGGGCACTTTCTGCTGTGTGTAAGTGAATTTTTAGTATTTATTGCAAAAGCACACTCATGAAAAGGATTCATACTGAAAAAAGCTAACACATTCAAGTTGTAGGTTCTCCTTTCTTTTTAGTCTTTTGTAATCCTCCTGGCTGCAATTTACTTTTATCTGTGTCGTAATGGTGAAGAATTGTTGACTCATTTCCAAGACTATTTTCCCTGTAGGTTATTAAACCACTTAAAAGAGAGGTTTTGTTCCTGGATTCCCAATATTCAGTCATGGGACAAGGCTTTACACACGGACCTTATCGAAACATACTAAGGTTTCTAAAGAAAGATGTTTGCTGGAAGTCGTGTTCCTCAGACTTGCTCAAACTGTTTGCAATGATGTTAGTCGTGTTCACAAGACTTGCTCAGATTGTTTGAAATTTTAGTCGTGTTCACAAGACTTGCTCAGATTGTTTGAAATTTTAGTCGTGTTCACAAGACTTGCTCAGATTGTTTGAAATTTTAGTCGTGTTCACAAGACTTGCTCAGATTGTTTGAAATTTGTCGTGTTCACAAGACTTGCTCAGATTGTTTGAAATTTTAGTCGTGTTCACAAGACTTGCTCAGATTGTTTGAAATTTTAGTCGTGTTCACAAGACTTGCTCAGATTGTTTGAAATTTTAGTCGTGTTCACAAGACTTGCTCAGATTGTTTGAAATTTTAGTCGTGTTCACAAGACTTGCTCAGATTGTTTGAAATTTGTCGTGTTCACAAGACTTGCTCAGATTGTTTGAAATTTTAGTCGTGTTCACAAGACTTGCTCAGATTGTTTGAAATTTTAGTCGTGTTCACAAGACTTGCTCAGATTGTTTGAACTACTGCTGTTTGCCTGTCGTGTTCCTCAGACTAACATGTTCTGTAGCTCAAAAACAATGTGTTCCTCAACAGAACTTTTTTTTGTGTGTGCTCCGGTACTTCTAGAAGTTACTGATCACATTTTTGTTTTTATCAGGTCTGTTGCACATCACATTGTCTCTGGACCGTGGACAGAATGAACAGGCCTGGATGTTGAGGTAAGATATCATTTGCAAAGGCCATTTGTCTGCTTATCACTTTTTTTATGAATTATTGGTTTGTCACAACTTGGGCTATTACTACTTTTAACTATTTCTCATTTTACACTTAGACCCGTTCACATTAACACACATCTCTAAATCTTTAAGCTTTTGTAGTGTGGTGTTTATTAAACATGTTTATTTTTTATTTATTTTAAACAGGGGCTCCCTCAACATCAATTCGGCATTGACTGTGGAATCTTCATGAGTATGGTGAGTGAACAGTTTACCTGTAAAATATAAATTTAATTCATGATCTTTCACAAAATGGCCATTAATGGTGTCTAGCCCATTTCAGACATGCAGCTTTTTCTTTTTCTTTCCTTTACTGGCATTGGACTTGTGTAAATGGAATAAGGCCCAAATGGTGGCAGCACCGTGTCAGCGCTCTCTGACGCAGCTTTAGTTTATTCCCTTCTCCTCAGTTCCACCTAAAGCAGTTTTTGTCAATGTAATGGAAATCATACTGTTGTGAAAGAGGATTCTCTCTTTTTATTATCACATTTAATTCACATGCACCCAAAAAAAAAAAAGAATTACAACTTTAGTACATACACAACTTTGCTTTATTTGCAGTACTCCTGGTATGCTGTCATGGAGGCTCCATTTGATTTCACTATTGTAAGTATAGCTTCAATGCTCATAGATATGGTTATAATATGCGGAATTTGGTTTTTACTTTTGTTCAGGAAGTCCTCTGTGGTCCTTCCTGATATTTCTTCCCTTTTTCCCTTTGTTTTTTTGGGGGGGGAGAGTTTTTATTTTCTTACTTCTATGGGGGTTTAAGTCAGGGATTGTCGTCCTTTTTTTGCTTGATATAAAGTGGGCCTGTTAAGCCCTTTCGGACTGGAAAATTGAGTTGGGCCTCAATTTACTTGCAACTTGAACTGTAAATGTATTGTACTCCGTTCTCTTCTTCAGCATGACATGCCGTGCTTAAGGAGGTGGTGGTGCACAATGTTGGTGGAGAATCTTGAGATTAAAGGGTACCAGTGTCTTTAAATTTTTTTTAGATAAATTTGAAATATCATTAGCAGTAATCTGGCGCAGCAAGGTAATTTTTTTACTTTTTTACTTATTACTACAGCCATGGCCGGAGGTTTGCTCACTTTACCAAGCAGGGAATACAGATGCCCAGGGGAAGTCTGGACCCAATTTTCCGCATCCCTAGGAAGAGGAAATATGATGAGGTCACCATGGTAAGAATTTTTACAGGTCCAAAAACTTGGTCTAAAGTAATCATCGTTCTTGTGCTTTACACGTACTAGGCTATTATGTAATATGCATCTCACTCCCTTGTTTTAAAGGAACCTGTCCCATTAAAACCGTGCAAGGCGAAGGAGCCATGCAGAGTCGAGTCCTTTCCGGAGGGAATTGGCATTTTGCAGGCATGTATCTGTGAAGCACACCTAGGAGCCATAGTTTAAACTCACTCACAGGATCACAGTTAGTTATATGTGCACTCCATGTAGACATGCCAGCTTGCCACTTCTTACATACTGTAGCTTAATCCAAGATGCAACAATAACTACATATGGCAGAGGTCTTCAACCGTGCTCCAAGGGACCCACTATCCTGCAGAGTTTAGCTCCAACTCTAATCAAACACACACCTGACCTCTTCAGGTTCGCTTGAAAATCACAGGCAGGTGTGCTGAAGCGGGTTGGAAATACATTTTGCAGGACAGTGGGTCCCCAGGAGCAGGGTTGAAGACCTCCAGTATATGCTATGAGCAGGCTACAGAACATGCCAATTAAGAGGCATGTTCATCCTTCATCCTTTCCTGGTCGATGATGATGGAGACCCGTTATTGAGCCTACTGCTTTTGTAGTGACTCGTGTTTTATGTTCACAGCTGCCTGAGGAAATTTTGCACATGTTCTTCATCCTTGTGGTGCTACAAGATGGTGATCCTGCAATTCGCACCCTTGCTCTCACATGCACTCGGTTCTGGAGGATAGTGAGAGAGGAATACTTTCTGAAGGAAGCACACTTCTGCTGGCTAGACAGTAAGTTATGTCTCTTTCCTTCTGCCCTCCTCCCATATTTTTAGAGGTAAAGCACCTCTGAGCTAAAAGAGAAAGTCTCCCACTCACAGGATCACGCACTCAACTTGGACATGCCGGCTCGTCGCTTTTTACATCGCAGCAAGGGCAAAGAAAAGCGTTTGGAACTTAGAGCTTGTCAATCGGTGTCCCGCAGATGCCAGCAACACAACACATTAAATGGCCCCTGGAGTGGTCACTTGCCATTATTAAAATGCATGTTGTACATAGATGTTGCCTAATTTATTCTTTGCTATACCAGTATATGACTGTTTCCTCTGTGATTTTTGTGCAGCTGTGGTGCTTTTGAGTGACGATTCTACATTTGTCCATTTATCTGTCTATGTCTGGGCTTAAGTTATGATTCAAGTCAAGGTTCTAGTGCTAAAATTATTTTAATCATCGTAATATAATCTACACTAGACTAATGCTTTTTGTTTTAGGCAATTAGTGTTTATTTTAATTGCTAAATAAATTTTCTTGTGGAGGCACACCATTAATAAAATTAATACTGAAGAGACCCTGCTACCAGAAAATTTTGTATTAAAAAAAGAAGAAAAATGCAAACATGTTTTACACATTACTTCTTTTGTCATCAGGTGTGGTAAACTGGAACTCCTTTTCAGAGAACCATAGAAGGACCTACAGAATTCCCTATCTGATCTCCCGTTGCATTCAATGCAATGATATGTACAAAGACTGTGAAGGAGACTGGGGATGTGGACAAAGAGGAAAACTACAAAGGTTCTACTCTGAAAATGATTTTGCAGGATACTGCAACATGGACTGTTTTTATGCTGCTGGAGGCACGGTCTGATTTTCTATGACCGTATTAGTGCCAGAACTTACAGATTGGGTTTGCATAAACCCTCGTGTTGCACTTCAATAAAAGTTTTTGTGATGACTGTGTTTGTAGTTAATTTGTCTCAAAGTATCATAAGATGTGTTTGACAGCTGTGCATTTATCTGTTCATTAGTGTTGTCAAAAATGAATTGTCAGCACATCAGGCATACAATACGACATGGAAAGATGTTTAAAATATTTGTTTAAAAATATATATATATAAAAAAAGTTTTAGACAAAGACCAATTCCACAAGGACAAATTGAAAAAATAATACATTGCAATATGGCTTCTAGCAATACATTATCAATACATTGGTGCTAATGCAGATGTATACAGACAAAACAAGAATTTTGAACATGTCATCTCATTGGTTTCTGTTCTTGAACAACTAAGAGTCAGTTTAATTAACTCTAGTATGTTCCGTTTATGTTAAACTCATGCGAGAGCATATGCAACTGTTCTCGTTTATGTTAAACTCGTGCGAGAGCATGGAACTGTTCTCGCGGTAATTAACTTCTCGCGGTCATTTGGAAGTAGGCGGAACTTGAAGGGGCGTGGCTAAAAGTGGGCGTAACTTGAAGTCTTGCTAAGGTGGGCGTAACTTGAAGTCTTGCTAAGGTGGGCGTAACTTGAAGTCTTGCTAAGGTGGGCGTAACTTGAAGTCTTGCAGACTGCAGACAGATACTATTGGAAAAACAGCGTGTTTTGTCACACCCACACACTGCAAAAAGAGATGTGTCAAAAAACAACACATGTGACTGTGTAGATAGCATTTTGACACATGTTGTGTAGATTTTAGCACACATTGTGTAATTTTATTTTTCCCGCTCTGGATAAATTGACACCATACATGTGTTATTTACTGATGGAAAAACATTTGTGTTGGCAGAGGAACATATCTATATTTTTATACTGAACGTTATTTGGCAATAAATTGCTCTCCGTAGGTTATTTATTTCACATTGCTAGAATGATATTGCATGTTAAGGAATGCTAACGTTAGTTAATAAGATAATATCTATCACCCTAGATATTAACCAACTGGGCAATGTAAGCTAATGTTAATTCATAAGTTAACGTTACATGAATGTCAACATTATTATCTTAAGTTAATGTTAATGGGGCCAGACAAAATAACAGTGCGCCATGCATTTAGTATCAGGTTATTTATAGCCAGTGTTGTTGGGCCATAAAGGTAGCTAAACGTTAGCAGATATTTTAACCGTTGCAACCATTGCTGCGTCAGCGCCGCGTAGCGTCAGCGCCGCGTTGCTGCGTAATGCATGCCATTACATGAGCATGCATAGAGAGACAGAGCGCCACGCGTCATAATCTGAAGACCACGCTTAAAGGTGCTCTGTCTCTATTCACGAGAGGGAAAAGCGATGGCTGCTTCTGGACTAGAGGGTGGCACATTTTAAATTTCACTGTTAGTAACGTGGTGAACTGGCTAGTTATCCTCCAGACAGCGATGGACAACGGTTTTTTCTTTCTCTCTTTTTCGCCGGACGGCGTGCGAGCACAGCGAGTACAACCAAAGCCTCATTTTCACGCATAAAATATTGAAAATGGAAACCGTGTGACATAACGTTAAGTGTATTGATATTTATTCACACACAGCACACTTTACATAAGAGTAAATAGCATTCCCCACCTTTTCTCTTTTTCCCCAGGACCTTGCTCTTGAATCTGAACCTGTCAAAGTTCTGGCTACTCTGTTTAAAAATGAAAAAGAGTGCTCAAGAAAAATGTACACTGTTAACAGTGCTGACCATCTCATAAATACAGCCATGTCAGAGCAACCAGGTTTTGCATTTGACAGAGTTCAAAAACACAATAGTGATTTCAAAGAATTTGTTGATGTTGACAGAAACGTAGAAATCAAGAACTTTGACAGATTTCAAATCTTCATAACAAGCGCAGAAGCACCACACCACACCAAACAAATGCTGGAGAGGCCTGTCAAATACAGGTATTTTGTTTTGAAACTGTAAATCCATTGTTCATGTGTGTGTATAGGGCTCTGTTAGGACTGGGCAGTAGGATTTGGAATTCATGTCATTGTGTATTCTTCCATGTACCAAGTAACCTTAAATTAATGCAACTCCAATGCAATAAGTAACATACCATGTTGGCCCTCTGTCAACATGTTTGTCTTTCAACGTATTATTAGACAATGTGACATTTCAACCTATTGACCACAGTTTATCAGATGCATATGAGACTGGGACATCTAGTACTGTGGAAACATCAGACTATGTTCCAGTTCAAACTGCCATTCCTAGTGAAACTGTTGCCTCTTTTGTGGCAAAGATTTACCGTTCATCAAATACAACTTTAATGGATGTAGCAAAAACTATCTCTTGTACGCAAGAGGTGCTAGAGAGGACTGTTGATCATCTTAAACAGTCAACAACTACATTGTTGAATAATCTGCAGGTACCGCTTGGCAGTGAGTCTGTCCACTCATTAATGGGTGAGTTTGAAGCTGCTAAACTAATGTTTAAAGATGTAGACACACCTTACAAAATGAATAAGTACTTTGAAGAGAAATTTGATCTTGTGAAGCCGAAGGAAATCTTTATTGGTCATAGGACAGAGGGACAATTAAAACAAGTTTCGGCAGCAGACACGTGTCAATATGTGTCAGTAATTGAGACTATTAAATTTCTGTTCAGTGATGACCAGATGCAAAAAGTTTACCTTCAGGGTAAGAAGCAAACCGAAGGGGAAATGCACAATTATTGTGATGGGACTAATTTTACATCTCACCCATTGTTTTGAACATGTCCTCAAGCACTCCAAATACAGTTGTATTTTGATAGCCTGGAAACAACTAACCCTTTAGGCCCCAAAACTAAAATCCATAAAATGGGTGCTGTTTATTTTAGTTTTAAAAATCTGCCACCGCAAAATAGTTCTTCACTTTCAAATATTCACTTAAGTCTTTTGTTTAATTCTATGGACAGAGAGGTATATGGATTTGGTCAAATTTTGGAACCACTGCTAGAGGAAGTTAGACTACTTGAAAGGTCGGGTGTAGAAGTAGACATGCAAGGACAAAGACATCAACTTTATGGAACAATCTGTGTTTTGACTGCTGACAATTGAGCTATCCATTCCCTCTGTGGTTATTTGGAAAGGTTTTCAGCCAACAAGTTTTGTCACTTCTGCCTAATTGAGAAAACGACTGCGCAGACTGTTTTCGACGAAGATAAAGTAGAAAAGCGCAGCAGAGAAAACTATGAGCAGCATGTGCTATGTAATGATCCATCTGCAACTGGAGTTAAAGAGGACTCATGTCTAAACAAGCTGCACTATTTCCATGTCAAGTCAAGTCAAACATATTTATATAGCGCTTTTCACAATACAGATTGTATCAAAGCAGCTTCACAGTATCAATCAAAACAACATAACAATGTTTGTTTATTACTGGAAAAAAGACATCCACGTTTGGTAGGGCTGATCAATGGTATTAATGATTGGTTATTTAATTTGAATATCCCCAACTGAGCAAGCCAAAGGCAACAGTGACAAGGAACCGAAAAACTCCATCAAGTGACCGAATGGAGAAAAAAAAAAACTTGGGAGAACCCAGGCTCAGTCGGGGGCCAGTTCTCCTCTGGCGTTTATGAACCAGACCATGTCACTGAGAACACATGCGTTGACATTATGCATGATATCCTTGAGGGTGTAGCGCCTTTGGAAATCAGACTAATGTTACGCCATGAAGAAAGGCTATTTTCTCTAGAACTGTTGAATCATAGAATTTCCAGTTTTGACTATGGGTACGGGAATGAAAAAAAACAAGCCCAGTGTTATACTCAATCTAAGAACCTCTGACAATGCAATAAAACAGACGGCATCGCAAATGTGGTGCCTTTTACAGGTATTACCCTTTTTGGGTGGTGATCTTGTTAGTGTAGGAAGTGAACATTGGCACTTATTCATTTTGTTAAGAGAAATATGTAGCATTGTATTTGCACCCGTTGTTACATATGGACTTACTGTTTTTCTCAAACAGCTCATTATTGAGCATCACACACTATTCAAGAAGCTCTATGACCAAAACTTGATACCCAAACATCATTTTATGACACACTATCCGCGAATGATGGTTATGTTTGGACCTATATCTCAATTGTGGTGTGTGAGATTCGAAGCGAAGCATAAACCATTAAAAAGACATGCTAATATAGTTGGAAACTGAGTTATAAACATCAAGTGCAGCAAATGTATAGCTTCAAGTTAGGTGACCCTTTTTCTGAGAAAATGATTGTTACAAACTCATATCCTGTTACTATTGGCTCTTTGAAGAAAGCAGATGTTGTGCTCGAAAATCTGAAATGAGCCAAAGACTTTGAATATACTTTGAACAGCACTGTCTATGTCACCCATGCTGTGTGTGTGTTCGGCCAAACTTACAGAACCGGCTCTGTAATGCCTCTTAAAGCAGATGACAAAGGAGAGCCTTTATTTGGAGAAATTATTCACATCATACCTCAGACCGATGACATGTCTATCCTGATGTTTGTAAGAATTCTAACAGTGAAGTACTTTGATGATCATTTCTATGCCTATGTTGTACATCAAACTAAAGAGTGTGAAATGATCAGTCTGGCCGATACTGCAGATTTCAGGCCTTTGGACATAATGCAGGCTTTTGATACAGATGAGCTATACTTTAACCCAAGATACACGATTGTTTAGCTAATCCTTCTCAAGAATGCAAATTGTCAGACTGCAGACTGTTATTGTCAACTTTGAAGTTGTGATTAATAACAATCAGCTAATATATTCATATACAAAATGGCGGCGGGTGTGGTCGCGTAGTTGCGAGCTCCCCGAATCTCATTTCCACGACCTTTTGTGTTTTGCTGTTTGTTTCGACTGACTAACTTCACTATGGCTGCCAAAGGTACTAGACTAAATCAGAAGAATCAAAATGCAGGTTTGGCTGTTGCGGAAGAAGTTACTAGTGAGCTAAATGTGGCGACTCTTTCCAGTCTCCTGGATGATCTCAGGAAATCGATCGCTGCTGATTTTAAAACATCTTTCTCTTCGCTTGAACTGAAGCTTGATTGTATGCAAGAGACTCTGACTGATCATGCTTTGAAAATCTCCGCACTTGAGAATAACGCTAATCTCCTAGACGAGCGTATTTTGAACTTGGAAAAGTCTAGTGCTTCATTGTCGGCAAGTAATGCTAAACTGTTAGCTAAAGTGGCTGACTTGGAGTCACGCAGCCGGCGCAATAATATTAGGCTTCTTGGTTTACCTGAGTCTATTGAAGGTGGACAGCCACTTCCTTCTTCTCTGTGCTTTTGATGGAGGTATTCGGCGAAGGTGTTCTTGGCTCCCTGCCGGATTGTGATATGGCTCATCGTGTTTTCTCTGCTAAACCAAGTCCTGGTCAACGTCCCAGGCCAGTTATTATACGTCTTTTACGGCACCAGCAGAAAGTGACTATCATTCGCGAAGCCAGAGCCAGAAGAGGAAAACTTCAGTATCGAGGGACACCGATCGCGATTTATGAGGACTTTACTCCTGAGGTAATGGAACAGCGAGCAAAGTACCGTGAAGTTATGTCGGATTTCTATAGACTTGGACTTAAGCCCGCGTTACTGTTTCCTGCAAGACTTTCCATCACTGCCAAGGAGGGAGGAAGGAAATCGTTTGTCTCAGCTGATGAAGCCAGAGACTATGCTGCACGTTTTTCTGCTAAGTAGAGTTTTTGGGTTTTTTTTTTTTTTTTTTGCTATCGTGGTTTGCTGCTTTGTGCTTTTCGGTTTCGATTTAATTTGGCTACTGTAATGGCATAAACATGCTATACTGGTTCTTTTTGTGAAGGCTTGATGGGGGTTGTTCTAGTCTGATGCTATGATTTGGTTTGTTTTTGTGCTCTACTTAGCTTGTGAGTTTTTATGCATCAGGCTACTTATAATTTGTAAGTGTATTGAATCAACAAAGGCCTCTAATATAGTCTTGGCTTATTATGAATTGATTAAAGATTAAATAAAGTAAAAAGTCTATCCATCTCTAGTTATGTGGGTATTGAGATTCTCTGAGTTATCTTTTAAGTTAACTTAATGGTCACTGAGCAATTGTGCTCAGTCATAATTTTGTTGGCTTGTTGTATGTTTAAGTGTTTGTTTTTGTTATTGCGTTTTTCTACACCTTCTCCTTATATACATCTTACCATGGCACCATGACATGCTCTTCTATTCTTATTTTCAATGGAATCCATTAAAGGTCTAAAGGTTGTCCACATCAATATCAGGAGCCTTACTTCAAAAATTGATTTTCTTAGAACTTGGGTTGTTCAGAACAAGCCTAATATAATCACCATCTCTGAAACCTGGCTAAATAATTATACCTCTGATAGTGATATTGAAATCAACGATTATGTACTGTACAGAGCTGATAGGTTGTCCTGAGGAGGTGGGGTGGCCACATATGTTGATGCAAATCTTAGCTCTGAACGTATCACCCCCGAAGTTGACCCAGTTAACTTTGAAAGTATTTTTATAAATATTATTTTTCATGCCAACAAACACTTAATCATAGGCAATATATATAGACCTCCGTCTGCCCCATCTGATTCCACAAAGTGCATTTTATCTACTATTAATTCATTAGGGAGGCATAAAGAATTGATTATTCTTGGTGACTTCAATTGTAATTGGCTGAATAGTTCCTCCGCTGGGGATAAAGTTTTATTTAGTAGTATTAATTTATCACAGCTTATTAAGGAACCTACTCGAGTTGACAGTCGGTCCTCCTCTTTGCTTGATTTGATTTTGGTCTCTAATCCGGAAAGGATAGTTAAATCTGGTGTCTTATCAGATTGTTTTAGTGATCACTCTGTTATTTTCTGTGTTTGGAAGATTAAACTGCCTCACTTCCCTCCGAAATATATTAAAATACGTCATAGAAAAACAAACAATGTTGATTGCTTTATACAGGACCTGACTTTTATTAATTGGGATAGATATCAGCTAATTCCCTATGTGGATGATGTATGGACTTTTTTACTCTCTGAACTCATTAATGTAATTGATAAGTACTTTCCGTTTAGAACTATCAGAGTTAAAGGGAATCATTTACCATGGATTAACTCTCATCTAATTCATCTTTTCAAGCAAAGAGATAAGGCATGGGCCAAATATCGCTTAACTAAATTTGCTTCTGACTGGGATTATTATAGATCTCTTAGGAATCAGTGCAAGACTCACACTCGAAATGCTAAATCTAGCTACTATAGAGACTGTTTTCTTAAAGATTTTAAAAACCCTAGACAGTTCTGGGATCATTTGAATCGCGTTCTCAATAGGGATACTAAAACTCCTGTTAACCAATTGAAAGTGAATAATGTTACAATCACTCATCCAACCCTTATTGCTAATGCTTTTAATCAGCACTTTACTACAATTGGTGATTCCAATCATGTATATTCTCTAACTAATGATTTGGTTTCGACCTCTTCTTCTGCATCTGGTTCATTTAAATTTGACAAAATCAAGCCTATCGATGTTTATAATGCTATAGCTGATCTAAAGGAATGTAGCAGTGCTGGTCCGGATGGGCTTGAGGCTAGGTATATTAAACTTGCTGCTCATGTATTGATGTTTCCACTCGCTGACCTATTCAATCTGTCTCTGAATACATGTACTGTCCCCGCTACATGGAAATGTGCGAAAGTTATCCCTTTATTAAAAACTGGGGATGCTTCTATTCTGAATAACTATCGTCCTATTTCTATTATATGTTCCATTGCCAAATTATTTGAGAAAATTATTTTTGACCAATTATCTAAATTTATTTTTCAGAATAATATATTATCAGTATTTCAATCTGGCTTTAGGCCTAATTTTTCTACCACCACAGCTTTATTGAAGTTCACCAATGATATTTTTTCAGCCTGTGATTTGGGACATCTAACTGGTGCTATTTTTATTGATTTTTCAAAGGCCTTTGATATGGTTGATCATTACATTCTTCTTGACAAACTTCATGCAATAGGTCTTGATCAAAGTGCTGTATTATGGTTTAATTCTTATCTTCACAATAGAAGGCAGTGTGTTTCTTTTAAAGGTTCAATGTCTGATTACCTATTGGTTGATAAGGGTGTTCCTCAAGGCTCCACTCTAGGTCCCCTTTTATTCTCGATCTTTATCAATGATTTATCACGCACTTGCTCCTTGTGTAAGATTAATCTCTATGCTGATGATACCGTGATTTATACTGCTGACTCTGATATTCATCTGATCCAGAATAGGTTACAAGATGACTTTAGTAAGATTCAAATTTGGCTTCACAGGAATAACCTACTGTTGAATATGGACAAGTCATGTTGTATGTTGTTTGGGACGAGGCATAGAAGTCCTTGTGCTCTCAACTTAAAACTGTATTTTGCTAATGGGTCTTCTATGGTGAAATCTGACAAATTTAAGTATCTTGGGTTGTGGATTGATTCCGAACTTACCTTCAAACCTCACATTGACCATATCACAAAGAGAGTATATGGTTGTCTCAGCACACTTTATAAATCTGTTAATTGCTTTACATTTGAAGTTAGGAAAAGGTTAATTTCCCAGTTGATATTGCCCATTGTTGACTATGCTGATATTGTCTACATGAACACTAGTGAGGCTACTCTTAGGCCACTCAATGTTGTATTTAACTCTTTATGTAGATTTGTTTTGAGGTGTCCTTTTAAAACACATCATTGTGTAATGTATGCATCCTTGAATTGGCTTCAGCTGAAATCAAGAGACTTTCATTGGTTTCTTTTTATTTTCAAATGTGCCTATTTCGAATGCCCTCCTTATTTTAGTGAATTCTTGGTTCCACGCAGTTCTTTGTATCCTGTTCGTGATATGCAATCTCTTGTCTTTACTGTACCAGGAATCTTTTCAGCCACTGGTAGAAAATCTTTTCACTATAAAGCTACTCATGATTGCAACAATCTTCCTCTTTTCTTGAGGTCTATCTTATCTTTTCGTAGATTTAAGTTAACTCTATTCCAATATCTAAACACTGTATGTGTATGCTACTGATGTTGGTCTGAGTTGTATTGCTTGCTACTGTCTATTGTTTAATGGATTTGTCTAACTGATTTATCTCCTGTTGATTCAACCTCGGTCCTTCTTTTGTGGCACCTATTTGTTTACTGAATTTCTTGTATTATGATTCCAATTGTATAATGAGTAAATGTGGTGTGCTTTTTGTGACAGTTATGTTAGAGCTAAGGTGTGTCTTAGGTTTATGGTAATGGTGTGAGACGCAGTTCAATTAAAAATTTTTTGTTGTTGTTGTTGTTGTTTTTTGGTGTTGGTGTTGTTTTATGTTTTATGTATTGGACCCTCTTGAAAATGAGATGTTGCATCTCAAGGGGCTATCCATCAATAAATTGAAATTGAAATTGAAATATATTCAAACTGGGTGATGTAATCTCATAGCCTACTGTTAAGAGTTTTACTGTAAACGATTTCAAGTCAATTTCAAGACTACTTATCATTGACAAAAGTTATATTATTATTATCTCAGTGATCTAAACATGTTTCTTATAAAATGAATTCATGCATCTGTGTTTTATGATATGACTTATGTTGTTACACATCCATTTGTCATAACTGTGATTGATTGCTATATGCAAGTATGTTTTTCATACAGATTAATTATACTTTAAACAAATGTTTCTTATAAAATGAATTCATGCATCTGTGTTTTATGATATGACATATGTTGTTACATGTCATCCATTTGTCACAACTGTGATTGTATCTTTTAATATGTTCATGCTTCTGATATTACTCTTATCACTGTATATCCTGTTACAGTTAGTGCAGTAGCTTTTGTTGTACTTTGCACTCATTAAATGGCAAATATATTTTGACATTTGACTTTATTTTTTTTATGATTACCGTACATATGCTTGGTAATGTTAACACATTATTATTCGTTTCTGGTCATTTTCAGCTACAAGCAGCACTTAATGTTTTGAAATTACATATTTAAGTTTAAAATTGTCTTCACACGCACAACATGTGTAGTCCTTGAACACACTCACCACATGTGTTAAAATTCTACACATGATGTGTCATTTTTAACACATCTCTTTTTGCAGTGCATAGGGGCAAATTGGACAAGCTATGATAAATTATCTGCAAGGTATTTTGAACTGAAATTGCAGACACATTCAGGGGACACCAGAGACTTACACTCACCGGCCACTTTATTAGGTACCCCATGCTAGTAACGGGTTGGACCCCCTTTTGCCTTCAGAACTGCCTCAATTCTTCGTGGCATAGATTCAACAAGGTGCTGGAAGCATTCCTCAGGGAGTTTGGTCCATATTGACATGATGGCATCACACAGTTGCCGCAGATTTGTCGGCTGCACATCCATGATGCGAATCTCCCGTTCCACCACATCCCAAAGATGCTCTATTGGATTGAGATCTGGTGACTGTGGAGGCCATTTGAGTACAGCGAACTCATTGTCATGTTCAAGAAACCAGTCTGAGATGATTCCAGCTTTATGACATGGCGCATTATCCTGCTGAAAGTAGCCATCAGAAGTTGGGTACATTGTGGTCATAAAGGGATGGACATGGTCAGCAACAATACTCAGGTAGGCTGTGGCGTTGCAACGATGCTCAATTGGTACCAAGGGGCCCAAAGAGTGCCAAGAAAATATTCCCCACACCATGACACCACCACCACCAGCCTGAACCGTTGATACAAGGCAGGATGGATCCATGCTTTCATGTTGTAGACGCCAAATTCTGACCCTACCATCCGAATGTCGCAGCAGAAATCGAGACTCATCAGACCAGGCAACGTTTTTCCAATCTTCTATTGTCCAATTTCGATGAGCTTGTGCAAATTGTAGCCTCAGTTTCCTGTTCTTAGCTGAAAGGAGTGGCACCCGGTGTGGTCTTCTGCTGCTGTAGCCCATCTGCCTCAAAGTTCGACGTACTGTGCGTTCAGAGATGCTCTTCTGCTCACCTTGGTTGTAACGGGTGGTTATTTGAGTCACTGTTGCCCTTCTATCTGCTCGAACCAGTCTGGCCATTCTCCTCTGACCTCTGGCATCAACAAGGCATTTCCGCCCACAGAACTGCCGCTCACTGGATGTTTTTTCTTTTTCGGACCATTCTCTGTAAACCCTAGAGATGGTTGTGCGTGAAAATCCCAGTAGATTAGCAGTTTCTGAAATACTCAGACCAGCCCTTCTGGCACCAACAATCATGCCACGTTCAAAGTCACTCAAATCACCTTTCTTCCCCATACTGATGCTCGGTTTGAACTGCAGGAGATTGTCTTGACCATGTCTACATGCCTAAATGCACTGAGTTGCCGCCATGTGATTGGCTGCTTAGAAATTAAGTGTTAAGGAGCAGTTGGACAGGTGTACCTAATAAAATGGCCGGTGAGTGTATATTACATCTTGTGAAAACAGTAGGTCCCCTTTAAGGCAAGTCATTTCACTCGGTAGCCATCTGTGAAATGCTTCTCGGGCAGCTACAGTATTTCAGTCATGCAAGTACAGCTCCAGTCTCTTTGAATAGGGAAACTGTTGTGTTATGACGACTACTGACCGATGGTTTATGCTGAAGTAAGCTAGGTCAGTACGTGATGACATACACTTTTATTTCCTGAAAACATCCTACTCTCCACTAGGAGGCGCTATTTAACCATATAACCCCTTTATGAGATATATTAATTTTATTTTCCCCACAAAACTTTCTACACATTACATCTGCTAAGTAACTTTAATAAAAAAAAATAAAAAATACATTTAAACCTCTTTATTTTCCTCTAACAACTAAGAAGGGTGCCTATTCTTTCTACAGAGTGTGGGGGTTTATTCTGCATCGTAGCAAATCAACCAGTTCTCCCAATAGTACCTGCGAGATGGGTGACCACACCTGCAGCAGTTGTTGATGACAGTTTCGCTATTTCCACAAACTGGGGAAAATAGTCAGGAATCTAGAATAGCTGGACTCTTGGGTCCGGTTGCATACAAAAGGGCCCTTCGAGACCTTACTTTGACCAGAGTTTGGTCCGACTGCTTATGTGTTTTATGTTTTGTCATATACTAGATACACCAGGCTTTTATGGCCCATATAGTATGATATAGTGAGAATAAGGAGGGGGAAAATGGGTCAATATAATTTAGAGGCCCGAACTGAGCAAAAATAGCAATTTGGTGCAGTTAAAAATTGTATGGCCAAAAACGAAAATTAACGAGGTAATATAACAGGATAGCAGATTTGTCACTCTATATCTGCCAATAATATCTTTGATGATATTTAAATGTTTATGAAAGTGCTGCCATTTGTATTGTGGGGGGCAAAACACAATGATGATTGAGAGAAGAAATAAACATTCCTCAAAAGCCTGTTGTATCATTATTTGATGCATACCGGCCTGGTTTCACAGACCTTAGTTGAATTAGGACATTTAAATGGCTTTTATAAATGTTCCTTCCTTCAACATTACTGGTGTGCATTGAGACAAAACAATGGTACTGACATGTTTAAGGATACGCCAGTGCAAGTTGCTTTCAGTTAAAACAGCTCAAACTTTTTCAGGTTTTGTTCATATTGATCATTTAGAGTCCTTAGAAATGCATTAAATATGATACAGTAGTCTTTATAGGGTTAAGAGGAAAACACTAAGTTTCACTTTTTGTTTCTCTCTGCATTCTCCTTATTCATTACAGAGGTCAGAAAAGTAATACAACTGTTAGAAGAATAATGTCTGTGGTATATTTTCACTGCAAAACAACACAAGAAATGCAATTTTAGGCCACAAAATCCTGGAGGGACTTCTACAAGAGTGAACGCTTTTCACTTGTCGGAATCTCGTAATTACGGTAATAGACGTGGCATGAACTCTCCTTAGATCCTGGGATTTAACACGACTTGAATGCTGTATTGACAGGAAATATAATCAAAATAATCACAGCTTCCCGAATCTACTTATGATTGTAGTGATTGTAAATATTATTTGTATTCTGACACTACTGTATATCTTTTACTGTTGTCAGGCATCTGATTTACAGATGCGCTATAGTTTAATGGGTAATGCTTCCTTTTACAGTACAGTACTTACAGTGTACTTACAGTGTACTTACCTAGAAAGTACTGGCTAAGATAAGGTAAGTACATGGAACAGGGGTAGGTTCAGGGTTAGTACTAGTTATTCCCCAGTAATTGTAATTACTAAAATAAGTACATAGTATGTACATGGGTAACTGGACTGTAAAAGGAAGCATTACTGTTTAATGCATCTCTTGTATTACTCAGAACTTATTTACTCAAATAATACAATTATTTTAACAGAAACTATTGCTTTTGTTCATTTATTTAGCAGACTTACAGACCTGGGCCTATACCATGAAGCCAGTTTAGGTGGCTAGCGAGGTATGTTTCAGTTTAGTTTGCGCCAACCCTGGGTTTTAGGCACCATGAAAGTGGTTTGGCTTTTATCAGTGTTCATCGTCATAGTAACTCACGCTCCAGGTGATGTTCAGGGTAAGAGATCTCAAACCGAAATTGGACCAATCAGCTGTAAGCAAAGGATAAAGTCACTCCACCCGTTTCTACTCCAAATTAAAGGTCCCTACATAGCAAATGATTTTTAAAGACAAAATCGTCTGGCTTTTAGTAACACTTATTTAGAATAATAATTGTTTATTATTTAGATATTAGTTATGTAATTATTAATTAATCACATGTACAATTTCAGTTTAGGCCTATCAATTATTTGTACGCACAGTTTAAATGAATAAATAATATATAAAGGTAATATAAATACGCTCTAGAATGAATAGATAAAGCAACAAAATGACTACATGTGAGCTTAAATGTTAAATTCTCTAAATACCTTTATCAACTGTATAAACTAACACAGTTTTTACTTGCACTGATATAGCAAAGACTTTTTCTTTTAGTTGTCCTTTTTCATAGACAGCTATTTTCTTCTTGCTGTGTAAATTTGTTTAAATTCGTAATATTTTTCAATCTCGTAATATTCTGCAGAAGAGTGAATCGCGGTGCTTCTCTCGCGAGAAATGAATCGCAGTTTCACTCTTTCTCAGCATGTGATTGGCTGTTCGCTGCTGATGTCACACTTTAACTCAGGATCAAAGCCTGAGTTGATGATCAGCATCATGGTACCAACAAAACCTGGTTTGATTTGGTTTTGACAACTCAAAACTAATCCTGTAACCCGGAGTTTGTTCAACTACCATCATGGTACAGGCCCCTGATCACCCTAGTTGTTGTAATTGTTTTGTTTTTGCAATAATGACTAGCTGACTGTGCATTATTCCTTACATATTGAGATTTGAAACTTCTAGAATCTAGTATTTGATATCAAATTTCACACATTTAACTGATAAAATTATTTAAAAAAATCAACAGAGAAGAACAAACACACACTGCGTGTAGGCACCCATGTTGTCCAGTAGGTGGAGGTAAAACAATAACAACCATTTCTTTCTGTCACGTTCTTCAAACAGTTACTTAGCTGTTCACATTAAACAGACAATTCGTTTTCAACAATTTTTTTATGCTATTTCACAAAGAACTCATTAAAAAAAAAAAGTATCAAATTGGTAAAAGCTTTGACTACTGTCTGGTATCTGAAGTTATTTGATATGATGTAATTACTATAGTTACATGTAGGCTATCCATTATTTTAGGTTAAGTGCATTGTAATACAGTTATGTAATGTTATGGCAAGCTCAACACATCCTGTAAAGCACATTGTTTGAATTTCAAAGCATTGCAAAGCAATGTTCACTTGTGTATTGCAGAAAACAGATACTTGCTTGATAGTTTCAGTTTCGTTTCTTATGAATTGAGAGATTAGCTGTACAGTATATATTCAGTGGGTAATAACAGGGTAAGATCATTTCTGCAACAGCACAGGGGAAAGACATGGCATTAAAGTTGTGGGAAAGTTCTTTACAGGCGAAGGCGAGCGAGCTTCACGAGGACACATGGCACATTACAATAACTGACTCTATTGAGCCACACAAACAAGCCCGTGATTGGTTCCAATACATCTCTGGCTCCTTTGCACGGTAAGAGCTCATCTTTATCACAATAAAATATTCCAAACATACGTGTTTTATATTAGGCTGTATGATGTATTGAGTCATTTTATTACAACTCTTCATGATATTGAAAGAATCTAGCCCGGATGGATATGTCATGTTTATTTTGTATTAATGCCGTATAAAAATGCACACTCAGACCCTGATATCAGTTCTAATTGCAATTGCACATATAACACAGCATATGTTCTGTCTTAAAAACACACACTTTACGAGGTTCACACAGAATGGTAATGATGAGTTAAACGAGTTTTAATATTATTTATGTATAATGCCTTATAAAGGTGTTTATAATGTGTTATGATGCATTATATATTTTCATAAATAACTAACCAAAGTTAAAATGCATTATAAATAATAATATTTGCATATTCCTGGTTTCATCTAAAACTGGCTGTTTGTTGTGTGTTTTAATGCATTATACTTTATAATTCTAGTAATTGTCTAGTATTGAGTATTATTTATGAGACCATACAATGCATTAGTCATAATTAATGCATTCAAAATACTTTTAGAATGCATTATGCATAAAGGCTTTAAGGAAAGTGTTACCAATGTTTTTTTTGTTTTGTTTTTTCATTCTAATGTTTTGTAGTTTTTGGTTCTCTGTTCAAAATTCACTGGTCTATTTTTACATAAACGGGTTTGAATCATTGAATCAGAATCAAAAGCATGTATATATATACTAATATATGTATATGTATATATGTAATGAATGTAGAAAAAAGAACTGATCTATTCTCCATTTCAACACGTAGGTTCGCTTGTTCTCTTTGTAAAAGATCCTGGATGTCTAAAAGAGTGCAGGTGGTGTTTCATTTCCACATGGACACAGTAAAGCAACAGGGAACCATTAAACTGCGACGCTTCAAACAGAAGTGCAGGAGGTGCAATGAAGCTCCGATGGAGGATCCGAACTTCCCAGTGGAAAACATTGATGTGCTGATTGAGAGACTAGTTGAAAAGATCCGCATGAGATGCTACAAGGAAGACCTGGGTGAACAGAACAGGCCCTCGGTGTTCAACGGCAGAGTGAACGGGCCGCACGAAAGTGCTCATTGTGAAGCCTGTCGGCTTGGCGTCTGTAGTCAGGCCAACTGAGATTGATTTCATTGATCTGCTCAGAACTAATAAATGGTTCATTTTTATTTATTTTCATAAACTGTTTCAGAAAATAATGATGATGTATCCAGTGTCGACTAGGGCTTGCATATGTAGCGGAAAATTTCACTACAATGTAGGGGTATGTATCTATTCTGAATATCTTGGACGCCTAGGGAAATGACAGGATCTAAGTCCCCACCCCTAGGACAATTAACTCCAGTACTTATTATAAATAAGTATGCTTTAATCTGTCTTGATCAACTGTGTTTTTCAGCAATGACTGGTGAGAAGGCGACTCCAGGACTTAAAGTGTACACGGTAGCTTTCCCAGAGTGTAATAAAATTAATGAACCCCTTTTTCTACTACCAGCCTACAAGACAGGAGGAATGCCCCTACTCCAAGATGACAGAGATTGTAGATGTATTTATTCTAAATAAAATAAAAGGAAAATTATTGTAAGTGAAAAAAAAAAAAAAAAAACGTTTGTTTCACATCACGTATGAAATGAAAAATAAACAATCACAGAATTAAAGCTTCACTTAGCTTCAAGCTTAAGTTCAGTCTCTTTCCTTTATGCAGGAATACTCAAATCACACAAAATAAAATAAACAACAGCTCCAACAGAATATTCAGGTGAGAACCAGTTCAGTCAGCAGTACATAATGGATATTACATTTCACATCAGATATTTTTCTCTGTCAATCAACATACCTGTGTAATATTCACAACTCAATGTTTAAATTTTACCTCACCGCAGAACTGGGCTGGAGTTGGACTGTCCAGGTATGGCAGGGAAATCAGAACAACTATACCGAACCTGTTCAAAGATAGCAAGTCTTTTCCTTCTTTAAAAACAGGAGATGAATGGTTTTTCAAAAAAAAAAATAAAAAAAAAAATATTATTTTCCACGAAGAGACAGTCTCCGAATTCAGATTCACTCACTTGTGCAAACTAAATTGTCCGTACACAAGTCCATGCAAGTGTTAAATTGTTGTAGAATTACAAAGTTGTTAAACAAAAATACTGCAAAGCATCCAAAAATGTATTATAGAGAAAATATAGAAGGATGAAAAGCGATTCACAGGAAAGAGGCTATATACTCAAAAATAGGGAGGAAAAAATTTAATCAAAAGATTTTCAAAGAGTTTGTAATGCCGCTTGCGTCCACAAAGCGGCGCTAATGTGTCAAAAAGGCTAGCGAGGATTTTTCTCGAAACAACAGTAAAAGCCACTCGTTCTGAATCGGCCTTCTACATCATCAACAACAAAAAATTATGTCCGTGATTTTCTTCTGGATGTCAACTGTGGTGAAACAACAGTGAAGAAGCCTCACAGTACCTCAGCTCCCTTAAATCGGAGACAAACACTCTGGTCACACACCTGTCAGCACGATGAGCAATGTCTCTCTTCCACAGCCACGTAAGTTAGTTCAGCTGCGATCACACTTATAACTTGTGACACTGACAGCACAAGCTCGGTCCAGCTTCTCGTCCGCTCACCTCGACACTTGTCAACTGTTGTTCACATAAGAGAAAATAAATCACTAGTAAACTGTTTATTTCGTCTTTCACTCAGCTTTACTCCCGATCGTCTCACTCGTGTTCTTTCTATTTTCTCCTTCGCGCTCCCCCTCGCAGTTGCCGTATCCTCCGAGAAAACTTTCAAAATAAAAGTCCTTGAATACCTCCACAATAGACTCACATCAACGTGAAACAGCGAGCAAGCCATCAGTGAGCCATGAAAGAGAGTCCTGTCCAAAAATGTAATGATAACCATATCCTTAAAGGGCACCTATTATGGCATTTAAAATGTTCCTAATATTGTTTTGGGAGTCCCCAACAACAGTTTTACAAGCATGCAATGACAAAAAACACTTTTGTTGGTTTATAATATGCATTTATTTTTACCTGATTTGCTCAGTGACTCCCATATGAATCGTTCAACGACTCATTTTTCCAAACCCCGCCTTTGCGTGACGCTAATCTGCGGTGATTGGTCAGATGACCCAGTCAGTTGTGATTGACAATGTGTGTATAAGTAAAATGTGTTTACAGAGATAATACTTCTATTGGTTAACACGGAGTACAGTGTACAATGCTTTTATCAATTTGTGTTATAATAATGATTATAGTGCACCGCTTTGTAGTAAAAAATTCAAAATAAGAGAAGGAATTTAAGTTGAGTTATGAAGCACATTCAGCACATTCGGTCTTTGTTTGCGTTAGCCCGATGCATATACATTGATAATGCAGTACTACGAGGTATTGCTCTATTCTTTATGACAACTCCAATAACAACGACAAACACTTCACATATTTCAATACAATTGACATTGAAGACTATAGAAGCTGCGCTGTGCGTACACAACACACACAATAATTATTGAGCATGCTACATAAAACATAAAATAAACTATTATTAATATTAATAATACTTACAGGTTGTGATTCGGAGGAGGAAGCTGATCCAAATAAACTAGGTACTGAACCTTCCTTCAATATCAGCCGGCTCGCGAATCCACATTTTACAGCATTTATGTTTGTGAAGCAATCATCTTCAAAATGACGTGAACATAGCACAAGGTCCGGGCTAACGTATACTTCTGTGGTATAGTTGTATATATGAACGGCTATACTTCTGTGGTATAGTTGTATATATGAACGGCTATACTTCTGTGGTATAGTTGTATATATGAACTGTAGCCACTGATTCTTCAAATGCTCCTCCCTGGGCAGATGAAAAAAATTCGCTTTTGCGTCGCACTTCAGAACACAGCGTCTCGTCGACATGATGTTTTCAGTATTCCCTGGCGTCTACGAGGCACGAGCGCAATAAGTGGCCGTATCATATTCAAATAACTAGACAGAGAAAAAGCATCGTTCGTCTATCGATTCATATCAGCGACTCAGAGTCGACTCTTACTTTTGAGAGACAATAACTTTGTATACGGTGAACTTTCATATTTAAAACTTTGCAGGATGTTTTCGTTCACTTAGATCTATATTACACACTACATGAATGATAATTTTCAAAAATCCATAATAGGTGCCCTTTAAGCCTGGTTGTAAGCCTAAACTTGACAAAAACTAAACTTGTCTCTCAAATCTGATTGGTTGATTGGAATAAATAATAATAATTATGGATTGAATAATATTTTACTAATATACAGTGTGTATACACTTATTGTTCACCATCTAAGACATGGATGTTAAGGTCATAATTTTGCGTGTCAACGTACAACGTGCTACTTTGCCTATGTTAAATACAAAATTAAACTTTATATTTTAATGGTTTGACAATACATGTAAGAGACGCAAACATCGGGCTGTCAATTAATAAACACTTGTTGACACTAACTATTGTTTTTTGTCTTTTTTTAAAAATGGTAACATAAAACCACAAGTACCCAAGTTTTATTTTGACAAGTAACTGATTAGGAGAAATATGTAATCATGCAACCCCTAATGTGGACACAAATAAATCTTAAGAAAATAACAACAGTCCATGTGATATTTTATTTTATATAATTCTATATTTTAAAATATTTGTAATATTGTATGCAATAAACACTGAGCCACTGATATCATAGTATTTGTGATAAAGCCACCAGCTTGTGTATCAGTCTGCACATTAGAGTTGAATGAATTACTGAATCATTCTCTCACACGATTTGTTTAAAAAGACGGTTCATTCAGGGCAGAAAAATCATCTATGTGTTGCGGTTGTGGCTTTGTTTGAAACTAAGTAAGCTAAATAGTGTGTTTTAACATGTAAGTTACTCAATATTAATTGATTGGTCAAGACTTCTGAACATCAGTGTCATGCCATGAATCCCATATAGGCCACAAATCATTTAGCACAATTTAGAGAAATATCAGAATCAGAATGTGCTTTATTCACCAAGCGTTGCACAAGTACTTAGATATGGTTTCCAGGAGCTCTAGGTACTTACATACATACATAACACAATAGAATAGAGAGAAAGACTTAAATATGTGTAAAAATGTAATACACATTTAGATGTTAAGCAGAAGACATACGTATACAGATTTGCAGTACTGTATATACAACTGTATAAATATACATATGTATTTACATAAGACTTATATTTAGATTTATACAGTATAAATAGATATTTTCCATTATAAAGGGTTGGTGTGTTGATTATTTTGTTTGCCATTTAGTGGAGCCATTTTTTACAATAAAGTACACACCTGTTACTGCAGCAAAATGAAGATGATGTATTCATCACTGTTGAATTTTTCTCTTTATTGATGGACTAATATTATTTACAAAGTCTTAATCTTTGCTATTTACTGACTATACAAATTCATTGCCGCCCTTGAAGGCCAATGTAAAAAAAGCGTGCAACCACAGAAACCAAACCACAATATTTTTTTACTGTGGGTTTTACATCACACATGTTGTGCTTTGCATGTTGTTGCTTTTGTATCCAGGGATTATAAAACAAATGAAAATATTGTGGTATAAGAGTCTATGTTGGTTTTTGTTAATCTTTGTTAATCTTTTTTGGAGTATATAGTTTTGTCTGATGGTCCATTTCAATCCTCACAGTGATCATGAACTGTGAGGTAAAAGCTTAAATATATTTTAAAACATTTTTTCTGTAATCTGCCTTCTCATTCTCCAGCTGATGGCAAGATCACAGGTAAGACAGTCATGACACAGTAATGCAATAGATGTAAGATAAAGTTTATAGCATTGTTTAGGGTTGTTGTAGGGATTTACAGGTTTATTAAAGTGTACATTGCAGTGTCTGTTAATACTATCATTCCAGGCTGCTGGATCCACAGCCAGTCCTCGACAGTTACAGCTCATTATCTGCCGTCTCGTCATGCTGTGTAAGAAGAAAATAGATTTTCAGTACAAATTTCAATACAAAGTTCATAGACTGTATGTAAAACCAACAATCAAAAACTAACAATCTTTTGTGTGTATCAGTATTACAGTAGTATATTGTAATTTTACCCATGACTCTATTGGGCAACACTTTATTTTACAGTGTCCATGTTACACATGTTACTGTAGTAATAACTCTAAATGATGCATAATTACATGCGACTAACACTAAACCAACCCCTATTCCTAACCCTGATCCTATAGTAAGTACATGTAGTTAATTATTATTACTCAGTACTGAAATATATTATTACACTGTAACAGTGACACCTTAAAATAAAGTGTAACCCTCTTTTGTTTTATTTGTAATAATAATGTAATGAATATTTTAAATAGTTAAATAGTACAAAGCCCCGCACATGACATGCAGACAAAATAATTAATTCTCTCGATTTAGTAAATCGTGGACACAAATTAAGAATTCGTTCCCACAATTTATTAATTTGTTTCCTCGTTTTAAAAAATCATAGCCATGTTGAACTAATTTGTTCCCTAAATTTGATTACAACGTGGCCATGATTTAAATCGAGGGAATTAATTATTATATCATGTGCACAAAAAACGAGTTAGTAAAACGTGCTGACATAGTTTAACACTAGGTTCCATAGAAGATGAAGACAAGGATTAGATAACATGAGATTTCATTATATTTAGAACAAACAGCCAACATGCGAGACACAGTGCTATGCAGAAACAATAACCAACAACAACTGAATTGACCTATGGCTAAGCCACGCCCCCTCCACTCACTCGGACAAACAGTCAACATTCGGCGACGGCGCTATGGCAGATTTCACAGGAGGAGACATTTCACAGGAGGCAATTGATGATTTTTATATAGCATTTTTTTTAGGAGTTATTACTCACACTAAATCAACACAAATCATTGACCTTTTGAACATCATGACCTCTTGTCACTGTATGTAACGTTAAATAGTTTAAATATTTAGTTATGTCGAAGAGAGTGAAAAGGCTACATGTTTTGCTAAAAAAAAACACACTAAGTTCCCCAGCTGGTTTGGTATAAAGTTGTATAAAATATTGTGCTTCAATATGTAATTAATGGTTCATGATCAAATTAAATATGTACAGGTCTAAGTTGCATAGCGTTATGTTTCCAGGACAAGCCTTTTTACCATCTTTATCAAGAGGACCTCTCCGTTAGTTTGGTGCTAGTATTTACATTAATCATTCAGCACAACATTGCTAAAATTTTTTAACTCGGTTATTTTACAAATACGTTAATGAAGCTAAGTGACATGATGTACAACGCAGCTAGAAGCTAACTTTAACGTTTTCTAATGTTAGGCTAACGTTAGAGATGATAAAGATAACGTTCAAATACGTTGTTGACTTACATTAGAACAGATGTAGACATCCTTGTTTAATTTATCCACGTTTAGTTGGTGTTGTGGTCTAAGTTACCGCAGAACTTTATCCACAGCAGTCTTATCGCGGTTGAGATGTGTCTTGGGAAAGGGTAAAAAATACACACCGTCGCCCAGCCTCTCGGGATACTAGTGTCGGAGTTGCATGTACCCCATGCACACCGTTTGACCATTTTAAACTTAAAATTACAAGAAAAAAACATATAAAAACGAGTGAAAACTGACTAACTGCAATGCATTTCAATGGACGTGGAAGGATAGAATGTCCGAGGGTATTGGGTAAGGTGCGCACTGTGATTGGCTCATCGCGTTTTGGGGCGTGGCTTAGCCATAGGTCAATTAAAAGGAGGAACGTAAATACATGGTGGTGATGAGACAATGACAAACAGCTGTGATAAATACGTGTCCATGGTGAATGATATCGTGGCGGGAAAACAAAGACAAAGAAACACACGTGATGAATGACAACAAACTGAAAGTCCTTAAAAACTAAACTAAACTGAACAGAATAGTGACAGAACGTCCCCTCCGGCAAGGCGCGACCAGGTGATGGGATGGTGATGCTGGGACAACGAGATCCCTGTGGCGAATTTAGTTCATTTATATATATATAGCCGCTCTGGAGAAAACCGTCATGTCATCGTCCAGCTCAGTTCAGTTCTCATACACTCACCGGCCACTTTATTAGGTACCCCATGCTAGTAACGGGTTGGACCCCCTTTTGCCTTCAGAACTGCCTCAATTCTTCGTGGCATAGATTCAACAAGGTGCTGGAAGCATTCCTCAGGGAGTTTGGTCCATATTGACATGATGGCATCACACAGTTGCCGCAGATTTGTCGGCTGCACATCCATGATGCGAATCTCCCGTTCCACCACATCCCAAAGATGCTCTATTGGATTGAGATCTGGTGACTGTGGAGGCCATTTGAGTACAGCGAACTCATTGTCATGTTCAAGAAACCAGTCTGAGATGATTCCAGCTTTATGACATGGCGCATTATCCTGCTGAAAGTAGCCATCAGAAGTTGGGTACATTGTGGTCATAAAGGGATGGACATGGTCAGCAACAATACTCAGGTAGGCTGTGGCGTCGCAACGATGCTCAATTGGTACCAAGGGGCCCAAAGAGTGCCAAGAAAATATTCCCCACACCATGACACCACCACCACCAGCCTGAACCGTTGATACAAGGCAGGATGGATCCATGCTTTCATGTTGTAGACGCCAAATTCTGACCCCACCATCCGAATGTCGCAGCAGAAATCGAGACTCATCAGACCAGGCAACGTTTTTCCAATCTTCTATTGTCCAATTTCGATGAGCTTGTGCAAATTGTAGCCTCAGTTTCCTGTTCTTAGCTGAAAGGAGTGGCACCCGGTGTGGTCTTCTGCTGCTGTAGCCCATCTGCCTCAAAGTTCGACGTACTGTGCGTTCAGAGATGCTCTTCTGCCCACCTTGGTTGTAACGGGTGGTTATTTGAGTCACTGTTGCCCTTCTATCAGCTCGAACCAGTCTGGCCATTCTCCTCTGACCTCTGGCATCAACAAGGCATTTACGCCCACAGAACTGCCGCTCACTGGATGTTTTTTCTTTTTCGGACCATTCTATGTAAACCCTAGAGATGGTTGTGCGTGAAAATCCCAGTAGATTAGCAGTTTCTGAAATACTCAGACCAGCCCTTCTGGCACCAACAATCATGCCACGTTCAAAGTCACTCAAATCACCTTTCTTCCCCATACTGATGCTCGGTTTGAACTGCAGAAGATTGTCTTGACCATGTCTACATGCCTAAATGCACTGAGTTGCCGCCATGTGATTGGCTGCTTAGAAATTAAGTGTTAACGAGCAGTTGGACAGGTGTACCTAATAAAGTGGCCGGTGAGTGTATAATGGTGTTAATGCAGGCAGATCAATAATATTGTGAATATTAAATTAAATGTCCCCAATTAAGCAAGCCAAAAGCCAATGGCGACAAAGGCGGAAAAAATACGAAAAGGAGCAGCCTGATGGCACAGACCCTGAGCCGTCCCCAGTGCTGACAGCCCACGGCGGAGTCGAGGGAGGGAGGAGCCACGGTGTTGTAGTGGCTGACGACAGTTGGGGGAGCTGGGGGAGACGAGGCCGATGGATCCGCAGGAGCCGAGAGACATCGCTGGTGAAGGAGACCCAGGAGAAGTCTCGGCGATGAGCATCACAGTTGGAGCCAGAGAATCCGAGGACAGGGGCGACGCTGATGAGACAGAGGACAGAGGCGATGCTGATGAGACAGAGGACAGGGGCGACGCTGATGAGACAGAGGACAGGGGCGACGCTGATGAGACAGAGGACAGGGGCGACGCTGATGAGACAGAGGACAGGGGCGACGCTGATGAGACAGAGGACAGGGGCGACGCTGATGAGACAGAGGACAGGGGCGACGCTGATGAGACAGAGGACAGGGGCGACGCTGATGAGACAGAGGACAGGGGCGACGCTGATGAGACAGAGGACAGGGGCGACGCTGATGAGACAGAGGACAGGGGCGACGCTGATGAGACAGAGGACAGGGGCGACGCTGATGAGACAGACAGGGTTCGTACACCTTTTCCAAGGTCAAATTCAAGCACTTTTCAAGCACTTTCAAGGTCCATTTTAAAGCTTTTTCCAGCAGCTTACACCAGCCTTTCTCAAACTTTTTTCAGTCAGGGCACCTTTCAAAAGTGCATAAAATCTCAAGGCACCCCAGTGTAAATTATAATTTAAAAACACTGCATAAACCAAATGTAAATTAGTGGTTGACCGATATATCGGCCGATATTTGGCTTTTTTTAAATATCGGCATCGGCCGATAAGTTTTTCTGATTGGCCGATGTGTTGAAAGCGGGACTTTTATTTTGACGGCGCTGCGGACTTTTATTTTGACGGGCGGCGCTGAGAGGACCAGCGCGCAGCGAGCGCCTGAGGCCACGTCCACACGAAGCCAGTGCGTTCCCTATCCGATCTTTTTTTCCCTCGTTCTAAAAAAAAAATCCGTAAACACGGCGTCGTCTCAAGAAATATCTGCGTACACACGAAACCACTGAAACCGACTGAAAACGCTGTAGTATATATGCCAGACCAGTACGAGGCGCTGTAATTCTGACACAGATACACTAAAAACAGAGAAGACTTGCGCATAAACCCATAGACAGTATAAGAAGCATAAACCTTGCGCGCTGTATACAATAATATACAGTAATATTAGGCACAGTAGCTTCTTTTCTTTTCTTTTTTTACCAAGAACTTTATTGAACAATATGAAAAACTATAAATGGTACAAAATATGGATGAGTCACGATAGTCGATTAGTTAGCAGACGCATAAAGCTTGCCACAAAGAACCGGCAAATAGCCTAATCATTATGAATGTGTCAAATATAGCAAGGAGACATTTTAATTGTTTATTAATAAACTAACGTTAGTGTTTTGTGTGACGATGCTGACTCGCCACCTTCGCAGTGTTGTGAAGGTGCCTATAGAGAGAAATGCACACTTTTCCCTAATCAACATATGAAATGGAAAAAATAACATTATTTAAACATAAATATGAAACTAACTTTTCTTTAATGGCTACAACATATAGGCCTACAGTACAGAGCAATTTAATGTCGGAGCGAACGCCGTGTCACCGGTGAGTATGAGGGGCAGAACAGAGGTGCGTTTTTTGAATAATAATCAAATAATTCCCAGCGATCGTCGAATATTATTTTTGCTTGACATGCCCATCCCTACAAAATACGAAATCATGACTTAATCAGACAAAATACAAGCATCATTTCATAAGAACGAAATATAAATAGGGCTAAATAAAAATAAAAATAGATTAAAGTAGGCCTAAATAATAAATAAATAAATAAAAGAGGCTCAGTAGATTCTGAAGCATGAACTCAAGCAAGTAGTCGCAGTTGTTGTTGCTGTTATGGTTACTAATTTAGCGTGTCTGACTAGTCGACACGTGGGGTGATGACATCATCGTTTCACAAAATATACGGATTGGCCGTACACACGAAACCGCAAGGGCGTCGTTTTCAGATTTATCCACTTTGGGACCCGGTTTAAAAAAATAGCGGTTTCACTCTCCCAAAACGCCGGATCCGTGTGGACGAAACGGCAATACGATAAAAAATGTATGTATACAGCGAAACGCGTCTTCGTGTGGACGGCCCCTGAGAAGAGAACAGCAGCGACTAATCACCTATGCTAATCACACAGCGCTCACTCACATTCTCCGTCTTCATTAGTTTACGATCTATGTCAGTCATATCTAATACTTTGTTAGACAGAACTGGTGGCTACAGAACTGGTAAACGAAGAAAGTTAATGGTATGCGAAAAAGTAATGCGTTTGCTTTTATATTATTTGTAACAGGAAAGGCAAACAATCAGGCTAAAATACTTTCTCAGGCCCTGTTTACACGAGAACGATTCAGAGTGAAAACGTAAAAATATTTTATCGGATGTGCCTTTCGTTTACACGGTGACGCCGTTTTTATGGCTTAAAAACGCAAAAAAGTGAAACCACCCTCCAGAGTGGAAAACTTAAAAACGCTCCACCGTCGCGTTCCCGTGTAAAGGGTAAAAACCGGTAAAAACGCAAAACTGCCCTCGATCACGTGCGCGTTTACGTCACAGGCATTCGCCAGTACAGGAAAATAATAACTAACATGTCGGATTATTTCCATACGTCGGACCTTCAAGTTGCCACAGCAGCTCTGATAAACATACAAGAGTCTTTTCAGCAGTTGCACAAAATATTCTCAGATATTGGTGTTGTTGTGTGGCAGTGCTTCGTTGCCACCTAGCCGCCTGGAGTGCACACTACATCGAATTTCACACACTTTTGCGTCACCATATGCACGCAGATTTCCCCTTCATAACGCTCGTCTAAACGCAGAATAAAAAGTGAAAACGCAACGCCACTTTTGCGTTTTCTCTTCTGATCGTTTCCGTGTAAACATAGCCTCATTTACCGTCAACATTCAGCAAATTCGCATCTACATCATTTAAACACATCTCTGAATATCCAGTAAACATTTAATTTCACAAACCTTGCAGATTAATCGAATCCAGCTGTGATATCTTGTGAAGTGTGCATTTGTAGCCTGCATAAACGTGTTACTGCGAGTGACGGTCCGTGTAAGTGAGTGAATGCGAACAGAAGATCAGCTTCACAGGAGACGCGATCGAACACTTTAAATCCTTCATTTTAAAATATGCTGTGCTATATCCAGTTGCCCACTGTGTCATATTCATGTCGTTTTAACTGTGTGCTGTATGTAAACTTAGCGTTACCTTGTCAAAAGTCAAAGTCAAAAAAAGTTGGGTGCTCGAGCCCCTGCCCTATTTCAAAATTAATCAAAAGTGCCCTTCTCAAACATATATCAATGATAATATTGTGGTCAATAAAAAAAAATTATTTGCTTATAATTTACATGACAATGTGTACAAAACTAAAGTGGCCTAAATTCACGTTTATTTTTACGTTTCTGTCAGTCTGAGGTGTTGTTGCTATAACGCGTTGCTATGGGTTGCGTCACTTGCGTCAAGTTGTGTGTGTGTGTTTTGCTTCGGTCTTGTGAGACGGATTTTTATGGTTAATTATATATATATATATATATATATATATATATATATATATATATATGTTCATATGTTTAAAAAGAAGACGAATGTATTTATGTAAATTCAAATATATTTATATATGAAATGTCAGATTTTAAAAAAAAAAATTTAGCCTACGTCATTTTTTGGCGGCACCCCTGACACAGTCAGGGGGCACCCCAGTGTGCCGCGGCACCCACTTTGAGAAAGGCTGGCTTACACCACCGTAAATTACATACCAATACATAGTAAAAATTATTAATTAGCGGTTTTTCCTCATTAAAAGAGATAATATGCAATAAACAGCCAAAATTGTGTTTCGTAATAGCAGAAGGATCAGAAATTGAAGCAAAACACAGTTTTTTTTTTTTTTAAATGTTGTTGGAGGATTTGATCCAAATGACATGCAGTAGGGGTGGGCGGTATGACCAAAATTCTGTTTCACGGTATGACTAATTTTATATCACGGTAACAATATATTTCACGATATAGTTATTTATACATGTAGTTATTCTCGAAAAATCGCCATAAAGGGCTTTGTATACTAAATAAACCCAAATACTTTAGAAATAAAAAGTTCTTCTCCTGGTTTGACTTTTTTTTTATTTGGCAAATAATTTATTTGGTAAACTATTTTGATAGCTAAATATAGTGAACAAAACACACTCATCAACTTTTAGAAGAACTTCCCCCAACTGACTGATATTAAATACAACTCATAGGTGCAATTAAACTTTAAATAAAGTGTTGCTGAATAATTTTTCAATCTCATGTTATTGCTTTACCTCATCAATTAGTTTATAATATCTAAATATTTTATATTTAACTATTCTACTCATAATAAATTAGTTACTTTCTTTTAATTTGGTAGGATAATATTAGCAATACTATGTTTAAATGTGTTGCCCGGTAAATTTTTTGCCATGTCTGCTTATTATACTGCGTTTTTTAAGGGGCTTGTTTTGCTCTTTTTGTGATATCTGGCAACCCGTCACGAGGAGCTTTAATCAAGAGACGTTCAGTTGTGTCAAGTTCAGAAGTGACTAGAAGGAGAACAGCAGTATGAAAACCGAACAGCAGCTACTGTTAATGTTGACTAAGTAGTAGTTTAAATGATACACACCTTGTAACTGCGTCATTATTTAACATTTTACCACAGCCGGTACACACTGTGACACACCGCGCTTCCTCTCAGTGTGTGCGCGCGCGCGTCTTTTGCATCAGTAAAATGCGATCGGTTCATTTGAGTGTCAAGTTCACGGATTGTTTGGAGTTAGAAATATATAATTCGCGCTGCATATTTATTAATTTTGCCTCAGGTACCGAATCCGAGACTACCTGGAGGAGGTGCTCTGAGTTCGGCTGCTCCCGAACTGGGCCGCGGTTCGCGTTAATGTGAAAGAATCACGGACTCGGGTGCGCACTTAGTAAAGTGACCTGCGCATGCGTTTTAGCTGATTATGATGTATTAAGTTAATAAAACACATGTAAGGGATGATAGTGTTGATGATTTACCTTGGATACGAGCGAGAGTGAGTCTATTCGCACACACATAAGTTAGCGCGTGGACTCAGGCCAACAAATTATTAGAAATCCACTGTCTCCTGCGTTTGCAATCAGCAGAAAGTCAAATGCAATACACAGTAAACCTGTGTTGTTCACTCGGCTGCGCATAATAACACCAAATTAATTAAAAACACAATATATTGACCCGCGTTCTGTTTTCTATCATGCATCATGCACAAACATGCACGTTTGTGATGACGTAAGATGCACGCAAACGCACCAGGATTCGATAGAATCAAGTTGAGTGTGAAACCAGGCCAACGCTGCGGGGGGCGCCGGAACAAGCGCGCTCGGGCCGCATCAAACGATTTATTTCACCATTTAATAAACGAAATATTCTGTCAGAATCAGTCAGTATTTGTTGTGAAAGAAACAGTTACAATTTCAAGCACTTTCAAGCATTTTATCCAAAATTTAAGCACTTTTCAAACCTTGAAAACACAACATCAAAATTCAAGCATTTTCAAGGATTTCAAGCACCCGTACGAACCCTGGACAGAGGACAGAGGCGACGCTGATGAGACAGAGGACAGGGGCGACGCTGATGAGACAGAGGACAGGGGCGACGCTGATGAGACAGAGGACAGGGGCGACGCTGATGAGACAGAGGACAGGGGCGACGCTGATGAGACAGAGGACAGAGGCGATGCTGCAAGAAGATCCGTGGCGTAGGCAGAGCAACGGCCGACCAAGGGGGAGCCGGTGGGACGAGGGAACCCAGTGGAGTCACATGGATGAGGGTTCCTGGAGGACAGGTCGACGTGCTGAGATGGAACGAGGGCGTCCGAGGCCGTAGGCGGAGCCGCAGGATCCTTGACTACCGGCACTGCTGATGGTTGCTCGACATTCTTCAGGGACATAGCAGGACAGGAAACTGCCAGTAGCGGCGGGGCTGGAGGACTGGCTGAGCTCTGGGGTGATGGAAGTGACAGGAGACTGGACATAATGATGATGAGTAGGGCTCCACAAACGTCAAAGAAATTAGCATATTACAGTCAATTTCGTTAATTTTGCTGGTCTTTAAACAGCGATAAATGTTCAAATAACGGGTGGGTAAGGGTGGGAGTCGACAGTTCCTCACTGAAGTTTATCAACCAGTCCTTCGTTCAAGTTCCCTCGTCCGTTGATGTCACGGGCTCACACCCCTGATCAGACTCGCTCGGGGGCTTGACTTCCGGCGCGATGGTGAACTCTGTCCCTTGGTCCTCTGGCTCACTTGTGCGGTGGGTGGTCCCTGCAGGGGACGTCTGCAGGGGTCTCTCGCGCATTCTCCACGGTCGACGGTGGTAACTTCGGCTCTGGCTGGGACCTGGATCGAGGACGGATGCTCTCCAGACACTGGATAATGGCTTCCTTCCAGTTCAGACTGGTGATGTCAGGGAGGTCAACGGGAAGGTGAAAGTTTGCCCCGATCCAGAACAACGACTTCAGGGTCTCTGTGTCAAATTATGGTGACAATTGACCCTTCGCGTGGAGCTTGATTGACAGGTAATCTGACCAATCATACTTCGCCATCCGGCATTTTGTCCGACAAAGCAGTCAGGAGAGTTAGTAGATTAACATGGGAGGAATTGAACTTGAAAAACTGAATATACTGACGCCTTTCCGCGGTTAAAACAACATTCCTTCTTATGTTCATTGATGTTTATTCGATGCTATAAATGAACTAGAAGGAAGAGATGATCGATTCACGAGCAGCTTTAACTGATGCTCTACAGCGATCTGTCACGACACATTAAAGAGCCACAAAACGGTATTTATTGTTTAAATTTCTTTTAAAAAATGACCATATTTGAAAGGTGAGACTTTGTTTAATATGTTTAATATCAAAAGTAACCGAAAAGTAACCTGGTCTGTCCTGTCTGTCAGCGTGTTGTCAGTCTCCTCTCTGCTCCGCGATGTATTTTTCCCTGCATGAGAACATGGTGTGTGTGTGAGAGCGGCGTAGCTTGTCGGACATAGCGACAGTAACTAAGGGGGGCGGGTCTTTGCGAAGGGTCAATTAGTAAGTCGTAGGAACAAACTCCCCTGTATGTCATGTGCGGGGTTCCCTTTAAACAGATCCTGACCATACAACAGACAAGACTTTTAATATTTCATTCGCAATTCTATTCTTCCAGCTCTACTAATAAAATCCGCAGAGACTATGAACTGCTCCGAACCCACCTCAGAGGCTCTCCTAACAGCCCTGAAGAAGAACATCTTTGACAAAACTGAAATTAGGCCAGTTATTAACTTGAAAACTCCCACAAACATCAGCGTGACCTTCACGCTATATGGAATTTTAGATGTGGTAAGTTTTGATGATTCCAGCCATTCTAAATTACGGCCACACAAAATCAGTATTCATTACATTTGAAACTGTGCTCAACCATTTGCAGCCAAGATGCTAGCAACGTTGTTGTGACATGAACATTTCCAGCACTCCAGACACATCTGTACAGGGTCTTTAAATGATTCAGTATATGAAACTTTTTTATTTTATTTTATAAAACGATAGGTAAAAAAAAAAAAAAATTTATTTCAGAGTTTGTAGTATTTAAAGACTCAGCTTCTTAGCTTCTTTTAATGAATCTGTTTGAGATCAAATTAATGCTAGATGTTTTGCTATAAATTACGGACATGGCATCTGAGGACTATCTCTTATTTTTCTCAGTTATTTTGCTCCAGATTCAATCATAGGCTCGTTCTTACGTACTGCACGTTCACACATGTGCACTCTTCAAAATTGGTGATTTAAATCTCTTGACAAACTAAAAGATGTTAATGACATTTGTATGTATTCTAAATAAAATATATAGATTGTTATGAATGTCAGCTTGCTTATTTTGCTCAAGATAAGGATTTATGGAGTCCACATGTCATATGTCATAAAAACAAGAAACTATGCTTCTAATCACAGCTCGAGAGCTGTCGTTCCAAACACACAACTCTGCGATGCTGTGTGCGAATGTTCGTTGGAACGATGGTTTTGGGAAACGCTGACTCGTTGAACTATGCTGATAACGACAGAACTTGCGACCATAGTTGGCTAACGATGCTTTCGAGAAACATCCCTGTTTATGAATAGCAATTGCTTATTGGTAATCATGAAAAAAAATATTTTTTTCTCTTTCAGGATGAAAAAGGACAGAAACTTAACACATTCATCTGGTTAAATTTGGTAAGTTTTATTGGCCTCTTTTAACAAGTAACAACCCATTTACTTTATTAACTTTAAAACAAATCAAACTAATTCATTCAAAATTATGAATTTGTAAAATGTAAAAATTCATTCATTCAATTCATTCCCAAACATTGCATTGTCGCAAATTTAACATTCAACCATGTTGGTTAATGATGTCACGCATGTGGTGAAGTAAAATTAATTTAAATGAATCCGTTTGAAATCGAATTAATGCCAGATTATTTTTATGGACATGACATCGGATGACTAATTATCATTGTATTTATCTTGCAATTTATTAGCGTGGATTGGATTAGTAGTGTGGATTGGATTAGTGGTGTGGGGTACGTGCGTATTATACACTTGGGTAGGATTAGTGGTGTGGGGTACGTGCGTATTATACAATTGGGTAGGATTAGTGGTGTCGGGTACGTGTGTATTATACAATTGGGTAGGATTAGTGGTGTGGGGTACGTGCATATTATACACTTGGGTAGGATTAGTGGTGTGGGGTACGTGCATATTATACACTTGGGTAGGATTAGTGGTGTGGGGTACGTGCGTATTATACACTTGGGTAGGATTAGTGGTGTGGGGTACGTGCGTATTATACACTTGGGTAGGATTAGTGGTGTGGGGTACTTGCGTATTATACACTTGGGTAGGATTAGTGGTGTGGGGTACGTGCGTATTATACACTTGGGAAGGATTAGTGGTGTGGGGTACGTGCATATTAAACACTTGGGTAGGATTAGTGGTGTGGGGTACGTGCATATTATACACTTGGGTAGGATTAGTGGTGTGGGGTACGTGCGTATTATACACTTGGGTTGGATTAGTGGTGTGGGGTACATGCGTATTATACACTTGGGTAGGATTAGTGGTGTGGGGTATGTGCGTATTATACACTTGGGTAGGATTAGTGGTGTGGGGTACGTGCGTATTATACACTTGGGTAGGATTAGTGGTGTGGGGTACGTGCGTATTATACACTTGGGTAGGATTAGTGGTGTGGGGTACGTGCGTATTATACACTTGGGTTGGATTAGTGGTGTGGGGTACGTGCGTATTATACACTTGGGTTGGATTAGTGGTGTGGGGTACGTGCGTATTATACACTTGGGTAGGATTAGTGGTTTGGGGTACTTGCGTATTATACACTTGGGTAGGATTAGTGGTGTGGGGTACGTGCGTATTATACACTTGGGTAGGATTAGTGGTGTGGGGTACGTGCGTATTATACACTTGGGTTGGATTAGTGGTGTGGGGTACGTGCGTATTATACACTTGGGTAGGATTAGTGGTGTGGGGTACTTGCGTATTATACACTTGGGTAGGATTACACTTGGGTAGGATTAGTGGTGTGGGGTACATGCGTATTATACACTTGGGTAGGATTAGTGGTGTGGGGTACGTGCGTATTATACACTTGGGTAGGATTAGTGGTGTAGGGTACGTGCGTATTATACACTTGGGTAGGATAAGTGGTGAGGGGTACGTGCATATTATACACTTGGGTAGGATTAGTGGTGTGGGGTACGTGCGTATTATACACTTGGGTTGGATAAGTGGTGTACACAAAACCAAGTAACTTTAACAAGAACCGACAAGGACAAACTGGGCAGAAGCAAACTAAATACAGATACAAATCAAACATAACAAGGTGATCACAGGTGAGACGGATGAAGAAGACGATGAACAGGTGGGTGATTGAGGGAGTGAGTTCAGGTGTGGAGACAAGGAGGATTCTGGGAAGTGTAGTGCAGATGACGACAGACTGGTGCAGACGACACTGTGACAATACACCCCCCCTCAAAAAGGCGCAAACTCGCGCCGTAGAACATCAACAGGGGTGGGGGGTGTACGCCCTGAAGGCTGATTAGGGCGTGGCCTAACAGGGGCAGGAAGCCTCCAGGGCGTGTGCAGACGGCCAGGGCGGAGCAGGATGTACGGGCGGCCATGGCAGTGAAGACCCTTCGGGCGGCCATGGCGGAGATGATCTTTCTGGTGGCTGGTGAACTATGCTGGTAAAAAAAATATTTGGGGAAAGTGACAAAGTCAGGAAAAGCCCCTGGGACAGGCTCTGGGACAGGAACTAGGACAGGGACTGGAACCGGGATAAGATCAGGGACAGGGACAGGCTGGACAGACGTGACGTGAACAGTCTCTGATTTGGCAGGGCTGACGTGGAGCGCAGGCTCCCTTATATGCTAAAATGATAATATTATTTTTTTATATTTTATTGACAAATACTAGATTATATGTTTTATTATGAACTTTTGGCATGAAAACCAAAGTTTCAATTATCGAAAGTGTGTGCGTCGACTTTTTGTGACAAAGGTCAGAACTCCTGTTATGATGTAGATTTTTTGAGGTGCACTCTTGTCATAAATTCATCTATTACTGTTCCTACATAATTTGTAACAAAAAACAGTGCTAAAATATCTATTTAGGAGTCTTACATCTTTCCAATTATATATAGTTTATCATGATTAGATTAGGATGTTATTGTAATATAGTGAGGTAAAATTAGGGGTCCCAGTAGCATCTCGGTATAATACTTGCATTTGACATTTTTTAAAGAAAAATTATCAAACTGCATAATACTGATACTTTGTGTTTTGAAGCAGTGGAATATTGAAGGTTTGAGCTGGGATCCTGTTGAATGTGGAACAGACAAAATCTCACTTCCAAGAAAACAACTGTGGAGGCCTGATATTGTCATCAATGAATTGTGAGTTCAGAAGTAACTTGAGACTGAGACTGATTTTAATAAAAAAAAATTAAATTGTATAAAAGCTTTGAATGGATAATAAAAAGAACGTAACATCCATACCTAACATATACCTCTTTTTACTTTGAAGTATTGATGAAAATAAAGTCCCAGACACATATTACCTCTACATCGAAAATACTGGTACGGTAATGGATGATTTCCCAATGCATGTGATCAGTTCCTGTAACCTGGACATCTACACCTTTCCATTCGATATTCAGAACTGCTCATTCACCTTTAATTCATACCAACACACCAGTAAGTTGGCTTGACTGAAGAGTAAATTATCACTTTAACAGTAACTGCTATCTTTGAGTGACCCCGTTAACTCTCAAATGTTTGGTCTTCTCTGCAGTTCTGGATGTTCAGTTGTCCATTGCTAGACCGGTGGAGCAATCATTAGAATATTCTCTTGGAGTGATGAAAACTAAAGGAGAGTGGGAGCTGGTCGAAATACTTGCTCAAAAACATACCATACCTCACCAGGAAATGAATATCTCACGGGACACACTTACTTACTATGTATTACAATTCTATTACAATTCAAATCAAATAAAAAACTTAGCTAGAAAATAAAGTTGATCAACTCATGGCAAGTTACTCTCATGGCATTTGCTCTCTGAAGTTGAATAATAAGCTTAAATAGGAGTAACACTTTATTTTAAGGTCACGTACACCTTACATGTACTTACTATAGTAATAACAGTAAATTATGTATAATTACAACTAACCCTAACCGTAACTCTATAAGTACATGTAATTAATTTATATTACTCAGCACGTAACTAAAGTGTTACCAAAATAGGAAATCAGTGTGTTAGCTTAAGCTGTCAAATTAGCTTTTTGTCAGTATTTTAATGGAATGAATCTGCATTCTAAATGAAATTATTGGTTAAATGACTTTTGTCCTTTATTAGATTGTCCTCAGGCGTCGGGCAACGCTGTACGTGGTGAACCTCCTGATTCCCAGCTGTTTCCTCATTGCTGTAGATCTATTCAGCTTTCTTCTGCCACCTCAGAATGTGGATCGATCTTCCTTCAAAATGACCCTCATCTTGGGTTACACTGTGTTCCTGCTGCTGATGAACGACCTGCTGCCCGTCACAGGAAACACCTTACCTCTCATAAGTTTGTATAGGAGCTTTTTATTGTAGCATTTTTCATAACCAGGCATGTGATAAGCTTCCAGAGTCAAGTACTTATTCTGGCTGCACTGTAAGAACAATACTCAAGTTAGAGACAAAATGTCTTGTCACTCTTCAGAGTCACTGTTGGTTATGACAGTTTTAAAGCACCTTTTTCCTCCTTTGCCAACTGGCATTAATAGTGTCAAATTTTTGCTGATTTTTTTCAAGACATTGCATTATCTCTCTTTTATATTCAATCTCTTTCCAGATGCATTTTTCTCTCTCTGCTTGGCACTGATGGTGGCCAGTCTTCTGGAGACAATTCTTATCATAAATATTCAGTGTGGCTCCAGTAACTATGGACCGTTGCCTCGATGGATCAAGGTGCTTTTCCTCAACTATCTTGCTAAACTTGTTTTTTTAAGCAAGAAACCCAGTGACCAAAACTGTGATCCTGAAGGTGAGTCTTACAATGCAAGACTATGCAATATTTTCACTCCAATTGGGGTCCTGATTCACCTATTATACTTTGCGATAATGAATCTCTGAATATATATCATCCTGGATGTGAAAAATTGGATACTGCAACAAAGACTCAAGAATTCACTGTTTGCGCATCTATGAAAAATAAGCAGCCTAATCAGCATTGTCGTAAATGACTAAATGCCACTATTGGCCAATCAGAATCAAGTATTCAGTGAGCTATGTAATAATTATGTTCAACAAGCGTAAATAGTTTTCTATTTCCTATCTACACCAAGAAGATCCGCTATAAAAGATGCGAGACATGAGCGCAATGGTCAAACAAATCCGTCTAACGCATTTACATTGAAAAGCAATTGGAAAAGTAGTGCAGTGGAATGGAAATCACGTTCTGTGTTTATTGATAAAGCCAACAACATAACTCTTAGATTGTCTCAGCTACATGATTAACATTCTTGTGTTTCCACTACTCTAGCAAGGAGATAGATAAACATGGCGGACTGTGTCCCGTGGTGGGCGGGGCCTGTTACATTGGGACGTCACATTGGGCAAAAATGTGAACGACTCATATTGAGACTGTTTATGATTTATTGAAAATGTAAAAAAAAAAAAAAAAATTACCCTTTTTTACCATTATAAGGTGGTTGTGTACACACTGATGACACATTTATGCTCAAACACCATGTAAAAGTGATTTTTGGATAATAGGCCCCCTTTAAGGGTATGTATACAGGGGTAGGTGAACGGAGGGCTTTAGGGCCAAGGACAAGTACTGTCCCAATGACGGCATCCATTTAGGATTTAAAAAAATATTTTCGGATACACTGAATATGTTGTTATAATTGCACACTGTTTTATAATGTACAACACTGCACTTAGGGTCCAAATAGTAAGCTATCAACTATTTACACTTGGTGCAAAGAAAATACTGCTATATTCACTTAGCGTTAATAGCATCTGCCAATAGATTGTTACATTATTATTCTCTTGTACCCGTAGAGCACAGAACCGTGACCAAACACTGTGATCCTGTAGTTGACACCTCTCCGAGCGAAGCGGTCCAGAACACAACTCTTACTCTTCAGGAACTGAGGAAGATAAGCCACGAGTTACTATCCATCCGTCAGCAGGTCGATAAACATTATAAAACGGATGAGAGCGCATATGAGTGGGTACATTTAGGTCAAGTCATTGACCGCTTGCTTTTTGGGACGTATATTATCTTTCTCTCAGTGAGTTTCATCACTATTTTTGTCGTTTGGCAGTACTGGTACAACAAACATGCCTCTTTGATATAAATAAACCTACTGAAACTATATAGGAATAAGTGTTGAGTGTACATGACTACTTTTATTCATTTATTAAATTGGTAGCACTTTGTTTTTACCGTCCTGTTTCCCATGTACATACTATGTACTTATTGTAGTTATTACAATAACTGGGAAATAACTATAGGTACTAACCCTGAACATACTCATGTAGTTACCTTATACCAGTACTTTCTTAGGTAACTACAATGTAAGTACACGTACTGTAAAATAAAGTGCAACCATTAAATCTAATGGAATGTAATAATGTTGTGTAGTTAATAGTGAATATTTTCTGTACTTTTACATTTGTTTTCGTTTCTACTTTTGTTTTTTACACTACAAATTATCATAAATTTGTAGTCCTATTAGGTCTAAGGGTTCGTGCACATATATGCTGAGCTGTTGGAAATTAATGCACGTCACAAATGTAATTCTGTAGTTTAAATACCTTTTAGGTAACTGATATCTTATGATATATTATGAGTTAAATAGAATAAAAAATGGTTTTGGAATTAAAATACTGTTATAACTGCTTCCTTAACCTCACAAAATAATTAGTTATAAATCAGTTTTTTTTTTTTTATATAGGGTGGGATTCACTAACTATATGTTTTTTAAAGTACACTGGAAATGTTTATTACCAATCTTAACAAATCTATGACATGCAGAAAACAATAAATAAATAATTCTCATTCATTGCATTTTTCTTTATCTTTCATAACCCTTTCATAGACACACAAACAATCTTTACATATTTTTCTACACAAGTCCAAGCAACATATAAATGAATTTGTCATGAGGTCCATGAATACAAATCCCAAATCCTCTCAGTGTCAACCTTAGTGTTGATCCAAAATCACATAAGTGGTATAATTCAGCTTCAGGATCCACAGCAGTGCGGGTGTAATCCAGTTTCAGGATCTGCAGCAATAAACCACATGGCCTCACCTCTCAGTTTCCCAATGACTATTGATTGTTTTGTATTCATAAGGCATGCTTACTCCTCCATTACCAATCTACTAATTCTACTCTCTACACCCGTTTTATACCTGAGAGTATTACTCCTTGATGCCCCCTCATGGTGTGTAGTATAATTACAACATCCCAAAAAGAAAACATGTAAACAGGTTTGACTGTTACACTATATAATTTAAAGGGGTCATGACATGAGAAACCAAATTTGCCTTGATCTTTTGGTATATAAGAGATCTATGTACTATTAAAACTTCCTGCAAGTTTCATAGCTTAAGACATCCTCCCCATTATAAACGAAGCATTTATTTAATCAAGCTCTAAATACAGCTCGTTCTAGATCCTTTGAACTTAGTGACGTCACGATACGAAGTGACGTACCAGTCGTTTGCATATGACCGCCTCCAGCGCAGGACAACTACGCCTCATTTCGCATCATCGCATGCGTTGTCGTGCAGTGAGTGGGTCTGTTTACAAGATGACTGCGATGCCACCGGATGCAGTTTATTTGCAGCATATGCAGCGCGCCAAAGCTTTATTTGAACGGTGAGTGATCAGATGAGTGTGACAGGGAATGTTACTGAAAGAACGAGCAGAGAGAGAGAGAGAGAGAGAGAGAGAGAGCCCCGGCCGCGCGCACGCCTTCAAACTGTCTCTCTCTCTCTCTCTTTCTCTCTCCCCCCCTCCCTCCCACATATGAATCAAAATCAATTGAGAATTGACACGATGGTAAAAGATCGGAAGACCGAAGTTTCACGTGGTGGAGCATTGTGTAGTCTACATGTGATACAAAATTATTAACGTTAATAATTTATGCATAAGCAGCACTGACGTTAGCCAATCATAACAGTATAGGCGTTAACACTGAACTCTTAAAGGGGAAACACCTCCAACACAGACTGTTTGAATCAGAGGTGAGAAACAGGGTGGGAAAAGGTCATAAATCACTACATTTTTAAAGTTTTTTTGAAGAAACTATAGTAATACTATAATTGCAACTAAGGGAACATAATAAAACAAAACAAAAAACCATGTCATGACCCATTTAACTGTCGCTGTCTGCCCACAACCCTACATATGACAAGAATGGATGGATGTTTCTTCTCAAAACCCTCTGTCTATTTTATTTTCCCCTTCTTGAAAAATAAAAATCTTCTGATATCATATATGAGGAAGTTATCTTTATCTTTCATCTGTTAGTATGATGTTAAAAGGGAGGATTTTTTGACACTTAAGGGAAAGGAAACTTGCTTCAGAGGAGCAAAATATATAGGACACAATTTCTAATTTGTCATTTATTTAACAATTTATACTGTATATAATCATGAACAATAAGATTAGGAACAATAATTACAAATGTACTTATACAAATGTACAGATACAGTACGCAACATTTCATGTTGACATTATCTGTACTTCTTTAACATGTTGTCCAGTATAAGTGAGGGTGAAAAAATAACTTTCAGTTGCATTTCTGGGATTTGTGCAGTAATATATTTCTGCAGTAATATTTATTCATGTCTTTGGCCAGTTTTCATGTAATTTAAATCAGCCAAGACTGAATGAGACATTAGCAAGCTCATATTAATACTGTTACATGTAAAAATCGCATTGATAATACACATTTTATCACCATTCGTAAGTTTTTATTCTGCTATAGTCCACTATCTCTGTTAATTTGACTGGTAAATCATGCAGTGTTGACCTTTGGAAAGAAACAGATACTGTATGTGCCTGCTAGTTTCAGTTTTGTTTCTTATGACTTGCAAATAAAAAATTTGTTGGATGTCACTCTTGCATGTCTTCAAAACTTGAGAGCCCTGCTAATATTTATAGTAAAAAAAAAATAATGTTAGCCACTAATCCTACTCCTTCTCCTACCCCTAAACCTACCCATAACCATTTCTTAAAACTACATACAGTTATGAAGAAAACCATAACAGACAGATAAGTGTCAGGATTCAATGAAATTAAGGATCCAAATGCAGTTAGAAGCACAATCAAAAAGTTGTATTCAGTGACAAATAGATGGCGAGCTGGCAAATTCTAGATCAGCAAGCCAAGGGCACAATGGAAAGAAAGGTCAAAGTCCAGGCAGTGGTCAGATACAGGCAAGGGTCATTAAAGGGCCCCTATCATGGTTTTTTGAAAATGACCTTTCATGTACTGTGTAATATAGCTCGAAGCGAATGAAAGCATCCAGCAAAGTTTTAAAGGGGTCATGACATGTTTTTTTTTATTATGTTCCTTGGGTGCAATTATAGTATTACTATAGTTTTTTCGTACAAAAAACTTTAAAAGTGTAGTGATTTGTGACCTTTTCCCACCCTCTTTCTCAACCTCTGATTAAAACAGTCTGTTTTGGAGGTGTTTCCCCTTTAAGAGTTCAGTGTTAACGCCCACTGTTATGATTGGCTAATGTCAGTGCTGCTTATGCATAAATTATTAACGTTAATCATTTTGTATCACATGTAGGCTACACAATGCTCCACCACGTGAAACTTCGGTCTTCCGATCTTTCACCATCGTGTCAATTCTCAATTGATTTTGATTCATATGCGCGAGGGAAGGAGAGAGAGAGATTTTTTTTTTTTTTTTTTTTTTTGATTTTTAAACACCTTTATTACAATAACAATCCATTCAATCAACATTTGAATCAAGCATCAATCACTAAAAGACCCGCAAACTTGATCTTATATTAAAAAAATTAATTTATCATTAACAATTTCATACAATATCCCTTTACAACACCAACTTAGTTCAAACGTTACTAGGTCATCCATTGCTTTGTAATAATTAAAGTCTATTAAGATTCTAGACTTCACCGAATTACCAAACACAAACGCTAAACTATTACATACACCTTGAACCACTTTCTCCTTTCTTGTGATGTAAATCGCCATTTTTGCCTGACCTATTATAAAATTAAACACTTGACATTGATACTTTCGGCTCTGGGAATATTTGAAACCACAAATGAACAACTTCATTGAAAAACTCTCATTAAAACATTTAAAAACATCATTTAAAACAATAAATAAAGGTTCCAGCCTTGAACATTGCATGAATGCATGGAAGACAGTTTCCCTTTGTAAACAAAAAGGACAATTCTGCTCAATGTCAGGATTAATTACAGAAACAAATGCATTCACAGCAATAGCCCCATATAGCAATCTCCATTGCAAATCCCCAACTCTCTTAGGCAATGGTGACTTATAAAGCACTCTCCACTCAGGTCTCTCATCCTCCTCTAACTGAAGTACCTTACGCCATGGGGTGTCTATTCTTTTATCCAAAGCATTCTTATTAAACACCTTGACACAAATTTGATAACAGTCTTTTCCAGATGTACATTCCATGCCAATAACAATCAAAACTTTAACTTTTTTTAAAAAAGAGCACTCACAATCACCCATAAAGGGAGTTAAATACAAATTGGGAAAAGGATCACAAAAATCCGGATTAATAAACCCCAAAGAATACTCTTTTAACATTTTCAACTCAGTTTCCGAAAGTGCTGACCTCCATATAGCAAGAACTCTGGCAACCAAACGAGTAGATCTCACCCCCAGCTGTCCAGCCATTGAAATCACATCTTTAAAATCAGCTCCGGCTGTCCGTTGTACATGTCCAATAGTTACAATTCCAGAGTTGAGAAGATTCTCTTTTGTCACAGCGTAACCCAGTTCATTGGACAGATCCAGACGTGAGCCAAAACTTAAAGGCTCTTGCAACAACCAATGCAAAGATTTTACAGTCCTTCTCTTTGGTACTTCAAACAAAGCCCAGACTTTAAAAAGATTTCGATAAAAAACCGGAAGCTTGGAGAGGTTTAACTTATGAGGATCCATCCAAAATAAGGCTTTGTCCAGCCCCAGTCCTTCAAACTCTCTCAATAAAGAGAAAGCTACAATCTTCCAGTTTGCATTCTCTGAGTCTTTTAAAAGTCTTTGTATGAATTGTATCCTGAAAGCTGCAATTCGACTCTGCAAATGTACTAGTCCATGACCTCCTTCATCCTTGGAAAGGTACAACACATGTTTTGGCACCCAATGCAGCTTGTCCCAGAAGAAGTCTATTAAAATCGACTGAAGCTTTCTCAGAAAGTCTGCTGGGGGGTCTACACACGTCAGACGATGCCAGAGAGCGGAGGCAATTAAATTGTTAATAATCAATATTCGCCCCTTATAAGACATTTTCGGAAGTAAAAACTTCCACTTATTTAGGCGCCCTTCTACTTTTTCAATAACATCGTCAAAATTTTTCCTAATAACATTCTCACTTCCCAAGAAAACTCCCAAATATTTAAAACCATCCCTGGTCCATTTCAGACCAGCTGGAAGAACGGGCTCACCACGTAACCAGCTCCCAACACTTATGGCTTCACTTTTTTGCCAATTTACCTTCGCAGAAGAAACACCTTTAAACTTTTCCAATAATCGAAACATCATGTTCACATCATTTTGATCTTTAATTAGAACCACCACATCATCAGCATAAGCTGATAGTTTAACAGTATAGGTGGAATTTGGCATATCCACACCTGACATCTCTATTCTTAACTTATTTAAAAGAGGTTCTAAGGCTAACGTGTAAAGCATGCCAGAGAGTGCGCAGCCTTGTCTAACCCCTCTTAAAACCTTAAAAGGAGAGCATAAGTCACCATTTATTTTCAAAATACTCTCAACGTCACAATACAGAGCTTTAATCATCAATATAAAATTAGGACTAAAACCGAAAGCTTTAAAAACATTCCACAAATAACTGTGCTCGACTCTATCGAAAGCTTTTTCTTGATCGACTGAAATTAAACCAAAATCTGAAAACTTTTTGCCATTATCCAAAATATCTCTTATAAAAGAAATATTATCGCAGATTCTCCTACCAGGCACACAATATGTCTGGTCTGAATGAATGATTTGGTCTAAAACTTCTCCTAATCTTTTCGCCAAAGCTTTCGAAAGTATTTTGTAGTCGTTGCATAACAAGCTCACAGGCCTCCAGTTCCTAATCTCACTTAAATCCCCCTTTTTCGGGAGTAAAGTAATGATGGCTCTACGGCAACTTTTCGGCAACTGCCCATCAATTAAACTCTGATTAAGAACTTCCAGTAGATCTGGACCTACCTCTGCCCAAAAAACTTTATAAAAATCTACTGAAATGCCATCAATTCCAGGCGTTTTTCCGTTTTCCATACTTTTAAGAGCTCTTTCCAGTTCCTCCATCGACAGTGCTTTGTTAATTCCAGTATTTGCCTCTTCGGATACCTGCGGCATATTTTCAAGAAAAACATTATTCAGGTCTTGCGAACCCAGCAACTCACTCTTATATAAATCCTCATAAAAAGTTACCGCTCTCTTCCAAATCTCCAAAGGATTGAGCAAAAGGACTCCCGTTTCTGAGCGTAGAGCTGGAATAAATCTATTCTGACCATTTTTCCTCTCCATATTAAAAAAGAATTTTGAAGATGCATCCATAGATTCAATACTCAGAAAACGTGATCTTACGATAGCACCTTGTGTAGTTAAATCCAATAATTCAGTCAAAGAAGCTTTCTTTTTCTTAAAAGACTCTGAATAACTACTATCTTTTGTCAACTCAAAAAGCTCTTGAAGCTTAACTAAATCCTCTTCTAATTTTTTTATGGACTCAAATTTAACTCGTGTGACGTTGAGAGTATATTGTTGACAAAGTTGTTTAATTTGGGCTTTTACAAACTCCCACCACTGCTGTAAGGTTTGGAAAGAAGACTTCATGGATCATACATCGTACAAACTTAAAAACATCAATAAAATGTTTATCACATAACAAAGTATTATTAAAACACCAATAGGCACTTTTCGGTTTTACACAATCAACAAAAATCTCACATTTGACCAAACTGTGGTCAGAAAATCCTGGACATATTGAACAATCCTTAAAAAAATTCAATTGATGCTTGAAACTATAAAATCGATCTAATCTTGCCAATGATAACTTATTTTCATATGCATGTACCCAAGTATATTGCCTTTGTGTATAATGACAGTTCCTCCAGATATCAATAATATCATGGGATTTCATTAACTGAACTAACCTCCTTCGTGACTGCATATGTGGCTCCACATGATTCCTATCTAAAACATTTTCAGTACAATTAAAATCTCCCCCCAATAATAAAAAACTTTCTAAATCACAATCCTTTAAAACTTTGCACAGAGTATTTAAGAATAACATTCTTTCAATTGCAGCGTTTGGAGCATAAACACAAATTAGCTCAAAAGAAAAATTGTTCCCATAAGAAGCTTTGACTTTTAAAAGTCTACCTTTAATTATTTCATCGACTTTATAGGATAGCGGTATAAAACTTTTTGAAAACAAAATAGCAACCCCACCGCTAAGCGAGGTACAATGACTTAAAACAGAAAACCCATCAAACTCCATCGCCCAATCTGAAGCATTTGATAAATCACTGTGGGTTTCTTGCGTAAATAAAACATCAATCTTCTTCTGTGTCATTATCTCAAACAACTGTGCTCTTTTCCTACTATCTCTTGCTCCATTAATATTTAAAGAAGCAAAATGTACCACTCCCATAAATAGAAAAAGAGACACATCCCACCATAACAAAGAAAATAAACACAAAGTAGAAAAACGACCCTTAACCATTTTGACTATTTTCACTAAATTCTGATTGAGCTTTTAGTCTGGTAAGTATCTTTTTTAACCGATAACCTTCTTGGTCGGTGAAACAGTTCTCACTCCTGAAAGTTTTTGCCTTCTCAATAAATTGCAATATATCAGGAAAAAACTCCCCAATTTTGACTCTCCTTACATTTTTCGTCACTTTTAAAAACTGTTTGATGTCGTCCACACTGTAAACTCGGCTAGAGAATCCACTCTGCGGTAAGCTACCTGTGATGCTGCATACTGAGACTTCACTGTCACTTTCTGTATCTGTATGGCTCGCCTCCCGAACATCAAGTCTTTTAGTCGCTTTACTAATATGGCCTTTCTTCGACTTTCTTTTTTGAGGTGCTTTAAATGAATAATCCTCCATTTCAAACACAGAACCCTCAACATCCACATTCATCTCGCTCTGCTCGCCAGATTCAGCCTCACTACTTCTACCCTCCGAATCATTCCTTCGAGCAGCCGTTATCTGACCAATCTCTGCGAGACTTTCATTCTCCTGGTCTTCAGCGACCGCTACTTTTACACTTTCAAACGATTCAGCTGTTGTCGTCTTATTTGTATTTTCCCCCGCAACCAATGCAGCGGGTGCACAAGCTGCACTTGTTCCCGGCCTTTCCGCATCCACAGCGGGAGTAACGGTCTGTACTTCACTAGCACTGCACTTGTACTCGTAGAGATTGTGTCAATTATCTCAGCGCTTTTATCATTTGTTTTATCCCCTTTTCTTGGGCAATCGCGTGCAAGGTGTCCATTTTCTCCACAACCAAAACATTTCATTGTGTTCGTTGTGGCAAAAATAACATAATTAAAATCTTCGTAACGAAAATTTAAAGTTAAATCCACATCTTCGACATTATCTTTTAGAATCATATAGACATAACGTCTAAACGACACCACATGTTTTAGTAGAGAAGACTTTCCCCCAATTGGGATCATCTTTATTGTTGACACCAATTTCCCATATCTGGAAAGCATCTCTACCAAAACCTCGTTCTTAATAAAGGGTGGCACGTTAGATAATGTTACCCTTTTCGAAGGTGTGGAGAGAGGAAGCACCTGCGCAAAAATGCCACGAATATCAACACCAGTCTCCACCAATTGATTCGCCAATTCAATTGTCTTAACGAAAACAACAACCGCACCATTCATCCGCGATGCCGACAAAATATTCTCACATCCAATTAATGTACCTATAGCTAAACCACATTCTTCGACACCAAAAACTGAATCAATTTTTACCGCATGCCGTCTCGTTAAAAACCCGAGACTCTGCACACCTGGAGTCACCATGCTCCCAGTACAAACACTGGGAGCAGAGAGCCCAGCGAATAACCACCTCACCAACAAACACGAACACTAAGCACCACCAACCAAGAAAAACAAAACCATAACACACACCAAAGAAAGAAAAAAAAAAGAAAAAAGGAAAAAGGAAGAGAAAGTAGAAATTAATCACTCGTATCTCACACCCTCCACGCTCAAACGCTCCAAACACTCACTCCGCACAAACACAGAGAGAGAGAGAGAGAGAGAGAGAGAGAGAGAGAGAGCAAGACAGGTTAAAGGCGCGCACGCGCAGTCGGGGAGACTGACAACGATGAAACTCCAACCTTCACAGGGTCCATGCGAATCCCCTCCACAGAGATGATAGACCCCAAGAATGAAACTGACTGGGTATGAAAAGTACACTTCTCCGCCTACACAAACAACTGATTCTCCTGCAACCGCTGAAGCACTCGCCTGACGTGCTAGACATGCACTTGGAATGAACGAGAATTTTTTTTTTTTAATTAGAGAAAACGATTTTTTTATCTGCCCAGTTAAAATGAGGATTATGAAGGGAAAGCCAAGGCTGACAAATGGGTTAACAACACAATGGGAACAGAAGGGGAATTAAATAAATAAAACTCTAGTTCCTTCCAGTGGTTACCAGAGGTACCAAACTCACCGGACCAGTGATCTGAGTAACTGCCATGAGCTGCTGTCCATTAAGGGAGTGAGCAGTGAGAGTTGAGGGGAGAGAATAAATGGGAAGTCCATATTGATGAGGTCAATCGACATCAACGAAATTCCCCTCTGCTCTCGAGTTAATGAGCACAGAGCATTTAATGACCGAGCCATTCAGTAACACTACAGCAGGAAGGAGAGTACGAGAGCCCAGTGATGGAGAGATTGAAGTGCAGTCCGCCAGAACTCTCCTATCTACTGGTGGGCATTGGCTTTTACTGGACAAACAGCCGCAATGTGACCATGACTGCAACAATATAGACAAAGCCCCTTTAAAAGTGAACGTTGCTTCTCTTTGGTAGTAAGATGCATTCTCCCCACCTGCATAGGTTCAGGGTCAGGTGATTTGGGGCCTCGGAAAGCATTTCCGAAAGAACGTTACGCCTCAATTCCTTGTGGGAATCCAAACGAAGGAATCGCAAGCATAGATTTCATCCTTAACGTCCGCAACCCAATCCATCCAAAATATGCTGCCAGTGCTGGGTTCCACTCACTTGTGGCTGCAAGAGTCTTAAATTCGATAGCATAATCAGCAACTGATCTCTTGCCTTGACGCAGCACAGCCAATTGCCGGGAAGCCTCCTTGCCAAACCCAGGTCTGTCGAATACTTTAATAATTTCACCTTTGAATAATTTAAAAACCTCACCGCACGAAGAACAAGAGATGGCAGTTCCCCAATTGCGGGCCCGTCCAGACAGAAGAGAAATGACGTAAGCCACTCAATCTGACACATAAGTCTGGGGTTGGAGTGAAAACACTACTTCACACTGAATAAGAAACGGACGACAATTAGTTGGTTCCTTAGCATAAATAGGGGGATTATTAATATGTGGCTCGTGACCAGTGGACTGTTGGGGTGCTGGAGGCCTGGCATTGAGATTGACGGGCTGGAGATAGCGTAACTGGTTAGAGAGTTCAGTGACCCGCACAACCAGAGCATTCACGGTCTGATGAACATGAGAAAGTTTCTCAGCTTGACGATTCAACATCACTCCCTGGAGTTCAACAGCAGCTCGGAGCTGAGCCTCTTCTGCTGGGTCCATACTGGTCAGTGTGTTATGTCAGGATTCATTGAAATGAAGGACCCAAATAAAGTTAGAAGCACAATCAAAAAGTTGTATGCAGTGACAAATAGATGGTGAGCTGCCAAATTCTAGATCAGCAATCCAAGGGCACAATGGAAAGAAAGGTCAAAGTCCAGGCAGTGGACGAGATACCAGGCGAGCGGGTGCAATAGTCAGAGACAGGCGAGGGTCATTAAAGATGATAGCTCAGGCAATCAAACTTAGAGTGATCCAGGGATATAAATAACAATCCAGAGCAAGAGTCCAAAATCCTGATGAACAAGCCACTGGTTGGGGAGCACAGACAGTCTTCAAAGGGATCAAAGGATTAACTGGGCAGAAAAAAAAAAAAACACACACACCTGTGTCCGGCGGCCGCTGCTTTTGGGGGGGATCCTCGTCTCCACATGCACCACACTCATGTCAGGTTCTGCAAGAGATAGGACCCAGATGCAAATGAGCAGACAAGGGGTTTTATTAACAAGACTATAGACAGGGCACAACAAGGAGAGTGAGGTGTGAAACAGTTTTGGCTGACGACGCGAAGACAGGCGAGAAGGAAGGCCACTGAAACCAGTCCTGGGCGACACGGGCTTGAGGACAGCAGAAGAAAAGGAGGAATGAAGGTGAGGAAGACCAGGCAGGAACACTAGGAACCAGAGGCTTGATGATCTGCTAGCTGAAACACCGGTCAATCTGCCATGTAGTGAATGTCAGTGGTCAGGAAGGCTCAGGATGCAGGGCAGGGACAAACACAAGACTCGCAATGAACAAGACAAGATACAACAAGATAACAGAGCAAGACAAGAAAGTAATTAAATAGGAAATATAAATTAAAGACTGAAACCGAACAATGACTAGTGAAGCCAAACAAAAGAACTAGGAATACAGTGACTGAAACTAGCAATCAAAAGGGAAAACAAACTGACAGGGAACTAGAGACGATAATCTAGAATATAAATAAAATCAAAAGAGAAAAAACAAAACAACAGACTAATACTAACTAGAACAAGACAGGAAGGAAAAAGGCTAAATGATTCACTAGAGCTCGAAAGGTCTATCACAACAAGGACTAGGATTAACCATACACACAGGCATAACCCACAAAGCACACAAGACGAACCAGCAAAGACATGAGGGAAAGAGGCACAATATAAAGGGACTAGAGCACATGAGGACCAGGTGAGCACAATTAGTGAAATGAGGACTAGACGTGGACTAAACAAGGAGGCGTGGTAACAGGAAACAAGGAGGCGGGACAAGAGGAACACATGGCCAACACAAACACAGACAAAGCCATGTGCTCAAGCACAAGACAAACAAGGAAACATTAAACAACGACAAAACAGACAAGACTGCCAGGGCAGAACCCTGACAACTCAGACCCTGCTTCGGGCCGGGTTAGCCGGATTCTAACCCTTCCGAGCCAGGTCCCTGTCCTCCACCTCGCTGCCCCACCATGGGTACTTCTGTGGTCCCTGGCCCGGTTTGTGGAAGCTAAAAATGCTTCCCAACCGGTCCAGATGGCCCCAAACTATACCATCAGACTCGGCTTGCGATTTCCTTTCGCTACAGGCTTCCGCCCAAGCCCAGTGATATTCATCACACCTAGGTGTAGAGCAAATATGCTCCTAGAAATAGTGACTTTACTCACACCTAAGTGTTGTCGGCAATATTAGCCGTTAGAATGCGCATCGATCTGCACTTCGGATTCTGACCGGAAATAGTAGACCATCCGGGTCACTTTGGAACACTCATTTCAACATACTACTTTTTGGGACATACTACATACAACATACTACATACGATTTGGGACATACTAATTCTTTTTTCAAATACTATTTAGGACGAATAGTATGTGAATTGGAATGCAAGCATGTACTTCAGATCTCTATTAGTGATCTCTGGTTAGTGCTGTATAGAAACTCTTCAGAGGCTCCTGGGGCATATGGTAGACAAAGCCGCTCGGCTTCCTCCATATGAATACCCCTTCAGCACTGACTTCACGGCCGAGTCTCGAGGTGACCGTGGCAGAGCGGCACGCTCTGTGTGAAAGCACCCTGGCCTGCCGGCAAACCTTCAGTCCTTAACAGACTTCATGTTTCTCCGGGCCAACGGTCCCTAGAACGAGTGTCCATCAATATCGGTTGAGGGGCCACGTACAAAGTGCATGCAGTAACGGAGGTCTGGGATCGTTGCACTATGCTTCCCTCGCATGTTACAAGCCCGTCACCTCCTCCTTGGAGTCAGAAGCTTCTGAGGTCGCTTCATTTAACTATTTCTTCTCGCCTGCTCAATCGTGCCGCCAATGAGCCTCACAACAGCCTATGGCCAGGGAGAGTGGAGACTCCATCCCCAGGCGGTCCAGCTGGGCAGGGACCACTTCGGGAACGCACAGTTACATCTGTTTGCCTTTCCGGATTCCTTCCTCTGCCAGTTGTATTTTTTCTGTCCGAGTGGCACCCCGGGGCCCCGCAGAAATGCGTTCCCCAGTGAGCCTTCTAGAGCGGCTATGCAATTCATTATTGGGCCAACCAGACCTATTTCTCCCCTCGACATCCCTTCCTGACTTCCCCTGAAAACATTCTCAGGGACGGGTCATGATGGCACCCACGTTTGGACCCCTGAAGGATTTCAGGCCGGTCCTAAATTTGGACGCGAAGGTTCAGGTAGCTACCGCAGGATTATGTGGTAGTCACCATCACTTCTGCGAGAGCACCCCCTGAAAAGGAAGTTGTGCTTACACCAAAATAGAAGTGGAACCTATTCGTTGAGTGAGTCTTCTCTCCGTGAGGAGATCCTGAAAGCGTTTGGTCATTTCAGTGCTTTCTTTCCTTCAAGATGGGTTGGAGTGAGGGCTGTGTCCTCCACCCTCAAAATGATGTTGCCTCTATATTTTTACGCACATCATGATGCAGTAGCATGGGAAGCACGTCCTAATTGCTGAGGGAGCAAGGGAATGAATTGCCTTGCGCCCCTCTTTATCCTCTTGGGCCTTATCTCTGGTGCTACTGCACTGCAGAGACCGCCCGTGAGCCACTGCAGGCTGTGAGTTAAAAAATCTGTTTTAAAGAAACAGTTCTCCTGCTCGCCTGGTTTCAACTAGAGGGTAGGGACTTGCTCGCTTTCGGTCAACGAGTTGTGCCTGGAATTCGGGTGGGCTAACCCTCACAAGCTGAAACCCCGGCCTGGTTATGTGCCCAAGTTCCTACCTCGCCCTAAAGGAGGGTCCAGGTAGTGAGCCTGCAAGTGGCCCTGGCTTCTCTGTCAGTCCGCTTCATTGTGGTTTTACGTGCACAGAAAGTAAGCCTTAGAACCAGCTCTTGTCTGTTAAGGAAATCAGCAGAAAGGGAAGGCTGTTTCCAAGTGAGGTTGGCCCACTGAAATAGTCTCTGCCTTCATCTTGGTGAAAATCCTAAGATGCACGTGTCCACCTTGGTGGTGAGCTCCTCTGAAGTGAGTGTTTGCTTCCGCCTACACTGAAAAAAATGATTCAGACCCCTTGTAAATGTTACATGTTTTTATCTGGTTAATTTCACTGATTTTATTGTGTTATTTAATGCTACTTATTTTTTATTATTAATTTTCTAATTCACTGGCCTTGTTTAAAACAAGTTAATTTAATTCAGTTAAAAGTCATTAGAAAAAAATTTGTTTAATTTAATAAAATGAATACGCTATATCTACTCAATAAAATTGTGCAGATTACAAGCAATATTATTTATTAAATTTAACACATTAGAATTGAGTAATAATTAATCAAATTAATTCCTTAAAAGTTAACCATTTAAAAACATAATGGTTAACACCTGATGTTAAAACCGTAATTTTAAGTCACCATTATGGAGATAAGTGTGTGTTTTAGTTGGGCTCTGGACCCTTAAAACATTAACTTTCTTTTTTGTTTGACTGATCTACGTGAGTTATAACAGCCAGATGAACATAAAGGTCATCTGATAGTGTTGGTTGTGTTTTAACATAATCGTTAATTCACAATCGTTTGACCTGAATCACTGAACTCACATAGATACCAATTTAAGTTTACTTTATTAATTATAGCAGCACTGGCCTTGTACAACATTTTATTTTTAGCCTTTTCAATGAAATCCAAATGATCAAATCAATAAAAAAAACATCAACATTTTCTTTTTATGTAGGCACACACAGACATCAAGAATTAGTGTATGAATCTCAGCAATGGTGACAAATAGATCACCTCTGATCTCATTATTTATTCATGCAGCAATGCATGATGGGAGCCATGAATTCGTTTTGATTGGTGGCACGCAGAATGCACTGCAACATATAATTGTCACCATTGTTGAGATTCACAGGCGGATTCTTGAAAAAATTGAGTAAATTCAACTCAAAATAATTTAGCTAAAATTATGAATATAATTAATCTGAAATTACTTATAAAATATAAGTACATTCAACTTAAAAAATATATCTAGATTTAGATAAATTTATTTTGTGCAACCCCTTGACATAATAAAATTAAGCAAATTCAACATAACATTTTTTTCAGTGTAGGTGTTGACAGTGTGCTTCGCTGACAGATATTCTAGAGTTGGGGGTTGGGGCGACACCTATAGTCGAACCACTGCTTTCCATGGGCTCCCTTCTTATGAAGCCAGTTTCACCGTGAGCCTGGTTCGAAGTGTCGGCTTGCTGCGCCATTCCCCTCTTATGGACTGGATACGTGCACAATTCTTGCTCCAGTAGAGTTCCCCTTATTAGCCGAACCCGGTCGAGTTCCTCCATACCCTTCGGCTACGGACGTGGCGGAACGTCCGAAGCCAGGCCTATCACTCGTATGCACTGGTAGAACCTGTGTTAGGCTGGGTCCATATGTTGTGACCCTTACAGCGATCCCATATGTGTATTCTTCCACGGTACGGCTCCCTGTAGTGAGCCCGTGTCTTGTCACTGTTTGGTTGAGTCTCCCCCCTGTCATAGGCACAGTGACATTCCATATGTTGTACTGCCTGGTCATCCACCCAGTCCATATGTGTATTTTTCACGTTACCTCCTGTGGGCAGGATGTAGCTTCCGCAGCGTCCCTTCCTTCCATGTTCAGGGATCGCTTTCCCAGTGATCCTGCAGGAACAGCAGGCCTAAGCCCTGTCCCGTATCTTTAAATCGGGAGGGTCAGGTGGCTCTGTCTAGGCACTGGAAGGTGGCAGCACTAGTGGCAAATAGACCTCTGATGTTTTCGACTGAAAGGGAACGTCCTGGTTGCGTATGCAACCCACCGTTAACTGAAGGAGGGAACGAAGGATGTAGTCCCCTCGCCAATTCCATTGGCTCGTTCAATAGTAATCAAAGATGATTGGCTCCCTGGCATAATCCCCATTCAGTCGACGTCGACTACGTCCTCCGTTCCCTCCTTCAGGGAACGGTGGGTTGCATACGCAACCAGGACGTTATTCCCTTTGCCTTCATATGAAAGAACCACAGAAACCACCATATTTGTAAAGTGGGATTTACACAACATATGTTTTGCTTTGCATATTGTTGGCTTCTCAGACTTATGGGATGCACAAAAATATCTAGGCAAATCAGTGTTGGTTTATAGTTTGACACTGTATATAAATCACAGACTCACAGATATAAAACTGTAAGTTTAATAATACATTTTATTTTATAGCATACTCATTGCCAACTGTTTTCACATTCTTGAGAAGGTGATGGCTGTAGCTTTGCCCTCAAGATCATGGGTAAGACATAGTCTTAAAAATCATAATGCATTAACAAAAATTTCTGATATTTTTCTGAATGTTTTTTAAACATTAAAGCAAGCACATTGCATGTGTCTACTGCATAAAATTTCAGGTTTATGAGATGAAAAATGTATTCAATAGTAATTAATAATATACTGTGGTTCATTTTCTGTATTGTGGTGCCATTACATATGTATTTAATCATTTCCAGAGGGAGTTTACACATTTAGATATTTGTTATGATAAATTAATATGTTACACATCACATGTAATATGTTCACTGTAGTGTAAAATGCAACTCATTGAGTTCAAATGTCTATTACTAATAAACATCAAATATTCACAAATGTGTCATCACATTTTATAAAAGCAACATTATAAATGGCAAATGCACAGTGACATTTCAGGTAAAAAAGTAATAAATTATCAGACGTTGCCATTTTTGTTTTTATTAGATGTGTAAAAAAGAACTTGCTAATCCAACAAATAACTTTACCATCATTACAGGCTTCTGAATACACAGCTAGTCTTCCACAATTCCGGCTCATCATTATCTACAGTGTCCTAATGCAGTGTAAGAAGAAATGAGATTTTCATTAAAAATAATACAGCTGCACACACATCACTCTTTTTCACATCACTTTAGTTAAAACAGCTTTAATTAACAAGTCAATTAACAAAGTTATGTAATGCTTAATGGTTACATACTGATGTTGCTTGTGTATATTTTAATACTGTATGTATGAAAATACATGAATCATATGTGAAGTTAAAGGAATTGTTCATACAAAACTGAAAATTCTGTCATCATTTGCTAACCCTCGGCTCATTTTGATGACAGAATTTTTATTTTATTTTGGGTGAATAAATAATAAATGTTAAGTGAGAAATTTAAGTGATCAGTTGATGATCTGCCAAGCATTATATGAAACATTAAATAAAATGATGTTTGTGTAATGCTATTCTAAAAATGTTTTATAAACTGTTGTCCGCTTTTCTGTCTCAAATTCAGACAAAAAGATGTTCAATTGATATTGTACTTATTTCACTGAATTGAAAACACTTATTTGAATAAAATGTTTTTCATGACTTCCCCTTGTTATTTTGTTTAATATATAAATGTATTCTTACAGCACTATTAATGAAACCTGCAGGGACTATGAACTGCTCCGAACCGACGACAGAAGCTCTTTTAACAGCCCTGAAGCAGAACATCTTAGGCAAAACTGAAGTGAGGCCAGTTATTTACCCGAAAACTCCCACAAACATCAGTGTGAGCTTCACTCTGTATGGAATTTTAGATGTGGTAAGTTTATTTAATATCACTGGCATTCAAATGTGTGGGAGTCAAGACAAAAGAGTGAGCCGCTTAAGAAAAAAACCCAGAGCAGAGGCAAGAATCTGTAAACGGACAGAAATACAAGCAGATTTTGTCTAGCTCAAACAAAATAGAGCTCCATATCTGTTGATAAAAAAAAGAAATTCAGTGTGCCTTTGTGACGACAGGGCTGAGTGAGGTTGTGTATTTCAAGAAGTGGATGGGGCCAAGCATTGAACCCTAATCCCTAACATTTAGGAATTATAATCTATATAATTTTAGTTTTAGTAAAAGAAAAACAGTTTAAAGTTTTTCGTTTAAAGAACACTTGCTTTTCCTGCTCGCCACTTTGCTGTCTTATTGAGCTGGTTTGTGAATGATATTTTAGAATTCAATCAATTAAGAAATGAATGTTAAGGAGCAGGTCTTTAGGCAATTGTGGGGGGGGGGGAAATTATGTACATTCTTAATATTTATTTATTTATTTATTTTTAGGATGAAAAAGCACAATTATTTGACTCATTCATTTGGGCATGTATGGTAAGACCTTCTGCATCCTTTTTTAGGCATTTAAAGAAGTGATATCCCTCACTATTTTGTGCAGCTTTTATTATAATGATATTTTGTTTTGTAGGAGTGGAATATTGAAGGTTTGAGCTGGGATCCTGATGAATGTGGAACAGACAGAATCTCACTGCCAAGAAAACAACTGTGGAGGCCTGATATTGTCATCAATGAATTGTTAGTTCAAAAGTATCAAGCTATTATATTTGATTAACTTTATGTTAATGCTGATTATTGCAAATAAATCTGAAATCTTTCTCCTGCATATCATGAAATGTTACAAGACTTTTTGCACTTTGGTACATTTGACTAAAAAGTATACTCAAAAGCTTTATTAAATGTGCCCTGTACAATTTGCATAATACCCTTTCCTAATGCTGATGGTTTTTTGTTTGTTTTTTTACTCTAAAGCATGGATGAAAATAAAGTCCCAGACACATATTACCTCTACGTCGGAAATACTGGTAAGGTAATGGATGATTTTCCAATTCATGTCATCAGTTCCTGCAACATGGACATCTACACCTTTCCATTCGATATTCAGAACTGCTCATTCACCTTTAATTCTTACAAGCACTTTGGTAAGTTGTCTTGACTGTAGGGTATTTTCAGTTATAACTACAACATTTGTGACCCCATCATCTTTCATTTGTTTGGTCTCCTCTACAGCGGTGGATGTTCAATTGTTTTTTGCTGAACCAGTGGAGGAAACACTTCAAAATTCCCTATATTCAATGCGAACTAAAGGAGAGTGGGAGCTAGTCACCATGTTATCTGAAAAACCTACACTACTTCCTGAAGAGCTAGACAATACTTATGATGCACTCAGTTTCTATGTATGAAAACACAGAAGTTCAATTTCTATAACTTGGATAAGGATAAATTTGGGGGGAAAAAAAATCCCTTTATACATTTTTTAATCAAATGAATTTTTATTGGAACATATATTACAGTTTTTATATTTTATGATTCAGATCGTTCTCAGGCGTCGACCCACCATGTACGTGGTGAACCTCCTGATTCCCAGCTGTTTCCTCATTGCTGTAGATCTATTCAGCTTTCTTCTACCACCTCAGAATGTGGATCGATCTTCCTTCAAAATGACCCTCATCTTGGGTTACACTGTGTTCCTGCTGCTGATGAACGACCTGCTGCCCGTCACAGGAAACACCTTACCTCTCATAAGTTTGTATAGGAGCTTTTTACTGTAGCATTTTTCATAACCAGGCAGTGGCGGCTCCAGAGATTATTTTGTTGCAGGTGCTATAGGGATGCTAGACACTTAAGAGAAGGTGCTTTGAATTTTGGGGCGAGATTATGGTTACACTTTATTTTAATGTGTCCCCATTACAGTGTAATTATACATTTAAGTACTAAAAAAAAAATTGTAATTGACTACATGTACTTACTATAGGGTTAGGGTAGGATTAGGGTTTGGTTTGGGGTTAGTTTGTAATTGCATGTCATTTTCATGTTTAAAGTTTGTTGGATCAAATCCAGTGTGTAGCAAGATTTAACCATTTGAATTGTGTAATGTTCATAAAATTTCCCATTACAATCGTATGTCCAAATATGTCAAATATTACGGGGCATTTTACTTGTTGTAATTTATGTGGAATGCCAGAGGAAGACGTTAATTAAGCATATCGATTACCAGGCCACATTATTTTTTATTCGCTGTGACCCTACACTAATTTGCGCTGCTCTTGGTAGATTGTGATGGTCATTATGGAAATGAGCTGGCTGCGTATTTAATTTCCACGTTGTCAGTAGATCGCCCACAAAACTTTCCTCTCCCATCTGTGCTTTTATGGAATTGTAGTCTCACACAAATTTGCAGTTTTAAAAATCTGGCCCAAAAATGTCTTGTCACTTGTCACAGTCATTGCTGGTCATGACAGTTTTAAAGCATATTTTCAACCGGCATTAATATAGTAAAGTTTTAGCTTATTTTTGAAACATTACATTTCCTCTCTTTTATATTCAATCTCTTTCCAGATGTGTTTTTCTCTCTCTGCTTGGCACTGATGGTGGCCAGTCTTCTGGAGACAATTCTTATCATAAATATTCAGTGTGGCTCCAGTAACTATGGACCGTTGCCTCGATGGATCAAGGTGCTTTTCCTCAACTATCTTGCTAAACTTGTTTTTTTAAGCAAGAAACCCAGTGACCAAAACTGTGGTCCTGAAGGTGAGTCTTACTTGCAAAAATAAATATGTCTGTCTAGTGTTATTTATAAAATTAAAACCTGCAAGATACATGTACGGATGATCCGCTGTGGTGACACCACAGGCTAAAGTTAACTAATAATTTCCAAATGTCATTAATGGCTCGTTTCCACTGAGCGGTACGTTACGGTACAGTACAGTACGGTATGCAATTATTCCTGTTTCCACTGTCAAAAGTTGTGAATGGTACCAAAATGCCAAACCGTACCGTACTACTTTTTCAATACTCTTCCATTGGGGTACCTAGCGCAGCGCTGCAGTACCAAGGGTGGAGCTAGACTCACTGCAGAACATTGATTGGTTGACAGAGAATCGTCACTTGCACGTGTTACAAGGGGAATGACAAAATACAGTTGAAATATAACACTACTGTTATTGTGTCACGAAATGTAGTTTTAAGAGTTTTTCAGGCGAGAATGTAGTTGTTTAAAGCTCAAAATCCGTGGTTCATTTATAAATATTTATGAAAATTTTATCCAGGTTGTGAGATCCATTCCAGGCGATCACCGGGCGCTCTGCACTCATTAACCCCGCCTGGAACAGCCTTTCCTCGGCTAGTTTTTCTGACGATTGCCGCTGACTCTGACGTCTCAGTCTGTAGTGGTTAAACATGACATATAATTCGTCTTGTGTAGACCTAACGGGCAATCTTTGCTTTTGTGAATCTATAATTTGTTCCCTAGCCAAACGTTTTGGCTGAGAAGTTTCATAACTTTATATATTTAGGCTATTTAATTTTACCGTTGTAACGTTTGTATGTTTGACTGAATTGCTTGCTTTATTTCTTATTGGATAGCTTCTTGTACCTTTTACTTATACTTTTATAATGGCTATTATTGAAAAAACTGAAATTTAACAAAAAGAGACAGGGTTGAGTTTTGTCATTTTTAATTTTATTACAGTGAAGATGATCACTGTTATGTTGTTTACTGTAAACATTTGTTGTTTAGTACAAATGCACATATTGCCTGGACCATATTAATGTTTGATATATTTTTTAAATTTAAACGAAAAGAGGCAGGGTTGTGTTTTTTTTATTTCATTTTGTTATAAATAGGCTAACGTTATGCATGGAGTGAATATAATCAATACGCGTTGCCTGATCCACATTTGTGTGGCTATAATGTTTAAGATTTCTTTAAATGAAAACGAAAAGAGGCAGAGTGGTGTTTTATAACAAATTTCATTTTATTGTTGCCTAAAATACATACAGAGATAACTGGAGTAGCAGAGCGAGCTGAGTGACGCTTGCAAGAACGGCTGTTCCATTTGCAGAATTAGCGGACTCGCGTCCTCGGGAGTCATTCTCCTGAGTCGGACTTGGCAAGTCCGAACTTTGCCTACTTGGTTTTGAGAAACGACTAATGTTGGTGCTTGTCTTCTTGTAACAAACAGCCACATGCCGAGAAGCAAGATCTACTGTATGTCATCCATTGTTGTTTACTATGTCGCTTTCTTCTTCGCACGGAAATTATGTCAATCGCTCAATCAGGTCAATCAGGTCAATCAGGTACTGACTTCAACAAGGGGGGTAATAATTTGGCAGGGGGTCGAAATTCGGCACAACACCGGCATAGGCTACAGGGTACTGTTGGCGGTGGAAACGCAAGCCGGATCAGGGTTTACATCTTGAATCGTACTGTACTGTACCGTACTGTACCGCTCGGTGGAAACGAGCCATAAGAGTATTCCATTCATGTATAAAAATTTATTTATTTCAACAACTTCTCTTGTACCCGTAGAGCACAGAACTGAGACCAAACACTGTGATCCTGTAGTTGACACCTCTCCGAGCGAAGCGGTCCAGAACACAACTCCTACTCTTCAGGAACTGAGGAAGATAAGCCACGAGTTACTATCCATCCGTCAGCAGGTCGATAAACATTATAAAACGGATGAGAGCGCAGATGAGTGGGTACATTTGGGTGAAGTCATTGACCGCTTGCTTTTTGGGACGTATATTATCTTTCTCTCAGTGAGTTTCATCACTATTTTTGCAATTTGGCTGTCCTTGTACGGCAAAAATACATCAGTGGTATAACTGAACTGCATGAAAATTAGTGCTGTTAAGTGTATATGATCACTGAACCTGTAAAAATGTTGGCATTTATTAAATTAAATGGTCTGTAATTAAGAGTTTCTCCCAATATTAAGTTCTGTATTTGTTTTTATTGATTTTTGTAATCCAACTGATTGATCAGTATAAATGCTTGTTGTAGGATGTTTATTTTCAAACGTACCTAGGTAATAAGTTTAGTAAGTTATGATAGAATGACTGCTTCAAGAAACTCTGATGAGTTTCTGACAAAGGGTCAGTATAGCAGTGGAAAATTAATTGAAAACTAAAGCACTGTAAAAACATTCTTATGTGTTAATATTACAAATGGCTAAGCAGTTTTAGATAACTGTATTGTAATGGGAGTTTAAATATAGATACAGTTCATGATTTCATTTTCACTGATTCAAGGATGCCAAGGTTAACACAAAACATGAATTTTTACACCATGAATGTTAACCTTCTCTTTACAGTTTAGCACAAGTACATATTTTACATATTTACATTTAAGACTTTGTAAAAACATTAATATATTAAATATGGTCACCCCATTATAGAATGTGAATTATGCTTGTTGTTTTGAATTGAGGAATGTTGTTTTTTGCCAATATTAGGTTATTGAATTTACTATGCATATGCAAGAATAAGTTGTCGAAAATTTAAGCAAACATTTTAGTGAATATACTGTATTTAATGTGGTGTCAAGCCTCGGAGAGGCATTTATTAAATAAAATAAACATAAAATGTCCAAAAATGGGGAAATAAACTGTTAAAAATAAAAGGGGATCTGGTGTCCTCAATGTGCCAGGGATTTGCGAAGGAAGGGTAGTGAAGAGATGGGATGGGTGTCCGGCGGTCACACGCGCTTCTCTCTCTCTCTCTTTGGTCCAAGGCGCGAGGGGGCGGTGGCTTCGACATCCCGGCTTGTCCTCTCTAGGCCCCGGCAGCGGAAGGGAATAGCGGCCCGGCATCCTAGCCCATCAGCGGCGTCATGCGTGTTCTCCGTTCGGACCGAGGGTCACGAGGACAGCAGTGTGCATGAACAGGGAACACGCCTCCAACTCTCCTCTTCAGCGCCCCTCCTCTCCAATCACACCCACTCCAGTCGGGAACCTGGCAAAGGGCAGCGAATTAAGGGACGGGGTGGCGCTGTACAAGGGAGAGGCAGACGATCCATCACAGTATATACACTCACCTAAAGGATTATTAGGAACACCATACTAATACTGTGTTTGACCCCCTTTCGCCTTCAGAACTGCCTTGATTCGAGCTTTGACATGGTGCATTATCCTGCTGGAAGTAGACATCAGAGGATGGGTACATGGTGGCCATAAAGGGATGGACATGGTCAGAAACAATGCTCAGGTAGGCCGTGGCAACGGGGCCTAAAGTGTGCCAAGAAAACATCCCCCACACCATTACACCACCACCACCAGCCTGCACAGTGGTAACAAGGCATGATGGATCCATGTTCTCATTCTGTTTACGCCAAATTCTGACTCATCAGACCAGTGTGGGGTCTTCTGCTGTTGGAGCCCATCCGCCTCAAGGTTGTGCGTGTTGTGGCTTCACAAATGCTTTGCTGCATACCTCGGTTGTAACGAGTGGTTATTTCAGTCAAAGTTGTTCTTCTATCAGCTTGAATCAGTCGGCCCATTCTCCTCTGACCTCTAGCATCAACAAGGCATTTTCGCCCACAGGACTGCCGCATACTGGATGTTTTTCCCTTTTCACACCATTCTTTGTAAACCCTAAAAATGGTTGTGTGTGAAAATCCCAGTAACTGAGCAGATTGTGAAATACTCAGACCGGCCCGTCTGGCACCAACAACCATGCCACACTCAAAATTGCTTAAATCCCCTTTCTTTCCCATTCTGACATTCAGTTTGGAGTTCAGGAGATTGTCTTGACCAGGACCACACCCCTAAATGCATTGAAGCAACTGCCATGTGATTGATTGATTAGATAATTGCATTAATGAGAAATTGAACAGGTGTTCCTAATAATCCTTTAGGTGAGTGTATATATATATATATATATATATATATATATATATATATATACACACAAACAATTTTAGCTATGTGCGTGTATATATATATATATATATATATATATATATATATATATTCTGCTCTTGCTTTGACAGGTTAGCGTAGCAGATAGCTAACATAAGGTCCATGAAATAAAGACCCAGGAAACCGGAGTAGAGAGAGGCCTTTAATAAGAATATTTCCAATTTTGTAAAACTGTGAAAACATAATAATAGGGCATTACAAACTGCCCATATATACGTACATACACATGAATATGCAACTCAAGTCTAACATATATAGATATCCCATAAGAAAAATGAGCCATTATAGAGACTTGCAGGACTAGTAAGCATTTAGGCTAACATTAACATGGATGTCTATGGAGAAATGCTAATCGCAATTAGCATCTATTAATCCATATCACCCTGTAGCCCAAGACTGGTTGCCCACTGAAGCTAAGCAGGACTGAGCCTGGTTAGTAGCCAACCTGGAGGGGAGACCTTCTGAGAAACCAGGTTGCTGCTGAAAGAGGTGTTAGTGAGGCCAGCAGATAATAACCGACATTTAACTGACATTTACAGAAATAGCGTTTACAGAAGAGACATTAAAGAGTTACAATATTGGTAATTCTAGCCTCGCGTTCATAGTTTTGATTAGAATACATCACATCCGGTCGGCCGGTCGCATACGGTCTATTCGCAGAAGTTCAGATATTTCAACGGATCCAAAGCTCAAATCGGATCCGAATTTTCCGCATACGCATATGATCGGACCTCCCCGCAGCTCCCGTACGATTCTCCATTGGAAATGAATGACTTCCGGTCCGACGGCTGTCGTTTGTCGTGTGCAGTGGAAAGGCGGCTTTAGAGAGTTAGATATTGTTGCAGCAGCCGGTGAAACGAAACGCCTACCGAACGCTTGTGCTGGAGCTGCTGTGGAGAGGTTGAAAGTTGAAGAAGCCAGGGGAGCGGATACATCTTGGAATGGCGTCTGAATAGGGAGTAGAGAAGCTGGCAGGGTAGCTGAAGTCGAGGGCACGCTCGGGAGGTTGCTTGACCCAGAAGGAGGACACGAATGTGGAATAACTGGAGAGTTTATGGCCGGATCTGCGCTGGATTGAAGCTTGGCAAAGGAATGTTCGAAAATAGTCATTTTGGATTGCAGGCCCATGACTGTTTGAGAGAGGCTTTGAACAGCGGAGAGGAGCTGGAAGTTCGTATCGGCAGAAAGGTTGGTCTGTGGTGTAGATGGTACCCGGGCAGGCTGCGATGCTCTTTTAGCAGGAATAGGTGAAGAAGATTTAGCAGTTCTTTTCCTTCCGGTTAGTCTTGTTTGAGCTGTCGATGTTGATGCTTTTGGAGTCGAAGAGATGGAAACAGGTGGATTACCCAGAGTGTTATGGGCTAGAAGAAGTAGATCCTCTCTTGAAAGGCCTTGGGTAACTGGTATACCGGCGTCTTCAAGAACTTTTACCATACTTTCAGAGGACCACTGCGCCCATGGGGAAGTACGGCACTGGTTGCGCGAACTTTGCCGAGCGGACGTAGGAGATGGCGGGACGATTTCATCGTCGGAGTCAGAATATTCGCAAATTAAGTGCGAGTCCTGAGACATATTCGGTCGGCTACTGAACGCGAGCAACTGAATGTAAGCGTCAGCATCTGCGAACTCAGACATGTGTAAGTACCCATCTTTTATACCGCAAATATTAGAACGCAATTGGATAGATGAGAAGGTAATGAATGACGTAACAATTGAGTCTTCCCGGCAGAACTTTCGCTAAAGCTTTCATTTCTTTTCCAAGTCTTTTGAACAAATATTCAGTATGGGTTTTATGGCTTTATTTCAGTGATTTTTTTTTTTATTTTTTAAATGACTAACCAGGCATACATGTCATTTTCTCAAAGGTCCAAACTTTTACATACACGCTCCTCACATATTATTGAAGCAGAGTTTGTGCTGCATCCAGTGCTATCGGACTTAAGCCATGAAAATTTTATAAGTAACTGAAATAAGCACAAATATCAGGGCATGTCTAAACATCTCCAGGGCCCAGAAAACACCTCAGACCCCAGAGGGTTATGCATGAAAATTTTTTTTGAAGACTATTTGATATTTCTGTTAATATACAATTGTTTGTATATTGGTTATTTATTGATAGTGTACGGTAACTGGTGTTTAATTGTTAAACATCAAATAGAAATGTGACATGAGAAAGCAATATTTTCACATTGGTGTCACAATAGGCAATGTTAATGTCATATCCACACTACAGTTTTAGTCAATGCCACGTTTCTTACCCTCAGTATGCAAAAGTATGCTCCGCCACAGAGACCCCAGTTACCACCACATTTATTTTAGACACACACTAGATATTTTGCATGTTGGGTTTATGTCTCCAATGTCCAGTGGCAGCTCCAGAGATTTTCTGTTGCAGGTGCTATGGGGATGCTCAACACTTAAAAGAAGGTGCTTTGAATTTTGGGGCGTTTCATTATGGAGGTCGCGTCGGACCACCCTTGGTATACACATGGTGCACGCCCGCATTATACTCGTTCCGCGACTATAAGCAATATAAATGTAAAAGTATTCATTGAGAGTTAACAGATGAAATAAGTACAAAAGTGTCATTTATTAATACAATTGAACTACACTCACCTAAAGGATTATTAGGAACACCATACTAATACTGTGTTTGACCCCCTTTCACCTTCAGAACTGCCTTAATTCTATGTGGCATTGATTCAACAAGGTGCTGAAAGCATTCTTTAGAAATGTTGGCCCATATTGATAGGATAGCATCTTGCAGTTGATAGAGATTTGTGGGATGCACATCCAGGGCACGAAGCTCCCGTTCCACCACATCCCAAAGATGCTATATTGGGTTGAGATCTGGTGACTGTGGGGGCCATTTTAGTACAGTGAACTCATTGTCATGTTCAAGAAACCAATTTGAAATGATTCGAGCTTTGTGACATGGTGCATTATCCTGCTGAAAGTAGCCATCAGAGGATGGGTACATGGTGGCCATAAAGGGATGAACATGGTCAGAAACAATGCTCAGGTAGGCCGTGGCATTTAAACGATGCCCAATTGGAACTAAGGGGCCTAAAGTGTGCCAAGAAAACATCCCCCACACACCATTACACCACCACCACCAGCCTGCACAGTGGTAACAAGGCAAGATGGATCCATGTTCTCATTCTGTTTACGCCAAATTCTGACTCTAAAATCTGAATGTCTCAACAGAAATCGAGACTCATCAGACCAGGCAACATTTTTCCAGTCTTCAGCTGTCCAATTTTGCTGAGCTCTTGCAAATTGTAGCCTCTTTTTCCTATTTGTAGTGGAGATGAGTGGTACCCGGTGGGGTCTTCTGCTGTTGTAGCCCTTCTGCCTCAAGGTTGTGTGTGTTGTGGCTTCACAAATGCTTTGCTGCATACCTCGGTTGTAACGAGTGGTTATTTCAGTCAAAGTTGCTCTTCTTGTCATGATTCTGCCCTCTTGTCCTTGATTTTTCCCTAGTCCCAGGGCAGAATCATGACAGAATCATTTTGTGTGCAGCACATTGCTTTGTTTGGGCCATGTGCTTGCGTTGTCTCGTTTTATTACCCCGCCCCCTTGTTATCCTTGTCTCGTCATTATTGTCTAGTTAGTTTCACCTGTCCTTGTCATTAGTGTCTCCCTTTATAATCCCCTTGTGTTTGCTGTCCTGGGCTGGTTCATTGTGAAACTTTGTGTATCTTTCCTGCGTGTTTCCATACCAGTTGCCATCCTTGTAAGTTTCTTGTCTAGTGAGAAGATTATTTATTCTACTTTTTCTGTTTGTTTACTGTCAAGTCTTAGTCTAGTCGTTCCTGTTCCAGTCCATGTTTTGCCCCCTCGTGGGTTTTGTTTTCCCTGTTTGTGTTAAATAAATTACGTTGTGTGATTGCATCCTGTCTGTGCCTGGGTTCATCCTCCACGATCATAACAGAATGAACCGGCCACCAAGGAACCCAGCAGACAGTGTGCCTGTTCCCGCGATACTACAACCGACTGACCCAGAACTATGGTGGCAGTCGGCTATCGTCGACAGTTGGAATGGCAATCTTCCAATTCCTCCCCAGGGTGAGAGGACCCTGAGGGAGTACGTGCGGGTTGCACAGGAGAGGAGGTTCTTCTTGCCTGACATCCTCTTTAACCGCTATCTCATCGTGGGCCTCAATGAACTTCCTCCTCTGGATGAACGGGAGAGGCTGGTTCGTCGCCCCTTCCAGGATATGTTGGTCGGTTTGTCACGGAAGGAATCGCGGGCGCCCACCATATCGTCATCGCCTGGCATGCTGGCCGTGATCCCGGAGGGTCGCGTCCTTGCCGTGGCTACAATGGGGAACCAGACTCGTTCCAGCTCTACTCGCGAGGCGTCATCTGCACCCGCTGATCTCCGTGGCAAACGAGAGAGACGGCTGTCGTGGGAGTCGACTTCGGAGTCCTCTTCCGCTGAGACTGCAGCCCCTGCTGTGCTTCCTCAACAGGTCACAAGTCCGGCTATGTCCTCTGCTCCGCGACCCAGGAAGAAGAGGAGGAAGAAGGGAGCCTCTTGTCGTCCGTCTCTGTCTCCCCCTGAGCCCGCTCCAGCAAGCGCCGTCCATGAGCCCGCCCCAGCAAGCGCCGTCCATGAGCCCGCCCCAGCAGGCGCCGTCCATGAGCCCGCCCCAGCAGGCGCCGTCCATGAGCCCGCTCCAGCAGGCGCTGTCCATGAGCCCGCTCCAGCAGGCGCCGTCCATGAGCCCGCTCCAGCAGGCGCCGTCCATGAGCCCGCTCCAGCAAGCGCCGTCCATGAGCCCGCTACTGCAAGCGCTGTTCCTGAGTCAGCAGCTGGTTGCCCGGTTACAGAATCTGCCTCTGTGAGAGCTGCGGCCGATCAAGCTGCAGAAGCAGTCCTGCAAGCGGTGTCTGCTCGTAAGAGGATGCCTATCATTGTTGCTGCCGAGACTCTTGCAGACTACCTTGCCAAGCTTGCCAAGATCCTCGATGCGCCTGTCATATCTTGTCCCGAGCCCACTGTGTCTGTGAGCTCTATTCCCAAGCCTACTACGGTGAGCGCCGTACCCGATCCTGTCCCTGTGAGCGTTGCGCCCAAGCCCGCCATTGAGAGCGCTGCACCCAGTCCTGTCCCTTCGCCTGCCATGTCCCCCGTCAGGAGTCCCGTTTCCTCGTCTTCTGAGTCTGTTGCTGCTGCCTCTAATGCAGCATCCCAGTCTGTTTTCCCGTTCGTCCCTGTCTCCACTAGTCCCCGGACTGTTTCACCGTTTGTCCCCCCTGTCACCACATCACCCCGGACTGTTTCCCCTAAGACTGTGCCTCATGTGTCCCCATCCAAGTCTGCCCGGATTCCTCGTCCTCAGCCCTCGTCCCGAAAACCCAAGACCCCCAGTCCACCCATCCACCCTGGACTATCTCCCATGAACTTTCTTGTTCCTCCGCCCCCCCTCCCGTATTTGTTATTTTTATTGTTGCATCCCAACCCTGTTGTCGTGTTTTCGTGTATGCCTTTGTTAGTTTTTGTCATGTATTGTTGGTTTGTGTCTCTGTCACAGTCTGTCATGTCCCGTGTTTAATGTCCCCTTGAGGAGCGTCTGGTAGCCGCTCCTTAAGGTGGGGGTTCTGTCATGATTCTGCCCTCTTGTCCTTGATTTTCCCTAGTCCCAGGGCAGAATCATGACAGAATCATGTTTTGTGTGCAGCACATGGCTTTGTTTGGGCCATGTACTTGCGTTGTCTCGTTTCATTACCCCGCCCCCTTGTTATCCTTGTCTCGTCATTATTGTCTAGTTAGTTTCACCTGTCCTTGTCATTAGTGTCTCCCTTTATAATCCCCTTGTGTTTGCTGTCCTGGGCCGGTTCATTGTGAAACTTTGTGTATCTTTCCTGCGTGTTTCCATACCAGTTGCCATCCTTGTAAGTTTCTTGTCTAGTGTCTTGTCTAGAGAGAAGATTATTTATTCTACGTTTTCTGTTTGTTTACTGTCAAGTCTTAGTCTAGTCGTTCCTGTTCCAGTCCATGTTTTGCCCACTCGTGGGTTTTGTTTTCCCTGTTTGTGTTAAATAAATTACGTTGTGTGATTGCATCCTGTCTGCGCCTGGGTTCATCCTCCACGATCATAACACTTCTATCAGCTTGAATCAGTCGGCCCATTCTCCTCTGACCTCTAGCATCAACAAGGCATTTTCGCCCACAGGACTGCCGCATACTGGATGGTTTTTCCCTTTTCACACCATTCTTTGTAAACCCTAGAAATGGTTGTGCGTGAAAATCCCAGTAGCTGAGCAGATTGTGAAATACTCAGACCGGCCCGTCTGGCACCAACAACCATGCCACGCTCAAAATTGCTTAAATCACCTTTCTTTCCCATTCTGACATTCAGTTTGGAGTTCAGGATATTGTCTTGACCAGGACCACACCCCTAAATGCATTGAAGCAACTGCCATGTGATTGGTTGATAAGATAATTGCATTAATGAGAAATTGAACAGGTGTTCCTAATAATCCTTTAGGTGAGTGTATACTCCACAGCGATGAATCCCCCTCAAAAAAGCTATAAGCTTAATTGGCATAGCAATACCAATGTTTCTCACAGAATTGTTGGTAAAGCTGTGGTGAGTTCACCTCTGTACCTCTGAAAATGTTGTGCTTTTTAAATGTTAAATTCATCAATCTGGTGCTCTTTGAAAGCTAAAAAATTAAAAGCCCCACCCCAACCCATATTTGTGCAAATTAAAGAAAAAATCAAACCTCTTTTAGTTACAGTGTCTGTCTACATTACTACTACATAATAATAGTAATTATAATATTAATCCCATGATAGTAATAGCCATATTTTGTAAAACAAATGCACTGGAAAATAAAGGAAACTTTCATAATTAGTTTTGTAATAATTTATCATTTCTATCTTTCTTATGTGGCCAGTGGCATCAGGTACTTGAGGGAGATGTATAAAACAATTATATAATTGTCGACTACGCCACCCGGTATATACCGGGAACTCAGCCCCAGGACAGGGGGCACACAGGTTCGTAACCAAAAGAAATGGGTGAGCAGAGAGACATAGGCCAGGGAGTACCAAATAGGAAACAGATTTATTCAAATACAAAAGTTAAAACCATCAAATAGATTAACATCAAGGGCTCAATATTCACATGTCAAAAGGAAAGAAAAAAACAAACAATATTTTACAAAACTTAAAAATAAAGAAATAAATACACAAAAAAAAACAAATACACCAGAAAGCTCAATTGGAAGGGAGATGGCCTGCTGTGACCCTCAATTCACACAACACACTTAAGATCTACACACACCCACTCTGGTGAAGTCAGGTCACTCAATGCACAGCACTCAATGTGAACCCAGTTAAACAGCGGCTAAACCCCTCCTCTATATAAACTTTCTTCGTCACGCTGTTTATAAAACAAAAAGAAAAGTCTCAAACAATAGACATTGATTAACTGGCAAAAGCCAGCGCCAAAAAAAAATATGTTTTCAGTTCACAAATCAAAAATAAAAATAAGAAACAAAACAATAAATTCAGTCTCGTTTTGTAACTCAACCAAACTTAAGCCTAAACAAAAGAAAAATAAATGATATTCCAAAATACGCAAAAGTGAGCACAAAACAACTAACAAAAGAAACTATAAATTACAATTCGGAGCATAACAAGAAACAAATCAAAATGAAACAAACAGGCCACGATCGGCCGTACACTCAAAGAGCAGAGCAAGCCCGCGAGAAAAGAAGCTTCCACATTAATGCTCACGCCTCAGCGAGCAATCGTCCCGGCTCACTGTTGTGAGAATTTAAGTTCACTCCAACAAAAAACACAAATAAGCCCAGGCAAGACAGCAGTGCGTTAGATCAACAGACGCGCATCTCGTCCAATAGAGGTGAAACCCTTGATTCTGTCGCTCAATCAGATGATGTTCCTAACGCGGTACTATGCATGGTCGCAGACCACAACATGCAGTGGGTTTTCGTTGACGAGCTCCATGCCAGTGGCAGCCTATGCACAGCAACAGAACGGAGAGACGGCACTCCAGACACTCTCCCATTCATAAATTGTGACTTCCGTAAAGGGGCGGTACGGATGACAACGCATCCCAGGTGACAGAAACGTCCTCATTTTATACCCTGACCGCAAACTGCTGATAGGTTCAACGTTCCTTCATGACACTGGCCAATCATCAACACGAGTAACCTTCACCCTGCTACACTTAGTATATTTCTATACTTCACATTACAGATGTGATTGGCCCAACCCAGTGTCAATCAAGAAAAGAACCAATGGGCCGCTGATCTATGTGTTTTTTGTATGTTTTTATGTTTTTTTGTTTTTTTGGTGTGTCAGAAAACCCAGCGCCGTCACTTAAAGGTGGGGTATGTGATCCTCTTTTTTGTCCATTTTTTCAAAATCACTTGAAATCCTATTCATAACCCACTTACAGCCACTGAGTTAGCAGCACTGAAATTAAAATTAATCAATTTAATCATCTGTGGAACGGGCAGGACTCGAAAAACTCCACCCAATTATTTCCAAGACCACCTAGAATAATTGGACAGTAAGTCCGTCAATCAAACGATTGTACCATACCCCCCTCCCCCTCGCGCGAATGCAGGGTCAGCATTGGAGGAAAGAAGGTAGGACCATTTGAGTTGTGTATTTTCAAAATCTGCCGGCCGTTTTGCAAATCCCATAACCCACCTTTAAACAAAACAAAACGAATGGGCCGCCGATCTCCCGAATCTCCCGGTAGTCCTGATGGCCAGTAGCCTTTTTTGCTTTATCCATCTTTTTCGACATCAACTCACTACTCATTCCTGCTGCTCACTCAGCGCTCATGGCGCTCCCGCCCGCTCGCGATTTTTAAATTATTCTTTAATTCCCATTTTTAATAACATGAAAAAGACCATTCAAACATGACATTAAAATATAAATATAAAAAATTACAGACATTTGATGGGGGTGCTGGGCAGGTGCTATGGCTATTATAGGGGGAGCTACAGCACCACCTAGCTCATCCCTGGCGCTGCCACTGCCAATGTCTAATATTTCCAGAAGGTTTAGAAGTCAAATGTTGAGATTTGCAAAAGCGTTCATTGTTGCAAGCCATGACAAGCTGGATGACTAATACATTTTTGCCTAAGCAAATCAGTTATTTGTATTTAGGGTATATACCCACCAGTCTAACACATTACTTGTCAAACTGATAAATTATTCTAAAATTAAAATCTATGGGTCACTGATAGTCAAATCACTTGTTTTGATATATAACTAATATAAAAGATGTTTCAGGTCCACAGACCGAAGTGGCTCGAATGGGGCACCCTTAAGTGCTTCCAGGACCGTGGAGAAGTCCCAGATAGGCACAGAAGGAGAACACGGAGGGTTCAGACTCCTTGCCCCTTTAAGCCTCTGGGGTCGGCGATCGTGCCGGCGATACCAGCTCACTTCAGTGCAAAAGAGAGTCAAAATACTCTGTTGATTTTGATCTTACATATTAGTGTTATACATCATTCAAAACTGTTAAATGTCTTATTTTATGATAAATGTTAATTTAAATGTTGTGTTTTTCGTAAAATAAAGAAAATAAACATGATGCGCGTTCTGCCGTCTCTCTCAATGTGAAGTTCATTCTGAAATGCGACAGAAAATGATCTGTAACTCAGAGAATGTTTGTCACACAGACCTGAAACGTATGTCTTTACAACGCTTGGAGTCTCTATTTTTAAATGATGTAAATTATATCAAACACAAATATTCTCTGTTTAAGTCATTCGTATGAAAGCAACGACATGTACAGTTTCTCCAGCCTGAGCTCAATAGCGCTAATGTGACCACACCCACGCGTGCAACAGCTGTTCACATGCTAATGATCCACGTGGAGGAACGCAACGCCCTCCTCACCTCTAAACTGAGAATATGCGACTTCAGTACTAATCTGCTTTTCATCCAGTTTGGAAGATTGTGTTTGTGCTGTGCTGTTTACCTTGGATTTACCTCAGAAGAGTGAGAAGAACACGATTTGATTATGAGAACGATTTTTAAGGTTAGACACTTATAGTAGCATGTTATTGTTGCATAGACTTTACATTGTAGCTACTAGTTAAACTGGTCTGGTGCCAGACTAAAATGTACGTTATGAAATGTGATTGGAGTAAAAACATGAAGCCTAATGCTAAATGTATATACATGTTCGACACAAGAATGTTTTTATGTTCGATAATTAAACACAGCGCGATATAACAGAAGGCTTGCGCTGTGGGTTTGAAAAGCTAAACGCACCAAACATAGGCTTCATGGTTTTACTCCAATCTCATTTCATAACGTCTCGGTTACGTATGTAACCTTAGTTCCCTGAAGGAACGAGACGCTGCGTGAAAACGCTGTGGGAACACCCCTTGCGTTGTGCGTCATGAAGCACGTATGGAATCAGCCCAGCTTCTGAAAAAGTCTGGAGCAAGTCGATCACGGGAATGCCGGGAGTATGGCAACAACACGCTGCGTCTTGTTCCTTCAGGGAACTAAGGTTACATACGTAACCGAGACGTTCCCTATCAGGAACTCGAGCTGCGTGAAAACGCTGTGGAAACGCTAATACCCACGTCGACATAAGAGCAATTGACCGACTGTGTGAATCAAGAAGCACATTCAGCCGAAAGCACCTGCGCCCCTGTATATAGTTTTGTTTGGTTTAAGTGAAAAACTCCTGCCTAGCAATCACTAAAGACAGACAAAAACACTGTGACAGATTCACACACAGAGCGCTTGCTGAAGACAACAGAAGCTGTCGCGGTTGTGATTTTGGGGTGCTTTATAGTTTCCTGGTCGATGACGTCACCCGCCTTTGACGTTCCGTCTTGCCATTGGGCTGATTCCATACGTGCTTCATGACGCACAACGCAAGGGGCGTTCCCACAGCGTTTTCACGCAGCTCGAGTTCCTGATAGGGAACATCGTAATGAATGGAAACGTTTGAAGAAACATATGATAATCCATATATTTTTCTCTAGTGTAGTGTTACTGAAGTGTTCCTTTTTAACGATTTATATATATATATATATTAGGGCTGTCAAATGATTAATCACGATTAATCACATCCAAAATAAAAGTTTGTGTTTACATAATAAATGTGTTTGTACTGTGTACAATTATTTTGTAAATATAAGTACACACACGTGCATTTATATATTTAAGAAAAATTTGTTATTTATATATAAAATATTTATATATAAATTATATATAAATCTATATATAGTATATACATGCAAATATTTCTTAAATATATACAAGCATGTGTATGTATTTCTATGTATAAAATAATTATACACAGTACACACACATTTATTATGTAAACACAAACTTTTATTTTGGATGCGATTAATCGTGATTAATCATTTGACAGCCCTAATATATATGGTGTTAAGAACACCAGTACTTAATCTCTTCGCGTGCCTCCCCCTCCAAATGATCAAACAAGAAAAAGGACTGATCTACCACGGATAAATGCAGAGCCGCATGCAAGCCTGCACTTCCTCAACCCACTCATTGATCCCTATGCCAGACCTACCATTAAACTTTGAACACTTTCTGTCCCTCGGTATAAACACAAAACGCTCATGCAGTGTGACGTCAGTATCTACAGATGTACCTAGAGATGGCCCAGGTGCCCTAAGCGGGTCACTACTAGGGCCAAACTTGATCTTGACGCAACTTCAAATTGTCAGCTCTTAATTGAGTTACTAATTCTCTTAGTTCCTGCAGTTCGTCTTCCATTGTTAAAATTCACACAATAGAAGAGAAACTTAACAATTTTGAACAGAGAATATCACGTGCCATGATGTAACACAGCTTACTACAAAAAGCACACTCCCCGCCAAATGAACACTGTTGTTTTGCTTCTAAAGAAAGAAGAAAAAAAAAACAACACAAAAAAACAACATCAAAGCGAATACAAATATCCACGTCTCAGGTCAGTATGTTAAGGAAGAGAAATCCTGCTGACTACGCCAAATGTGGCGGTAAAGGACGGCGCTCTCATATAAAGCGCTCTAATAAATAATGACTACGCTGCCCCAGAATTGAACCAGCTGGGGAAATACCCATAAAAGGGCACACAAGTTCGTTCTCCTTCCCACAATCACAAAACACTGAGGCGTGAGAAAAATAGCACTTTATTCAATGATCATAAATAGTTTAAAAGACCACTAGGGTCAGTAAAACAATTGTGATGGAAAACAACGCCCCTGATTGGTATATGAGCTACTAGGTAACAGAAATGCAGGCTCTCGTAACTGAGCTGGGGTACACCATAGCAATGAGTACATCGTGCCCAAAACTTCCAAAGCACACACACAAACACTCCAGTGAAATTCACTGCAAGAAAACCTACACCACACTCTTAAAAGGAGAGTGTCCATTCACCATGCACAGGATGGCTAGCATGCCCGCTTATGGGTCAACCCTGTTCCTAGAGAAAGAAAGAAAGAAAGAAAGAAAATCAATTAATAACAGAAAATGTACAAGAAAACAACCGCATTAATTGTTAATGTTGCCAGCAATAAGCAATTAACACAAAATAAACACACGGACACGTACTGTCGCTTACCTTCAAAAAAAGGCAAACAGCACAAAAACTAATAATCAATTAATCTCCCAAATCTAAATATAAGCCAAATATTGAAATGAGAAAAACAAACAAATAAGCCAAAAGAGACCAATACAAAAAATATAGTACTGAATCAAAACGAATTCAGAAAATAATTAACACTGTACCTTCTAATATGAGATGACGACCTTGGGGGAGGTCATTGATCGATTTGTGTTTGCTTTGTATGTTGTTTTCCTCACTGTTAGCTTCTTCACCATAATGAAAGCTTTAGCGTATGTTCTGTCAGGAAGACTCAATCAGTGCGTCACGTATTACCTCACTTCTAGCCAAGCAGGTGCTAACACTCACAGTATAAAAAATTGGTACTTACATTTGTCTGCAGATTCAGTCTGTCAATTACCTCCAGGACATGCAGATTCGGCTACCCTCGCATTGCTAGCTAAGGACAGGGCCTACGCCAAAGAACTTTATAAATGTATGCTTGCCGAGCTGTTAATATATATACACGCTTGTTATTCAATTTATCTACCGAGTCTTTCTGGTAGAACTAATATAGGCCAAAGGGAATAGAAGTATGCTACAAATAAAGTCAGAAAAAGAGTCATAAGAGAAAACTTGTTCAATAATCAGAAGGTATACTGGTCTTTTGATAAACATTCTGTCCTCTAATTTGTTTCAGCATTTAGTCCTGAAATAAGAATTAAGAGTATCTTAATCTAATTGTAAACATTATGAGAAGAATCTTTTAATGTTTAGTTGTATATGGCAAAAACAAACAAAAAATAATTCATGTCTAAAATGTTTAATTTTGCATGAATAAAGCAATGCGGTGTAAACACATAATTCATATCATGGTGGTTGCTTAACTAGCTAGATCACCACATAGTCACTAGAGGTCACCCACACTTGAATTCTTGTTCTGACTCTTTTTCTGTTATTCTCTCATTAAACTTCTATTGCAAGTGTATTGCTGACTGTAAAACTTTTTTTACAAACTGAGGAACAAGACATAATTATGTTCTATACCAATGCCACAGAGAACGTGAATGAACTTTCTTAATGCATGTAAATTATCAGCGAATGTAAGAAGTGAAGTAAGTGTCAATGCAACACTGAGCCAATAAGTTGAGCCTATCATATATAATGTATATATTATATTTTTTATTTTTTTACAAGTTTGTTTGTTTGCTTGCTGCTGTTGTTGTGTGATGTCTGACATAATTTTTTTTTTATTAAACTTATGCTGCTGGCTAATGTAGCCTAATAGATAAATGATAACATATTTTGATTATTTCTCTTTTACTTTCCTCAGCTTTGCTTACCGCAAACTACAGAAGAGCACATTTTACATTGCATTTATGGGTGATTCTTATATGGGTACTTTTATGTTATTTGGTCATATTTTTGGACAAATTCTTCTTTCTTTGTCAAACTATCAATAAAACCACCTTAAAAACTTTTTACTAATTTTCTATTATGATTTTTTCATACTTTTCAACATCCTATAGGTGTCAAAATCTCCTTGTCGCACATCCAAACTTTTTAACTTCTACAGTGAAAATACAGTTTTAAAATATGACTTCTCTGATAACTATTAATGTACCTGAATTAAGCACTAGTAAAATAATTAAAATACATTATATTATTAAATGTGAGACCACTATCAAAATTACTTTTTATACGAAATATAGCTGTCGCATAGTATTGGTGTCATTTCCACAACACTGTTGTGTGAAAGCTTGTTTAACTTAGGTGGTTTCTATGGAAATGTTCAGTGGCATTTGTTCATTGCAGGTCGGAAGAAATTTAAAATAGGCTATTAACAATTTATCTTGTAATCTAAGTAATTCTAAATTAGTCTGTCCTCTTACAGACCTTAAAACTAGACACATTATTTAAACTTATGAGACTGTGTTACGTGACTTTTGAACAAGTTTTTTTATTCAACCTCACAAGGATAAAAGTGCCCCTAGTTGAATAAACGCCCTTAAATAGCTACCAATGGAATAGCCAGCATTAATGTTTTATCACATAACAATGATATTAATCCATCGCAACATACCTGCATAAACGTAATGTTTTATTGCTTTCTCCCTGGAACCTGTTGGTAAAGGGACAGCAAATGTGTCGTTCAATATAGGCTACACTTTGTTAAATATTAAATTACAATATATGCGGTCCTACATATAAAAATATGTCCAAACAACATGAAAAAAACGTAAACTGAACAACTATTGTCACAAATAAAAATATTATTACCTTTGACAATTACTTTGATAATTAATAATTAATTTGATTATTACCTTGCATGTAAATATTAACATTGTTTTTCAACGTGATTCATTAGTAGCCTAGGTCTAAAGCATAAGTAGTTTGCACGTCGTGATGACGTCCGGAATTGGTCCGCATATATATATATATGATACGATATATATATGAAACAGGAAGTCCCGCCTGCAGTATGGTAGTTCCACAGGAAACACCCCAGGAAAAGTGAACGGCAGCAACTTCAAGCAAGAGATAGGCCTAAATCTGACAAATCCTTGTTTTCAAGGTAGGTTCGGTCAACTTAGAGAAGTTTGTTAAATTATGCATTACTAATTTTAGTTGTTTTAGCGTTATTGTCTTAAACTAGCCTACCTAAACCTGTTGTGGGCATCTCCACCAGCTAGCGTTAGCTAAACATTGTTAGCCTACTTTTGAAAACACCTTTCGCACGGCAGCGAAGCTTAACAAGTAGCAGCTAACATCATTCCGCTACATGTTTTGTACATTTGCTGGGGTTTATCACGGCATAAGATCAACAGCAACCCAACCACCCCTTGGCACGCCAAGGCACGGTGAGTTCTATTTCTGAAGTGCAAGATGAATAGTGCAGTGAGTAGTACGTGTACTCATTATTGTTAGAATATAGCCCATTTTGGGGGGGTTGTAAGGCGGCCCCAATATCTTGAACATGTTGTGATGTAGTAATTGCTGAATCAGACTTTCTGTGGTGCAGATGTAGTGACCAACAAAAGATGGACTTTCCCCATTGCCTTGGAGTGGTAGGTTATCGATGTGTGACAGTGTCAGGACACTGAGCAAGACTGTTGTCTCCTAACATGTCAGGTCATATTAGTTTGAAACGTCTTGTGCCGAGTTCAGACTGCACGATTTTCAAAGTAGTCGGGTCACTGTTCTTTTCACACTGCATGACTATCTTGGCCAGCATTCAGTCGCTGCTGTGTTCACACTGAACGATGGATCGGCGACAGGAGGTTTCACACTGCATGACTTTACAAGAGGAAGAATCGCCGACAACTGTTTGGCATGCAAACTACGTTTCACAACCAAACACACGCGAGAAGTGATAAGAAAATAACGCAAGATCACGCGTGCGTTAGACCGGATAGTTCTCGCGCGAGACTCAAATTGTTATTAAAAATTATAGCCTGCAAGAAGCTTGCGATCCCAATCTGTGAGCTGATTTGCAGCGAAAAGGAGAAAAAAAATAAGATTATGCAGGAGGAAATGGTTGGGGAGAGAGATCAACTTGCTGAGCTCTGAGCAAGGATTGTGTGTTCTACAAAGAGAGTTGGGGGTAAAGGAATAATTATGCAATGTGCTGCTGGTCAAGCAATATGTAGGCTACTTTGTTTCTGTTTTGATATAATTGTAAATATATCTATTAAAATACAGATATTCTGGTCTATAACTCCTCCCCGAACTCCCCGCTGCTGTATCTTGCTCTCTCATTGGCTGTCGGTCATCGCCGATGTAGTTTTCAGTCAGAACACTTTTCACACAGCAGGATTTTGAATCGCCGACAGGGCCAGATATTTATAGTACAATTAGCCCTTACACAGAGGTCCTCTGGTCGTTAGTACAGGACGATCATTAGACGACAAAAAAAGACGTCGTCTGGCGTTACAGTCTGCACCCATGGGGGACCAAAATGAGACGTCCACAGCGACCATATCTGGACTACATTTAGCCCTTAAACAGATGTGACGACATTGAGGGCATCCGGCCAGATGTCTTAATCAGCGAATCCTAATTGAATCAAACACAGCTCTACCCTTCTTTTTGACAGTGACACAAAACAGATAGCCTAGGACTTTTTAGTTGAGTTAATGATTCTCTAACAATGAAACAAAGAAGTGCGCTGTCGTATTGACATGTGACCAAAGAGCGCCCCTCTTGTCGTGGCACATGACACATTGAAAACAAGCCGAGCGTTGTTGCACAATGGTCACCCATTCCCCTGATGCAAAACTCGCCGTCTCACGGGACACACATCCTGACTCCCCCTGAAAGGAGGGGGGGAAAGGACAGCCCGAACTCTAAAGGACAATCACATACACACACATTGACGCACACACAACACGAACTTTGAAAATTAAACTTAGAGCATAAGCATGTCATGTTTTCATAATACTCCTGTGTGCTTCCCGGATTATATTCACTTCATGTATGACGTTTGTTTGAAGGAACAACTTGCTTTGAAGGAACTAAATGCTTATAATATGCATATCGTATGTAACTCTGTATTTCTATGTATTTCTGTGACATGTTTGATATCTCTGTAATTCTCTCAATCTAACGGAGCCGAATTGCGATAGCAGAATGCAGTAATGTGCATTCTTTTACACATTTCATGGTTCTGGAGCCGAACGGCTCAATACAATCTCCTCAGTCCAGTGGGCATTCCCCCCCACAGGACAAAGGAAACTTTGTCCGCTCCAGATCCTCAGACAGTCATGGGGGTTCGCGCAAACAGAGGCGTGAACCCAGTCTTTCCATAAAAAGACTGACTCCTGAGAGTTCCAACAGAGAGTTTTTCCCTGTGAGAGGTTTCCATCATGGCTCCTTAGGGAGCTTTACGCAGTGTTCTCTTCTTTTTATTTTCTTTCTCTTAAGTTAGTTTTTTCCTTTGTTCATTTCCCCAGAAATGAACTTAGTCTGAATTATTTCTTTGGTAATTTACGTCAAAGACTTTTAAGCCTTCTTTGAAACCGCGTGCTCCAGACCGCAGCAAACCACGTGTTTGGGATCCTACGGATCTCTCTCTCTCTCTCTCTCTCTCTCTCTCTCTCAATCGCTCTCTCTCACTCAATCTCTCTCTCTCACTCAATCTCTCTCTCTCACTCAATCTCTCTCTCTCACTCCTGTTTGTTATTCGTCTGTCGCGTTAGTTTACTGTTTACTGTACATACATGTATCCCGTGTTTAAATGTAGAATTCTGTATCTGTAGTCTCATTTTATTAAAACCATTATATTCTTGATTGCTTCTGAAATGCTCATATTTACAAAGTCAATGAAATGTTTGACCTAGCTACAAAGCTTTACAATGTGTTACTATTTCAGTAACCTAAATTTTATAATAACAAGAAGGTGATTTTTCATGGCCAGAAAATAGCTTTTTGGAATTATAAGAAAGAGACAATTTTTGTTGGGAAATTGATAAATTAATCTTACGGCCGTTTGCTGGACAGACAGATTATTTGATAACTAAATTAATTCCTTTAAAAGTTATCTCATATGATCGATCTGTAATGAGACTATTGATATATTAATGACGAACCATAACTCATTGTGGAGATCATTCATGTATACAATCGATCTATTGCAACTTCGATCATTTAATTTAACTGTAATATGCAATATATTAATCATATTCATGATTAATTATTAGAATTCCCTATATATATATAATTTGAGCTAATTGAATGCAGTAACCCAATGTTGCTACACAGAAGTCCTGTGGAAGTCGATACAGGAAGTTCGGTAGACGGTGGAAAAATACGTTGATTGGCGTCACAGTCTGCACCCTCCTGATACCGACATAGGACAGACAAGCACACCGTTGAAACTACGTCATCTGGAGGTAACTTTGCGCAGTGGGGTATCTTCAATATAAAATTCACACCCTATACAAATCACACAGCTGTACAATTTTCACACCCTATAGCCTACTAAATTTACCATATACAATACTCATCTGGATTGAAGCAGACATAACATTTTTTGACATAGACAAAAAGTGCATTTTACCTCAAATTTGAGACTAGTTAACTTTCTAAAGAAGGCGCGATCGTTCTCGGGTCGACATCAACACACTGACCAAATTGTATTCAGAATTTAAAATATTTTTACACCACTTTTTAATGTGTGATTGTGTAAAGGTGTTAATGAGATACCAACCTTTCGCGAACTTGCTTTCAATGTCGAACCCTCGTTTTCATGGAGGTGCACGGAGGGGAGGGACTGTGTGTGTGTGTGTGTGTGTGTGTGTGTGTGTGTGTGTGTGTGTGTGTGTGTGTGTGTGTGTGTGTGTGTGTGCGCGCGTGCATGTGACAGAGGGAGAGCAGGCAAAGGAAATGCAGCTAATACACTGCGTGTTTTAAATAGCGTTAAAAAAAATGAAAGACATTGACAAAGACGAAAACTAAGGACATTTTCTCTATAAATTTATTTTTGTTAGTTTTGCCAAACACACATTACAGTTTTAGTTAGTTATCGTTTTTTTGTAATGTCTCCGTTTTTATTTTAGTTTCAGTTTTTTTCCCACCTAGTTTTCGTTTTTCGTTCGTTTTCGTCAACGATTACAACCTTCATTTTAAAAATAAATATCATACTAAATTTTGTGATCCAATTATTTTAGATAACACCTTACATTTTCACAGAGTTGAAGTAGCTCCTATCTCATATACAGTGGGCCTATCCATACAGCGTATGAATGGGTTTACAAAGATGCAATGAGTTTAAAGTTGAAAAGATCCCAGAGTGAACACCTTTGTTTTTTATGCAACTTTGATTGTTTACCAATTTTAAACATCATCATTCTCAATCTATTCCAGCATGTCTATTTGCTTTACACTTTGAAAAACAAACTTTGAAAAACTGCTATGGATTCCTAGAATGTTGACAGCTGATAGAAACGTCTTGCATATGTCTATCTCACACCTATCGCAGGTGTTGCCTGCACCACCTAATCTACAGCAAAAGAAAACATTTACAAGAGTTGCGAATGTGCGTTTGTATGTTGAAATGTATGTTATTAAATTAAAAATGCCACGAAACAAAGACAAGAAAACATCTTTCTGTGAGCTATACCCTCAGAATCTCCATACAACAAAACAACGTGTACAGGGATTTATCAGAAAATTACCATTGTCACTTTGTTTGAAGAAAAACTTAAATCAGCTGATGCTTAATAACTATTGAAGTTATTAAACAACCCATGAATTCGGTAATGACGTGTTTTATGTGGTATTTATATAATGTTTTCATTTTACTCTAGACAATTTAATAAACGCTTCAGGAACAGAACTTTAAGTTTAAGAACTTTAACTTTAAGATTAAAATGTTAAAGTATGCACAAAAGAAATTCCATCCTATCTACTTTCTAAATGTGTGATATAGATCTATTGTAAAAAATTCAAACATGCACATGTTATTGACCTTGTAATGTTTAATCAAATTTTGTTGGAAAATCAAAAATATATGTTGGCTTTACTGAACTTTTCATGTCAACAGGTTCCATGTAACTGGGTTATGTTGCATTTAATTTGTTTATTTCAGTAAACTTAAGTTTATTACATACGTTTAATTCAATGCCATTTAGTTGAATCAGGTTAACATTCTTAATTTTGTCCAAACTATTAAGTTCAATTATCCTAAAATTAAAACACATAATCCAGTTTAATTGATTAGATTATTTTGTGAATGCGTTCATCAATTTTTACAACCTTAACAAATGTTATCTAATAAGAAAACCTCTGACAGCACCTGAGCAGCCCCGTGGTGAGGAGCAGAGAGTTCGCTCAGAGTGTTGCGCTAATCACTCCGCCCAAGTAGCAGTGATTCGCCTTCTGAGAATATAGTTCCCAGTATGTATACGGTTAAAAGATGCCTGTGTCTCATATGACCTTGTTATTTGTAAACACTGTGACTATACAAATTTCAACATATAAATAGGAAAATGGTGGCGTTATTTAAAGGAAAAGTTCAGTATTTTACCATTAAAGCCCTGTTTTAAGAGAAATTTTGGTTTTTGTGGAGCCAACTGTGCACCAACTGGGCTGGAGTGTCTATTATTCAAGCTCTCAACGGAAGAACTTACGGGTGTGAGGCGTTTGGAAAAATAGGTCCACAGTTTTACAATGAATGGTAAAACACCTGTTGGAAAGCATCTTTTGCAGCGATTTTTGTGTGAGCATATCAGTGAACACCCCAGACCACTCGGTGAGTTTCACATCTTTGTAAACTAAAGTTTAATGCGTTTTATGAATGATTCTTTCAGAAACCATTGTGGAGGTGGGCAGTCCCGGCGCCATGGGCGGGCATTGGGGGGCCCGGCCCGCCCTGTGAGTCACTAGTGCCCACCCTGAGCGAGTCTCTCCCTTCACCAACTCCACGTCAGTCCCACCAGTCCTTGCTTGTTTGCACAATATCTTTTTTTATCAATAGGCTACTGTTATCAAAAGTTATCGTTTTGAATATAGCCTACATAACTCCTGAATAAAAATAAAAATGTGTTTGGTCTGATTTTTTTAAAATTGTAAACGGATTGATTGGTTTGTCGATAGTGAGCGAGGAAATGCATGTGATAGCGGTCTTATTAAGCGAGTCTTTGAGTCATTCATCAAACGTTTCGTTCAAACGCCATAGAGAAATGCACATTTCATACGGATTGCATGCAGAGAGCAGTCTATAGTCTGTTTTCTTTCGTTTTGAATTGTTCTGTTTAAAAGTAGACATGTCTGTGAGAGAGGCTTACTACGATGAGTTTCGGTTCATTTATGAGACGAGCTGCAGTTCACGCGCCGGCGCCTCGGTTTCGTCATTATCGTCTGCTATTTACTTCTTATTTATTAAATCCAGGCAATTGGTTGATGAAACATTGATTAAAATTAAGATACAATAAATACAAAACGAAATTCACTTTAAAGAAAGGTTGTGCTTTCTGTTTGATGTCTCTGTGAAAGTTTTAAAGCATCTTTTAGTGCCGCTTTGCAAAACAAAAACATTGTTTTTTCCTCATAAATGCGAACACGAAAAATAAAATGAAATGAATATTGTATGCTCTGTGGAGACTACTGTTAGCCTACTCATAATTTGTATTCTGAATACGTAATACGTTGTATTCAGGTAGGCTACTTTGAATGAGTGTCTATATGCTTTCGAGGTTTTTAAATAAGCTTGATATGTGTTTGGGAAGATGTTTATGTTTTGTTGACATGTCGAGTGTTTTCGGTATTATATTTCGTTTTTTTTTTTTTTTTTTTTTTTGGCTAAACAGCACAAGACATTAATTAAGTAACGTTATAGGCATTCTGTTTGTGCTGCGTGATTTAAAGAAAAGTGCGCTCTTCTCACACGATCAGCATGGTGATCTGGTGTTTTCTCCTAAATAAAAGGGTTTATTTCTTACAAGTAAAGCAATTAGGACAAAAGTATTGTAATTTTCCTATTCTATTGCGTAATATAAAATACAATGTAATGTAGACTGAGACTATATCATAACTAACAAGATGTTTGAGCTCTCTTTATAGGTACAAGTCAATGCTTTTTCTTTGTTCAATGTGCACAGCTCATGGGTCGAAGCCGGTTGAAGCTCTAAATTTTGAGCTCTCAATGTGCACCAGATTGATGCATTTAAACTTAAAATGTACAAAATGTTCTTGCGGGGGAGCATGCCCCCGAACCCCCCTAGGGACAGAGACACAACATGCCAATTTTTTTTTTTTTTTTAATAATAATTCACAGCACCCACTGATCATAATTACTTCCAGCGGCCCTGAAAACACCTCTCAAAATACTTTAAAAAAAATGTATGACGGACGAAATTTGCGGAGGCAGTGTGTAAACGTGACTGACACAATTTGAGGTCGCAGCCTATTTTATATGTGAGAATTGCGGACTCACTGTGCAAGATCGAACCTTTAGCGTCAGTAGCCTATTATATAATTATTATGCTCTATCGATCATTACATAGTATCATAATCGATTCATGTTATTATGCAATGAGGTTGTTTTCATGTGTGCCCCCCTGAACAAAATTAATGCCCGTCCGTGAATTTGTGTCTGGCGCCGGGTCTGGAGGTGGGGAGTGCTACCACAGAAACCTAAATTTCTCGGGACAGCAACATCTGTCCACATTACAATCTTAACCGGTCTATTTCATCAGAAATTATCTTAAAACAGGGCTATAATTGTAAAATACCGAACTTGTCCCTTGTCACCTATTGGGAGCCGTATACTAGCTGGAGCCATTTACTTCCAGACTTTGTGCTAAGCTACGCTAGCGGTGGGTGCGTCAGACAGTTACAGCACGCACAGATATGAAAAGGGTATGTGTGGACTAATCTAACTCTGGGGGATACAGTGAATAAGCTAAATACCTTTAAAACTGTACTGACTTGTTATCATAGCGAACAACTATAATCACCATTTTATTATGTACAAGCCAAATGACCACAGCAAACAGATCATCCAAGTTGCAAGTGCAAGTTCTATCGCATACTGTGACGTTGGCTGTGTAAAACTCGAAGTTAACATGCAAACAAAGTTTTCCAAAATCTCCACTCTGGTTTTTAGAAAGAATCGTTTTCAGAGGTAAATTCTCCGTTTGAGTGTAAACGAAGGGCACAAACGAAGGGAAATGTCTCCGTGTAAATGGGGCCTGAGAAACTGATATGTTTTGTTTTTTTTTTGTTTTTTTTCACACTTTATAATATAATTATATTGACAGGGTTTTTATTCAACTTACCCTCCTCAGCCATCTTGTTCTTGAGAACCACTGCCAGGCTCTGCAACCATGTGCAGTGTTGTGCCATCTCCAACACCAAAATGCTTGTTTCATCTTGCTGTCGCATTGTCAACATCACTGGGTCATGCAATTGTTTCTCGATTGAAATGTTTGCTATGAATCATACAGTTATATGTATACATGAGACAATCTTGCATAATAGCACTGCAATGTTTTATAACTACAAACATGTACTTTTTTTATACACTGGAAATACACCCATAAATGAATATTACAACACTTAATATGTAACAGCATGCCGTAGTTCATTATTCTCTATATAGCAGAGCAGTAAATAAAGCATCTGAATACTTACATACCAGACACAGTGCTCTCTCCAGTAAGGGAATGCTCCACCACAGCAACATCAATGTGTGTGGCAGAGTCTAGTACAAGACCATTGTATTGCTCTGTCTCCTGAAGGAGAGTTTTGTCTTCTGCCAGCTTCCTTCGAAGGCGGAGGTGAAGCTTGCTGCTGTCTAGAAAGACAAAGTACAGGGGTAGAAATTTGTGACTGTTCAACAAGAAAAAATGTATTGCAGCCAAAAAGTGAAAGCATGTTGTTAGTGGAGTAGGATGCATACAGTAGCTTTAATTTATTAGCCTATTATACTCTATAGTTATACCATTACCACCGAGCTGTTGATTGCAAATAATGAGGTTGTGATGCTCAATCTAAAAAAAAGTATGCAAGAATATTGCAAACACTCTGATCACCTGCTTTGGACATATATTTGGTCATCAGGGCACATTGTGAGAGGTAGCTATTCACTTGCTCCATCTCCTCACTGGCGGTTGTCCTTGTTCCTTCCTAATATGGTTATTTTTGTAACAACTATTTTGTAAAGTTATAAAACTTGCATTTCTCACTGCTTTCTGTATGGTGTCGACAAATCTTGACACCACATTGTCTTCATCCACAAAGAGCCCCTCAAAAAAGCCAGGATCATCAGAGCTGAGGAAGAAAGAACAATGGGAAATCCATCCATTAAATATATAAAGTAAGAAAAATGAATCAATAAAAAGACTGGAACAAAGACCACCTTCTGGTCCGGTGAAAGCGATATAACACGTCCGGGGTCCACTGCTGCTACCACACCACATACTTAATTTTACAACAGTAAGTTCATTCTGCACACACTCGAAAAAACATAAGATTTATGTATTTGAATTGCATATGAAATTTTCATCTATTTGGATTACATAGTTTTAACATAAATTAATAAAATGATTCATATTTGTCAGTCATACGTAAATTAAACGGGTAAGACTTATGTAATAGTACACAGAAAAACGCCCCTGTTAAATTAACTCTAGTGTTGCACACTACAGACTTAAAGTACCATTGGAGCAGTGTTGAAGTTAATGAGATAATTAAGTGGTGATTGAGTGCGATCACCATGATCCAATCAAGCAGATCGGATCATCAGCCAATCATGACACGGTGCGTTTACATTTGTTCATATTAAGTAGCCTCTCAATATCCTGTTAATATTAATATTATTCTCTGGCTGTTGTAATTGTGTGTTTATAAAGCATATTTGTTGTGGCAAAAAGAAAAGCCAAGAGAAACTGTTATCAGGTGATGTTAGCTGTTTATTTTTTACAAATCGTATCTCTTCTTTTATTTGTGCACTTTTTTAATATGTGCGATGTCTATGAATTGCGTATTCTTCCTTATTATGTGTATACTTATTAATCTGTACTATGCCGCTTTTTTCCCCCAGTATTTTGTCTGCCTGCTTGTGTAGAAGTTCCTCATTCAGGATTGCCAGCTGCTTCAGGAAGTCTATGTCAGGCTTGATGTATCTCACCTTTATGAGATAATCAATGGCATCCTCCACTGTACTGTAATGGTGGATCATGAGGTACGCCACAAAAAGAGTCGGGGCGTAACTGACACCCTCAGTGCAGTGAATGAACACCTTATCTGTGGAAATAAAAACAGAAAGACAGTAAGAAAAAGTCCCAAACAGTTTGTCACTCCAGAACACTTGATAAAAGATCTTACTTTCTGGGTTTTTCTGGGCCTTGTGGATGAATTTGGCTGCTGGCAAGAAGTATTTGCTGATGTTCAAACCGCGCGTTGTAGGCAAGCCACGATAAGTGATGTTCATGCCTCTGTAGTATCTCGCCCCTGTATGAACGGTTTCCTTCAGGTCTTTCTCCAATGGGACTCCAAACAAGACCCTCAGGTTCTTCTTCACGGCAGCAGCATTGAGGATGTGAGTGATACCCAGCTCCTTCAGTCTCCTTCGGTCCCTTGCTATCTCTCTGCACAAGAACACAACAGCCAAGATTAGTCTTTCACTAAGAGGATTTATAATGTAGAAATCTAATTGTGTTTGATTCCTGTTCCTACTCCTGCATTACATTATTAATCACATGGTTTATATTAGTCTAAATGGGTTGTAGACTTACTCATTTCCAATGAAGATGTTGTTCCAGACCATAGTGACAGGTTTCTGATGCAATGTACAAGCCTTCACACGCTCCTCCAATGGGAAACATGTTTCTTGTTGAACTAGTTCCTGCTCGTAAGTGCATGCATAAGGAATGCTTGGACCTGGAACACACAATTCATCTGAATCCACCAGATCCAATTCAGCTTCCATCGCAGAAACGTCTGGAACCGGGACACACGATTCTTTAGGATCGACCAGATCCAATTCAGCTTCCATTGCAGAAACGCTTGGAACCGGGACACACGATTCTTTGGGATCGACCAGATCCAATTCAGCTTCCATTGCAGAAACGCTTGGAACCGGGACACACGATTCTTTAGGATCGACCAGATCCAATTCAGCTTCCATTGCAGAAACGCTTGGAACCGGGACACACGATTCTTTAGGATCGACCAGATCCAATTCAGCTTCCATTGCAGAAACGCTTGGAACCGGGACACACGATTCTTTGGGATCGACCAGATCCAATTCAGCTTCCATTGCAGAAACGCTTGGAACCGGGACACACAATTCATCTGAATCAATCGGATTCCAGTTCCAGTTCTGGCTCCAGGTCCGTCTCCAGTTCCGGTTCAGTTCCAGTGCCATATCAGAAACGTCTGGAACCGGGACACACGATTCTTTGGGATCGACCAGATCCAATTCAGCTTCCATCTCAGAAACGCTTGGATCGACCAGATCCAATTCCGGTTCCGGCTCAGGATCGCTTGCATCTGGGACACACAAGGGCTCTGGAACAGCCGGATCATTCCCAAAAAGTTTTTGGATAAAAGCCCAACATTTTTTAATCTTACTACTTTCTGAAAAAAGAAGAAAACAAATAATATGTTATAAGAAACATCACTAACCACAGATCAAAAATTAATAATTAGTCCAACTTGAAAGACATTTCCGTTTGTATCTCATTTGTTCTGTACTCACATAGCCTAGTTAAGTTATTTACAGGAGTGACTATAAATGTCTTTTCTGACTTGAAAGATATTTCTGTTTGCATTCTCATTGTAAATTTATACTTGACGCGCTCGCCGTTGTACTATTTTATTTTATTTTATTTTTATAAACGACAGGTGGTGAGTAATTGTTCTTTAAACCACCAGGAATCAGCGGAGAGGCACACGTGATGATGCTTGTTTATTTTAGTATACTTCACCAAAAGCACACTACAAATGAATTGTGTAAAACCCATAGGTAAAACCCAGTAAACATTGAGATTATAATAACTTGTGACATTATAACAAAATATATGGATATGAGAACATGCATAAAACTAAATCGATCTCTTAAATATTTTCGAATTTCACTAAACATTCAGCTTTGTGATCATTTTTATTGAACTTGGACCATGTTCATTAAAATGCTTATTATTCTATTGTAGGCTCATTTAGTCAATTTGATCAACTAATTTCGCAAATTTGGGTGTAGGTGTGATGAGACATGCTCGGCCAGATTAGCCTCGAAATCGTGCTGCTTCTTTTTTTTTTTTATTCTTTTTTTTAAATAGCCCAGTTGCAAATAAATTATATTGCAAATAAATTACTAAATGCTAAAAGGTAATACACTTTTCTTTTTACCCCCGTTTTTTGCATTTACAATCCTGTGAACATTTAACAGTGTTGCATGTTGACCTGTGCATGTTTAACATTCACCTGTTGGGCTGTTCTCAGGGGTTTCAGGAGAAGCATCGATCCCACTGCTGCTCCCTGACACTTCTGTTGGTGACAACAACACTGAGAAGACGTTTTTGACGTTATTCTCCAGCTGCTCATCTCTCTCTACACCAGCTGAGGTTGAGTTGTTCACATCAAGGTCAACTTCCACAACGTTCCCCTCTAAAACGCTGTAACTGACTGACATGTCCTCGGGTGTATCAACCTCCAGCTGCGCATTGATCACTGCAGAGCTACCGAAATGGTCGTAGATGGCCTCGCTGACCGTAAACTCCACCTGCGCATCTTCCTCTTCTGGTACCCAGCAACTTTCAGAGCAGTAGAACTCGCCATCGACGTATATCTCCAGACACAACTCTCTGAAGTTTGTAGACATTGTTCAATGCTATTATCTAATGCTGACAAATCAAAGATGTACAGTTGTCAAACTGTATGCGACGCACACTTGTGCCTGACTCTGTACAGTTTGAGTCTATAAACTGTGAGTATAGCCTACGCTGAGTATAGACTCTGTCTGTATAGAATGATGTAGTATTACTACAGTTTTCTGCTATAATGCAATAGATATTTCGCTCAAAATCGCTTCTGCACGGGAATTTCGCTGAACTAGAGAGACTGAGCGTGAGACTGAGTCTTTAAAATCTGTGCTGTCTATGACGTAATCAAACATTATGACGCGCCGCCAGAGCGGTTGCCATAGAATAAGATTGTTTGGCAATAGCAGCGGTTGTTTTCGCTTTTTCTCGAATACACACACAAAATGGGGTGAAATGTTTAATATTTGAATCCCATTTCCTGCATTTATGGACTACTATGGTGATAACTTACAAAATCCAGGAAATAATTAACGTTAAGTTGATTATAATGATACGTTTTGCCAAAAAGAATAATAATAGGCAACTAAACCATCTATGTATAATAAAAAGATGTCTTACTTTCTTTATTGTTTAGGGATCTTTAATAGATCGCTAATACTTGAGAAAATCATAATAAACCCATAATAAATGTCCTATTTGCCTGTGCCATTCCTGACTAACAGGAAATATACAGAAGTTGAATAAGGTTTGTCGTAGACATTCTTAATACGAATACAACCTACTAAACCCTCAGGTGCTCCTCATTTTGGTGTAGCACTTGTTTTCTTCATGGTTTTCTTCCCGGTCAGAAGTGACACCTAAAAATGAAACTTCCTCCACCCCAGTAAAACCAATGGAATTTATTTTTGTTCAATAATATATTTATATTTTGAATTTTGAAAGGATTTGATGGTACTTATTAATATTAATGCAATAATTATTATTTTTTAACTATATTTTTTCATTTAATGCAGTATTACAGATTAATATAGAGACTGGGCCTTTTGAAATCAGTGTAGTACGGCGCCATCAGTTGATAGAAAATAAAATAAAACATGTAATGTCATGGTGTTACCACTAGATCCCTGTATAGCTCTCTATGGAGAGGATTGTGAATTCTCTAGTTGTTTTTGGACTAAATTACTTACTCTTAAGATGTGGACTTGAATGCATTTTTTTTTAAATTCTCAAATAATACTTTTTTTCAAGGTTTATAAAAAAATAAAAATACATTTTGATGTGAAGTGTACACGTTTTTTGCATTATTATTATATAGTCAAACGACCTGAATATAGAGAAAGCATTTTGTTACAGGTAACATTCAAATAAAAAAATAAAATAAAAATAAACAGGAATGCTTTATCACAGCTTATTTATATATTATAATTTTTATTAATAATAATTATATTAATTATATATATGTGTATACATAGGATATATATTTTTTTTAAATTCTAATTATTCTAATTATTAATTATTTTCATTATTATTTATATTATTATTATAATTACAGCTTAATCCATCTGGATCCAATCTCATTTCAACCTCTTATTTCAGTCTTCTGACTCAATTATATGGTAATAGCCCTACCAGTTTGTGTGTGTGTGTGTGTTTGTGAGAGTGAGTGGGTGGGTGGGTCTGTTTTTCACTGTTGAAAGTTTCACCCATCTTGAGGGACATCTTGGCGTAACAAAATCCAGGGAGAGAGCTAAACAGTCAGTTTGGTGGCCGGGGCTCAGTAAAGAGCTATCACAAATGATTGAGAACTGTGACACGTGTGCACGTAAGAGAACACAAACCCTGCTGCCTAATGAATTTCCAAGTAGGAACAGATCTGTTTTAAAAAGACAACAAGCAGTACTTGGTCATTGTGGACTACTTTTCTAGGTTCTTTGAAGTTACTAAACTGACGTCTACGACTTTGAAAGCAGTGGTTGAACACTTCAAATCCATCTTTGCATGTCATGGAGTCCCAGAGGTGGTGCGCTCGGACAATGGGCCACGGTTTGCTTCAGAATGTTTCCCAGGTGTTTGCACAGGACTGGGGTTTCAACCATGTGACGTCAGGTCTTTATTTTCCACAAAGCAACAGAGAGGCGGAGCGAGCTGTGAGGACAATCAATAACCTCCTCAAAAAGTCAAGGGATCCCTACCTTGCACTTATGGCTTACCGAGCATCTCCTCTTGCCAACTGTTACAGTCCTGCCGAGCTCCTTGTGGGAAGGAAAATAAGGACACTAATTCCTGTGATTACGTCTCTCAGCTCAGTCACAAGTGTGCAGATTTGGAAAAGAAAGAACTGACATAAAACCGTAAACAGAAACAAAATTTCGACCGAAGGCACAAAGCACATGATATGATGCATTTGGAACCAGGTGACCATGTATGGGTCAAAGACTGTAAGGAAATTAGGAATTTTTTCCCATAGGAAATTAAGCCCGTAAGCAGTGTGGCAGAAGGCCTTTCCAAAGAAGACGTCAATCTGTATGCTGACTCTGTCATGGCAAGTCCGGCTACTGAAAAAAGATCCAAGAACACCAAGACAATGATTCAATACTCCAGCAGCCAAAGACATACTGTTGGGAAGGATGGCCAGATATATTCTCCATTGACAAAGCTTTCCAGCCTTGCTTTTCATTCTCAGGAGAACTTCTGAGCAAAATGGACTGTTATTGAATGGAATCAGGATTGTAATTCCAACATCACTCTGAGCTGAGATACTGAGGAAACTGCATGAGGGACATCTTGACGTAACAAAATCCAGGGAGAGAGCTAAACAGTCAGTTTGGTGACCAGGTGACCAAGTATGGGTCAAAGACTGTAAGGAAAGGGGTACTGTTGTGTCGACAGCTCAGACCAACTGCTGGCACACCCATGCAGATCTTACCTCGTAGAAACACCCAGAGGTACATTGAGGAGAAACAGATTTCACCTCTCACCAACTCCAAAAGCTCCTGTGACATCTTCTGATCTTCCAGACTTAACAGATATACAGTATCTCACAAAAGTGAGTACACCCCTTCACATTTCAGCAAACATTTTAGTATATCTTCTCAAGGGACAATACAATAGAAATGAAACTTAGATCTATTTTAGAGTAGTCAATGTGCTGCTTGTATAGGAGTATATACTGTATTTACTGGCCTCTGTCAGTAAACCTGATAACTCGGCCCCCTCTATCTTGAATGAACTGAAGTTTTGCAAGGGTAAACAAAGATCTTGTTGTTTGAATAAGTACTAAACACTATTTCTATAAAGCCTCATATTTTATTTATTTGACGTCTGACTGAGACATGTGGGACCTGAGAGAGAGGTCTAGCATTTGCCATCTAGTCATAGCCAATAGCCTACACTTAAATTGCCTGTGCATACAGTAGCATTTAATCTTTCTATAAAATGAGATTTTGGTCAAATGTATTATACAACAGGAAAAACTGAGCTCCCATACTAGTTTGTAACCTGGTGATGAAAATGTAATGTGATGTCGCCGGCGCCGTTTTAATGACTGACAAAATCCACATTTGCACACATTTGCTGGTCAGAAACCCCCGTATCTGCATTTGAGTTTGACTTTTGTAAGATGTTAACAATATATTGATAAGTAATACAACAACTTATAATTTGTTTTACCATCGGAAAATCATAAGCACAGGTGCACCCCCACGCTGTTTCATACTGGAACTTACACAAAGCGACTGAGTGATCCTCGTCACCTAATATATTTCTAAGAAATTCCCTCTTTGATTTATGAATGCTGATACGCTTAACTTATTAACATTTAATCATGTCATGGTAATAATATTAAATGATGGTTAATTCAAGGCTGTTAATGCACGTATTCACTATTTAGCAAAAAAAAATTTTTTATCTAGTATTCTATACACGCTGCTCGTCTTCACTACATCTATATATATATGTAGTAAAACATGTTTTTTTGGGGGGGGCTAAAGTCCTTTAGGCCTAAAGAAGCCCTGAAACCCTGTATATTTATATTATCTATATTATTATTAGTTTGGTTGTTATTAATAGTGAATAAATCTAAAGCTTTTGAGACTATTATTTTGTGTTATTGAATTTGTCATGAAGATGTGACCATTTCTTCCTTTTATGTAGGCTTACTAAATAATCTTAATATAAGTGATTATATTAAGGGTGCCCTTTTTCAGTCTCAACACATGCCCCTCATATAAGGCCTGTGCTCGGCCCTGGCTGGGATCCTCCACTCCTCCATAATGACATCATGGAGCTCCATGTGGCCACGCAACCCGGTATCATGCCAAAACGTGTAATACACATGCTGGCGCCATGCCTTATTTATAAATATATATAAATCTCTCTTTTTAAATATTAATATTTGTTGTTTTTCAGACCAGCTGCTATAGAAGAAAAACTGAAATCTGAGTGCAGAGACAAGCAAAGAATAGAGTTGTAAGTATGGTTAAATCTCATTTCACTTCTGTTATAGAGATTTTTGAATCAGGCCTATAGAAAGGAGATTTGGTCAGTCTTGGTAGGAAAATGCTATTGACGTGTCCATTTCAGGAGTCTAATTTGTGCTCATTCATGTAAAAATCTGTTTATTTAATTGTTTTTTGGGAAAGCTGCAAGTCACTTGTCCTAGTTGTCCTGGCTTACGATATTTTGCACAACTTTTAATTTTCTTATCTTTTTTAACAGAGGTGAAGAGAGTGCATGTTGCATGTGCACGTATGTTTCTGTATATCATCCTATACACATACATATTTAATACATCATGTGTTAAATATGTACTTGAGTATGTTTTTAGTACAACATTTAACAGTGTATCTTTTTCATCTTGTAAGTACAACATTCAGAGAAATGTCAAAACATCACACTGTGTTGTAATAAAAAACGTCTAGGTTACGACTGTAACCTCTGATCCCTGAGAAAAGGGAATGATACACTGCATCAATGACACTATGGGGAACACCCTCCAGGTGAACCGGTGTCTGAAAAGCTCACGGCAATCAAATTTGACTGGCGACAGCCTATAACGCTATAGTGCGACTCAGAAGTGTAAAATAGGCGCCTAGGAAACATCGTTCATCAAAAGCGTCATCGAATCATCGAAGCCTTTTGAAAGGGAACAGTTACTTTTTTAACAGAGGTTAACTTTGCTTACATATATATATATATATATATATATATATATATATATATATATATATATATATACAGTGAAGAAAATAAGTATTTGAACACCCTGCTATTTTGCAAGTTCTCCCACTTAGAAATCATGGAGGGGTCTGAAATTGTCATCGTAGGTGCATGTCCACTGTGAGAGACATAATCAAAAAAAAAAAAATAATCCAGAAATCACAATGTATGATTTTTTAACTATTTATTTGTAAGATACAGCTTTGTTGTTCCTCCTGTGTGAGGAAACTGTGCGCCGGTGCTTAGCTAAGTTCTGATGGGGCGTTATCCCGGCAAGCCCCACCCTAGCACCGCCACTGCTTACAAGGTCAGTTACAAAAAGAATACCTTTACGATCAAGCCTGTATCGTTTATTTGGATATATAATTTGTTCTGCATTTATTTCTTGCATGATCACAGTATTTGGGAGCATGTCTGCGACTGGCAATGCATACAGGTAAAGGTGAATTTTAAGAGTTAAAATTAAAGCTGTTTGTTTATTCAACAAATAAATACAAGGAGGCTCTGATGATATTATGCCAGTGTAACAGGGGCAGAAAGTGTTCTGTTAAAATGTATGTATTGTTTATTATAATTCACACAAAATGGTTTATTTTCATATACACTCACCAGCCACTTTATTAGGTACCCCATGCTAGTAACGGGTTGGACCCCCTTTTGCCTTCAGAACTGCCTCAATTCTTCGTGGCATAGATTCAACAAGGTGCTGGAAGCATTCCTCAGGGAGTTTGGTCCATATTGACATGATGGCATCACACAGTTGCCGCAGATTTGTCGGCTGCACATCCATGATGCGAATCTCCCGTTCCACCACATCCCAAAGATGCTCTATTGGATTGAGATCTGGTGACTGTGGAGGCCATTTGAGTACAGCGAACTCATTGTGATGTTCAAGAAACCAGTCTGAGATGATTCCAGCTTTATGACATGGCGCATTATCCTGCTGAAAGTAGCCATCAGAAGTTGGGTACATTGTGGTCATAAAGGGATGGACATGGTCAGCAACAATACTCAGGTAGGCTGTGGCGTTGCAACGATGCTCAATTGGTACCAAGGGGCCCAAAGAGTGCCAAGAAAATATTCCCCACACCATGACACCACCACCACCAGCCTGAACCGTTGATACAAGGCAGGATGGATCCATGCTTTCATGTTGTAGACGCCAAATTCTGACCCTACCAGCAGAAATCGAGACTCATCAGACCAGGCAACGTTTTTCCAATCTTCTATTGTCCAATTTCGATGAGCTTGTGCAAATTGTAGCCTCAGTTTCCTGTTCTTAGCTGAAAGGAGTGGCACCCGGTGTGGTCTTCTGCTGCTGTAGCCCATCTGCCTCAAAGTTCGACGTACTGTGCGTTCAGAGATGCTCTTCTGCCCACCTTGGTTGTAACGGGTGGTTATTTGAGTCACTGTTGCCCTTCTATCAGCTCGAACCAGTCTGGCCATTCTCCTCTGACCTCTGGCATCAACAAGGCATTTCCGCCCACAGAACTGCCGCTCACTGGATGTTTTTTCTTTTTCGGACCATTCTCTGTAAACCTTAGAGATGGTTGTGCGTGAAAATCCCAGTAGATTAGCAGTTTCTGAAATACTCAGACCAGCCCTTCTGGCACCAACAATCATGCCACGTTCAAAGTCACTCAAATCACCTTTCTTCCCCATACTGATGCTCGGTTTGAACTGCAGGAGATTGTCTTGACCATGTCTACATGCCTAAATGCACTAAGTTGCCGCCATGTGATTGGCTGCTTAGAAATTAAGTGTTAAGGAGCAGTTGGACAGGTGTACCTAATAAAGTGGCCGGTGAGTGTATATCTGGTATACTTGCCTGAGAAATTAGTGTTTTTTCCCCTTTAATTGCTGTGATGTCATCATGAGCCTACACAATTTCCTGTTTTGTCTCCTCCTCTTCCTCTTGGCATTGTTAATGCACTGAAGAGGTGAGTTATTTATGGCTCCTGTCAATCTTAATTAATCTTTATTTTAATTGTTGCTTTTGAGTCAATATCTTTACTGCAATTTATGTGTATTAAGTTATTGAACTTATCTGTGTGGTTATTTTTTTTATCATTTTACCCTATTTAAGTTATATTTTTGACTTTGGCCTATATGTGTAGTGAGGAAAGCACATGGTGATTGAATGTACATCTCATTTGTTTTAGAGAGAGCAATATAAGGGCGATTTACTCAAACTGCTGTCTGTTTTGTATATCAGGTAGCCTATGTTTTCTCTGTATTTTTTCCTCTTGGCATTGTTAATGCACTGAAGAGAGAGAGCAATATAAGGGCGATTAACTCAGACTGCTGTCTGTTTTGTATATCAGTAAATCCAGTGAAACCGCCGCCTGTTGTCCCGTGTCTGTCTGTCTTCACACCGCTTCACAACGCAGACGAGTGTAGTCATAACTGGTGTCGCGAGCCACCAGTTACACCATGATATATAAATATTTCAGATAAACCAGCTACAATCCTCCACAAAGTTCCAAAAGCTTCCCAGAGCGTTGCTCTAACGTATCACTGCCCAGTGCAAGTGGCAGTGGATAAGGAGAACATCCCCTTGACATTGTGTCAAAAAAAAGTTCAGAAAGGTTTCTAATTGATTCATAAATAAACTTCAGACCTGTAAAAAAAAAAAAAAAGAAAGACAAAGGTACTGCAGTTAGAATGGTTTCCTAATGAATTTCTTTGATACAAATAGCTTTTTCTTATTGGTCACATGTCCCTGATTGTATCTAACATGGTTTTGTGAATCCTTTTAAGAAATATTTAGCAACTTTTCGGTCAACTATAGTACACAAAATCACAGAATACATGCCAGGCTCTCATATAGTTGTAAAAAAAAAAAACTAGCTTTACATTGGAGATTTTTACAAAAACATAGTGGTGAATATATACCCCCACCTTCATCTACACAATTAAAGAGATTAATTCATCAATATTTCCTCAAATAGTAAATTTTTATATTATAATTTCCTGTGTGACAACAGGACTGACCATGGCGTAACAAGGCTGACGGAGCTGTGACAGGACTGACTTTATGGATTTCGTTGATGCAGAAAAAGTTATGTTTTGTGTTCTTTATTTAAGTTTTGATAAGCATTCCTATTTTAAATTATTATTATAATTTAAAAGTAAATGTAATATTAGAATATAAAAATATAAAGTTCAGCCAATGACATATAATAAGGACCTAATTCATTAAAATATGACTGACAACTGATATAGTCCAAATTTTATTTTTTAAATGAAATAAACAACTTTAATTTTATTTCAATATAAAAATAATATTTCATTGAACAATTCATTCAAATTCTATTTAACAATAACATGGCCAGACACAAGAACAATTAAACAACAAATGGCATAAACAGACAGGAGTGAAAACAATAACCAGCCGTCATTTTGTTAAACAAAGATTATCAAAATATTGACTTTAACCATCATTAAGTAGACTGAAAGCCTAATAATGTGACCTAGTAAAAAGAATGTTTAAGTGAATATGTGGTGTAAGAGTTATTTTTGCACAAACTGCTTATTTCGAGATCAATAAAAGTCTCTGACATTGTATTGGCATCTCTTACAATTCATGACTACATTGTGCAAAATCATGTACTTTTTTTTGCCTATATGTGAAAGACTGTTGGACAAGCCATGTATTCAGTGTTTGTCTCTTAAATGTATTTTTTTTTTTATAATGTTTTACTATTTGTGTAGGTGGCGCATATTTATCCATGGTGGCATTGATGGCTTCAGCAGACTTGTGGTTTATCTTGGTGCATCCACGAACAAAATCTGTCTTAAATCTGTTCAAACATGCTGTCAGAAACTACGGGATTCCTCTCGTGTGCGGAGTGGCAAAGGAGGTGAAAACAGAGATGTTGCTACTTCCATGGTGCACCACAGAGGAAACAATCGAAACTCACACATCGCGGGACGCAGTGTCCATGACCAGAGGTGTGTAAAAAGCCAAGAATTGATTTTGTGTAGAGCAAGACACATGCCAGCCACTGTGCTACTTCCATATATTTTGTTTTTCAAAAAATCTGCCAAACACAAACGAAAAATGTAGGCTATAGATCATAGACGTAAATAAGGACTGCTGCTTTGAATTTATGACAATGTGTCCTTGTTATAAATTAATGAATCAATCAATCAATCAATCAATCTTTTTCTTCCAACAGAATCGAGAGGCTGTGGCGAGATGTTTACATCTGTGTGTTGGATGTTTTCCATTCCATCTTCTCATGTGTGGAAAGCATGGGTTTGCTACATCCAGACAACGAGTTCACCTGTATGCTCTCCACTGGATCTTCATACCTGTGATCCAGTCCCATCTCGACTTCTTTGTCCAGGGATGGAACAACCACAGCATCCGAACTGCCAGGAATATGTCTCCCCAGCAAATGTGGCATTTGTTCAGGAACAGTGAAGATCTGAAAAGAGGTTCTCTTTGTGATAGCTCTTTACTGAGCCCCGGCCACCAAACTGACTGTTTAGCTCTCTCCCTGGATTTTGTTACGCCAAGATGTCCCTCATGCAGTTTCCTCAGTATCTCAGCTCAGAGTGACGTTGGAATTACAATCCTGATTCCATTCAATAACAGTCCATTTTGCTCAGAAGTTCTCCTGAGAATGAAAAGCAAGGCTGGAAAGCTTTGTCAATGGAGAATATATCTGGCCATCCTTCCCAACAGTATGTCTTTGGCTGCTGGAGTATTGAATCATTGTCTTGGTGTTCTTGGATCTTTTTTCAGTAGCCGGACTTGCCATGACAGAGTCAGCATACAGATTGACGTCTTCTTTGGAAAGGCCTTCTGCCACACTGCTTACGGGCTTAATTTCCTATGGGAAAAATTTCCTAATTTCCTTAATCCCCCCCCCCCCACACACACACACACCACCACCACTTTTCAAAATCCTATTTGTGTGAAAAAATGAGTGCATGAGATCCTTTCAGCAGCGGCTTGTCTTAAAGGGACAGCAGCCACTAATTATGTCTGTCAGTAAAGTTAACCAAAGAATAAAGGGAACAGAGAAAATTACTCAGTGCTCTTGACTAAAGAATGTTTGTAGGTTTAACCAAAAAGTACTTAACACAGTAGAACTAATAGTCATATGAATAGCTTAGATCATTACAAACCAATCACCAGAACAAATCACAGTAAAGAAGACTTGAGTGACATTAATTTTTACTCAACTGCATGATTTAAATGTACATGTATCTTTCTATTCAGGAGACTCATTTGGTTGTTGTGGCCAGTGATCTCTCGGCCGTGAATAAAACTTAATTTCTACAAAGAGCAAATTGGGAGTTGTGTCAGGTATATGCAGCTGAGCAATAGAATATACGCTCAAAAGACAACAAAAGGAACAGCTCAAGTGTGATTGAGGCAGTGATAGTAGCTCTTGACGGGACGCCGTCACCTTACTTCAGGGAAGTGTATTGGTAACGCTTTAGATTACAGCCCGGAAGTTAATTTCCTATGGGGACAGGAGGAACACGTCACCTTACTTCAGGGAAGTATATTGTATTGTAAGTTTGCAGGGAATTACCTTGAGATACTGTAGATATTATTTTTAACAACTGGAAGTTATTTAAATTGTCCGTGGTGAAGAAGTCAGAACCTCAGGTGCTCTTCAGTCATTTCTGACTAGAAAGTTTTCTGTTTTTAATTTTTTCAAATCACAGCTTCATCAGAATGTTACGAAACTTGGTGACTTTAATGGCATTTGGACACATTACAATTGAGGGCATGATTTGAGCAGGTACAGTAGTCTTAAAAAATAGTCACACTTTTGCTCTTCGGTCAAAAATGACCAACCATAGAAAATTAATGGGAAATCGACAAAAACACAAAAAATTCTCCACAAATCGGCCACGATTCAGAAAAAAAAAGTGCTCAGCAATGAAGGGGTGAAACTTTCAACAGTGAAAAACAGACCCACCCACCCACTCACTCTCACAAACACACACACACACTGGTAGGGCTATTACCATATGGCATAATTGAGTCAGAAGGCTGAAATAAGAGGTTGAAATGAGATCAGATCCAGATGGATTAAGCTGTAATTATAATAATAATATAAATAATAATGAAAATAATTCATAATTTGAATTTGAATTAAAAAAAAAAAATATATATATATATATATATATATATATATATATATATATATATCCTATATATATACACATATATAGGCTATAATATAATTATTATTAATAAAAATAATAATATATAAATAAGCTGTGATAAAGCATTCCTTTTTCATTTTATTTTTATTTTTTATTTGTTACCTGTAACAAAATGCTTTCTCTATATTCAGGTCGTTTGACTATATAATAATAATGCAAAAACGTGTACACTTCACATCAAAATGTATTTTTATTTTTTTATAAACCTTGAAAAAAAGTATTATTTGAGAATTTAAAAAAAATGCATTCAAGTCCACATCTTAAGAGTAAGTAATTTAGTCCAAAAACAACTAGAGAATTCACAATCCTCTCCATAGAGAGCTATACAGGGATCTAGTGGTAACACCATGACATTACATGTTTTATTTTATTTTCTATCAACTGATGGCGCCGTACTACACTGATTTCAAAAGGCCCAGTCTCTATATTAATCTGAAATACTGCATTAAAAAAAAAAATCAATGACAAAAATTAACCATTATTATTGCATAAATATTAATAAGTGCCATATTGATATCAAATCCTTTCAAAATTCAAAATCTAAATATATTATTGAACAAAAATAAATTCCATTGGTTTTACTGGGGTGGAGGAAGTTTCATTTTTAGGTGTCACTTCTGACCGGGAAGAAAACCATGAAGAAAACAAGTGCTACACCAAAATGAGGAGCACCTGAGGGTTTAGTAGGTTGTATTCGTATTAAGAATGTCTACGACAAACCTTATTCAACTTCTGTATATTTCCTGTTAGTCAGGAATGGCACAGGCAAATAGGACATTTATTATGGGTTTATTATGATTTTCTCAAGTATTAGCGATCTATTAAAGATCCCTATTAAACAATAAAGAAAGTAAGACATATTTTTATTATACATAGATGGTTTAGTTGCCTATTATTCTTTTTGGCAAAACGTATCATTATAATCAACTTAACGTTAATTATTTCCTGGATTTTGTAAGTTATCACCATAGTAGTCCATAAATGCAGGAAATGGGATTCAAATATTAAACATTTCACCCCATTTTGTGTGTGTATTCGAGAAAAAGCGAAAACAACCGCTGCTATTGCCAAACAATCTTATTCTATGGCAACCGCTCTGGCGGCGCGTCATAATGTTTGATTACGTCATAGACAGCACAGATTTTAAAGACTCAGTCTCACGCTCAGTCTCTCTAGTTCAGCGAAATTCCCGTGCAGAAGCGATTTTGAGCGAAATATCTATTGCATTATAGCAGAAAACTGTAGTAATACTACATCATTCTATACAGACAGAGTCTATACTCAGCGTAGGCTATACTCACAGTTTATAGACTCAAACTGTACAGAGTCAGGCACAAGTGTGCGTCGCATACAGTTTGACAACTGTACATCTTTGATTTGTCAGCATTAGATAATAGCATTGAACAATGTCTACAAACTTCAGAGAGTTGTGTCTGGAGATATACGTCGATGGCGAGTTCTACTGCTCTGAAAGTTGCTGGGTACCAGAAGAGGAAGATGCGCAGGTGGAGTTTACGGTCAGCGAGGCCATCTACGACCATTTCGGTAGCTCTGCAGTGATCAATGCGCAGCTGGAGGTTGATACACCCGAGGACATGTCAGTCAGTTACAGCGTTTTAGAGGGGAACGTTGTGGAAGTTGACCTTGATGTGAACAGCTCAACCTCAGCTGGTGTAGAGAGAGATGAGCAGCTGGAGAATAACGTCAAAAACGTCTTCTCAGTGTTGTTGTCACCAACAGAAGTGTCAGGGAGCAGCAGTGGGATCGATGCTTCTCCTGAAACCCCTGAGAACAGCCCAACAGGTGAATGTTAAACATGCACAGGTCAACATGCAACACTGTTAAATGTTCACAGGATTGTAAATGCAAAAAACGGGGGTAAAAAGAAAAGTGTATTACCTTTTAGCATTTAGTAATTTATTTGCAATATAATTTATTTGCAACTGGGCTATTTAAAAAAAAGAATAAAAAAAAAAAAGAAGCAGCACGATTTCGAGGCTAATCTGGCCGAGCATGTCTCATCACACCTACACCCAAATTTGCGAAATTAGTTGATCAAATTGACTAAATGAGCCTACAATAGAATAATAAGCATTTTAATGAACATGGTCCAAGTTCAATAAAAATGATCACAAAGCTGAATGTTTAGTGAAATTCGAAAATATTTAAGAGATCGATTTAGTTTTATGCATGTTCTCATATCCATATATTTTGTTATAATGTCACAAGTTATTATAATCTCAATGTTTACTGGGTTTTACCTATGGGTTTTACACAATTCATTTGTAGTGTGCTTTTGGTGAAGTATACTAAAATAAACAAGCATCATCACGTGTGCCTCTCCGCTGATTCCTGGTGGTTTAAAGAACAATTACTCACCACCTGTCGTTTATAAAAATAAAATAAAATAAAATAGTACAACGGCGAGCGCGTCAAGTATAAATTTACAATGAGAATGCAAACAGAAATATCTTTCAAGTCAGAAAAGACATTTATAGTCACTCCTGTAAATAACTTAACTAGGCTATGTGAGTACAGAACAAATGAGATACAAACGGAAATGTCTTTCAAGTTGGACTAATTATTAATTTTTGATCTGTGGTTAGTGATGTTTCTTATAACATATTATTTGTTTTCTTCTTTTTTCAGAAAGTAGTAAGATTAAAAAATGTTGGGCTTTTATCCAAAAACTTTTTGGGAATGATCCGGCTGTTCCAGAGCCCTTGTGTGTCCCAGATGCAAGCGATCCTGAGCCGGAACCGGAATTGGATCTGGTCGATCCAAGCGTTTCTGAGATGGAAGCTGAATTGGATCTGGTCGATCCCAAAGAATCGTGTGTCCCGGTTCCAGACGTTTCTGATATGGCACTGGAACTGAACCGGAACTGGAGACGGACCTGGAGCCAGAACTGGAACTGGAATCCGATTGATTCAGATGAATTGTGTGTCCCGGTTCCAAGCGTTTCTGCAATGGAAGCTGAATTGGATCTGGTCGATCCCAAAGAATCGTGTGTCCCGGTTCCAAGCGTTTCTGCAATGGAAGCTGAATTGGATCTGGTCGATCCTAAAGAATCGTGTGTCCCGGTTCCAAGCGTTTCTGCAATGGAAGCTGAATTGGATCTGGTCGATCCTAAAGAATCGTGTGTCCCGGTTCCAAGCGTTTCTGCAATGGAAGCTGAATTGGATCTGGTCGATCCCAAAGAATCGTGTGTCCCGGTTCCAAGCGTTTCTGCAATGGAAGCTGAATTGGATCTGGTCGATCCTAAAGAATCGTGTGTCCCGGTTCCAGACGTTTCTGCGATGGAAGCTGAATTGGATCTGGTGGATTCAGATGAATTGTGTGTTCCAGGTCCAAGCATTCCTTATGCATGCACTTACGAGCAGGAACTAGTTCAACAAGAAACATGTTTCCCATTGGAGGAGCGTGTGAAGGCTTGTACATTGCATCAGAAACCTGTCACTATGGTCTGGAACAACATCTTCATTGGAAATGAGTAAGTCTACAACCCATTTAGACTAATATAAACCATGTGATTAATAATGTAATGCAGGAGTAGGAACAGGAATCAAACACAATTAGATTTCTACATTATAAATCCTCTTAGTGAAAGACTAATCTTGGCTGTTGTGTTCTTGTGCAGAGAGATAGCAAGGGACCGAAGGAGACTGAAGGAGCTGGGTATCACTCACATCCTCAATGCTGCTGCCGTGAAGAAGAACCTGAGGGTCTTGTTTGGAGTCCCATTGGAGAAAGACCTGAAGGAAACCGTTCATACAGGGGCGAGATACTACAGAGGCATGAACATCACTTATCGTGGCTTGCCTACAACGCGCGGTTTGAACATCAGCAAATACTTCTTGCCAGCAGCCAAATTCATCCACAAGGCCCAGAAAAACCCAGAAAGTAAGATCTTTTATCAAGTGTTCTGGAGTGACAAACTGTTTGGGACTTTTTCTTACTGTCTTTCTGTTTTTATTTCCACAGATAAGGTGTTCATTCACTGCACTGAGGGTGTCAGTTACGCCCCGACTCTTTTTGTGGCGTACCTCATGATCCACCATTACAGTACAGTGGAGGATGCCATTGATTATCTCATAAAGGTGAGATACATCAAGCCTGACATAGACTTCCTGAAGCAGCTGGCAATCCTGAATGAGGAACTTCTACACAAGCAGGCAGACAAAATACTGGGGGAAAAAAGCGGCATAGTACAGATTAATAAGTATACACATAATAAGGAAGAATACGCAATTCATAGACATCGCACATATTAAAAAAGTGCACAAATAAAAGAACAGATACGATTTGTAAAAAAGTGCAATAACTTTCTTTGTCCAGTTCCCAAAACACTCTTTGACAGTGCAGGGCAATAACATGATGATTATGTCCTCATCGATAAACAGCTAACATCTCCTGATAACAGTTTCTCTTGGCTTTTCTTTTTGCCACAACAAATATGCTTTATAAACACACAATTACAACAGCCAGAGAAAATCTAATATTAAAGAGTCAAGGGTCAAGAGCCCAACTAAAGCAAACACTGACCACCATCATGGTGACTTAAAATAAAACTATTATTTTCATTAAACTGTAAATTAAATAAAGTAAATTGGTTAGTAATAGGTGAGGCTGGTAATGCTGTTTGTGGAGTTGTTTAATCCTGTGATTAAATGTCTTCTTTTATCTTCAGTTTATTTCATGTAAGGCTGTGGCTGGAAGTCAGTTGTAGTTCTTGTTGTTTCTCTTTCATTCATTGGCTGCGTTTACACTTGGCATAAACCAACGCATTCTCATCCTAGGGCGTCATATCTGACACTTTTGACATTTCGTCTAAATCCAACGCGCATGGTACCCTTTAGCGTCAATATAACACGCACAGATATGGGTAGGTTTAGGTCTGGGGTAGGGTTAGGGTTAGACCGCTAGGAGGCGCCTTCTGACCCATATATATCTGCGTCTCATATTGACGCTAAAGGGTGCCATGCGCGTTGAATGTAGACGAAATGTCACGAGCGTCAGTATATGACGCCTTGGGACATGCGACCTGTGTCTGGATGTTGTCCACATACACACTGAAAACACAAGTGTAAACGCGTTTCTGATCAGAATGTTATCCGATCAGCGTGTTCAGGTTCGGAGGTAGTCGAGGACGCATTGTGATGGGATCTCAGTGTAATGTAAACGCAATCCAGCCATCGTGTGTGTGTGTGTGTGTGTGTGTGTGTGCGCATTCACAGGTGGATGTCATATAAATCCCCGCCCAGTCTCCCCACGTGGCTGTCAGAAAATAAAGGCCAGACGCACTTTAGACAAGAAATCAAACTCATTTGAACCTTACCAAAAAAGTCAATATTTAAAACAGTTTATTTAGACTTACATGATACGGTGTGTGTGTCATTTTTTCATTTTTAATTGTGCAACATTATCTAGCTATCTATATCTGTGATCATTCATGAGATGAAGAGCGTGCGCTGCTTTGTCAGAGGAATAATGGGAATACACTTTTTATTTTTTAATGTTTTAAATGTTGAATGTTTTTTATTGTTTCAGCATGTTTATTAATCTCCCATTTCTGTTAATATAGTCATTGCACACTATAACCTTAAACCCTGATGATCGATGATGTGACTACTTTTTTGGACAAATTTACCATTTGTTTAACATGATCAACCCAGTTATTTTGGTATGATCAGCTCTGGAAATATTCCTTCATTCAAAAACGTAATTTGATCTAAGACTGGAGATTGCATAGGAAAGTAAAGTGAGTGAGTGAAAGCAATCGGCATGTGTAAACCCTCACAAAAGCTCACTGAGATAACTCCGTCAAATTGATTCCTAATCCTTGATTTTCTTCGTTCACATTTATTTATAAACCTAAATTTTCTAATTTTATAAACGTGTGAACATATCTCCAATTCTACTCTTTATAAAAAACAATTTAGATTGCTTTGATATCGCTACTTGTATCCAACTTTCCGAACTTCTGCTACTAGCCTTAGCCCGCTAGCACTGCACGCGTGGTCTCTCGCCTATCGATCGTCTTACACTCGTATCACTGAAAGCTATAATTCGCCATTATAGCACATCTGCTATAATGGCGAATATATCGGATGTGAGTCTAACGTTACCTCTGAGTGTAGATGAGGACACCTTCGAGCTGCATTCGGTGCAGTTAGAGCTGGAGTCCGTGGAGAGGCAGATCCGTGATCTACTAGAGAGGCAGGCCGAGCTGCGAGATCGGCGATCCGCGCCTGAAACATCACGCGTCGATGCTCACAAGTCAGTGGTTAGTAACTTTTTGACTCCGACTGCGTCTACTCCGTGTGTTTCTCTGCACAGGTCCCGCGCACCCAGGACGCGATCATCCCTGGCTTCATTCACTCCGGCACCGACACAACACCATGGACCCAGGATGAGCCCACAGCCGAAGACACGAGCCAGGACCAGACCAAGAACCTCCCCGCCCCTCCCGGCCTTCGAGATCTCCACCCGGAACCGCTTCTCCCCTCTTGGCGAGTCGGAACGCCACGACGCCGTGATCATCGGCAGTTCCATCGTCCGTCATGTCCGCGCTACCTCGGGTAAAGGTAAGGTGCGCACTCACTGCTTTCCTGGTGCTCGTGTTCTCGATGTCGCTGCGCAGGTTCCCGAGATCCTGAACGGTGACGAGCGCGTCGGAGCTGTCGTGCTGCACGCGGGAGTGAACGACATCAGGCTGCGGCACACGGAGGTTCTGAAGGAGGACTACAGGAGCCTGATCGGGACCGTACGGAGCACATCGCTTGAAACAACGATCGTCGTGTCTGGACCGCTTCCCACGTACCGACTAGGACATGAAAGGTTCAGTATATTATTTGCTCTAAATGAATGGTTAATGTCATGGTGTAATGAACAGAGACTGCTCTTTGTAAATAATTGTAATCTGTTCTGGGAGCGACCTAGGCTCTTCCGTGCTGATGGCTGATTTCCTAAAAGAGTTTGCAGACTTTCTCTCAGATCTATTGGTCAATGTCGATAAAGCAATAATTGTTGAAGATTTAACATAACATACACGTAGATAACACAAATGATGCGTTAGGGACTGCGTTTACAGATTATCAAACTCCAATGGGGTCAAGCAAAACATCAATAGTCCCAGTCATCGTCTAAATCATACACTAGATTTAATTGTATCATATGGAACCAATCCAACTGATATAGATATTATACCGCAAAGTGATGATGTCACTGATCATTACATGGTAACTTGCAAACTACGTACACTGTAAAAAATAAACCCGTAATTTTTACGTTAAAAAAACGGCAGCTGTGGTTGCCAGTACTTTACCGTCAAAAATACGGTTGCAACGTTATTGGTTTTACAGACTTAACTTCAAATTTACAGTAATAAACCGTATTTTATTATCTGATAATGTTAATTTACTGATCGATTGCAGTATTAATATCTGTTTTGTACCATTGTAATACACTGACAACCACCAATCACAGCAGTGATGAGTCACATGATCAATCAAAGATCAATCAAAGCTCATCACAAGAAGCTCTTCCACAAGACAGTTACTAATATATAGAAGCAGCACAGTGTCATTCGCACAAACATTAAACACCATCATGGTAACGCACATGAAATTTAAAAAATGCAATAAACATTAATTTAACAACATTAAATGTAACATAAAACCCTAATGTACATAACTGATAAGAAAAAAAACTAAGAAAACTATGAAGAAACAGTTATTTAAACAAAAATACATCAAATGTGAAGTGTCACGCAGGGAATTATGGGAATGTCAATTTACGGTATTTTACTGTAAATTGTACAATGAGTTGTTCTTTTTCACTTTCAAAAACTGTAAATTTAACGGTATTTTACAGTAAAATTACATTAAATGTACCATTAGGTCTATCACAGTTATTTACCGTATATAGTACGGAAACTTTCTGTTAACCAATTAACAGTTTTTCACTGTAGGATTTTTACGGTCTATAAAGGAGGTGTCGGGAAGGAGACCCAAACTTGTGACCTCGGAGAAGGACTGTACTTTGGGTTGATACAAAATCCTCAATCTCCCCAGGTTGTCCGGTCAGAACAATAATGAGGACGAAATTTACACTCTCATGCCACTCTTTAATGAAACAGTTTGACATAGACAATGTGAGTTTTGTTCATGGTTTCTAAAACAAACAAAAAAACATGTACTCATGAATAATAATTATTCATAAACAATTGTAACATTAAATGCAATTGAGGTATGAAAGAAGATTTCTAAATCACTACAATGAATATAAAAAAAACAATAAACATTATGTATCAAAAGTGCAAAATACTATATAACTGATACATATACAAATGGCACATACAATACTGTCTTGAATTGCACAGACATAAATTATTAAACTACCTGGATGGTTTAAAACCATCAGAAACTCAGCGCTATAACATTTGGCAGAGAAGGGGTTAAATCGCGCCACATCCGAAAACATGCAGAGAGCGCATGCTTTTGTCACGTGATCAAAGTTAAAACCTACGATGCGCACAGCCAAAAACACGGTGAAATCGCTCTAAAACACCATCAAAGAAGTGAAACTATCATGTAGTCTAAATTTGGTTTGGTTATTTAGCTCCAGGAATGCATACATTGGTAGACAAAGTAAAGTGTAAGAAATCGCACACGTACTACATTAATCTAAGCAAGGAACAGCCAACAATATTTACATAGACTCACATTCTCATGGACGCATGAAGCAGAAGTGAAGAATCAAGATATTTCCCTCTAATTATACCAGATCGGAGATGGAGCGAGTGTCTCAGATGAAAGTTACATGCATACTGACAACAGTCAGGTGTTACGCTATGGAAGAATTAATTGGACTTTAATATTTGTAACCCACAGAAGACAATCTACAAATGTGTACAATGTCTGATTGGCGGAGAAAACAAAAGGGAATTGCTGATTGGCCTAACTGTTGCTGACCACATATAAAGTGGAAAATTACACTACAGTAAACTAGATAATAACTTATAATAACACAAACACAAGATAAAGTCAGAACCTTATTAACACGGTCTTTTACCGTTAAAATCACGATCATTTTTTACAGTGTACTGCTGAAATCTGTCATGTTGCGCCACGTATCGACCAGGCAGAACAATCCTTCCAACCACCAGGGTTTCCCATACATTCATCAATTTGTGGCGGCCCGCCACAATATCACGCTGACCGCCACGGATTGATTTTCAGATTTTTAATATTTAACATGGGTAAAATTTTATTTTATTGTAGAGCTGCGCGTAGCTTGCTCCATTCCTCCCTCTCTCACAAACTGACAACGGAGGCGCGCGCGAATAGCCCCTCCTCTTCCAGCACGATCTGAAGCTAAACATGAGCATGCTTTGGAGGACGGATTGTTGTGTTTATTCCCCCAGCGAAGATTCCAGAATCAATCCGGAGTTGCATGGTTAGTATAATGAACACTGTTGTAAAAACATAACTCTGAGAAGTTAGTCTATGTTAAACGCTGTCGTGTTTCCATTACAGATTCGCGCAAAACTTTTGCAATTTTTTTCCTTCTAAATATCGATCAAAAACGATTGCGAAATGACGGCGTTTCCATTAACTGATGTTATGCGACTAAAGCACATTTTTTTCCTCTCGCGAAGAATTTGCCCCACCCAATTTTGAAAACCATATCACACGTAAATTTTCACCACTTCTGAAGTGTGTGCAAAGTTTCATGAGTTTTCAAGCATGTTTAGGCCCTCTCACCATCGGTGCTCGGGCCCTAATAATGCGGTTTTCATTATAATATAATAAATAGCCTATGTATAACCATCTTCTCCAGGGCATTTCCCCAATTTTCCTTTTTCAATAATTTTTGTTATTTGCGTTTGGGTTATGTTTTTTACTAAGCTTTCATTCTGGGTTTCAGTCACAGATGCTAGACTTAATTCATCTAAATAACTTGCAATTGTCTGCTTGGGGGGGGGGGGGGGGGGGGCTTAATTTTTAATAATTTTGTTCGAAAGCGAAGACTGATTTAGGATCCTCTCCACGAGTAAACATCTTCATCAGTTTTTTGTATCTCCATACCTTAAACCTAAAACCGTATTCTGGACAAATGTGGGCAAAATAGTTTTGATTTATTTTCAAAAAAATACGTCCCTTGATCTGAGCGGTACAAGACTTGGCTACTTTTCCTAAGTTTGCCTCCTGAACACACACCCTTTTTTTTGACTCAATTCTACAATGTTAAGTGGGTAAAAAAAAAAAAACTCCTTAATCGTGTATTTGGGTCAAAAATGGGCACCTATAGAAATGAATGGGAAAAACTGTAATTTAGAGCATTCTTCTTGGTTTTTTTAAAAAAAAAATAAATGAATAGATCCAATACAATGCATATCTAACATACACACAAATGAAGGGCTGATCCTGTACAACATTCTCATCAAACACAAAAAATATAAAACATAAAAATAAGCATAATTTACATAGAAAATATGGTACTTTTTGAAGTAAATAAATTAAAAATTACCCCCAAAATAAAAAAAAACACCATAAATGGATAGACAAAACTTTATCGAAGACAGTGATGTAACATTTATAATAAATAAAAATTAGGATCACACCTGAGTCCTCTGTGCCCACATTTGTCCACAATTACAGGATTAAGGTCTATAAAGTGAATACGGTTACGAATCTTAAACTGTCTCCGCTTCTGCTTCTCGTGCGCTCCCACGATACCTACTCCGGGTCGGTGTGTGTTCTGCGCACGGTGGCACGGCGCGACTGGGGCTCAGTCTCATCTCCACTTTGCAGTATACCCTTACTCCGTAGATCCGAATCTGCTTCTTCGAGTGTACTGTAGGTCACTGCATTTCCATCAATAAAGACTCTCAGTTTTGACGGATATGTTATATGGGATTTAACGTTTTTCTCTTTCAAAACTTTCCTCAGCTGAAAGTATCGGCTTTGTTCTTTTTGTATTTTACTTGGAAAGTCTTGAGAGAAGTAGATGCGGTTCTCCCCGATCCGTATCTCTTCTTTTGACCAAGCCGCTTGTAAAACCCGTTGCCTTATATTCCATTGCATGAAACGAACCACCATAGACCTGGGCGCTGCATCCCGTGTCATGAATCAGTTTCTTTCCTCTCTAGTTTTCTTAGTGTTACACGCACACACGCCCAGCTGTTCCTCATTATCTCAGCCTTCGCGCTGCGCACACACTTAGTTGCTCCCATTCATGGTTTTCTCCTATCTCTCTTCTCGCAGCTGTTTCCCATAGCAATTAACACTTACACTGATCCTGTCTCACCTGTGCTCGATTCTTCTCTAATTTACTCGGCTACTTCTAGTCACTGTTTTCTCTGCTTCCTTGTCAGTTTATTGTTGTACGTTGAGCTTTCGCTTTGTCTCTTCGTTTACATTTCTACCAACATATTTCTCTCACGAGAGAAACTGCATCCTGTCCTGTCCTGTCTTATCCTGTCGAGGTGTTTGTAGATTCATCATTGTTCTCTACCCAGTTCACCTGCAGTCTGAGGATTATCAGCTAACCTGCCATCTGAGAATTTCCTTCATCGGACACGGGAAGTTTTCTCTGTTGCTGCTCGCCTCCTTGCCGGCGCTGATTCTACTATTGACTGGGACTGCAATATTATTTTTTTTGTTGTCTACAGATCTGCGTCTTTTGACGGCAGTCTCCTTATTTCCAGTTCCTAAGAAATAAACTGTTATTGCATCACCTCTGCTTTTGGGTCCTCTGTTCGAACTGTGACATCCCGAGCAGGTCTCTGTGCCAATGAACGATGCGCTGCGACAATTTGGATCATGTCGGTTGGAGTATCCAGCTTTTCTGTGAGTAGCGTTGTAACAAAGCCAATTATATCATTTGCTTTTAGGCCTTCTTGGATTCCATATATGCGAATATTATTTTGTCTTGATTTGTTTTCCAAATATTCTATTTTTTCAGACATTTCCTTTTGCTCTTTCACCAACTTTTTCAACAGTACTGTGATTGCGTCTTCCCGTTCTTCCAGATTATTTATTCTTTGCTCAGCTTCTTTAACATTTTCCTGGGCCTCGCGCAGATCGGAGCGTATACCTTTCAATTCTTCTCTCATTTGAATCATTTCGGTCGTCATTTTGCCCACGTCTGCACGGATCCCTCCGATTTGTTTGGAGCAACTCAGTGAGCATTGATTTAAGATTTTTCTCCATGTCGCTACCTGCCATTGTGCATTCGTTTGCCACGTGTCCTTTCTTTGTCTTTGTTTTACGGACAAGCTTCTGTGTAGTTGTGCCAGAGATTCATTAGATGATCTTCTTGCAAATTGCTCCTCAGCAATTTTCACGAGGTCATTTAGGGCATTTTTAGAAGGAATTATTTTCACACACTCAGAGCAACATGAGAGAGCGCCCACCGGAAGTACCAGAAGTGGCGATTGGAAAAACTCAATTGGAGTTTTTATTTAAAAAAAAGGTACAGACACACAAAAGGACCGATCTGATCACAGAACTCCTTCTAGAAATGGGAAAAAACTGGGGCCCCTGTCAGAGACCACATCTTTGGGAAGATCATGAACATGAACCATGTACATTGGACAATATGGGACCACAGGACAGTAAAGATGGACAGAGGGCGCAGCAATCTCTCGGCAGCGCCTTGTCCCCCGGACAGGCGAAGAGACGAGACAGAGCATCCGGCTTAATATCCTTAGACCTAGGCATGTACGATAAAGGGTGAAACGAACCGACCAAAGAAGAGAGCCCATCTGGCCTGTCGAGGGGTCAACCTCTTGGCCGAACAGATGTACCCAATATTCTTATGATCCGGTCAGACCAAGAAGGGCTCCTCCACCCCCTTCAGCTAGTGTTGCCACTTACCCAATGCCAGCCCAACCATGAGCAGCTCCTGGTTACCGACATCATAATTCTGTTCTGCCAGGCTCGGGCGGTGGGAAAGTGTGCACATGGGTGCACCCGCCCATCCTGAGAGGATCGCTGAGAGACGATAACCTAGTGTTGTGCCGATCGACGATAGTATCGTGTATCGACGATAGTCAGAGATATCGCCGATGGCTGTTGCCTTTGACGATCTCAAGACGATTTGGCTCGTTTCCCATGAATGTATTAAATATTGTATTTTTATTATTAAATAAAAAAAAAAATTAGTATTATTGTTGTTATTAATAAATTAATTAGGCTACAATTAATTTGCCCATAGCCTATTGTTCACATTAACATCACCGCAAAGCCTAACCGACACTTGCAACACCACGCACATTTGAGTTTTAAAAATGAGAATTAGGCCTAGGCTACTCTTAAGTGAAAATGTTTAAATAAAATAAAAAACTGGGTCTAAAAGTAATTTCAAAATTGAATCGCAAGGATAGACCTAGCCTATATTCACAATTTCACATGAGTCATGACATGAGCCATGGAGATTATTATCGTTTAATAATCTCCGTGTGTAGTTCTCCGGGATCGCATTATCGTTGGGGTATTGCGTTTTCTTTGCTAGCTTTTTTTGTTGATACTAGGGTATTAATACAGTAACAAATTGATATTAATATTATTGTGTAATTAAAATGATAGGCTATAATAACAGTCTAATAGGTCCGAAGTCCGAACACACAACAATCAATCGACAATAAAAAATTAGATCAGCTTGCTTTATTTCAAACAATTTAACGATGACTTCTTAAGAATACGACTTAACTGTAACACGAAATATAGCTAGGCTACTTCAGAGTAAATAAAGTGCAGAGAAATACTTAAATATCAGCAGACAACGTATCCCATAAAAAATATTATCTGTCTATTGCAAATAACAAAATAGGCTTTAATAAATAAAAAATGACAACAAAAAAAAAGAAAGAGCAAAATAATTAGGTTACCTCAAATGTTCTCGAATAAACGTATTCCTAAAACAAACACAAGGCCAGAAACAATTAGCCTAATATAACTTTTTTCTGCCATTCAGGTAGGCTATCTATGTCTACAGATTTTTAGCTAAGAAAACAAGCTGGTTTACTCTCTCTGGTCTGAGAAGGTTGCGGTGGGGAGTAACTATGTTACTCGCTGCACTGAACACGCGCTCTGATGGAGTGCTGGTTGCGGTAATGCACAGGTATTTTCGAGCCATGTTTGAAAGCGACTTCCGTTTTTTCTCCACCATTCCAGTGGCTTGTCATCACCATCAATAACTTCCTCTTGTAAATAGGATGTGAGCTCTGATTTTGCTCGCTGGTCTGCGGGGATTGTGGTGGACATAGCCTGCTTCACTCTGCCCAGAAGACGTCCTAGTGTTTTGGCCCTTTTAGCCGGCTGCACTTCAGCTGCTGCACTCGCTACTTCTGTTTCTTCCTCCTCGCCCTCTTCCTCCTCCTCCACTCTAATGCGTACAGGTGTCTTGATTTTGCCTTTCGAGAATGCAACCATCTCAACCTCAAGCTGACTTTTGATCTCATCCAGGTGTTCGGCATCGATATGATCCCCCTTATAGCGTGGGTCAAGGAGGGTGACTTCAACTGAAGTCTGTTGTCGTCATATTTCGAAGATTCCCTTTTTAATTTCTGCCGTCATCTTTACATCCGTCTCCTCCTCCATCAGGATATCCTTCATGTGATGCAGCATGGGCAGCAGAGATGAGACTGTCACGTAATTCTCAGCTGATAAAATATCAGTAAATTCTGCAACAGGCTTCAACCCATCTTTGACAGCCTCAAGTACAGCCACATAAACACATGTACAGTGTGTACTCCGGGATGAATGTTGTGTCAAGACATTTTGCGTTCAGTTTCCAATCCTCTGAAATATAATGGACTGTTACGGACATGTAGGGGGTCATGTCTGTTGTAAGGACTGAGCGGAATGAAGGATCATCCAAATAACTAAATGTATTTCTTCCCATAAACCCTGGGACTTCAACACACACGCACATACACAAACTGGTACGAATTTCCCCATTAAGGACATCTTAATGAGATATATGTTATATGTTGTTATGTGGGTCTGAGTGCCCAGAAGATACCTGACTGCATGGTAGTTTTAAACGAACGATAAATGCTTGTATTATGCATTTTAATGAATAATCCAGCATTTTCACTCCTAACCAAGTCTGTGAAACTTCCCCCCAAATCCAGCTAATACTGGCTGCAAGTGTCCTGTTACTAGTTTACGACTCAAAAGAATGTGCATAGACTCGATTCTTTGCTGAGAAGGAGAAATGAAACCTGTTCAATCCTATATGTTCCATGTACATATAGATATAGATATATAACCATGTGATAAATGTATTAACATGCACCTAATGTTCCATCACATGATTTTTCCTTTTATGTGGTTTGTTTCATGTAAGCGCTAATACTTAATGTTTCAAACTCTGCCAAGTAGGGTTAACCAAATCTCACCTATAGCGTGTTTGGTTTTGCTAAATTGGTACTTTGAAGATTTAACAGACTGTGTATATGATACGTTGGTAGATATGAAATATGATACAACATATTAGTATTACAAGAATAGTTCATGGTTCTTCAGCGATTGACAAACCCAATCCCCCCCCCCCCCCCCCCCCAGCATGCATGCAGGAGCTCCCTCTTTGCAGACAAAGAGCAATAAAAACCAAAATCCCGCCTGTGAATTCCAACCCTCTCATTGGACAAGCCCAAAGGAAGAGGCTGGATTTCGCCAAGGTGATAAATGGCGCTTCTGAGCTCCATGGGGCTCTCTCTTTTTCGCGCTCTGAACTTGCTTGCCTATGTCTGTTTTAGTCATGTAATCCCCGATACGATTTCCCCTCGGGAAATCCTTTCTTTCTTTTGTTTGTTTAAAAGTTTTGTTTTCTTTAAGTTTCCAACCTAATTCATCTCACAGGAGAGGAGATGAATTCAGCCGAATTTGGTAATGCTACCTTAAAGACGTTAATCCTCTATTCAGCGCGCGCGCGCCGAACGCCACGTGACGCGCGCACACGGAACAAAGAACGTCCGCTCCTGCACGCGGCCTGGACAGGCCGTTTTAGGAACACGCAACGAGAGACCAAGAAACTTTGCAAGTATCTTTCAGCTTCTAGGAAGCATTAAGATGATGTTTTTCATGTTGTTTCAGAGAGGTTATTGTCTGGGTGAAGATTTCCAATGCGCTCTCTCTCTCTCTCTCTCCCTCTCTCTCTCTCTCTCGTCTTACTATCTCACTCTCGCCAGAATGTGATTTCTTCGGGAGATCCCTTTGGGGATCTCTTTCTTTTGTTTTGCTTCTAGTTTAGGTTATGTTTTTCAGTCTTAGATAAGTCTCCGTGTAATTCCAATCGACGATCGAAAAGAACAGCGCAGAACATGTCTTTTCAGCAAATCCATCTAACAAGAGACATTTAAACGAGCGCGCGCTCGCTTTGAAGGAGAAACGCGCGCAGGTGACCGCATGATGCGCAGGGCCGAGAGACACACCCAGGCTTCTTCACCAGCCATGCAAAGAGTTTACCTACCTGTGCAAGTACCCGTGTTTGATCACGCTTTTAAGATGTGTTGAAGTCTTGTTGTCTCTCAAAGTCCCTTGTCTATGCGAATTTGCTATTTAGTAAGATCTTCGGGTCTTTATAAAACTCCCTCGTGCATAACTGCACCTTGCTAAAAAATTCTCTCTCTGTCTCTATGCATTTCTCGTTCATCGATGCCTTATTGTGTTTTGTCGTTTATTATGTTTGTAACGTTTGTGTGTTTCATTGTTTATTATGTTTGTAAATACATATATATATATTCCATGGCAACCGTAGTAAATATATAAGTAGTTATGCCTTTATTAAACCCATTATATTCATGTGATTGACGAACTGTGTTGTTTTGCTCATTTTCAAGTCCCTTAAGTGCCAAAGATCTAATTTATGCTACAAGCTTTACAAATGAAAGATACTTTAAAGAGTATGTGTTTATAGGGCGGGAAACCCAATTCTTCTGGCCAGAGAATTGTGTTTCCTGAAATCCTATACAGTAAGGTGATATCGTGGATCCCCACAATATTATTCTGGCAATTGAGCTAATTAATTTTGCCTGTTTCGTAAGACGTGATCAGTGTAATTAACTGTAATCAACTTGTAGTTAAAATGCAAGGATACACAGTTAAATATGCAGGTAAAATTACATCCTCCCTTAGAGGGAGATTTATTAACATGTAAGACTGATCTAATCCAAACATGTATGAATAATTATTAATTATCAATTATTAATTATGATATGCAAATTCCCCATGGATTAGATCCGCCCATAGTCTTTACAAAATTGGTGGAGAATGCAAAGGGCACTTTAAACTTGTTTTTGAGCAAATTCAGTCTTCAATCTGTGTATGAGTATTGTTATTTAATATTTATGCGCGCGGATGTTGAAATTGTAAGACAAGCCGCAGACGCGCGCACCTCGAAGAGTGAGCGAACTCACTGCCTGACTGACTAAAGGCACAAGCCGTCTCAGTTCAGCACAACTAAAAAGAAACTGCGGTTTCATTGTATTAAAAATTTGTCCTACAAAAGATGAAGAAGCCTCTTTTGAATTATGACACTTTTAATGTTAAACTCCCCTGGCGGAACGAGATTCTTCGGCCACGGTGAAGACAAGATTTAGTGAAACGATGCTCTTTCACTATTCTTAAACAGGCCTGATATTAATTATAATCGTTAGATTATCGATAACTCCTGGTTAAAACATTTGACGTAGCTACTCAATTGTAAAACCTAACGCATATTTGATCATAAGTGCTATTTGATAATATGTTATGGGAGTCGAAAAAAACAGACGAATAATCCCTGTTTTATTTACGCACAGCGCAGCGAAGCAATCCTGCAAGACGTGTTTGTTAAAATATAGCACCAAAAAAAAAAGAACCCAAAACCTAAAAACATTTTTAATCATAAGTGCTATTTGATAAATGTTATTTGGATCCGAACGACAGACGTATAATTCCTGTTGTCCCTATGTGTGTGTGTAGAAAAAATCCTGCCACACCGTTTTGTGAAATATAGCACAGAAAAATCCAAAACATGAAAACATTTTTAATCATAAGTGCTATTTGATAAATGTTATTTGGATCCGAATGACAGACATATAATTCCTGTTATCCATATTAATGTGCGGAAATGAAGAAATCCTTCCGTGTACACGTGTCGAAATAGGAAAACCCGCCGAGGTTTAAAATGTATAAGCGAACACACGTGAATCATAGTGCTAATTGTTGTACGTGAAAAAAAACAAACAAAAAAAACAGATGCCTAATTCCTGTTGTCCCTATGTATGTGCGTAGAAAAAATCCTGCCACACCGTTTTGTGAAACATAGCATAGAAAGATCCAAAACATAAAAACATTTTAATCATAAAATGCTATTTGATCAATGTATTTGGATCCAACCGACAGACGTATAATTCCTGTTTTCTCCTACACAGCGCAGAAAAAAATTCCTGCAAGGCGTGTTAGAACATAGCACCAAAAATCCGCTGAGATTTAGTTTGATAAGTGTGATCGCTACAGAAAACGAAGTGTCTGCACGCTCAAATTTGAATCACACATGGAAGCAGGCTGGTTGTTATTCCGCTGACAAACACTAGAGGGCAGCCCTTAGGCCTAAATGCTTGACAGTTCTAGAATTACGCACCGCCCCCTGACTTCATCCTGCATGAACGAAATGTCGCCCCCGTGTGGACACTAGTAACAAGGTCATCCTTTCCTAAACAATTTCTCTCGTCACAATTTCAGATTTTTCCAGTGAATTTCTGAAAGTGTTTCTCTAACTTTCAATGCATGTGCAAGTTCCAGTGTTACTAACATGATGTCACTCCTGACTGTGTACGCTTATTTTGAATTTGGTTCAAACCACATTTGAATTTAAATTCAAAAGTAAGTATTAGCAGTTTCTGATGACCACTTAGGAGGAGTGCGGCCCCCTTATGGCCTTCCCCTGCTAAGTCAGCTCATCTCGTACTTTCTACTCTTATTCTGTTTTGAAGTGGCTCTATCCCAGTTGGTATTTTGGTTATCACTGATACCTCACCGTAGTCGTGATCATCATCAAGTACAATGCCAACCTTTAATTTCCTACACTTATTCAAATTTGGTTTGGAACAAACAAATTTCACGATTAATTTGAATTAAGTCTCCTTTCCTGTTGGGAGTGGTTTTATAGCTTTATTTCTATATTTCCTTTTTCAAATTATTTTTAATAATCCTGATTTGGTACGTTATGACAACCGTATCTGATTTGAATTGTATTTAAACCAGTTTGAATGCAGTTTAAATCAAGTTCTGTCAGACAGGTTGACCACTAAGAGGAAGTGGCCCAAACGCGCCACTACTGCCTGTCTTCTTCCGGGGTCCATCCTACTTTATTACTTTTAATTATTAATTTTTATTAATAATAAAAGTAATAATAATAAAAAAAATAAAATAAAGAAAAGTTACTTTTTTTTTTGTAAGAATTTTTTTTTGTGGTTAAGTTATTTTGATAACCTCATTTTCATGACTTCCTTTTTACCATTATCTAGTAAAACCTTTGCTTCTATTTTCTACATACGTAATTACTCAATTCAGGTTAAACAAGAAAGCTTTCATTCACTGTTAAGCCACTTGTTCACACTGTTCTGTGTTTATAGGTAGAATCCACTAAAGAGCGTGTGGTGATTTGACAGTCATCTCTGCTTGGAGTCCAGCATGCTGGTGCATCTGACCTGTGTCCCCAGCGCTGACTGAGCGCGGGTCTCGGACTTTCCCGTGTTTCTCCGTTAGTGCGGCCTGCAACACATCACCAATTTGGCACTGCCGGTTGTGATTCAAAGTCGGGTTGCGTGAGAGGGCGCACATCGGTACAGATGTACGGAGGGGCCCGGGACACTGCTGTCAAGCGTTTGGGGACGACAGAGAGACCAACCACGATGCTGACTCCAACCCGAATGACCTCATTTCACCCCAGTTAAACTAGAAAAAGGTATTAAACCCATCCACTTAATATTGGCCACAGAATCTAGAGATTCCCCCGGCCATTGAAGTGTCCGGCTCCCTTTTCCTCTCCGAGCCACACACCGCAGGCTTAGGCCTCCTTTTCCCCTGTAACTCTTCCTGTGTACTATTAACGCCATTTCATCACAGACCTTTCCATCTTAAATGGTTGCATGTTATTTCAAACTCTGCTATCTTGCCATTGCTCTTTTTCTGTTGTGCTCTGTTCCTTTCAGTTCACCTAGAGACAGAACCTATCTGAGACACCAAGGAAAGCTGAATAATAGTTTGACAGCCAAGCCGTTAGCATCAACAGGTTACCCCGAAGCTACCGCCACGTCAAAAATCTTTATTCAGGCCCATGCTGACCTACCCAAATTGTCCCACTGAATGATTTAACTGTCTGCATCAGTTAACCAAAATTTTCATACACGGCATAGCCTGTATTATAGCTCGTTAAACGTAGAACAAACTTGCCTGGTCTCTCTGTGTGTGTTGTGTTCCTCTCGCCCACAGTCGAAACCAGTATGTTCCGGCCCTACAGTCCCACAACCGCTGGGACAACCTGGAGACATGGCTGAGATTCATGACACCTCCATTCCTGACCAAGGTCGCCAGCGACTCGGAGCTCCAAAGCCAAGAGCAGCGCCGACGTGGACAAGCTGATGGCGCACAAACCAAGCCAAAGCTCCCACGACAAAGACCGGCCAGACACGTCCAAACCCTCGCTTGCCAGCTCATCGCACAAGCACGTCTCCGTGAAAGGAGCCGCCTCGCCCTGGAGCACGAAGTTGCAACGCTAAGGATGCAAGCCTAGGACGACAACGACCCCGAGCTACAGAAGGAAGTGGAAAGACTTCAAACTGCCCTGTCTGATTTTCATCGGCACACAGACCGAAGAGAGCATTCAGAGAAAACAACCAGAGTGGTACTCAACGAGAAACTCCGACAAAAGTGAAGCCCCCTTTGCAAAGAGCAGAGGCTGAACTAAAAGAGACTCGAAAGCCATGGCCTGCGAAAAAAAAAAAAAAACGCAAGAGGCCCGCGATACCATCCACAAGCTCGTTCAGCAGAGACTGAACTAAAGAAAGAGACACTAAAGCAAAGGCCTGTGTAAAACACTTACAAGCGGCCCGAGCTGAAATCCATGAACTCATTCAGCACAAAGACAATATCAAATGCGAAATTGACATTGTTCACGGAGAGCTGAAACACTCTCATAGACTACAGAATGACCGGGAAGGGGAAACGCACACCACAAAGTTTCCCCTTGACCAGCTGGTCCGCACCTGTCAGCCTACAACCCAGAGCTAAAAAGGGGGGTGAAAGCCCACTGTTCAAAACATCACCAGCCAGCCCACAAGAACCCCCGTCAGCAGCGAGGGGAGAAGAGCCTTTCCAGGAGAGCCCCTGCTACTTACAACGGCAGGGCTCCCAGAAGACTTAACAAGCTGGCGAGAAACCTCCCTACGTTCACTCCGAACCCTGCAGGAGGCCACAACGTGCACGCCTACCTACAAGACATTGACTTTCACTTAAAAAAAAAAAACTGTTACCAACGTCACCGCGTGGGACAGATTATCCGAAATCTGCACCCCACAGTGAGTCATCACCTAGGCATTCTGGCCTGCCCACATAGCATGACTACTCAACAGCTAAGAGAAGCTTACACCAAGCAAAAGACTGTCCGAAAGACTTTGAAAAACCACAATGATTTTGAACTGCAAAACCAGAAGACACTGCACGAACACAGTGCAAGACTCTGCTAAAAAGGTCCCTGATCAGCATAGGACATAGAACTTTTAAAAGTAGATGAAAATGTGTGCTCAAAGAGTTGCAAGACTCAGCATTAGTAAACTTAGAATTTTACTGATTTAAAGGAATCTTAAATGGACGTGTAAGCCTCAACAACCAACAGACTATACACAACCCTGTTTAAACAAACAGTTTCTAGATACTTTTTGAAAAATGCACTGCTGTACATTAGTTTCCATGACAATGACTTGTTACAAGAAACACTAGCTCCAAATAGGGCATACATCACCTTAACGCCAGGGTGTAGAACCACCACGGCTTTAAACTACTGTTAACCTACGGGCGTGCTTTTGATCGTTGCGATCCAACCAGAGCACAACGTGCAATACGCATCTTTGATCGCTGGCCTGTCTAAATGCAGATAAAACGATAGCTGGAATTGACATCTCTACTCTAAGTAAAATAGCCTTAGATTTCCAACTAAAAGTAAAAGTAGCATGTTCAGCAGTAGAAGCGTAAGTCTGTTTGACAAAGAAACCTCATCTCAGCAGCTTGTAAACTGTATCGATATCTATTATGCTTTGATTAACAGGAAATCCAAATGGTAGTATGACTAAACCTGTGTCTAACAAAGAAAGCTCAGGACAAAGTTATATCTAGGTAGACCTGGGTGTCTACAAATGTAAAGGCCTTACAAATTATTGTTAGATTGATGTAATTCACCTAAATTTTTTTGCTGCATCTACAAGCAGAGAGCTACCTAGCGATCAAAACTGTTACTCGCTGAGAAGTCAGCATTCGTGCACGAGAGGGACGTAACCATATATGCTTAGACAAGCTTTGACTTACAGCAAATCTATTTCCTTACTCTGTAAACAAATAGAATAAGCTACGTAAAATAAAGAGAAGAGTTAGCTAATGCCAAAACTCATCTGCATTTTACTTAATGTAACACCAAGTCCTAGAAAGACTTAAAATATAGTTGCATCCTGTTAACCCGTTTAAACATGCATAATTCATGTAAAATGTACAGACATTCTTTAGGGACTGTTGAATTGTCTGACATGCTCTGGTTCCCATGACAACGACTTGTCACAGGAAGTGCTAACTTGTGATGTCACTTTGTAAACAAACCAGCCTAGGTGCCTAAGCTAACCTAGCATCCCTCCCGCTTACGCTAAGCTAAATTAACATAGCATCCAGCTAGCTTACGCTACGCTAAGCTAACTTAGCATCCCTCCCGCTTACGCTAAGCTAAACTAACATAGCATCCAGCTAGCTTACGCTACGCTAACCTAGCCTAGCCTCCATCCAGCTTAGGCTAAGCTACATAATAACTTCTACAGTTAGCATTTAGCATAATTTACTTGAGCCCTTAATCACCGCTTGTGTTCACACAATGCAAACTATTCTAGAATGCTTTCTTTAACACCAGTTAGGGTTTCTAATTATTCACTTTCCGTGTTTACAATTCTTTGCAGCTAAAGTTCACCTTCACTAGTGAAGGCATCGTCCTTGCTAACCGTCGAAGGCTAACTTTGCAGATACCCTGTTAATTAAACTTACGTTTAACTAAATGTAAACTGTGTAGCTAGAGAATAATTCATATAGCAATAGGAATTTTCATCGACAGGTGACTAAACCGATCATTCCCGGTGTTTGATCACTTTATTCCCTTTTGCTTTAAATTTTGTTTTTCTCTTGTTAATTCTTTCATTTCTTTAACTTTCATAATAACAGCAGTCAGCTGTTCCCTTGGCTAATCAGTCATCTATATGATTTAATTTAATTTCCTCTCTTGTTCAAATGTGGTTCCATTTCCCATAGGGCCCAGAAAGGAAACAGAGACACCCTTATTTGTTATTTTGGCTTAGTTTCAACCAGTGCACTCATTTCCGTGACCCTGCAGCACAAGTAATTTCAACAACTTACTAGGGCACAACTATAATCCTAAGGATTGATAATAAGCAAGATTCAAATGAGAAAGCTGTCCGTTTCCCTCTTATCCTTCACTTCGTCAAGCCGTAGTGACCCCCCCCCCCCCCCCCAGTTAAGTCCAGAGAAATAATTAAGTCATAAGAACCATCTTACGTCATTTATTTTATCTCGGCTATGCCCTCTCCAGGAAATACTCTCAGAACCACACAAGTCTTAGCCTCCTAATGCTCACACCTAAGCTTATAAGGAAACAAGAGACACTTAGCTTTAGGCTACATATCTAGCGAACCCATTAAGCAGTAGTTCTATACTTTTAGGGCCATGCATTAGTCACTCACCACAAGTGTGCCAAAATGTCACAGAGACCCTGCTTAGCCTGACCTCAACAGCCCAGAGCAGAACCCCTCTCGACCTGCCACTGGTCAGCACAAGTCTGAACACACATCAGACGAAAACAGTGCTGCCATATCCGAGACAGCCAAGAGCCTGAAGTTGCTTAAAGAGCTTCTTCACAAAAGACTTTACAAAGACAACAAGAGGGACGAACACGACATCCTATGCCTCAGCATAAAACCTGCAACAGGCACACAGAACACTGCTCGTCAACAACAGACCACAGAGCTAACACAGCTAACACAGCTGACAACTTCCCACGACTGGGACCAAAATCCCAAAAGACCAAGAAATGCTGCTTTGTCTGTCTCCGCAAAGAACTACACAAGACCGGCCCTAACCGCCCGTCGATCACCACACCAGCCCCGACGCCAAGACTCCTCGGGCACATGATCAAACAAGGTATGGCCCGGAAACTCTTTGAAAGACTCTGGGAGACAAAATCGAACTCTTCAAGTCTCTTACAAAATCGAACCAAGTCAAGGTTCAAGTTCGCTACCATGCACCTTCCAGCTCGCCAAAGACCATAACAACTTCATGAACATTGGGAGTCACCACCACTTTTAGACCCCTCCAACCACCCTAGCACGCTGTCTAGACCCACCGACAACCGGTGCCCCAAACACCCGCTATGCACCTGGCACATGCTGCGTGCACAAGACAACATTCAGCGTTCTGCACTTGATGCCATCACTGCGCCACAGCTTATGGTGCCACAGTGCAAAAGGGGGGTCATGCACATGTGAATGTATGCTCATGACGCAGCACCAGAGACACTTGCTAGACACCGAAGCAAGTGGCATACCGGCATCCTCAAAGCGAAGTCCCAGCCAACCAAGGACGACACTCGTCAAATTTTTTTTTTTTCTCCCTTTCTCTCTTTCTCCCTCTCTTTCACTTTTACCAGGATGCTGCTGTGCTTCGCCATCCTGTGCCTCCAGCCAACCAGAGAGCAGCCGAAATCGGACATCTCACCAGGTCCGGCACCGGTCATCGTCCTAAAGGAACCACCAGGACTCCTCATCACCAATGGCCGGACCCACACTCAGAAAGTGTACGTGCCACCTGATCCTCGCAACGTCTACAGAGCACACTACCCCAGCGCAACAACACAATACAGCTGGGTAGGTGCCCGATGGACAGAGGACTCCCTCACTCACGCTGAGGCTGATGTTGAACACATGCTCAACCAACTTGAGAAAATGACTGTCACGCTAGCGGAGCCAGGTGGCCACAACCGCCGCTCCCAACGGTGTCTACGAGCTTTGCTCGGAGCCGCCACTGCCGTCGGAACTCTGTTTAACATTTGTATGCCAAGTGTGAATGCAGTAAACCTAGCCACCGTGAGGCGGCATGTAGCCGAAATTCAGGCTGAGATTCCACAGATAAAAGAGCAACTCACGACACAGAGTGCATCCCTGCAGACCATCGACAAGACACTAAAGGGAATTGTGGTAACTTTCAACACTCACAGCGTTCTGCCGACCCCAACAGTGAACTCCATGAAAAAGCTGTTACTGTCTCCCAGAATGACGTTGCTCAAACTCAGCTGGTAACAGCCCTGAGGACAAACCCGCTGCGGGGAGTGAACCCCTCCATCGACAGCCTCGCCATGGGTAGAATTCCACCGCACCTGATACCCTTAGGCCTCATGCAAACCGTGGTGGTGTCCGCCATCACCACGCCAACTGACTCTTTACAAATACACCTTGCCTACTCTCTGGGTAGTGACATCCCACTCTGCGTCGACCACAAGCAGAGAAAAGGGGGGGGCTTTCTCTTGAACTTGCCCATCCTAGAGTCAAGCCGAAGCTCAAGAACATTGTCAATGTCAGATTTTGAAAAGTAACACTCACTTCAAGATATGCACGCTGGACGTGGATGCCTCACACGACAGCGACACAAAGCTGCCCCAGCTCCGAATCCGCACATGTGCACATTGACCAAAGACGTTCAGTATCTCTGCCCCTAACAAACCTTTCCTCACAGACAACACTGACGGAATCTGCGGGCTGCAGATCAGCGGCACACGCTGCCCTGCTAAAGCCAAGCCTCGCACTCAGGTCACCGAGACCCACGCAGAGATTGTAGGTGAAAGGGGGACTCCTTAACACTCCTGTGCGCACAGCCGCACTCACTGACGACCAAAATGACACTGACACCTGTGTCACCTTGCTCGACCAGAGCGTGTAATCCAAGCATCAAAGGTGCCATCCTTCACCTCGACGACCTGGCATCGTATCCTCTTCCAAGTGAAGAGCACCAATCAGAACTGACCTTGTTCCCATCAACGTAGCCCTCCAAGCTGTGTCTCAACTGCCCGCCTTAACTGCCTCACCTGTTGTCCAATCCTGGACTGCAGCTGATCCTGCGCTGAGTACCTCTACGGTAATCAACCACACCCTGACACTTGACTTTCAATCAGGAGGCTCAACGAGATGCGAAAATCTACAGCCAAGCTCACGGGACCCTCAGGAAGAGGGTACCACGCCGGAGGCTGCGTCGAACCTCATCAAGCCGAGCCCTCAGCCTCAGCACTAACAGCCACCTGCTACCCGATCATCATGATTCACCTGTCATCCGTCCACTGTGATGGTTGTTGCCCGATCAAGTCCACACAGGGACTTCATCAGACAAAAAGGGGGAACTGTAAGGACTGAGCGGAATGAAGGATCATCCAAATAACTAAATGTATTTCTTCCCATAAACCCTGGGACTTCAACACACACGCACATACACAAACTGGTACGAATTTCCCCATTAAGGACATCTTAATGAGATATATGTTATATGTTGTTATGTGGGTCTGAGTGCCCAGAAGATACCTGACTGCATGGTAGTTTTAAACGAACGATAAATGCTTGTATTATGCATTTTAATGAATAATCCAGCATTTTCACTCCTAACCAAGTCTGTGAAACTTCCCCCCAAATCCAGCTAATACTGGCTGCAAGTGTCCTGTTACTAGTTTACGACTCAAAAGAATGTGCATAGACTCGATTCTTTGCTGAGAAGGAGAAATGAAACCTGTTCAATCCTATATGTTCCATGTACATATAGATATAGATATATAACCATGTGATAAATGTATTAACATGCACCTAATGTTCCATCACATGATTTTTCCTTTTATGTGGTTTGTTTCATGTAAGCGCTAATACTTAATGTTTCAAACTCTGCCAAGTAGGGTTAACCAAATCTCACCTATAGCGTGTTTGGTTTTGCTAAATTGGTACTTTGAAGATTTAACAGACTGTGTATATGATACGTTGGTAGATATGAAATATGATACAACATATTAGTATTACAAGAATAGTTCATGGTTCTTCAGCGATTGACAAACCCAATCCCCCCCCCCCCCCCCCCCCCCAGCATGCATGCAGGAGCTCCCTCTTTGCAGACAAAGAGCAATAAAAACCAAAATCCCGCCTGTGAATTCCAACCCTCTCATTGGACAAGCCCAAAGGAAGAGGCTGGATTTCGCCAAGGTGATAAATGGCGCTTCTGAGCTCCATGGGGCTCTCTCTTTTTCGCGCTCTGAACTTGCTTGCCTATGTCTGTTTTAGTCATGTAATCCCCGATACGATTTCCCCTCGGGAAATCCTTTCTTTCTTTTGTTTGTTTAAAAGTTTTGTTTTCTTTAAGTTTCCAACCTAATTCATCTCACAGGAGAGGAGATGAATTCAGCCGAATTTGGTAATGCTACCTTAAAGACGTTAATCCTCTATTCAGCGCGCGCGCGCCGAACGCCACGTGACGCGCGCACACGGAACAAAGAACGTCCGCTCCTGCACGCGGCCTGGACAGGCCGTTTTAGGAACACGCAACGAGAGACCAAGAAACTTTGCAAGTATCTTTCAGCTTCTAGGAAGCATTAAGATGATGTTTTTCGTGTTGTTTCAGAGAGGTTATTGTCTGGGTGAAGATTTCCAATGCGCTCTCTCTCTCTCTCTCTCCCTCTCTCTCTCTCTCTTGTCTTACTATCTCACTCTCGCCAGAATGTGATTTCTTCGGGAGATCCCTTTGGGGATCTCTTTCTTTTGTTTTGCTTCTAGTTTAGGTTATGTTTTTCAGTCTTAGATAAGTCTCCGTGTAATTCCAATCGACGATCGAAAAGAACAGCGCGGAACATGTCTTTTCAGCAAATCCATCTAACAAGAGACATTTAAACGAGCGCGCGCTCGCTTTGAAGGAGAAACGCGCGCAGGTGACCGCATGATGCGCAGGGCCGAGAGACACACCCAGGCTTCTTCACCAGCCATGCAAAGAGTTTACCTACCTGTGCAAGTACCCGTGTTTGATCACGCTTTTAAGATGTGTTGAAGTCTTGTTGTCTCTCAAAGTCCCTTGTCTATGCGAATTTGCTATTTAGTAAGATCTTCGGGTCTTTATAAAACTCCCTCGTGCATAACTGCACCTTGCTAAAAAATTCTCTCTCTGTCTCTATGCATTTCTCGTTCATCGATGCCTTATTGTGTTTTGTCGTTTATTATGTTTGTAACGTTTGTGTGTTTCATTGTTTATTATGTTTGTAAATACATATATATATATTCCATGGCAACCGTAGTAAATATATAAGTAGTTATGCCTTTATTAAACCCATTATATTCATGTGATTGACGAACTGTGTTGTTTTGCTCATTTTCAAGTCCCTTAAGTGCCAAAGATCTAATTTATGCTACAAGCTTTACAAATGAAAGATACTTTAAAGAGTATGTGTTTATAGGGCGGGAAACCCAATTCTTCTGGCCAGAGAATTGTGTTTCCTGAAATCCTATACAGTAAGGTGATATCGTGGATCCCCACAATATTATTCTGGCAATTGAGCTAATTAATTTTGCCTGTTTCGTAAGACGTGATCAGTGTAATTAACTGTAATCAACTTGTAGTTAAAATGCAAGGATACACAGTTAAATATGCAGGTAAAATTACATCCTCCCTTAGAGGGAGATTTATTAACATGTAAGACTGATCTAATCCAAACATGTATGAATAATTATTAATTATCAATTATTAATTATGATATGCAAATTCCCCATGGATTAGATCCGCCCATAGTCTTTACACTGTGGTCAAAGCGACAAAGTCAACTGCTTTGAAATCCTTAGTGATGATCTCCCTTGTTTTGTTGTACAGATCAGGGATCGCAGTTTTGGTGAAATACTTGCGGCCAGGCAACTCGTACTGTTTGTCAAACGTCTGAAGTAGTTTTTTAAAACTTTCCTTTTCAACTGTATGATAGGAAACCATCTCCTTTGCGATATACTTAGAAACAGCTGCCGTGCACTGGGCCCATTTTTCACTGTTCCGTTTGTACTTGGTGCTTTTTGAAAAAGCTTCGACGATGGATGGCTGATGTGTTGGATCTTTTCCAGCCGTCACTCCAGCACCTCAGCGGGGTGGTGTGAGCAGGGGCGTAGCACCAAATTTTGGGCCCTGGGTACAAACCATCTTGCTGGGTCCCCGTAAAATTTGCTGATCAGGTCTTTAAAGTCCAGTTTTTTGGCCAACTGACTTTCTACAGAGAGTATGGCAAGGCTGTTCAGTCTATCCTGGGACATTGTTGATCTTAAATAGTTCTTTACAAGTTTAAGTTTACTGAAAGCACGTTCCCCTCCAGCAACAGTCACTGGGAGTGTACAAAAGATCCTCAAGCCAATGCAAACTTCTCCAAAAATGCTTTCTAGCTGCATTTTGTATATGGCATTCAGCAGCTCCAGTGGTGAATGAGTATTTGGAAATGTGTCTCCATGAATTGCTTTTAAATGAAAAGTTTAAGTAAATTTAAATTTGAAAACTTTCAAATTCTGCTGTAAGGTCTTTGTTGTATTTTTTTATTAGAGTCTGACACGAAATCTTCATCTGATCTTCTGTCATGTCAGTAATCTTGAGAAAAGCTGCAAATGTGTCACATACAGATGCTGTGGTCTGAAACCTTGTTGTCAAGCTACTTATAATACAATCCAGTGCCACATAAAATATGTTATGTTGGAATGCTTGTTCTGCATTTTCTTCAGATGTATCCCCTTCTGTCTCATCATACATCCTTTTTCTTCTCTTCTTTCTTTTATCTTCACCTTTGAACTGAGTTGGGATCTCCATTGCCTGAGCAACCAGTGTGGCCTCACCAAGCAGGCTGTCCCATTCATTGCGAAGTGCTTGCATTTCCTCTTTTAAACTTGCGATGTTTGCAGCCTCCACATCCAGTGAAATATTTCCTGCTTGAAGAATAATATTTCGATTCTCAATGCACTGCAGAATCTTTACCCACACAGTGAGGAGAAGAACTGCATCAAACTTTGAAAAATAATCTTTAAGACCATTTGCCTCATATTTTGCCTCATTGGTCAGATTGCAGTTGGCAATTACGCTGTCTAATGCTTCAATAATTGAAGGCAAATGAGTTGCCACAAGTCGAACAGCCGCAATACGAGCACTCCAACGAGTCTCTGACAGACGATGAAGAGAGCAACCAGTTTTGTCTTTCAAAATTGCCCATCGTTCTGGACTGGCACTGAAAAATGTGTACCGACAATTAATACATCCAAAAAAAGTAGAAACCTGAGGACAGGACTGCGCAGCATGTACTCCCACCAGATTGAGAGTGTGGGATGCACAAGGACTGTATGTTGCAACTGGGTTTTGTTGTAAAATCTGAGCCTGAACACCTTTAACTTTGCCTGACATATTCGCACCATTGTCATACCCTTGCCCTCGACAGTCTTCCAGTGGTACTCCGCTGTCTTTCAACATGTCTAGGATCATTTGTGAAATTTCCTTACCTGACTTATTTATTAAAGTCTTTGAACTGGAGGAATCTTTCTGTTATCTCCCAAACACCACTGTTTTTGTCTTGATGCACATATCTTAGTAGTAGCACATTTTGCTCTGTGTGAGATGTGTCAGGTGTAGAGTCACAGATCACTGAGTAATAAATTGCCTCTTCTCTTTCTGCAAGAATGCTGTTCAGAACTTTTTTGCCACATAGTTCAATGAACTCATTCTGTTTCAGGACTAAGGTAATGAGTTAGCCGTGATCCCTTCTTCTTTTCTCTTACTTTTTCAAGATGCTCATGTAAAATGGGGTCATAATGTGCTATCAACTCGAGAGTGCCGAGAAAATTTCCATTATGGACATTGTCTAGTTCCAGGGTTTTGCCTCTGAATGCAAGATTTCTTGAAGCCAAATGAATGGTCACATCCAAAAGCCTCTCCAATAATAATGTGTTCTTCTCAATTTCTGTCAGTATTTGTCGTTCAACGTGACTATCCACACCTCCTGCTGCCAATATGGAGTGCTGAAGACTTTTCCATTTCAAATAGCACTGCTTATGGGGGGCATGTGTCTCATGTTTTGGAAACTTTTCATACATTTTTTTCCATCTGACGTTTGCTGTTTTAAGCCCATCTTTGCTATTTAGTGCACTTTTTGATGGTGTTTTCTGCTCATGAGAGAAGAGCAGACATGGGATGCAGTATAGAGCTTTTGCACTTTCACTATATATAAGCCAATCTCTTCTGATTTTCTCACGGCCATTACCGGACTTTGCATTCTGAAGGTAAGTTGGGAATGGTTTGCCCTCCATATCTTTACAGTAGGTGTGATATTTCCAATACCAGGTTTTGCTCCACCTTCACTGGCTAGCATTTGAACAATAGTTTTCCTGTGCTTATCAGTAAGAGTTGTTGGCCATAATCCTGGATCCTCTGACAATCCCTCACCAGTATCCCTAAGTCTCTCATTCTCTTCTCTTTCCTCTTCAGCTCTGTCCTCCTGCTCCTGACTACCTTCATCACATTCTTCACTTTCCCTCTCATCACTTATATGAATATCAACCTCATCTTCTATTTCTGCCTCTGCTACAAGAGGAAATAATTACAGTTTAAAGTTTAAATGTGTAAACCCATTTTGCTTATTTCCTCTTATAACACTTAATTACTAATTACTAAGTGTTAAAACAGGCAATTCCGCTAAAAGCTCACCTTGTCTCACTGTCACATCCACCTCACTGTCACTGCTTTCACCTGGCCATGATGAGGGGCCTGCTGCTGCAGCAGGGTCTGAAACTGAAATATATGGCTCCAACTGGTTGCTAAAATATCCTTTATTGTCACAATACCTTTTTTAAAGTGTAGGCTAAGTACAAGTTAATTGATGATTATTTGTCTGTTTAAAATAAATGCAGACTATAGAATCACAGGGTACACTAACCGCCAAACTAGACATTCAGTCTTTGAATTACGTTTTAAAATAAGTCATTTTCAATCATTAAGATGTGCATTAAACTGAGAACAATCCTGTACTTTAATGTAAGAGCGTGCGCGAGCTAATTTGCATAACAATGCAGTAAAATAGGCGCTAACAATCTGTGTTTTCGTGGGTGTTAGATTTTGACAACGGAGGGCAGGGAAATATGCAACTGGGACAACTGCAGCAGAAGAGGAGACAAGCTGCGCAGCTGCCTGGAGTGTCAGTGTGTTGAGCTCCCAGCTCCGCCTCCGTCTGCTTCTCACTCCCTCCCTGTTATTTACCCAGACACATTGTTTTCTCGCTATGTAGGGTGTGATACTATAAAGTATTGGTATATTATTCAAATAGAGTACGAACATAAATGTATGCTATTCTACCTGGAGTAGATATTTATGTTAAAACAACGTCAATGCTCGATGATGCATTTGGAGCTCACCTTTCTTTTAAAAAAACTGAGTGAGCAACTGCTTGCCCTCATTTGCCTTTCTCTCTTTAATCTTATTTTCTTTTCGTTTTTGAGCCCCTGATTTTCCTTTCTTAAGGAAAGACATCCCCTGTAGTTCCTATTCTAACACGGCTCACTCCAGCTCCTGTCTCATCAACTGATTCACCGCGGGTCCGCAGCAGAAGCACCTGACCTGCGGGTCGTACCATTTACATTGATTCGAGAGGGGTGATGGGGCCCTGCACAGCATGAAAATGACTTTTTTTATACCAAACCAGTGCCTGACTTTAAGTTTAGTTTTGCACAGGAACTTTTTTATTTGCACATTAATGCTATACAAATGTTAGTGCATGTACAGTATATGCATGTATAGAAAACTGACTTCTAAGGGCCCCCCCCCTTTCCGGTGCGTCATTTCCCGAGATAAAAAGTAATGTAAATGAATTGGATAATTAAATAAGGGAAATACGTAAAAAAGTACATAAATAAGTTGATAAATTATTAAATAAATTAGGAAATAAGTAAATTATTGCCCCGCCCACCCCCACGCGATAATATCGTGTATCAGTGATCTCACAGGCTGACGATATGGCGATCTGAAAATTAAGCATATCGCCCAACACTACGATAACCCCGACCTCAGACGCGTCATCCTCAACAATGAACTGCAGACCAGGGTCTGGAACAGATAAGACAGATGTATACTTGAAACAGGACTTAAGTTGTTGTGGTGCCCCCTGTGCCTGGTCTGACCCTATGAAAGGGACTCAGGTGGAGGTTAGAGCAGTTAAGAGGGCATCAGTCTGACTATAGTTTCTGATGAAATGTTAATAAAAATGGGCAAACCTCAGGAACCGCTGCAATGCTCTATGAGAGTTGGGGACTGACCACTCTAAGAGAGCCCTTACTATAGCAGGATCTACCCTACCTGAAGATCTGTGTGGAGGAGTGGGCCAAAATCCCTCCTGGAGTGTGTGCAAACCTGGTGAAAAACTACAGGAAACGTTTGACCTCTGTAATTGCAAACAAAGGCGACTGTACCAAATATTAACATTGGTTTTCTCAGGTGTTCAAATACTTATTTGCAGCTGTATCTTACAAATAGAGTTAAAAAATCATACATTGTGATTTCTGGATTTTTTTTTTTAGATTATGTCTCTCACAGTGGACATGCACCTACGATGACAATTTCAGACCCGTCCATGATTTCTAAGTGGGAGAACTTGCAAAATAGCAGGGTGTTCAAATACTTATTTTCTTCACTGTATATATATATATATGTAAGGAAAGTTAACCTCAGTTAAAAAAGTAACTGTTCCCTTTCAAAAGGCTTCGATGATTCGATGATGCTTTTGATGAACGATGTTTCCTAGGCACCTATTTTACACTTCTGAGTCGCACTATAGCGTTATAGGCTGTCGCCAGTCAAATTTGATTGCCGTGAGCTTTTCAGACACCGGTTCACCTGGAGGGTGTTCCCCATAGTGTCATTGATGCAGTGTATCATTCCCTTTTCTCAGGGATCAGAGGTTACAGTCGTAACCTAGACGTTTTTTATTACAACACAGTATGATGTTTTGACATTTCTCTGAATGTTGTACTTACAAGATGAAAAAGATACACTGTTAAATGTTGTACTAAAAACATACTCAAGTACATATTTAACACATGATGTATTAAATATGTATGTGTACAGAATGTGTACAGGATGATATACAGAAACGTGCACATGCAACATGCACTCTCTTCACCTCTTCACCTTTTCTTAAAAAAGATAAGAAAACCGGGGACAAGTGACTTGCAGCTTTCCCAAAAAACAATTAAATAAACAGATTTTTACATGAATGAGCACAAATTAGACTCCTGAAATGGACACGTCAATAGCATTTTCCTACCAAGACTGACCAAATCTCCTTTCTATAGGCCTGATTCAAAAATCTCTATAACAGAAGTGAAATGAGATTTAACCATACTTACAACTCTATTCTTTGCTTGTCTCTGCACTCAGATTTCAGTTTTTCTTCTATAGCAGCTGGTCTGAAAAACAACAAATATTAATATTTAAAAAGAGAGAGAGATTTATTTATATTTATAAATAAGGCATGGCGCCAGCATGTGTATTACACGTTTTGGCATGATACCGGGTTGCGTGTGTAACATCAAAGTCCTTTTAGGCAAGTCATGCCACTCGGCCGCCATCTTGGCAACGCCTCCGGCCAGCTATTTCTTACTTACAAGACCAGGCTCCTGTCTAAATGAATGGGCAGAGAGTCAGAACTGCACTTTCACTGGTTATTGGGACATAAAAACTGCATGTATAGAAACAGCAGTAAAATATGATAAAAATCGCTGAAACAGTTTGATGACTTTGCCCCAAAATAAGGTTTAAAACGCCTTTTTCCCCACAGGTTATACTTTACTACGCATGCGCAAGGGTTCTCGTCTCCGCTGTCGCAAACATCAACTGTGCGCATGCGTCAGTGGAACCAGACGATAGGCTTAAAGGTTTCCCGGCTTGACTGTTAAAAGCAGACGATTGGCTTTCCAGCGGGAGGGGCGGGACATGTGCATACAACCGCCATCTTTGCCGTTACGGGTTTTCACTATATAGTTGTATTGAGGATTGAGGAAGTGGCATGTCTCATATAAACTGTCTCTGGTAACATCCAGCAGCTCCATGATGTCATTATGGAGGAGTGGAGGATCCCAGCCAGGGCCGAGCACAGGCCTTATATGAGGGGCATGTGTTGAGACTGAAAAAGGGCACCCTTAATATAATCACTTATATTAAGATTATTTAGTAAGCCTACATAAAAGGAAGAAATGGTCACATCTTCATGACAAATTCAATAACACAAAATAATAGTCTCAAAAGCTTTAGATTTATTCACTATTAATAACAACCAAACTAATAATAATATAGATAATATAAATATACAGGGTTTCAGGGCTTCTTTAGGCCTAAAGGACTTTAGCCCCCCCCCCATATATAGATGTAGTGAAGACGAGCAGCGTGTATAGAATACTAGATAAAAAAAATGTTTTTGCTAAATAGTGAATACGTGCATTAACAGCCTTGAATTAACCATCATTTAATATTATTACCATGACATGATTAAATGTTAATAAGTTAAGCGTATCAGCATTCATAAATCAAAGAGGGAATTTCTTAGAAATATATTACCTACACTCTAAGAAATAAATCCGTAAAATAACAGAAAAAGTACTGGCAGCTCATTACCCGGACTTTGTCCCGTAATTAAAAAACGGAAATTTTCTGTTAATTCACAGTGTGCTCACTGTAAATAAAACAGAAATTTTCTGTTATTTAATGGTCTATCTATAGTAAAAGACCGGACACTTTCTGTCATTTACTGGTGTATGTATAGTAAAAAAAAGGACACTTTCTGTTATTTAATGGTGTATCTATAGTAAAAGACCGGACACTTTCTGTCATTTAATGGTGTATGTATAGTAAAAAAAACAGGACACTTTCTGTCATTTAATGGTATATGTATAGTAAAAAAAGGACACTTTCTGTCATTTAATGGTGTATGTATAGTAAAAAATACAGGACACTTTCTGTCATTTAATGGTGTATGTATAGTAAAAACAGGACACTTTCTGTCATTTAATTATGAAATTAAAAGATGAAAGATTTGTTAATTTATGGTTTTCCTACAGTAAAACTAAAACTTATGAATTTAGGCAATATACTTACAATATACTTACAGCAAATAGAAATTTTACTTTTCTGTTATTTAACAGTGTACCTATAATGATAATAACTCTTGTTGAAAACATTCCAAACAGAAATATAGACCCATTTCCCTGGAGGTGAGGGGTTGGCCTAAAGCTCTTGGTGTCATCTTGGAGATGTAATGCAATACGGAGGGCTTGTTCGAACAGTTTGGTCAGACAGTGATATTTTGTTCTCTAAGCTGAAATAAATGCTCTTACATAAAATGGTAAATATTAATTCATATTTTATTATTTATTCATATACAACATTTTGTCAAACAATACAATAGCATGCCTGTTGAGACAGACACACAAACATACCACACTCCTTTCTCTCTGTTCCAGATGCTACTTCTATGGCTGTAAAACAAAAACAAAATATGAATTAGCAAATGGATCTTGCTGAAGTGCTTTAAAAAGCACTGAACATGTATCCCAAGAAATTAACTTGGAACATAAATGGCATTTCACTTCCTCCTTATCTTTGACTTTAGTGAAATTAAGCCAATTCACTGCATCGCACATTCAGCCATCCTAGCAAACAACCAACTGGCCAAATGAGAAATGAAGCAAGCAAGGGTGACAGCCTGCATGATAGAAGGAAAATCTGCGATGTGCGATAACATTGATATATTGAGATGACAATATGACTTGCAATAAATAAACAAACACTAAGGTGTGCATATTAGCTCCGTGGTTGTTTTAAAATTCAGAATAGGACTAGAATTTCATATTTGAATAATAACTTGCTAGAGCAGCAACAATAAAGTTTACAACAGCAAAGTCACTATACAAACTCAATATCTGACATCACAATACTGGGCAACATTTGCAAAAGAATGAAGAACTAGGGCATCAGTCCTTCCTCCTCCTCTCTCTCTGCTGTTATTTCCTGCCGGCAGGTAACGTTACCTGGTAGAGAGGAGCGGCCGGTGTGTCTCAGCCAGCAGCTGAGTTTACAGAGTTGTGCCAAATGTACAAGTTTTCAACAGAATAAGACAGTGTGAGTAACAAAGGAGTTTGTGTAATGACCTTTAAATCTTCCAAGGATTCTGGAAGTCACTCAGGTCCGACAGGAATCGAAGCAGTTTTGGTGGAATGTTGTACTGTTTTGTGCCCTTTTTTTCTGCTTTAGACCCACGTTCTGGATTGATACCCAGCAGGCTCCTGTGGCAACACAAAACATGTATCATGTCACTTTGGCATGGCATTGCAAAACTAAGTATACTATAAAATGGACAAAGAACTTTGTCAAAACATAGGCCTACCTCTGGATAAATTCCAGAGTCAGGGCTGCTCCCTTGGGGTACATGATGTTCAGCACGTAGAAGAGGCTGAACACATAGCTGACAGCAACCAGAGAAAAGCTGATGATGGGGTTTACTGTGACTTCATCCACTGATATTTTGTATCTTCCTTCATCTGTAAAACATGTAAAGAACGACAATAAAAAAAAATAATCAATGAAACAAATATACAGCACTTTCAAATATTTAAGAGCAGACATGATTATCCTTACCCACAACTATGATGCACGGGTTGCTTGGCAGTTCTGCTAAGGCATCCTGTGAGAGGTGAAGACACAGACATATCTGAATCACAAAATGTTGTTTTTCTGTGGAATTTCCCTGCAATGCTCAGGACTCCGTATTGGCAGTGGTAACATTGGTATCAGTGCGTCACTACCTTCCCTACCTACTAAACCAAATTCTAATAAAATTATGAGTTTTTTATGTTGTGTGCTTACTTCTTCGTTTAAGAGCAGCACCTTTGGCTCCTCCGCAAAGTACTCCATCAGGCCCTGGAGTAGTTTTATTGAATCTGTAGTAACTCCTGTGATTCCCTTGCTCACAAGAAACTCTGTGATGATCTTGCCCTTCTCCTCAATTTGGTTCACAAGTTTGGTTTGGACAGAAAATCCCAGCAATTTCTCTGTGTGGTCAAGCAGACAGCTGGCTTCAAAGAGGTATGGCCATTCTTCCATGAGTTTGAGTACATTGTCTTCGGTATTCAGAGTGATGCGCTGGGCGCAGTATGTTTCAGCCATTAATCTTTTAATGTCGCTCTCAGGTAAAACATTTCCTTTAAAGGCGTCTTGCAGCTTTTTCTTTTTTTCCTCATGGTTGTCAAAGTCATTTGGGGACTCGGGTTGCCACTGACGACAGCCGTAACGGTCAGATGATTTGCATTTCTTCTTTGGTCTCCGTTCATTGGATGTGCTGAAGGCATATTGTCGCCTGATGTTCTCGACTCGATTCTCCATTTGCATAACAAGGGAGGCAAAACCTTGACCCACTACATTTGTGCCACATTTATCCAAAAAGGAATCAGGGTATCTCTCAACCAGCTGTTGTGCAACTTGTTTCAGCTTGCTTCTGCCTGGTCTGGTGTCCTTAGCCATCAAGTCTTCCAAGATGATCCTGATCATGTGTCTTCTATCTTTTGGTAGTGGCCTCCTCTTCTCCTTCAACGCATTCATCATTGTAACTGGAAACTTCTGCCATGGGATTTGAAACATCTCTGGATGTGTCACAGTTGGCATCTCCATCAGATCCTTGGTAACACTACAAAGGTTGGGAGTACAGGACACATCCAAGGTGCTAGACACTAGGGGGGGGGAACAATTAAAAAGTGGACTCCAAAAGGTGAACAATAGCAAACACAATGTCACTTGTAAGTAGGGCTGGGCGATTAATAAAATTGTACAATTTTATTTTCAATCACGATTATGAAAACAAGATAATTGTAGCTTTTCTTTGAAAAAAGAAATAACATATCCCAAGTTGATCCACCCCCCTCATCCTCAGATACTGCCATATTTATGTGGGGAGAAAAGTCAGTGTGTAGTATTAGCTGCAAAATATAGGTTTCTGATTGATCATGGCAATAAAGCTTATTTGAATTTAACTAAATTAAAAAAATGTGTGTACTGTTCAATGTCTGATCAAGCCCATAACATACCTGAGGAAAATGCACTGATCAGCCGCCTGGACTGTATAGATGATAAAATCCCATCCAAGTCTGCTGTACTTAAAAATGTGCAGTGACACATGCAACTATCCACGTAGTACCCCAGAGTGCAGTCTGGACGATGGGGCGGGGCGACACTTTTAGGTGTCAAAAATTTAATTGGTTTATAATACCGCAATCTTATTGGTGTAGACGATTCAAGTCTGAGCATGCACATTCTTTTATGTACGATTTTGTGAATGATTTGGCCGTATTAAAGAAATATTAAATGCTAACTTTATCTTATTATCGGTTTACCATGGTATAATAGAAATAGTGTTTAGTACTTATTCAAACAACAAGATCTTTGTTTACCCTTGCAAAACTTCAGTTCATTCAAGATAGAGGGGGCGGAGTTATCAGGTTTACTGACAGAGGACAGTAAATACAGTATATACTCCTATACAAGCAGCACATTGACTACTCTAAAATAGATCTAAGTTTCATTTCTATTGTATTGTCCCTTGAGAAGATATACTAAAATGTTTGCTGAAATGTGAAGGGGTGTACTCACTTTTGTGAGATACTGTATATCTGTTAAGTCTGGAAGATCAGAAGATGTCACAGGAGCTTTTGGAGTTGGTGAGAGGTGAAATCTGTTTCTCCTCAATGTACCTCTGGGTGTTTCTACGAGGTAAGATCTGCATGGGTGTGCCAGCAGTTGGTCTGAGCTGTCGACACAACAGTACCCCTTTCCTTACAGTCTTTGACCCATACATGGTCACCTGGTCACCAAACTGACTGTTTAGCTCTCTCCCTGGATTTTGTTACGTCAAGATGTCCCTCATGCAGTTTCCTCAGTATCTCAGCTCAGAGTGACGTTGGAATTACAATCCTGATTCCATTCAATAACAGTCCATTTTGCTCAGAAGTTCTCCTGAGAATGAAAAGCAAGGCTGGAAAGCTTTGTCAATGGAGAATATATCTGGCCATCCTTCCCAACAGTATGTCTTTGGCTGCTGGAGTATTGAATCATTGTCTTGGTGTTCTTGGATCTTTTTTCAGTAGCCGGACTTGCCATGACAGAGTCAGCGTACAGATTGACGTCTTCTTTGGAAAGGCCTTCTGCCACACTGCTTACAGGCTTAATTTCCTATGGGGACAGGAGGAACACGTCACCTTACTTCAGGGAAGTATATTGTATTGTAAGTTTGCAGGGAATTACCTTGAGATACTGTAGATATTATTTTTAACAACTGGAAGTTATTTAAATTGTCCGTGGTGAAGAAGTCAGAACCTCAGGTGCTCTTCAGTCATTTCTGACTAGAAAGTTTTCTGTTTTTAATTTTTTCAAATCACAGCTTCATCAGAATGTTACGAAACTTGGTGACTTTAATGGCATTTGGACACATTACAATTGAGGGCATGATTTGAGCAGGTACAGTAGTCTTAAAAAATAGTCACACTTTTGCTCTTCGGTCAAAAATGACCAACCATAGAAAATTAATGGGAAATCGACAAAAACACAAAAAATTCTCCACAAATCGGCCACGATTCAGAAAAAAAAAGTGCTCAGCAATGAAGGGGTGAAACTTTCAACAGTGAAAAACAGACCCACCCACCCACTCACTCTCACAAACACACACACACACTGGTAGGGCTATTACCATATGGCATAATTGAGTCAGAAGGCTGAAATAAGAGGTTGAAATGAGATCAGATCCAGATGGATTAAGCTGTAATTATAATAATAATATAAATAATAATGAAAATAATTAATCATTTGAATTTGAATTAAAAAAAAAAAATATATATATATATATATATATCCTATATATATACACATATATATAATATAATTATTATTAATAAAAATAATAATATATAAATAAGCTGTGATAAAGCATTCCTTTTTCATTTTATTTTTATTTTTTATTTGTTACCTGTAACAAAATGCTTTCTCTATATTCAGGTCGTTTGACTATATAATAATAATGCAAAAACGTGTACACTTCACATCAAAATGTATTTTTATTTTTTTATAAACCTTGAAAAAAAGTATTATTTGAGAATTAAAAAAAAAATGCATTCAAGTCCACATCTTAAGAGTAAGTAATTTAGTTCAAAAACAACTAGAGAATTCACAATCCTCTCCATAGAGAGCTATACAGGGATCTAGTGGTAACACCATGACATTACATGTTTTATTTTATTTTCTATCAACTGATGGCGCCGTACTACACTGATTTCAAAAGGCCCAGTCTCTATATTAATCTGAAATACTGCATTTTAAAAAAAAAAAATCAATGACAAAAATTAACCATTATTATTGCATAAATATTAATAAGTGCCATATTGATATCAAATCCTTTCAAAATTCAAAATATAAATATATTATTGAACAAAAATCAATTCCATTGGTTTTACTGGGGTGGAGGAAGTTTCATTTTTAGGTGTCACTTCTGACCGGGAAGAAAACCATGAAGAAAACAAGTGCTACACCAAAATGAGGAGCACCTGAGGGTTTAGTAGGTTGTATTCGTATTAAGAATGTCTACGACAAACCTTATTCAACTTCTGTATATTTCCTGTTAGTCAGGAATGGCACATGCAAATAGGACATTTATTATGGGTTTATTATGGTTTTCTCAAGTATTAGCGATCTATTAAAGATCCCTATTAAACAATAAAGAAAGTAAGACATATTTTTATTATACATAGATGGTTTAGTTGCCTATTATTATTCTTTTTGGCAGAACGTATCATTATAATCAACTTAACGTTAATTATTTCCTGGATTTTGTAAGTTATCACCATAGTAGTCCATAAATGCAGGAAATGGGATTCAAATATTAAACATTTCACCCCATTTTGTGTGTGTATTCGAGAAAAAGCGAAAACAACCGCTGCTATTGCCAAACAATCTTATTCTATGGCAACCGCTCTGGCGGCGCGTCATAATGTTTGATTACGTCATAGACAGCACAGATTTTAAAGACTCAGTCTCACGCTCAGTCTCTCTAGTTCAGCGAAATTCCCGGGCAGAAGCGATTTTGAGCGAAATATCTATTGCATTATAGCAGAAAACTGTAGTAATACTACATCATTCTATACAGACAGAGTCTATACTCAGCGTAGGCTATACTCACAGTTTATAGACTCAAACTGTACAGAGTCAGGCACAAGTGTGCGTCGCATACAGTTTGACAACTGTACATCTTTGATTTGTCAGCATTAGATAATAGCATTGAACAATGTCTACAAACTTCAGAGAGTTGTGTCTGGAGATATACGTCGATGGCGAGTTCTACTGCTCTGAAAGTTGCTGGGTACCAGAAGAGGAAGATGCGCAGGTGGAGTTTACGGTCAGCGAGGCCATCTACGACCATTTCGGTAGCTCTGCAGTGATCAATGCGCAGCTGGAGGTTGATACACCCGAGGACATGTCAGTCAGTTACAGCGTTTTAGAGGGGAACGTTGTGGAAGTTGACCTTGATGTGAACAACTCAACCTCAGCTGGTGTAGAGAGAGATGAGCAGCTGGAGAATAACGTCAAAAACGTCTTCTCAGTGTTGTTGTCACCAACAGAAGTGTCAGGGAGCAGCAGTGGGATCGATGCTTCTCCTGAAACCCCTGAGAACAGCCCAACAGGTGAATGTTAAACATGCACAGGTCAACATGCAACACTGTTAAATGTTCACAGGATTGTAAATGCAAAAAACGGGGGTAAAAAGAAAAGTGTATTACCTTTTAGCATTTAGTAATTTATTTGCAATATAATTTATTTGCAACTGGGCTATTTAAAAAAAAGAATAAAAAAAAAAAAGAAGCAGCACGATTTCGAGGCGAATCTGGCCGAGCATGTCTCATCACACCTACACCCAAATTTGCGAAATTAGTTGATCAAATTGACTAAATGAGCCTACAATAGAATAATAAGCATTTTAATGATATGGTCCAAGTTCAATAAAAATGATCACAAAGCTAAATGTTTAGTGAAATTCGAAAATATTTAAGAGATCGATTTAGTTTTATGCATGTTCTCATATCCATATATTTTGTTATAATGTCACAAGTTATTATAATCTCAATGTTTACTGGGTTTTACCTATGGGTTTTAGACAATTCATTTGTAGTGTGCTTTTGGTGAAGTATACTAAAATAAACAAGCATCATCACGTGTGCCTCTCCGCTGATTCCTGGTGGTTTAAAGAACAATTACTCACCACCTGTCGTTTATAAAAATAAAATAAAATAGTACAACGGCGAGCACGTCAAGTATAAATTTACAATGAGAATGCAAACAGAAATATCTTTCAAGTCAGAAAAGACATTTATAGTCACTCCTGTAAATTACTTAACTAGGCTATGTGAGTACAGAACAAATGAGATACAAACGGAAATGTCTTTCAAGTTGGACTAATTATTAATTTTTGATCTGTGGTTAGTGATGTTTCTTATAACATATTATTTGTTTTCTTCTTTTTTCAGAAAGTAGTAAGATTAAAAAATGTTGGGCTTTTATCCAAAAACTTTTTGGGAATGATCCGGCTGTTCCAGAGCCCTTGTGTGTCCCAGATGCAAGCGATCCTGAGCCGGAACCGGAATTGGATCTGGTCGATCCAAGCGTTTCTGAGATGGAAGCTGAATTGGATCTGGTCGATCCCAAAGAATCGTGTGTCCCGGTTCCAGACGTTTCTGAGATGGAAGCTGAATTGGATCTGGTTGATTCAGATGAATCGTGTGTCCCGGTTCCAAGCGGTTCTGCAATGGAAACTGAATTGGATCTGGTCGATCCCAAAGAATCGTGTGTCCCGGTTCCAAGCCTTTCTGATATGGCACTGGAACTGAGCCGGAACTGGAGACGGACCTGGAGCCAGAACTGGAACTGGAATCCGATTGATTCAGATGAATCGTGTGTCCCGGTTCCAAGCGGTTCTGCAATGGAAGCTGAATTGGATCTGGTCGATCCCAAAGAATCGTGTGTCCCGGTTCCAAGCGTTTCTGAGATGGAAGCTGAATTGGATCTGGTCGATCCCAAAGAATCGTGTGTCCCGGTTCCAGACGTTTCTGAGATGGAAGCTGAATTGGATCTGGTTGATTCAGATGAATCGTGTGTCCCGGTTCCAAGCGGTTCTGAGATGGAAGCTGAATTGGATCTGGTCGATCCCAAAGAATTCTGTGTCCCGGTTCCAGACGTTTCTGAGATGGAAGCTGAATTGGATCTGGTCGATCCCAAAGAATCGTGTGTCCCGGTTCCAGACGTTTCTGAGATGGAAGCTGAATTGGATCTGGTGGATTCAGATGAATTGTGTGTTCCAGGTCCAAGCATTCCTTATGCATGCACTTACGAGCAGGAACTAGTTCAACAAGAAACATGTTTCCCATTGGAGGAGCGTGTGAAGGCTTGTACATTGCATCAGAAACCTGTCACTATGGTCTGGAACAACATCTTCATTGGAAATGAGTAAGTCTACAACCCATTTAGACTAATATAAACCATGTGATTAATAATGTAATGCAGGAGTAGGAACAGGAATCAAACACAATTAGATTTCTACATTATAAATCCTCTTAGTGAAAGACTAATCTTGGCTGTTGTGTTCTTGTGCAGAGAGATAGCAAGGGACCGAAGGAGACTGAAGGAGCTGGGTATCACTCACATCCTCAATGCTGCTGCCGTGAAGAAGAACCTGAGGGTCTTGTTTGGAGTCCCATTGGAGAAAGACCTGAAGGAAACCGTTCATACAGGGGCGAGATACTACAGAGGCATGAACATCACTTATCGTGGCTTGCCTACAACGCGCGGTTTGAACATCAGCAAATACTTCTTGCCAGCAGCCAAATTCATCCACAAGGCCCAGAAAAACCCAGAAAGTAAGATCTTTTATCAAGTGTTCTGGAGTGACAAACTGTTTGGGACTTTTTCTGACTGTCTTTCTGTTTTTATTTCCACAGATAAGGTGTTCATTCACTGCACTGAGGGTGTCAGTTACGCCCCGACTCTTTTTGTGGCGTACCTCATGATCCACCATTACAGTACAGTGGAGGATGCCATTGATTATCTCATAAAGGTGAGATACATCAAGCCTGACATAGACTTCCTGAAGCAGCTGGCAATCCTGAATGAGGAACTTCTACACAAGCAGGCAGACAAAATACTGGGGGAAAAAAGCTGCATAGTACAGATTAATAAGTATACACATAATAAGGAAGAATACGCAATTCATAGACATCGCACATATTAAAAAAGTGCACAAATAAAAGAACAGATACGATTTGTAAAAAAGTGCAATAACTTTCTTTGTCCAGTTCCCAAAACACTCTTTGACAGTGCAGGGCAATAACATGATGATTACGTCCTCATCGATAAACAGCTAACATCTCCTGATAACAGTTTCTCTTGGCTTTTCTTTTTGCCACAACAAGTATGCTTTATAAACACAATTACAACAGCCAGAGAATAATATTAAAGAGTCAAGGGTCAAGAGCCCAACTAAAGCAAACACTGACCACCATCATGGTGACTTAAAATAAAACTATTATTTTCTGGAAGTATAATATAAACTGGACATTAAATAAAGTAAATTGGTTAGTAATAGGTGAGGCTGGTAATGCTGTTTGTGGAGTTGTTTAATCCTGTGATTAAATGTCTTCTTTTATCTTCAGTTTATTTCATCTAAGGCTGTGGCTGGAAGTCAGTTGTAGTTCTTGTTGTTTCTCTTTCATTCATTGGCTGCGTTTACACTTTGCATAAACATGCAACCTGTATCTGGATGTTGTCCACATACACACTGAAAACACAAGTGTAAACGCGTTTCTGATCAGAATGTTATCCGATCAGCGTGTTCAGGTTCGGAGGTAGTCGAGGACGCATTGTGATGGGATCTCAGTGTAATGTAAACGCAATCCAGCCATCGTGTGTGTGTGTGTGTGCGCATTCACAGGTGGATGTCATATAAATCCCCACCCAGTCTCCCCACGTGGCTGTCAGAAAATAAAGGCCAGACGCAGTTTAGACAAGAAATCAAACTCATTTGAACCTTACAAAAAAAGTCAATATTTAAAATAGTTTATTTAGACTTACATGATACGGTGTGTGTGTGTCATTTTTCATTTTTAATTGTGCAACATTATCTAGCTATCTATAGCTGTGATCAGTCATGAGAAGAACAGCGTGCGCTGCTTTGTCAGAGGAATAATGGGAATACACTTTTTATTTTTTAATGTTTTAAATGTTGAATGTTTTTTATTGTTTCAGCATGTTTATTAATCTCCCATTTCTGTTAATATAGTCATTGCACACTATAACCTTAAACCCTGATGATCGATGATGTGACTTGTTTTTTGGACAAATTTACCATTTGTTTAACATGATCAACTCAGTTATTTTTGTATGATCAGCTCTGGAAATATTCCTTCATTCAAAAAACGTAATTTGATCTACGACTGGAGATTGCATAGGAAAGTAAAGTGACTGAGTGAAAGCAATCGGCATGTGTAAACCCTCACAAAAGCTCACTGAGATAACTCCGTCAAATTGATTCCTAATCCTTGATTTTCTTCTTTCACACAAATTTTCTAATTTTACAAACGTGTGAACATATCTCCAATACTACTCTTTATAAAAAACAATCAGATTGCTTTATCGCTACTTATATCCAACTTTCCGAACTTCTGCTTCTAGCCTTAGCCCGCTAGCACTGCACGCGTGGTCTCTCGCCTATCGATCGTCTTACTTACACTCGTATCACTGAAAGCTATAATTTCCCATTATCGGATGTGAGTCTAACGTTACCTCTGAGTGTAGATGAGGACACCTTCGAGCTGCATTCGGTGCAGTTAGAGCTGGAGTCCGTGGAGAAGCAGATCCGTGATCTACTAGAGAGGCAGGCCGAGCTGCGAGATCGGCGATCCGCGCCTGAAACATCACGCGTCGATGCTCACAAGTCAGTGGTTAGTAACTTTTTGACTCCGACTGCGTCTACTCCGTGTGTTTCTCTGCACAGGTCCCGAGCACCCAGGACGCGATCATCCCTGGCTTCATTCACTCCGGCACCGACACAACACCATGGACCCAGGATGAGCCCACAGCTGAAGACGCGAGCCCAGGACCAGAGCAAGAACCTCCCCGCCCCTCCCGGCCTTCGAGATCTCCACCCGGAACCGCTTCTCCCGTCTTGGCGAGTCGGAACGCCACGACGCCGTGATCATCGGCAGTTCCATCGTCCGTCATGTCCGCGCTACCTCGGGTAAAGGTAAGGTGCGCACTCACTGCTTTCCTGGTGCTCGTGTTCTCGATGTCGCTGCGCAGGTTCCCGAGATCCTGAACGGTGACGAGCGCGTCGGAGCTGTCGTGCTGCACGCGGGAGTGAACGACATCAGGCTGCGGCACACGGAGGTTCTGAAGGAGGACTACAGGAGCCTGATCGGGACCGTACGGAGCACATCGCTTGAAACAACGATCGTCGTGTCTGGACCGCTTCCCACGTATCGACTAGGACATGAAAGGTTCAGTATATTATTTGCTCTAAATGAATGGTTAATGTCATGGTGTAATGAACAGAGACTGCTCTTTGTAAATAATTGTAATCTGTTCTGGGAGCGACCTAGGCTCTTCTGTGCTGATGGCTGATTTCCTAAAAGAGTTTGCAGACTTTCTCTCAGATCTATTGGTCAATGTCGATAAAGCAATAATTGTTGGAGATTTAACATAACATACACGTAGATAACACAAATGATGGGTTAGGGACTGCGTTTACAGATTATTAAACTCCAATGGGGTCAAGCAAAACATCAATAGTCCCAGTCATCGTCTAAATCATACACTAGATTTAATTATATCATATGGAACCAATCCAACTGATATAGATATTATACCGCAAAGTGATGATGTCACTGATCATTACATGGTAACTTGCATACTACGTACACTGTAAAAAATAAACCCGTAATTTTTACGGTAAAAAAACGGCAGCTGTGGTTGCCAGTACTTTATCGTCAAAAATACGGTAGCAACGTTATTGGTTTTACAGACTTAACTTAAAATTTACAGTAATAAACCGTATTTTATTATCTGATAATGTTAATTTACTGATCTATTGCAGTAGTAATAGTATGTATTACCATTGTAATACACTGACAACCACCAATCACAGCAGTGATGAGAGTCACATGATCAGTCAAAAGATCAATCAAAGCTCATCACAAGAAGCTCTTCACACAAGACAATTAATACTAATATATAGAAGCAGCACAGTGTCATTCACACAAACATTAAACACCATGGTAACGCACATGAAATTTAAAAATTGCAATAAACATTAATTTAACAACATTAAATGTAACATAAAACCCTAATGTACATAACTGATAAGAAAAAAACTAAGAAAACTATGAAGAAACATAGTTATTTCAACAAAAATACATCAAATGTGAAGTGTCACGCAGGGAATTATGGGAATGTCAATTTACGGTATTTTACTGTAAATTGTACAATGAGTTGTTCTTTTTCACTTTCAAAAACTGTAAATTTAACGGTATTTTACAGTAAAATTACATTAAATGTACCATTAGATCCAGGGGCGGAGTGGGACCAAAAAATCTACCTGGAAATTTCGTAGACCACCGGCCCTCGGCCAAAATTTGCTAACAAAATATATACTACTAACGACATTTTGACAGAAACGACAGAAATGTCACTACATAACGACAGAAAATGTTGTGCTTTTTAATGTTAAATTCATCAATTTGGTGCACTCTGAGAGTTCAAAATAAAAAGCTCTAAGCCATATTCAGTGTGAAAATGAACACCTTTCCATTAGTGGGTCTGGCAACAGATCTGGCACTCGCGCCCTCACAACACGCTCTCAAAGCCCCGTTCACTGCGCAGCAAAATTAATTGCAAACCCTCATGAGGTGGTTTAAACTTTTAATTAATCATTCAGAGATCTTGAAATTTTATTTTTGAAGGTAAAAAAATGACAGAGGTCTGGACCACGGTGACCTCGAGCTGGCTATACGGCCATGACATAGCTTACTATATATCTTAAGGGTTTCTTTTAGTTGAAAACATTAAACAATATGTGTCAACAAAAAAATATAAAGAACAAAAGCATTTAAGCTCAAGCAGCGCGAACGGTAAAAAAAAAAATGCAAATAAAGCAGACTGCACAGTTATCGTACAGAACGTACACGCACTCGAGTCAGCATATGGCTATTGTTTCATGTTCATAAATACAAATAATATCCACATGCTCGAGTGAGAAAACGCGCTGCGCTGACAGACACAAAATATAACGGTTTGCTGCTAAGCAACGTTTCTAAAAGCACTTTGGGTTTTCAGTTCTTAAACCTGTCTCCCGGCCTCAACGAAACTTAAAGGAAGTAACGTTATGTCTCAAAATCATTTTGCTATCAGAAGATATCATATATCTGATCACTCGCGCAACAGCTGCTTACCTGTAAGTTGTTAAAGCAGTGCAGTGATCATGGACAGCGCTGTCTTTCCTCAGTTTGGATTTCATGCGATTTCTCATTGTGGTGTACTTCCATTTTGTAATATCATTTTCATTTAAATAATTCCAAACTTTGCGAGGCAGACGGCGACATTATGTTATCAAATACCACTTGTTAAACGCGCCGGCGCCACCCAGTGCATTTAATTATAACTGCGAGTTAGTGCTTTGGATTTATCATGGATTCACTGGATTAACGGCAAGAAAAGCAACGTAGTAAAATTCGAATAGTATTTTATTTTTCAAATAATAATTACAGATCTAATATCCGTGCACATCCCTACATAGAACTCACACCGACCGTCCGTTAAACGTCCAAAATATGACGAGGAAAAAGAGATGTTCGGTGGCTTTTTACATCAAAGGCCGGCCCGACAGGCTATACCATTTGGGGAGGGGCCGCGCTCTGATCCCCCTATGTTTTTGAAAATCCTAGACATGGTTGGACCTGCCGAACGGGTTGAGCACAAGGGGGTAATCCATCGACCGGAAGTTGAAGCCGGCCGCGTGCCGCCATCTTGTAGCAGAACTTCACTTGCGTTAGCATTCCCATTGACTCCTATTCATTTTGGCGTCACTTTGACAGCGAATAACTTTACATCTGAGGCGTTTAAAGACTCCATTTGTCCATTATTTATTTCTAAAGACACACGACAATGTATAAAGGGCTCCATTACCTTCTATGTTACATTATGGCCCCGTAGAAACAGTTTTTGTAAAAATAGGCTAACGATTGCGTCATAACCACTCGACGCTCTGTCGCACAGGACAGAAATGACCGTACAGACAGGAGGAGAAGCTCGCAGGCAATCAATGCATTAACTTAATATGGCGTACTGGCGTTACATTTTAAAATAAATACTATACAAATTACTTACTCCTGCTCACTCACGCCAAAGAACTCTTTGCTCAAGCTCGCCGTCTCTGCAAGATCAACGTTGGCAGTTTTCACGCACAGCTACTAGAAGATTTACATCTGTCAGGCAGATTGCTCACGTCATCTAGCTTAGTTTGAGTCGGTTTGAGTCTGCGCGTCAGGAACGGAAGTGCTAAAAGATCGCTAAAAATAGGCTTCAATTGTCTCAACTGAGTTCCAATGAGATGGCTCTGTCCACTTCTTATACTGTCTATGGTTGAGCACAGTGTTGAGCAGAGACAGAGAGGCTGTACAGTGACAGTTTGACCAGCGGAAGCGGCCGCACATCAGGCCGCCAGATGGTATTGCTAATAATATAATATCACTTCACTATAGTATAACTATTATCAGACCGGCCCTCACGGCCTCAAAACAATACCGGCCCACCGGGAAAAGTCCCGACTCTCCCGATTGCCACTCCGCTACTGATTAGATCTATCACAGTTATTTACCGTATATAGTACGGAAACTTTCTGTTAACCAATTAACAGTTTTTTACTGTAGGATTTTTACTGTCTTTTACCATTAAAATCACGATCATTTTTTACAGTGTACTGCTGAAATCTGTCATGTTGCGCCACGTTATCGACCAGGCAGAACAATCCTTCCAACCACCAGATATAGCCCCTCCTCTTCCAGCACGATCTGAAGCTAAACATGAGCATGCTTTGGAGGACGGATTGTTGTGTTTATTCCCCCAGCGAAGATTCCAGAATCAATCCGGAGTTGCATGGTTAGTATAATGAACACTGTTGTAAAACATAACTCTGAGAAGTTAGTCTATGTTAAACGCTGTCGTGTTTCCATTACAGATTCGCGCAAAACTTTTGCAGTTTTTTTCTTTCTAAATATCGATCAAAAACGATTGCGAAATGACAGCGTTTCCATTAACTGATGTTATGCGACTAAAGCACATTTTTTTCCTCTCGCGATCAGTCATTCCAAAACTCATGGCAACGGACGTTGGTAGGTTTATATCACAGCCACCGCACTAGACATTATTATTATTATTAATAAAGCCTAAGTGTGTTATCCAAGCATAAAAGGTTGTATCAGAGATTTCAGGCCCAAAAATAAATGTCTAATCTTTCCCAACGATCCGCTAGCTGCCCGCCCCATAAGCAGGCTGTCAAAAAAAACACGTCTCTGTAGGCAGCCTAGGCTCTGAGATCTGCACACAAAACAAATGGGTACAACCACCCACTGATCTATATAGACCCCTTATCAGTTGGTAAACATGGTGACGTTTTTCTGTGGGCGGAGCTTAGGTGGTTGCAGAACGATCCCTCTGGCCGCTTCCCTAACGTTAGTTTGCAAGTTTTGTTAGCTTGTTTTTTAACAATGACTGGAGAAAATCCGATTTTATCTTAATGTGCAAGGTCACTCAGTGTCCAGGACCGCGATTTTTATTTGCAAAAGTTAATTTTAACGGACGGAACCAGACGTAAAAAACGTTTTACGGCTGACCCGTACACGCTCACTCAATGCATGGACGATCTGACAGGATTAACGCTACCTCCGGTTGAGTGGCCTGACTTCTACACCTATCTGATAGAGAAACTGAGCGTAAAGAGAAACTGAGGGCATATAAATCTTTAGATGCCTATAACTATGTGCTGAATGGTCATGTACAAGACTTGTGTGGTACGATCCGCAGTTCTGCCGAGCCAGCGCCGAGAAGACGACAATGAATGTAAAGAGTGACATTACGGTGCAATTTTAATGATGTGAATATTTTCTAGAAATAAAAATTCCAGATACAGCATACTCATTTTTCATTGATTCTTGCACCCAACAACACATCAAGATGACATTTAATAATAATAATAATGATTTAAGCTCCTTATTATGTAGCCGAATCTGTGCTGGTTTGTATTAGCCGCCTGCAGTTGTCCGTTTGTTTTGCCTCCAGCTAGCGCCGTGACGTAACTGTGACGTCGGCGCAAAAGGGGTCTATAGAATGACTGGATAGCTCATGACGTCATAAACAGTGAAGCCACCGCGCCGCCATCTTGGTATTCCCTAGTGAGCTCACGCGTTCTATTGAATCAATAGGAAATTTTATGATTTGACTGAGAAAACATTGCCTAACGAGACACCGTTTTTAAATTTAAAGTCTCCCTGTACATTCTCACAACGCAAACACCCTAAGCATTTAAATGGGTATTTGTTTAAAGTCGGAAATTTTTCCTGCTTATTAAAAATTGCGGAGATACTGGGAGAGGAGCTTGCGTGTCTGTCTAGGCTAACAGCAGGTGGCAGTAGCTAATGAAGAAGTGTTTTATTTTGTGATTTGTCCTTTGAATGAAGAAGCAGCAGGATCTCCAAGTTAAAATATAATATATATATATATATAGGCCTATATATATATATATTTTTTTTTTTTAAGTGGCCAGTGTTCACATAGGGGACTTCCGTGTAGCTTAATCAGTGCTGGTTAAAACGGCAATTTCTTTGCAAAAGGAATAAAAAGCTGTACGGGAACACTAGTCAGCCTTGACTGAAGATCTTCACAGGTAAGAAAAACAGTTTGATACTATTAATTAAATAGTGAATGCTATCTATTTTGTGAATTGGTGAATATTCAGGTGAATCGTTTCGTGGCCACGAATAGGCTACTCAGCACGTTTTAGTATATTGTGGCCACGTTGTAATTCGTTCAAACAAAATGAGGGAGGGAATAAGTTTAACGTGTCCACGATTTATTAAAAATCATTTGATCAACGAGCAGAGAGACAGCCCCGCCGGCCGCGCGCGCGCGCTCTCTCTAACCGTCTTCAAACAACACGAGCACTGTATTGCTATCGCGACACGATAGTAAAAGGTCGGAAGACCGATTGTGTTTAAGTAGTTTGTTCAAATAAAGTGTTTGATTAGTTAGCAAGTGTTCAAGAAATGCATAATACAAATTGTATGGGTTAATGTAAGTAACGGTAAGTAAAGACTCTGCACGAAGCTGTCAAATGGTGTCGCTATTGGACACTTAATTGTGTTGATTATTGCTGCTCGGAGGTTTCAGGCTAGAAACGCATTCTTTTTGTTGTTGAAGAAGCAGATCTTTCCTCGGAGAAAACAACACTGGAATAGCGACAATTGTGCATACAAATTATTACTTATAGGGCTTGAATTACAACCTGTGGGCAGTTTTCCTACATCCTTTTGTGAAAGTCATTTTACATTTGTATGTTGCACAGTAAATCGTCTTCGGAGCCACCAATCTCTGTATAACGCCATTGGAGCCCTCTGCTGGTAGGGAATCGTAAGATGGCCGCTCGAACACTTCCGGTGGCTTCACTGCCTGCTGGCAGTTTAGAACGTCATGAGCTATCCAGTCATTCTATATAGATCAGTGCAACCACCACTCAAAACCAAAACAAACAGTGTTCCAACCAATCACCGACAGGGGCGGGTGTTTTGAGATTTTGAGCTCATTCACGGCTGGACGCGAAGTCGGAGCAACACCGGCCAAATTTCATACCTGTACGTGAAACGTAGAGCCGGGGCAAAATGTGGGGGCAGTAATTTACAGAATTTGCCCCACCCAATTTTGAAAACCATATCACACGTAAATTTTCATCACTTTCTGAAGCGTGTGCAAAATTTCATGAGTTTTCAAGCATGTTTAGGCCCTCTAAAAAGCGATTATTTTAAGAGAAGAAGAAGAAGAATAAACAGAGCAAAAATAATAGGGTCCTCTCAAACAAAAACATCCAACAGTCCCAATTCTAACTTTGCTTTCCTTAATAATTTAGCTGTTGGTTCTGATTTGTGTTTTATTCTACTTAAAGTATCTATCTTTTGGTTCATCACTAAATTAAAGTCCCCTCCCATTATAGTTAATCCTTTAGCCTCAGACATTAACAGATGGAGGATTCTTTTCATGAGGGCAACTCCCTCTCCTGGTGGGTTATATACGTTAAACAGTGTTACTGGTTGACCATCTATTTCTCCCCGTAAAAAGACAAATCTCCCTTGTTTTTCCCTGATGCATTTATCTTTAGTAAATCTTAAACTATTATTAAGGAGCACCGCTACTCCTCTTTTAGCTGATGTGTATGAGGATGAATACATTTGTGTTCCAGCTAATTTCCCTAATTTCTCATATTCCCCTTGACTCAGGTGTGTTTCCTGTAAAAAAAATAATGTCCCCTAATTTTTTAAGTCTCTGCATTACATTCCTTCTTTTTATTGGATTATTAAAACCATTTACATTAACTGTGACTATCTTAAGTGTTCCCATTTTTTTTCTTTCACAAGATGAAGCTTTGCTGTCTTATTAAGGCATTTAAAGCAGACAAAAATATAAAAAAATAAACATTGTAAAAGTGCCTGTAAACATCCCCGTGAACTTCCAAAGTCTGTAACCTCAACAGGGTCACCCAAAAAATTCCACATTGTTGTTAATTTGTGGAAGAAAAAAAAATCTGTTCTCAGCCACTGAATCATGGCAGAGCGGTGAGACCTATACAGTCTCACTAAAGGTGGTGGGCTGCAAAATAAGCTTTTATTCCTTCTAATATCTGCCCTCCTTTAACCCCCCTAATCCATTATCTTCTCAATATTCTAACTTAGTTCCTAATAGACTTATCTCCTTATCTAGTTACAAGATAAGAACCCAACACATAAAAATAATCCATAATTACCCACAAGAAATCAAACCCCCAAAAAAGGTTATATTTAAGGTTCTTAAAATAAAATAAATTCCCCCTTGAAAAAATGACACTCTTATACTAACTAATTGTCTATTTCTTTAAAAAAGGGGGGAGGAAAAAAATAAAATAAAAATAAAATAAAGAGTTGCAGGCCTCTGAAGCAATTTCCACATATCTTACATTGCGTGGGGGGGGGCTCAATTTTTTATAATTTTGTTCAAAAGCGAAGACTGATTTAGGATCCTCTCCACGAGTAAACATCTTCATCAGTTTTTTGTATCTCCATACCTTAAACCTAAAACCGTATTCTGGACAAATGTGGGCAAAATAGTTTTGATTAATTTTTTTAAAAATACTTCCCTTGATCTGAGCGGTACAAGACTTGGCTCCTGAACACACACAATTTTTTTTTACTCAATTCTACAATGTTAAGTGGGTGAAAAAAAAAAAAACTCCTTAATCGTGTATTTGGGTCAAAAATGGGCACCCATAGAAATGAATGGGAAAAACTGTAATTTAGAGCATTCTTCTTGTAAATAAATTAATAGATCCAATACAAGCATATCTAACATACACACAAATGAAGGGTTGATCCTGTACAACATTCTCATCAAACACAAAAATATAAAACATAAAAATAAGCATAATTTACATAGAAAATATGGTACTTTTTGAAGTAAATAAATTAGAAAATACCCCCAAAATAAAATAAAAACACCATAAATGGATAGACAAAACTTTATCGAAGACAGTGATATAACATTTATAATAAATAAAAATTAGGATCACACCTGAGTCCTCTGTGCCCACATTTGTCCACAATTACAGGATTAAGGTCTATAAAGTGAATACGGTTACGAATCTTAAACTGTCTCCGCTTCTGCTTCTCGTGCGCTCCCACGATACCTACTCCGGGTCGGTGTGTGTTCTGCGCACGGTGGCACGGCGCGACTGGGGCTCAGTCTCATCCCCACTTTGCAGTATACCCTTACTCCGTAGATCCGAATCTGCTTCTTCGAGTGTACTGTAGGTCACTGCATTTCCATCAATAAAGACTCTCAGTTTTGACGGATATGTTATATGGGATTTAACGTTTTTCTCTTTCAAAACTTTCCTCAGCTGAAAGTATCGGCTTTGTTCTTTTTGTATTTTACTTGGAAAGTCTTGAGAGAAGTAGATGCGGTTCTCCCCAATCCGTATCTCTTTTTTTGACCAAGCCGCTTGTAAAACCCGTTGCCTTATATTCCATTGCATGAAACGAACCACCATAGACCTGGGCGCTGCATCCCGAGCAGGTCTCTGTGCCAATGAACGATGCGCTGCGACAATTTGGATCATGTCGGTTGGAGTATCCAGCTTTTCTGTGAGTAGCGTTGTAACAAAGCCAATTATATCATTTGCTTCTAGGCCTTCTTGGAAGTATGCGAATATATTCCCAAATATATAATGCGAATAGTATTTTGTCTTGATTTGTTTTCCAAATATTCTATTTTTTCAGACATTTCCTTTTGCTCTTTCACCAACTTTTTCAACAGTACTGTGATTGCGTCTTCCCGTTCTTCCAGATTATTTATTCTTTGCTCAGCTTCTTTAACATTTTCCTGGGCCTCGCGCAAATCGGAGCGTATACCTTTCAATTCTTCTCTCATTTGAATCATTTCGGTCGTCATTTTGCCCCCGTCTGCATGGATCCCTCCGATTTGTTTGGAGATGTCATCTTTGAACTCAGTGAGCATTGATTTAAGATTTTTCTCTTCTTTGAGAAGTCTTTGTTTTACGGACAAGCTTCTGTGTAGTTGTGCCAGCGCGCAGATTCATTAGATGATCTTCTTGCAAATTGTTCCTCAGCAATTTTCACAAGGTAATTTAGGGCATTTTTAGAAGGAATTATTTTCACACACTCAGAGCAACATGAGAGAGCGCCCACCGGAAGTACCGGAAGTGCCGATTGGAAAAACTCAATTGGAGTTTTTATTTTAAAAAAAAGGTACAGACACACAAAAGGACCGATCTGATCACAGAACTCCTTCTAGAAATGGGAAAAAACTGGGGCCCCTGTCAGAGACCACATCTTTGGGAAGATCATGAACATGAACCATGTACATTGGACAATATGGGACCACAGGACAGTAAAGATGGACAGAGGGCGCAGCAATCTCTCGGCAGCGCCTTGTCCCCCGGACAGGCGAAGAGACGAGACAGAGCATCCGGCTTAATATTCTTAGACCTAGGCATGTACGATAAAGGGTGAAACGAACCGACCAAAGAAGAGAGCCCATCTGGCCTGTCGAGAGTTCAACCTCTTGGCCGAACAGATGTACCCAATATTCTTATGATCCGTTCAGACCAAGAAGGGCTCCGCCACCCCCTTCAGCTAGTGTTGCCACTTACCCAATGCCAGCCCAACCATGAGCAGCTCCTGGTTACCGACATCATAATTCTGTTCTGCCAGGCTCGGGCGGTGGGAAAGAGACGATAACCCCGACCTCAGAAGCGTCATCCTCAACAATGAACTGCAGACCAGGGTCTGGAACAGATAAGACAGATGTATATGTGAAACAGGACTTAAGTTGTTGTGGTGCCCCCTGTGCCTGGTCCGACCCTATGAAAGGGACAGTTAGAGCAGTTAAGAGGGCATCAGTCTGACTATAGTTTCTGATGAAATGTAAATAAAAATTGGCAAACCTCAGGAACCGCTGCAATGCTCTATGAGAGTTGGGGACTGACCACTCTAAGAGAGCCCTTACTATAGCAGGATCTACCCTAACCCCTTCCACCGAGATAATCTTTCCCAGGAACGTAACTAAGCCAACTTGGAATATGCTCTTCTCCGCCTTGACATTATGTTGATTTTCAAGCAATCTCTGCAGCATCTTACGTACAAGCTGAGTGTGTATCTGCAAAGACAGGGAGTTTGTCTCTAAGTACATCGTTAATCAGGCAGCCGGGCGTTAGTAAGCCGCAAAGATTAAGTTGTATAGTATGGGAATTTAACTAAATAAAGGACTTCCCGAAAGGAAGGACAATTCAGGTTAAAATAGGAGCAGACCTATCAAGCAAACATGTTGTAGAGAATTAAATGTTGAAAGGCCCACATTTCAGTGATGATTAATGACATATATGTAAATATATTAATGGGCATGGGAAGATCACTATTTGTGGATGATGGGGCACAATGGAAAAGAAGAAGAAATGTAGAACGCAGTTAAGTTTTCCGGTCTCGTATCTCTCACAGAGGAGCGGAAGCATAAAAGGAGGAGCAACGACGGTGAAGGACGAGAGAGGCCAGGCCTGGATTTATGTTGTGTTGTTTGTTTTATTATGTGACAGCAGTCGTCCGTGAGGGGCTGCTGTCTTTTACTTTCGTTTTGTATTTGTTTTATTTTGTTATTAAATTCTTTAAAAAATATATTATTTATTTATTTATTTCAAGGATAGCCCCTTGAGATGAACCATCTCATTTTCGAGGGGGTCCCTTCTTTACAACAAACAAGATCATAATAGAAATTCATAGATGAAGTAAATACATTACAGGACAGTTAAAGACATTTAAATACATTGACATTCTCATTCATAAACACACACATTCAAACAATGCTCCCATAAATCTGCTCCCTTTCCCTTTTGTCCCCTACCATCATCAAAAACAGGTAAAAAAAATAATTAAAATAAAATAAAAATAACATCTGCGAAAAATAAAAATAAAAATACACACTCAAAATAAGGATATGCTTACAAACATCCATAAACCCATACAGATCTCTAATAAAAAAAAATATAAAAAAAATAATAAAACAAATAATAATAATAATAATAATAAACAAATAATAATATGAGTAATAATTTTTTTTTTTAAAAAGGAATCAAAAACAGGTACATAATGTTTGAAGATAAATAAAAAGTGATGATTTAAAAACATAAAAAGAAGTTATAGATCTGAGCGAGCAGGGAAGATTGTTCCAATCTGATGGAGCTTTAAATTTAAATGCTCGACGACCAATTCCTTTATTAACTCTGGGTGTATAAAAAAATAACTGTTCCGTGTGCCTTAAATTGTATTGAGTGTTAAAAGGAATTAGGTAGTATTTCAGATATGAAGGAAAATTCAAATGGATACATTTAAAAATAAGTAATGACCAATGAAATTGCCTCCTTGACTTGGGTGCCAGCCAGTTCAAAGACTCGTACAATTGACAGTGGTGAGTTCTGTAGGGACATCGGAGCACAAATCTACAAAGACTATTATATAGTATAGAAATAGGTCGAAGATTTAAATCAGAGGTGTTCCCATAAATGGCATCAGCATAGTCAAGTATTGGAAATATTAAATGAGTAACAATTCTTTTGCGAACCTGTTGTGAAAAGCAATCAGCAGAGCGATAAAGTGACTTCAATTGCCCGTATACTTTCTTGCAAATTGAGTTAATATGGGGTTTGAAGGAGAGCTAGCCAGAGACCAAGATATTCAAATTCTTCAACTTGTGTTAAAGTTGTTCCATCCTGGAATCTAATACACCAATTATTCGATAAAGGTAAAGAATTACGTCGAGTGCAAAACAACATACTTTTGGATTTGCTTCTGTTCAATAAAAGTTTATTAGAAGAAAACCATTTCTGGACTAAGTTGAAGTCCATTTGTAAAGAATGTTGGATTTGTAAAATGTCAGAACTGGAAAAGTATATTACCGTGTCGTCTGCATATAAATTAATTGAACAGTCTGAACAGATTTGCGGTAAATCATTAATAAAAATGGAAAATAAAAGAGGACCTAAAGCTGAACCTTGTGGAACACCTTTATCTACAATTTTGAAGCCTGCTTGGCTGCCTTGAAAAGTAACAGACTGACTTCTGTGATGAAGAAAAGAATAAAAAAAAATTGTAAGGTGTCAGAATTAAGTCCAATAGCATACAATTTATCCAAAAGAAGATAATGATCAACCATATCAAATGCTTTGGTAAGATCAATAAATATAGCTCCTGTCGGCATGTTACTGTCAGATGCTGACAGTATGTCATTTGTGAATTTTAGAAGAGCAGTGGTGGTCGAAAAATTTGATCGAAAACCTGATTGATGTGGAGATAATAGATTTTGTTCATTAAGATATTTAGAAAGTTGGTTAAAAATTAGTTTTTCAAAATAGGAAATAGGTCTGTAATTATTAATATCTGAGATATCACCTCCTTTATGAAGAGGAATTACTCTGGCACATTTCCATGAACTGGGTATTTCACAAGTTGCCAACGATAAATTAAATATATCAGCCAGTGGGAATGATAGAACACAAGAGGGGAGTTTATAAAACTTAATCTCCAGCCCATCTGGGCCAGCACTGCATCCAGAGTTTATGCCATCAATAACCTGCTGAACATCCACTGGAGTAACAGTATTAAAGCAAAAGGATCTATTGCACCTGTTCTGGGTCACAAAAGAATCCAAGTGAGAAGAAAAGGAAGAAGAACTGCACTGTAAAAAAAAATATGTTGACTTAACTAATTATTTTGTGTTATCTTTTTGCATGGGTTTTTTTTAGTTTAACTAACTTATTTCGAAAAGTGTACCTGACAAATTTTGAAAGGTTTACCTGCCAAGTTTTAAAGTACAATGAACTGATTTAATTTAGTTATCCCTGATGAGCCGGCCCCATCAACACTGTGAAGGCCCATGGACACCTCAACACACTCATCTCCTCACCGGCCGGATGACCCAACCCAACCAGATGAACTGGATAAATATCGTGAAAGTTCTGATCACATCTGACTCCTGACATTATGCTGCCTAACTCATAATCATACACTGTTCGTTCATTGGCCAAAGGAGGACTGGCCCCCTGACTGAGCCTGGGTTCTCCCAAGGTTTTTTTTCTCCATTCTGTCACCTGATGGAGTTTTGGTTCCTTGCCACTGTTGCCTTTTTCGCCTCTCTTCGCTTTTGTCGCCATTGGCTTTTGGCTTGCTTAGTTGGGGACATTTAACATTTAATTTTGAATTTAACAATACTATTACAACATTGTTTTCCTGTTATCTCTGTAAAGCTGCTTTGAAACAATTTGTATTGTAAAAAGCGCTATATAAATAAAGGTGACTTGACTTGACTTGACTAGTTAGGTAAACTTTGAATCTAAGTTCGGCCAATTAAAGTTAAGTTTTCTAAACTACATCCAATAAGTTCAGCCAACTAAGTTAAGTTTTCTAAACTACATCCAATAAGTTCAGCCAGTTAATGAGCTAATTAAGTGATTCGTTGAGTGATTGACCATTACTGATGACACCTGATGTTAACAAGCAGAATCACCAAGAGAAAATAATTTTTTAAGCCACCATTATGGAGATCAGTGTTTGCTTTAGTTGGGCTCTTGACTCTTAAACTGTTAACATTTGATTTTGATTGTAATCCACATTATTTCTTGAAAAACAAAAACAAAGGTTTTCTGATAGAAAAAGACTTCAAATACATTTTATGTAGACACACTGACATCAATTATCAGCCTGTGAATCTCAACAATGGTGACAATAAAAGCATGTTGCAGTGCATTCTGGGTGCGACCAATCAAAACTCATTCATGGCTCCCATCATGCATTGCGGTATGAATAAATTATGATCTGAAATGTCTTAGTAATTTCCTTTTCCTAATTGAATATTCTGATTGTCACCATTGTTGAGATCCATACACTGATTCTTGATGTCTGTATGTGCCTAAAAAAAAGATTTTTTTTTTTCAGAACAATTTTTAAGAAATCCTTTTGATTATTTAGAAAATTCTGGACCTTGTGCAGTAAAATCACTGTGATGTTATAATCAACAACATACATTTAAAGTCAGATATTAGACTCTAAATGAGTTTTGTGATGCAGGTCATATGATGATTATGTCACAACATAACTAACACCACCTGATCAACTTTTCTCTTTGTTCATCTGAGAGTTATAACTCAGACACAACAGTCAAAGAAAATCTAAAGTTAAAATGTAAGGGTCAAGAGCCCAACTGAAGCAAATACTGATCACCATAATGGTGTCTTAAAAATTTGATTTTCTCCTTCAGTGATTATGTTATGTTCTGCTTGTTAACATCAGGTGTCTTCTATAATGGTTATTCATCACTCAATGACTCACTTAATTAGCTCATTAACTTTAACACTGCTTCAGTGTTAATTTAACACTCATATTTTAACACTTTAACACTCTCGAGTCTTGAGCTATATAAAGTCCCAGGAGAGTTAATTTAACACTGGAGTTTTTGCTGTGTAAATAACAGTGTTGAAGTTGAAGAATTATGTTTGAAGCGGTTTTAAAAGCTTGAAGTTTAGGTTTTAAGACCACGCAGTCTACCAGACAGCAAGATAGATAGATAAATTAAGTTTAGTTTATTATCAAAGCATTAGAGTATAATTGAAGTAAAACCTGCAGAAAATGTAGTGCAGTTGTTTCAACTTACATTTATAAGTTAAAATAACAAGTATACTTGTTCATTAAACTTTCAGTCTAGTTGAGGACAAGAAAACTTAATATTTCTTGTTGTCTGGACAATCTAGTTATCTCTACTAAAAAATATAAGTTGAAATAACTAAATTGCACAAATATTTTTTACAGTGTGCCAATTGTAGAGAAGTGCTGACTGAAAGCTTCTGCAATTAATAAAGGTTCACTAATAGTATCATTGTTTACTCTGATACAAGAGAAAAGGCTTTTTGTGGGTTTATTGGTTATAGAATTGATCTTCTTCCAGAATTGCTTTGGATTCTTAAAGTTAGTTGATAAACAATTATTGTAATAATTTGCTTTGGCATTTCTAGTCTTAGTTTTACATTTATTTCTTAATTCTTTGTAAGCACCCCAATCAGCAGGATCATTTGATGAACGATATTTTTTCCAAGCCTTATCTCTTTGTTTGAATAAGCATATGAGATCTCCTTTAATCCATGGTAAGAATCTTAACTTTGATTGATTTCCATGGTGCATGTTTATCTATTAAAGCTGCCGTCGGCAACTTTTTTTTGATCATATTCAGCGAATTCGACACTATATTCCGACAGAACAACATAAATAAAGTGGTTTTAGAAAAAACCCGAGCTTCTAACTCCACCTGGAGCGTGTTATTTGTTTAGCAAAAATCCACCGCTCCCGGTTCATTGTGTCCAATCAGCGCAGGGGGGTGTGAGATAGGACTGTCAATCACAAGTCATGCACGCACACGTCAATCACATGCACATGCCTGAAGTTCGCCCAGTAGAGAAGAGTGATGGCGCACTGATGAGCACGAACTCGGTGGGAGGGTATTCGTTGATAGTGGGGGAGGGGCATGAGAGTTGTAAACATTCAAAATTTTGCCTAAGTCCACTCAATCAGCCAGAGTTGCCGACGGCAGCTTTAACTCAACAAATTCAGTGTAAAAGTAGTTCCACGCATCTTCAACAGATGGAATTAACTGAAATCTCTCCCAATTTATGTTTAGTATATCTTGAATAAAATGTTCAGGACTAATATTATTTGATTTCCTTACTCTGATTAATTTAGGAGGAAGATGAGGCATTTTCATTTTCCAAATGCAAAAAACAATAGAATGGTCACTAAGAGAATCAGGCAATACCCCAGATTTTAAAATTCTATCAGGATGAGAAACTAGAATCCAATCGATCAAGGAAGAAGAGCTAGGACCAACTCTGGTAGGTTCAGTTATAAGTTGAGTTAAGTTTATGCTGTTAAAGTGATTACGGTCTTTATTAGAAGAGTGAACTAACCAATTGGAGTTAAAATCCCCTAATATAATTTTCTCATTAGCACCATTTAAAGAATTAATGGTTGACAGAATACATTCAATGGTTTCAGCTGGAGCATTTGGAGGTTTATAAATATTTCCTATGATCAGTAGTTTATTTTCATGAAAAATTAGTTTAACAAAGAGACATTCAAAGTGCTGTGGATTCACACTTGGCACTACAAGTTCTGCAGTCAAATTTGAGGATACATAAGTTAGAAGGCCCCGACCTCTTGTGCCCCTATCTTTCCTGAATAGAAACATAGTTGTCAAGTTTAATTTCATCATCAGAAATATCACTGTTTAGCCAGGTTTCAGAAAGAGTAATTATATGTGGTTTATTGTAAGTGAGCCAAACTTTTAATAAATCAATTTTAGATGGCAAACTCCTAATGTTCAAGTGAATAACTAGTAAACCTTTAGTGTTAGAAGTCATTAATCATGAATAATAGGATAAATACTTGTGAGCAAAAATTAATATAAAGCATCAACGCAGATTATAGTATATTACAGTGGTAGGGCAGGTAATGAGGAGGGCAATAGGAGAGCAAAACAAACAAACACACACACACACACACACACACGCGCGCGCACGCACGCACACACACAAAAACAAAGTATATACATAGCAAGTGTGTACAGCTCTGACTGCATGCCCCATTAATGAATAAAATAAAAGTTCTTGGTCTATTAAAGCTAGAATAGTGACATAATTAAGCCTGAATGAAACCATCAAATAGCAAAACATATAGATAATAATAGTACTGAAAAATAAAAATAGGAGATTGTAGATGCTATAATATTTAATGTGTTCAGACATATGAACTATTAATTGTCTATAATGTATAAGTATCCATCCATTGCCATTTAGATAGCAAAAAAAAATATATAAAAAAATAAATAAATAAATCTTCTAGCGTTACGCCATTTTACGGCAATTGTATCATATTATATGGCAAACAATAGTAAGGCTGCTAACAAGTCACAACAAAACATTGATCTACAAAGAATAAGAAACAAAAATAAATGAAAAGAAAGCAAAGCAGCCATTCAAATAGCATTTATCCCAGTAACAACACGAATGATAGATAATAATATGAATGCCATTCCGGCAAGCTAAATAGATAGTCCATCATCAAGCTAAGTGTAACATTATTAACACTAGCCTTCGATCGCTAACTTTAAGCTGTCGTATCAGAGTCACCGGAGGAGTTCATAACAGAGAGTTCACCAAGAAATTCCTCAGCTTCCTCATGTGCACGAAAGAATTGTGTCTTACCAGCAAAGGCAACTCTCAGTGTGCAAGGATAGATCAGTGCATATTTAATGTCCCGATCACGGAGCTTTTTCTTAATCGCGTCAAATCCTCGGCGTCTCTGAACCAAACCTGCGGAGAAGTCCGGATAGATAAGGACACGAGATCCTTTATACTGTAGAGGCTCCTTCTTCTCCCTGGATAGTTTCATTATTTTTAGCTTATCCTGGAAACAATGAAACTTTACCAAGATCGGCCTAGGCCCCTTGACTCTGGAGTTGTTTTGGATACCTGTACGATGACAGCGCTCAATCACCGGAGGAGTGGGGAAATTCCCTTCACCTAGGAGTTGTGGAATCAGAAGTCTCATGAAGCCAAGGATATCTCTAGCCTCGGCCCTCTCTGGAATGCCAATGAATCGTAGATTTGAGCGTCTGCTTCGGTTCTCAGCATCCTCAGCCCATGCTTTCAGGTCAGTGTTTTCCTTTTCGAGCACTTTCACGTTTGGCCAGATCTGTTATATTATCCTCGTTTGAGCTGACTCTCTGCTCAAGTTCGATGACCTGCTCTCCAAACATTTGAAGCGATCCATCTATTTTGATCAAATTGGCTCCAATTGCGTCAATTTTGGCATCCATGTGTGAAATCATATCAAGCTTCATTTGATGCATCATATCCAGAATATTTTGGAGAGTAATTGGCTTGTCATCCATTGAGAGATCAAACTCTTTCCACTTACTCAGAAAAGAAGGATATGGTCCAGTAAAAAGATGGTTTAGAGCTGCCGATCGGTTTAGTTTGCCTTTCTTACTAAACTACTAGTAGACCATTGCACAGAAAGGAAAGATATGTCACATTGACTTAATAAGCAAATTTGTTGAGGCAGCAGACTGCAGCTTGTAGCACAAACTCACACCACGGCGGCCATTTTGTATGTATTTATATTTATATTAAAATGTTCGCCGGTTCCCGCCTCCTTCTTCCCACAACATCTAACCTTGTTACAATATTGTATAAACCTAAAGGGACACGGAGATTGTCATCCAAACAAAAGAATACTCCAAGCTAACTGGGAAAGCGAGAGAGCAATTCTCTTTTCTATGGCTTACCCAACTCGTCTATAAATAAAATCCAATATATTCAGAACTCTGCAGCTAGGGTCCTTACATACACAAAGAAATCTTCCCACATTACTCCGATTTTATGCAGACTTCATTGGCTACCGGTTCGTTTTCGTATTAACTACAAGATACTCCTCATCACATTCAAAGCACTCCATGGTCTTGCCCCCCCCTATATTTCTGATCTCATCCATACCTACTCCCCAGTTCGCACACTTAGATCCTCTGATACCGGTCTGTTGACGATCCCACGGCACAAACTATCATCGTTTGGTGGAAGGGCTTTTTGTACCGCTGCCCCAACTCTCTGGAATTCCATTCCCCAACACATCCGTGACCTTTCATCATTACACGATTTCAAAACCCACCTTAAAACGTTTCTTTTTGCTACTTGTTTCCCTTGATTTCTATGTTTATGTACCACTATCTCAATTTATTTTGTTGTTTCTATGCCATGTTTCTATTTCATGTTTCTATGTCACGTTTCTTGTCATGTTTCTATGTCATGTTTATTTGTACTTTATTGTAAAGCGGCCTTGAGCATTCTGAAAGGCGCTATATAAAATAAACGTATTATTATTTATTATTAGAGCACAAAAGTTAAGTTTTGGATGGATAGGAGATGCGGCAGCTAGAGTATTGGAAGTGTGCGAAAAGGATCTCTGCGACCCCAGTATGGATTATATAAACCTTTGAAGTTGATTTTAAATTACTTCAAATCAAAACAATAAACAACATGATCTGGAAGCAGATTTTTTTTTTTTTCAGATATAAAGATTATATTCAGATTTATACAGATGGATTGAAGGATCCAGAAACAGGAAGGACTGAATCTGCAATTGTCATTGTTAATCAAACAATAAAGTACAGTACAGGAAAGTGGTGTGAATGAACAAGGTCTGTTATTGTTAATGTTAGATGATTGTCCTAATCGTGTCTTGCTAATTATGAAAAGCCTGAGTGTTTTGTTACTTTTAGTTTGTTATTGTGAAAACAACAACTCCGCATAGATCCAGCTTATTATTTTTCATCCTTTGCCTCAACCACGCCATGACAGAATAATGGACCAAGATATGAATCTAGCAGATGCATTCATCCAACTCAGTCAGAGAGGTCTTTCCTTACTGGAATAAACTCTCTGCTTCTGTAAGGGATTAGCACCATGCCTATTTTTCTGCAAGTCTGCGTCATTGTGGATGTTCCCACCCTTCCTCCCAACTCCACCTTGTTTTCCATATCTGCTGCAGTCACGCTGTGGCAATTCCAATTTTATGCATTGATTAAATGTGTAACTTTGGATGGAAACATAGCTTGTGACAGCACATGATAGGTACTTTCAAGGATGTTTTGTTCTTCAACAGACCTCTTCTACAGCTTTTCAGCAAAACTCAGCTGAGATTGATTGGAACAAAACTTTTAAGAAGATGTCAAGGAGTTCAAAGACAATGCTGGAACTGGCTGTTTAATTTTAATCAAATGTTCAGGTTTTACAAAATCCCATAATTTACATAGTGTAAGTGCTCTAAGCCATTTCTCAACCTTGGTTTGCTTAGTTTGAATGATCCATCAAACCCTTGTGGTCACTGCCTGAGTAGATGAATATGTGAGGTGGTTATTCCTCTCATAACTCAAATGTAAGATCTGTTTGCCATTGTTTTCTGGTGTAAAATGTTATGCCTTGTGTCACTAAAACTGTCCTCAAGCATGTTAAGCTAATACTTGCTGTCGATCTTAATCTGGAAAGTATGAAGGATTGTAGTTTATGTTGCCTTAACCTAAACTACCATCAATTCTATATTTTTGATGACTGTTGTGACTCACACCAACTTACTAACTTTATTGTATTAACAAAAACTAGTTTGGGACTGCTATTTAATTGTCTTACCTTATAATATTGTTTATTCATCAGTTTCTGTAGTTTCTGTAGCCTTAACCTACCATCAATTCTATATTTTTGATAACTGTTGTGACTCAACAGTACCTTGTACCTATGTACCTTATAATATTGTAAATTAATCAGAGTTAATTAAATTCTTACCATTTATATTTATGTGAAGTTAAGTGGGATGTTCTTGTGTGTGTTTTATTATTAAATAAATAAGCTTGGTCCAAAATCCTAAAAATGTGTGTTGCTGCTGCGAAATGAGCATGGGAAATGTGAGTCCCACTGATCTAAATGACTCTTAGCATATGGAGTTAACCCTCTGGGGTCTGAGGGTGTTCACATTAGCAGGTAAGGAGCTTACACAAGAACAACTGACATCTCTCTTTTCATACAGATTACATAAACAGAGAATATTTGTTTTAATTTTGTCTGTGACAATCAATCGTTGAGTTTTGTTTCTTTTTTGTGACATGCTCCAGAAAAAAGTTAGCAGACCAGCAGAAAGCACACTCTGTATGTTTTCTTTATTTTATAGACCACAATGTTTTGTTTTGATTGAAAGTGGACACATGTAAAAGGACCCTTTACAGTTTTGAATGATGTATAGCTTTTATCTGTATGACCATAAATGATTTTAAGTCGATTTCGCTGCTATGTGAAAAAAATTCACCAAAACACGTCAAGTTCGTAGAGAGCTTTATTCAGTACATTTTAAAATCTGATTTGGCCGCCTCTCAAATTGGGTTTATTTTACCTAAGAGGTTCAAGTAAATGCGCTAGAAATCGGCAAGGAGGTTCAGATTCAAAAACACATAAAACAAGCTTAACTGCCGTAAGAGCTAACACAACAACCTCTTGCACCCCTCAGAGAGAGGGAAGGGGATTGAAGGGAAACAGGGGGGAACCAACAAGAATCTTAAAGCTTTGGCTTATGCTTATCTCTTTGCCAAAATAACTTCCCTGAGATCCGTCTTCTTACGAGGATGCAGAGTTTTTACCTCACCTTAATACCTGAAAACCATGGCCACAAGATAATGTCCGATAGTACGGGCCTTGCTGCTTAGTGAAGCAGAGGGTCTGTGGTCTGACAGGGTCCAGGGACACCCCCTTGCCTTGGCTCAGGTCCTTCAATGAATCAGCCTGGTATAGCCTGTCTCCACCAGCCTGGCCGCAATGTTGCTTGACAAGGCTTCGAGGGCAGGTCTTCAAAGAGGATGCCGCACCAGGAGAGAGATAGCCAGAAAGCGTCTCCACAACCTGGGGCATCCTCACATACCCTCAGTCAACCCCTTAACTTTCGGGAAATGAAATAGATGAGTGAGACTCACAGCTAGTGAGACTCGTAGATCTTAATCATCAAAGGTATCTGCTGCTCTAAAATTTCACCTGCTTATGTAAAAACTGAAGCTGAGCATGCTGCTCTAAGAGCAAGAGCCGCCACATTGGATAACCTCTACCAAACATCTTCCTACACTGTAAAAATGAATTTTGATGATTTGTTATCACAACTTTTTATATTTTGTCAAATCAACTTAGATAATTAATGTAGTTCAGATAACATAATATTTTGAGTTTCTATTTATTAAACCAATCTCCTTTGTTGTATTAACTCAAATGTTTTATTTCAATGAACTCAAAATTTTAAGGCAACCAGGTAACTTACTTTTTTAATTGCCACTGTCCTGCAGAGTTTAGCTCCAACCCTAGTTAAACACACCTGAATCAGCTAATCAATTTCTTCGTCAGTTCATTGTCTCGTGTTAATGTTATGTTCATGAGTGTAGTGCTCTTCCATTCCTAGTATTTATTAAAAGTTATATATTCGTTCATTCTGCGTCACACATCTCTCTTCTTGGATTTATCTGCACAGAAATCCCTGACAATCATATCTAAACCACAATTTTAGACAATGCTACATGTCTTAACCTCAGCTTAAGTATGCAAAAGAATGTTCCAGAAGTAAAATGTTGAATTTTGCAAAAGTGTTCATTGTTACAAGCCAGCACAAGCCAGATGACTAATTCATATTTGCCTAACCAAATCAGCTATTCACCATTCTGTTATAATCACCATTCTAACACATTTTCTGTCAAACTGAGAAATGATCTTTAAATGAAAATCTGTGGGTCCCTGATAGTCACAACACTGACCAAGTACTTTATGGATATAGACCGTCTGTCAAAATTCAAGGTAAGATTCAGCAATTAACAAGAAGGTTGGGTTTCAGCTGAAAAGAATTAGGAGTTAATGGGTTTGTTGCAAATACGTTTTGCTTTGTAGCATTCCAATAAGTTTATTCTTAGTATCATTATCCAAAAATGATTTGTTTCACTCACAAAATGAATGTAATGAATGTATGTCAAGATATTTAGAGTAAACTGGTTAAATAGGCTGTTGCACATCTTACATGTACTTACTATGGTAATAACCGTAAATGATGCAAAATTTCAAGTAACGAACCATAAACTAAGGCCTAACCCTAATTATATAGTAAGTACATGTTGTTAATTAATATTACTCAGAACTTGTTTGTATAATTACACTGTAACAAGGGCAACTTAAAATAAAGTGAAACTAAACATTCATCTAGGTCTGGGGTTGCATGAAACCTCATAAGTGGTTTGACTTAAAGGTATTCCTGAGGGGGGAAAAAAATCGCAGAGTGGTCTGAGGTGTTCACTGAGAAGATCACACAAAAATCGCTGCAAAAGATGCTTTCCAACAGGTGTTTTACCATTCGTTGTAAAACTGTGGACCTATTTTTCCAAACGCCTCACACCCGTACATTCTTCCGTTGAGAGCTTGAGTAATAGACACTCCAGCCCAGTTGGTGGCGCTAACGCACCTTTGCCAATCGCAAGCAAACCACTTCTATTTCATTGAATACACAGAGCCTACGATACCGCGACAGCATAAGACTACAGAAAGAATACAAACAACCCCATTTCCATTGCCGGCGGCGGAGTAATACCGTACCTCACAGAACATCCCATACAAGTCAATGGAGTTGGACAAAAACTACGATAAAACCTGTTGGAAAGCATCTTTTGCAGCGATTTTTGTGTGAGCTTATCAGCTACCGAAACCGAAAACTCTCGGGCCAGCAGCATGTGTCCAAATTTCAATCTTAACCGTTCTATTTCATCAAAAACGATCTTAAAACAGGGCTTTAAGTGTAAAATACCGAACTTGTCCTTTAACCTTATAACTAAGGGGTTTCTTAACTTAAGGGCTCTCATGCAACCTGATCCTGGTCTGGTAAAAACTGTTGTTAGTTTATTTTGCATTTTAAAATATTTTCCAAAGCCAAGAGATCCAAATGTTCTCAAGAAACCTTCTTATTGATTTATTAAAGATTTGGTTGTACCATGAATACAGAAACAAATGTTTATAATTGCCATTGCAGGCTAGACAATGAACTGCCAAACGTCTACAACCCATTTCATCTTCACCTGCTTCATTATTCAATGTAAGATAATCATTTCAATAATCAAGTCCAAAACCTGAGCAACTGGAATTAATAAAAAGAGCCTGTCGTTCATGGCCTCTAGGACTGTAATACATCCTTTTGGTCTAGAATGCATATAGCTTGTTTCCTTCATGACTATCTTTGTCCTGTTTCCTCTCTTTGGGCCCGAACCCTTCTGGCAGCTGCACTCATGAGATCTGCAGACACCTTAAACTGCTCTCAGCCAACCGCAGAGTCTCTCCTACAATCACTCAGAGAGAGTGTCTTCAACAAAACACAAATGCGGCCAGTTATTAATCCAAAAACACCTACAAAGATCAGTTTGAGTTTCATTTTGTATGCCATTTTAGGTGTGGTGAGTAAATTTCCAAATATACCAATCACAGTGTGCAGTCACATTACATTCATAATTTCCAAATGGCTAAATAGAAATTGTGGACGTTTTCCCTTTTAGGATGAAAAAGCTCAAATCTTGGATTCATTTATCTGGCTGCAGTTTGTAAGGATCTATTATGAACTGCCACCTTATCTATTATGAACTATTTGCCTTCAAATCCTAAACTTATTTTACTTAACTTTCTAATCTTAAAGATGATATTTTGATACTTATAAAATTGTTTTTAAAGGTGTTTATATATTATATAAATAGAAAATTAATCAGTTATGATATTTGTGTTTTTTAAAGGAGTGGAATATTGAAGGTTTGAGCTGGGATCCTGTTGAATGTGGAACAGACAGAATCACACTGCCAAGAAAAAAACTCTGGAGGTCTGATATTGTCATCAATGAATTGTGAGTTCTAAAATACAACATTATAAATCAAACCATTAAATAAGGTTGTACTACAAGGCTGTTGAATGCTTGATTCTGTTTGGTAGACAAACATTTTAAGGTGTGCAATTTTCTCCCAGTAAACACACAACTAAAGTAGTTTCAGGCAGGTCTTGACCGCATTATCATGGCTGATCTGCATATCAATGGCTCACGCCTCCGTTACTAGCTCTGGAAGGACGTTTTGCAATAGATGCATAAGAAATGTCCTACACACAAGAGTGTTTTAGGGACAAAAATCTGACAAACATATTGAAATCAAACATTTGAACAGTGTCCTGAGGTGTGGTAACCATAAAATAAGTGGAATAATTGACTCTGGGCCATTGCATTATTAGAAAAAATTTTTTTCGTCTGTCACGGATGAGGTGGTTAAGATGAAGTGCACGACGAAGGAGATTCAGAATTTAATTCAGAAATTAGACTAGGAAACATAGCCACACATCAACAATAACTTACATTATATAATACAAGACAAGGAGCAGGGAGAAACAGAGGCCTTAAATACACAGAGAACAGATCAGGAAAACAAGACACAGCTGGGGCAAATTAACTAATGAAGGAGTGGCAAGAAACTGAACAATGAACAGAGGGGAAGTCCAAACACAAACGTGACAGCGTCGTGACTGCATTACCAACTCGGGTGTGCATTATTTTTCTAATAATTCAGCGGCGTGTCAATTATTCCTTACTTATATAAGCTTGGACTGTACAACTTTATTAATTATATAACAATTAATTCTATAAAAATCTTAAACATACTGGTCAATGAAGTGTAAATAGTGAATGTTACAGGCAAGACAAAATGGGTAAATTACTGAGAATTACTAAACGGATAGTTCCAGATAATACTGGATGCTTCTTGGTCAATGTACATAGTTTTCCCCATCCCTATGTGCAAAACAACATTATTTTCAAGATCAACACAGACAAGTTGAGTTGATTAATCAACAACCACACTAACCAACTATAATACTAATATTTTGTCAATAGTTGTGATAAATACAACTGTTGTTGCTGTCTGTGTCATGCTGCCCTATTTAATTACAGCATGAGTGATAACCAAGCCCAAGACACATATTATGTTTATCTTTACAACAACGGCAAAGCAGAAGATCGGCTGCCAGTCCATGTGATCAGCTCCTGCAACCTAGACATCTACACCTTTCCTTTTGATATTCAAAACTGCACTTACACATTTAACTCGTACAAGCACACAAGTAAGTAAAGTAACTTTTTTTTTAGGATGTAAATTAAATGATCTAATCATAATTAATAAAATGTTAACATTCAGTTCTAATTTAAGATAATAAAAACAAATATAAGTAATTTGTGTGGGTTTGACGACCTGTTGACAAAACACAACAACGATTTCTCAAAATGGGAAGTGAAAACATGGAAATGCAAATCTGGGAAAATTATTAATCTGCATATTAATTTCTCCCTCTACAGATAGAGATATTCAGCTATCACTTTTAGAACCAGTGGAGGCCACGTTTCAAAAATCCCTAAAGCACATGGAGACTAAAGGGGAGTGGCAACTGATTGCCATAACCGGCAGAAAATCTGCCAGCTCATACATTAGCATTGGTGGGGTGGAGAGCTGGGATGAACTTGTTTATCATGTTTGTGTCACCTTCAATTCCTAAATATTGTAGTTGATAAATATTGTGTATATTTGTGAAAATAAAATCTACTCAGATTAACTGACGTTTTTAAGTTCATGGTTAGTTCAGAATTTTTCATTCGAATGGACTATTTATTTGATTTTTGTTTTGTTTATTGTTCTAATGGTCTCGTATTAGATTGTCCTGAGGCGCAGACCAACTCTATATGTGGTGAACCTCCTGATCCCCAGCTACTGCCTGATTACCGTAGATCTGTTCAGCTTCCTCCTGCCTCCTCAAAATATGGACCGTTCTGCCTTCAAAATGACTCTTATTCTGGGCTACACAGTCTTCCTTCTCCTCATGAACGATCTGCTTCCGGTTACAGGAGACACCATCCCTCTAATAAGTCTGTTATCAGCCTGTACATAAACAGTCTTGAGTCCACTTGTGATTTGTTTCAGTATTGCATTTAATTCTAATAGAAACTTGTTACAAATTTTTTATTATCATTTTATTCAATGTTACTTCATGTAACATTTCTTTTTTTTATATATATATATATCTATATATATATATATATATATATATATATATATATATATATTTAAATCTAAACTCTTCTTAAATTAGATTTTAAATCTCAGACTTTTGGACCCTACTGTACTTGTAAAAAAAAAAAAAAAAAAGATATGAATATATATATTTTTTTTATTTTATTTTTTTTAATCATAATTCCAGTGGTTCTTCAACTATTCAGGTGCCTTTAATCAAATCCAACCTTCAAGTACCAACTATCTACAATCATGTTCCATCTTACTTTTTGGTAACACTTTATTTTGATGGTCCCTTTTGAACATTCTGTTGACTATATGTAACTTTGAAACTACATGTCAACTAACTCTAAAAAGAGAATTAGTAGACTGTCTGTTTAATATCTGCTTAATCTTTATCTGCTAACTCCCCCAACAGACATCCTACTGACTATAAGTAACTTTGCATTTATTAGGTTTGGGACAATAAAACGATGCATCACGATTCTTCAAGCGATTCTGGAAGATTTCTTCCAATTCCTTACAGACACTGCTTGAATCTTCCATAAAATATTTTTTTTGTTTGAAGTTTGAAGCAAATTACAAGTGTGTTCACAGTGGGCTGTGTTTACATGAATTTTGCGTCATAAAAACATTCTTAGGTGCAAGTGCATTTAACCACTTACATGCACTCATTTCGCACACAACCGAATCCAAAAGCGCTCTTTAGCTCTCTTCTTCGTGAGCATTTGAGAGTGTGGTTAAAAACTAACCTACAGTGCCATCTGCTGTTAAAACCTATCAGAATCCAATCGATTGAGATTGAGAGAATCGCATACTGAAAGTATCAGAATCGATCAACGGATCGCAATGCATCGATTTATTGTCCCAGCCCTAGCATCTACATGTCAACTTATTCTAACCCTACCAGTCTACTAATACTAACACAGTCTACGGAGAGTAAGTAGACATGTAGGTGCAATATTACCTATAGTCAACAGAACCATCAAATTAAAGTCAAACTAACTTTCTTCATTATTGTTATTTGTAATTGCTTAATTGGTTAATTTGCATTGCGTTTTCTCAGAATACTGAATCCTGATTGGTTCATGTCTGTGCACAGGGGCGTAATTTGCGGGTGGGACGGGTGGGACATGTCCCCACCACTTTTTGCCAGGGTCGATACTGTCCCCACCACTTTTTAAAACCTCTCGCGGCACGAATGTACCAATAGAAATAAATAAAACATCTCCAGCTGGCAGAGCATTCATTTCGTTCATTTGTTAAATAAGAGGCGATCTAGCGCTGAAATACGTGTTTTTTTAAATCAAGTGATCAAAGTGATCGTTGCCGCCTGCGATCGGTGGCGCGGTTACAGTGTTCTCTTGTCTTCACATGCACGCATGCTTCAATCCGTTTCGGAGACTCTTTGTTCGTTCCGGTGAAATCACAAAAAAATGCACACAAACGTGTCCCTGCTTGATATAATACAACCACTGATTAACATATTTGGTTTTGATTAGTGCGGACGAGTGCGGATTAGAACTAGGCCCCAGAACATCTGACATGCTCGCCAAAAGGTCTACCACTGGACCATTAAAGGACACACGTCAAACAGTCGGATATATGTATTTATTCACGTGATTCATTCATTTACACACACACGCACACACCTGTCCCACCAACTTTTTTTCCCACCCTAAACTATTACTGGACCCTGAGCCGCCCAAGCAACCCTGATGTCTTGCCAAGGCTGGACTGCCACCAAAACGAGTATGTGTGTACCTCCTAACCCCCTGTTCAGTTCTGGGTGTTGGAGGCATTGTGTTTGTTGCCAGAACTTTTGTACTTTGTTTGTTGTCCTCTTCCCTACCCCACCCACAGTCAATCTGGCATCCATAACCTGAGTTGTGGAGCCTCCACCTGTGGCCTCTCAATAGGAACCTTCACGCCTCCCCCAGAAGATCATGAACATGGAGCAGAAATTATCAATCTTCTCCGGCTGGTGTGCAGCACCAGCTCCACTCTCTCTTTTTTGCAGGAGCTTTTGCATGGGGAGGGCGCACTCCGTCCATGCTCAAAGTATTCTTGGAAGCTATCGCAGCGTACCACACATATAGCTGACCAGTCGATTAGTGCAAGGAGGCTTAACCTGCATTGCCCCAACACAGTCCCTTCTTGAGGCCTGTCTATTGTCCTGAGTGCACATCGGGGCCCTCCATTTAAGCCGCTCACGACAGCCAACCTTCGGCCTCTCTTGCTAATGTCCGCTCTCCTACTGGCTCGGACATCAGCCAAGAGATTTGGTGACCTGCAGGCTCTTTCAGTGGACTCTTCCTGCCTCGAGTTTGGGCCCAATGACAGCAAAGTTGTCATTAAACCCAGATGAGGCTATGTGCCTAAGGTGCTGTCCACGCCCTTTAGGGCATAAGTTATTTAACTCTCTGCTCTCCCCTCTACTAAGTGTGAAAAGATGCCACACCCACTTTGCCCAGTTAGGGCCTTTAGGGTGTACATTGACAGTAGGAGCAGCTGTGTGTGTGCTTCCGAGGCCACTCTAAAGGACTGCCTGTTATGAAACAAAGATTGTCCTATTGGATAGTAGATGCGATATTGCTAGTTTACAAGTCCTTGGACTTGCAGTGCCCTATTGGGGTGAGGACCCACTCCACCAGGGAAATGGCCTCCTCTTGGGCTTAGTCTAGCGGAACATCCATTTCTGACATCTGTATGGAGGCCGGCTGGTCCTCGCTGTTCACTTTTATCAGGTTTTATAACCTAGACATCCCTGCCCTTCAGGCACGAATTCTGTTTGTCCCCCTCCACACTCAGGGGTTTTTCTTGGAGATATCATACCCACAGGCTCTGATCCCAATCCCGAGCCTGCCATCTTTGGACATTCTAGGTCCTTGAATCTAGTAGCCTGCCTCATGACCTTGTCACTAACCACCGCCAGGCTACGGCCTCGCAGGAAAGCTTCTATTCTGTGCTAGTAGCACAGCGTTTTGTGTTCTCCATAATCATCAGAGACTGACGCAATGCAAGTGAAACGTATTGAAAGGGAACGTTACGGTTATTAACGTAACATTGGCTTGGGCTGAAAAAAACATTTGTCTGTGCAGGTGCACAGATGTGGACCAATCAGGCTTCCATATTTGGAGAAAGCTGAGTGTCCTCCATAAGTGCCAGAGACATTGCTCGTTCCCGTTATCTCAGGAACGCTTTTTAACCCTCTATTAAGATTGTCCTTTTTATGAGAGACACCAACAATGTAGGTTATAGAGATTATATAAATTTCCTTCAGTAACCTCTTAGTCTTTTATTTAAATTTCATTAATACGTTTCTCTGCCCTAAACAAAATCCAATAGGTGAATATTATTGAAGCTTTAGCTGATTTTACCATACAGTAATCATGTACTTTGCAGACTAGAGTAAATACAATAAAGCAAATCAGTCAGAGTGAGCTTCTACGGTTTGCATTCCAGTAACAGTGAATCATAGCTTGTGTTAATTCATTCTTCTTAATGTTTTCTATCTCAGGGGTTTTATAAGACCACAAACAAAAGTAAAATTTTCATGGTGGTCATTTGAAGCTTTTTAAGTATCACAAGACTTGTAAAAGTCATGAAGTATCCACCTGATGCTTTTCAGTCTATTAAAATGGTCTTCAAGTTATCAAACTCAACATGTGGGGGACTAATGTAAATTTCTAGTGTCATGTTGCTGACCTTCTATACCACAGTTTAAGACCCACTGATATGTACATCAATAACTTTAATTTGAAGGTTGGGAACTTATGTTATTATCTCCCTCTCTCCCTGCAGATGTGTTTTTCTCTGTGTGTTTAGCACTGATGGTGGCCAGTCTATTGGAGACAATTGTCGTTACCAATATTCTTTGTGGCTCGAGTGACTATCCTCCTCTACCAAACTGGATTAAAGTGTTGTTCCTGCATTACCTGGCACGAATGGTTTGTTTGGGCCAGAAAATCTCTGACCAGAATTCTGCCCCTCAAAGTGAGTCTCATACCGGCTGAACAACCAGTCAAACATTATCTGCAAAAAAACAAGCAAATAATATTAAATCAGTTGAACAACTGGCAGTATATAATGTGTTAATCTACATGAAAATAAATAAATAAAATACTTAATATATGAAATACATTATAGTCATAAGCTTTAAAAATGATGCAGCATGTCTATTTACAACATATCAATGATACATCTTGTGTTTACTTATCTATAGATCACATTAATAAATCACACTATTTCTGCCAACAGAAAACACCATTTACACAATTTCCTGTTCACCTGAGAAAGAAATAAACCAAACTAGATACTATGAAAAGGGCATTAAAACACCATTAAATCTTGATGGGCAAGAACTGAAGGAACTAAGGATGCTACATGAAGATTTACTCACCATTCGCCAGCATGTTGATAAGCATTTCTCCAGTGATCAGAACTCAAAGGAGTGGATACACTTGGGGGAGGTCATTGATCGATTTCTGTTTGCTTTGTATGTTCTTTTCCTCACTGTTAGCTTCTTCACCATACTAATATTCTGGTTATACTGGTCCAGTTTTGACAAAAAAGCATAATATCCCGGCCTGTAAAATAAAACTGTACTTTTAAATGCAGTTCGAATTCACTGGTCGATCTCTTTAAAGACTGTTCAACTGCATACATGTGTCATACAGTGTCTTTTTTTTTACAGTAGCTTATGTCTTAAAGCAGCAGAAGCCTTCTTTTAATTGCAGACAGCATTCGGTAGTTGTGCAAGCACATGTATTATAACAATGTAACAATGGGTAGACCACTGTTTAACTAAGAAACTCAGCCCACAATATCCAGCCTTTGACCTAAAATGAATTTGAAATCTGGCCTAAGGCAATACAAGTGTGCTACAAATATAATTAACAAAAGACAAGCTATAAGAGAAAACTTTTTCAATTATCAGAGGTTATTGTGGCCTTATGATAAAAAAATCAGTTTTCTAATTTGCAGCAGCATTTATGAATCACTATAGTCAAGAAGTTTGAGCATCTTGCAATGTAAATTATGAAAATAATCTTTAAGGTTTTTGTTTTATTTGATTTTATTTGGCAAAAGAAAGCAGATTTGTGTAATGAATATTTCATTTTGCATCAACAGAGTCACTAGAGGTCACCCTCACTTAAATTCTTGCTCTGAATCTTTGTTTTTCACTAATTAAACTTCCATTGCAAACATCTTACTGTAAAACGTTGCTTGTTTTTTTTACAAACTAAGGAACAAGACTAAATTATTTTTGAAGAATGGAGACTCCACCTCGAGGTGGTGGAGCTCATAATGAGGTGCAGATGTGGCTGGGGCTGCGTCCGTACTCAGTTTCCCTGATTGTTCTACTCCTGGGAGTTCTGGAGAGTTCTGGAACGTGGGTTTGACCTCTGCGGGCCCAACTCATAGACTGTATAGACGTCTCCATAGCGTCAATCTCGACGCAGTGTCTCGTTCCCTCTTCAGGGAACCAAGGTTAAAGTCGTAACCGAGGCATTTTCCAAAAATGACTTACATTTTTAAATGGAAATTCTATGTTTCAATCTGGTTTTAAAGCAGTCCACAGCACAGAGTCGGAACTGTTGATAGTTTTAAATGGTATTTTTTGGCACTAGATAAAGGAGATGCTGTTATTCTGGTGCTGTTGGCTCCGAGTGCAGCCTTTGATATGATTGATCATAATATATTTGGATTCTTTTTAAGCTTGCCTAAATGATATTAAAAACTGGAAGGCGAAACTTTTCGTACTGTGAAATGAGGACAAAACAGAGGTCATTGTTTTTTGGCCAGCCAAATGACTCTACCAAGGTCCTTTTAGATTCAAGCCCATTGGCATCGTACTGTAAACAGTTGGTATGAGATTTAGGCTTCCTAATCGATGATAACCTAAAAATGGACAAGCAAATCAATTCGGTGGCACGGGCTTGTTTTTATATATTTGCGTCTCCAAGTAAAAATTAAACCTTTTTTTATCAAATGTAAACCTCGAAAGAGTTGTTCATACACACAAAAAACATGGTATTACCATGGCACCATGTCCAAACAGCTAAAGTAAAACCATGGCATTTTCGATCATAAATCAATAGCTCTATTTTTGCTGCAACAAAACTTATGAAAAGGCTGTGTTGGATTTGTTTGTTGGATTTTAATAAAATCTTCAGTATTACAAATGTCCATCATTTACATATATCAACCTTGGTTTGTAGGTTTGTAGGTAGGTCACTGCATGAAGAGTACATTTTTCCCCCACATTACTCAATTTTGAGATTTGTTTGCCATAATGAAGTATACTAGTATTTGCTGAAATAAGCATACAGATTAACATAATTCAAAGAAACGATTGTGGCAATCAAGTAAATAGACATTGTAAAAAAGCTGCTTTAAAAGTCAATAGACTGTGCTGTTTGTTTTATTTTCATTTGACTACATTATACAGCATTCCATCTTACAAGTGAGATTGTCAATCTGTAAACTTAGGAGGCTTTGTTTTCTGCGGTCCGAGTCTGAGCGTGATTGTTCCCGGCGCCCCCCACGGGTGTATAATTATTTTGTATATATATAAATACACACACACACATGCATGAATATATTTAAGAAAAATATTTTATTAATATATAAAATATGTATATTTATAAATAATATAAATTATGCATAAATATATATATGCAAATATTTCTTAAATATATATATGCATGTGTGTGTATTTATATATACAAAATAATTATACACGGTACACACACTTATTATGTGTAAACAAACTTTTATTTTGGATGCGATTAATCGCGATTAATCGTTGCCCAGCCCTAGTTTTTATTAATTTGGTGCTATTATGCATAGCTGAGTAAACGAAACGTTGACTGTATGTGTGTCGCATGAAGGCAGCTTTCTGCTGCTTGCTAACAGACTTTTTTGAGGAGACAGCAGATTGCGAGCCTTTCATTTGCCACTCTGATTGTACTCCCTGTGCACGAATACACTACATGCTCACTCGCTCGTATCCAAGGGAATTCATCAACACTGTCATCCCTTACATGTGTTTTGTTGAACTAATGACTTCGTCATCAACTAAAATGCATGTGCAAGTTACTTTACTTCTACTTTAGTCGCAGGTGCTTTCACATTCATGTCAATCACGTCACATTTCAAGAGCAACCGAACTCAGAGCACCCCCTGCAGGGACTGTAGTCTCGGGTTCAGTACCCCGGTGCGCTCAAGGGTCCGCATGACAGCTTTCACATTACCAATTTTTCATGCAAACTGTTTCAAACTAAACTGCCAGTGTGAAAGCACTCGTCTCGGCTTAAGGAAGAGAGTAGGAGTTGTGAATGTAAGTGTAGTCGTTATTAAGGCTATGTTTACACAGAATCTGAAGTGAAAACGCAAAATTGGAGTTGCGTTATCACTTTTCATTCTGCGTTTAGATAAGCCTTATGGGGGGAAATCTGTGTGCATATGGTGACGCAAAAGTGTGTGAAATTCAATGTAGTGTGCACTCCAGACGGCTAGGTGGCGATGTGAAGAACTGCCACACAACAACACCTGCGTACAACCTTCCTTCTACTTCTCTCCCTAGTAGCGCCCAATCAATAATACTATCTGAGAAAATTTCACACAACTGCTGAAAAGACTCTTGTATGTTTATCAGAGCTGCTAGGGCAACTTGAAGGTCCGATGTATGGAAATAATCCGACATGTTTGTTTTTATTTTCCTGTACTGGCGCATGCCTGTGACGTAAACGCGTACGCGACGAGAGCCACCGTGAGCAGATCGGTGCCTTCAGTGTCTAGCAGACTTTTGCGTTTTTACCCTTTAGACGGGAACGCGACGGAGGAGCATTTTTAAGATTTTCACTCTGGAGGGTGGTCCCACTTTTTTGCGTTTTTAAGCCCCAAAAACACAGTCGCCGTCTAAATGAAAGGACATCTGATCAAATATGTTCACGTTTTCACCCACAAGCGTTCTCGTGTAAACAGGGCCCAAAAGAAGATAATAGAACCAAGAACAAAGTAATCCACCAAGAAAGACAAAACCCCAAGTATAACAGCTTACCATTACTGTAACAGCTAAGACAATAACTGAATAACTGAATAACTCAAACTGAAAACAATGAGCTACAGAATATATACTGGGATAGTGAGGAACTTAACAAGAAACAGGTGAACTCAATCAGTTAATATAGAAATGTATTTACAGAAATCAGCTGCGTGGATAAATATTGCTGATGTTATCAGATTTTCAGGTGAGATTCTCAATAAATTCAGTTAACGGACGCCCTGAGGTAAAGTGTTCAGACTGCAGACTCAGCATCGATTGTATTTAATTGTACAGTACAATCATAACATAGTACAGACATTAACTTAATTCCATAATGTCCTTAAACATAACTGTATTGCTGGCCATAAACGGAGAAAGTGCGCATCTTGTGTGTGATATCTGGAGTTGTCCTATATGCGACGCTGCACTTCTCGTCTAGTGTGCGACCCCCTTTAAAGTGGTGCAAGTGTGACATCACTTTGTAGGCCAAAACCCACAAGTAAGTTGCAATTAAGCACTTCACAGGACAAACAAACGCTGTAAGTGTGGACAAAAGTCCAAAACTGAGAAAAAGATGATGAAAAGAAGAAGATCAAAGAGATAAAAGACGATGCAGAATCTGGTTGTTTAATTTGAATCAAATGTTCAGGTTTTACAAATGGCCATCATTTACATAGTGTAAGCGTAGCGTAGTGTTCTCAACCTTGGTTTGCTTAGTTTGTCTGATCCATTAAGCCCTGTGGTCACTGCCTGAGTGGAGAACATGAGTGTGTTATTCCTCTCATGACTCAATTTTGAGATTTGTTTGCCATTGTTCTTTGGTGTTAAATTTTATGCCGCCTTCACATGCTATGATCATAAATATGAGTCTCCTAGATGAAAATTGGACATGAATGCCCTCTCAAATGGATTTACTACTGGGAAGCTCGGGATTCATTTTGATACCCAATTTCCCGAGTTGGACGGGCCAAAAACTTTAAACATGAGAAACATGGGAGAACGATTGCTGCTGTGACTGCTCTTCTTTATTTTTCATTTTTCCCACAACAGCCACATCACCTTGTCTTTTCGTTAAAGTAGTTTATATAATCATTTGAAGTATGTTTTATACACAGCAAAAATAGCCTGTATTTGACATAAATTCCAGAATCGTCAGGAAGCTGACTATCTAGATAGCGCTGTGAATGTTTTTATGGTTGTCAGCGAATGGGACTCTACAAAATTAAATATCTTTACATTTTGGCTTTAATAAGATTTCCTCAAGAAATAGTCAAGAATAAATCCGGTGTCCTCCATGATTCCTGTTCTTTCCGACAACAAATCACTTGAATGCAACAAGCTGGTAATCCCGACTTTAGAAGTGGGAAGTAGGAAATTTCTGATAAAACTTGAAAGCAGCATACATCCTCAACTGTGCTTTTTTTTGCAAGCTAAGCTAACCTGTAGTCCATCTTAAACAGGAAAGCATTATGGATAGTATTTTATAGTGGTGTTCTACATGGTTTACACCACAGGTTTATTTATACCGTCATTTTATTTTAGCTTTTAGGCAAGATGGTAATAAAACAAACAACTGATGTTAGGGACATCACTATACATGAACGAGACCAGGGACGTTACCCATTGGTGCTATATCATGATGCTAAAATAAATAAGAACTTTTAAAATTCATTTTCAAAAAATTTTAATTATTAATTTGATTAATTCTGCCATCAAGGTTAGCTAGAAATAATGATTACATAAATAATGTACTAAAATTAAGAATAAAAACTGTAGAGAAAATGTTTACACTCCATTTTCCATGTGTACACTCCACAAACATGTTTTTGTTTAAAGAACCTCTCTGTTAACAGTTCTTTAAAAATAATAATAATAATTATCAATGTGAAGAACATTTTAATAATCTAAAGAACCCCTTTCTGCAATAAAGAACATTTTGTGGGTTGGAAAGATTTAATGGATGTTAAAGGTTCTTCATGGATCCTTCATCGATGGCAATAAAGAAACTTTGTTTTTAAAAGTGTGCGTAAACTGTACGTTTTGGCTTGTTGGTACAGTTGTATTATTTTTGCTAAGTGGTTACAAAGGAAAAATCTATTAATGTTAAAAACAGAATCAGCCAAGAACCCCCATTGCCAAGACATTATCAACTCAACCATCTGTGACCCACAGAAAGACACGAACATTGATACAACTCTAGACAACATTTAGTTTGCCTGTAAAACATTTGCGAGAACTTTTCTTACCAGAGAAGCAGCTCATATTCTGGTTCAGGCCCCAGTCTGCTTTCATCTTGACTAAATTTCTAGCTGGCAAGCAAATATTGAATACTGTCGAATGGCTGTAAAATATTGAGATTGATTTTAGAAAAATGGGTGTGAAACAGCCATTGTCCCCTGTTCTGGTTATTCTAATTTGTGTAAACAAATAAGTCATATAAAAAGCAAGTATTTATGTTATGTCCACTATAGCCGTTGTGCTTTAAACCTCCACACATACAAATTGGCTTAAATTTGTATGTGTGTAAAATCTGCTTAATATTTAGTTGCAATCCAATTGACTGAGGACCTGATGGCTTTTATCTGTCTTCCAAGAACACAGGTAAGACTAAGAAAAGTATGACAATTCTTGTTTTATAACATTTTATTTTAATTTTATGTTTATTGGCCATGGAAAAATATTCTTTTAAATTAGGGTTTCCTTATTTTTAAGTATATGCTGAAATGTTACAGTTGTTTCTTTGTGTCTTTTTAGCTTGTTTTTAATTTACCCAACTATCACTAATACGTGTTAAGGGAAATTATAATTTTGTACAGTTTAATATCTTGGTAATGTTAAAGAATCTTGGTAAAGCTTTTGTATGGACAGCCTAAAGGGATACTACTAGAGGAAAAATATATTTCACAACTTTTGCAAACCATGCTTTTCCATCAAGAAACATTGCGTTTTCTCAGGTTTCTCAGGGGGATGCAAAACATTTGCAAGAGAACTGCATCTCATTTATTTATTTTTTTTATCACCATGTCCCTTTAGGGGCTCCATACTTTAGTTTTAATTACTCAGTGGTATTGTAGTTATTTTATGCATATTTACCATATGTACATACTAGATTCAACAGGCTTCAACATGGGTTTCCACTCACACTTGGTTCCAGTGGATCACCAACTGCTTCATTATACAATGTAAGATATATTTCCATACAAATCTTCTTTTTTTTTTTTACTGTTTTGAGGTAATTTGATTGTAGATTTATTTATTTTTTAAATCTTTCGATGGTCCACTTTAGACATTCTACTGACTATATGTAACTTTGCAACTACTTGTCAATTAACTCTAATTATAGTATTAGTAGACTGTCTGCTTAATATCTGCTAACTCTTTATTTTGATGCTCCTCAACAGACACTCTGCTGACTGTAAGTAAGTTTGAAACTACATCAACTTAACAGTCCTAATCTAACAGTCTACTAGTACTCCAATGAAAGTTAGTACATGTAGTTGCAAATTTACTAAAGTGGACCATCAAAAATAAAGTTTATCCAAAAAGATACATTAATTAACAAACATAAACTGCATTGTTCGCTGCATAACCCGACCTTTAATGTCTATGATCTGATTGAAATACATAAAATGTCACATCCTAAATTCAAGTATTGTTCTTTCAGCTCTCTTGCTAGAATCTGTAGAGCTGTTAAACTGTTCAGAACCAACAACAAAGTCTCTCCTTAATGCCATGAAAGAGGAAGTCATCAGCTACAGCGAGGCAAGGCCGGTTATAAGTCTGAAAACTCCCACCAACGTCAGTGTGGATTTGACTCTTTATGGCATTCTTGGAGTGGTAAGCAAATCTATGGAAGACTAAAGCTTTTACTTTAAAAAAGTTACAAAATTATGACATTAGAATAATACTAATTCCACTAAAAATGGTTACAAAATCCATATATTTTCCCATTCAGAATGAAAAATCACAGGTGTTGGAAACGTATCTGTGGGTGAGGACGGTAAGAGTCATGACAAAGACACTGTTTAGACCTGGTATTAACAATCGGTTTGCGTTATCCAGTCACATTTTACAGTGCTTACATCCAAGCCTGTTTTAACTATTGCAAGAGCCCTATTTAAAGAGCAGTGCTGATGGAATTTTTAAAAAATTTGTAGAGGTGGCAGATTGAAGGTTTGAGCTGGGATCCTGATGAGTGTGGAACAAAAAAGATCTCACTACCAAGAGAGAAGATATGGGTTCCAGACATTATCATTAACGAATTGTAAGTTGCACAAGTAAAATGTAACATCTTTGACTAGTGACAAGGAAACAGAAACAACAAACAACAAAAATGATAATTGCCAACCAGATCTCATAAAAAATGTAACTAATGTACACTCACCTAAGGGATTATTAGGAACACCTGTTCAATTTATCATTAATGCATTTATCTAATCAACCAATCACATGGCAGTTGCTTCAATGCATTTAGGGGTGTGGTCCTGGTCAAGACAATCTCCTGAACTCCAAACTGAATGTCAGAATGGGAAAGAAAGGTGATTTAAGCAATTTTGAGCGTGGCATGGTTGTTGGTGCCAGACGGGCCGGTCTGAGTATTTCACAATTTGCTCAGTTACTGGGATTTTCACGCACAACCATTTCTAGGGTTTACAAAGAATGGTGTGAAAAGGGAAAAACATCCAGTATGCGGCAGTCCTGTGGGCAAAAATGCCTTGTTGATGCTAGAGGTCAGAGGAGAATGGGCTGACTGATTCAAGCTGTTAGAAGAGCAACTTTGACTGAAATAACCACTCGTTACAACCGAGGTATGCAGCAAAGCATTTGTGAAGCCACAAAACGCACAACCTTGAGGCGGATGGGCTACAACAGCAGAAGACCCCACCGGGTACCACTCATCTCCACTACAAATAGGAAAAAGAGGCTACAATTTGCAAGAGCTCATCAAAATTAGACAGTTGAAGACTGGAAAAATGTTGCCTGGTCTGATGAGTCTCCATATCTGTTGAGCCATTCAGATGGTAGAGTCAGAATTTGGTGTAAACAGAATGAGAACATGGATCGATCATGCCTTGTTACCACTGTGCAGGCTGGTGGTGGTGGTGTAATGGTGTGAGGGATGTTTTCTTGGCACACTTTAGGCCCCTTAGTGCCAATTGGGCATTGTTTAAATGCCACGGCCTACCTGAGCATTGTTTCTGACCATGTCCATCCCTTTATGGCCACCATGTACCCATCCTCTAATGGCTACTTCCAGCAAGATAACCATGTCACCATGTCACAAAGCTCGAATCATTTCAAATTGGTTTCTTGAACATGACAATGAGTTCACTGTACTAAAATGGCCCCCACAGTCACCAGATCTCAACCCAATAGAGCATCTTTGGGATGTGGTGGAACGGGAGCTTCGTGCCCTGGATGTGCATCCCACAAATCTCCATAAAACTGCAAGATGCTATCCTATCAATATGGGCCAACATTTCTAAAGAATGTTTTCAGCACCTTGTTGAATCAATGCCATGTAGAATTAAGGCAGTTCTGAAGGAGAAAGGGGGTCAAACACAGTATTAGTATGGTGTTCCTAATAATCCTTTAGGTGAGTGTATGTGCTGGTGATTTCGTATGAATTTGTATGATGTGATTTGTATGGAAACTTAAGATTTGTAGAAAAAGTAATCATTAAGGTCCAAAACCAACCTAACTGTCACTGGGAAGTATACGTAGCAGATCGTCTAAATGTGATCATACATTTTGTACGAATTAGCCAACGATTCAGCTAAATGTGAAATAGTTGCCATGTGACTGTGACGGATTGTCAAAATTCTTGGAGAATTTCCCTTTCTGTCTTTAATCTGCTACCCACCATCATTTTGCAGCATGGATGAAAACCGAGCACCAGACACATACTACGTCTATGTGACCTCTACTGGTGACGTTATCGATGGACGGCCGATTCATGTGATCAGCTCATGCAAACTGGACATCTACACCTTTCCATTTGATTTCCAAAACTGCTCATATACGTTCAACTCTTATAAACACTCTCGTGAGTGAGCAAAACTGAAAACTGTAAATTCCTTGTTTGGCTACTTATGATTACATGGTACCTGTTGGTCTCGTTCTCTACAGGTGATGATGTTCAGTTGTTCTTCTTTCGGTCAGCAGAGCAGATATTCAAGCAGTCTCTTGAAGCAATGACAACTAAAGGAGAGTGGGAGCTGATTGACTTGCTGACAGAAAAACCTTTACAACTCTTTCTGGAAGGAGGATGGGATAACCTCATTGTTCATGTTGGTGGCATTTTAGAGAGGGGCAATTCACTAAGAAAGAATCACAACAGTGATTTACTGTCATGATTTGGCGTATGTTACTCTGACTATTCAGCATAGCTTCACCACTGTGATCCAGACACCAACAAAAATGTTGTAAAGTATGTTTGACTACACTATGACCCTGTCCCAAATGGCACCCTAAACACTTGCGGTCTTCCTCTGAGTCCGCACTTTTGTGACGTAATGCCACTTTGATTGTCAGAGAGTCTGCTGTGGAGCTCGCACCAGTGCGAAAAGCAAAAGTGTGCATCGGGGGCGCATATCGACTGGCGACCGCATAGGGGGGTGCTCGGGAGCACCCTAATGAAACCTGAAATTACTAATTTGGACTCCCTACGGTCTTATGGACTTAATGGACATGCGCACATGGCAGCCATTGTAACTCCACAAGACCAAAAGTGCATATTAAATGTGCCATTTGGGATAGGGCCTATGTGTCTGGATATGACCAGTTATAAGGTTCTTTTTCATCATTTGGTCATCATTCTTGTACAATTCTAACCATCCAAACCACTAACCATTTTGTGGAAACCTTTGGAGGTCCTGTCCCATCTGCAGTTCCGACACTCCTTTGGAGTTTACTAAGTTGAATATGGCAGAATCTGTAATGAGCCTAATTTTTACACAACGCAGGTATATTTGCACTTAAAAGAACAATTATCACCTAATGGATTACAGCTCAAAGAGTGCAGCAGAGATTACATATTTTTGTAGGCAAAATACCGGACTTTTGGTTTGATCGCTCTGATTTTTTGAATGTTTTTTGGGGTTAAATGCCTGAAATTAGGTCTGTGGTGAACACAAGTTCAAGATATTTTCATTCTATTTTACAACATAGAATACATCAGTAATACCCCCTTGTGATTTAAAAATAATAATCATTTAAAAAATGGTGTCTAAATAGGACAACAGAGGATGTCAGGATATTAATCGACATCACATCAAACACGTAAACTGATCTACTCAATAGTCCACTTTCCCAGCAAAATATTTCAGACTCAATCCTTCAGGGATTTTATTTTTATTTTTTTAAAGACTGAAAGAGTTGTCGGAAACTTAACGATGGTGACTTTTGGAGTCATGTGTCTGTGCTGTAGTTCGTTTATCTATAAAAAACAATTAGCTTTTTACTTTTGGTGCTTGTATTTAAGCTTCAAAGTTCATAAAAGTTGTATAAATTTGTGAAGATTATAATGATGAACAAAGCGATGGTCACAAATCCTTTATAGTGGAAAAAGGCTATATGAAAAAGGATTAGTAAAGGATTAGTATTTGCCATGTGGTTGATGCCCAAAGTCGCAAGCTGAGCAAAAATACATAATCATGTTTTTCTTGGTTCCAAAATCAAGTTGTATTTGATTTTTTCCATGTTTTCCACTGTTTTACATGATCGTAGAGTTAGTTCGTGGAGTAAATATATAGGCTATATAGTCTGTGTGTGTACACAGCTTTTATACGACGAGTGGTGGTGTTTCGAATGCGTACGGCCAATCCGCATACACTTACCTCACTGATAGTTCCTATTGTTCTGAGTAAGTAGGTACTCTGAAGTAGGAGCTAATTTAGTTCCCATAAAAGGCGTTCCTAGAACTAACATTGTTCCCATTTCCTGCAAACACAAAAAGGGGATGTGTTCGCCATTAGTTCTAGGAACTATGAAAAGTTTCCCCCTGTACGTAAGCCCCTTATATCTTCACTAATAGAACTTGTTTAGATGGTTAGTAAACAAGCAAAAAATATGATGTCATGCTTGATGTCCAATGCAAAAGGTGAGTCCATGGTACATGCAACAAGCCAAGACCCTGACTGAGTGCAAGTGAATAGTGTAAATATTGCAAATGAGATGGTGATTAGCTAAAGGTGTGTATGATTACAATTCAGGCAAGTGAGAGCACCCTCCACTCTAGGAGCGGAACAATCCATGCGGGTAGGGAGAGAGGGAGAAGCCAGGGAGGAGATGACAATGGAAGGAGCCACAGAAGAGACCATGGTGGGAGAAGCCAGGGAGTCACCTCAAGCCAGAGCTCCAGGAAGCAGGCCCACAGCAGAGTCATAGTGGAGTCTCGGTGGAGAGGACAGGTGGAACCAGGAGGAAGACTGACTGAGGTGGAGCTGGTGAAGGTAGAGACCCAGGTGGATCCGAAGAGAACGGGTGACACTGAAGGTCCTGGTGACCAAGGCAGAGCCATGGGGAGAGGAGGTCAAGTGTTAGAAGTGAAGCCAGAGTGCCGTAGTACTAGAGGCAGGCAGGACTGGAGCTACTGAGGACTGAGGTGAAGCTGGAAGGAAGAAGGAGCACGACGGAGCCAAAGGGGTGGATGGACGAATTGCAGATGAAGGGCCGGAAGTCCATGGCGAAGGCAGGGCGACTACTTACCAAGTTGGAGCCGGAGGGATGAGGAAGACCTGTTGAGCCATAAGAATGATGGTCCCAGTTAGAGCCGGAGGAACCAAAGTGGAGCCGTCAGGACAACAGGCCGAGGTGGAGTGACGGGCTTGGCGGTTAGAGGTAAACCCAGAGGGTCAACAGGTGGAGCTGGCGAACAATGTGAATCCAAGCTGCTAGGTGGAGCCAGCGTAGGAGGAGCTGAAGGCCTGAATGGAGCCAGCGGAGACAGGGCAGAATAATTGGGTAGCACAGGCAAAGGGTTCTGAGATGGCATCCTTGGACATGACAGGACAAGCAGAGAGTTCAAAAACAGCCTCCTAGGCTAACACAGGACAGGCAGAGGAGGTGGGATTGGTAAGCAGGGAGAGAGCATCAACGATGAAGAAGACTTGGAGCTGGCCAACATAGGAGACTTGAAACTGACCTGAACCAGTGGAGGAGGAAGAAATTGGGAACAGAAGGAAACCAGGACATCAGTTATTTCTGACTGGGAAACACTGGAACTTTCTGATGCTTAAGGATGATGATGATGATAATGATGACAATTCACTTCCTCATCCAGTTCCACCAAAATTTCCACAGGCACAGATGTAAGAACTGGCTCACACACCTGGTCAGACTGCTTTGGCTCAAGGACGGACAGCAGGTACTGGCTGTGTAGAGGGCATCAGCATCAGCTCTGGGTCTGTGGTGGGGAATGGCTCTGTGTAGATGATCAAGGACATCATGAGGGAGGGAGTGGATTGGGAGGACTGCAGCTGAGTGGCAATGTCATCCTCTACCTGACCTAAAGTAAATAATGAGCAACACAACCACAGCAAAATGTCCATACATTGTGCCAGGGTCATGCTGGAATCTCCTGCTGGCAACAATAGGCCGATGTTGTTGTCCAGTCCATCCAAGAAAATGGAAGACATAATTTCCTCTCCCACTGGGTTCATGGTCTTTGGTCTGGCCTTTCTGTAATGACACACCAAAACCGAGCGAGCAGGGAAAAGAAACCAAGAGAGGGAGTTTATTGAAACAAATGGAGATCAAACAGGTGAGAAATGTGAGGTGAGTATGCAGGTACCTTAATAGTGAATCCATGTAACACACAGTTCAAGTCCAAATGAGATGGTGATTAGCTGCAGGTGTGTATGATTACAACTCATGCAAGTGTTCAGAATGTGCTGTGACAATAAGCAGGTTCATGTTCATTGTCAAAAATATGGTTTTGCTTGTCGCATGCACTTGTGCCAGGAACTGAATGCACTATTGCATTCCTCTCTTGTTGAAAAAGAGGATGGAAAATGTCAGAAATAAAATAAAATTAATAAAATAAAATAAACAGAAGATAAAGTTTAAAACAACAAAAATGGGTATACAGTACAAGGAACTTAGACAATTTCTTAGTGAATTTACCCCAAAGTGTTATGTTTGCTACTATGAAAAGAAGTTAACACTTGAGAACACTTCTAATATACACTTCTAAGAACACTTCTCACATACTAATATTTTCTCTCACTGTTGTGGAATAGATTGTCTTGAGACGTCGAGCTACGCTGTATGTGGTCAACCTCTTGATTCCCAGCAGCCTCCTGCTTTCTTTGGATCTCTTCAGCTTCCTCCTGCCTCTTCAAAGTGTGGACCGTGCTTCCTTCAAAATGACACTCATCCTGGGTTACACTGTCTTCCTGCTGCTAATGAATGACCTGCTGCCTGTCACAGGAAACAACTTACCTCTTATTAGTATGTTATCAAACCTTCTTATTCTCTAATTTTGTATATTTTCATTTTTACCCTGCTGAAAAGGGAAGATGATCACCAGCCTATGTTGATGGTTTCCAGCATGGGATGCTGGTGCAACCTACCCAAAAAGAGTATTTTGGTAAACCAAAGGGGTCAAAGTTTGGCTGGTTAGCAAGGCCCAGTTAGTGCTGGTAAATGTCATAACAACCATCTGGGAGTACATTTCTCCAATGACGACCATCCTTGAGATGAATGAGAATGCTAAAAGCTAGCTTTTTCAAGGTATTAAAGACCTTGAGTTGACCAGTTTAATCATGAAGATTGTTCTGGAAAATCGGCTTAAAACTGAAAGTGTCATTTATTTTCATTTTTTACACACAGTTGAAGGCATAGCCTTCTAAAGTATACTACATTTAACGTTTACGCATACAAAGGAGGTCAACACATGTGCATTAACAACAACCTGCACTCTGTCTGCAGAATGCTACATCCTTTCCATTCCTTGATTGACCATGAGTTATAACTAGGGCTTTCAGTTAAACACGTTATTAACGGCGTTAATGCAAACCCATTTTAACGGCGTACATTTTTTTATCGCGAGATTAACGTTCTTGTTGGCCTAGTAAACTTTGTACTTTTTTCACATGCTTTTGCAACAGGACGCAGCGCTGCTCTATGAAACCCATTCATTTTCAATCATGATTTCAATGGCTTGCGCCGCGAGAGAACATTTTGTTGCTTTGTCGACCAAAGTGCAGTGGCGCGCATGCCGCGGTCAAAGTTCAAAATAGTGCTCTGACGTAGCGCAGCACAAATCGAGTTGTATCCTTTCTGTGGTTGTATCTAAAGGGCAATGCTGAACCCAGCGGCCAGCGCTGCGCATTCCGCGTCCTGTCTGAAAATAAAACTACAACACAAGACCGGATCTAGCTAGACCGAAAACAACAGGCACGCAGGCACACACTTGTTTGGGCTTGCAAACCGGCCAAAGAGTAGTAGGCTGGGTTAACGTTACGCTTTGAGTGGATGACGAGCACGAGACGCCAAAATGGATCCCAATAAGATTCTGAATGGAAAGATGGCCAAATGGTTCCATTGACTAGACCAAAGTGATCTGTGTGTTTTGTCGTCATCGCAGCATATCCAGTCTGAAATACCACTTGATGGCCAAGCACACACACAGCTGATGCGAATTCACCTCCCCCTCGTCAATATCAGTACCTCTTCAGAATTTATTTCACCCTTTTATTGATGAACAGTGTTACATTGTGTGAGAGATTATTTGCACCAAGTAAGAATGTTAATGTGAAATTGAGCACAGTAAATGCCAATGTTGTTTTCAATAAAAAAAAATTTGCACAAAGCAAGCCGATCCACTTTTCCATGTTGATAAGAGCATTAAAATGAGAAAAAAGATAATGGGACAAAAAGAAATCAAGAGATATTTAGAATAGATAAAAATGTGCAATTAATTGTGATTAATAGCAAGTTAACTATGACATTAATGCTTTTAATCGCGATTAAATATATTTATCGTTTGACAGCACCAGTTATAACCCATATAAACATAATTGTTAATCTTTTAGCTAGAGTTGCACAAATATGGGTACTTTCTGACCTCTTTGGTGGGTCTGTCTCATCCCTCATTCTTTGACTATATTGTGAATTAAAATCCCAGGGGCACTGTTACGACCTTGTGGACAAATGAATTAGAGCAAAAAAACGCAACTTACGCAGATAGAGTATGTGTGGTTAGAAAAATCGGGCTGCAGGCATAATGTATGTGCGGACTGGTGGTGCCCTGTGTGCAGAAGCATAGCATACATCTAGCATACAGATAAAAAGTGAAGTATACTTTGGGCTTAAGTTTTTCAGGTCTAGGTTCTGGCATAAAACAGCCTGGGCTGCATTTCTCAAAAGCATCGTAGACCATCAATGGTACTAATGGTCTCTACAGTCTACTGTATTTATACTAACGATGCATTTAAAAAACACAGCCCAGGACTCTTTCAGAAGCAGGAAATCCTTCTTCACCTCCAGCCTTATTTGATCTGATCTTTCTCTTTCTCTCTCGATCTAGATGTGTTTTTCTCCCTCTGCATGGCCTTGATGGTAGCAAGTCTACTTGAGACTGTCATCATCACCAATATCTTGTGTGGTTCCCGTGACTTTCCTCCCTTACCTAAGTGGCTCAGGATTCTGGTCCTGAAATATCTGGCTCAACTTGCTTGTATGAAGAAATCTTGTGAAGAAAACTGTGGTGGTAAGCAGATACTTTCATCTTCCAGGATGCTCTTACACTAGAGCAGAAGTTTTCGAAGTGTGGGGCACAACTCCCCTGACATGTTCTGGAAAGTTTTCAGTCCAAGGAACCAGTAAGCCGAATTCATTCAAACAGTCAGTCCAAAACAGCCCCAATGCAGAGAAAACCCGGCCGATTTCATCAGTGATATTGGAGAGAATAGAGTATTTGGCTTCAAAGCACAATCTCTCTCCTATTCTGTAATTGTTTCAGAGCAGCCCAAGCTGTTTCTCATGATGCTGTAAAATATAGACTAAACAGTGGTTCAAAACACCCAACCGCTGCATGAGCATAATGATACTCAAACTACAGCTCTCGGTTGGATAAAGCAAACCAGTGTTGCACTATGTAACAGTTCAGATGTTATGGGAAGAAGGCGGCGGGAACCTGCGAACATTTACAGACTTTAATGACATAAAATAAAACAAATACAAAATGAAAGTCAAAGATAGCATCCCCTCACGGACTACTGCTGTCACATATGACAAAACACAAATAAAATCCAGGCCTGGCCTCTCTTGATCTCCACTGTCGTCACTCCTCCTTTTATGCTTCCGCTCCTCCTTGAGAGATACGAGACCTGTGCGTCACGCAGGTGTCGCTCATCAGTAATCACGCCACCTCCCTCGTACCACTCTCTCACGGCCTTTGGCCACCCCCTGCTCGCCACACACTAGGAAATTTTTGATGGATGATGATTGTAATCAAGGTTAAGACAATTACAGTGACATACAGGAGTCATGCATTGACTAAATTGGGGGGTTGGGAAGCGTCATTGTGTACATTGTGTCAAAAGGGAGGCCCACTTTCTTTGACTTTGAAAACCCCTGCCCTAGAGTTATTTGTGCAAACTTTTTGTCAGAGTTCATATCATTGGTGTAAAATATGTTTTCCAACGGTGCTCTTGTTTCTTGTCTACAGAAAACAGATCTAAGACCACTTTCTACAGAAACACCATGACTGATATTCCAAAGAAAGGACAAGTTAGTGCAAGTCCAGTGAGTGTCTGGGAACAATGTCTAGATGAAATGAAGAAGATGAGTAAAGATTTATTGGCCATCCGCCACCAAGTTGAAGAGCACTTCAGTAATGACAACAGCACCAATGAATGGATCATGTTTGGTCAGGTCATTGACCGTGTGCTCTTTATACTGTATACTCTCTTTATCGTTGTGAGTTTAAGCACAATTATGGTTCTGTGGTTGCACTCGTACAGTCTAGACAAAAAGTCCTAGTATATTATTGCCTGCTCTGTGAACCGAAGACAGTAAACGTTTGATGAGGTCAATGGAGCCCAGATTTATTCCTGATTTAATGCAAGGGATCATCAACAATATACTCTTTATAGGAGCTTTAAGTGTCCCAATACTTATAGAATTATTTTGGGGTTTTTTTGCTCTAGAATTAATATATTTAAACTTGGTAAATTAAATCGGAAATGACTGAAATCTGTTAACTGAATCTGACATTCTGTTTTATCTGTATCACCAAAACATCTTATTAGTTTCGGTACAGAATGAATAGCAATTTTAACTTTAGTCACTGTCCAGTTAAGTTTGAGGAAAAACTTATAATAAAAATATCAAAAACTTTGCTCCTGGTTTCTAGTTGTTTTGTCAACGTTTTTGTTGAGTTGAGTTGAAATAAATGTTTTAATTGTTAATTATGGTAAATGATGCAATAATAATGCAGCATGTTAATAAAAAAAAAAAAAATTATATGTTAGGTGCCATACAAACATGGTCAGTTTGTGGATTTCAAGGTGGTATCGTGAAAATATAGTCATGGCATATAAAAAAACTCTGCAAAAGTAGATTTAATAAAGCAAGAGTGGCAACATCTTGAAGAGCCGTAACAGCTCTTGTGTGAATCCAGTGTTCCTGAGCTGCGTCGAGATGCTGTGGGGATGCCCCTGCGTGATTGCATCATGAAGCACCTATGAAATCAGTCCAATGGCGTTACGGAACCTAATGTGACGTCATAGACCAGGAAGCTATAAAGCACCCCTAAAATCAGACCGCGCTAGCTTCTGTGCTTTCAGCAAGCACTCTGTGTGAATCTGTCTCTGTCTATTTATTGTTGTTTGCCCACAAGCATATATATATATAATCTAGACAGGAGTATAATGGCGAGCAAACAGCTTTGGATCGTGTGTTCGTCCCTGCCCTCGATCATTACGATTGGGGACACAAGCAATTCATGTGTTGTTTGTTTGGGAGTGGCGCATGCACGGTCAGCTCTAGTAAAAGGGGGCTGACTGTGTTCATTTATAAATTCCCGACGTGTAACAATGCACTATAGAGAGTTTTAGCTCTGCTCTTGGTTTTCTTCTCGAGGGAGCAGTCAGTTCGGTTGTTCCCTGCTGGTTCGCCACTTCAGAGCGCAGAGGTGCCTGCATTTCCCAACGATCCTCTGAGGAGGGTTGTAGAAAAGTCAGTTCGGTTGTTCCCTGCCGGTTCGCCGTCATAGGCCACCGAAGTGGCTGTTCGACCAATACCAGAGGCCAGTCTCGAGAGACTGGTCCCCTTAGTAGATTTTCTGGCAGCGTGCAAGATACTGCCAAATATGTCTCATTGGGGCCTACTCACAAGGGTTACAGAATTCAGTTTGGTTCTCATTCACCCATATTTCTCAAATATGGGTGAACCCTACGTGGTGGACCCCGAGCAGGCTCTGGTTATGGAGCAAGAAGTAGAGACTCTTCTGCGAAAGAAGGCTATAGAAAGGGTTCCTCCTCCCAGTAGGGAGTTTACAGCCGTTACTTCATTGTTCCAAAGAAGGATGGAGGCTTACATTCAAACAGATTGTGTCACAGATACAGTCCGAGAACTGGTTTGTCACGATAGATTGAAGGACGCGTTCTTCCATGTAGCCATCTGTTCTCATCACAGGAAGTCTCTGAGGACTTTGCGGGACGAATTGTACCAATATCGGGTTCTTCCCTTCGGCCTAGGTAAAACTAGGGCAGTCACTGGTCTCATGGCAGCTGCAAAAACATACTAACTTTTGGCCTCCTCTACATGAGACCCCTGCAGTGGTGGCGCAACCATCAAGGATCAACCATCAGGGGGATCTGAGGTAACGTAACATTAACAAATTCTGGAAACTTTGAGCTTGGCCTCTGAGGGGGCCCAGCTCATAAGTTCAGGTCTATCAAGTGAGGTTGTTGGGACCATCGTCCACTCCAGAGCTCCCTCCATGAGGAAAATCTACACCTTGAAGTGGATATTGTTCACTTCCTGGTGTGGAGAGCACCAGCTGGACCCAGTTTTCTGCCCTGTGGTTTCTCCGCAGGTCTATCCACCTCCACACTAAAGGTGTACATGGTGGTCTTAGCTGCTTACCTTATCCTTAGGGAGACACCCTCTAGTAACATTTCCTTCATGGCACTGTGAGGCGTCAGACCAAGAAACTAGGAGTATGGCTGGAGTTTCCCTCCTGTTGTTTGTGATGTTGCAGGAGATTGCCTCGCCGCACACATTAGTGAGTTTTTTTACCTTGAATTTGGCCTCCACTCCAGGGGCGCAGGTGCTCTTGTCTTGGTGTGCGCAGAGATTTCACACGGACAGGCACTTGTTACTATGGCAACGTGGGTATAGTGTTCCCACAGCGTCTTCACGCAGCTTGAGTTCCCTTGAAAGGGAACATCTCGGGTTACAACTGTAACCCTGGTTCCCTGAAGCGGGAACGAGACGCTGCGTCGCTCTGCCATACTCCCTGCATGCCTGTGCTCTACTTGCTTCAGCTTTTCAGAAGCTAGCGCAGTCTGTTTTCAGGGGTGCTTTATAGCTTCCTGGTCTATGAAGTCACATGACGATTCGTCACGCCATTGGACTGATTTAATAGGTGATTCATGACGCAATCTCACAGGGGCGTTCCCACAGCATCTCGACACAGCTTCTCGATCCCTCTTCAGGGAACCAGGGTTACAGTCGTAACCTGAGACGTTCTTTCTTCTAATTAAATCTGTGACGTTGAACATGTTTTTTTTTGTCTAATGGAAAAACAAGATAGATCACTAATGAGTTCAACCAAATGGATCCAAAGCTATTAAATGAAGCTAGGTCAGTGGTTACCGAAGGTGTTAAACAACATGTAGCCGCACATGATGTTGCCAGTAAAGAGTCACCACACTTCACCTGTGGAAGTAAGCGGTGTGATTTAATCTTCAGCAGTTTAAAACAAAAGGAAATCTCATCTACACAGCATTATGGGACATCTTTGGCGTTTTCTTTTGGCATGTTTCATTCTACTTACAGGTAATGAATTTAACTTATATGTGGAGCATGGACTAAATACTTTTGGTCAGTTTTGTCATTGTATATTTAAAAACAACAATGAAATATCTTGAGAATGATTCAGCATTACCTTTAGTTCAGAATCAATTGTCTTTAAAAAAAATTACAAATAAATAAACAATTATATTAAAAGCAATTAATTTTGCTGGATTCTAGAAGATGTGTGAAATTTCGTGTTGTTTTGACTGTTTATTCATAAAATTATAATTACTTCACAAAAAGGGTTTTTGTACAGTAATTACTTACAACTTCTATACAGCATCTTAATTCTGCTGTCATTGTGAATTTATTTTGCTTTCTATACAAGGTAAGATTAGATAACATGGACTAAAATGAAAATACTTTAATTTACGGTTGAAAGTTAATTATGCTAAAAATATCAATTAGGGATGATCAAACAAGATAAAATATACACTTGGAAATGTTGGAAAGTAATTGCCTTAGATTATATGAGTATGTTTTACAGGAAAATACTATTTGAGTCTTTGTCTTTTAAAATGTAATCTTTAATTCAATTCATTGTGAAATTAAGTTCTGAGAGAAAATTGTTTCTACACCATATTTTTCAGTGTACAACTGTTTACAGAAATACTGAATAGTACAGTATTTGCATCTGACTCCAAAAAGTTAGTTTCCCTGGTTTATTGTGTTATTAAGTGTTGCAGTGTCTGGTGAACATGCTTCGGTGTGAAGATGGACAAAGTGGACCCACGTATGAATCTCTACAGGAAGTCATTGACAAGCAGTCCTTCAGACCTTCAGTCAACCTCAGCACCCCCACCATCACCAACATCTCCTTCACTCTCTACGCTATCTTGGGAGTTGTGAGTCAATAAAGGACTGGCTATATGTGTCTGGTTGTGTAATTTATCCTCGCTTCTGAACAGTTGATGCCTGTTCTGTTTTGCAGAATGAAAAAGCACAAATTCTTACCACATTCCTCTGGCTCAGACTGGTAAGTTTGGTGCATAAACACTAAAAGATGTTTGAATAATCGCTTGAATATTACACAATCCTGTTATTTAATCATGTTTGGTTTTAGTACTGGTTCCATGAGTTTCTCGTTTGGGATCCAGAACTCTGTGATGGCATTACGAAGATCTCTCTTCCTGTCAAAGATCTCTGGACTCCTGACATTATCGTTTTTGAGTTGTAAGTGCCATCTAGTGGGAAGGATCGGGACATTTTTGTTTGGGGGTTTTTGCTCGAAAAAATTATTCAGAATTTCAGTGCAAATTCCTACTATTCGTTGTCGTCCATGTTGTACATACCGAGCAAACAGAAAACATTCTCAGAACTATTGCTAACGTTCTGGCAAAGTTCTCTCAAAATAATTAACAAATGTTCTTCTAGTAGCCTAACATTAATACAATGTAGAAGGATAGAATAGAATAGCATAGAATATAAGTTATTTGGTCTTTAGTGTATTTCTTTCTTCTGCTGAACACAAAATAATATATTTTAAAGAATGTTGGTAACCAGACAGTTGATGTACCCCATTGACTTTCATAGTAGGAAAAAAAAATACTATGGAAGTCAATGGGGCCCATGAACCATTTAGTTACCGACATTCTTCAAAATATCTTATCTTATGATCAGCAGAAGAAAGAAATACATACAGGTTTGAAACAACTTGAGGGGGAGTAAATGATGGCAGAATTTTCATTTTGAAGTGAACTAATCATAAAGTGGCAGATGACAAAACTGCAGCCTTTTTATAATTAAAGGGCCCCTATCATGGATCTTTGAAAATGACCTTTCATGTAGTGTGTAATATAGCTCTAAGTGAATGAAAACATCCTGCAAATCTTTCAATCTGAAAGTGCACCGTATATAAAGTTATTGTCTTTCAAAAGTAAGAGTTGACTCTTGAGTCAATGAAATGAATTGTTTTTCAAACGAGTCATAAGCCGTTTCATCGTGACGTCAAGGCGAAACATTAGCTCCGCCCACTTATTGCGCGCGCACCAGGGAAACTTAAACCGGCAGCTGATCCTGTGGATCCTGGAGAGATCATGTCGAGGAGACGCTGTGTGACACAATGTGATGGTAAAGTTTTATTTCCACTGCCCAAAGATGAGCATATGAAGAATCTGTGGTTAAAATTAATCTTTACCATGATACTACAGCAGTATAATCCTAATTTTTTTGCTGTTACCTTTATTTTACTGACGACTGCTTCTCAAATATCGGAGTCAGCTAATCTGCTGAGGGACACTATTACATAAAACTGTCTATTAATGCAGATTGTCTGTCGTTCTCACTACTTTGAGGAAAGATTAAACACGGAGCAAGATTTGTTTTACCAATGTTTGTTACATCAGTCATTCACGCTAGAGCTCGGCTAATGTATAAATTGCATAGCCTACATGCACTGTTATTGATACAGTTTCCACGTGTTTACCACAATGTATTAGAAACATACTCTGTAAATCAATTAGTACAAGTAAAATAATCGGTTGAAGGACATGCACTTGTTAATGCTGATGGTGAGGAATAGCAACATCTCATAATGTACCTCAAACTGAGTGAATCACTGAAACGTCCTGCTCGAGTCCTTGCGATGGAGGTTTGGGTTGAATGAATGGTTCTTCTTCTTCTAGTGTTTCATTATCGGATTCGCGCTTGGATTGATATTGTAAAATCAACGTCATTGTTCGTTACTGTGTTTAGTTTACGGTGTAGGAAGCCTCAGGACACGCAGAGCTGTCGGTGTTATGGCAATGGGAATTACGCGGTAAACCAATCACAACAGACTGAGCTGTCTGGCCAATCAGAGCAGAGTAGCTCGCGGAAAGGAGGGATTCAGAGAGATTGATTCATTTGGCGAGTCGTTTGAGAATCATTGAAAATCTGGTGATGTATATTATGAGAAAATGAAACAGTTTTTTGACGTTTGATGCATGTAAACCTGTTGTAGGAGACTCCAAAACAACATTAGGAAACTTTAAAAAATCATAATAGGGGCCCTTTAATAGAAAATATATTGATATTGTTATAGTTATAGTTACTGTACCTTTCTTGATGAGAAAGGGTTTAAACTGAAACCGGCACTACATTTGTGTCTCGCATCACACTGAAAAATATTGGCTTTGAAGCTATTTTTACCCAGAAATTTAAACAGAAATGGCAAGTGACACTTTGTATAATACGTGAAATGTTTAAGTAGAAAACCTGAAATAGTATTTTTCCTGTAAAACCTATAATCTTTGAAAATCTCTCTCTCTTTTTTCATACAAATGAAACTGGCACCATTTTGCATCTCAGTTAATCCAATGACGTCAGAAGATTTTTAATATGAATATTAGCTATGTAATATTTTTGCAGTGTTAAAGGATTAGGTCACTTTTTTTTTTAATTTGCTGATAATTTACTCACCCCCATGTCATCCAAGATGTCCATGTCTTTCTTTCTTCAGTCGAAAAGAAATTAATGTTTTCGATGAAAACGTTCCAGGATTTTTCTCCATATAATGGACTTCACCGGGACCCAAATGGTTCAAGGTCCAAATGAGAGTTTCAGTGCAGCTTCAAAGGGCTTTAAACGACACCAGACGATGAATAAGGGACTTATCTAGCGAAACCATCGGTCATTTAAACAATAAATAAAAAAGTTTACGTTTTAGAAGCACAAATGCTCGCCTTGCTCTGTTCTGTGATGCACATTCGTGACGTCACGTAATACGCAATTACGTTCAAAAGGTCAAGTTTAACGCACGCGGAAGTACAGAGTCAGTGTTTACAAATGTGAGGAAGGAGGACCATATACACATATTCAAATGTCTTTGTGTCAGTTTATCGTTTAAAATGCCCATTTCGTGTGCGTGTCCTGGGTGTTTTAATATTAAAAAGGCTAAAAGAGAATTTTCGTCAGGACAGAAGCGTGACCTTTTCAACGTAATTGCGTATTACATGACGTCACGAATGCGCATCACAGAACAGAGCAAGGGCATTTGTGCTTATAAAACTTAAACTCTTTTATTTATTTTTTAAATGACCGATCGTTTCGCTAGATAAGACCCTTATTCATCGTCTGGTGTCGTTTAAAGCCCTTTGAAGCTGCACTGAAACTGTCATTTGGACCTTGAACGATTTGGGTCCCGTTGAAGTCCATTATGGAGAAAAATCCTGGAATGTTTTCATCAAAAACCTTAATTTCTTTTCGACTGAAGAAAGAAAGACATGGACATCTTGGATGACATGGGGGTGAGTAAATTATCAGCAAAAGTTTTTTTTAAAAGTGAACTAATCCTTTAATCATGTATTTAGGCCAAATTCTGTAAATTGTAATGGATGTCTAAGCAGAAGATAATAATATAGGCTACAAGTTATAAAATAATTTCAGCTCAAATGAATATTTGTCCTCTCTCTCTCCTCTGGTGTTTAGTGTGGATGACGATGTATCTCAGGCCTGTCCTTATGTGTATGTGAACCACACGGGCCTCATCCGCTATGACAGGATGTTGAGGCTGGTTAGCGCCTGTAACCTTGAGATCTTCAGCTTCCCTTTCGACATCCAGAACTGCTCTTTCACCTTCGGCTCCTTCATGCATACCAGTAACGTCACCGCTTTCATTGCTCTCCACATTTCCTGCCATCTCAGCGCATAATTGCCATAGAGGTGTATCCTTTTGGGTGTTTCTGAGGCCTGTGAAGGTCCGCGTAACCTGTTTTAGTTTCTGTGGACTTTCACATGTAATATGGTATATGGCAATAAGAAAATGTTTTGAAAAGTTTAAATATAAGTTGTGAGTTTATATCTCACAATTCAAAATAACTCACAATTGCGAGTTTATATATCCCGATCCGGACTAAATAACTTGCACTTGTGAATTTATATCTCACAGTTCAGATTGAATATCTCACAACTGTATTTATATATCATAGTAAGATTCATAGATTCAGACTAAATAACTCACCATTTCGAGTTTATATCTCACGATTACTTTCTAGAAAAAATTGTATTCCAAGCTTCTTAAGATTTTCTTTTTAAGAATTTAATTCTTTTAATGATATCAGGGCAGAGAAAAAGAACATTTAAATTAAAACAGAAAAGACTTAAAGCATGCTTATTGAAGCTGTGTATTCAAGTCATTGTATGCGAGAATAGCATTGAAATTTTAATGCATTTTGAAATTCACGAGTTCACACTTACATACAATTAGAGTGGATAAGGTTTAATGCGTATTTGGCGTGCTGTCCGGGGGAGGGCTCAGAGCTCGAAGTTTGGCCCGAACCCAGAGTACTCCCCCCGCATGTAAGTGGTTAGGACTAGAAGTGTGGAGAAGGGGCAGTGGAGGGATGCTGCTAAACTGTCAATGGATTGAGGTGAGATTGCTGAATCTATATATACCTCTTATCATTGATTGCCGGGTGGACTCCACTCGTGTTAATTGACTGAACGTGCTCCTCCCGAACTTTGTTAATAAAACATCATTTCACGAGTTCACACTTACATAAAATTAGAGTGGATAAGGTTTAATGCGTATTTGGCGTGCTGTCCGGGGGGAGGGCTCCGAGCTCGGAGTTTGGCCCGAACCCAGAGTACTCCCCCCAAAAGACTAAAGAGCAGAGGACAGCCGCCGGACTAAAGACCCCCCCCCAATGAGTGCCGAGTTGGCGGGCTGGCATCTCAAGAAGGGGCCTGGATGCTCAACCAGGAGGGCGGCTCGTGGCCTTACCCGTCGACGGTTGAGTGATAATGCGATCTATGCTTACTGGAAGCAACTTCTTGTTGCGTCCACTGTGAGACCAGTGTTTGCGGGAAGTTCTCGCTACATTCGCTGTGAGACCAATGCTCGCTGGACAGAAAGAGAGGAAAATGAGTACTCAGCCGGGAGATTTTCTCACACTGCGTCGCTGGACGAAAGAGAAAACTTAAGTGCTCTACCGGGAAAGTTCTCACTGTGTCCTCTGTGAGACCGATGCTCGCTGGACAGAAAGAGAAACCAGAAAAGGAGGAAAATGAGTACTCAGCCGGGAGATTTCTCACACTGCGTCGCTGGACGAAAGAGAAAACGTAAGTGCTCTACCGGGAAAGTTTTCATTGTATCCGCTGTGGGACAAAAGCTCGCTGGACAGAAAGAGGAAACGGGAAAAAGGAAAATGAGTACTCAACCGGGATATTTTCTCACACTGCGTCGCTGGACGAAAGAGAAAATGTAAGTGCTCTACCGGGAAAGTTCTCACTGTGTCCGCTATGAGACCGATGCTCGCTGGACAGAAAGAGAAACCAGAAAAAGAGGAAAATGAGTACTCAACCGGGATATTTTCTCACACTGCGTCGCTACCGGAAAGTCAGACTTACTTGCTTGATCAAATATGAGAATGTTTCACCATCTAGTACTGACAAGTCTGAGATGGTGGGGTGGATTTTTGGGTCAAATTTGGAGGTGATAGCGAGTTCCGAGTATCTAAGAAAACAAAAACTAGGGTGAACATAGCGTCGAGTATGCGGGTGGTATTGAGGGGCTGGTAGCTTGTGCGGAGGGTGTGAATACATTTGGTGGGAATCTCTAGCGTTATAGGTTGTCTGGCAACGGGATGGGTGGGCTGGGATCTTTGAATCCCATGATCAGCAGGGAGGTTTGTGATTTGTTTATCTCGGGGGACAGAGCACCGGACATCAACTTATGAAAAACTGGACGCTCAAGTGACCTTTGATGGACCCAACTTGTAGGCCCTTAATGCTATAAAGGTAAGAAATGAATGAGGTGACTGAAGGAAGAGAAAAATCAGGGAACAGCATGTTCTAGGAGACATGGAATGCTTTGGAACTTCTCCAAGCAGTCGCGTAGGATTGAAGGGTCCTGGGAGATACTGCTTGGAGGATAGTTTCGAGCGATGCGTTGAGGAGGGGCTTTTAATGGGTGGGTTACGGGAATATTAGTTTGAATAGCGAGGTACTGGAGCTGGGGATTGATCCGCTTCTGGCGCCAGCATCCTGAATTTCTGAAACAGAAAACGAGACTGAGTCAGTGATTTGGTTTTCTGACCCAGGGACGTGTTTAGCAATCATGATGAATTGGTCACAAGCTGAAATCCAGGTGAGACGCCTTAGGAGTGGCGTCATGGGAATGGGAATGAGGGTGAATGGGAACGACCTTTGTTAATGCAATGCACTGTTGCGTCGTTGTCGCAATGCACTAAAATGCTACTACCGGCCCATTCTTTCCCCTTGGAAAGCTGCTACTGTCTACGTCCGGAACTGAGAGGATCTTTGCGCGGATGCTTTGGGACATAGCGACGGCGTTTTATGGAACACATCGGGCCTGTGTTGCTAGCGGCGAATGTCTCGCGCTAGTGTCTGCGACTGGAACTGGGGGCCACTGTCACTGGAAAGGAAAAGGGTTATGGACAGCGGGAGTATAAAACTGAGAGGCTTTGTGGAGGCCGCTGAGCCCCGGCTACATAGGGCGCTGCGGCCGCAGATGAAGGCCTGGGCCTCGTCGGGAGGTGGGCGTGGACCTGCCGTGGCAGAATGTGGGGCGCAGCCCAGGCTCGCTGAAGGCCTGTTGCTGCGGCTCGATGGGCGAAGCGAGACGGATCTTGTGCGGGAAGACGATGGTGCTTTCTGGAGAGGCGATGGATCGTCGGGACAGCCGAACGGTAGGAGGAGGCCGGGGAGGAAGATGGTAGTCTTGCCGGGGGCAGCGAAGACTGGCCTCGACGTCTTGGCGAGCGCGGGGCTGTTCGGGCAGGCGTGCGGCCTCGCGAAGAAGAAGCCTGGGGCTCAAGTGCGATGTCTGGCGTAGGAGGAATGGTCCTGAGGCCGGCGGAATGCGAAGGCGGATCCCTGGGGATGTTTGTTTCTTCATCAGAACTATTGCGTTGCAACATGGTAGCAGAACGGCGAACCAAGATGCTGTTAACTGTCAAATGCTGCGAAACTGTCAATGGATTGAGGTGAGAATGCTGAATCTATATGTACCTCTTATCATTGATTGCTGAGTGGACTCCACTCGTGTTAATTGACTGAACGTGCTCCTCCCGAACTTTGTTAATAAAACATCATTAAATTAATAAATATGACAAAAACATATAAACTGATTTCATGTTGACATGAAAACAAATTATTACAATTCAACAACTAATTTAGCTGATTAGGCAAAGCAGGTTCCTGAATGTGTGTTTAACTGTAATTCTAATACCTGTAATACCTGTAACCCCTTCAGTAAAGGATGTGCGTGTCAGTCCTGCCCTGTCCTTTTCGGAGATGACCGCAAACTCACAGCGGTATCTGCAGGCCAGTGGAGAATGGGAGCTGGTGGTTATACTGGGTGACGCAAACATTTTGAAGTTTGGAATAGACGAATGGGACATCATCACTTTCTGGGTAAGAAAGGGACAAAAGCAGGGGGTATAAATGGCTATGTTTAGAATAGCATTGTACTTTATTTCTCCAGTACATTTTCACAACCAAATGATATTTGGCAAATTATCCATCTTATTTTGGAAAGTAAGTTATTTTTTGTGAATGTGTGAGACTTCCGATTCGTAAATAACTAGAATAACAAAGTGTAGTAAATGGTAACGCTATTTGCACTACAAACATCTGCTTATAACTATGACAATACATTCAAATAATATGAAATACCAGTTCGCAATATCAAGCAGCATAATAAGCTGTTTTGTGAAAGCAGATTTGACATTGGAAGCCAGACACATTCAATTTACAAATGGTTATGCCCGCTCACATTAAAATTAAGGTGGATTACATAGCATAAAAAATAATTTGTGTGTGTTGTAAATAGCCACAATATGTTCCTTTTCGTTATAGTTCACTTCACATTGCGTCAGAGAATCTACTCTGATCGCTATGGGGAAACGTTTTCTCCGAATACTGAAGCCTGATTGGTTCATGTCTGTGAATTTCAGACAAATGGCCTTTCAGCCCACCAAGATGGCCAATATAAATCGCACTGAACAGCTATCTAGTCAGATTTACTCTCCTTCACCGCGAAGATTAATCTCCTCTCTGACTCCGAAGAAGCAGCAGCCTTTGATCCGCTGCAGAGGCTGTTCTTTACGGTGAGTAAAGGCTCTTTAGCTCCAGACTTGCAGCTGACTCAGCGCTTTCGGGTAACCACAAAAGCCAATTTCTTTCCTAAAACAGCAACAGTGTTTGTTGCAAAATGGCGAATGTGACTCTCGTACGAGCACTCGGAGTGGGTCAGCTGTCTGGGCCGTGCCGACACGGAGGCTGCACTCACAGAGACTAGCTGCCCTCGCTGTGAGAGCATGAGTCTCGCACAGCTGCACTCACGGATCCCGGCTCGCACGCTCTCCCATTATCTTCCCCTCTCGAGCCGAGATGTAAGAAACAGCGGAGCCTTGGGGAAAAAAACAATAGGGCAGTAGCGAGCTCACGCCGGCCCAGTGCCCACGTGTCTCGTTCTCCCCACAGCGTGTTGATTTGCCAGTGCTCTTTACCTGCGATTCCCAAAGCCCCTCTTCTGGCTCAAGTGGCATGGTTTCCTTCTTCGCTTCCGAGGGTGATTGTGATGACTCGATGTCTCTGGCCGCATCTGGGACTGGGCAAACTCCAGTGATGACTCCACCCAGCCAAAACCACAGCCCAGGCAATCGGGCAAACCATGGCCAACTTGGTGGTCCTCGAGCGCCACCTTTGGCTCAACTTAATGGAAATCAAGGACACTGACAAGACAGCTTTCCTTGACTCCCCAGTTTCCCCCTCAGACTTATTCGGTCCTGCAGTGGATGGCTTCGTGGAGCGCTGGAGCCATGGAACATTTTCTGCCCAAAAGAGTGAGCTCCTCAGTGGTGACTCAGAGCACACAGAGTCGGCGTCCACCCCCGCTCAGCACCTTGCACCAGGCAAAACGCTACCCTTTCCTAAACGCCAGGGACCCCATCCTAAGCTAGTGCTGGACCCTGAGTAGTGCTAATGTCTTAGGCACAAGGAGGAAAAGGCTAAGTCCCACTGAGGCTGAACCACCACCGAAAAAACTGTGTGTTCATCCTGTTCAGTTCCGGGCGTTGAAGGTGTTTTTTGCCAGTCCTGGACCCCCATCTCCCGTTGTAATGGCAAATCAAATAAAAAACGAACTCCTTCACAAAAAGAGCATTTCTCCTCCGTTTCATTCTGCTGCAAGCGTCAGCCCCACACCACAGTGCGACGGGCTGCCATCTGCGACTCTCCAACCCCTCGCTGCCCGAAGTCAGGCTTGGGAAGCCATTCCGGGCATGTCAAACTGGGTTTTAGAGACAATATAATGGGGTTACTCACTCCAATTCGCTCGCAGAACTGAACGTATCCTTATGGAACTGGGCTCAGTCTCCAGAAGGAAGGTAGTCGTGACAGATGCCTCCAAGACGGGTGGAACCGTCTTCTGAACAGACTAGCGCGACTCCTTCTGTGCATACAGGACAATCTACGCTTGATACGAGATCTGCATGTGCCAGGCTCCTTGAACACAGGAGCAGATATTCTGTCCAGGAACAGACCGCCTCCAGGGGAATGGAGACTTCACCCCCTGACGGTCTGCATGAGTTGGAGCATTTTCGGACAGGCATAAGTGGCTCTACAGACGCACTTACCCACAGTTGGCCTCCTCTGTGACTCTATGCCTTCCTGCTGGTAGCACTGCACCCTCAGGTCATCAGCCAAATCAGGGAGGAAAAATGCTTGGTCTTACTTGTGGCGCCACTCTGGCAGAATCAGCCATGGTTCCCGGAAATCGTCCAGCTGCTGTGTGCAGCACCGTGGCCAATCCCTCTGAGAAGGGACCTCCTTTCCCAAGCGAAAGAGTCTATCTGACACCCCCGGCCCGAGCTGTGGAGCCTTCACCTATGGCCTCTCGACGGGAGTCTTCAAGCCTTCCTCGGAGGGTTATGAACACGATCTCTAAGGCACGATCTCTAAGGCACCTTTGAGAAAATCTGACTAGATAGCCATTCAGTGCGACTTATATAGGCAGTCGGCGTGAACCAATCAGGCTTCAGTATTCTGAGAAAACAGATTTTCCCCATAGCGATCAGAGAAGATTCTCTGATGCAATACTCGTTCCTGTTATCAGGAACATAAGTTACTTCTTATTAATTGGTTTCCTCATTTTAGTTAAATCCTTGCCATGTTGTTGTACAATTTTTTTTTAGTAATTTTAATTTAGTTACATTGTGGCCACGGCTGAACTAAAATCAGGGACCGAATTATTAAGTTGTGGGACCAAATTCTTAATGAATGGCCACAATTTTTTTTTCACTTTGCACATCATCAATTAATAATTTGTATTAAATTGTACTAATTCATTCCATGATTTAAAGGGAAAAAATTAATTGGTATATGAAATATATGTCAGTCCACATCTTAAGGCCCGCTCACACCAAAAATGATCGCTATATTGATACAATAAAAAAAAAAAAAAACATTTTTTAAAAGTGTACAAGTAAAAGTGTAGCAGTCTACACCAGCTGTAACCTTAATAACCTTTTTTCCAGATGATGAACAATAAAAATATTGACAGCCAATCAGAATCCATCCTGTTTTCAAGAGCTCAGGCATTTAAAGCAGCAGATGACAAAACTGCAGCGAGTGTGTGTATAATAAATGTGCGCTGGTGTGGACGCTAATATAGTTATCATTCATGGTGTGAACGGACCTTTACTGTTTCTAACCTGCAGGTGGTGATAAAGCGACGACCGATTCTGTACGTGGTGAACCTGATCATCCCCAGCTCCTTCCTCATGATCATTGACATCCTGTCCTTCTACTTGCCGCCACACAGCGTGGATCGATCTTCCTTCAAAATGACCCTCATTCTGGGCTATACGGTGTTTCTTCTCATTATGAACAACCTGCTTCCCAGCACTGCTAATGGAACGCCTTTAATAGGTCAATTAGCCAAAACACACCTGTATGAGGCAATGTGTGAATGTCAAATGACGAACACTGGTTGATTACACCCTGGAGAGTAAAGTAGGCTGCTTTATTAAGACTCTACTTGAATGAGCAGGTCATCTAAAACATTTATTTGGTTATTTACTCACCCTCGTGCTGGTAATTCAATAAATCTTGATTACTTCGTAGCCAAAGACAATTTTCATAGGTATATGTAAATCTCCTTTAAGAGTGTTAGTTAACAGAAAACATAATCCCAGCATTATTGAATGTAGAAAGTTTGTCAGACTTCACGTTTATTTTCAAAGTGAACCCATTAACATTAGCAATATTATTATATAAATTTGCATTATTGTGTTCTGAACTTTGTTATGGACTAGTTATCTTTTAGTGGTTATTATTCTGAGCAACAGTTTGTTCTCTTGCTTCAGTTGGAGAATCTTTAGGTTATAACCATCTATCAAATGTTGTATACTTTCAGCTTTATAGTGAAGTCCTCCATTAGCTAAACAAAACACAAAGGAGAGACATGAATGTATCACCAGTATTTTGGCATGGACAATTGTGAATTTTCCCGTTTAACAGTCATTATGCAAACATACTAGACCATGATGGACCAACAAGTATTCCAGAGCGCTTGGAATGAGTGTTAACCAATTAGAATCAAGATTTTACTGGTGTGGTATAATGTGAACACTCATCAATATCTAAAATTTGGTTTCACCTCTTTAGGTATCTATTTCTCCGTGTGTTTGGCTTTCATGGTCATAAGTCTACTGGAGACGGTCCTCATTACCTGCATTCTCCACCATAATTCAATGAGGTACAGGGAGGTGCCGCACTGGGTACAGGTGCTGGTGATGCACTTCATTGCTCGGCTTATTTGCTACAGTTTCCCTGAAGACCCTTTAGCCAAACTAGAAGACAAACAAGCCACCAACCCAACGCCCAATCAACAGACAGCCACTAATGGTGAGATGCCCCTGGAAAATTTCACTAGCTATGTTTCCATCCAAGGTTGCATAAATGACTTGCGTCTAAGGGCATAAAAGGAATTTGGCATGTACCAAACCTAAAGGCATAAGGATACGTTTACAACCTGATTGGTCGGCTTTTATTATGTATATATCATGACGGAACTTACCGAACACCAAAACAATGCTGTGTTCAGGGCTAAATGTGCTCATTGTATGTATTATAAAATGTGTAAAGGACACTTATTCAAATGAACCGTACTAACAGAGCAATCGCACCAGAGTTTGTTTTAATCCAACCAAACATGCCAAGTGTGAACACACTCTAAGAGCACGTAAATGAATCACAATAAAAACTGTCATGTCTGCGTTCAGAGGCGAATGCTGGTGTTTGGGGAACACAATCGTGTGATACGGTTCTGAGAGGTCATCATCATCATGAGATGCTCAGCATTTCAGAACAACCAAACCAACATTTGCGATGTTAATACTTATCGGATAAAAAGAATTATCCGCCCCCATTGAGCGCACAAGTTTTTAAGCATCTTGGTGTCTCAATCCAGCGTTTTTACATGTGATATCCCAAAAGTTGCATAAAAAGAGGTGGATGGAAACAGCTAAATGTATAGCATATTAACTTTCAGATGTTAAATGTTTGCTGCTTTTGTCCCCTAGCACCTGGAACCATGACACTGGATGTGCCTGAACTCAGACAGATCAGTAAGGATCTTAGTGAGATGAACTCTTATTTGACCATTCTACGAAAGGAAGACCATCTACAGAACCAGTGGTGCCACGTGGGATATATCCTGGACTTCCTTCTCTTCCGCATTTACTTGCTGATAATCACAGGTTATGGACTTGTAATCATATGCATGTGGTGCATTTGGATGAAGCAATAGAAAAAGTACAGACTTTAGGAAAATAATGTTAAAATACATGTTTCGTTGTTTTCCCTTAGAGCATGTGATCACGTAGAGACAAAAACACAATAATGACTCAAAAACAGTCTAAACATCTTTAATTGTCAGTAACATATTTATAACAATAAGAAATATATGTACAAATATATGAATATATGTGTATGAAAAAAATGTATATGTACATTTTTCAAATAGTGCATCAAAAGCCCCTAAATAAAAAAGGCACTTCAGTAATTTTACAAGAGTAAGTTCAAGTAAAGACATCATCAGCAGGATCAAATGAAAAAGTTTAAACTTAATATTATAGCTCATAAGCAACTATACAAAAGCAAGTTTATTCATTCATTCAATCTCATAAACGTAAGGTCAGTGAAGTAATTTAATGCTTGTGGCAAAGTAGCCAGTAGCGGAGTGGCAATCGGGAGAGTCTGGACTTTTCCCAGTGGGCCGGTAGTGCTGAATTTAATGCATGTTCGAGCAAGGTGACCGGGAAAATGGACTCTTTTCAAACAGGGTGATGATGACGCGTTTTAACGGTCATCATCAGCATCGTAAATCTTGAAAATTACACAAAACTAGTATATTAATTATATAATGTAATAATAAAACAAAAAACCAGGGCCGGTGGTCTACGAAATTTCCCGGTAGATTTTTTGGTCCCACTCGCCCCTGAAAGTAGCACATGGTTGTTATGGCTTTAGATATACTCAAATAGGGTCTTTAAGGAATATATTTTATAAGATACTTCATTAACTGGTCAAACTATGATGTAGTGAATTATACGACTTAACAATCCAATAAACTCTTTTAAACAAATGACACTTTGGTACAACTTTATTTTTGCATGACCAGCTTCACTGGACAACCACGTTTAAGACCATTTGAGATTTTGGACTGAATGTGAGATGTTAGAATAATGTTCCAGTTCAAATACAGTTCTTGTTCAAACAAACCAATCAATCAAACTAGTGCAAATTAAAGATCCAACAAGACAAGATTTGTTTAACACAGAACAGGAAATCAATACAAACAAAGTGCCATTTTTTGTAGGTGCAAAGTGTTAAAGCAAAAAGGCCTTACCCGAATTGTCGAAGAAAGAGCAAATTCCTCTGTTCATGGGTTCCAAAAGGGTTAGACTGGCGGTGTGTGACCCTGTAAAGCCTTGCAGACCTCAGCCCCCTCTTGTGTCACCAGCCGGCAGCTGGGTGCGGTTCGAGGACCCGATTACGCATTCTCACACACCCCCTGCCAACCTGTGAAGACTAGTAGGTGTTGCATCACTCACTCAGACCCCACTTCGGACCGCCCATGGGCCTTCTGAGCCGGGGCCCTGTCCTCCACCTCATTGCCCCACACCGGGTACATCTGTGGTCCCCCTGGTTTCCCTGGCCCGGTTCATAGAAGCCTGGAAAGTGCTTCCCAACCGGTCTGGTCGGCTCCTCCGTACCATCAGACTCGGCGGTACGATTCATTCAGCTGGCGTCCGCCCAAGTTCAGCGCTGTTCACTACACTCCGGTGTTGAGCGAATGTGCACTTGTCATGCTCACGGACATCGCAGTCCTACTGTCTAAGGGTGCGATTGAGCCGCTCCTTCCAGCCGATATGAAGACCGGCTTCAATAGCCAGTACTTCATTGTACCAAGAAAGGTGGTGGGTTACAGCTAATCTTGGACCTGCAACTCTTTAATCGGGCCCTTTATAAGCTCCCGTTCAAGTGGCTAACGCAGAGATGCATTTTTGAATGCTCCATCCCGAGACTAGTCTGCAGCGTTCGACCTGAAGGACGCGTACTTCCTTCTTCCGCAACACAGGCTATGTCTGTGTTTTTGCGTTCGAGGGTTCGAAGTCAGTACAAAGTCCTACCCTTCGAGTGCTCCACAGCCAGTTGGGTCTTCGGGTCAACTGGGAAAAGGGTAAACTTGCCTACGGGCAGAGGATCTCTTTTTCCGTTAAGGAGATGGACTAGGTTCAACACGTCTCTCAAGAGGAACGTGTCCGGTCGGTGCTATACAGAAGTGAGAAAGGGTCCCACTGAAACTTTTCAGAGGCTCCTAGGACATATGGCAGACGCAATAGAACGGCTTTCTCCACACAAAGACCTCTTCAGCAGTGGCTTCAAGTCCCAAGGTGGCCGTGGCAGAGCGGCACACTCTGTGTGACAATTACCTGCCGCCAAACCCTTAGCCTGTGATCAGACCTTTTGTTTCTCCGGGTCAGCTGCCCCTAAAACAAGTGTCCACCAACACCGGCTGAGTGGCCACATACAACGGGCATGCAGTAACAGGGGTCTGGGCGGGCCTCCGACCAGTGGCGTGTCCAGGATTTTATATTTGGGGTGGCAAAGGGGGGACAAGAGCAGAATGAGGAGTGGCAACTAGGCTTCTCATGGTATATGTAAAAAAATATATACTTGTTATGAGGGACATATGCATATTTTCATAAATTTCTGATGCTCAGAGAGGGCTAACCGTAAATTCTGAACTATCAGCCATTTCAACTGAAAGATGAAGGCTGTAATAGGCTACTAACGTTGGATAAGAAATCTTTAAAGTAGCCTACAATCTAGAAATCAATTTAAATAGTAACGTTACATTGGGTTTAATTTGTCTTTATAATGAGATCTACTAATACAGATTGTTAGTGTCGAGAATTTTCACATGAATAAATCCATATATCCGAGAAGTTAGCTTGTGTAACGTAATGGTCTGGTGGTAGAACTAATGCCAAGCGTTTCAGAAGTTGTTGGTTCTAATCCGCACTTGTAAAGTTTTTTTTTTCTCATCAAAACCGAATATGTTCAGCAGTGGTTAGCAGGGACACGTTTATGTGCATTTTATTTTGTGATTTCACCGAAATGAAAAGAGAGTCTCCGCAATGGCATAAAGCAATAGATTGAAGCGCGCATACGAGTGAAAACTGTGCGCGAGCCACAAGAGAATGTGTAATAGCAGCGGCAACGAGCGCTCAGCTGGATTTCAAAACAACACATTTTAGATCGTCTCTTATTTACTAACGAACTAAATTAATGTTCTGCTAGTTAACTGGAGATGTTTTATTTAGTTGTATTAGGTAGGCTACATCTGTGCCTCGAAAATTTTTCGACGACAAACAATGACCCTAATAAAAAAAGTGGTGGGATGTCCCTCCCGCAAATTAAGCCTATGCATTAACATAACCAGCACTCAGGTAACATTTTTAGATTAACGATTAAGATAGAAACATGATTGACTTTACCTGTTTCTGTGCATTAAAAAGAGAAAAGTCTAAACTTCTAGCTTCGGCCAGGTGGTCGCGGGCCTGCCACATGTGGTATTTTTGGCGAAAAGATTAAAGAATGGGAGAGGGGTGACGATATACCAGTGACATCACTATATGACGAACACTCTCCCAATAAATATGATTTAGTTTGCGCAGACATTTTATTGCTCTGCCATTTTAATATTTGTTTAGGCTATATTTGCTTTTGATACATTTTAATAGTAATTAGTAATTAATCCCAAATCAAGTAAGATCATCTTGGAGATATGTTAAAATGTGGAATACATTTTAAAATTAAACAAAAAACTTTAAATATGTTAATTTAAAAACATTTATATAAATAAGATATATAATTTCTCCACATGCTGTTTTGTCAGGTTTTATCTCTTGAAATCACTGTGATTAGAATGACAATTTCAATACCATTACACATGTCAGAATGTGCGATTCAAATGAAAAGTTTGCTTTCGTATTCGTGGAGATTCTCACAACTATATGCTACTCGTCTCTGCAGTCCAGTCTGGACAAGACGAGCGCATTCTTCCTCCGAAACGAGTCCGCACTCCAGTTACTGCAGCTGTGCTCCGTCACCCGTGGATTCACCGATCTGCCTTTTACACTTGCCTGCTGCACTGCCTGGCAGAAATGCACTTTATCTAGCCTACATAATAAAGACATCAGACTTAAAACTAAAACTATTGAGAATTATAGATCCTATTTGATAAGGACTTTTCGTGACCCAATCGATTGAAGTAGCCTGACTGTGCGTGCACACCAGACGCGAATAGCGCGTCAAATTCGCGCCTACCGCGTCTAGTTATACACTTGAACACTTTGAATCCATTCGCGCGTCTAGAGCGAAGTTGACGAAATTTACGCGCGTAATGCGTCTTTGCATTGACTTAACATTGAAATCACTCGCGCCAGAAGCTCTATTCGCGTCTAGTGTGAACGCACAGAAGTTAAGCCGACGTCTCATGACAGCCTGTGGCCTAGGGAGAGTGGAGACTCCATCCCCAGGCGGTCCAGCTGTTCTAGGATCACTTTGGGGTGGCACAGTTACATCTGTTTGCCTCTCCGAACTCATCCCATTGCCAGTTATTTACTCCACGGCCAAGCGGAAGACCCTGGTCACGGAGACGCTGACACACAACTACCAAAAATGCGTTACCCCAGTGAGCCTTCTTGCACAACACTGTGCTAAGTCAGGAAGGAGAAGGAGCAGGCTTTCCTAGTGGCTCCTTAATGGCCCAACTGGATCTAGTTCCCCCTAACTTATACTTCTCTTGACACAGCCCCTTCCTGACCCATTCCTCTGAGACATCTTAGGGATGGGGCACCGTTAGCACCCGCACCAGACGTCTGTAAACTCTATGTCTGGTTCCGAATCGGAGGTTCTAGGGTATTTACCTCAAAATAATCGTAGAGACCATTACTTCTGCGAGAGCACCCTCTAAAGAAATTATGCTTGCTTAGGACCTGAAGTGGAACCTGTTCATTAGTCCTAGAAGACCCCCGAAGGTGTTCGAATACTTCTGTGCTTTCTTTCCTGCAAAATGGGTCGGGGCAGGGGCTGTCTCTTTCCACCTTCAAAATGTATTTTGTCTTTATAGTAATGAACATCATGATAGAGTGGATCCAAATCCGTGGGGAAGCACGACTTGATTATCAGGTCCCTGAGGCGAGCTAGGAGACTGAATCCGCTATGTGCCCCCTCTATACCTTCTTGGGACTCATCTCTGGTGCTACTGCATTCAGAGACCTCCCCTTGAGCCACTGCAGGCAGCTGAGTTAAAAATTCTGTTTTTAAAGAAACAGTTCCCCTGCTTGCTTGCCTCTATCAAGAAGGTAGGGGACCTGCACGCATTTTCAGTAGACGAATCGTGCCTGGAATTTTGGCCTGGCCAACTCTCACAATATCCCGAGACCCCGGCCTGGATATGTGCCTCAAGGTTCTTACCTCTCCCTTAAAACGGGACCAGGTGGTGAACCTGCAAGTGCTGCCCCGGAGGAGACAGACCTTTTCTCTGTGCCTTCCGCTCCTTGCGGTTATAACAGGACAGAATGCAAAGCCTGTGGACTTCAGACCATCTCTAGTCTGGGATGGCTGTTGCCAAGCAGAGGTTGGCCCACTGGATAGTGGTTGTCATCATCTTGGTGTGTTTACCCAAGGTGCACCTTGCCCACCTGGGTAGTGAGCCTCTCCAAAGAGAGAGTGTAGCTCCTTCGTGGGCGTTGACACAGGGTGCATTGCTGACAGACGTTTTTAGATCTGCAAGCTGGGCGACACCAAACACATTCGCTAAAAAAATAGACTGTGTCGAGCTGGTTGCTTCCCATAGGCTCCATTCACATGAAGCCAGTTCACTGTAAGCCCGTTTGAAGTGTCGGCTTGCTGCGTCATTCCACTCCTATGGTCTGGATAAGTGCGCAATTGTTGCTCCAGTAGAGTTCCTCTTTAGCCAAACCCTGTTGAGTTCCTACACACCCTTCAGCAACCGACGTGGCGAAGCGTCCGATGCCAGGCCTAACACTCATATGCACTGGTGAAACTTGTGTTAGGCTGGGTCCCATATGTTGTGATCCTCATGGTGATCCCACATGTGTATTCTTCCACGGTGCGGGTCCCTGCGGCGAGCCCGTGTCTTCCCTTGGCAGAGTCCGCTCTGCCATCACTGACCGGTGAGTCTCCCCCTGTTATAGGCTGGAGCCACCTCAGTGACATTCCATATGTTGTACTGCCCATATGTTTTTCAGTGTAAAAGCAAGCATTTAGTGTGGTAATGGAGGCACAGAGCGGCCTGTTGTTCTGGCTGTGAATCTGCTGACCTGAGCTGGTCTGGGAGAGGGGGGTGCTGGGAATCTCTGCGAGGCAGCTCTGGGACGAGACGAGTCTTTGGGATTGAGAGACATCCGCTGGCCTCCAGCTTCCTACAGCCCCGGGCAGCAAACACAGACTCTGGCTCTTCAGCAAACACAACGGAGGAGACTCTTTCAGATGTGAAAGCTTGAAAAACACAAGAGACAGAAGACATTGACATATGAACGTAGAAATGCATGGCTACGCTTGAATGGCAGACAATGAAGAAAGATGGTGTAGTTATGGTATCTACCACATGGGGCTAAAAGGGCTATGCTAACAAGCCAAACTATCTAAATATATATATATATATATATTTAAACTTAGTAAATTAAATCAGAATCTGACTGAAATCTGTAAACTAAATCTAACATTCTGTTTTATCTGTATCACCAAAACGTTTTATTAGTTCTACTAGGGCATAAATAGCATTTTAATACATTTTTAAATTATTAATTATGGTAAATGATGAAAATGCAATAATAACAATGCATGATAATTAAAAAAAAGCTAAAAAAAAAAAATGTTATATGTTAGGTGCCATACAAACAAGACTGTATGTATGACTGTGGATTTCAAAAATAATAATATTAATAAATTCAATTAAATTAAATAAAAACACTGCAAACGTAGATTTAATAAAGAAACAGTGGCAACATCTTGAAGAGCCATAAACAGCTCTTGTGTGAATCCGGTGTTCTTTCTTCTAATTAAATGTGTGACATTGAACATGTTTTTTTCGTCTAATAGAAAAACAAGATAGATCACTAATGAGTTCAACCAAATGGATCCAAAGCTATTAAATGAAGCTAGGTCAGTGGTTACCGAAGGTGTTAAACAACATGTAGCCGCACATGATGTTGCCAGTAAAGAGTCACCACACTTCACCTGTGGAAGTAAGCGGTGTGATTTAATCTTCAGCAGTTTAAAACAAAAGGAAACCTCATCTACACAGCATTATGGGACATCTTTGGCGTTTTCTTTTGGCATGTTTCATTCTACTTACAGGTAATGAATTTAACTTATATGTGGAGCACAAACTTAATACTTTTGGTCAGTTTTGTCTTTGTAAACTTAAAAACAATAGTGAAATATCTTTTAAATATCCTTTATTTCAGAATCAATTGTCTTGTCAATTGTCTGAACAATTATATTAAAAGTAATTAATTTTGCTGGCTTCTAGAAGATGTGTGAAATTTTGTGTTGTTTTGACTGTTTATTCATAAAATTATAATTACTTCACAAAAAGGGTTTTGTACAGTAATAAATTCACAATGACAGCAGAATTAAGATGCTGTATAGAAGTTAGTTTGCTTTCTATACAAGATAAGATTAGATAACATGAACTAAAATAAATACTTTAATTTACGGTCGAAAGTTAAATATGCTAAAAACATCCATTAGGGATGATCAAACAAGATAAAATATACACTTGGAAATGTTGGAAAGTAATTGCCTTAAAAGTGGCAGAATTCTTTATGCACGGTAAAAAAAAAAAAAGATTATATGAGTATGTTTTACAGGAAAATACTATTTCAGTCTTTGTCTTTTAAAATCTTTAAAAAAATTAAGTTCTGAGTGAAAATTGTTTCTACACCATATTTTTCAGTGAACAACTGTTTACAGAAATACTGAATAGTACAGTATTTGCATCTGACTCCAAATAAAAAGTGCTAATAAATGTGAAAATGGCCATCAGATGAAGTTAAACTAAGTTAGTTTCCCTGGTTTATTGTGTTATTAAGTGTTGCAGTGTCTAGTGAACATGCTTCGGTGTGAAGACGGACAAAGTGGACCCACGTATGAATCTCTACAGCAAGTCATTGACAAGAAGTCCTTCAGACCTTCAGTCAACCTCAGCACCCCCACCATCACCAACATCTCCTTCACTCTCTACGCTATCTTGGGAGTTGTGAGTCAATAAAGGACTGGCTATATGTGTCTGGTTGTGTAAATTATCCTCGCTTCTGAACAGTTGATGCCTGTTCTGTTTTGCAGAATGAAAAAGCACAAATTCTTACCACATTCCTCTGGCTCAGACTGGTAAGTTTGGTGCATAAACACTAAAAGATGTTTGAACAATCGCTTGAATATTACACAATCCTGTTATTTAATCATGTTTGGTTTTAGTACTGGTTCCATGAGTTCCTCATTTGGGATCCAGAACTCTGTGATGGCATTACGAAGATCTCTCTTCCTGTCAAAGATCTCTGGACTCCTGACATTATCGTTTATGAGTTGTAAGTGCCATCTAGTGGGAAGGATCAGGACATTTTTGTTTGGGTTTTTTTTGCTAAAAAAAAATCCCCAAAAATTCATTCAGATTTCAGTGCAAATTCCTCCTATTCTTTGTCACCCATGTTGTACATACCGAGCAAACAGGAAACATTCTCAGAACTATTGCTAACGTTCTGGCAAAGTTCTCTCAAAATAATGAACAAATGTTCTTCTAGTAGCCTAACATTAATACAATGTAGAAGAATAGCATAGAATAGAAGTTATTTGATCTTTAATAATGTTCTTTAAACTTTATTTAACATTATTTATACATAGCCATGGAACGACTAACACTTTTATTTTGATGGTCCCTTTTGAACATTCTGTTGACTATAAGTAACTTTGCAACTATATGTCAACTAACTCTCATTAGAGTATCAGTAGACTGTCTGCTTTATATCTGCATATACTTTATTGTGATGCTCCTCCAACAGACACTCTACTGACTATAAGTAATTTTGCAACTACATGTCAACTTAATCTAACCCTAACCCTACCAGTCTACTAATACTCAATGAGAGTTAGTCGACATGTAGGAGCAACGTTACTAATAGTCAACAGAATGTGTTAAAGGGACGATCAAAATAAAGTGAAACCCATTTTTGTGAATGTTAGCCTACTACGTGTTTCATAATGATCAGGGAACATTCAAAACCAACGTTCTAATAATGTTTGCAAAATGATAAGATGGAATGTTTCCTTAACGTTTGTATAACCAACCAAAAAAGACTTTTTGAGTGTTGAGAGAACATTTAGATAACATTTTCATAACTTAATGGGAGCATTAGCAAAGTGTTCTTCAAACATTTTTTGTTTACTGGGATACCGTTCATCTGGGTAAAGGCCCATTCACACAACAAACTATAACAATAAATATAAAGTTTTAATAATCACTCCAACTGAGAATAGCAGAGTCCACAACACAACTATAACCAATACGGCAGAGATGGACAGCATTGTTAAATTAGGTTCAGAAGGATTTTTCCAGCTGATGAATGATAAAAACATTGATAGCCAATCAGAATCCTTCCTGCTTGTAGAACTTGAGCATTTAAATGATTAGTTCACTTCAAAATGAAAATTCTGCCATCATTTATTTCCCCTCAAGTTGCTTGAAACCTGTATTCATTTCTTTCTTCTTCTGAACACAAAAGAATATATTTTAAAGAATGTTGGTAACCAGACAGTTGATGTGCCCCACTGACTTCCATAGTAGGAAAAAAAAATACTATGGAAGTCAATGGGGCCCATGAACCATTTAGTTACCGACATTCTTCAAAATATCTTATTTTTTGTTCAGTAGAAGAAAGAAATTCCTACAGGTTTGAAACAACTTGAGGGGGAGTAAACGATGGCAGAATTTTCATTTTGAAGTGAACTAATCATTTAAAGAGGCAGATGACAAAACTGCAGCGTATTTATAATTAATAGAAAATGATCGTCCGCTTGGCGCTAATATTGATATAGTTATAGTTACTGTACCTTTCTTGATGTGAAAGGGCTTTAAATGAAACCAGCACTACATTTGTGTCTCACATCACATTGAAAAAAATTTGCTTCAAAACAATTTTAGAAAACCTGAAATAGTATTTTTCCTGTAAAACCTATAATCTTTGAAAATCTCACTCTTTTTTCATACAAATAAAACTGGCACCATTTTGCGTCTCAGTTGATCCAATGACCTCAGAAGATTTATTGCATGAATATTAGCTACACTGAATAAAATTATAAACGCAACACTTTTGTTTTTGTCCCAATTTTTCATGAACTGAACTCAAAGATCCAAGACTTTTTCTATGTACACAAAAGGCCTATTTTTCTCAAATCTTGTTCCCAAATCTGTCTAAATCTGTGTTAGTGAGCACTTCTCCTTTGCCGAGATAATCCATCCACCTCACAGGTGTGGCATATCAAGATGCTGATTAGACAAGCATGATTATTGCACGGGTGTGCCTTAGGCTGGCCACAATAAAAGGCCACTCTAAAATTTGCAGTTTTATCACACAGCCAGTGTTGGGAACGTTACTTTAAAAAAGTAATTTGTTATAGTTACTCACTACTTGTTCCAAAAAGTAACTGAGTTAGTAACTGGATTACTCTATAATAAAAGTAACTCATTATTACCAGGGAAAGTAACTATTTTCATTACTGTAAAAAAAAAAAAAAATTGCTATGTGTCAAAGAATTTTGATTTTTTTTAGCAGTTTTCACAATTCAGTTGAAATGAGTAGAACAGACAGGTGTTTGTACATAACTTTCAATATTTATTGCACGTCGACAGACAGCAAGATGTTTATCCTGCACTTCAAGTGAAAAAGGTGCCTGTGCTCTCTTGCATTGGCAAATCATGACATTTGAGATTTCTACAGTGAAAAACAAAACTTGGCGATATTGCTGGTACAACAACAATTTATTGTTATTTATTAACAACATAAATGTATTTAAACAAGTCGCGTGCGTGCGTGCGTGCGTGTGTGCGTGTGTGTGCGCGCGTCTGTGCGGTGAACCGTGTTTGGTGTGAACAGTGCATGACACTCTCAGTGGAAGAGTACCGGCTACAAGAGAGAAGTAGTATATGCAAGAAAAAGTGCAGGTACGCTTAAGTGTAAAATGTAGAAGTGCCAGTACTGCGTACCGGTGAGTACCGCCCCACTTTGAGCACTGCATATCAATACATCAATACATAGTAACGCACTGCATGTAACGTCCAGTAACGTTAACGGCGTTGTAATGACGGGAAAAGTAATTAGTTAGATTACCCCGTTACTGAAAAAATAATGTCGTTACTAAACAGCGTTCTTTTAAACAGCGTTATTCCTAACACTGCACACAGCACAATGCAACAGTTGTCGCAAGTTTTGAGGGAGCGTGCAATTGGCATGCTGACTGCAGGAATGTCCACCAGAGCTGTTGCCTATGAACTGAATGTTCATTTCTCTACCATAAGCCGTCTCCAAAGGCGTTTCAGAGAATTTGGCAGTACATCCAACCGGCCTCCCAACCGCAGACCACACCAGCCCAGGACCTCCACATCCAGCATCTTCACCTACAAGATCGACTGAGACCAGCACCCGGAAAGCTGCGGCAACAATCGGTTTGCATAACCAAAGAATTTCTGCACAAACTGCCAGAAACCGTTTCAGGGAAGCTCATCTGCATGCTCGTCATCCTCATCGGGGTCTCGACCTGACTGCAGTTCGTCGTCGTAACCGACTTGAGTGGGAAAATGCTCACATTAGATGGCATCTGGCACTTTGGAAAGGTGTTCTCTTCACGGATGAATCCCGGTTTTCACTGTACCAGGCAGATGGCAGACAGCGTGTATAACGTCAAGTGTGTGAGCGGTTTGCTGATGTCAACGTTGTGGATCGAGTGGCCCATGGTGGCGGTGGGGTTATTGTATGGGCAGGCGTATGTTATGGACAACGAACATTAGGTCCATTTTATTGATGGCATTTTGAATGCACAGAGATACCGTGACGAGATCCAGAGGCCCATTGTTGTGCCATTAGTCCACGACCATCACCTCATGTTGAGCATGTTAATGCACGGCCCCATGTTGCAAGGATCTGTACACAATTCCTGGAAGCTGAAAACATCCCAGTTCTTTCATGGCCAGCATGGACATGTCACCCATTGAGCATGTTTGGGATGCTCTGGATCGGCGTATACGACAGTGTGTTCCAGGTGCTGCCAATATCCAGCAACTTTACATAGCCATTGAAGAGGAGTAGACCAACTTTCCACCGGCCACAATCAACAACCTGATCAACTCTATTCAAAGGAGATGAGTTGCACTGCAAGTGTTGAGGCAAATGGTGGTCAGACCAGATACTGGCAGGGTTTTGGATCCCCCCGGACCCCCCAATACAGTAAAACTGCAGTGCACATTTTAGAGTGGCCTTTTATTGTGGCCAGCCTAAGGCACACCTGTGCAATAATCATGCTGTCTAATCAGTATCTTGATATGCCACACCTGTGAGGTGGATGGATTATCATCAGCAAAGGAGAAGTGCTCACTAACACAGATTTAGACAGATTTGTAAACAATATTTGAGAGAAACAGGCCTTTTGTGTACATAGAAATAGTCTTAGATCTTTGAGTTCAGCTCATGAAAAATGGGGGCATAAACAAAAGTGCTGCGTTTATAATTTTGTTCAGTATATGTAATATTTTGGCAGTGTTCATCTTGTATTTAGGGCAGTTCTGTAAATTGCAATGGATGTCTTAGCAGAAGATAATAATATGAAATAATTATAAAACTTATAAAATAATTTCAGCTCAAATGAATATTTGTCCTCTCTCTCTCTTCTGGTGTTTAGTGTGGATGACGATGTATCTCAGGCCTGTCCTTATGTGTATGTGAACCACACGGGCCACATCCGCTATGACAGGATGTTGAGGCTGGTTAGCGCCTGTAACCTTGAGATCTTCAGCTTCCCTTTCGACATCCAGAACTGCTCTTTCACCTTCGGCTCTTACATGCATACCAGTAACGTCACCGCTTTCATTGCTCTCCACATTTCCTGCCATCTCAGCGCATATTTAAGGTGTATCCTTTTGTGTGTTTCTGAGGCCTGTGAAGAAAAAATAATTGTATTCCAAGCTTCTTAAAATTTTCTTTTCAAAAATGTCATTCTTTTAATAATATCAGGGCATAGAATTATAATTTTTTTGATACAGCAATTAAAACATGCTCATAGAAGCTGTGTATTCAAGTCATTGTATGCGAGAAAAGCATGTAAGTTATAATGCATTTTGTCATAATAAATATGACAAAAAAATATAAACTGATTTCATGTTGACATGAAAATAAATTATTACAAGTCAACAACTAATTTAGCTGATTAGGCAAAGCAGGTTCCTGAATGTGTGTTTAACTGTAATTCTAATACCTGTAACCCCTTCAGTAAAGGATGTGCGTGTCAGTCCTGCCCTGTCCTTTTCGGAGATGACCGCAAACTCACAGCGGTATCTGCAGGCCAGTGGAGAATGGGAGCTGGTGGTTATACTGGGTGACGCAAACATTTTGAAGTTTGGAATAGACGAATGGGACATCATCACTTTCTGGGTAAGAAAGGGACAAAAGCAGGGGGTATAAATGGCTATGTTTAGAATAGCATTGTACTTTATTTCTCCAGTACAGTTTCACAACCAAATGATATTTGCCAAATTATCCATCTTTATTTTGCAACATGGAAGTAAGTTATTTTTTGTGAATGTTTGAGACTTCCGATTCGTAAATAACTAGAATAACAAAGTGTAGTAAATGGTAACACTATTTGCGCTGCAAACCACTGCTTATAACTATGACAATACATTAAAATAATATGAAATATCAGTTTGCAATATCAAGCAGCATAATAAGCTGTTTTGTGAAAGCAGATTTGACATTGGAAGCCAGACACATTCAATTTACAAATGGTTATGCCTGCTCACATTAAAATTAAGGTGGATTACATAGCATATAACATAATTTGTGTGTGTTGTAAATAGCCACAATATGTTCCTTTTCGATATGGTTCACTTCACATTGCGTCAGAGAATCTACTCTGATCGCTATGGGGAAACGTTTTCTCCGAATACTGAAGCCTGATTGGTTCATGTCTGTGAATTTCAGACAAATGGCCTTTCAGCCCACCAAGATGGCCAATATAAATCGCACTGAACAGCTATCTAGTCAGATTTACTCTCCTTCACCGCGAAGATTAATCTCCTCTCTGACTCCGAAGAAGCAGCAGCCTCTACTCACCGTAAAGAACAGCCTCTGCAGCGGATCAACGGCTCTTCAGCTCCAGACTCGCTGCTGACCCAGCGCTTTCCGGGAAACACAAAAGAGCAAATTTCACAAGGAAAGCCAAATTTCACAAGGAAAGCCAAATATAAAGAGCAAATTTCTTTTCTAAAACAGCAGCGGTGTTTGTTGCAAAATGGCGAATGTGACTCATGCAGGACTGCCCTGCATCCCTCGTACGAGCACTCGGAGTGGGTCAACTGTCTGGGCCGTGCCGACACAGAGGCTGCACTCACAGAGACTAGCTGTCCTCGCTGTGAGAGCATGAGTCTCGCACAGCTGCACTCACGGATCCCGGCTCGCACGCTCTCCCATTATCTTCCCCTCTTGAGCCGAGATGTAAGAAACAGCAGAGCCTTGGGGAAAAAAAACAACAGGGCTGTAGCGGGCTCACGCCGGCCCAGCCGGCCGAGAACGTGTCTCGTTCTCCCCACAGCGTGCTGATTCGCCAGTGCTCTTTACCCGCGAGTCCCAAAGCCCCTCTTCTGGCACAAGTGGCATGGTTTCCTTCTTCGGTTCCAAGGGTGATTATGATGACTCGATGTCTCTGGCCGCATCTAATGCAGAGGACTGGGCAAACTCCGGTGATGACAGGCGAGACAAGACAGCTTTCCTTGACTCCCCAGGTTTCACCCTCGGGCTTGTTCGGTCCTGCAGTGAACGGCTTCGCGGAGAGCTGGAGCCATGCGCCATTTTCTGCCCAAATGAGCGGGCTCCTCAGCGGTGACTCAGAGCACAACAAGCCAGCGTCCACCACCGATCAGTCCCAACAGAAGGCAGAACCTGAGGTGAAATAGCGCTTCCACCAGGCAAAACGCTACCCTTTCCTAAGCACCAGGGACCCCGTCCTAAGCTAGTGCTGGACCCTGAGCAGTGCTGATATCTTAAACAAGAGGAGAAGTCCCACCGAGGCCGGACTGCCACCGAAAAACTGTGTTTTCACCTCCCAACCCCCTGTTCAGTTCCTGGGCGTTGAAGGCGTTTGTCACCAGTACTGGACCCCCATCTCCCGCTGTTATGGCAAATCAAATCAAAAACCTTCACAAAAAGAGCATTTCTCCTCCGTTTCATTCTGCTAAAAGAGTCAGCCCCACACCACAGTGCAACGGGCTGCCATCTAACACTAACTCTCAGGTCCTCCATGCTGAAATACAGGTTCTGCTAGAAAAGGGCGCAATAGAAAAGGTTGCCGCAGCCCACAGCTTTTATAGCTGCTACTTCCTGGTCCCCAAAAAGGATGGTGGCCTCCGACCTATCCTCGATTTGAGGATGCTAACCTTGAAACACGTCCTCTCGCAGATATGCCCAGGGTATTGGTTTATATCAGTGGATCTGAAGGATGCATATTTCACATCCAGAGACCGCGTTCTCTGCTGAGATTCGCGTTCAAGGGGGTGGCTTATCAATACAGTCCTGCCATTCGGACTGTCACTGATCCCACACACTTTTACAAAATGTGTTATTGCGGCTCTCTCCCCACTGAAATGGAAGATAATTCACGTCCTGAATTACCTCGACGATTGGCTGCTCTTAGCCCAATCGAAGAAGGAGCTGTGCATTCACAGATCTCTGCTCCTCAACCACTTAGCAAAAGCTTGTGGTCAACCAGCAAACGTATTGCATTCCTGGGGACAGGCTTGGATCTCACCGGATCGCTCCCAGAAAATTCCGCAGCTAACGATGGCTTTCAAACCGGGGAGCAACATCCCTTTAAAAATATTTCAGAAGCTACTGGGCCACATGGAAGCAGCCTCCTCAGTAGTTCCCTTGGGTGTTAAAGATGCAGCCTCTACAACACTGGTTGAAGGCCTGCATCCCACCTTGAGCGTGCCGCGAGGGCCGTGTCATTCTCAAGGTGAGCCACGGTTGTGCCAGAGACCTGGCCCCCTGGAAGTCACCCCATCTGTATCAGAGGGGCCTGGAACTGGGCTCAGTCTCCAGAAGGGAGGTAGTCGTGACAGATGCCTCAAGACGGGTGGAACCATCTTCTGAACAGACTGGCACACCGCCTCTTCCTGTGGGCACAGGACAATCTTCGCTCGATATGAGATCTGCATGTGCCAGGTTCCATGAACACAGGAACAGATATTCTGTCCCGGAACAGACCGCCTCCAGGGGAATGGAGACTTCACCCCCTTAAAGTCTGCATGATTTGGAGCATTTTCGGACAGGCATAAGTGGCTCTACAGACGCACTGACCCACAGTTGGCCTCCTCTGCGCCTCTATGATTTCCTGCTGGTAGCACTGCACCCTTAGGTCATCAGCCAAATCAGGGAGGACAGATGCTCGGCCTTACTTGTGGTGCCACTCTGGCAGAATCAGCCGTGGTTCGTGGAAATGATCCAGCTGCTGTGTGCAGCACCGTGGCCGATCCCTCTGAGAAGGGACCTCCTTTCCCAAGCAAAAGGGTCGATCTGGCAGCCCCGGCCCGAGCTGTGGAGCCTTCACCTATGGCCTCTCGAGTCTTCAAGCCTCCCTCGGAGGGTTATGAACACGATCTCTAAGGCTAGGGCACCTTTGAGATAATCTGACTAGAGAGCCGTTCAGTCCGACTTATATAGGCAGTCAGCCCCGCCCATCTTGGTGGGCTGAAAGGCCATTTGTCTGTGAAATTCACAGACGTGAACCAATCAGGCTTCAGTATTCGTTTCCTCACAGCGATCAGAGAAGATTCTCTGACGCAATGCTCATTCCCGTTATCGGGAACCAAGATTACGTGAGTAACCGACGCGTTATTTTATGTTATGAATTTAGAAATTAATAATGAATTCCTATGTCTTATTAATTGGTTTCCTCTTTTAGTTAAATTCGTGCCATGTTGTTCTACTAATTTGTTTAGTCATTTTAATTTAGTTACATTGTGGCCACGGCTTAACTAAAATCAGGGACCGAATTATTAAGTTGTTGAACCAAATTCTTAATGGCCACATTTTTTTTTCACTTTGCGTATAATCAATTAATAATTTGTTCCCAAAATGTATTACATTGTACTAATTCATTCCATGATTTAAAGGGAAACAATAAATGGCTAAATTAAATATATGTCAGTCCACATCTTAAGGCCCGCTCACACCAAGAATGATACAATTTTAAAAAAATCATTCTAAAGTTAAAAGAGTAGCAGCAACCTTAATGACACAGATTAATATCATTGAAATCACTTTCAGAATGTTTTTTTCCAGATGATGAACAATAAAAACATTGACAGTCAATCAGAATCCATCCTGCTTTAAAGAGCTTAGGCATTTAAAGCAGCAGATGACAAAACTGCAGCGAGTGTGTGTATAATAAATGTGCGTTGGTGTGGACGCTAATATAGTTATCATTCATGGTGTGAACGGACCTTTACTGTTTCTAACCTGCAGGTGGTGATAAAGCGACGACCGATTCTGTACGTGGTGAACCTGATCATCCCCAGCTCCTTCCTCATGATCATTGACATCCTGTCCTTCTACTTGCCGCCACACAGCGTGGATCGATCTTCCTTCAAAATGACCCTCATTCTGGGCTATACGGTGTTTCTTCTCATTATGAATGACCTGCTTCCCAGCACTGCTAATGGAACGCCTTTAATAGGTCAATTAGCCAAAACACACCTGTATGAGGCATAGCCAAAACACACCTGTATGAGGCAATGTGTGAGGCAATGTGTGAATGTCAAATGACGAACACTGGTTGATTACACCCTGGAGAGTAAAGTAGGCTGCTTTATTAAGACTCTACTTAAAGGAGCAGGTCATCTAAAAATGTAATTTGGTTATTTACTCACCCTCGTGCTGGTAATTTAACAAATCTGGATTACTTCGTAGCCAAAGACAATTTTCAAAGGTATATTTAAATCTTAAGGAGTGTAAGTTAACCGCAAACATAATCCCAGCATCATTGAATGTAGAAAGTTCGTCAGACTTCGTGTCCATTTTCAAAATGAATCCATTAACATTAGCAATGTTAGTATTAAACATTCAATAAAATTGCATTATTGTGATATGAACTTTTTTATGGACTAATTATATTTTAGTGGTTATTATTCTGAGCAACAGTTTGTTCTCTTGCTTCAGTTGGAGAATCTTTAGGTTATAACCATCTATCAAATGTTGTATACTTTCAGTTTTATACTGAAGTCCTCCATTAGCTAAACAAAACACATAGGAGAGACATGAATGTATCACCAGTATTTTGGCATGGACAATGGTGAATTGTCCCGTTTAACAGTCATTATGCAAACATACTAGACCATGATGGACCAACAAGTATTCCAGAGAGCTTGGAATGAGTGTTAACCAATTAGAATCAAGATTTTACTGATGTGGTATAATGTGAACACTCATCAGTATCTAAAATTTGGTTTCACCTCTTTAGGTATCTATTTCTCTGTGTGTTTGGCTTTCATGGTCATAAGTCTACTGGAGACTGTCCTCATTACCTGCGTTCTCCACCATAATTCAATGAGGTACAGGGAGGTGCCGCACTGGGTACAGGTGCTGGTGATGCACTTCATTGCTCGGCTTATTTGCTACAGTTTCCCTGAAGACCCTTTAGCCAAACTAGAAGACAAACAAGCCACCAACCCAACTCCCAGTCGACAGACAGTCACTATTGGTAAGATGCTCCCCAGCAAAATTTCACTAGCTATGTTTCCATCCAAAGTTGTGAAAGTTGTGAACTGGTGCGCAAAATTTAAATATGGCATAAAACATTTTGGCAAAAAAGCACAGTTTCTTTTCCATGTGTTCAAGAGAACAAAATCATCAGTTCCTGGGAAATTGGCGCAAAATATTTGTAATAAAAATGTAAGTTGCTGCAGTCGGGGATATCACTGCGGCTCTTACGTCTAAGGGTGTGTTCACACTTATAGTTCGGTTCGCTTGGTTAGTTTGGTCTGGACCAAAACAATTAAATTAAATTGAGTCCTTGTCTGCTTAGCGTTCACATTGGCAACCTAAAGATACCTGTTACAAGAGAGGCTACCTCTCCACTTCCTTCGGATCACCAGAGGGAGCTCTCACCAGAATATTGACGGGTACTATATTCGGACTACAATTTCCATAGGCCCCCATACCTGGGACTGATTACACACACACATGCAGCTCATCACACTGACACTATTTCAACACTTCACACACACACACCACCGTTGCAAAGTCTTGATTTGCCGTGGTGATCATTTCTGAGTGTTTCTACTGTGGACTATTGACCTTTGCCTGTCTATTGGATTGTGATTGTCAGCTACCTGCCCAGACCTCTTGCCTGTCCTCTTACTCCGTGTATGTTTGCTGCCTGCCTTGACCTAGCCTGTACCTGTTTTTGACTCGGAGATAATAAAGCTGCAGGTGGATTCTCAATCCGATGACTCCTCATTACAGAAGACTCCGCCACTCAGCGATCCAGCAGCCTTCACGCAATTGTCATCCGAACTGTCAGCTCAAGCCCAGCAACTTGTGATCCATCAGCACCAGCTCACTCATCTAACCTCCCTGACTGAAGAACTCGCTAAAGCCCTACAAGGCCTACGCGTTACACCCACGGAAGCCGCAGTAGCTCCAGCGCCTCCTCCCGCTGAAAGCGTACCCACTCCTTCCACCAGCATGAACCCCCGTCTAGCATTTCCCGAAGAGTTCGACGGAGACCCAGCGAAATGCAATGGATTCCTGTTACAATGCTCTCTGTTTGTAAACCAGCAACCTACCTTGTACCCTACGGATTCGGGCAGGATATCTTTCGTCTGCTCATTGCTAACCGGAAGGGCTTTAGACTGGGCCACCGCAGTATGGAGAGATGACGGAACCGCTTTTCCTTTCTTCAATGTATTTCTTCAGCGCTTCAGAGAAGTATTTGAACATCCGGCTGGAAGTAAGAGTTCTGGTGATCAGTTGCTCACCCTATGCCAGGGGAGGAGAACGGCTCCAGAATATGCCATGTCTGCTTTGTTAGACTCAGGTGCAGCTGCCAACTTTGTCACATGAATTTGCTCAACAACATAAGCTCACTTTCACACAATGTAATTCTTGTCTGGCAGTGGAGGCGCTAGATGGTCGTCCCATTGGAGAGGGAAGTGCCACATGCATCACTGAGGAGGTCCATATGCAGGTTGGAGTTTTACACAGGGAGGCCATTAGATTTTATATAATTCATCCCCCTCACAATCCCATTATACTTGGTCTGCCATGGCTGCGTCAATACAATCCTCATAATTCCTGGAAGGAGGAACAAATCATCCAGTGGGATCCTGCCTGCCATGAACATTGTCTAGTCCGCATTAATCCCTTACCAATACACGTAATAACCGTTAATGAACAAACTCCTGTAATTCAGGATTTGCCCACTGAATACTCCAATTTAATTGAAGCATTCAGTAAAACGAATTGTTCCAGTGACTGTGCAATTGATCTGATACCCAACACAACTCCTCCCAAGGGAAGAATTTTCCCATTGGTCACAATCCGAATCAGAATCCATGAAATCTTACATCAAGGAAGAACTGGCTAAAGGCTTCATCAGACCTTCTACATCCCCAAAAAAGATGTCGAAAAAAAAAGATGTCGGTTTGAGACCCTGCATTGATTATCGCAGCCTTAACGACATCATTCAATTTTTATACCTCTTGCCATTGGTTCCTACTGCACTCGAACAGCTCTGTCAAGCTAAATACTTCACTAAACTCGACCTGCGCAGTGCATACAACTTGATCCGTATCAGAGAAGGTGACGAGTGGAAAACTGCTTTTTCAACATCCTCTGAGCACTACGAATATTTGGTTATGCCATTCGGCCTGGCAAATAGTCCCTCTGTGTTCCAGTCGTTCATCAATGATGTCTTCCGCGACATGCTTGACAGATGGGTAATAGTGTACATAGATGATTTCCTGATCTATTCCAATTCTCTCGAGAAACACGTCCAGCATGTACGGTCATTACTCCAACGCCTAATCCAGTATCAACTGTACGCCAAAGCAGAGAAATGCAAATTTCACCAGACAGCCACAACCTTCTTGGGATACATCATCAGCCAAGAGGGAATAGCAATGGATGATAACAGGGTAAAATCAGTGCTCGACTGGCCTCAACCTCGCCCAGTGATGGAGCTACAGAGATTTCTTGAGTTCGCCAACTTCGATAGAAGATTCATAAGAGACTTCAGCACGGTCACTGCTCCACTAACCGCCATGACCAAACGCTCCCCTTCACACCTTTCCTGGTTACCCGACGCTCAGCAAGCATTCAAGGATCTCAAGACACGCTTCACATCTGCGCCCATTCTCCATCATCCTGACCCTGATCTTCCCTTTCTCGTGGAGATGGATGCATTCAACTCAGGCATAGGGGCTGTACTCTCTCAACACCATGGGCTTTCTTCTCTAGAAAACTATCCTCTGCAGAGAGAAATTATGATCTAGGCAATCGCGGGCTCTTGGCCATGAAAGCCGCCCTAGAAGAATAGCTGCATTGGTTAGAGGGAGCACAGCATCCATTTACAGTAATCACTGACCACAAGAACCTAGAATATCTACGTTCAGCAAAACGACTAAATCCTCGTCAAGCGAGATGGATCATGTTTTTCACTCGCTTCAATTTCATTGTCACCTACAGACCTGGTTTCAAGAATACTAAAGCTGATGCGCTGTCACGACAACTTGAAGACCCAGTTCATCATGAATCTGTCGAGAACATCATTCCCGAAACACTGCTCGTTGCTCCAGTTCAGTGGGACATCATGACGGAGATTAACCAATACAACACCCAACATCCACACCCTTCAAACCCCCACCCCCACCTTCAAACTCTCCGCACAATCTCATATTTGTGCCCGAACAACTGAGGGAGTTGGAGTACCTGCTATCGTATTTCTCCCACATTTCATGTTCTGCTTCTTAAAACCACTGCTGGTCAGAGAGGAGAATCGGAGAGTGGAGCCGAGGATCAGACTGAGATAATTTAGCTGCAGATGGATTCTCAATCCGATGACTCCTCATTACAATACCGAACCTAAAGGCATAAGGATACGTTCACAACCTGATTGGTCGGCTTTCATTACGTATATATCATGACGGAACACCCAAAACAATGCTGTGTTCAGGGCTAAATGCGCTCATTGCATGTGTGTAGATACACTATATGATGCCATTTTGACCAGCTGAAGAGCTTATAAAATGTGTAAAGGAGTCAACACAGTTCACACTTATTCAAATGAAGCGCACTAACAGAGCAATCGCACCAGAGTTTGTTTTAATGAGTTTGAACACACTCTTAAGAGAACGTAAATGAAATGCAATAAAAACTTTCATGTCTGCGTTCGGAGGTGGATGCTGGTGTTTGGGAACACAGTCGTGTGATACGGTTCTGAGAGGTCATCATCATCATGAGATGCTCAGCATTTCAGAACAACCAAACCAACATTTGAGATGCTGTGCGATGAATCAGTCTGCTGGTCAGTCCAGTAAATCCAATCAGATGCTCTGTTGAGGCAAAGTCACATTACCGGTACTTTTTGTGTAGCGCATCGAGGGATTTATGTATTTCCACTGTAGTTTATGCGCATGTCTTCTTATCGGATAAAAAAAATTATCCGCCCCCATTGAGCGCACACGTTTTTGAGCATCTTGGTGTCTCAATCCAGCGTTTTTACATGTGATATCCCAAAAGTTGCATAAAAAAAGAGGTGGATGAAAACATATTAACTTTCAGATGTTAAAAGTTTGCTGCTTTTGTCCCCTAGCACCTGGAACCGTGACACTGGATGTGCCTGAACTCAGACAGATCAGTAAGGATCTGAGTGAGATGAACTCTTATTTGACCATTCTACGAAAGGAAGACCATCTACAGAACCAGTGGTGCCACGTGGGATACATCCTGGACTTCCTTCTCTTCCGCATTTACTTGCTGATAATCACAGGTTATGGACTTGTAATCATATGCATGTGGTGCATTTGGATGAAGCAATAGAAAAATTACAGACTTAAGGAAAATAATGTTTAAATACATGTTTCATTGTTTTCCCTTAGAGCATGTGATCACGTAGAGACAAAAACAGAATAATGACTAAAAAACAGTCTAAACATCTTTAATTGTCATTAACATTTATAACAATAAGAAATTATATATGTACATTTTTCAAATAGTGCATCAAAAGCCCCTGAATAAAAAAGGCAATTCAGTAATTTTACAAGAGTAAGCTCAAGTGGAGACATCATCAGCAGGATCAAATGAAAAAGTTTATATGTGTAGCTTAATATTATAGCTCATAAGCAACCATACAAAAGCAAGTTTGTTCATTCATACAATCTCATAAATGTAAGGTCAGTGCAATTCAAGTCATTTAATGCTTGTGGTAAAGTAGCACATGGTTGTTATTGCTTCAGATATACTCAAATAGGGTCTTTAAGGAATATATTTTATTTTAGATACTCCATAAACTGCTCAAACTATGATGTAGTGAATTTTAATATGACTTACCAATACAATAAACTCTTTTAAACAAATAACACTTTGGTACAACTGTCTTTTTGCATGAGCAGCTTCACTGGACAACCACGTTTAAGACCATTTGAGATTTTGAACTGAATGTGAGATGTTAGAATAATGTTTGTTCAAATGTTAATACAGTTCTTGGTCAAACAAACATCAATCAATCAAACTAGTGCAAAATTAAAGATCCAACAAGACAAGATTTGTTTAACACAGAACAGGAAATCAATACAAACAAAGTGCCATTTTTGGTAGGTGCAAAGTGTTAAAGCAAAAAGGCCTTTAAATGACCAAAATAAAGACCAGTATTGGACCTCATTTGTGAAATGAGCTGAATAAATTTCAGTTTATACGGTTTGTAAAAGCATTCACGCAAGTTGCAAAATACATTTCTGTCTGAAGTTTTCTAACAAGCAGCACAAATTTATATAAATTCATTGTAAAAAATTACGCAAGACAGACTTAACATATACGAGCAGAAGACATTTCCGGCAAAAATATTTGGGGGAAAAATCAAAAACAACTTCCACAGGAATGGATTTGTGATTGAGCAGGAAAAAAAAATCCTGTCTAAATCGTTCGCAAAACTAAACCGGTCAATGGAGGAATGATTTTATGCGCGAGCAAATTTAACTTGAGTAAATTGTTCATAAAACCAAAAGAATTTAGTAAGGGATTAAAACGAAAGAGCAAAACAAGGAATTTACAGAACCAAAAAATAAAAATGTAAGCAAGAAAAGTGGCTAAAATATTTTGCCAAACCAAAACGACTTCCGCAAGAATGGTTTCTGGTTAAAATGTTCGCAAAACTCAAATTTATGCAGAAACATACAGAACAAATTCTGTCTAAATTGCTCGCAAAATGAAGTAAATGGAGTTAATGGAGTTGTGCAAAAATTCTGCAAAAAAATATTTATTGTATAAATAGTTGTATTGAGTTCAGTACAACAATTTGTGCTTCTATCGTTTACGAATGTTTACACAAAAATTGGTTTCACTTTCATTTGGTCCATTGTCGTATTCAAATGAATGTTTACGATAACACAGAAACTCATTCTGCTGGCATTTCACGCATGAGGCCTATTGTCTTAGTAGCTTAGATCTTCAACACAGTAAGTTTGAATCTGACACTTCTAGAAACCTCTCGGGAAACAAAGGTTGTGCAAGACTCGCTGGAGTTCAGCTGCCCTTCTCCGTCTCTCATCGTTACAAACCAACGGCCAATAATTAGGCACGCATGTAATTATTCATACATGAATAAATATTACCAAAAAAAAAACACACACATTAAAACGAATGTGATTTTAAAGGACGGAGGCAACAGAAGCAAACAAAACATGGCAAATCGTAAAAAGCAGTAGTTTTCTGTCCGAAGGCAGCAGTCCTTAAAAGCTGAACCATTATTTGCACATAAACTCTTTGTAGCTTTAATTATCACTAATGCTGCGGTCAGTAGGACTTTTAGAGCAGCTTATTTGGGACGGGAATCAAGAAAAGTTTCTCTGAATATCAGTCTCTACATTCACTGTTCCGTTGTGCTCGTGAGATCTTACTGGTGTTGTCATGTGCTAAGACCCGCTCGCCTCGCCCTCCTCTCCGTCCTCCTCTCCGTCCTCCTGCTCCTCCATGTTCTTGCGGGCCATGCGCTCTCTCCTCTCGGCAAGTCTCAGACAGCGAGGACACTCCTTCCCAGCCTTAAAGCAGGTCTTATGATAGCACGCTCGACAATCTGCAAAGCACACACACACACACACCAACCATTACAACCAACCATGGCAAAGGAAAAAAAAACACATTAGTTTGAAAACACTTTTTAAATACCTGGAGAGCGCACGATAGAAAGACAAACACACAACCCAAAGAAAACATTTTAGCCTAGTTTAATAAATGCATAAATAAATAAAATGTATCGATACATAAATAAAAAGCATAAATATATGCATAGAAATGCATAAAGAAATAGACGCTTACATGCATAAATAAATAACACTGAATAAATAAATGCATTTCTGAAAACATAAAATTTTATAAATAATTAAATGCATATATAGATGCAAACATGCATAAATAAAAATCACAAGCAAAATTGTATAAATAAATGCATAAATAAAAAACATGCACATGCAAATAATACAATTCATACAATAATATATAAACCATGCATGCATAAATAGAAATGTATAAATAAATGCATCTATAAATGTGTAAATAAAAACATTCATCAATTAATAACTATAAATACAATTGAACAAAATTATGCATAATGCATAAATAAAATGAAATGCATAAATTAATAAATATATTTTTTATTAATAAATGCATTTATAAATGTTCACATGCATAAATAAAAAAATCTATAAATAAGAATAAATAAATAAATGCATATTTAAATACATAATGCAGAACTAAAATTGCATAAATTAATAAATATAAATGCAATTTTTTAAATTAATGCATAAATTAATGCATAAAAATAAATATATATATAAATGCATATATAAAAATGCATACCATCACAGCGCAGGCACTTGTTGAGCTCGTAGGGGAAGATAATGTCTTTGTCATTTCCACAGAACTCGCAGATGAAGCCCTTGGCCTGGCAGAGCTGTGGGAAAACGGCAAGAGACGCATAACCAATCTAGACGATGAAATATCAATTCCCGTTTCAGACGCCTAGAGAAATGAAAAGTTCTGTAACTCCTATCAAAAGTGTTGTCTCACCACACAGTCGGAGACGTGGCAGGAGCCGAGGCGGAGCAGATCCCGCAGCTTTGGGGCCAGACAGCCGCTGCGCACAGCGCTGAGGTCGTTGAGAGAAAACAGGTGAAAGTCTTCGGTCAGATGTCCAGGAAATGTGTCAAACTGATCCAGCACACTGTCAACAGAGACGAGACTTATAATGCAGTGTTCGTGGGGTCTCGAACTAAAACAAATGCAGTGAAAACACTTACTCTTTAGCCAAACGGCACGTTTTTAAGAGGTTCTTCATGTGGTTTAACTGTTCCCTCAATGCCTGTAATAGAACGAGGACAAATACAAATCAAATCAAATACATTACACTGTAATAAGGATGCCTTGACAAGATACAGCCGTGTTCATGTGACGTACGCGCACTGTCTCCAGGGCTTTGACCTTCTTGTAAAGGCCGCTGTTGATGTCGTTCGGGTTGAAGAGCGGGTCTCCTGAGATCTTGGCCAGCAAGTCTCGGGAAAAGTTGCTGACGTAGCTTTTACTGAAGTCCCACTTCCTAAGGACCTTTCCTGGCACCACGGCCTGTGCGTTCTCGTGACAGCACTGGCAAAAGTACCGGCCCAGATACTCACAGTACCTCAGCCTCTTTATATAGTCTATTACAAAGAGAGAGCACTCAAGTCAACCCATGCTCAAGTAAAGCAGGTTATTTGTGTTGGGCATATGCGTTCAGTACCTGGGTCGATGCGAATGCCACAGCCAGCGCAGCGGTAGTTCTGCTTCGCCACCACCACTTTCCTCCTGATAGGATCAATGGACAGATATAACAGACATAAAGAGAATGAGACAGTGTTGATGGTGATGGTCTTACTTTGGAGGAGGGTGAATGTTGAAGATGATCTGTGGTCTAGGAGGAGCCCACTCCAAGTTTCCTCGCACTCGGATGCGTAACTTGTAAACGTCTGCGTGTTCGCCGTCATCCGGTGAGATGGGAAGAGAATCTGGCATTGGAAGAAGCTGTAAAACAGAAGGAAAAAAATAACACGCTAAAACTGGAATCCACATTTTAAGGCAAGATTTTAAGCTATTTTGCTTCCATAACATTCAGTCTAGTGGAAAGAAAACATCCAAAATACACATTAAAGTGTTTGTTTGAATAAACTTGATTATATATATATATATATATATATATATATGGATATGTAGATTTCAATTATAATGCATATATTAAAGGCAGTTTTCTCTGAGCCAGAAATCAGGGGTTTGCTCGTGTTCATTTTGTTCATGAAATCGATGACGAAAAATGTACATCGAAGGCTAATGACTAAGACAAGGCGACATCATTAAATGAGAACTGTGACTATATCAACATGCAATAATATCATTGACGAAAAGAGACGAAAAGTTTAAACCCCAATCAGAGCCAAACGCGTTTTCTACCTGCCGTTTTACTTAATCTTTGCAATCTGGCAACCATGCGCACACGCTCGCTCTATGATACGGATGATCTGAAAACACAACCTGCCAAATCAAACATGTAAGCTGCAGTTTAACAATCTCCATTAAGATGTTCTGCTGAAATGAAAATGTCCTTCGGTCAGTGTGTGTTCTGTCACGAGACACTTGCGCGGTTTCCTGCGACTAAATCTGTCATCAAAGCTTCTCTGTGATGAACTGTAATAAATCCAAACATGAATCTCGGCTATATTTGCGATTGTGGTTGCTGAATAAACGCGGCTACGCAACCTCTGTGTGGGGTCTTTCTCGCTGTTGTTTTAATAGAAAAACATTAATGCAATTTGGAATAATTGGAATTATTATTATTAATATTACTATTAGGTATTTCACTGTTTTAATTGTTTAGAGAATTTCTTGTTTGACCAGGTTTCAAAATGTAGAGTGTGTTCATTTATACGATAAATGGCCTATAATAAATCAGTACACTAGTTTGTGCTCATTGGTGAAAGTGCAACACTGAGGAAATGTAAAAATACATCTCTCAAATGACAACAATCATTGCAATATAATTTTGAGGAAAATAATCATTATTGTCAGTTTAACCATTATGCAGCATGACGAAAATGTGACACGGTTTTCATTGACTAAAACTAGACTAAAATGGCCAGACATTTATTAACACAAACAGGACAAGGTTGAAGAAATGTGATAAAAACTAAAATGTGCATTTGACACAGGACTTTTAAAACAAGGGATTCAGGATAAAAGAAATTCGGGCTAAATAAACACTTGTTTGTTCATGTATCATTCGCCTGAATTTCATGTCATTTTATTCCTAACAATAAGGTGACACTTTTTTCCTGGCTGTTGACAGTATTTTCTGATTAATGAGTGATAAAGGTTTTTTTTATGATTTTGGATCTTTTTTTAGTCTAATATTTGAACAAAACTGAAACAAGAATAGTGAACCTGGCTTTATCCAACGTACAGATTCTGCTCTCAAAATGTATGCATCGTTTGCATAATTTAAAAAAATTATACTCCATAAAACTTGTCATAAAACAATTGTCTTAATGTTCTGCAATTAATCAATTGGAAGATTGTGTGATATCTATTAGTTTTTAATATTTTTATATATAATAGCAAGTTTAAATATTCCGGGTTTATAACTAGCAATTCCGAGTTTATCTCACAATACTGAGGAAAAAAATTCTGAATTGGGAGATACAATAATCGCAGATCTGAGAAATTAAACTCACAATTCTGTATTTTTTCCTACAATTGCAAGCTGGCTTTTTTCTCTCAGAACTGCAATTATCATAACACGCAATGACTTGCAAATATCACAATTCTGTCTTTTTTTCTCAGAATTGTGAGATGTGAAGATGTATAATAGCGCCCCCTACCGTATAACAGTGAAAACACAGAAAATGTCATCAAGCCCTTCTCAGTTGACCACTAGTCCAGAAAACACTTCCACAAGGAAGTGTAAATCTGTATGCTTGCATCGAGTCTGTTTCAGGCCTAAGGATGTAAATACAGGTACTTTTTGAGGGGCGTCGTGCTCGGGGACCAGCCAGTCGAGCTCGGAGGCGGCGGGAAGCTGCATGCCCTCGAACTGCCTGAGGAGACCCATCGCCACGGACTCGGCAGAGTTGGACTGCAGCATGGACGGAGAGCTGTGACAAACACAAAGAAACACACAGTGAAAATGGAGTCTCTTGAAATGCAGTCACAGAGAGATTGAGAAGTGCTTACATGGAGTCGGAGCTGAGGAAGGATCTGCTGCTGGACACACAGCGCTTGATGTCTGCGTCTGACAACAAGAAGAAACACTCAATGCTTCCTCCAATGACAGCTGTGTGCCAATACACCAGTCATAATTTGACAGTTTATATATATACAGTATATATACAGTAAGGAAAAAAAGTATTTGAACACCCTGCTATTTTGCAAGTTCTCCCACTTGGAAATCATGGAGGGGTCTGAAATTGTCATCGTAGGAGCATGTCCACTGTGAGAGACATAATCTAAAAAAGAAATCCAGAAATCACAATATATGATTTTATAACTATTTATTTGAATGATACAGCTGCAAATAAGTATTTGAACACCTGTCTATCAGCTAGAATTCTGAACCTCAAAGACCTGTTAGTCTGCCTTTAAAATGTCCACCTCCACTCCATTTATTATCCTAAATTAGATGCACCTGTTTGAGGTTGTTAGCTGCATAAAGACCCCTGTCCACCCCATACAATCAGTAAGAATCCAACTACTAACATGGCCAAGACCAAAGAGCTGTCCAAAGACACTAGAGACAAAATCGTACACCTCCACAAGGCTGGAAAGGGCTACGGGGAAATTGCCAAGCAGCTTGGTGAAAAAAGGTCCATTGTTGGAGCAATCAGTAGAAAATGGAAGAAGCTAAACATGACTGTCAATCTCCCTTGGACTGGGGCTCCATGCAAGATCTCACCTTGTGGGGTCTCAATGATCCTAAGAAAGGTGAGAAATCAGCCCAGAACTACACGGGAGGAGCTGGTCAATGACCTGAAAAGAGCTGGGACCACCGTTTCCAAGGTTACTGTTGGTAATACACTAAGACGTCATGGTTTGAAATCATGCATGGCACGGAAGGTTCCCCTGCTTAAACCAGCACATGTCAAGGCCCGTCTTAAGTTTGCCAATGACCATTTGGATGATCCAGAGGAGTCATGGGAGAAAGTCATGTGGTCAGATGAGACCAAAATAGAACTTTTTGGTCATAATTCCACTAACCGTGTTTGGAGGAAGAAGAATGATAAGTACCATCCCAAGAACACCAACCCTACTGTGAAGCATGGGGGTGGTAGCATCATGCTTTGGGGGTGTTTTTTTGCACATGGGACAGGGCGACTGCACTGTATTAAGGAGAGGATGACCAGGGCCATGGATTGCGAGATTTTGGGGAACAACCTCCTTCCCTCAGTTAGAGCATTGAAGATGGGTCGAGGCTGGGTCTTCCAACATGACAATGACCCGAAGCACACAGCCAGGATAACCAAGGAGTGGGTTTGTAAGAAGCATATCAAGGTTCTGGCGTGGCCTAGCCAGTCTCCAGACCTAAACCCAATAGAGAATCTTAGGAGGGAGCTCAAACTCCGTGTTTCTCAGCGACAGCCCAGAAACCTGACTGATCTAGAGAAGATCTGTGTGGAGGAGTGGGCCAAAATCCCTCCTGCAGTGTGTGCAAACCTGGTGAAAAACTACAGGAAACGTTTGACCTCTGTAATTGCAAACAAAGGCTACTGTACCAAATATTAACATTGATTTGCTCAGGTGTTCAAATGCAGCTGTATCTTACAAATAAATAGTTAAAAAATCATACATTGTGATTTCAGAATTTTTTTTTTTAGATTATGTCTCTCACAAGTGGATATGCACCTACGATGACTATTTCAGACCCCTCCATGATTTCTAAGTGGGAGAACTTGCAAAATAGCAGGGTGTATAAATAAATAAATAATGTAAATTATATAAAAAAATGTCCCAAATGTCCCGTGTCCTAAAATTACATTACAAAAATGGTATCAATCCCAATAACCATAAAGACAGAAAGCTGATTCATGGCATTGGCTATGAATAAAAGCTAAACAGATTTAATGATTAATATTAACAAAAAGTGATTCGACCACATGATTACATCCATTCTTATCATCTTATCATTCTGCAGCTAGCAGTGCTAAAGGTTGCAGGTTTATTAGTTAGTGCCATAAATAACAGACAGCAAGCGGCGACATGGCAAACAAAAGGCTGATACGTCATGCATAAAGACACACGGGACGGGATGAGGGGTGATGAACAAGCAAAGCCAAGGAAAAAGCAGAAACAGCAACTAAACTCCTCTGAGCCGTAGTCTATCACTTATCAAGCAGCAAAAGCCGAGACTGAACGCTTCGGCCCCGTCTGCCTCTGGTACCTGAGAAGAGGGACGCGAGTGACAGGGACAGGCCGCTCTGAGACACCGCCAGCAGGGACTGACCATCACTGCCATCTGAGAGACACACACCAGAGACAACATCTAAACTACAGTCTTAATAAACGTCCTGGGCACGGCTCATCAGCAGAAACTGCTCTTTGTTCAAAAGCAGTTATACAATGTCTTTTGCTCTCCAAGGCTGTGTTTGTTTGATCAAAATTACAGAAAAAAACATTAATAGTATGAAAAATGATTACAATTTAAAAGAAATGTTGTTAGTATGTTGTAAAATATTATTTATTCCTGTGATCAAAGCTGAATTTTCAGCATCATTACTCCAGTCTTTCCGTGTCACATGATCCTTCAGAAATCATTCTGATTTTGCGTTGACTTGTGCACTGATGTATTAAGTATAATAACACCTGCAATGACTGTTCTGCTCTTTCCTGCAAAAACACACAAACCAAATCAAGAAATACTTGATTCAAAGCTACAAATTAGGAATTAAAAAATGAGCAGAATCGGGGAGAAATTAATAATGAGATTGGGAGGCCAACACACTCATCACATGACATTATGGGCAATGAAGGCAATCGTGAGGATAATTATATGATCACAAGCGGGAATGAAGGCGTTGCATTCAGAGATCTAGACTCCTACCTCTGAGCTCAATGTCCTCCACGTCTCTATCCGAGCCGGAGTCAGAGGGGTGAAAGGAGTCCTGGGAGCTCTTCTGCGAGCCGCCACTGTCAACAGATGGGACCTCTGTGGGGACACAAGTGGCGTATATTAGGGCTTGTCACACTGCGCTTAACCCCGGGTTATCATCATTCTAACAGGGCCGTGGTTGAATACATATCATTATTGAAATATCTGAAATGCTTCGAAATCTCATTTTCTGCAGAATAGATGCACGTTTCCATCCTTGTCGCTCTGTTCTCTCCTACAGCGAGTGACACACACACACACACACACGCCTCCACTCACTCACTCGTTTCATTTGCTCCGGATGAATAATGTTGCTGTTACAGGGCTTGAATTTTGGCGAGAGATTGCGCGTATTGTACATAATTTTTGTGCTCACACCCAAAATGCGCACGCCTGTCAGTACTAAATTGAGCTCTTTTTCACTACTTATTGCGCAAATACACACAAAATAATGTCAATATGCCGGTCTTGGCGAGTATTCGTGTAAACACAGTCAGTTATGTTTTAAGTGAACATAAACAGCTGAGAAAGAAAACGCGTGTGTGACAGTATAATGGATCAGTGCGTCCGGTCTTAAAGTGACAGCAGCCTAATATTCCTTCTGCAAAATTATGCGATATCTATATAACAGTTTTTCCCCATGATATTAATGTCAAAATCGTGGCCAGTGAAAATGCTGGGTGGCTAATAACTTTGGAAAACCACTAGCCACAGTGGCTGGAGGGCAAAAAAGTTCATGTCAAGTCCTGATTTCCTGTTTACATTTGATTTCTCCTTCTTGATCCTAAAAGCCCCGAATTTGAAGAACGAACTGGTGTGACATCATTGTGAAATAAAACCAGGACAAAATTTTATTTGTTTGGATTTCATTTCGAGAGTCCGAAACTTTTCTCTCTGAACACCTCTGAACGACCATTGGTCTGTGGTAATGATGTCATAGGTGGGCGTGTCTCCGAGGCTCCGGGTCATTTCTTCAGTTCGTCGAGGTCAGACACGAGTAAAAACACGAACACACTGGGGAGAATATACTAGGGCTGTCACTTTACGTTCAAAAATCGATTGCACAATCGATCGGATCAACCAACACAAGTTTGGAAAACGAAAATAGAGAATCGATTTTAACGTCCTTTTTTCTTTTCTTTTTTACCAAAAATGTGTTTTAGGTGGACATATCAATACAGTACACAGAACATGTAGGATGTTGGAAAATAACAATGTCTTTTTTGTTAACAAAATGCTTTTTAATATTCGCTATTACTTCAATGCAAGTGAACAAGCGCGCCGTTATTTGTTGCTTAGTGACGTGTGTCCAAGCAAGCCAGAAATGCGCAGATTCTGCGCAATACGCTGTATTTAATATATCAGGAGGACTCACGAGTTGCGTATTTGCGCTAAATCCGCGCAGCTTTGGCTACACGAACTTCCCCAGCAAAGCGAGTAAACCTAGAAACACGCCAAATTGGCTCGTGAATGACAGCGTTACCCTGTTCATTTCAATCCCAGAATGTTGCACTCCTGTTTGTCATTGTGCACGAAACTTCATGGCAATAAATCATCAGAAATATTGCTGACTTGTGCGTCTCAAGCGCCCTCTTTACGCTCGTCCTAATGCCTGTTTTACAATCGATTCAATGAACACTTGTCTCAAAAATCGAACAGGATTTTTTCACAAAAGTGACAGCCCTAGAATATACTTACAGTAGAAATTGAAGTTGTAACAAATTTTTTTCATGTTTAATACTGTTGCTTTACAGAAATCTGTTGTATAAAGAGCGATATAAATAAACGTGACGTGACTTGACTGGAGTAAAGAGTTGCAGAGCTGGTGCAAACATCCACATCTCTATGATCAGGTGCTTTCTTAACGTTTTCCCACCGCTGTCACTTTTGTTGTGCGTTTATTTTGTTATTGAGAGGAAAACGTGCAGCACATATTATTCATCTAAACGTCGCTCTCAGCAGCGCCCGGATGTTCACTAACAGTATATCTCTGCAAAGGCATTTCCAACTTCTTTTTAACCCTGAGCGTAGAACAATAAAGTGCTTCGCTGTGAGTACATCAGCGTTTTAAACGTCTCATCTTACGATTATTAGAGGAGCGCGTTGGCTTCAGCCGCGTTCGGCGTATCTGCATTCTGCGCAGGCGGATCTTCTGCTTGAGCTGCTGGATTTCCGAGTCGCTGTCGCCCTCTTCCTCAGCCTCCTCCGCCCGCCTGCGCATGTTACACTTCATCAGCTCGATGGCCGCTATCAGGGACTCAGAGATGCTGAAGTGGGCGTTTTCCTGCAGTGAGGGGATATGAATGCGAGTGATGAAAAACATACATAAGACAAGCAAGAGGAATGCTGAGCACAGTGAGGAGTTCGTGCTCACCTTCTCCAGGTCCGCACAGCTGCCGAAGTCCTGCTCGGAGAGGTAGCTGATCAGACTCTGGCCCTCGGACGGCCTGCGGAACAACCCGTCCGGGACGCTGGTGCACTGGCTGCCGTCTGCAAGCACGCATGAACATGCTTATTTTAAATATTATATTAGATTGTATTCGATTTTCAACATAGATCTGAACTTAAATTATTGTAGGTCGTGAATGCTTTGAAATACAGAGCTAAATATTCAAAACTAAACATTTATTTTATAAAAAAAATTATATATATATATATATATACACACACATAAAATAAATGTGTATATATACACACAAAATAATTAAGACTCAAAAATTGCTAGAAAATCAAACCCATATGTCTAACCAAGTTGTGTTCCAAATTTAAGTATCTTAAAAAATTTAGATCGCTAAAAGGTTTTAAAGTACCGTATCCATGAACACGCAATGTCCAATTTTAAAACACTTTTCACAGGATGAATTTTGAGTGTTTAAGCTTTCGAATGATACATAATTTGGAAAAAAGGCAATAAAGAAAAAAAGCATGCCAAAGTGTACTCTTTGTATTCATGCAGGGTTCATATGGTTTAGAAAATGTTATACTAATTTCAAGAAAAGTCTCAATTTAATGACTAAAAAAAAGTAATGTGGTGTATCCATCAAGTAAAATGTAATTTAAAAAAATTATTACACCTTGAATACCGGTACATGTGTGTACACACATTTTGCTCATTATTTAAACAATTATTTAAAAATTTACTTTAAATAAAAAGTTTTGTATGACATTTTACAACCAAAACTAAAAAGGTTGAATTATCTGATATTTTAAGAATGTTTTTCTGCATGTTTCATCATTTTTTGGTTGTACCACATGACTTTTTTTGGTAACATCACATTACTTTGATTAGATGGAGAACAATTTTTTTTTTATATTAATAAGCAGAAAAGCAGTTAATAGTTAATAATAATAAAAGTTCATGCCTACTTTTTTCAAACTACTTTTTTCTTCATTATGATATCAGGACAGTTGTACCACATGACGTTTTACAACCTGGACTAATCTTGCCATTAGAAAAAAAGTCAGATTATCAGATTTTTTATGTTTCAGCATGTTGATTGTACCACTTGCTTTTTGCACCACATGACTATGACATATTCTTTTCTTTTTTTTCATTCTTCATTAAATATCAGGACAGTTGACATTTTACAACACGAACTAATCTTGCTGCCATAAAAAGGTCAAATTATGAGATATTGATTAACCCTCTGGTACTGTTTGCATGACACTCAAATATGAAAGAATTCCTTTTTTTATTTCAATGAAATTAATGTACTATATTTTAGTTCAATAATATTATTTACTTAATATTTTTTATTTTTAGGGGATTTTATGGTACTAAATTGCATTTATGCATTATAATCCATTTATTTACTTTTTGAGCATAGACCTAAAAATTAAATGTCCAATTTAAACTGCTATAAATATTGAATGCTTTGGAGCACAGACTGACACTTTTAAAGACGACACTTGGCAGACCATTGTGAAGTGAAAAAGAGTTTAAAATGCAAACTAGAAAAAACTATGAAAATGTACAAAAAATACTTTTTACTCTAAAACTGTGAGAAAATCAAAGCCATAAATCTAAACAAGCCGTGTTCCAAATATGAGGTTGATATCTCAAGAAATTAGCTTTCAGTAAGATTTTGTTTAGCCGCAGGACCAAACGTTTTCACTAGATTAATTTTTCGCCTCCCATTTTTTTGGTCGCACAACATGACTTTGATTAGATGGACAAAAGATGCAAATTTTTTGCAAAGATATCCTTTAAAATTGGACTCTTTCTTCATTATATCAGGACAGTTGTACCACCCTGGTATTTTGTACTTTTTGGTCCCAAAAAATAACTAGATGAATTTTAATTTACAAACTGAAAAAGAATGCTCATCAATGAACTGGAGTATTCAGGCCGAACTAGATGAATAGATCACGTCATTGACCCATGAAAGCTGCGTTCACTCACTGGACTCCATGTAAAGTGAACTGTGGGAGCTGCTGCCGCTGCTCTGGGGTGAGAAAGGGCCGCAGCTCTTCGAACATGGTGTAGCCGCAACAGATTCTGGGAAAAATGCAGAAAAACATGACACCAATTATAAGTAAATATGTTATATAGGATAAGGAAGCTAACAAATGGTTCTTCCTGGTTGCAGGATCTGATTCATGATGATAAACAAACACCAATGATAATGTAGATCTGCACAACAAAAAGTGCTTGAATGTTTATAATTAATAACAGAACGGACAAAAAAAAAAAACTGCAAAGACTTAAAGGGCCCCTATCATGGATTTTTGAAAAGGACCTTTCATGTAGTGTGTAATATAGCTCTAAGTGAATAAAAACATCCTGCAAAGTTTTAAATCTGAAAGTGCACCGTATGTAAAGTTATTGTCTTTCAAAAGTAAGAGTCGATAAGCCGTTTCGTCGTGACGTCGAGACAAAACATTAGCCCGCCAACTTATTGCGCACACCGGGGAAACTTAAACCTCAAACCGGCAGCTGATCCTGTGGAGCTCGGCTATTAGTTACCTCAAACTGAGTGAATCACTGAAGCGTCCTGCTCGAGTCTTTGCGATGGAGGTTTGGGTTGAATGAATGGTTCTTCTTCTTTTAGTGTTTCATCATCGGACTTGCGCTCGGATTGATATGGTCCCACTCTCATAATCAACATCATTGTTCGTTACTGTGTTTAGTTTACGGTGTAGGAAGCCTCAGGACACGCAGAGCTGTCTGTGTAATGGCAATGGGAATTACGCGGTAAACCAATCACAACAGACTGAGCTGTCTGGCCAATCAGAGCAGAGTAGCTGGCGGAAAGGAGGGATTTAGAGAGATTGATTCATTTGGCAAGTCGTTTGAGAATCATTGAAAATCGATGTGCAATGATGTGCAAATGTATATTATGAGAAAATCAAACAGTTTTATGACGTTTGCTGCATGTAAACCTGTTGTAGGAGACTCCAAAACAACATTAGGAAACTTTAAAAAATCCATGATGGAGCCCTTTAAGAAAACAGAGACAAAATATTCAAAACTTCCCAGGCACAGTGGTGTATTTTCGCTACATACAATTAAGAACAAAAGGGAACGGCACAGGACAGAAATGCTGTGTCACAGCTTAAAAACGATGCTGAAGGCTGAAATAAACAGAATCAAAATAAAAAGCAGCAAAAGTGAATCATGCAAGGGTGGCAGAAATGGAGGGGTGGACAAGATGCAGCACCACGGCACTGCGAACCTGCGGCAGGGTCCTCGATAATAATGGTGATTTTCCTGTGACCCCCTCCTTCACATACAGAGGAGAAAAAGAGAGAGAATAGAGTTGAAGCAGAGAATATTTCACCCTCATCCACAGCAAGACGAAAGAGCACGAGAGCTACAACAGATAGTAGGAGGGCTTGGAGATCCATTTACTGTTTATTTTTACTTTTGTCTTCACATGCAGTCATGGGGAAACCATTTTGAAATTTAAATCAAGCTAATCATCATTTCAAATAGATTTGTTTAAACTGAGAAAAAGAAATCACAACCCTTTTAACTTTCATAGCGTCACGTACAGTACAAACACGTAAACACAAAACTGACGAAACTTAGAGTGGGATTTGATTTTATACATAAGGAACTAAACTATTCATGAGAAAATGGTTCGAGACTAGGAGTTTAATCATGAGGGATTGACATTCGTCGTCAGAGGAATTACATTTAACGCACTTCTTTACATTTGAATGAAATGTTGCAAAAATGTATTTTATTTATTCTTATTTTATCATATTAAGAAAGTGAGTATGAGAAATTATGACAATGGCTTTAGGTTATAATAAAACTACCTCTTTGGTTGCAAAATAACTAGCTACACTGACAAGCTTCTACCAAGCTGAATCACTCTATTGACACTATTAAACATGGGCAACATTTAGCATACCAACAGAAAAATGTGAATAGTATTTATCTGACAAAAAACAATGGCATTCTTAAAAAATTGGCAGCATTAAACCAGAACACAAACTTACAATATACAGCAAATAAAGTAGAGACAACATCTTAATTCAAATAAGATAATTAAAAGGCACACTATGCAAGATAATATTTCTATTGCTATAATTCAACAAAATAAGACATTAAATGTCAAGCATAGTGATAACACAAATTAGTAATTATTTACTAATTAATTGAAATTAATGAATTAATTATCTGAATGAACCTTCCAAACTAGGAAGACATTTTAATGCGTTTATGTTAATTTAACTATCAACTAGTTAACTATTAATTTGAATCGTTGTCTCGCTCAAGCCTAAAACAAGAATTTGTAAATGTAAAAAACCTCATCAATTATGATGCCTATATCGATAACTATTAATGATAACTATATTGGCGTCCACACCAACGGATGATAAAGCTTTATTATAAGCGCACGCTACCGTTATCTTCATCACTTTAATGATAAACCTCTTCAAAGTACAGGTGGATTCTGATTGGCTGTCAATGTTTTCACCAGTCACCAGCTGGAAAAACTCGTTCCAAACAATTCCAACGACTTTGTTTCTTTGTATCATTACAGTTGTGGTTTAAACACCGCTATTCTCATAGCATTTGAATGATTATTACAACTTTATAGTTATCGTTATTGCCATAGTTGTCGTTCTTGATGTGAACGGATTTTACGCTAATAAATGTTGTTTTATTAGTAGTTGCGACTAATAGTTAGTTTTGGACAAGGCCTGTGTCCCCGAGAACTGTTTATACGCACCAGTTTTCAGCTTCTGGTTGAGGCCGGTGTCGGATACCGACCGCATGTGTCCCCTCGAGCTCCGCCCTGTGGCTCGCGGAGCCTCTGAGAACGAGCTGCGGCGTGGAGGGGGCGGAGCCACCGGAGTGTGGGCGTCGACCTGAGTGCCCATGTGTTCGCTGCTCGATGAGTCGCGGCGTTTGTGTTTCCCCAGATTACCAATTGCCAGATATTCAGGCCCGTCGTCCAAATCCGCTTCCACACAATCCCGGAGGATCTCGGGCGGAGCGGGCGAGGCGGGATCGGTGAAGGAGATCTGGGGGATTCCTGCGTCCTGATGTCGTGTCCCGCACACCCATGGGGCACCCAGGGCACTGCTGGACGGAGCAACATCTTCAACACAAACAAAGAGATTAACTGTGATTTTGAGGAATGGTCAAATTTGTTCACCGCAAAGCATTGCTAACAGCCCACCATCCATCCTCAGTTTTCCTCGCCAAACAATAGACTGTTTTCTGTTTGGGACATTTTTCAGTGTAAAGAAGGCAAGCATTTAGTGTGGTAATGGAGGCACAGAGCGGCCTGTTGTTCTGGCTGTGAATCTGCTGACCTGAGCTGGTCTGGGAGAGGGGGGTGCTGGGAATCTCTGCGAGGCAGCTCTGGGACGAGACGAGTCTTTGGGATTGAGAGACATCCGCTGGCCTCCAGCTTCCTACAGCCCCGGGCAGCAAACACAGGCTCTGGCTCTTCAGCAAACACAACGGAGGAGACTCTTTCAGATGTGAAAGCTTGAAAAACAAAAGAGACAGAAGACATTGACATATACGAACGTAGAAATGCATGGCTACGTTTGAATGGCCGACAATGAAGAAAGATGGTGTAGTTATGGTATCTACCACCAGGGGCTAAAAGGGCTATGCTAACAAGCCAAACTAGCTAACAACATATAAACATGTTTAAAGTTTAACTAACTTAAACTAAGATGTTGTAGTTATGGTATCTACCAGCAGGGGCTTAAAGGGCTATGCTAACAAGCCAAACTAGCTAACTAGCTAGCAACATATAAACATGTTTAAAGTTTAACTAACTTAAACTAAGATGTTGTAGTTATGGTATCTACCAGCAGGGGCTAAAAGGGCTATGCTAACCAGACAAACCATGAAACAGGATTTAATACAACTATCTATAAACTGACATTTACAGTTTAACTTACTTAAATGGAAGTAGGATTGTGTATTTATGGTACCTACCAGCAGGGGCTAAAAATGACTCCTTGATCAACTGCATAGTGTGTCATTGTTGATGGTTTAACTAACTTGAACTAACTGGCTCAGCATAATTCTCTTCAAACTAACTGGCTCAGCATAATTCTCTTCAAACTAACTGGCTCAGCATAATTCTCTTCAAACTGTTGCGCCAACATTACAGTAGTTTAGCTGAAAGAGAAAAATGACCGTAGAAGAAGAAAGATTGCGCTCATGCTAACATGCTAACCCTTCTGGCGACACTGAGAATGCAACAGAGTTTTGATGAAATAGGCACTGCGGTCTGACACTTTTTGAACAAAATTATTCTCAGACACATTCAGTTTCCATCCCTGGTAGGAAAATGTGTTCAATAAAGACAAGAAAATATATTTATCTTCTTTGTTATGCTTAATTACATCATCTAGATTCAGTGGTTCCCACTCCAATCACATGGTAGTTGCTTCAATGCATTTAGGGGTGTGGTCCTGGTCAAGACAATCTCCTGAACTCCAAACTGAAAGTCAGAATGGGAAAGAAAGGTGATTTAAGCAATTTTGAGCATGGCATGGTTGTTGGTGCCAGACGGGCCGGTCTGAGTATTTCACAATCTGCTCAGTTACTGGGATTTTCACGCACAACCATTTCTAGGGTTTACAAAGAATGGTGTGAAAAGGGAAAAACATCCAGTATGCGGCAGTCCTGTGGGCGAAAATGCCTTGTTGATGCTAGAGGTCAGAAGAGAATGGGCCGACTGATTCAAGCTGATAGAAGAGCAACTTTGACTGAAATAACCACTCGTTACAACCGAGGTATGCAGCAAAGCATTTGTGAAGCCACAACACGCACAACCTTGAGGCGGATGGGCTACAACAGCAGAAGACCCCACCGGGTACCACTCATCTCCACTACAAATAGGAAAAAGAGGCTACAATTTGCAAGAGCTCATCAAAATTGGACAGTTAAAGACTGGAAAAATGTTGCCTGGTCTGATGAATCTCGATTTCTGTTGAGACATTCAGATGGTAGAGTCAGAATTTGGCGTAAACAGAATGAGAACATAGATCCATCATCCCTTGTTACCACTGTGCAGGCTGGTGGTGGTGGTGTAATGGTGTGGAGGATGTTTTCTTGGCACACTTTAGGCCCCTTAGTGCCAGTTGGGCATCGTTTAAATGCCACGGCCTACCGGAGCATTGTTTCTGACCATGTCCATCCCTTTATGGTCACCATGTACCCATCCTCTGATGGCTACTTCCAGCAGGATAATGCACCATGTCACAAAGCTCGAATCATTTCAAATTGGTTTCTTGAACATGAGAATGAGTTCACTGTACTAAAATGGCCCCCACAGTCACCAGATCTCAACCCAATAGAGCATCTTTGGGATGTGGTGGAACAGGAGCTTCGTGCCCTGGATGTGCATCCCACAAATCTCCATCAACTGCAAGATGCTATCCTATCAATATGGGCCAACATTTCTAAAGAATGCTTTCAGCACCTTGTTGAATCAATGCCACGTAGAATTAAGGCAGTTCTGAAGGCGAAAGGTGGTCAAACACAGTATTAGTATGGTGTTCCTAATAATCCTTTAGGTGAGTGTACTTACTATAGTAATAACAGTAAATTATGTATAATTACAACTAACTGTGACTCTATAGTAAGTACATGTAGTTAATTAATATCACTCAGTCAGTACTTATTTAAATAATTATAAAATAAAGTGTAACTAAAATGCACCTGAAAATCAATTTAAGGGGGCAAATGTTGTCCCTTATTGTCCCCTGCTGTATCATTGTATCCCTTAAAATTCATCTTTGATCACCAAAATAACATATTTAAAAAAAAAATTCCTTAAAATGTTTTATTCATGCCTTAAAATCGCTTGAATGTAACTCTACACCCTTGCCTCATTTAGTATACGCGGCTATATGAATATGCAAATGAGCCCCACCTCCACTCACTCACACCAGCCCAGAGATCCACATGTTGATCTGACAAGGTAGTTTGTGACGTCAGAAACACCAGCGATTTCAAACCATGTTTTTGAGATGGTCTTTGATTCACTGGAGAATCAAAGGATTTTAAGGAGAAAATACTCAGCAATGGTGTTGACATGAATTTGCACATGGTTTGTCTTAAAGCATATTAAAAACACCACATCGACATATAATAAACTTTAAAAGCTTGAATTTCACCACAGGGGGACTTTAATGGAAAAGGTGTGACTGCAGTCTGAGTGGAAGAGACGGGGGAGGCAGAAGGATGTTAAATGCCGCTGTAAAAAGTTTGGGAACCACTGCTCTAACAGAAGAATATAAAGACTAAGTGTAAAATGCCTGACCCTGACGGTGTCTATGAGAGCCAGCAGCCGAGGGTTATTCTGCTCCACCGCCTCCAGGCACTGGAACATGGCAGACACGTGCGGTTCACTCAACAGGAAGGCCACATCTACAGAAGATGACAATCATCAATGCTATCATCAGAACCAAACCACACAGGTGATAATGATGTTTGTCAGATGCTGAGATACCATTGTAGTACTTCTGTGTGTTTGCCTTGTGTTGCAGCAGTGGTTTGAGCTGGGCAGATAAGATGTGACCTTGGAGACTGTGTAAAAGCCAGCGCTCAGCTTTATAACCCTCGCCGTAGCTCTGAGCGCCACTGCTCAGCACCGGCTCCAGCTGACTGAACTGCACAGGACGAGAGTCAGGTGTCACTGAAGATGGCAAAACTGAAACCAAATATCCATTGGATTGACGAATACCTGTTCTACGTGACGGGCGAGATGAGGGCAAAGATACCGCACACACCACACGAAACGCCAGTAGTCTTTCTGTTTATAGTAAAGCTGCAAAACAAAATAATCAAGTTAGATCTTGTACCACAGTGTAATGAATCATACGGTAAAAATATGTATTTGGGCATTTCTGTTCACTTAAGTCAAAGCTGTTATAAATGAAAACTTTCATAAAGACGAAAAACTGACATTAAAATAAAAAACAAATAAATAAAAAAAGCAATGAAAACTAGTTATAAGAACTAGGTTATACAGAAAATTATTTTTAGTTCATTTAGTTGTTTTTTTTTTAGTTTTTATTTAGAGATTTGATTGTCTGTAAAAGACAGAAGCAAAAAAATAAAGAAAAAAATAAATATATATATATACACATAGGGAAGAAAAGACTATTGCAACTCCCATTTCATGACGACTTCCAAAACAAAAAAACAATTCATGGATAAATCATTCACAATAAGTTCAATAACATAATAGAATAGAAAAAAGGATACAGTGAATTCCTATTTCATGCCAACTTTAAGTAAATAAAACCTTTTAGATATTTTCATCTACAATGACCCTGATGGACGTTTCATGTTGTTAATCTATAAACTAATACAATCTTCTTCCTGGTTGGAAAGGTCACAGAGGCCATTTCTTATTTCCTGACACAAATAAAAAAAGTAAGAAACATTCTTCCTCGTTTGATCAGCCACAGAGCTTTTTTGAGTCTAATAGTTCCTGGTAAACGAGGCTGTTGTTTAGGACATATTCCTGGGGTTTTCCGCAGGACTTTGGTGAAACACAGAGACATTTGATGTTGTGTTTAGCACACCTGTTCTTGTTTGAGGCCATGGCCCAGGATGTTGTTCATGTCCTTATGCAGGCGCTGGAGACCCCCGTAGCGGGACCACACATTAGGGTTGTTGGTCGACAGCAGCCCTTCAACAGTCGTCTTTAGATTCGACAGAAGTTTCCAGAGTTCCCATCTGAAACGACACATGTGAATGGCTACTGCATATTTATACACATAGCATGCCTCACACTGCAATACAATTGTTACAAGAGTGTTTCTCCTCTTGTGAAAAAGAAGTGCACTTAATGCATTGAATTGTATCGAACAGATACAAATGATTTAAAGGCTTTTTTGTTAACTTTTTAAAGTACTACATAGGCTAATTGACACTCTAGTAAATTTATTAGAGATTTTTTTTGCTGATTTTATGAAATTATTGTTAAAAAAAAACTGCTTAACAGAGTGGACAAGCTGATAACGGGACAAAATGATAACAGGGAGGGGAAAAATGATAGCAGAGATTCAAAATGTATCGATTTATTGTCCAAGCCCTATTACAGAGTGGACCAAATTATAACTGGGTGGACAAGTGGTATAAAGATGAAGGATTTCATAATTTCCTATCGCTCACGTACAACCAGTAACAATTTTCCTTTATTTTGAACTGGATTTAGATGGAAAACTATGGAAGAAAAAAAATGCATTGCATTAACCGCATTTTAATGCATTGTATTTTTTAGGACTTGCATTTTTATGGGCTGAAATTCAATATGGTTGTATTATTTAAGCTGTGAATATTTTCATTCCAAACATTTCACACACATTTTCATTATTAAGAATTAAGGGACTGTCTCTAAAGTTACAAACTGATGTGAAACGCTGAATTTTCTGTGGAATTTGAACCACTGAATTTGTAAAGCTAAATAAAATGGGACTGAAAATTGCCTGTTGAAAATTATAGGGTCTGTTTTTAAACAGAAGGAATATTTTGGAAGTGAAATCTGAATATGGATTACTGAATTGTTAATAATGAAAATGTGTGTGAAATGTTTTGAATTTAAATATTCACAGCTTATATGTGCATGCAAGCATGGTTAATGCAATGCATGTTTTTCAAGTTGTGCAATTCAACAAAAGGGTTTTTGTTTCAAAAGCATTTGCCATTAGCCTATTTTACTTCCATGGGAAACAATATGTAACACATTGCCAACGAAATTTGAATGCACTTCTTCACCTTTAAAGTATTTTCACAAACATTATGTTCACTGTTCACTCTCTGTCGGCTCTTCTGATAAAACAGGGTGGACATTCTGACCTCAAATCAGCCAATGAGCAAAAACAAGCTAACATAGAAGGTTTATCAAATATGAGTAAATAGTATTATATTAAAAATATGATTTTTCTACTAACTTTTTTCCTATTTCCCTTGACAGGGTCGACGTACTAAGGCTGACCACATCAAACGTAAGAAATAAAATTGGCAAAATATAAAATATAATTTTAACTATAACACATTTTCATGTTATTGCAATAAATGTGCAATTAGGTGTACAAAAACATTGCATTCAGCTCACACTTAAGGCCTATTCTTTTTAAAATACATTATTTTCATAGTAAGTACTCTTGAACTGTACTTGTTTTTTTTAATGTTTCATCAGGTTATTATGAGCCAAAATAACAAGAGTTTCTGTTATGTCCTTTAATGCGTGTGAGTTTTTGGAGGCTCGTCTGCGGAGAAATAACTTTGCACAAAATAACAGCATAAAATGAAATTTCGCGGTTCCGTTAGCTATTTAACGGCTAATTGTGAGCGAGTCACAAGACTGCTGTTGTCATTTGTTGTTTTTAAGTCGGTCTGCAGGATGAAACCTGCTAGAACATACGATGCTGAACCGCACTATGAAGAGGGTCTGCCTCATTAATATTAATCACGTCACACTCCAACTCTTGCGGGAGCGTCTCCCATTGGTTGATTCTGCAGAACTGACTGCCGCCACTTACTAATTTCCACAGTTCAGCCAATCAGATGATAGCATTGATGAAAAATGTCTCGTGACGTAATTAATATTCAAAAGGAACATCTATACCATAGTAGGATTTACAACTACACTAGCCGGCTAGCTCATATGAAAGCTGCAATCGATAGCTTTCTCAGCAAACAAGATTGTTATTTCACATATATATCAGTTAAATGTTTTTAATTATATATATAAACAGGAGTCAGAGGTGCTAAAACTGCTTAGTTAAGCACAATAATCTCCACAACTAAAGCTGTGGGTCTAGCTGTCAAACTCAGGACTACTGTAAATATCAATCGTTTTTATTTACCTGCGCTCTGCATCTTCCGCTTCCACGGATATTTCCATCTCCACCCCAGGAATCGGCTTGATTTGGAGTTTAGTTCAGATTTAAGCACAGAAAGTTTCCGGACAGGTAGTAGGTGTTTCCACTGGGCGTCCCGCACCATAACAAGATAGGCGGATGTGACGTCAGAGATAAGGCAACGCTCTGACCGGATGAGCATTCTTGAAATAGCGGAAGCAGATCATCTTTTCACAATAAAAGTGAAATGGGGGATTTTATGGATTAAAAGCATATTCACTATATTGGTTCATTTGAATGTCTACGTTAGGGTTCTTCGTGTATGAACCCTTCGTGGTTCAGCTTCCTGCAGAACTAGTTTGATCAGCTTTTGAATATAATATAACCTTATATACCTATATGACAAATAATGGCTATTTGAGAAATTACCCTTGTAGTATGTGTAACCTCAGTAAATGTAAACACCAGCAAAATATTTACCAACAATTGAAAGTAACTAAACAACTGAAATTCTGAATATGACTTGATATACACTACCGGTCAAAAGTTTTAGATCGGTAAGATTTTTTATGTTTTTAAATGAAGTCTCTTCTGCTCACCAAGGCTGCAATTATTTGATAAAAAATACGGGGAAAAAAAACAGTAATATTGTGAAATATTATTACAATTTAAAACAGCGGTTTTCTATGTGAAAATAGTGAAGTGTAATTTATTCCTGTGATCAAAGCTGAATTTACAGCATCATTACTCCAGTCTTCAGTGTCACATGATCCTACAGAAATTATTAGGCCTATAATATGATGCTCAAGAAACATTTATGATTATTATGTTGAAAACAGTTTTTTACATTTTTATTTCAGGATTCTTTGATAAATAGAAAGTTCAAAAGAACAGAATTGATCTTAAATGGAAAGCTTTTGTAACATTAATCACTACCATTCAAAAGTTTGGGGTCAGTAAAAATTTATTTTTTATTTTTGGGGGAAAGAAATTAGAAAATACTTTTATTCATCAAGGATGAGTTAAATTGATCAAAAGTTACAGTAAAGACATTTATAATGTTAGAAAAGATTATATTTTAAATAAATGCTGTTCTTTTGAACTTTCTATTCATCATAGAATTTTGGGGGGAAAAATGGTACACGACTGTTTTCAACATTGAAAATAATAATTTATGTTTTTTGAGCATAAAATCAGCATACTAGAATGATTTCTGAAGGATCATGTGACACTGAAAACTGGATTAATGATGTTGAAAATTCAGCTTTCAAATTACATTTTAAAAATATATTAAAATAGTCATAATATTTCACAATATTACTGTTTGTAAAAATTTTTTCATCAAATAAAGCAGCCTTGGTGAGCAGAAGAGACTTAATTTAAAAACATAAAAAATCGTACTGATCTAAAACTTTTGACCGGTAGTGTAAATAAACGGAACCAGTTAAATTTTCATCTAAACTAATTCAATATTCTTATATGTGGAAGACATAATGTACTCTCCAGTAAAGAGAAACCAAGAAAGAAATGAAACTTTCAAATTAAATTGAAACAGTTTTTCAACTTGTTTCTATGTTGTTAATTTTTCAAACGTGTCGTTCAAACAAATATTTGATAATGCCTCGTGTTGAACACACGGTGGCGCTGCTCAACAATATTTCCTAGGCGTGTTAATGTCAGATCTTCAGTACACTGACACTGAACTACTACAGGAGATATTCCACGAGTCATGTCAAGCTGACACATGAAAATCGAGACATTTAAGGCTCTTTGCATTGACAGTTAGAGCCAAGGGCAGGATATTTCCATTTCGCTTCTGAAGGTAAAATGTATGTTAGGATTGTGCAAGCTATGCAACCACACTACATAAAAATATAATATAATACAGTAGTCAACATTTGAAGTGTATCAAAACTTTTCATCAAAGTTATACATGCATTTTGAACAATACCCGCTTTTGTCTTAGGACAATTTGATTAATTTTGTTGATCCACTTCAAATGTTGACTACTTTATAATAATTGACTCCGGTCAGTTGAGTTATTAGAGAATAATGCACACCTGAGGTGGTCCGCGAAGCAGACTTACACCTCAGGTGGGTGTGCATTATTTTCTAATAATTCAACTAACCGCAGTCAAGTATTCCGCTTATAATACGGTGAACACCTCAAAACATTGTTCGGGTGTATTTCAAATCAGGTTTTGTCCTTTAAACGCTCTTGTTGTGTGTGTGACTAATCCCCGTACTGTTTCTGTACAACGTGACATCGCCATAGATCTGCTGGCCTGGCATGAATATACAGTATTTCTAGTTGTCTTCGCAGTTCTGTGTGAACGGGGTCGTTTTGACGACGCTGTCTCCGAAAGTCGCAAACAAAAAACTAAAACATAGTTAACGGTAAAAGAGGGCCTGTTTACGCAACACTAAAAAAACAGACCTTTTTATGCGTTTTCTGTTAATTTACACCACAACAGCGTTTTGGCGGCCTGAAAAAGCAAACATTTGAAAACGGGTTTCAAAGTGCAAGTTTTTGAAACCGATACCGTTATCATCTCCATAATAAACTACAAAAATATGAATTTGTGAAAACGGTGACGTCCAGCACATGGCATGAATAATACAGGGCTTTTAAGTCGTTTTCACGGATCCGTGTGAACGGGATCGTTTTGACAACGTTGTCATCTGTGCAAAGAAAAAAACGTTTCCGTTTTTAGTAGACATAGTTGTCGTGTAAACATGCCCTAAAATTCATTCAAGTTCATTTAATCCACATGATGCGGCAAAACGCGTCGGCCTCTTCATCTTGTTCAGTTCTTTTCATTTATCATTTAAAACAATATCATTATTTGTGTGTAATTCATGTTTAAAAGTTAGTAATTCATGTCTGTTAATATACATATTAAAACAAAACATCATGCAGGATAAAAATTCTTCTAAGTAAATCCTTTAGTGAGGATAGGTTGGCTTGTTAAGGTGTGTGTGTGTGTGTGTGTGTGTGTGTGTGTGTGTGAAGCACAAGAATATTGGAAAACATTTAAAATGGTCTAGTTCTCATTGGAACAGTAATTTATTTCTGACAGAAAACTAAACGTTTCAAAACAGCACATTACAAGGGTATTCTTAAGATATTCTCAAAGGCTCAGTGATCAAGTACAATACATTTTGCTTGTATACTAAATTTCCTTCAACAAAAAAAGAAAACCAAGCAAACCTAACAAAAAAATAAAAATTCAGACCAATGTACATTGATTGTACAATATTTCTGTTTGGCTCAAACTGGGCAACAAAAATAAAATAAAAAATAAGTCAGATCGCTGCATCAATAGTGCAAGAGGCACAAAAGACATTATAAACAAAGGACATATGCCTTATAGGTAAATGACTTTAAATGATATCTGTGAACTGCAAACACTTTTGCGGCTTTTATTTATGATGATGACTTATTCTTTGAAAGAATAGTAATCAGTGTAAACTACACCTGGGAATATAAATCGTAATTTATTTTGTACATTTTCTGCAATGTAATAAACATTTGTCTGTATATCAAGTTGTACAACACCATGCAAATGAAAACAGATGGCTCACATTTTTTTGTTTGCGCGTTGCAGGGACTTTTCACTTTCCAAGAGACCAAAACATCGTTCACAGACTGCTTAAGTTATTATAATGAGAAAGAAGAAAAAAAGCATGAGGTAAGAAAATGGTCTGATAGATCGTGTGCAGAACATGCTATTCAGCAACAAAGGATCGTTTGACGTGACAAAGTAAAAAATAAAAATGCGAGCGAGAAAATGTGCGAAGCAAAACGAATTTACACAGCTTTTCTTCTTTGGTTACAAATATGATCAAATTCACAGCTTCTTCCCCCCCCCAAAAAAAATAAAGAACGTTTCAGAATTGAAAACCGGAATTTAAGTACTCAGGGAAAGTATATAATAAAAATCCAACAGAAAAAAATACTTGATAACTGATGCTCACCTGTACAACTGGCTATACTTATAATACTTTACAATCTATACACATGTACATTCAAACCCCCAAACCAATTCCCCTGTACAGGACTTGTGTGCATCAGCGACGGTGTTGAATCCCCTTTAGTGTTGGAACTGTGCCATGGGGACATTATTGCCTAAACCTTATTATCTTACATTTCGGAAACCCAAAGAAAGTTTCTATATATATATACATACACATACATATATATATGTGTGTATGTATATGTGTATGTATATGTATATATATATATATATATATAAATAATAGACCTCTGTTACATTGTTCATTTACATTATGAAAATAGCAGCCCTCTAATAAATATATGCAAACAGTAAAACTAAACAGACGAAAGGACTTAATCATGCACGCCGGCTCTGGAAAACACACCAATCTCCCAAGCTTTCCCATGCTAGTTACCCTCCATTTCCATCGTTAGCTTCCAGCTAAATCTCCACTTTTCTTTCCTACCGAACTCTTTCCCAATCGCCTGCAACAAACGGCAATCTTAAGAGCCAAACCAAATTTGCTTCTCCCAAAATGATTGTCTAATACTGGGAAAGCCAAGCAGCAAGGATAATCGAAGCATGGCTCTCCGCAAGTGGCAAACGAAAATCTCCTTTGCAGGTTTTTTTTTTGTTTTTAAGCAAGTCTCCAGAGCCGCCCGCCGCAGGTCTTCACGCCGTGGACACGTTGGGTTGCGGGAGCAAGGCCACGAGCTCGCCTCCGTCCTGCAGGATGGCGTTGGCTGGCGTCTGTTGGGGAGAGGTGCTCCCGGGGAGGTTGTTCTGGGATGTGAGCTGAGTCAACTGCTCCGTGTTGGCCAGGGACTTTAATACTGCGTTCTCCCTCTCCAGAACTGAGTTCCTCTCGTAGAGCTCCTTGATCTGCTCCTTCAGGACCTCCACTTCCTCACGCACCGCGTACATTAGATGGCTTTTCACAAGGTCCTGGAGAGAAGAGCAGGACCGGGATTAGTGGCACGTCTCGGATGCGAGCGCTTAGAAATGTGCTTTTTGTATTCACAATGGTTTCTTATGGATTTGAAAAGCTTTCACCCAAAAATTAAAATGATCCTATGATGTACTCGCCCGCAAGCCATCCTAGGTGTTTCTGACTTTCTTCTTTTAGCCAAACTCAATCTGAGTTATACTACAAAATATCCTGGCTCTTCCAAGCTTTATAATGGGAGTGAATGGCACCTGAGTTTTTGAAGCCCAAAAAAAAAGGGCTTAAAAATGTTATAAAGTCGTAAATATGGATATTTATGTGACACAAACGCATGGCTGTGCTTCAGAAGGCCTTTATTAACCCCCGCAGAGTCGCATGGATTACTTTTATGATGGATGGATGCATTATAAAGCTTGGAAGTGACAGGATATTTTTTTAATATAACTCGTTTAATAATCTTGAATCTTAAGTCTTGAGGGTGAGTAAATTAGATAATTTTCATTTTTGAGTGAGCTAACTCTTTAACTGCTTCAAAAATGTCATGTGGTGTAACAATCAAGTAGAAAAAAAGTATAGATTACATGAATAATTAATTGCTAAATATAATTACATTTTGGGGAGTCGCATCACATGACCGTACAACCTGAACTAACCTCGCCTTGTCATAAAAACGTCAAATATCTGAGATTTATTGAACTTGACGCAGTCATGAAGGTCTTCAGGGGGTCATAAATCATAATGTCCTGTCAAGTTATCTCTGTATGTTTGTCACACCACATAACTTTGCTTTTTCTTATGATATTTTTGTTAAATATCAATAAGCAGTGAAGTATTTTCATTCTCATTTCATTTTCATGTGATAAAAGATTACTCCAAACTACTTCAATGCAATCAGTTGACAGTTGTATGACCTTGACATTTCTTTCCTTTATGCCTCAAGTAAAAATGACAAAAATATATATTTTTAAAGAAAGAACTAAAATACTCACCATGGCTTGCTCTATTTTGTTATCAATGGCCACAACACTGGCACCAGAGGCACTGCAGGACAAAAACAAGACACAATGCTTTAGAAAAAGAAGAAACCAGTTTGCATTGGTGATCTCACAACCTCAAGTCCTGTCAGGCATGTTACATCACATCAGTCTTCTGACGAACTGCCAACTATTCATGTGCAATAACTAGGAATTATAAATCCAGATGACATTTCCTTGTTGTGCTTATCAGCACGTATCCTGTAAAACCATGCATTCAGTGCTACAAGATATAAATCAGGTATGCACAGTGACACACTCCACTATAATAATAGAGTTATGAAGGTGTGATACTATTGCATGCTACAAGAAAAAAAAAGAAAAAAAAACTGACTGGTGTCATCGACTGTATAATTCACTCATTCACTTCTAATGAATCAGTTTCAGGTTCAAACATACATACACTGTATATGGCTGAATTAAACCAGCATTTCCACTTGTTTACTACAGTAAAGTGGATCAGGTGTCCTGAGCTGCCCGAGTGAGTGGAGGCGTTTCATGGGCAGATTCAGGGTTACTCGTATACTAAATGAAGCAAAGGTTTAGAGTAACATTCAAGCTATTTCAGGGCATTAATACTTTTTCACATTTAAATGTCATTTTGGCGATCAAAAGATTACATTATTGACCAGAGGGATTTTAATTTAACTGCTGTTGTCTGATTTACCATACCTGGCACCATATTTATTTTTATAAATACGTGTAAAATCATATATGTTTATGTTGGCAAAACCATTACTACCCAATACAAAAGAGTGACCAAAAAAATAAAAACAAAAAAAATAAATCACGATGCAATGTTGTTAGTAGTCTTTCCCAGACACGTGTTCTTGCTTACAATCTAGCTCACTTCATCAATGAAGACGCGCGTCTGATCGATCATCATGTGTCATGAGCATTGCGTGAACAAAAAATAATAAAAACAAGTTAAAACTGTCCAACTTTAGCAAACAAATTTCGAGTTGTTTTTATTTTTTGCGATGCCAGCTGCAGGTCTCGAGTGCAACGCGCTGCGTGAGATCTAGCGTACATTCAAAACCATCAAGGATTTAATATAAACAAGTGATACATAAATATACTACACTAGTCTTAGCAGCACGCGCATAAGTGTTTTAGTTTAAGCGTACAATCGGCACTTTTCATACAAGGTTTTAGACGCATTCATGAATGCAACGACGCGCTACTGAGACGTGACATCCCCCCCATTACCTAATAAACACAACTTGTACGAATCTAATATAATAATCATATCACAAATACACCTTTCTCACAATTATGCTCTTTTACATAGACACACACACACACCTAATACAAATGACTGTATTTTCGGAAAAGCCACCCGAAGCACATCAGGCGCCAAAGCAATAACTCAGAGTCTAATTATAGAAAACATTGCACGATTTAATTTATGAAATCATAACATTTACCTGCATCGTGCCCTGTATGATATTATTCTGGCGGAGTGTGTCGGAGAGGATCCGGGGGAGTACGGAAGACAATAGCTCATTTTGCAACGCATGTTGGAGAGCGGTTATTCTCAGATCCAGAAGTGTGTGTTTGTAGTGAAGGCGCTCCTCAGGATTTGAAGGGGTCTGTGTTCTCGAGGGGGCGTGGCTACAGAGAGGGGCGGAGTCACACGTCATCAGCATGTTCCATGTGCTTCGGTGTTTTTGGACCGCTGGTGCGCATGCGCAGTAGCGTCGCTTCAGTTATGCCTGAACTCGGTCTTCTCTATCCTGCTTTCTTCCTCGCGATTGTTTTATTACACAAAATGTATATTGCACACAAACCACACAGATGACTTTTCAATGCATTTTAAGTAAACACATCTTACAGTAGAAACATAATTTAGGGGGAAAAAAATATTTTATTTTCAAAATATATGCTTAAAGAGGTTTACAAAGGAAAATCAGCCTAGATCTGTAGTTACTATTTAAATACAGATGGTTAACATGCACAAACCTGAAATTCACTTCAATTTGGTTAAAGGTGAATAAACAGCATTCCTTGAATCTTAAACTCAACAGAATATAAACAGACACAAAACTGGGTAATTTTCCTGGGATTCGGTGCATTTGTGTCCCCAGTAAAGATCATGATCTTACTGCCTTCAAATGTTGAACAATATTAATGTTAAAGCTGTCTTAGTCATAAATAACACCATTTGAACTCTAAGCATATTGAAGTTGATTAAAAACAGGAGACATTTAACAGCATTTTTCCTCTGTCCACCCTGTTATTTTTGACTACTTTCTCTATAAATTAAAGTTTAAAAAATGAAATGCCATTAAATCATAAAGCTGTCATCACTTTGGAGGGGAATCAACTTGGGAGAGTGAGTGAGACCACCTTCATCATTTTAACAGTGTATTTCTACCAATTTTATCTTTCAAATTTGATGTGGTCAACCTTAATACGTCCACCCTGTTAAGGGAAATATGAAAAAAGTTAGTAGAAAAAAATATAATTTTAATATAAAAATATTTAATAATATTTAATAAAACTGTGTTAGCTTGTTTTTGCTCATTGGCTGATTTTAGGTCAGAATGTCCACCCTGTTTTATCAGAAGAGCCGACAGAGAGTGAACCGTGTTTGTGAAAGTAATTTATGTTTAAAGTTGAAGAAATGCATTTAAAAGTTCTTTGTCAATGTTTTACATGTTTCCCATCTAAATCCAGGTCAAAATAAAGTAAAATTGTAACTGGTTGTCCATCAGCAATAAGAAAACATCCATCCATCCATTCTTTATACCACTTGTCCACCCTGTTAAGCAGGGTTTTTTGTTTGTTTGTTTGTTTGTTTTTTACAATAATTTCATTAAATCATCACAAAAAACACCAATAATTCAGTGACAATGAAAATTTACAAGAGTATCAATATTTGTATTACTTTTAAAAGTGCATAAAAAATGCCTTTTATCCCTCAATGCTTTTTATTTGTATCTTTTTCTAACAGGGTGGACATTTTTGTTTAATAAATGGTTAAATTTATGTTCCCAAGCTTGACTAGAATATTGATTTTCAACATTTTATGATGGCCAAAAGCCACTGAATACCAGGAATGACCTAAAAAAACATGGAATATAAAAATACATAAAAACATTGATAAATGAAGTGTTTTTCATTAAAATGTATCTGTATTGTGCATTCAGGGATGAGCACCACGAGAAGTCACCAGTCTCCAATTTAGTTTTGTGCACTCAGTGCTCCTACAAACAAGCTGAAGACTTCTCTGGTACACAGTGTGCTTTCTGGTGTCAACTCCTAGAGTAACAGCACCCTAACCAGGGGCCGGGAACTGGACCGCAGGCACGTCTCACACACACGTGTGCATGCAAACCCAAACATGCCGCCACACAATGAAGCCATTTCCCAAAGTGCATCAAGTGCCTTTAACTTTCACAATCTGTGCAACTAAAGCCAACACGTTCCTTCAGACAGTGAACTCTCCGAAATGAAAATGTGCTGTCAAGTATATCTTGGTCTACAGGAATCCTCCATTAAATGGCGGATGGTGATTAGGACCATTCATGTGTAAATCCTAATTACGTGATGCATTAGCATTAAAAAGCAGGGACATCTCTTCTGCTCTTAAGTCCAAATGGTGTGAAAGCTGCACTTAACCCCAAGTCGTCTCCAGTGGCCACTGCGTCTTTGACCCCCTGCTGCGTATGAATACTGTTTATATATACACCAACTGTCTATAAACCTTTCTAAATTTGGAGTTGTTTACCCAAAAATGACCTTTTGGAAAGACTGTCCGGATTGTACACAATTCTGGGGACACCGTTTCCACAAGATCCAGAGGTCTACTTTCTAGGAAACTAATCAAATAAAACAATCATGACCCAATCTCACTGAAATTACGCTAGTTGTTGCCAGAAAATGCAGTGGCTTAACTTGGAAGTCAGATTCTATTCTTTCAAAGTGAAAAATACATATGTTAAAATATTGAACGATAGTGAATCCATTTAATCATCAATTGATTAACAGACGCAGTTTTTCCAAGTTCTTTTTCTTTTAAAGAACTATTAGTACACTTTTTTTGCTGAATTCGTTAGTATGAATGAGCGTGAAATAGCTGTAATAATAATATAATCATTTGTAAAGTATAAGTCGTGGCGTCATGTAGCTCTTGCAGCATCAGCTGACATGACATCATCTTGTTACCTGATTCTCAGCGACCTGTTTTGCACCGTATGATGTAGTAGATTATATCTACATGTTGCATCGTGACTAATAAACAATACTTGAATTCCAGTCCGTTCCAACTAACTTCCTCCAGTTATACCTCCAGTATAAATGACTACACTTGGGGAAATTCAGTTCTGGAGAAAAGACTCTGGAATGACTAATAAAAAGCAAACATGGATATATATGTGGAGAGGAACACGTACAAACAATTCTTCTGAACTCACAGGGAATTCATATTAAAAAAAGATATATATACACATCTCAAGTACAAACTAGTTTTTTTTGAAGAAGTTGGTTGGTGTTTTAATGCCACTCCAACTTTATTGCCAATTTTCATGGAGATTAACAAGTTGAAATACTACAGAAGATGTTTTATATAAAACATTTTTATATATATATATATATTAACAAAATTATATAAAAAGGTATGAAAAGTTTGCTTTGGACTATAATGGATTCAGGGTTGACGCTGTTCCTTGAAAGTGAAAGAGAACCTAAACCAACACAATTTAAAAGTATAAGTTTAAGAGATACAGCTCCTCACATAAAAGTTGTCAGTTTCTATGAGTAAGTCTGTGTGTAATGGTGGAGGTTTCATTACTCTGTCATCAATTACTCCATATTTACACATTCATCTAAAGTTCATCTCAGCAGCGTTAGACTAGGGCGGCACAATTTGGGGGAAACTTAATTGCGATATTTTGGGGTAAAATTGGGGTAATTTTGTTTCTCAAGAGTTTCCACAACACAAGGAAGCTTGATTTCAATCTTTGAATTAAATGTAAAAAGTAGCACAAATAAATACAATAGAATAAAGATACAACTGAAATAAAGAGAAGATTTTTTGAGTAGGTCTAACTAGTATTCAGAAATACTACTGAATAAAGTAATCAAATGTAAAATAACACTGGACAGTCTTAGTATAAATTAAATACATAGGCTATTAATCATGATTCCTCACAATTAAATCTTTTAAGTCTTTTTTTGTTTTATAAACATTAAAGGTGGGGTATGTGATTCTCTTTTTTGTCAATTTTTTCAAAATCACTTGAAATCCTATTCATAACCCACTTACAGCCACTGAGTTAGCAGCACTGAAATGAAAATTAAGCAATTTAATCATCTGTGGAACGGGCAGGACTCGAAAAACTCCAGCCAATCATTTCCAAGACCACCTAGAATCATTGGACAGTAAGTCCGTCAATCAAACGGTCGTACCATACCCCCCTCCCCCATCCCCCTCGAGCGAATCAGGGCCAGCGTTGGAGGAAAGAAGGAGGACCATTTGAGTTGTGTATTTTCAAAATCTGCCGGGCGTTTTGCAAATCACATACCCCACCTTTAATGATGACAGACACATATTAGGCTGCTGTCCCTTTAAGAGCTAGTGCACGGATCCATTATACTGATATGCGTTCTTTATAAGCTGCTTAATAATAATAATAATAATAATAACTTATATTTATATAGCGTCTTTCACGAGACCCAAGGACGTTTTACACATAGCTGCATAGACAAGAAAAAAGAAAGAAAAAAAATGAATGAAGGCTCTGTCCCCATTTAAGACATCAGCCTTACCGACTGTGTTTACAGGGATACTCGCCAAGAATCGTAATTTTGACATAATTGTGTTTTTGACCGTTAAAGCAGCACAGCTGAATCACTCGTGATATTTGACGCATGCTGCTTTTTCAAATGCACGTTATAAGCAACTTTTACTGATCACAGAGCCGCTCTTCACTAACACGCTCTCACGCTGTGCATATATTCAATAGGAGGGAGTTTTCGGTTTCGATTTTGGTTTAATTTCGTTTAATCGTGCAGCCCTAGTCTGGACGGTGTGAGGATTCAGGATGTTTGCTAACAGTATATCGCTGCAAAGGTATTTCCAACTTCTTTTTATCACTAAAAGAATAACGAAAAAGACCTCCGCTGTGAGTATATGAGGGCTTTTAAACATCACTGTTTCAGACAGTTATTTTGGGCCTCCAAAAATATTTTTGGAGACGAAATTTCCACGCAACTCCAACGAGAAACTTTTAGTAACTTATAACTTGAGCACTTGGCATTTCAGAATGGGATGTGATGAGTGAGATGCTGCAAAAAAAAGAAAGATGCAAGTGCAACAGTCAAGCATATACATATGAGTGTTAGGCCTATATATATGAAGCGTAAGCATGTGTTTACATAGAAATACAATGGAAAAACAGCAGAGTCAAATGGACACCGTGGTTTGAAATGCCGTACAGTCGTTCAGAGGGTCTCTTCACAAAGGCATGTGAAGTTTATGTAATTCCTTCAGCTCCAAATCAAAGCCATGAGTGATTCATCCTCAACACCCATTTGCTGTAAACAAGTCCAGTCTTGAGAGACACCGCTAATTAATTCGTTGAGGTGTTGCATAATGTTTTTGGGCAGGACACAGCTGGCCTAGACTCAGTGACCTCCTGCCGCTGTGGACTCGTGTGGATCAGCCCGTGGTCCTGTTACCACCTACATCCACTCGCTCCACAGCAGTCGCCTCCTGCAGTGCGCCAATGTGCATGTAGCAGCTTAGTTAAAGCTTATTTAAATCCGCACGCATTCATTGTTTAATGGGGACAATTAGTGTAGAGACTCATCAGCATATCTATCCTATGAAAACACTTTTTTTAATTGAATAGTTCACTTCAAAATTAAAATTCTGTCATCATTTACTCGCCCTTAAGTTGTTTCAAACCTGTATGAATTTCTTCAAACACAAAGGAAGATATTTTGGAGAATGTCGGTAACCAGACAGTTGATGTCTGAGACCATTGACTTCCATATAGGGCTGCACGATTTGGGGAAAATGTCATATTGCGATTATTAAGGTCAATATTGCGATTGCAATGTGCGATATAATAAACAAATGGTTTCATGAGTCAACTTACTTGGTTCTAAAGCAAAATGCACACACAGATTAGTGATACTTCTGTGTATTAATGTGTATTTCTCCACTCAAACTAGCAACTAGATTAATAACACCTTTAATGATCAATAAACCATTGATGTCTGGATAAAAATGACATTAATTATAGCCATCCAACATTACAGTGATTCCATCATTACAAGTGAAAGCTATCAATTTTTTTTAAACATTTTAGGCTTAAAAAAATATAACAGCTTTTAATTTAAGTAAACTTCAAACAATTCTCACATAAACCCATAATAAATGTCATATTTACCTGTGCCCTTCCTGTCTAACAGGTAGGACATATACAGAAATTGAACAAAGTTATCAAACAGTTTGCATAAATTATATATAGACTAGGCCCTAATCCTTATTAAAGCTACAAAAGTTATTTAGTCAAGCGCACCGACCGAGTAATTTTCTCTGTCCCCTTTGATCTTTAATGAACTTTACATCCATTATTGGATGCTGGCGCTTTAAGAGCAGCCGCTGTTGACAGAGGATCTCACACGCGCCTCATTCTCTCACAACACTTTACGTCCATCATAAGACTGCGCTTATGTTATGAAGATACTCGACAAAACGATATTTTGGCATAATTGTGTGTTATTGTTCGTTCAAACGCGAAAGAGAACTGTATTCTGGCGCGCGGTCTGTGCATGTGCATGAAGGCATGATACTGGCCGAGCGCGTCTTTCTGTATGCCAGTCAGGACATTCACAGACCGCACGATCTCTTTTAACTAGTCGTGCAAGATTGGTTTTCGCACCAATAAGAGCGGGATCATGTTACACTAGCCAAAGGATGACGAAAAATAACAGATGCTGCGTTAATTGCGTTAACAGCCCTATTTGTATATTTCATATAAAATCGCGGCATTTTGCGTCATTTAATCGCATAGGCTTGACATCGCGATTACGATTGCGATATGATTAATCATGCAGCACTACTTCCATAGTAGGAAAAAAAAATACTACCAACTGTTTGGTTACCGATATTTTTCAAAATATCTTCTTTTGTCTTCAATAGAAGAAAGAAATTCATACAGGTTTGAAACAACTTGAGGGCAAGTAAATGAGGACAGAATTTTAATTTTGAACTGAACTTGGCCTATTTCTTTAAAAAAAAAAATCAATCTAACATTGTCAGCTGTCAACACTGCAAATGTCAAAAGTCAAGCTAAGTGACGTAAAGGCCAAGTATGGAATTTGTACATACTTGGAATTTGTCCTCTGCATATAACCCATTCAAGTTAGTGCACACACACTAGGAGCAGCGAGTAGTGAACACACACACACACGCACGGAGCAGTGGGCAGCCATTCACAAAGTCAAGTGCCCATACGTAATGCCAAGCACATGGTGTCTAAAAGGGGCTCTTAAGTAGCTATATACTTTTTTGCAGTCAACCCAACTTCTAAGAATACACTGATTTTATTGAAGCTAATCGTGACAATTTCCACATTAAAAATCAAAAATCAATCTTAAGTAAAAATCCTTTTCTTTAAGAAAAATCTTTAATGAATTGGATTTAGACTTATTTGCTGTGAAGTATACAGCTTGATGCAGTATACAGTCAAGGTCTCCCTAAAGCATTTATCCCAGTTGAGAAAATGGCTATATGCAGATATTTATTTTACCTTGATTACATAACAGTTCAAAGTTCTGTCATTAACCAAGTCTGGCTATATTTAGAAGTAAATGCACAATTGAACTTTACATGTTGGATAAGCAGCTTCTTGATCTTCTTCTGACAAGCTATAGAAACTAGTTCATATCTTTGATCTGGTGGTTTCTTTCTTTCTTCATTTAAAATGTAAAACAAGATGCAAGGCTGAATTTGCAAAATACTTAAATTACCTTATTTGAACTCTGACTTAAGTCATTTTTAAGCGGTCAACAATGTGCTTCAAGTCAATCCAGTTTCCTAGAATATCCGAGAAAAAAAAGGTCAAACTAATTCAATTATTCATCAGGTCCAACTGATTGCATAATCTGAATTAGTAAGGAAATCTTTTCAAAAAGAGAAATGGGGGGGTAAACTTCACTACAACACAAGTAGATGTGGGTAAAAATAAAGCACCATAAGTTGAGAGTAATGGAAGAGGGAAGATTTTCAGTAAATAACAGACTAGATTCATTGCATGGAAAAGGGCAGCTTGAACTTTCTGCTAAATATCTCTTTTTGTCTGCCAATCAAAGATTTTATGTATTTGGGTAAACAATTCCTTCAAGATAACTATTCAGGTCACAGTTTAGATTGGGGTCCAATTCTCACTATTAACTATGAATTTTGCCTCAAACTCTGAATTACTGCTTTTTATTAGTTAGTAAGGTAGTTAAGTTTAGGTATTGTGTGGATTAAGTGATGTAGAATATGGTCATGCAGAATAAGGCATTAATATGTGCTTTATATGTACTAATAAACAGCCAATATCATAGTAATATGCTTGCTGACAAGCAACTAGTTAATAGTGAGAATTGGGCCCTAAACTAAAGTGATAACAATACTCTACATTCATTTACAAATATATTGTTATTCTGGAACAGCTTTGACTCACAGATATAACTGATGGAATCAGTATCTCTATCAATAATAACGACTAATCCTACACACACACAAAAAATAATAATATTGGCACTTGATGCAAACAAATGAGTAAAAAGGCCATGCAAATATTCTCAAATAAATGTATTTTGATGGAAAACTGCCTGTAACTAAAAGCCCTGGAGTATTTGGATGGAGATAAAAGAGCAGGATAAATAGTCAAATAAGCAGCACACGCGTTGCTTATCTGCACTGATGCTTGACCTGTAAATACTGTCAGAGAGACGTCAAACTAAAGACAGGCATTAAACATAAAAAACCTGTCTTAATGATCTATAACAATAATTATCATGCTTTTCCTAAAAGTGCTGCAACCACCAACAAAGCGGTTAAATTGTTTTATAGGTTTGCATATAAGATGCTAATTTAGTTCATCTAATTATGAGACTCTGCAGAAACTCAGGAGAGTCAGCACAATAAATCAATCATTTAGACCTGCCAACAAATGAATATAGGTCACAAAACATAAAAAGCCTCAGATTTTCTTTCAGGGCAATGGCTTGACTGGAGTCAACTGTTGTTGAACACTGTTTCTGTGGGGACAGGAGTGAACATGTAGCAAATATCAGAAATCTGACATGAATACCATCCTTCACACCAAGGTTGTGAGTCACACAGTAATGTTACATCTCTCTGGCTCACTGTCAGCACAACCCTCCCTTTGTTCAAGAACCAACGACTTCTCAATCATAATCAAATGTCAATTTGTGCCTTTGAGGTTTAAGAAACCCCAGTACTCAATGTACTTTAAAACATATAAAAACAAATATCAAAAAGACAGAGAAATAGATCAACAAATGACACATCTTAATCAGACATTTACCAAGGATTCTTAGAGCCAATTACAAATCCGTTTAGGAGAGACTTTAGGAAAGACTACATGACTTTAAGTTTTGGCTTTTTAACAGATTTTAAAACACTAGTCATCATACACTTGCAAACTTTGTAAATGTTACAGAGGGAAAACGAGCAAGGATCATCACACACTACCAGAGTTTCAGGTCGGATGTTTAGTTAATCGGCAAAGGAAGACACCAGAGCATAATTTGGTGCAGAAAGCCAAGTAAGGGATAATGTAGAGCGAGGCGGTTGTTATAGCGAATACAACCCTGATCAGGACCCCGACGCAAAGTTATACTGAGTGCTAAGTTACTCAGCAGCGTCTGAAATAACAGGCCGCATTCTACATTAGGATTCAACCAAGCCATGAAATAAATCTTTTTAAAGCATTCGATCCCCAGAAATTACAAGCGATTCACCATCAACCAAGTAGACACGTGCCGGTATTCGGTAATGCGATAAATCGCGGTTATGAATATGCACGATATTGTTATCGCAGGCACTTCAAAATAACGTGAAAAATAATAGATCCAAATTTAGATTTTTATAACGCGCATTATCTTATTTTCCATCAACCGCTTCTAAAACGCTGCGCAAAACACGTGTGCACTCTGATGTAAACAATCCCCACATGTATAAGCACTGTGTGCATGCGCGCAGTGCGCACTCTCGTCTAATAAACAATCCTCACATGGAGAAGAAGCATGGCGGAAGATAGAAGAAACACTGCGGACGATTTATCCCCCTTCTAAAAGCAGGACTGCCAACTCTCACGCAATCGACACTTTTCACACGCTCTCACGCCACACATCCATTTTCTCACGCAGAGAAAAATCGCGGCGCAAAGAGGACACTGACACCGACAGACTAGAAAGAGCAGGTTACTTTTGATATGAAAAAACATATCAGCTCTCACTCAGGTTCTGTCCATTTTATTACGAAATTCAGACAATAAATGTGTAAATGTGACGTGACAGTAGGGCTGGATGATTAATCGAAAAATAATCGAAACCGAAATTCAGAGCCTATAACCGACGTAATTTTACCATGTCGGTTATTTCGGTTTTTGAATCCTATTAATATTTCCGCCCACTGCGTGTTAATGTACTTTCCCCTTAAAACATATTACCGCGTGTGTAGTCACGTGACTCCGCACCGTCCAGTCAGTCTGCGAAATTGAAGCAACATGAGCTCCTTTCACACAGCGCGTTGATCCCGGGAGGGAAATTGTCGGGAAATTTCCTTCTGTGTGAACGCAAACACGAGCCAGGATTGATGCCAGGTTGGGGACCTAGTAACATTGCCGTGTTCAGTCCCGAAACGCGCGCTGTGTGAACAAAAGCTGTAATCAATGCCGTGTCGTCGTAATGATGACGCTGAAGCCGGGATCGTTCGCCAGCGTTTATGATCGAATCAGAGAAAAAAATGCACAAGCGTGGTTTCTCGAGAGAGAAATCGCAGCTCATAAGCAAACTGTAGACGGTGCTGAGACATTACATGTGCATTGCTCAAAAAGAGAGAGAGACTGACAAACGCCCAGCAAGTGCCCCCACAAAGCAGGTGTCTAACACTACAAATGCTATACGATATGAAAATGATTTGTTTTTTAGTTTTATACAAGTTATATTTTACTTTTAAGATGGCAATATTTACAATAATTTATTTGGTTTACAAAAATAACTTTAAAAGTTCTTTATTTTCTAAATTTTTAGGAAACTTTATTTTTACATTAAAACTTAAATTACGTTTTTTATAAGACGTTTTTATTTCAAGCATTGTATGCTTTGTTTAATTCAAATGTTTGAAATATTTAATAAATAAGCATTAATAGCTATCTGTGTGTTTCCTTATTTTAGAATCACAAAGATAGGATTATGCTCTTTCATTAGAAAAAATAACCGTAAACATATTTACAGTAAAAGCCTTGCCAGTGACATGAGAATTTTTTAAAAATAATCGTTCAATAATCGTAATCGAGGTGACTTGTTCGATTAATCGCGATTATGATTTTAGCCAAAATCTTCCAGCCCTACGTGACAGATCGCTGTAGTGCCTCAGTTCAAGTAAACCGATCATCTGTTACTTTTATATAAAGATACAGTACAACTTACCGAAAGGTATGCCTCATAAATAATATCAATCAATCAAGTGTTTTTCAACCATGGAAAGAGGTTAGTAAAACTGCAGGAGAACAATATGACACAGAACGTTACATTTACCTCAGGGAAGCCATTTAATGACCAGCACGTTAGTTGACTAGAAAACATAGCTAGAGAGGAGTATTTTGCTAAATATGTGCACAATATTACATAGGCTATTTATTATATTTTTACTTGTGTCATTACATAATTGTTTTTATAATGAAAACCGCATTATATTTAATTAGTTATTTTTAACCTTTAATAATACCAGCTGATAGGGCTCTGTATGTTTACAGCTTTATGTGAGATTTTTTCTTGAGAAAAATGAACATGTTAATTAACATTAAATTTAACATCTACTATAGCCTACCTAATATTTATCCAAATAGAGTTAATATTGAATCAAGATTGAACTGAAATCGTGAAAATTGTGTTAAGCAATAATACAAACAGTAGCCTACCAGTCATTGTGCCATGTAAACATTGTAACATGTTGTCACTAAACTTAATAAAATTCTGTGTAGCTACCAAATGTTTTGACAATCACAATTACACCTATTGTGATGCAAGATTTTTTTTTCCAATCCATCCATCCGTTTCTCTTGTGCAATTAGAATACCGTGATAATACCGTATACCGTGATAAAAGCTCAATAAATTAAATCGCAGCATGAAAATTTGATACCGGCACATGCCTACAACCAAGAGGCTAAAGCTTTACTGCTGGAATTGTTTGCCGTTTTATGTTACGCTTTATTTGAGAAAACACTCATTTTGCAGAATTACTGGTCAATCTGTAAATTTACCAACTACCAATTGCTGTAATTCTGCATAATGGCTACATTTTCCCCAAACAAACCACAAGTTTATTACGGTCTCAGGGTTTCCCGCAGAAAATGTGTTCGTCAAGGTGGTGGGGTGGGGTTTGAAGCGCTTGCGCTCCCGTGGCGTCTGTCGTTGCAGACGCCAAATAAAAACCCGCCCTGTTCAGCTATGTTAGCCGAGGCTTATGCGTGCCTGGGAAGTTTTTTTTTTAAGACATAGTTTAGGCGGCAGGCGTGTGTTGGTTAGGCGGCCGCCTTAGGTCCAAAGTGCTGCGGGAAACCCTGGGTCTGTTACATTTAATCGGCTGCTGTTCCAGTCTAATGACAGATTTAATTATCAACATTGTTTGGTGGGTTCAAAAATGCCATGATCAATGTTATAATTTGGAAGTGTCTGTCGCCAATTTGTCATGATGTGACGGCTTACATTTAATTTTGTTGGTTTTGCGTGTCATACATTTTGCAACCCGGCCAGTTATCACCATATTCCACAGAAATAGATGGATTTATGTGTAATGAGGATTTGCATTTTATCACATTTTGATTAATTTTGGTGATAACTCTCACACTAACTGTTCTGTTTGCTTATTGCATTTCTTGTAACTTAGTTTAGTTAAGGCTGAGTTTACTTTTTTCTCGTTGAGGGAAGAGGATAAGAGGGCCAAGGTTCAAGAGTCACGGTTCGCTACTGCTGTCCACTCGCATGTGTGGTTGAGGAAATAACATCTATATCAGCAGCTCTCAGTCTATATTCCTCATTCAAATAGAGAAACCGAAACTTGGATGCAGATATACAAACTGTAAACAAAGCAGCGTTAGTTTAGCATGTTGAATATCAATCATGCTGATCACAATACAAGCAACTCATGAAGTATTCAGTCATGGAAATATTCAGTCATTTTTAAATAATGCTCCGGTAAGATTACGTCAAATTAAAACTTCCTTCTGTCTTGTCTTTGCTCAATTTCGCTTTTTATTCTTGTGCACTATAGTGTCGTCAAAAGTATGAGTCAGTACTGAAGTTTATAAAATTTGACGATACCTCCATTTCGAGCGCTGTTGTACGGATTCTTAAACGCATGATTGTGTTCACGGCTTCACGCGCTCAACATATGTCTGTGATTGGCAAAAATTATCACGCCTACTTTCAAACGCTCCCGCGTGTATCTGTGCAAGCGCTCAGTGAAGAGCGTCAAAGACAACATGTTTTTGAAGCGTTGATCATTGTAGCCAATTCAATTCAAATTTATTTGTATAGCCTAGCGCTTTTGACAATACACATTGTTTCAAAGCAGCTTTACAGAAAGTGCATTTCAGAAATGTACATAGAAAAAAGATACAGCAAGTTAATCATGTATTAATTCAATCAGAGACATACATCTTGAGAACATCAACACAATGGCCAATCAGAGACATACATGTTTAGCACCTGAACGCAATGGCCAATCAGAGACATACATGTTTAGCACCTGAACGCAACGGCCAATCAGAGACATGCATCTTGAGCACATCAACACAATGGCCAATCAGAGACATACATATTTAGCACCTGAACGCAACGGCCAATCAGAGACATGCATCTTGAGCACATCAACACAATGGCCAATCAGAGACATACATGTTTAGCACCTGAACGCAATGGCCAATCAGAGACATATATGTTGAGCTAATTTGCTAAACTGAATAGCCAATCAGAGCTATCTCTCTCACCAACAGTATTCAACATGCTAAACCAGGCGAACTCCCGCTGACATGAGCCCGACTAGAGTCGACGTGGGGAACACACTGCAAAAACTAGATGCTCATCGACGGCTGACCACCGGCTTGGTGCGTCACGGCTCTTTGACACTTGAGCCTGAAACCACTTCCGGAAATGCCATGCTCACTCCATGCACACTCACAGCTGCCAAGAGTGCAATGTGATACACACACAGCGATCATACCCATCACTGACGGCCTTTGACCTGCCGATTGGAAAGGCTTGATAGAAAGCTGTGGAGGGGTTCCTTGCAGATAAAAAAAAAGAAAAGAAAGAAAGAGAGAGAAATATGAATAAGGTCAAATATGACTGTCAAAGGTTTAGAGGGGAAAGATCAAAACAAATATGCTTTGACTACAAATAAATCTTTTTTTTTTAAGTGCTTGGACGCCTCAAGGCCTTTCGAGACAAAGTTGAAGTGAATGGTCATTCATATCTCAGAGTAAAAAAACAGCACTGACGTCAGAGCCACCAGAAAAAGCCCTGAAGGATTCAGGGTTCAGCATGAATATGCCAAACAGAAAAGGCCAGAACAGCCTATGAGTGAGAGACATGGATCCCGTAAACAAATTATCACATTAATTAACGGACAAGTTTATACAGCCTAACTAACAGGAGATTCATTCGATTTGCTTTGGCCGATCATGCAACACACTGAATGTTACAAAGTGACCATTATCCTGTGACCAGCAATGTCTTGAATCCTTTATTGATTTTTTTTTTATCAGGCTTCACTGGTATAAAAGTCCAAGACCTATGGAAAATTATAAAATCTAAAGCATACATAAAACAAAACTGTTTAAATATGGTCTAGGACCAAACTTTTTGTTTGTAACATTTATAGTTACAAAATAAGCTGTCGAATAGCGGTCACTAAGTCAAAGTCTTGATAGAAAATATCATTTGTTTTTGGAACAAAAATGGTCCAGAAAAGTTTGCTTTGCATGGTTAACTAAACTGGGTTAAGAAATAAAGGTGAACAACATCATACCTCATAATTCATTCATTATCTTTTAATAAAAAATAAATAATAAAAAACACCTTGCAAATCATTGTTAGGCCAAAACAGATTCTGCAGACTTTGCTAATTTTGAGGAAGAGCCTGTGGATTTTATTCATTATGAAATTATGTTAAATGGAGCTGAGAATGCTACACTCTAATTGATACATTTTAAAGTAATTTTGCCAATTTAGAGCAATTTAGGCTAAATAAATAAATATAATGATTAATAATATATGAACGTGCAAATGGAGGGGGAGGCCTTTTGCAAATGATTAGAGTGCAAATTATTACCAATAACCAATATCAATAATATCACACCAAATCGAAAAATTATACAGCTTGTAAATTGAGGCACTAAATTATACAGTCCCTGACAAAAGTCTTGTCGCTTGTGTACAAATTGACCTGAAGTGCCGCTGAAATATATTTCTAATCAAGATTTTTTTACAAGAAATGGCTCATTTTAATCCCAACAGCTCTTGTAATAATGTTTCAGTGCAAAAAGGAACTGTCAAAAAGTATTCTAATATTCACAGCTTGGTAAAGCCCATCGAGTCAATTTTTGCAAAGACACAAGTGTCGTCGCCTTGTCATATGAGCTTCACCTGTGACTAATAATGGATCAATTAGGTCTCAGGTGTGTATAAAAACAACCCCAGTACACTAGACCTTCACATCAACTGCAACTAGACCTCTGCAAACATGCCTAAGAGTCACCCTGAGACTACAGTTTTGATTATCAAGAGGCTGAAGACCAGATCCACTGCTGATGTGGCAGACACCTTCAATGTGTCTCAGCGTCAAGTACAGAGGATAAAAAAACACATCTGAAGACACTGGAGACATTTTTGACAAGCCCAGGTCAAGCAGACCCCGCAAGACAACTGCTCGAGAGGACCGTTTGTTGGCTCGAAAATCCAAGGCCAGCCCATTTTCCACTGCAGGAGAGTTCCACGAGACCTGGTCACCTGAAGTCCCTGCGTCAACCAGAACAGCTTGTCGGATTCTGGTAAAATATGACTGTCAAATGTTTGGAGGGGAAAGATCAAAACAAATTTATTTTATTTTTTTAAGTGCTTGGACACCTCAAGGGCTTTCGAGACAAAGTTGAAGTGAATGGTCATTCATATCTCAGAGTAAAAAAACAGCACTGACGTCAGAGCCACCAGAAAAAGCCCTGAAGGATTCAGGGTTCAGCATGAATATGGCAAACAGAAAAGGCCAGAACAGCCTATGAGTGAGAGACATGGATCCCGTAAACAAATTATCACATTGATTAACGGACAAGTCTATACAGCCTAACTAACAGGAGATTCATTCGATTTGCTTTGGCTGATCATGCAACACACTGAATGTTACAAAGTGACCATTATCCTGTGACCAGCAATGTCTTGAATCCTTTATTGATTTTTTTATAATTTTTTTTAATCAGGCTTCACTGGTATAAAAGTCCAAGACCTATGGAAAATTATCAAATCTAAATCATACATAAAACAAAACTGTTTAAATATGGTCTAGGACCAAACTTTTTGTTTGTAACATTTATAGTAGGGGTGTAACGGTACATGTAATCGTATTGAACCGTTTCGGTTCGAGGCTTCCGGTTCGGTACGCATACAAACCGAACGATTCCTTGGACCATTTTTCCTGCCGACAAAATCCGCGCTGGCGCGATCACCACAACGTTGCGCAACATCAAATGGCAAACGCAATGAAAGCGGAACGAAACTGCGCTACTCATTACATTGTGCTTCACGGACCGTATATCAGTTCGGACCATCAACATCTGTGCAGCGCGAGCTCTATGAGCGCGAGCCGATCTCGATCAAGCGAACTGTTACTACACAGCGCTAAGAGATCCAGTAAAGAAGGCATTTGAATTTGCCACTGAAGTAATAACATCGCTGCGAGATCTAGTGAGAAGCGTTCACATTAGGGCTGTCAACTTTAGTCGTTTAGTCGACTAATCGGTCGATGCCGTCTTGGTCGACTGACATTCTTATTGGTCGACCAGTTGCATTTTTTTTATATTTTTTTTTACCAAAGAATTTTTCAATGATTTACTCCTTGATATTTATTCCTTTATAAGCAGTTATATATTACTGTATTCTAAATATAATTAGCCTATGGTTTATCCCCAACTTTAAATGCTTTAATTTAGGCTATTTTGTAACAGCGCCACAAGTTTAGCGCACACACATAGAACAGTCGGTTCGCCCCTGTGGCTGCGCTGCTGCTTCGTGCTCAGTAAGGGATATAGGTAGTTTAGCTGTATTCATTCAGTTAGAACGCTACTTGTTTCGGTTTTTATGCTTTTATACACTATGTTTTTATCTCGATGCGGCGTGGACGCAATTGGAGCGCGTCGCACCGCGACCGCGTTGCTTCCATCATGAGCGCGCACACCGCGCGCCTACATTTGAAATCGAACTTGAGCGCGCAAAAGACGTGAGCAGTCCCTTTAACGGCTTTATCATGCTGACTCAATAGATTGTGTTTTCTTTATATGTTTTTGTTTTTATTTGTACACTTGACGCATTTGAAAATAGCCTAAATAATGTAACAAAACGAAAATAAACCTATATGCGGTCCTACAATACAGCCTATTATTATTAGGATTGTTTTTTAGGCTCTTTGGGTTTTTTGTGTGTTTGTTTTAAAACGCCTAGATCGGCTGGACAAAAGTTAACCCATAGCTTTGAAAGTAAAGAAGAATATACAGCCTGTATAAACGAGAGCTTTTGTTAGGATTTTTCATTGTGGCAGATAGCAGTTATATTTTCTGTAGTGTGTGGTGTGGTCAGGTGCGCGATTGTGACTGTTAGGCTACTATAGACCTAGGAGGCCAGTGCTCCTCACTTTTTGCAGTTAAAAAAAAATCACTTAATTTTCAAAGAATTGTATTATTATTATAGTTTTATGTATTTTTGATGTTTTTTCGTTGTTGTTTTATAAATGCTCTATGACAATTGTTAAAAAATGTTCAATCAAAACATCACGTCTTTTTTTTTTTTTTTTTTTTTTTTTTTAGTCGACTAATCGTTGCGCAGGACTAGACTTTGGTCGACTAAGGATTTCTTTGGTTGACTACAGCCCTAGTTCACATGTCTCCGTTATTAACCGTAGATCTCTATTAGATCAAACAGCGCTGACGTGGAAACCAGGAGAAACATTGTGCCGTGGATGAACTAGTAATAGGCTTTAAGTCCACAGATCAGCAACATTCACCATGGATTTAATGTAGTAACACTAACTGTAACCAGTTTGGCTGGTGAAATGCTTTCAAGTACTTCACACTTTTTTTTTTTCCAGCACTTCAAAACTCAAATATTATATAAATAAATATATATTTAATATTATATAAATAAATATATATTTAAATGTTATTTTTAATGTGATGACCAAAACATTATTTATTCATCCTTCAAAAATTACCCCCATTTATAAACCTGAAAGTTTCAAGATCAGGAAAACTCACATTTATTTAAAAATATTTTTTCTTTTAATAAATAGGAAATTTCTCTGGCATTTCTTCCTTTTTGCTGTACCGAAAACATACCGAACCGTGACTTTAAAACTGAGGTACGTACCGAACCGTGATTTTTGTGTACCGTTACACCCCTAATTTATAGTTACAAAATAAGCTGTCGAATAGCGGTCACTAAGTCAATAAAGTCTTGATAGAAAATATAATTTGATTTTGGAACAAAAATGGTCCAGAAAAGTGTGCTTTGCGTGGTTAACTAAACTGGGTTAAGAAATAAGGGTGAACAACATCATACCTCATAATTCATTCATTACCTTTTAATAAAAAATAAATAATAAAAAACACCTTGCAAATCATTATTAGGCCAAAACAGAATCTGCAAACTTTGCTAATTTTGAGGAAGAGCCTGTGGATTTTATTCATTATGAAATTATGTTAAATGGAGCTGAGAATGCTACACTCTAATTGATACATTTTAAAGTAATTTTGCCAATTTAGAGCAATTTAGGCTAAATAAATAAATGTAATGATTAATAATATATGAACGTGCAAATGGAGGGGGAGGCCTTTTGCAAATGATTAGAGTGCAAATTATTACCCATATCAATAATATCACACCAAATCGAAAAATTATACAGCTTGTAAATTAAGGCACTAAATTATAGAAGAAAAGCAAAAAACATAAGGACTCCATGGATTTGTGCTCAAATTCTGTTGAAATCGCCAAAGTTTCCATGTGTGCTGGAAAGAGTTGCGTAAATTCGCCCCAAAACAGAAGCAAATGCAGTAAAACCAGGAAACTATAAACCCTAAAAGGATTATTAGTTAAATTCGCTCAAATGGTGCACAAAACAAACGCTCATGGAAATATTGTTTGATGTTTCCATCAAAAGATGACGAGTGACGGATGGAATTGGCCTGAGGAAGTGAAGCTGACAGAGGATTACAGAGAAACAGGTTTCTGTACACAGAGTAATAACTCGATTAAGGTTGGGCCGATAGACGATGGCTGACAGACATCACGATGTTTAGCACGTCGGCAAATATATTTGAATGGATTGTCATTCCTGCTTCCTTTAGACATTATTGTGTATTTTACAAACTATAAATGTATTGTTTTGCTATAGGTTATATGTATTTAAATGTATGACAACTAAAATAAACATTATGTGGTTAAAAACACTGAACAGTTGTGATATATGATAAGCGCTGAGCGTGTCTGCCTTTGTCAATTTTGAGCGTGGCATGGTTGTTGGTGCCAGAGGGGCCGGTCTGAGTATTTCACAATCTGCTCAGTTACTGGGATTTTCACGCACAACCATTTCTAGGGTTTACAAAGAATGGTGTGAAAAGGGAAAAACATCCAGTATGCGTCAGTCCTGTGGGCGAAAATGCCTTGTTGATGCTAGAGGTCAGAGGAGAATGGGCCGACTGATTCAAGCTGATAGAAGAGCAACTTTGACTGAAATAACCACTCGTTACAACCGAGGTATGCACCAAAGCATTTGTAAAGCCACAACACGCACAACCTTGAGGCGGATGGGCTACAACAGCAGAAGACCCCACCGGGTACCACTCATCTCCACTACAAATAGGAAAAAGAGGCTACAATTTGCAAGAGCTAACCAAAATTGGACAGTTGAAGACTGGAAAAATGTTGCCTGGTCTGATGAGTCTCGATTTCTGTTGAGACATTCAGATGGTAGAGTCAGAATTTGGCGTAAACAGAATGAGAACATGGATCCATCATGCCTTGTTACCACTGTGCAGGCTGGTGGTGGTGGTGTAATGGTGTGGGGGATGTTTTCTTGGCACACTTTAGGCCCCTTAGTGCCAATATGGCATCGTTTAAATGCCACGGCCTACCTGAGCATTGTTTCTGACCATGTCCATCCCTTTATGGTCACCATGTACCCATCCTCTGATGGCTACTTCCAGCAGGATAATGCATCATGTCACAACGCTTGAATCACTTCAAATTGGTTTCTTGAACATGACAATGAGTTCACTGTACTAAAATGGCCCCCACAGTCACCAGATCTCAACCCAATAGAGCATCTTTGGGATGTGGTGGAACGGGAGCTTCGTGCCTTGGATGTGCATCCCACAAATCTCCATCAACTGCAAGATGCTATCCTATTAATATGGGCCAACATTTCTAAAGAATGCTTTCAGCACCTTGTTGAATCAATGCCACGTAGAATTAAGGCAGTTCTGAGGGGTCAAACACAGTATTAGTATGGTGTTCCTAATAATCCTTTAGGTGAGTGTATATGTCTGCTCTTCTCTTTCTCCCAGACGTTTTTTTTTTTTTTTTTTTTAACAGATCTGCATGATTCACGTAGGTCACATTTTCAGGTCGGAAAATCCGGAATTCCGGATTAATCCAGAGAAATCACATCCCTGTATATTCCAGTTCATTGAGAGAGCTTGCAAATCCGAATTTCTGCTTTTCCTTTGTCGGGCTAGTGCGAGCCAGGGCTAACAATATGCTGGACGGGTCAATGTCCTCACATCTTGAGCTCGAGCCCAAAATCAAGCTGTTTCCCCACTGTCGGGCCAGCAGCGCCACCCTAAAAATCACGCCTCCATAGAGGAAAGTCACTCAACACCTCACCGTTTCACCAGCTGACTGAAAACTAGCTAGATCGCAAAATGAGTATGACAGAAGCGAACGCTTGGTCTTTACTTGAGACTCCAGGATTGATATTTGACCAATGTTTTACAATAAAAAAAACATTTCCAGTGACAGTGATTTGTATCAGGAGTGCACATCAATCATGCTGAATCAAACTGGTATTTGCCATTTCACATTAAAAGAGAAAACACCTATAGTCAGTTGCACCTGCTTCCATTTATTTGGATTGGAAATCCATATTAAGGTTGGAAAGGCTAACACATTTTTTTTTTTAATTGAGAATATGTTTACCTCACATTTCTTTAGAAAGAGCGATCTGAGGAAGTTTGAGCAATCTCTCCTGTCTCACTATACTGTCATCCTTTCAGCCAGAGCAACAGAGGGAGCTGAAATCAAGTTATATGAGTTAACCGCAGTATAACAAAGGCACAGAGAAGAGACTGATTAAATGTGAAACCAAATAAATACACGACTATAATCATGTATGATTTGTCTACATTCTTCAAGCAGTCTCTTCTCTGGTATTTTCTTTAATGGTTAGCATAAAGGGATAGTTCACCCAAAAATGAAAATTCTGTCATTAATTTACTCACCCTCAAGTTGTTTCAAACCTGTATGAGTTTCTTTCTTCTGCTGAACACAAAAGAAGATATTTTGAAGAATGTTGGTGAACAGACAGTTGCTGGACCCCATTGACTTCCATAGTAGGAAAAAAAGATACTATGGAAGTCAATGGGGTCCAGCAACTGTCTGTTCACCAACATTCTTCAAAATATCTTCTTTTGTGTTCAGCAGAAGAAAGAAACTCATACAGGTTTGAAACAACTTGAGGGTGAGTAAATTATGACAGAATTTTCATTTTTGGGTGAACTATCCCTTAAGTAGCCTTTAGCTCGCATAGAAATATATTTGTGCCTCATATGGTGATCAGAATCCCAGTTGGATCGCAATCGGAACTTATTTCAAACATTCGCTAGTGTCAAAGTGAGTTTTGGCAGGAAATTGGTTATAATGTTGTCTTAAATGTTGAAGTTAGCTGGTAGCCTGATATGATAACATGGGAAATGAGCCACGGTGTTGACCCTCTCCTGACTCCGGTAAACGCCACCTCGGTTCATGATGACCTCTCCTCAAGGTCCAGTTGGCCCGATTTGGACCAAAGTATTAGGTGGGACCGGGCCGTTGGCCCAGAGGAAGCCCCGGAAGTGACAGTGGAAACGTGAATGGCCCCCACCCCCACTAGCTCATGTTGCCTTCAATTACATTTTCTCAAAAATAAATTTATTAAAGTGTAAATCAACAAAGCAACGCAATTCAGTATTTTTTTAAGCGTACCTTTTTAGCCAGCTGAAAAGGCCTAGCTCCAAGCGCTTGAGAGCGTTTTGGCAACGCAGCCTTTTCTTTAGTTGAGACGCTTTGCTTGCTATGATACAGAATATCCACTGAAGTGTTACTAGTTTCTCATTTCAATCTATAGTTTGTTTCGGTGTCGTTTCTATATAAAACTGTTGATACAATGTAAAGTATTTGCTCTGGCTCTTGTTTTAAATGATTTTGTTCCGTTATTATGCTGCTTGTTGTCCTCTGTTGACGCTGTATAAGCAGAATGTGGCGGTAGGTCGGTGTGGTGTTTGTCCCGTCCCTCCTCCACTCTTTTACCTAAAGTTGAATAATCTTAAACTCTCGGCAACCGGTAAAAAAGGCAGAGCGTTCAGCGCCTCGTTGCGCTCCTGACGTTTTAAAAATGCAGCGCTCCCATGAAAACAATTGGAAAAATACGCCAGCCGCGTGAAAAAACGCTTTGGTGGACACAGGCCCTTAAATTGAGACTTAATCACACATTTGTTCAACAGCCAAGCAGAAATTTCGCACAAAACAAAAATCACTTTATCTACAGCCTTCTAGAGTTTGGGGACCGGAGATCCTGATGGCAGAAATGTCACAAGTCCACTAAAAAAGTGGGCACACAGTCTAAATGTGAGTACATTTAAATTTCAAAATGTTTGGCATAAGGCAGCGAATCTTTGGAAGCCTTTATGTGTCAGTTACAGTCTCAGCTGTGAGGGCAATGTGCAAGAGCACACCTTTATAAACATGGAGGCATAATGGTTTAGTATACCTACAAACACTTGACTGTCAGAGAGCCAGCGACGGGGCTGACTCACCTCAACATTACTGTGAGGAATAAGACACCAGCACCACACCTGCTCTTCAAATGAACAAACTACAGATACTGCCATTTCTCAAACAGGTGCAAAGCACAACAGCATGAAAATACGCCAGACTCGTTCTTCAAAATCAACAAACTGATAAATAATGACGGCACTCATGAGTCAGGTAAGTGTAGTTAAACAACCCTTGGAAGATAAAAGCTACAACCACACAGAATTAAAAGAATAATAAACTTTCTTTTAAGTAAGTGAGAGAGACAAAAGTCTGTACTAGCTGTTCAAAATTATTCAAAGTTAAGCTATTCTGAACCCTGTAACAAACCCTGAGGCAGTAGCCATTGCTTCAACCATTTTAACAAGTCAATAAACTGATTCATATCTTCATATCTGTTAAAAGGTCACTTCCTTTTTCTTATGCTTTTAATAGGGGAACAGAAAGTGATGAGTGAAAGTCAAAATAATAAGGGTAATTTCCTGTGCCTTTAGTGGAGGAGGATTTGCTAGAAAACTGTGGCATCTCGCATCATCATCAGTTAATGCAATAATCTTCAGTATCCTTAAAAAAAAAGATTAACTAGTGAAATGCTTTTTCCAGAAATCCTGGTGAATATCACTGCCCATTTATGTGTGCGTTTATGTGCATTTAAGTAAAATAAAGAGGAAACGCATGTGAACTTCCATCAATGATAGTAACCAGGCATTTAGAAAACGTACACTTCCTCAACCTTTACTGTCTTTCCTTTAAAGCTTGAATCTATTTGCCGCCCACTTTGCAATATTTCCGAGCATTCTCAAAATAACACACAGATCCTGCAGCTCTCCCTGCGTCTCTGTTCCCTAATCTGAGCTGCACAAAAGTTAAAGTCTATGCAATCCTACATTAAAGCCAATAGTACTGCAGTAGTAGTAGTATTAATTTAGTTTGATTAAAATCAGCATAAAGTACAACAAATATTAAAATGAGAACAGTCCTTAAGAAATCTCCTTTAAATTTTAGATAAATGATTTAAATTGTGAGTAGTTCACGTCAGAATTAAAATTCTGATAATTTACTCAACCCCATGTCATCCAAGATGTTCATGTCTTTATTTCTTCAGTCGAAAAGAAATTAAGGTTTTTGAGGAAAACATTCCAGGATTGTTGTCCATATAGACCAATTTTCAGTTGGTAAACATAGTGACTTTTTTTGTGGGCGGAGCTTATGTGGAGGCAGAACGATCCCTCTGGCCGCTTCACTAACGCCAGTTTGCAAGTTTTGTTAGCTTGTTTTTTAACAATGTTAACTATGTTTTGTTTTTTGTTTTAATGAACGATGGTTTGGCTAGATAAAACCCTTATTCCTCGGGCTGAGATCGTGTAGAGCCTTTGAAGCTGCATTTTGGACCCTCAAACAGTTGGACCCCATTGAAGTCAACAATATGGAGAAAAATCCTGAAATTTTTCCCACAAAAACCTTAATTTCTTTTTTGACTGAAGACAGACAGACCTGTACATCTTGTATGACGTTGGGGTGAGTGAATTATCAGAAAATTTTGGAATATCAGGAAAAGTGAACTAATCCTTTAATTGTCATTTAAATAATACGATCATGTAAATAATAAATGGCCTAATGCAAAGAAAATGTGTACAATTTGACCTAAACCTGAGTATGTTACAGGTCGACCTCTGAATAGTCCTCAAAAGCCTGTCATAAATGGAGACGGTGTGTTGCGCAGCATAAGCACAGAATGTACAGATTTCTCCTGGATTCCTACCAACCGCTGACAGTAAACAACATTAGCAGCATAACATCATGCAGATGTTACACATGTTTGAAGCCCTTATCAGTGCTTGTGCGTAGACTGGGTCGCAGCTTCTGCACATCCCAAGATAGGAAACACATGCTAACATCACCTAATCAGACTGAAAAAACAGCTCAACTTTTGCTGGCAAGCGTATGAGGAAACAGTGGCATTGAAAACAAATCTATAGGAACTGGACAGTATTGTTGCCACGATATCAAAATTACGACTTCGATAAGACACCGACTAAAATAGCGTGATTACCAATACTGAATCAATAGCACAGCAAAAAACTAAAACTACAGTACAAGTAATTGAATAATATGACAACTTACTTCATTATTTTATAAATTGACCTTAAAAAACATTATCAATCACATTCACAAACCTTTCACAATTCTGCACAGGTTAGGTGATATGACCAAATTGTTTTATTTTTTACGTGATTTTATAATCACAATATAGTTATTTTATTTTAATTTTAAAATATATTTTAAATTATTTTCTCTTTTATCTTTAAAATAAGCTAAGACGCATTCTACTATCAATATGACAAATACAATATAAGAAAAATACAAATTAAATAAACAGTGCTTTAACTGTTTAACAGTATGTTACTGTTCAACAGTAAATTTAACAGTAGCATTAGGAAAAATTAAATGTAAAAAAAAAAAAAAAAAAAAAAACTCTATAGTCTTCACTCTATAAGTTAACTTTACACTGATTCTTGATTAAGAGAATGTCCCGGGATCATTTGATGTTGGTTCATTCACACTGCCAGTGATTTTCTAGACGAAAATTTTTTCTCATTTCTACACGAAGACAAGTCTATACACCCCAGTAGCGGTTTGCCGAGTGGCTCGTTCCCCATATGGTGTAGCATAGGTTGTAGAAAGGCTGGTGCGTCATCACTACGACACACCCCTTCCGGCATTGGTCCTGGCTTTTGTCCTGGCACAGGCCGCGTTCGGGGACTGATCCCGACAATGCTACTAGGCATCGATCCCAGTACCAATCCCGGGACGTGTTTGCGTTCACACAGAAGGCACTCTAGCAATTTTACGTCAATTTCCCGTGATCAACGCGCTGTGTGAAAGGGGCTTAAATCACAGACAGCAGCAGGTTTATTAGGCTGCCGTCTCTTTAAGACCTGATGCAAGGATTCAATACATTAGAACTAGGGGTGGAACGGTACATGTATTCGTATTGAACCGAAACGGTACGGGGGTCACGGTTCGGTGCACGAATTTACACGCAGAATACACGGTATAAAAAAAAAAAACTCGCGTGCAAATTAATTAATGTAATGTGGAACTACTGTTAGATACGCGGGTTCTTTAGGGACACATAATCTGTACCCTCGGCTTAGCTCTGAACGCGCGTTCACTTAAACGTTGGCTTTATACGCGCGTCCTATTCGCTTTGGAGTAGCGTCGAACTAGACGCGAATTTGACGCTCTATTCGCGTTTGGTGTGACCGCATAATGAACAGGCTGCGATGTCAAGATTGCAATGCTGGAGTGTGTGTGTGCGCGCGCGAGAGAGAGAGAGAGGCGCGGGCGCGATCGAACTGTGTGTGTGTGAGAGGGAGAGGCGCGGGCGCGATCGAACTGTGTGTGTGTGTGTGTGTGTGTGTGTGTGTGTGTGTGTGTGTGTGTGTGAGAGAGAGAGAGAGGCGCGAGCGAACAATGGAAACATAAAAAACATACTCCGTCATTTTGTTCATACAGATCATTAAACCTGCAAAGTGTTTACTTTGTGTACACTCGCAATAAAACACAACATTGTGCTTTTGTCACACTGTAAACTCTTGTCAAACTGTAGCCTAACCTACAACTGTCACCCAACCAAAATCACACACACACGCACACTGTTTTAAAAGCAAAACATATTTATCCAACCCCATTTCAAAACAGTCTGTGGGTCCCATCTTTTGGACATTCATCATATTGCATTGGTTTTCATTTCTTGTCCTCGGAGCACTAATCTGTTTATTTTTAAGTTACACATTCTACATTGATTAAAAAAGAAAATCGAATGTGTTTTTAATGGTAGTATTATTTTATACAGAAATCCATTATTTATAATTCAGATGAGAATAATGTTACATTGTTAAGTAATAATGTTAATTAAAATTAAGGAAAACAAATATATTGATCTGAAATATAGCAAATTAATTTTAAATTATTTCAGGTACAATTACCAAACACATCTCAAGGTCTTTTTATTAAGTTAATTAATAAACTAATTATATAAAACTATTGTCAGTGCACTACAAATAAACTGGTTCTATGCCTTTATTAATAAAACTTATTTAAAAAATACAATGCCTTATGCATTTTTGTTTTGCTTTTCCCTCCATTGTACCGAAATCGTACCGAACCGTGATGTCTGAACCGAGGTATGAACCGAACCGTGACTTCTGTGTACCGTTCCACCCCTAATTAGAACACACCTTATTTCTTACTTAACCATTTATGTTTATAGACATTCCCGCCTGTGTTTGCATGGACACTCACCAGGACGAGTATTTTAACATATTTTTGACCATTCAAGCGCAATAACCTTTGAAAGAGACCTGAATTCACGATCACATGCTGTCTGAAAGGCACATGCTGTCAGCACGATCACATGCTGTCTGCGTGCGCGTCAGGGCTGAGCCCGGCAGCGCGAGTAGCGCTTTGAGCTCTTTTTCTAGGCTTATTGAGTACAATAACCGTTAAACATCAACTTGATTTTCTCATGCAACTCTTATATAGAATGCAGTCATTCTTAAAGAACCGGTGCTGATAAAATATGTAACCGTACCGTTTTTAATAGCAGGGTATCGCGATGCCTTTCCAATACCGGTATACCGTGCAACACAACTGAACAGTGCATTGGGTAAATTTCATGTGAATTTTTTTTTCTCTCACAGGCACAGAACAAGGTCCCTTGAGTCAGAAACTAATACAAATATAACTTTCCAAATGTTTTACCAATGAAAAGGTGATAAGCAACTGCAAACAGTTGATGCTAGGTGTTTCCTCTGAACTACACTTCTGAGCTATTCATGTAAAGAACGTTTAAACCCGCTAGTCAAGGTGAATACAATTCCCTTCACAAAGTCACACAATGTTTTCTTCATTTCTATTCTGTGAAACAAATGAAGATTAAAAGGCATGGAAACCGACATTGTTTTGAACTCCACTGACTTTCATTGTACAGACAAAATAGTTCCTATAATATTTTCTGTTGTGTTATGCAGAAGAAATAAATGCCATAGATAATTGACTGACATGAGGGTGAATAAAGGATAGCAAACTAGTTGCGGGTGAACTATGTTTTGAGCTTGAGTACAGCAGAGTTTAGCTACAAACCTACTCAAACACACCTGAACCAAGGTGATCAGGATTACTTCATTACTATATCTGGCTAAATTAGTCATGTAAAATATGCTTATGGTATTTAGCTCAAAACGTCTGGTATAACATGATTTGCGTGTGTAAATAAATAAATATGAGCAGCGCATTCCAAACCTGGCTTTTTTGGATATTTGCAATGTATGCAATGTAAATGAGCTGCTGATTTTAATTGGGTCAGGTGAGTAAAATGAAGCGACATCCAAAATGTGCAATTCACCTATGGCTAAGCCACGCCCCCTCCACTCACTCGGACAGTCCACTTTCGGTGACAGGCGCTATGGCAGCTGTCACAGTCAGAGACAATTGATGATTTTTGGAGACAGAAAGATTATATATCATCTCGAAGTCACCAAAAGGGCCTTAACCATGCATTGGAGGGTTATATTAATAATTTTATTGTTGAGAAGGTTGATGAAAAGCTTCAGCTCCAGGCAAAAATGTACAGGTCACAGTGTAAACATGATAAACCACATCTCGTTGCCATCACCATCTCAGACAACTAGATAGAGGATCAGCATTGTTCATGCACTGCAGGGTAAGACGTGTGTTTTACTTTCAATTTATTAATCTATTATTACTTTCAATTTATTAATCTAACTTGACGTGACTTGTAAAATATGCTATGGTAATTGCTAATATCTTATTTTTTATCTAAACCTAGCTTAAAGCTCCGTATTAGCATAGCTAGATTTTTCTTCTGCCAAAGCAGCGTTTTGTAATATACTAGGCTTTGCTAAACATCTGTTAACAGTAAAAAGTTTAATTTATCCACGTTTAGTTGGTGTTGTGGTCTACCGCATAACTTAATCCAGAGAAGACACTTATCTCGGGTGAGATGTGGCTTGGAAAAGGCTAAAAAAATACACACCGTCGCCCAGCCTCTCGGGATACCTAGAGTCATACCTAGTTGCATGTACCCCATTTGACCATTTTAAACTTAAAATGACAAGAAAAAACGAATGAAACTAACTGTAATGCATTTCAATGGATGTGGAAGCAGAGAATGTCCGAGTGTATTGGGTTAGCTATGTGCACTGTGATTGGCTCATAGCATTTGGGGGCGTGGCTTAGCCATAGCTCAATTCTGGGGCCTCCAGGACAGGTTTGGGGAAAAACCACCCACATAAAAAAAAACAGGAACACTTTACAATAAGGTTCATTAGTTAATGTATTATTAACTAACATGAACTTACAATGAGCAATAGGCTACATTTGTTACAGTATTTATTAATCTTTGTTAATAAAAATAATAAAGCTGTTAATTGTTTGTTCATGTTAAGTCACAGTGCATTAACTAATGTTAACAAATACAAACTTTGATTTTAATAATGTATTAGTAAATGTTATAACTAATATTAATAAATGTAGTATTGTTCATTCTTAGTACATGTTAACTAAGGAAGTTATGAATGTTATTGTAAAGTGTTACCAAAACACACACACACAAAAGCAAACTCCTATAACAGGACATGTTTTCAATAGGACATGTTTTCAAGGTACCATGCTTTCAAAAATTATTCCAGAGTAAATACTAAATTAATAATAGTAGCCTAAATAATGTAACACCTGCAAGAACTGCAATAAAATGTGGTTTACTTGAATTTTCTTTTGCAACTATTGTCAATAAAACTTGCAACATGAAGCATAAAGGTTTACCTATCCTCATCCCCATCAATGTGAATAGCTATTCCAAACAGGCTGTTGACAGCAGGCGTGGGAAGCTGCAATCCCTCGGGATTCAGGGGTCTGATGGCATCTCTTCCCAGGAGAACCGAGCTCTGGAGCAGCAGCTCAGTCCTCCTCTGGCTCTCACCGGCCGGGCCGACGCCACCGGGGACCTGGCTAAAGATAGAAGGGTTCGTCTGAGCCCCCAGTCCCGCTGCCGAACCGCTCGGGACTCCCTGAGGCTGGTTCTGCTGCGGCGGTACAACAGGGACCGGGGTCTGTTTTGGCATGCTCTGGGGGGTATTAGAGGCACTGGGCAGAACAACAGGCACATTTTGCGCACCAGGGACCACAGCATGAATTACTGCAGGCTGAACGAGCGGCACTGGTGCCTGTGAACCTGCAGATGTGGCTGATACGGTCGCTAGAGCGGCGCTGATGTTGGACTGGGGTAAAAGCCCCTGAACATCCACCGGCTGAGAAACTAATCCCAGCACATGAGTGCTTCCCGCTGCGGGAGTCAAGACTGGTGACGGACCCTGGGTCACTGAAGAGCCGAGAGGCTGATTCTGTAACCTATAGTCAGCCTGATTAGACGAGATAACAGTCTGAAGCATCTGGCCAGGTTTCTGTGCCTGTTTACCAGGGTAAAATGGCTGTGGTTGAGCTGTAGAAGGCATGCTGGGAGATTTAGCATAAGCATCACCAAAAAGGTTCTGGGCTACAAGCCCTAATCCCTGCTGCAAAATCCCAAAAGTTTGCTTTTGAAGCTCCACAGGAGGGTTTGATGGTGAAGATACGTAACCACTGTCCGTATGCGGTTCTGTGAGGGTTGAAAGCGCATTATACGCCGAAACCGAACCACCTAGGCCGTCTCGGTCCGTGCTGTGGTCCGAGGTGCCGGAGTGCTGTTTAACATTATCCGCAGTCCGAGCAGACGAGGAAGCATCCGTATCCCGCTCATAAAACTCAGTGCAAGTCCACCTACCTCTTTTAAAGGGTTCACCTGTACCATGATCCAATTTGATGACCCTGAAACGGGAACTGCAACCACTTACTGTGGCAGAACTGCTAACTGATGTTGATGATACCTGGGTCGTGCTGTTAGATGCAACTAAAGGTGAAGTCTGGGATGGGCTCATTTGGCCTGCTGTCCCACTGACTGCACGGACATTTGGGTTTACGTGAACAGCACTTGTGTTACGAGAGCCAGGTAACGTTACTGTAGTTACGGCACCATCTTGCGCGCTCGCGGTTTCAGCGTCATTATGTAGCGGTTCGTCTGTCAAACTGACGTCACACGCCTCCGGCTCAAAATCGCCACCTTTGGACATGTCGTACATCTCAGAGGAGGACATGTCCTCAGTTCTGGACTCGTCCGGGTCGTCCAAACTCTCCGTGTCGTCCGTGATGCTATTGGCCGCCACCTGCGCCTGCGTTACGCTCGTGATCTGGAAACAGCTCTTCTTTTTCGACGGCATTTTAGACATTTTGAGCGCCTGAAGTGTGTCACTTCAACTTCGACACGTCAGACTAAAGCGTACAGCTCCAAGTTAAACGTAGTAACTCCTCTTATATGAAAATGTCATGTAATTTTCAGTTAGCGTCACGCGCTAACTCAAGCTTCCCTCCGAGCTCCCGTCAGCGCGCGTGCGTCCTCATCGCGGCATTTTTAGTACTTTTAATCCGTTAAATTGAAACTCACGAAGCTCCAAACACAATGACAGCTTAATTCCAGGTGTGTTTAATCCCTCCAAGCCCGTCTCCGTGTTATCCGAGGCCTAAATGAAGGCCATGTCCGGGTGTGAGAGTTTCCCTCAGGCCGCTCGCGCGAATGAAACTCCAGTCGCTGGACTCACTCGACTCTGAGGCGCCTTCAGTTTTCAACAGTCCCCCGTCTTCAAAAGCACATATCCTCCACGAAACACACTGGATATACATCTTGACACATGATAACACATGTTTACCATCCGTTTCTGGCGTTGATACAGTCTGTGGAGGGTAGACTGGGTGTGTTTGTGTGTCAGTCGAGCTAACGGCTCCTCTCTCTCTGCTGCTGTACACAAGATGGCTAACGCTACGTAGCGCACGCGCGGGACTATGGGTGGACTGCGCACAGGCGTACGTAAGTGCGTCGGGAATACCGATCACTACGCAATATTTTTGTTTTCTTGTCAAAATAAATGTCAGGTGGAATCAGACGGCAGGCTACATACTTTTTCCACACATCCCAAAAGCTTTTTATTGCACTTTTTCTTCTTGGAAATAAAAATGTTATTATGTTAATTACTAATTCATTTAATTGCTTTTTCTCCTTTGTACAGTGATTAAAACCAGCACTGCAATATAATAAAATATAATATTATATCATATTATATAATTCATATAATAAATTATGTTCTCCTACAGTGATTAAAATCTGCACGGCAAATATAATATAATACATATAATATAATAATACAATATAATATAATATATGTTCTATGAACAGTGTTTAAAATCTGCACTGCAAATATATCATATAATATAATACAATATATTATGATATAATATTATATAATAATTAGTGTTATGTGAACATTGTTTAAACTCTGCACTTAATATAATTATAATAATATAATTCAATATAAAACATATAATATAATATAATTGTAACATGTAGCCTATATTGTTTCGCTGTGACCCAGTTTCTCTGTTGTTGATTAGTCATTATATTCACCTGTTGTCTTATTAATTAGCTTATTAGTTCCTTTTGTTTCCTCCATGTTCCTCCTGTTCTCCCTCATTCTGTCCATTCTCATCAATGTTAAGTTGTGTCTGATCTCCTGAGTTTTGTCAACACTATTATACTGAATCTCCTTCGTCTTCATTTACACAACCGACCCGTGAATATAATATAATATAATAATTAGTGTTCTGTAAACAGTGTTTAAAATATGCACTGCAAATAGTATAATATAATATTATATAATATTACAATTATTGTTCTGTGAACAGTGTTTAAAATCTGCACTGCAAATATAATATAGGCCTAATATAAAATAGTGTAATGTAATGTAACGTAATATCATTTATATTATATTACTTTACGTATTTTAAATGTTTTTAAACGTATATTATATTATAGCCTATTATAGGCCTATTATATTATATTTCAGTATTTTGTTTTGGTTTTTCCATCCAGACAAGGATGTTTTGCTATTTACATATCTTACATTTCTGCCTTTTTTTTCTGTCAAAAGGGACATTTATTTTCGTTGAATGCTGTTTGTCTAACTCTGAGTCATACAGGGGGATTTAGGTGGTTTATGTAAATTTGGAAAGCCAGACAGACAGGACACCACCAAATGGGTTTCCGTTAGTTTGGGTGAAAACATAAATTATGTTTTTATTATTTCACTTTTAATAGACATTGAAATAAACATTTCACACCTAAGGACATGATTTGCACACACAAAAAAATAATGCAATGTAAATGATGTTATTCCATCTTGTTTTAATTAATGCGTAACTATTTATTTTTGCCTAGTCATTGTTCAAGCATTTAATCATGTTACGAAATACAATTTCTTCTTTGTTTAAAAGCCTCTCGGGAAAAGTTCACGCAGGGGGCGAGAAGGAATGCGGCGAGTGTAGACAGAAACATATTTGCTGGATTTGTTTATTAGTTCAGCTCATTATTTTAGGCACGAGTCTATTCCAATAAGCAGAGGAGGCTGTGTTTGTTCTGCTTTTGAGTTTGACCATCCTCTCCGCTTCCCGGTCCAGTGAAAAGCGAGCAACACACTGAAAGAAACATTTGACCAGCTTTTTTTTTACGTGAGAAGACACAGATAGCTTTCTAAAAACTCCTTTCTAGAGTAAATAGTTGATTTAACGCTAAATGCTGAAGGAGAATTATGTTTATAAAAAGTACAAAATATCAACAAAAGTTGCTTGGGAATTTGGTGTCACAGAAGTTACACAACATGTGACTGTTTATTGTCTCTGCCTCCGTCCCGCGGTGAACGGGACACGCTTGTTGTTTTAGCTGGCTGTCCAAGCTCTCAAACCAGTTTGCATTTTGCCACACGAGGGCTTTGAATCGGCGCCTGAGCAGGTGCTATTTATCACGGCCAGACAGAGAGACTTTCTGTGTGTGTGCACTGCGGTCTCGTCCGGTCCGTGCAGCTTTTCCGAGACACACAAAAAAGTTTGGAGGGAATTTCTCTAAATGTAAACTCTAAATGGGAAGTTGTTTTATTCACTGTAAAAATAAAAATAAATGCTGTCTTATATTTTTAAGTACCATCAACTTAGATGTTTGAGTCATTTCAACTTAAATTGCATGACTTTAAAAAAAAAGTTCAAATTTTGATGAATTTCATCATGATGAAATTATTTTTTGATCACTGTAAAAACATACCTTATTGATAATTTTTTCAGTGTGACAACAGGCTCCTTGTGGCTCGGAGTTATAGACCAAGTTAAATCTGGATGGCAGTGTCGGGGGTTTTGACTTGTGTCTGTGAATTTTTTTCAAAGATTATGAGAGTGTTTGGTTAGTTTTAGGCCAAAGTTCTGTGGTTGTAAATGGAAAGTGAACATGCTGTACATCTACTGAAACCAGACGTGGTTTTTGAGAAGGAGTCCAAGTCAAATTTCATGTCTTTCAAGGCCAAGTCTCCAATCTCTTTTGATGATGTTTCGCTTGCAAGTTACTTTTACAAATCTACAAAAATAACAAGATTTCTAGAAGGGGTTTCCTTGTTCATTTCCTGTAAAGTCACAACTTGATTCCAAGTGTGGACTTTCAGATGCACAGAAAACAGTATCAGCAGTAAAACAATAAAAACATTTAACTAAATCCCACATGTTTGGAAAGGTTCATTAAACTGAATGTGAGGAGGAAAAGATGTTTAAAAGATGTTTAAATGTTAGGGTTAGGGTGTGACAATGATCGGCTGCATTGCCCTCGAGGTCCACGAGAGGGCTCCCCACTCTTCTGTAAGGTTATCCTTGGACTGTATTCACGCGCGCACACCCTGGACTGATTACGCACTCACCTGGAATTATTGACATTATTATTACTGAGAAGTCTCGGATGGCCTCACTTCTAAACCATCACTTTATTAATGTAACCCATACAGTTTCAATGTCAAACTCTAATCCTGTTTCAATGGACACTTCAGTTACAACCGATGCAGATGCTCAACTTTCTTCATCAGACAAGACGGGCTTCTCCTTTATGCCTCTTTCCACCTCTGAAGTCCAGGATGAACTCGCCAAGCTGAATACAAACAAATCTGCTGGTCTTGATGGTCTTGATCCCATGTTCTTAAAAGCAGCATCCCGCATTATTGCCACTCCCGTCACTAGACTATTTATCATGTCCCTACAGTTCTCTGAGTTCCCTATTGATTGGAAATCAGCCACAATTTTTCCCCTCTTCAAAGGGGGTTCTGAATCTGACCCAAATTGTTACCGCCCAATTTCCATCCTTCCATGCCTTGCCAAAGTTCTGGAGAAGCTCGTACAAAAACAGTTAAATGATTTCCTGGATAAAAATCATATATTATTTGACATGCAATCCGGTTTTCGGACAGGACATGGGTGCATAACAGCCACCACAAAGGTCCTTGATGATGTAATTACAGCATTAGATAGCAATCAGGTCTGTATTGCCACCTTTATAGACCTCGCCAAGGCCTTTGATTCTGTCGACCATAGGATCCTCTTACATAAGCTTTCCAGTATTGGTCTGTCCTCCTCTAGCTGTGATTGGTTTGCTAATTATCTCACCAACCGTGTCCAGCAATTGAAGGTTGACAACATTATGTCAGACCCACTTGCTGTCTCTAAAGGTGTGCCTCAAGGCTCCATCCTGGGTCCAATCCTTTTTTCTATCTACATCAATGATATAGCCAGAGCTGTTGGTACCTCTCGGATTCATCTTTATGCAGATGATACCATTTTGTACTCAGTTGATTCCTCTCCCAATTCTGCGGCTTCCAGTCTTAAACTCAGCTTCACCTATATAGAGCAGTTCTTTGACAGTCTCCACCTCCGTATTAACACCAGTAAGACAAAATGTATCCTTTTTAGCCGAAAACAGGTTACAGAGACTCCACCTACAATCACCTGCATGAACGGCATGGCTCTGGAGTATGTCAAAGAATATAAATATCTAGGTATCTGGTTGGATTCATCCCTGTCATTCGTTACACACATCAATAATCTTCAAACAAAAGTCAAAGCTAGACTAGCCTTTCTTTTTCGTAATAAAGCCTCTTTTACCCATGCTTCCAAATGCACCCTTGTTAAGATGACAGTACTGCCAATTTTGGATTACGGCGATATTATCTACAGAATGGCACCAAAACAGCTCTAAAGAAACTTGACACAATCTATCATTCAGCCATCCGTTTTGCCACTAATGCATCCTTTCACACCCATCACTGTGACCTGTATAAACTGGTGGGTTGGCCCTCCCTTTATACCCGGCGGCTCCATCATTGGTTTCTCTTCATATACAAGACAATTCTGGGCAAGGCACCTCTCTATTTGTCATCCCTACTTCATGCCGCTCATAACACCTATCACACAAGATCAAGTAATTTGATTAAATTTAGTACCCCCCCTTCTTCTACTACCTTTGGACGTAATGCCTTCCGCTTTGCATCAGTACATGACTGGAACATACTACAAAATACCCTGAAACTTACATCTCTGATCCCAATCTCCACCTTTAAGCAAAACCTCGAAAATCATATAGTTGACTCTTGTTCCTGCTGACAATCATGAACCATATTTATACACACATATTTAAGCACTCTATTCCTTTTCTTTTCCCATCTGTTGTCTATCTTTTTTTAACTTAGTTAATTGTTCTATGTGTTATGTGTTTGACTATGTACAGCTGTACAGTATGTTCTTATTTATTCTTGTAGCCTCTTGGCCAGGTCATGTTTGTAAATGAGAAGTGGTTCTCAAACAGTTTACCTGGATAAATAAAGGTTAAATAAAATAAATAAATAAATAAAACCTGTTCCCATTGATTACTCTGACACCTGCATCTAGTTTCACACGCAGCTCCACTCACAGTTAAAACCCCACTCACACTATTACCCATTGCAAAGTCTTGTTTCACTGTTGTGTAGGTTACATTCTGAGCGTTTCCCAGAGATTTATCTAGCCTGTTGTGACCCTGTCTGATCCTGATATTTTGCCTGGTTCCTGTATCCTGCCTGTTTACTGACCACGATATTGCCTTGTCTCCTATGCTGTGTCTGCTGTCTGTGACCATTGCCTGTCTGACTACCCTGTAAATAAACCCACGCTGCATTTGGATCTAACTGTGTCTGGTTGTATCATGACATAGGGTTATGTTAGTCCACAACACAAAAATATAGCTGAATTTATTACTGTTTATAAGAATTACCCCGTTGATAAGTTTATGAACCCTTCATTCTCAATACTGTGTGCCGTTACCTGGAAATTCCTGCGTTTTCCAGCATCTTTTGCATATTTGAACCCTTTTCATTAGCCAAAAGCTGGCGGGTGAAAACTTTTTGAATTGGAAGATAAATGTAAATTGTACTTAATTTGTCTTCCGGGAAACACGTATCTTCTGTTGCTTCCAAAGGGCTGTACACTAAATGAAAAAATATATATATATATATTTAAACAAAGTAAGAAAAATCATCTTCATCCTGTTCAAAAGTTTTCACCCCCCGGCTCTTAATGCATCGTGTCTCCATCTGGAGGATCAGTGAACGTTTGAACCTTTTATAATAGTTTGTTTGAGTCTCTCAATCATCCTCAGTGCGGAAAGCTGGATCTCAATCACACAGTCACTGATGCACTGTAAAAAATGATCTGATGAAAAAGTTATGATAACTTATATATGTCATTAAATCAGACATAAAATAATGTGTTATGCAATTTCAACTCAAGTGTTTGAGTTTTCAATCTTCCAATTTAGGTTAATAAGTTACTTCAATGAATCACAAATTCCAGGTGCCTGAATGAACTTGCCATTTTAAATTGAGTGGGGTACAAGTCTTTGGCGTGTTGCAGATTGAGTGGAGGACAGCTCTTTGCGCATGTGCCGGGGACTACAGACGAAGCCACGAGACGAACTAGTTTACGCGCCATCAAGCAACAGTCAAGGATTCAAACTTCAATCGGCCGCCGCCCGGGTGCCTCATTTTTCTGTCAGACAAGACGAATCGGGTTGGCGTGAACAAGTTCGCTATTGGTAAGTGTTTGTGTTTTGTAGATATTAAGAATGTGAGTTGATGAAGCCAGTGAATAACGTTAGCTATCATTACCTTTTGATATGTGCAACAACTGTGATGTCATTTAAGCGAGGCACATTTCAGCGACCGTTAACGTTAGTTAGAACACGTTTGCTAGCAGTTCAGTCTTTTAGTTCAGTCAGAGACGGTTGATAAAGCTTTATCTGAGACGATACCAGTTTTCATTGTAAAACGTTGTAGAAAACGTAATTTCTGATAGACCGTATGTCAAGGCCAAATATACTAACGTTACCGTTCAAAAGTTTGGGGTCAGTCAGATGTTTTATGTTTTAAAAGAAGTATCTCCTGCTCACCAAGGCTGCATTTACTGGATTGAAAACAGTAATATTGTGAAAAATTATTCCAATTTAAAGCAGCTGTTTTCTATTTGAATATATTTTAAACTGTAATTTATTCCTGTGATCAAAGCTGAATTTTCAGCATCATTAATCCAGTCTTCAGTGTCACATGATCCTTCAGAAATCAGGATAATGAGGATTTAATGCTCAAGAAACATTAATTATTATTATCAATGTTGATTGATTGTTTTTTTTGATTGATGAATAGAGTTCAACAGAACAGCATTTATCTGAAATTTTTTAACATTTTGTAACATTAAATACTACTGTTCAAAAGTTACAGTAAAGACATGTATAATGTTAGAAAATATACCATTTTAAATAAATGCTGTTCTTTTGAACTTTCTATTCAGCAAAGAATTTTGAAAAAAATATTGTACACAACTGTTTTCAACATTGATAATAATAAAGAATATTTCTTGAGCATCAAATCATCATATTATACTGATTTCTGAAGGATCATGTGACACTGAAGAAAGGAGTAATGATGCATAAAATTCAGCTTTGATCACAGAAATAAATTTACACACTACCTAAGAGAAGAGCCATCAGACATCATCAGGATGTGACGCAAGACATTTTTCTGTCATGCATGTTTATGATCACTGAGACTTAAGTAGCTTTGCAGAGTATGTACTTCTTGACCCAAACATTCACACTATTTTTTTCTGCTTTTCAAGGCCCATGGTGAGACTGCAGCCATGGAGGGGATGCAACTTGGCCTGTTGATAGGCTATGAAGGTGACAACCAGGATGCCTTTCCACGTGAGGTCTTCAATGTGGCTGTTGTGGTTGAGGGGACTGTTGTGCTTCACAACTTCAAGGATGTGCCATCGAGCTCTGCAAACAGGAGAGGAGCCCTGATTTTTTTTTATTTTTTTTTTTTTATTTTTTTTTTTTTGGACTTGATACGTTTGCATTTGTTGGACTGAATATATTTAATGCTGAATATTGTTCAAATAAGGGGGTCTAAGTATACTGTAACCAGCTGCAGTCTGAAGTTTTAGTTTGTTTGTGTTTTGGGTTCAGCACAGCTGTTGGTATAAATCAGCTGGATCTGTGAGATTAATGTTAAAGGATTTGTTCACTTTAAAAAAAGCTTATAATGATAATTTACTCACCCCAATGTCATCCAAGATGTCCATGTCTTTCTTTCTTCAGCCAAAAATAAATTAAGGTTTTTGATGAAAACATTCCAGGATTTTTCTCCATATAATGGACTGTTGCCTTTGGCTTGCTCAGTTGGGGATATTCAAATTAATTAACCAATCATTAATACCACTGATCAGCCCTACCAAACGTGGAATTTTTCCACTAAGAAACGAACATTATGTTGTTTTGATTGATACTGTGAAGCTGCTTTGATACAATCTGTATTGTGAAAAGCGCTATATAAATATACTTGACTTGACTTCAACAGGATCCAAACGGTTCGAGGTCCAAATGACAGTTTCAGTGCAGCTTCAACGGGCTTTAAACGACACCAGACGATGAATAAGGGTCTTATCTAGCGAAAACATCGGTCATTTCACAAATAAAGTTTAAAAGCACAAATGCTCACCTTGCTCTGTTCTGTGATGCGCGTTCTGATGATGTCACGTAATGTGCAATTACGTTGAAAAGGTCACGAACGAACGTCACGACGCGCATCACAGAACAGAGCAAGGCAAGCATTTGTGCTTTTAAAACTTAAACTTGTTTATTTATTTTTTAAATGACCGATGGTTTGTCTAGATAAGACCCTTATTCATCGTCTGGTGTCGTTTAAAGCCCTTTGAAGCTGCACTGAAACTGTCATTTGGACCTTGAACCGTTTGCATCCTGTTGAAGTCCATTATATGGAGAAAAATCCTGGAATGTTTTCATCAAAAACCTTAATTTCTTTCCGACTGAAGAAAGAAAGACATGGACATCTTGGATGACAGGGGGTGAGTAAATTATCAGCAAAGTTTTTTTTTTAAAGTGAACTAATGCTTTAAAAGGTTTTTTAAATGTTTACATGCAGTGCAGACAACTGCAGGAAACACTTCCCATCATCCACCTTCTAAACACACACTGAGAAATACTTGTGGAGACTGCTTGAGATACCCACTCATAGTGTAAGCTCACACACAACCCTTCTATTTATCTTAGCCTCATGTGACCCACACCCAACTGAAGTTTGGTACCTAAAAAAGTATTGATTACAAATTTGAGACGATTGCATGATTGAAGTGTTTATGTATAGCTTGTATTGGCTTAACATTGGTTTTAATAAAAATAAAAAAGTTTTGTAATCAAATTGGTGTGTTTTTATAATTAGTTGTTAAGTTAAAACAAGGCATTCTTTTAGATCATCTTAACTTGATACCCTAATTCAAAGACATTATTTAATTGAAATTACTAAGTTGAACCCACAAATGGGGATAAGTGAACAGAATGCTCATTAATGAGTTCACTTTATTTTGAACTTGCATAGCAAAGTTGAAACAACAATAATTGTATAGTCATGTTGACTTGCAGAAGGCAATTCACAGCTTAACAAGAATCAAAATAATGAGTTGAAACAATTCATTAATCCATTTTGTTTTTACTTGAAATTTTGAGGCAGCTGCTTAACTTGTGATTTTAAGTAGAACCAAGTAGATATTTTTTACAGTGTGGACAGGGTTCAAATATGCAAAAGATGCTGGAAAACTGAAGAGTTTTATCATTCATTTAAAAATTATAATACATTTTATACATCTTTTGTGGATATGTACACATTTTTTTAATGTAAAATATCTTATTCAGGAGTACTAAATCAAAAATATTTATATATATATATATACTGTAAAAAAAATAGTTGGATTAACTTTAAAAAAGTAAGTTACCTGGTTGACTTAAAATTTTGAGTTAATTGAAATAAAAAATTTGAGTTAATACAACAAAGGAGATTGGTTTAAGAAATAGAAACTCAAAATATTATGTTATCTGAACTACATTAATTATCTAAGTTGATTTGACAAAATATAAAAAGTTGTGAAAACAAATCATCAAAATTCATTTTTACAGTGTATATATAGGGCCATATATATATTTAAACTAAAACTCTCAGTAACAATTTCCAGTTAAACTTACATTTAGTTAATAGTTTAAAACACTAATTCAAACCTGGTTTAAAAAATATTGTTTTTGTGAATTATAGTTTCCAAACTAAAATTAAAAAATCATATTTTTGTTGTAGCTGTTAAAAGCCAACCCCACTGACAAATAAACTCAACAATATAATATTGAAGGAACACTTGAACTACGGTATCAGTACGAGGGAGTTTTTAATATTAGGCCTACATGTGAAGCTTGTTATTGTCACGGGTGTGTGTAGGCAGAGGAAGACGAGGATCTCAGAATTTCCAATATCAATCAACTTTACAAACAATTAAACTCACAAGGTATCAAAAGGCAGAAGGTACAAACACTCCAGATAACAAAGTAGAACGGACAACGAAGGAACTAAATACAGCCACAAACCAAACATAACAAGGTGAAGACAGGTGACACAGATGATGATGACGATGGAGTGAGTTCAGGTGTGGAGACAAGGAGGATCCTGGGAAGTGTATGAAGATGACGAAGACAGACTGGTGCAGACGAAGACTGTGACAGTTATTATGTTACTTATTAATTATTAAAATGTACAAATTGTTATTCAAAATAATGTTTGATTGTTTTTTTGTTTTGTTTTTTAGAAAACGTTTTTATATTTGATATTATTTAGCTGTTTTGGGCTTAATAATTGTTCCTGTTTTACTGTCGACTGAAACCCATGACGCTGGTTTAATGGCAGGTTCAGTGTGACTGTTGTCACGAAACGTAAGGCAGTAAAACACCTGTTATAAGAAGTTGGCAATAACTCCGTAAAATCATTTATGATAATGTTGAGAGATTTCAGCCACCAATCTGCACATATGTTATGTAGTTATGCAAGTTTTATTCACAAGAGGTCGCTAGCCCAGCGTAGATACAATTGATCATCATTTTGTGTTTGAGAAATCGTGGAAATACTTTATTTGATGGTCCCTTTAGATCATTCTGTTGACTGAAGTAACTTTGCATCTACATGTCAACTAACTAACTAATTAGATTAGATTATATTACACTTTAAAATACTCCTAATCATACAACTGTTACTTTTTTTTATGGATTACATGTTTGCAAATCTAGTCAGCTCCAGGTTAATTATTATTTGAATTATCACTCAGTGAGTCATTTAACCATGGATTATGTCTTTGAAAGAATTTTGTCTTTCAAACAAATCTTCAAAACATAGTTTTATATTAACATGCAATGCAAGGGATTCCCCAACTTTTCTGTCAACAGCAATTATTTACTTGAAGTAACCCCAGAGGTTTTAATAAATTATGTCAATAATAATAATAAATACTAATAAAAACGAAGTTCACGGTTCTCTGCTGTCGGTTAATGGTCACATGACATGCAGGTAAACAAATAGTTTTTTAGTAAATATTTTATTTCGATTGTTTTTATTTTGAAATTATTTATTTTAATGTTTATGATTGAATTAGGCCTACTTAATAGCTTTTCATTAAACTCACAAACCCTCTGCAGAACCCCTGTAATGATAATAGTAAGGTCACATTTAATGCACTTCATGTTGTTGATAACGAGATTATCAAAGAATGGAATATATATGTTTTCTCTTTGTATTTTATATGGTAGGCTGCACTATTATCTATTTAAATCAATGGGATGAATGAGTTAGGTCTAAAGTAATCTAAAAGTATGCAGAATACATTATCAAATGAGTGATCTAGATCATATTACCAACTACAATTTTTGTGTATTTGTAATCATTAAACGACTACAATGTGTCTTCTCAGCACTGGACTAGTAAAACGCTTTGCTTTTTTCAGAACAGGCTGTGTTAAAAAGAATAAAACAAAGAGTCCTTTATGGAAAATATCAGCTACTTTGTATATAAATATTTGCTTGCATGTGTTCAAGCCTCTGGGAAATTATACTGCATTTGAATCGCTGCTTTAATAATCTCTCTGTTCACAGGCAATACTGCCCTACAAAGCCAAAAGGCAGTAACTGCATTTTTGGTCAAAAATTAGTTAATGTCATTTTTGGGATATTAAAGACCTCCTTTATCATGTGGATAAATATCTATACTCAATTTGACTGTTTTTTCGAAAAAATAGAGGGTTGTGTTCACAGTAACTCCCAAAACCATACAAGCAACCATGGCAGAAAGCGGTAACTGCAGTTACCATTCTTTGGCTTTGATCTTCGACGCAAAATACTGCCCTACAAAGGCAAAAGGCAGTAACTGACCAGAGTGTCAAACTGAGAAAAATGACTTTAAAGTTTTTTGTTTTGTCCACATAAATGTAGGCTATTATAGGTAGAGCAATGAAAATCTGGTGACTTGTTGCCCAGATGAAGAAATGTGTGTATATAAAAAATCTTGTGCTCAAAGTTGACCTTTGACCCGTATTTGTCAGATACTGTACTCTGCCTTTGTATTATTTACAAAAAAATAAGGAGTCGTGCAAAGGCAAAAGGCAGTAACTGACATATAATCAATATTTGCTTACCACCATTTAGAAGATAATTAACTGATCACCTTCATTAAAGTCTAATGATCATGGCAAAGAAAGAAGACATTTAAAAAAAACGTTGTCCTCTTATGCCCCCCAACAGAAGGGCTTTCTGGCTCTCACTTCTTGTGGAGGAGTGATGTTTATGGAGGAGGTAGTTATGCAGGTTGTTGCCCACCGTTGTTTTTATCTCTATACATGAATTTCAAACCATCCATTAATAAATTGATATATTTGCGTTCTCTTTCAAATAAATGATTGTTTTTAATTATCAGAGATAGTTGTTGTATTTATTCACACTGTACACTCTTGTGTCACCTATCTGTTGGTTTTGCTGCACACAAAATTGAAGTTTTTTAGTTTACGCATTGACTCCAACTGAATGCACTCCCAGCACTGGATAGCAACAACGACATGTCTAAGTATTTGTGTGTCATCTAAAACAAATGCCATGATCATTAGACTTTAATGAAGGTGATCAGTTAATTATCTTCTAAATGGTGGTAAGCAAATATTGATTATATGTCAGTTACTGCCTTTTGCCTTTGCACGACTCCTTATTTTTTAGTAAATAATACAAAGGCAGAGTACAGTATCTGACAAATACGGGTCAAAGGTCAACTTTGAGCACAAGATTTTTTATATACACACATTTCTTCATCTGGGCAACAAGTCACCAGATTTTCATTGCTCTACCTATAATACATTTGTGTGGACAAAACAAAAAACTTTAAAGTCATTTTTCTCAGTTTGACACTCTGGTCAGTTACTGCCTTTTGCCTTTGTAGGGCAGAATAACAGGCCGATGCAAGTATGAAATTAAGACAATTAACAAAAAACATCTCCTGAATGAATAAATATAAGCAGCTCCATCTACTATAGGGCCGCGGGCGTACTAAACATAGAATTAAAATAAAATGTAGGCCCATTCAACAGACTCTGACTTTCTAATATGGTCTTCAAATTGTGTCATTACAGGATTCGTTCACCAGAGGTCGTAAGAGGCCATGATATTGGGGACAACATTTCAGAGCGATTCATGGTTTTTCCCGTCTCACGTTTCATAAGCTATACTTGTCAGTGTTACAAAGATGTAGAGCCAGTCAGAAATGATGTTAATAAACTCGATTGTTAATAAAATTTCTTCCACTATCCATATGTGTTCCGCCCATCCTAACCAGATTTATTCCCCAGCTGTTGCAACTCAAACTGAGGCACATATTTCTTGAGTTCACCCTAAACATCAGCACTGACTCAGTGAGGCGTGTCACTGAACCACTGCTGTCACGAGGACAGGGCGCTGGCTGAGGAGCTCTGTAAACACAACTGTTTGGAGGAATAGAGAATAAAATGGCAAGCTATGTTTACTGTCAACTGTAAAAAAAAAAAATATATAATAAAAATAAATTAGGCATGAAACATAAGTTGATAGTCTTTTCTTCCCTATTGTGACGCGTAAACTTACGTAAACTTCTTCGCGAACAAGTACAAATGTAGGGAGAAAAAAATTTAAATAAATAAATAAAATAAAAATGTAGGGAGGAACCACTGATCGATCTCATGTGAGGGACAGGTTGTCCCGCTCTCGTGCCAGCAGTTGGAAGAGGAAAGTAAAAAATAAAAAATAAAAAAATTAAAAAAAAAACACAGGGGAGTAGCCTATATATATATATATATATATATATATATATTATTAAATGCTTGAAGAAAAACAGAAAGAACAACAATTATCATGAAGACTTTTCACAGACTGTGATGAGCAGAGTAATTCCTGCTAAGTTTCTTATATTTTAATTTTGACATTTTTATGTGCATTTATAACACTATAGTTTGTAATATTTAAATTTTTTATCCAATTCAAAGTTAACGCTGCTGTTAGCACCTGTGAGAGTGACGGTAAAATCATAAACAGTAAAAGAAAGGGTAAAATTGACATATTTCTCTCTTCGGGCTGCCATTATCAATCTGTTTTTTTTTGTGTGTTTTTTTTACTCTTTTTGAAATTTGTGAAAACACTATTGTGGAGTTTTTCTTTTGCTAATTAAGCAAATGGGAACACAAACAAATATTTGTTTAATGTAGTCTCATAGAAGTTTAACACAACTACGACGATTTCCGCTTCTGAGAACCCTGAAAATGTGAAAACGGGTCTATTTTGATTAAAGACTACGAGGACACATGAATTAAAAATATATATATGATGTGCACGGATAAAATATTTATAATAAATACTGCAATATTTATTTAAAAAATAAGATTTTTTTTTCATGGTGACTTTATAAGTATTAGTCCAAGCATAATGTTAAAACCATCATGTTTCAGTATTTAAATAATATATTACACACATTAACTAACTTTCTCATGCACACGCATTTGTCCAATCAGAAAGTGTATCAATCCGCGCACATGGCTTTGTCCTACTGGACCGCAGTCTAAGCGGAGGGATATTTGAGGGACTACACCCAGAGTGCCGTTACAGCCGGGACTCTTACTGCTCAAACTCACATTTGTGAAGGGGGCGTGCAGGACAGGACGGGACTCTCACAAATATACGGTAACCGCAAACTGAGACCGCACAAGACTGTCAGTCCCGTCTTTTCAGAGCAAGTGTCGTGTGGGAGCGTTTGAAACCAGAAGGCGAACATGTCGTGGCAGAGCTACGTGGATAACCTGATGTCGGATGGCAGCTGCCAGGACTCCGCCATTGTTGGGTGCAACTCGGACTCTAAATACGTGTGGGCAGCGCAGGAGGGGGGGACGTTCATAAACATCACGGTAAATAAGTGTTATTAACACAGCAGCTCTCTTCCTCCTGCATATGTAACGTTACCTTAGTCATTCACTGCAAACTGTGGCTGTGTTTCAGTCTGCCTCCCTAGATATGGCTCGCAATGTGCCTCTAAACTGCTGTTTATTTGGAGCTAAAGCGCAGAAATAACGCTTAATTTAATACGCATCAGACGCGGTTTATTTTACATCGCGTAGAATGAAGTGTGATTTAAGCGAGTTGGTTTAAAAACGCGCAGAAATAAACAGTTTGTTAGAAATCCGGGGCCTGATAACGTTAAGCTTGAGTGGGAATGAAAGCTAACACTGGCTGGACAAAAGCAAATTGAACACCATATGTTTAATTTGGAGATAATTGTTCACCAAATATGAGAGTTTCTTGTATATGTTTTTTATTTATTTTTTATTTAGGCTAAATCCTGTTTCTATATCATCGAGATTAGCTGGATGTATTCGTCGAAAAAATGCGAAATACAGGACGTTGTGAAGTTCAAATCGCGTGTCGAGCGTTAAGTTAGAAGTTAAGGTTGAGAAGGTTTAAAGTTAAAGAAATGTGTTTTGCAGTCGTAAAGAGGGTGTTGTTAGTGCAAACAGGCCGATCAGATTCTTAGGTCACCAGACTACGTTCATGCACTTGTGTACGGGAATACACGGGTCATTGCGCCGCGGAATGTGCGTAAAGTCCTTCATGAATACGGGATCCTCGCAGTACCTGCCAGTCCAAGATGGCGCTCAATAAACGGGTGTTAATTCATCTAATAACAGGCTTATTCATCACACCGTCCTTTACTTACCCCAGCTTAATGGACCACACTCAATGGCAGCTTATAAGGTTAAAATATGTAAACATTCGTTTTACATTTAACAGGTTAAAGGGATCGCCCAAAAATAAAATGCAAATATTTTAATTCAATATCGTACGTTCATGCCGGTCCAAACATGTAAGGCTTGCTTGCTTCTGCACAATTCAAAATAATATATTCAATCAAATAGTGTTGGTAATCAAATAGTTTAGGTGGCCAATTGACTTTCATTGAATGTATATAAAGGATACAGAAATTTCAATGAATAACATCTTTTGTCTTCCACAGAAGAAAGTTATATACAGGTTTCATGAATGATGACAGGACTATAGTATGCAGTAACAGATGTATAGCTGACATATAAGTATTCTGTACTAGTATGTGTGTACATAATTATATATATATTTATTAATTCATGACATTTTTTCATAACCTCTGTATTTTGTAAAACAGGTTGCATCGTCTTTTGCGCGCTTCATTACATTTTAATAGAGCAGTTTTACTCAAGATGCCTTCAAATGAGCTACCAAAGATGATCATAACCGATATCTAAAAGTTTTATTTTTCTTCTCACTAATATTTGGATATTAATACCCTGATAGCACAAGTACATCTCTGAGATGTCTATTTGATGTCAGCATTTATGTCTGCAAGATGGTTTTTTAAATTTTTTATTTTTTTGTTGTTGTGTTTGCTCATCTGCAAAAGGACATTTCCAATTGTAATATGTCATAATATAGACATTTAGAAGATGTCTTTAAGATGTTTAAGATTGTTAAAACACAGTTTTTTTCCTAAGACATTTATTAGATGTTTTTCCACAGCAGCTGCTTTCCAGATTAACAGATCTTTAGCAGACATCTTACTGGCGTACCTGTGCTATCAGTGTATGGAATAAAATGTCAATAATAAAAAGATATAGCTAGGTTAGATGATTACCTTAAGTCCATTTATACTGAGTCATTTTCTACTGCTGTAACACTTTCTGGCAAGCGGATGCGACGAGACCTGTTTTCCCGCTTGTTCATGTGATGTTCGGCGGGAAGACTCTTGCAGGGTTCATGGAGAACCTGGAAATGTTAAGGAATTTTAACACTGATTTTAAGGTCTGGGTAATTTCTAAATCAGAGGAGTTGTGTTTTTCTTGTTAGGCTCGGTTCAGAAACATTTCTTCTGCTAGAAATTGCTCTTGGTGAGCGCAATTCTAACAAGAACTGTCGAAATGAAGAAAAAATTTTCAAAGACTGGAAAAGTCATGGGAATTCAATGGTTTGAAGGTGAAGGAATCCTTACATTGGAGGTTGGCTGTAGGAATACGAGTCTATTAAGGACCGTTTTAATGGGTTTTCACAATGGAATGAGATTGGAAAAGTTGTTGTATGCTTAATTTGATCTTTCTTCCTTATTAATAATAACGTTTCTGAGGCCTCAGTGAATCAAGTTGTGGTTGGAAGGCGTCTCCATCCCAAAATTGAGTCACCTCGTATTGCTCCAAACCTGTACGACGACTTCTGTTAAAGCTTGAGCCAGTCACACGGGTTGGGAATGGCAGTCAGAGTGGTTTTTGCCTCTTAGTTTCCAGTTTTGCTGGCCAAGTTTGAGTTTAAAAAGGCTTTTTAAAGTTAGTTCATACTGTGTGTGTCTACTGCCATACCAGTGCTTCCGAACCTTACTGGAAATAACATCAGCTGGCTGATTCTCACCGAAGAGCTGCTGCTTTTAGTGGTTTGGCCACAGGGAAAAAAGGCTTGGTATATTTGTAGTGAGCCAGAAAAAAAACAAAAGCTGCTGTGATGAACAAATGACAATAAAACCGAATAAGAAAACTGCACGCTCAGACTTGATCTGTCAGCTTTTGACAAATAAAACCAATGTTTAATGTGATTAATGCATTCCAGTTTGAGGGTTAGGCAGAATGTTTCCCAGATTTGTCGAGTAGAAGTTCCTTTTAAGGAACAAATCACCTCCGTTCAGCTGTGCTTTCATCAGACTCCACAAATATCCTTTCAAATGTTCAGAGAACTCTAGAAATAAAACATCCATCCAAATTTAATGATCAAAATAGAGCATATTTGGTCAGAGTAGTTTGTCATTGTTGGACGACCAATAGTCAAAGTGGACTAGCTGTTGGTTTGCCTGCATGACTAGTTGAACAAAGGTGCGGCCACACATACGGGTGTTCAGCAAGTTGTCAAAATCAAGTCATTTTAAAGGAATCCACGTGATTGGGAAGTTCGCCCTTGGGCAAAATATTTTCCCTCCCAGATTTTGCAACTGGTTCATGCATCGCTACACTAATGACAATGGGCCTTTTTGCCCGCAGAATTGTGCTAATGTGAACGCACCGTATCTCTTTCCCTGCCTGCGTTTTTGAGGAGAGTGGCAGAGTGGCAGCATTTTTTTTAAGCTTTTCACAATTTCATGGCCCCCAGAATATTTTGTTGTATAAATATATTTACATGCGATATATAAAAAGAACAAAACCTCTGCTTTTAAACAAACAAAAAAAAGGTTTTATTCTAGCTTCATCTCTCATCTCTTGAATGTTGGTGAGTTTCATAAAAATGCAACATTTTGATCAAGAGATTCAGTGATCTTTCAGAAGCTGAGTAATAGCGCCACCTACTGTATAACTGAAAACAGACTGATCTCATGAAATAGCGCATGTATGACACGCCAATTCGTATTTCCATTTTTGGCGTGCTATCAACACGCATAATGGCTTTTCAGCGTGTTTATCAACGCCATTGACTTAACGTTACATTACTATATATGACCTACCCCGTCCCTAAACCTACCCGTCACTGGGGTTAATAGCATTTATGAGTCTTTCCCTACCATCCTAGGAAAAAAAATATCGCTCCCCAGATGTAGATATTCATTTTGCTCCGTTTCGCTCTGACATTTAACGGCGTACACATACACGCGGAATCACTCGGACTTTTAACGGCGTAGACATGCACGCAATAGATGACGGTTCGTTTCGGCGTGGACATACACGCGGATAGCTGAAAATGCGTATAGATAACACGCCACTTGATTTGAAAGTGGCGTGTATGTTTACGCAAAGTCATGATGTCATGTTGGTCGGGGAAAGAGTTATATTTCATATTAGCCGTGTCTCAATTTCGCAAAAACTCCCATATATCACAAGAGTTTTTGCGCTTGCATGAGGTGGGTGTTCAGGCAATTCGAAAAAGGAATATTTTGCAAAACTACAATGGAAACACTTTTTTTAGCATTTACAGGTCACCCGTAACGTAACAGTCGATCATTATTTAAAGAAGGCGCGGCGTGTTTGGACAGAAGACGAGACAGTTCTTCATTAAACTCATAAAAGAAAAGTATCATGGGAATATTGGATTCTGAACAACAAAGAAATGCCTCAATTTATCAAGACAAGAGATATGTGGGAGGAACACCCAGAAACGCCTCATATGAGCCGCTCCCAAGTATAAGGGGCTTTACGTGCCAATAATGCTTGTGTACACCCCTACGTCTCCTATTTAAAATAACAGCTTGTGCGGTGGCTGCAATATACGTAAACCTACTAACATCCGCTGCCTTTTTTTTTTTTTTTTATGACATCGCGAGAGGAAAAAACATTGTTTGATGGAAACGCCATTTCGCGAATAAATTATAAGCATTTAGAAAATATCGCAAAAGTTTTGCTTAAATCTGTGCAAGTTTGTGGGTAAAATCTAGTAATTTCAGTAGGTATCTGTCAACGCGATCAGTGTTTCGTGTCAGGGTGAAAAAAGGTTCAAAAATAGTTCAAAATGGTCATGCAAATTCACCACGTGTTTCCAGCAGCCTGTAGTGTGTCTGTCCACACTGAAAGTGTGTTTCATTAACTGACCAGCCCACCATACTGACCTACGGGGGCTTTGGTATAAAACTGCATAATGAAGAACTTTTGATGCAGTCTCAATGATTCATTGATGTCAAGTGCAAAGTTCTACTTCTGTCTTTGTAGTTTATCTAAATTATCTGCATGGATCTTTCCATAATTTATCAACCTGCCCTTTCTACATTTGTTGATTTGCATTTGGCTGATCATTAATCCATATGAAAATGTAAAAGATTAGACAAGATGATGTAGTTCCACAGTTAATATTGTGGTGTTTTTTTTTTCTCTAATTTCAGCCAACAGAAATCGACGTCCTAGTAGGGAAAGACCGAGAAAGTTTCTTCACCCACGGCCTGACCTTAGGTTCAAAGAAGTGCTCGGTCATCCGAGACAGTCTCCATGTGGACAGTGACTGGACGATGGACATCAGGACGAAGAGTCAAGGAGGAGAGCCAACATACAACATCACTGTCGGGAAAGCTGCCAAAGGTAGTAGTCCTTTCTTATATTCTTTCAGCATTACCTGTTATTCATAAAACCTCTATATATGTTTTTTTTTCAATGATAGATGGATAATATAGCAATGTAGATCCTTTCCTCAATATGAAATCATGCATTTTAAATACTATATTTCACATGGGGCTCTTTTAATAATTGAAAATAAAGTTTTTAAATGGTTTGAAATAGTTCTAAAAATAGACTTAATGGGAGACAAATGTCTTTTAAAGCCTTTAGATGGTGTTGCAAAGTAACGGCAGGAGTTTGGGGGAATAAGAAAATCTAAAAGTAACATTTCATTGACCAGCTAGTCATTTCACACGGTCTCTGTTACGGCTGGGCGGTATATCGAGTTTGTACAATATATATATATATTTTTTTGCAACGATACGGAATGAGGCAATACCGTTTATATCGATACAGTAGTTTGATACGACGAGCACATCTGAAAAATAGACGCACTGTGAGCTCCTGCAGTGAAAGTAACGTCAGACTACATAGTACAATTTGTCCCAACATATTAAGGACTTCAAAATAACTTGCAAGATATAGTTAACAAGTTTAAAGCAGTTTGCCCGGTCATGCTCTGACAGATACTGTTGCTGACTGACAGATAAACACTAGCGCTGTTTAATGGGTTGGAGATGTGGTGCTTAACTTACATTTCACAGGTATATTCTCCATCTGTAAATGTTAGAAAGTCAAACAAATGTCCATGTCACTGTCAGGAGAGGACGAGCTCCTGCAGCTGAATCTGCGCTGAAACTCCAGCCTCCGTGAACGAGCACAGAATAGTAGCGCAATAATTCGGACTAAAATATACATATTGCTAAAATATTTGTTGTTGGAGACAATAAATCTGCTATATGTGGGATTTTAAACCTACACGTATTTTTATGAAAGTGACCATTATAATGGCAAATGCAGGCTAATATAATTAGTCGGTGCTTTTGTTTTTATTTTCATTTTTAGTTTAGCCTTTAGTCAACTTAAAAACAATTATTTCTTGTTTTTAAACTGTAATGTTACACTGTTAGAATGTAATGTGATTTTAACCACGTTTTTAACACATAATATATTGCATAGCCTAAATTACATTCACTATATTTGTTTCCATATCCCTCAATATCAACATTGTTTGTAGGATATCATTGGGCAGGATGTGAAATATTTGTAAAAAAAAATAAATACAGATTTTCTTTATCCAAATAGAAAAATGTAGAACGTACCGATATATATATATCGTCATTTAACCAAAAAAAGACCGAGATATGATTTTTGGCCATATCGCCCAGCCCTAGTCTCTGTTGATCACGAGACTTTAGCGCGAGTGTTGAGGAAGTGTCTGAGACCTGCTGAGGTACATTCCCTCTCATCTGCATGCGTTTCTGCTAATCTCACACACCTCTTGGGTCTATTGCACTTTACAATGTGAAGGATTTCCTGTTTCCTGAAAATAAAAATGTTCCTTCATGAATCTATCTTTCATATACCTCATGGCATGTATGGAGGGAACTAAACCTGCTTTCCTGCATTTGTTTGAAGCATTTTGATTTCACATGCTTGCATTTAAATGTTCAAATGAATTGGTCTTTACTGGACCAACAGACCTAATCGCAATGGTGTAACACTATAATAACTTTCATTATATCACTGTTAAACAAGCACAAGAACCAGGAAAGAGGATAGTGTAAAAATGGGCAAGAAAGTAAAAAGTACTTACGATTTGCATGTTTTTAATCCCATACGTTTTTCATCCTGACAACGCCTAAATGAAACCACTTCATTTAAGATGTGGTGATCGTGGTATAAGTGGGATAATTGATGATAAATGTCATATTACCACCACAGATGTGCATTAATTTTTAATCATGGATCAAATTAATCAAATAACTTAACTCGTCAATCATTACTTCAGTTATTAACTCTTAAGTGCCTCGAACAAAGCTTTGTTTTTTTTTATATGATCAGTGCCACAAACCTCGCAGAATCTGGGGAATGTTAATGAAAGTTATTAAAAGGTGTTGCCAGTTGTAGCTAAACAAAGGTATTTCCTCTCGGCCACAATCTTTCACTCTGCATGCCTGATATCTTGATCTCTTTCTGCTTTTTATTCTGTCCTATCTCAGCTTGTAAATCTTGGCTTGGCTTTTTTCTCCAGGGCTGGGATTTCCCTGTCCTCTTAACTTCCTTTCTCTGTCTTTCTCTTTCAGTCTTGGTTCTTGTAATGGGCAAAGAAGGGGTCCACGGAGGCGGCTTGAATAAGAAGGCATATTCAATGGCAAAATACTTGAGAGATTCAGGGTTTTAGCTTCTTTTGTTTTTTTTCTTGATCAAGTAGTGAAATTTAGGGAGGGAAAAAAACAAGTCACCCACATTCCCAAAATAAGCTGTGAAAACCCCCCCCATCCCCCCATTGAAACACATTTAAAGTTTTTGGACATCTTAATGGCAAGGAAGGGTAATGAATCTTGTGTCAACAATTGCATCCCTTTTTTGAGTTGGGGAAAGTGGTTTCTTTTTTCCCCCGCCCCTCAAATTTGTTGATTTTTGTTCTTGTTTTTTCCCCTTGTGCACTCCAGCATTGGTTATAGTCATGGGCAAGGAAGGTACCCATGGAGGGCTGCTCAACAAGAAAGCGTATCAAATGACTGAATACCTGAGGAAATCTGGATATTAAGACACCTGCCCACCTAGCTGCTCATTCCTACCAACACTAACCTTTCTAAGGAGAGATTTGCTTAATCATTTATTTCTTTTCAACTGTCATTTCTTTTTTTGTTCTTCTCAAACCCATCCTTTCCCCAATTACTTTATAACCCCGTCCCATATATGTCCATTTATTGTGTTCGTTCCCATTTTGAAGCTACGTTCCATTGCTAAACATGATGCATTTAAGACAAATTTCTGCTTATTCATGAAACAAAAACAAACATTTTGGGTGTTTAGTTTATTACCAAGGGCTTGAGCTAAACTAAAATTCCCTTTCCTAGATCAAATCTGGGAAAGGTCGACTGTATGCATATCTTTGAATGGACCTTAGTCAGGATGGGCGGTATTTTTAATTTGACACCAATTTTTATTAGCGCCAAATTAAATATGCCGTCTGCGCTAACGAACGTCCATTTCTTTAGTTTTCCTCAACCCGACTCTCATCTCAACTCTTCCTGTAGATGCGACACTTCCTGAATGACAGATTCATATTCTTTCCATTTTGTCGCACTAACATTCATGGAGTGGGAGGTCGAGCTCTTAAATAGTTGGCGGTCCGTTGAGTGCAGTCATTTTTGGGCTTAGGTAGCATTTTCTCCCATCAACCCCATATTGAATGTTCATGGACATTCCGTCATTGCACTTGTTTTGCTAGTTTATGTAATACATATATTTTTTATTTTCAAGACGACTGCCATTTGAGACAGTGGGTTCCCGGTGTAAGCGCTTGGAGTATACAGTTTGAATTCTTTCATTTGGACCAATTTTTGTCATTGCTTGGGTTATTTACACACTACGTTGACCAACAAAACACTAGCGTCTGGTCAGAAATAGGACTTCGGTCTTGTTTTGCCAGCTCTTTCAACACTTGAATTTGAATTTAACCCATGAATGAATTGTCATGACCGTGGGATAAATTGCCTTCGAGTCATGTCTGTCAAAACTTGATGTTTTATCAAGTCCAAATGTATAACACTCCAATCATAATGTGTATTCTGTGCCATAATGTAGAGCGAATCTGTTGCTATTGATTCAGACAGCTTCCCAAATGATTCTATCAGTTCTTGGTTCAGGGGTTTTTAGTATCTACAGAAGTGCTGGCCTTGTGGGATATTTGTACAGGTTCAAAACCTCTTGACTATTAATTTCTTGTTCCCCTGTACTTTTTTTTCATACATCTTGGATACAGTCTGATTTCATATGCATAAACCAAGAAATGCCATAAATTAATCTCACCACCTTGTTTACAGACAAATTAAATAAATCTATTCCAACCAAATTACTTGTCTTGTTTCTTTTGCTGCATGTTATTTCAGAGAGGTCATTTCATGTGGAATCTGTTTTTCTCAAAGTTAAAGTAGATAATAAACTAAAATATGCTTTGTTTGTTGTACAGAAATTGGAAAATGTTAATGGAAAACAAATTTGTTTTGTTGCACAAACAAAAAAGTCCTATTTTGCGCACAAAAATGGAAACGTTTTCAAAAGGGCTTTTGTTGATCATTTTCACATCCCCCCCCCCCCCCCCATTTTGTTGATTATTGCATTAAAACAGAATTGGAAACTTTCTACTAGGACAGCACGATATTGAAAAATGTGATATTCAATATGTGATAATGCTTTGTGTAAAAATACATTTAAATTGTTCAAATATAATTCTAATAGCTGAGAATTATTCTTTTTGTGAGAAGAGAGCATTCCCACAACTTTCTAAAAGTTTTTGTCGTGAAGTGTCATTTTAACATGGGGTTTCAGGTAGGCCTGCATTAGGCTTATTTAACAGAATTTAATTAAAACAAATGTAAAATTTGTTGTTTACAAACAAAATGTAAAACAAAACAAAACACTGCTTAGACTTCACAGTATGAATTAAATAATTTAAATATACACTGATTCGTATTAAAGCTACAGAGTTTAGTCGAGCAGTGAGTGATTTTCTTGTATTTTGTAGTTTGATTAACATTAAGCACACATGGAATCAGGTTTATCAGGCTGATGTCACTTTACAATCGCCACAAATCAATATACGGTTACACACGTGCTTTCTCTTTCAACTGTTAAGTCCACTTAAGACATAACTGTGTGTGTGAATGCTCACCATGATGGTCTTTTTGTGTGTATGGATAAGCTGTGGAACTGAAGTGTAAAATGGTCAAACTAAAATCTGATTTTTCACACACACAAAAAAAAGATCATAAGCTAAAATGTGATTAGGGTTTATTGCAAACAAATGCAATTTTTTATTGAGTTTTATTGCACAAAACATTTCTCTGACAACCTTTTTTTGCACACACACACAAAAAAAATAACTATTTCCCCCTTATAGGTCCACTTATGTTTATATAGCGTTTCTTTTTATGATCTTAAAACCATGTTCCACTTTCCAGTGATGGATGAGAAACTGAGACGAAACCAGCAAAAGGTGTAGTATTTTATTCAGTAAGAGAAATTAATATAGACTACTTAGAAACAAGGGTAAGCAGAAAGATATATTTACAGTAAAGCAACATTAAAAGGCAAACAGACATTAGTAACGGTTCGATCCGGTAACGGTTATCAAAAAACAAAAACCTCCTTACCCAACTTATTTCCTACTTACAGTACATAAATGTTAAACTACACTTCGAGTGACTGATATTTAGAACGGGTCCACTGTTAATGATCGAACTAAAAGTGTCAGTACAAGTTCAATAATAAAGTCTCATTGTGTCGTATAAAACATGCAGTTGTTCGCGATCGGATGCACGTCTGAGATGAGTTTGGCGTTTTGTCAGCAAGCACAAATTACATTCCCAGAGGTGACGCTCATCTGCGGAGGTTGGCAAAAAATGTGCGTGATAAATTTCGCAGGATCTTTTGAGGGGGGGAATCGTGATTTGTAGAAAGTTTTGCTGTATAGTATCTCTGTATGATAAATTGTAAGTGATGGTGAAACGTATTGGAATCTCCATTCAGAGTCCGAGTTGTGATCGGCTAACGTTTAAGCGTCCGCCTCCACGTCGTCGGGACGTCCCGGTTGCAGCTGTACGACGACGGTTTCCACGGTGACCTCCTCGTCGCTGTCGGTGGTGTCGCTGTGCCCGTCGTAGTCCGACGACTCCACCTCGCGCTGGGATGGCGAGCCGGACATGGTGCCGAAGGAATGGGCGCTGGTCGAGGCCAGGGATCGCAGCAGGGGCGTGTTTTCCGAAACCTCGTTCTCCTCGCCTCCGCTGTCCCCGGAGTCGGACTCGGACTCGGAGTCGCCGTCGGACGGCACCACTTTCTGCTTGCACACCGGACACGTCTTCTTGGTTTTGGTCAGCCACGGGTCAACACACTTGCAGTGATAGGCTGATAATTGGTGCAGAGAGAATTGACAAACGTGATCTATTAGTAACTAATTAAAAAATATCTACAGTAGTCAACAATAGAATACGTTTAATTTATATAGAGCCTTTCCAAAGCCCAAGGTCGCTTTACACTGAAGTGGATCCAAAACCTTTCATCAAAGCTGTACATGAATTTTGAACAATACCCGTTCTTGTCTCAGGACAAGATCTTTTTTTTTATCCACTTCAAATGTTGATTACTGTAACTTGAATTCAAATGAATCTTAAAGGGATAGTTCTGCCTTAAATTAAAATTAAGTCACAATTTACTCACCCTGGTGTTGTTCTAATGTCGTATAATAACATTCGTCTTTTTTTCGGACCACAAAAGGAGATTTTTGTTAAAAATGTCCCACTGGCACTGATAATGGCCAGCATCAAGCTTTTGAAAAGAGACGCAGAAGTATCACCGAATGATCGCATGCAACTCGAGACGTGTGTTCTGGGGGTTTATGATAAGTATGTCATTATACCTCAAACAAACTAAAATGTGATCTATAATTTAATGAAAATCCTGACCGTGGTCTTCGGTGCTCAACTGAGACTCTATTAGCGCTCGAGTTCACGCCGACTTGCCATGAAAAACACACGTTATGAGAAATCAAGATTAACAAAAACACGAGACAAAATACAACCCATGTATCTTCTCTGAGGCGATATCCGTTGTGTTCGGCGTAACAATAAGTTATCGCGTCCGCAGACAAACGGGTCCGGTGTTTTTTGACTCGGTGAAGAAACTACACGGATACAAAACACATCTAAACCGGGAAAAGAGCTTTGTTTAATGAACAATGTAAATCACGAGACACTACTGCTGCTGCTACCTAGGTGGATGTAAATGTTATAATAGTTAAAGGGTTAACTATTATTTCATGCTGTAGTGTAGGCTAATACAGATTTTCCCTCTATGAATTGCATATGTGAATATGAACAAATAAGCATTATTAATGTAAGATCTAGTCTAGATCTATTGTTTACATCAAATTCATGCTTTAATGTAGGCTAATCATGGCAGGTATAATATCATATGGTGCATTCAAGTCATCTCGTATAGATTGTATTTACGAGTTGAGGCACATGAACACCACCACAATGTCGTAAACACGAGTGGGGAGCTCGGGATGTGTCCGATCTTTACGAGTGGTGGGCGTGTCAGTCAGAAACATGGCGGAATAACACCATACTTAAAGGTATTTAGCTGTGATATTATCAGGCGTTTCTATTTACAGCGCATTATGCTAACTGTCTGCACAGAATATGATAGCATTATAAAATAATGTAATATGTAACGATTAAGTTTGCAGGGGCTTCATAAATCAACTAAAAACTTAAAAAAGCAAAGCACACCTTATGCAAATCTTTGTTCTTTATTTTCTAGAACTAGAGTTTAAGAGCCTTGCTGTATTTTTGTGTAATTAATTAAGCGAAAGTCCATGTCGTAAACACGACTTCCCAGGAGGACTTGAACGCACCAATAAACTCAACACTTGGAATATAAGACACGTGTCACATGATCCTTTTGCATCTTTATTAAAATGCTTGACCCCGGTCGCTATTCACTGCCATTATATGGACCAGCGCAAGCGGGACATTACTTAAAAATTGTCCTTTTATGGTCCATAAAAGAACGAACGACCCAATGCATTAGAACAACACCAGGGTGAGTAAATGATGACTTGATTTTCATTTCAGGGTGAACAATCCCTTTAAAACGCAAGTAGTGTGTGTATATATAACTTTGATTTAATTTCATATACAAGTTATTCTAATTACTATTCTGAACTTGAATGTCCTGAGTCACATTTTCAGCAAATGCTCTGTGGCAATTCCATCGATTTTACCACAAGAAAATAATTTAGTTACCTAATAATTTGGGTCATAGAAACTAACAAAAAGCAGACACTTGATCGAGCTGAACGTGCACTGACCCGACGTTAGGCTGGAGACGGCACAAACTCACCGTGTGAGCAGGGCAGGACCCGGAGCTTGTCGCCCTCTTCATACTCGTCCAGACAAATGGCACAAACATCATAGGAATCACCTAGAAGACGTTAAGAAACAGCTAACTGTAAATATTACTCACATTTTTCTATAATAAACCGCAATTAATTGCTCACAACATAAACAACGTGTAATGTGTAAATATTTCATTCTATGAATAAAGTTCAGAGAACTGCTACTCAGTTTCTAGTGATGAAATGAGTAATTATAGAAATTTGTAGTATATTTGAAAGCAATCATTTTATAGGCTTTTTAATATAACAAAAATAATAATAATCACAAACTCATATAACAAATGCCATATATATATATATATATATATATTAGGGCTGTCAAATGATTAATCGCATCCAAAATAAAAGTTTGTGTTTACATAATAAATGTGTGTGTACTGTGTATAATTTTATATATATAAATACATACACATGCCTGTATATATTTAAGAAATATTTGCATTTACTATATATAGATTTATATATAATTTATATTATTATTATTATTATTATATATAAATAACACATTTTTCTTAAATACATAAATGCACGTGTGTGTACTTATATATACAAAATAATTTTACACAGTACACACACATTTATTATGTGAACACAAACTTTTATTTTGGATGCGATTAATCTTGATTAATCATTTGACAACTCTAATTTATATATATATATATATATATATATAGTTATATAGTATTTTTAATGTGTGTTGTATAATATAGTGATGAATGAGAGCTGTCAGTTAATTTTTTCCCACATTTCACAACTCTAAAACATTTGGTATCAATATTTTGATGAGGATGGATCCTCTTGATGCGTCAGTTTTCACACGTCTTCCTGCACTGACACCTGCGTGCGAGACAAACACGTCACCGGCGGGATCAAAGTTAACGGCTCATTTTTGACAGCCGTAATTAATAAATTGCAAAACCGTTTGACCTCATTTCACATCACTATCTTGACTAAATGGGTTTCTGTTCTGCACGCTTGTGATCGCAGAGTTTCCTTTGAGGTCCTGTGTGTCCTGGATCAAGTAAAACATTCCAGCCTCAATAAGTCCAGGAATTTGTCCTGCCCTCCCTGTGAATTCCTCTGCCTTTTTCCACATTTCTTTCCACCAATGAAGGAGCCACTCTGCTGATGGCCGGTGTTTATAGAAGCAGTAAACGAACACATTTTCTCGCGGTCTCTCAAACCAGCATGTCTGTGTGTGTGACCGTATATGGATAAGCTTATATCTGTCACTGCAGGATGTCAGAGGCTTTATTTGTGCTCACTGCTTTGGGGTTTGGTGAAGAGTTTACAGTGAAAGCTGGTCTGTAGGAACAGGTTATGATGCTACAGGTTCACAGTTTAAAACTGAAACATCTGGACACTTTGTGGAGAGAATGACGTTGCAGAGCACATTCTTCATTCGGTCAGAACTGATGTTTATGATTTGGGATAAAACCTACAGAACAATGTTCGAAAGCCATTTCATAGTTGACCATTTTCATGTTTTAACTGCTGGGCAACATATCCAATATTCATGATATACTGGCGCTGACTTTATGGCCAAAGAAAATTAACCAACATTGATTTGAATTTGCAAATTCATAGACATATTCAATATTTGGGATTATATTTGCAGAAATCTGTCTCTTGTCCACTTTCAACCTCTTGTGTCCTGGTTTCTTTGATGGGAGGGTTTTTTCAGATCTTTCGATCTAATGAACGAAATAAGCTCACGCAATCGGTGACGCACCGGAGACGACGGGAAAACACACAGCAGCAGCTTTCGTTCCTGCTTTCTGAGATCAAGCCGAATGTGGTGAGTGTTAGAAATCAGGAATGGTGAGAAACATTGTGATTGGTACATTTTTCATCTTCAAACCAAACTTCGATCTTCAGCCGACAAAGTTTAAAATGAAAATTATACCATGATTTACTCAACCCATCCTAGGTGTATAACTATCTTCTATGACCTCTGACCCGACGCATGAAGATTGACCTCTGACCTGACGCATGAAGAGTGACCTCTGACCCGAGGCATGACAAGTGACCTCTGACCCAACGCATGACGAGTGACCTCTGACCCGACACATGACCTCTGACACGACGCATGACGAGTGACCTCTGACCCCGACGCATGACGAGTGACCTCTGACCCGATGCATGACGAGTGACCTCTGACCCCGACGCATGACGAGTGACCTCTGACCCAACACATGACCTCTGACCCGACGCATGAAGAGTGACCTCTGACCCGACGCATGACGAGTGACCTCTGACCCGACGCATGACGAGTGACCTCTGACCCCGACGCATGACGAGTGACCTCTGACCCAACACATGACCTCTGACCCGACGCATGAAGAGTGACCTCTGACCCGACGCATGACGAGTGACCTCTGACCCGACGCATGACGAGTGACCTCTGACCCCGACGCATGACGAGTGACCTCTGACCCAACACATGACCTCTGACCCGACGCATGAAGAGTGACCTCTGATCCGACACACGACCTCTGACCCGACGCATGAAGAGTGACCTCTGACCCGACGCATGACGAGTGACCTCTGACCCAACACATGACCTCTGACCCGACGCATGAAGAGTGACCTCTGATCCGACACATGACCTCTGACCCGACGCATGAAGAGTGACCTCTGATCCGACACATGACGAGCGTTTCCAACTACCTCTGTAAATGGTTGAAAGTGGAAAAGCTCAAAACGTTTTACACCCCGTTTACAGGTGTATTTAGTTTCGTCCTCTTGTGATCGATCAACTAAAACCCATTTTAATACCAGGCTAAAACAGGGCCTGTGTTACACTGAAGTGGTACGACAGCTACAGATAACCGTTAAACTCTGGAGGTCTGAAATCCCAGAGCCGTCTTGATCTGCTGGTGGAGTGTGTGTTTCCCGGTGCCTGTCGGCAGCTGCTGGTGAGTCTGTGGTCCAGCTGCACGGTCACGCGACAGGACAAACACACTGGGGCAGTGAGGCCGAGACTGATGAATCAGCACTGCAGCGGATGAGGGAAACCAGCGCGTCAGCAGAGCAGAGGAAACCAGGGTAAAGCATGAGCGTTTATCTGTGTGATGGGGGTAAGATGTGTCAGTGCCGGGTTAATCTAGCTAACTGAAGGGATGAACCCATATATTAAAACATGGGCGTTTATCTGTGTGATGGGGGTAAGATGTGTCAGTGCCGGGTTAATCTAGCTAACTGAAGGGATGAACCCATATATTAAAACATGTCCGTTTATCTGTGTGATGGGGGTAAGATGTGTCAGTGCCGGGTTAATCTAGCTAACTGAAGGGATGAACCCATATATTTAGAGAGGACTCATCATATACATGCTTTGGGATAAGTTGTGCCATATTATTAAAAATTCTCCTGGCTGGTTTATGTAAATGTAAACAATGTGCTCATTTAGTTTAGTGTATATATATATATACACTGTGAACATCATTTTCTTTCTGCAGAAAATACCTATACATTCGAATATGTATAATTCCCTACTATATAGAAGGTAAAAGACAAGAGTACAGTGCGTCCACACCCGCAGTGTTAAGAAACAGAAGGAGAAAAGTGCCCGGATGACCAACTACTTCCGGTGAGATTCTGAAGTGTGCATTCAATGGACACTTTTCAATCCCATCAGGCCACGGGAGAGGATTGATGAATGCGTAACTGATGCTGGTAGGTCACATGACAATAAGAACATCACGGCTTTCATCAATACTAGAACTTTAGTTGTGTCCCAAATGACACACTATGCACTTATACACCATGCACTCGAGTCTGAAGCCTTGTGACGGTCGAGTGCATGAAGCGTCCAACATCACACACTTCTTTTAATTTTATTGTACTTTTACTTTTTGATATTTTCAGTGTGAACGCACTTCTATTAATACAACAAAACGGCAGAGAATAGATTTGGGACGCACTTATGCTTTTTTAACGGTCGCCACTTATTCAAAAGTAGTGCCTACTCAAAACGTGCAGTAAACAACAGAGCCTACTGGATGGACACTATCCCACAATGCACTTCAATGATGAGGTCATGTGGTTCAACTACTGCTTGAAATATTTATGGTTGCGAAATGCATACTGATAAATAGTAGGCCATATGTAGTGTACACTGCACAGTATTCAGTAAATAGGAAGCTAGTGTTCATTTTAAAATCTAATATGATTTGGGGATAATATCACTATTCATGTAGCAAACTAAATATTGAGTTATTGGTTCAGCTTTCCTTAGGTCTCCAACAAGCGCCACAATGAATACGTTATATACTATGCTAATAAAATATGTTATAAAGATAAAACGCTTTTAACATCAAAGGTCTCAATTAAGGGGGTGTTGTAATATACGGGTATTGACGATAATTAGGATATTTAAAAAATGAAATACCGACATCATGTTAATACACTCCAACATTGTAGGTGGCGCTATTGTGCCTTCACACTGGTAGACAACCATAACAAAACAAATCATGTCAGAAGAGATGTCCATGTCACTGACAAAAGTTACTTTTATCAGATTTTTTTCAGCTAAAAAAAAATAAAAACACAGACAACCAATGAGAATCCATAGGAGTTCATAGAGCTCGAGCATTTAAAGCGTCAGATGATAAACCTGCAGCACTTCTTATAATGGTGTGCACTCTAATCGTTATGATGATCTGTACAGTTATGGTTCTTGGTGTGAACGGGTCTTTAAACAGCTCAGTCTGCAGAAAAGCTCAGTTATTTTGCAAGCTTTTGAACAGCTATGGTTACAAACTCTCTCTCCGCCTCCTTACACTCGTAATGTGATTCATTGGCCAAAAAAGTGTTTTTAAGGAAGATGCCTTGCTCATATCCATATATTTGCATGAGGAAAATAAAGCCTACCTAACTTTAAGCATGCGTCCAGTTGGCATTTACTCATAATGTGGTAGATAAATGGTAAACAGATGAAATGGAAACAATTTCAAATGACCTTCACACACTCATTCGCTCTGAATACTAATATAAAAGACTGGCTTCAGGAAATCTCGCACTCCTTTCACCTGAGGAGGATCCGTGAGCACACGTGGACGTGACCTAAATCCCCTATGCTCTGAACGATACAACGGAGCGCATTTCTGAGCGAGCTGAACAGGAACCAGTCAATGGTCACGGTGTTGATGTGGTAGTAAAAAGGCTTGATGATTCACTGAGGAGGGACACGGTGGGAGGGGGATGCCACACTTCACCCACATCCGTCACGTGTCCACAATGCCAGACGCGCGGAAAATGCTGACGGCCCAGCAACATCAAAACACACAGGCTCAAAACTATATTTTGACAGTAAAGACATCATTAAAGTAATCCATGTGACTCCAGTGGCTTAACCTCAATTTTATGAAGGGACACGAGTGCTTTGTTTGCGCAAAAAAAAACATTTAAGTTGTAAAATGCATGTCAGAGATTAATATTTTGTAAATAAAGTGGTACATTTTTGCACTAACAAAGGACTCGTGATCCTTTATAAAATCACGGTTAAGCCACTGGAGTCACATGGATTACTTTAATGACGTCTCACCACCTTTCTAGGGTTTGAAAGTGGTAGTTGCGTAGACGGTCAGTGGAGGGACAGAATTAAAAAAATATCTTCTGACGGGTTGAACTCACATGAGGGAGAGTAATTACTGACAGATCTTTCATTTTTGGGTGAACTATCCCTTTAATATACGCAATAAGTAGAAGTAGAAGAACATAAAAACCCTGCATTTTACAACAAGACACCAACCAGACTAAGATTAAATCATCTTGATTGGGGTCTTTGACATTTAAGATCAGAAAATGTTAACTCTTTATTCTAAAATGTATTATCTCAATATTTTTTTTAAATAATCTTTATTTTGGACTCGATGTCTTTGCTTTTCCATATTTCCAGAGGAACTACAAATTAATTGTTTAAAAGTTTAAAAGATCTGATTTACGGACATGTATTTCTTCAGTGAAGTTTAAATCAGATTCCAAATCTCTCTCCAGTAATACTGTGAAATATTTTTACAATTTAAAATAACTGTTTCCTATGTGAATATATAGTAAAGTGTGTAATTTATTCCTGTGATCAGAGCTGAATTTCCAGCATCATATGATCCACACAGCAGCAGAAAACGGTTGTCAGTCCTGCATTTTTGTATGAAACATTTTATGTATTTGACCCCTGATCCGCATTCTCAGTGTTTGATCCTATTCAACACACGTCTTACCCTTCTTAAACTTGTGAATGGGGAGTTTCTTCAGCTGGTCCTTGCGTAAGCGACTTCTCCTGGCTCGATGTCTGTCCTGTACGAACTTTGTGATCTGAGATTAAAAGGAGGTAAATATGTCGGTCGAAACTAATACACTCAGCTGTTTTTATTACACACAATCGCGACTCACCATGAAAACTACGATGAGGATGAGGCAGATTCCAACGATGATGAGGAACGGGATCAGGTAGTACTCCAGAGGCAAACTGAAGTCCGGCATGAGGATCACATGACCACTGACAACACAGAGCAAGACTGTGTGTGTGACATTGCTTTTAAACAGGTCTATAAACAAGAAGTTAATCCTGTAGATATACATGTCAACCTTTACATTTTTTTTTTTTCTCAGAGAATATAGCCTAGAATTTGATGTTAGTAATGCTAGCTTGGAAAAACTATTTGGGAATGTGTTATATTTCCAGACTTCCTCGTGTCATGTGACTGGAGTGCCAGCGCAGCAGAGGTTTCTGTTAAGTAAGCATCAGAACAGTGAAGTATTCAGTAGTGAAATCTGAGCCCTCCTCACCCTTTCTCATAGATGTACTCCTCTCTGAGAGAGTTGGCCGCTTCTTCACCAATAAACACTGATGGGATGTCGATCTGCTTCAGAATATCCACTGCAAAAAAACATAGGCATACAAATGTACATTAAAGGACAACTATGGCGCAAAATGAACCTTTGGTCTAATTACACATTGGTACATAGTCAACCGTTCTCTGAGATTTGTTTTCATGATTGTCGAATGTAAAGAGTTTTATCTCTAAAAACTGTTTAGCTTATAACGCTAGTATATTGGGCACAGAGTAATGAAAATAAAAATCGCTAGTTCAAAAGACAGTATGTAAACTCGACCAGATTTTATTCTGATTCAGTTTGATTCTTTAAACAAACCCTTGTAAACGTATTATTTGGAGTGCGTTTTGAAATTTTACATGTCAATTTTGATTGTATCTCCACTTTAAAGGGATAGATGACTTCAAATAAATAAATGAACGCAAGATGATTTTCTTTGGCCCTCCTCCTCCCCAGCACCACCTGTCTAGATCTGCAAGATCAACCCTACACCCCATTCTTATCAATACAACACTGTTTTGTTCAGTTGCCATGATTGAAATATGGTATTAATTCAGTAACATTATGTACATTGGTGTTGTCACGATACTGGAATTTCTAACTTCAATACGATATCTTGAAATTTTTCGTAGTTTTGATACCATAGGGAAACCTGCCATGTAGATATTTGTATTGTTATCTCATCATTTTGTTGCAATAGCTTAGCATGTAGAGCCTTTATTTGAAACTTTCAATCTACAAAAAAAACAAGTAAACAGTCAATAATAAAATAAAAACAAAAATGCAAATGATGACAAATAAACCACAGAATAAAGAGACAAATTAAATAAACATGGCTTTAGGTTTTTCAAGTGGGTCTAATAGTAGTATTCAGGTGAGAAATCCTACAATAATTAAAGTAATCAAATGTAAAAACAACACTGGATAGTCTTCAATGTAAAATTTTAATACAGCTTAATGCTTACAATTAAAGTTACAAAAGTTATTCAGTCAAGAGCAGCGAGTGATTTTCTCTTTGTCTTTTGTTCTCCGATTAACATGACACTCTAATGGCTAATACACAAATCCAATGAATGTTGTGTTGTTACACAACATGCACTTTCACTATTTCAAATATTTACGTTCCAAAACCGACGGTGTTTACCTGAATACTTGTCAAGATGGGCATTTCGACATCATTTTGTGTCTGTTTGATAGTTTAAGCGCAATAAGCCACGGAAAATAACTCTATTTGGCACTGGCACGCTGTTTGAGAGGCGGCTTTATGCGAGCGCCACTTACATAGATCAGGGGCGCACAAACTTTTGCTGTGAGCGCGAAACCAGCAGAAATGACTAAAATTATGTGCAATACTACTACAGAAAATGAGCATTGAATTTTTTCCGTTTCCGTGATATTTTTTGACATCACTAATTTACATATATTAAAATGAGATATTGTGGAGCGGTCTTAGTTGATTTAATGAAAGTCAATGGGGTCCGAAGTTGTTTTGATTCAACATTACGGTGACTTAATGCTGGTGATTCCCTCGAGAGCGCTGAAGGTCGGTTCCTCCAGTTTGGCCTTCATGGCATCACGACTCGGTCAGATTTCATAAATACAGCAGCGGTTATTATCAGCACAGGGGCTGGGGTTTGTGAATCACAGCATTGTCCCACAGCAGAACACATGAGCGGGTGTCTCCACTACATGTTTTATGCATTCGTGTGCAGGAACTTACGATCGTTGGATCCCATGCTGATTAAGTCATCAGAGTCCACATTGTGGACAATCGCCGCCTTGTAGCCGGCCTTCTGCGCATGGAGGACCTGAAGGAGGACGAGGGTGAAGACAGAAGCATTGTGTTCAGACCAGCACACACACACACACACACTGCTCTTGTATGACACATGTATGGCTTGGTTCAGTGAGCGTGACGATCAGGGAACATTAGTGAGGGAGAGGTTAACACACTTGCTTTTGTCAGAGACATTTCAGTTCTGCTTGAATTTATCATCTTGTTTTTGGTCTGATTCATTTTAACAGCCGGCTTTTTCCTTCTAGGTTTAGTACACAGTTAATGGGTTAGTTCACCCAAACGTAAAAAAAAATGATCCCATGATTTACTCACCCTCAATTCTAGGTGTATATGACTTATTTTCATTTTGACTTGAACTACCCCTTAAACTGCACGACAGCGGCCACTCGTGGCAGAACTAAGGTTTGCAGGACTAGATTGTCACTTTCAAATGCAAAACAAGAGATATATACACCTTAATCTCTGCAAAATATATCCCAGTGTGGTATTCTTGTGTTGAGGACAGTGTGTGCTGTTGGTATTGTGGTCTCAGTCAGGGTCTGGCAGCGCTGGATCAGTGATTAGTGAATGTTTGCACAGACAGAGATAAGAGCATTCAAGACATTCCTCGGAAATGAAAATTTATCACACTCATGTCACGTGAAGGTCGCAGATACAATATCAGGAGCGTCGAGTGAACAAACTATTTTAATGGATTGAATTAGAAAAATAGTAAAATACTGCAAAAGATATCAAACTTGAATGCTTTTTTACTTTTATTTTACCACCATACTCTCTCTCTCTATTCACAGTAAAAAGATAAACAAACTCCACAGCGCTGTAGATGATTAACTTCACCCAACGGTTTATTGTGGCATCGAAAAAAAAAAACGTTGAGCTAAAAGCGACAGGCGTGACGTCCTGCAGGAGGAGAGCCGGCGCGGCGGCAGACCCTCTCAGGGCCTGCATATGATTCGCCGACAGCATGGGGGGGGGGGGGGGGGGTGCATTTAGGAGCGTATTTGCGTACTTGGACAGAGGCGTTTCATTATTACCCTCCTTTGTATTTATAGTAGCAGGACATTTTTAGTACAAGTTATACATTTAAAATACAAACATTTTATAATTTTTCATAAATAGTTTATAATGTATTCTATATATATATATATATATATATATATATATATATATATATATATATATATAATTTATTAAAGAAATATAATTATGATAGATATTATTAGAAGATATCATTTATTATTTGATTTTCATTACAATGAATTTCACGATATATATATATACACTTTTTTAAATGCATGTCACTATAAAAATGAAATGTATAACTGTATAAAAAATAAACATAAATGTAAAAAAACCTGTTTAATTATAATTTATAACAAAAAATATAATGAATGAAGGAATGAATAATTTATTTTAAAAAATTATATCATTTTTAACATCTGGCACACGTCAAATTATGATCAATCAGTCAAAACTGGCACTATGCCACATTAGAATTGATCATATAAATACATGTTGGTTTCATATGGTTTTGAAATATTTTCATACAATTTACAACAAAGATTTCATGTGAAAAGTGTCATGTGGTGTAACCATCTTTCAATGTAAAAAAAATATATATATTTTTTATTATATATATTTTTCATGATATATATATATATAGACTGTTAGCATGAAATCAGCCCAAAACTATTAATAATTTCAGTAATTAAAATAGAGCTGAAATAAAATAAAATAGAAATATTAGATGAAAACTTGAGAAATAAGTTCAAACTGAAATAAGTTCAAGTATTAAGATTAAAACTTAAACTGAAATGAAAACAATTAAAGCTAAATAGAAATGTTTAAAAAAAGGATGACAAAAGCACATAACAAAATGACTAAAACTTAAACTAAAATGAAAATAAAAAAGTAAAAGCTAATTCAAAATATGAATAAATATGACAACACTAAGGTTATATTAGTTAAACTAAAAATGAAAAGTACTTCTAAAGCATTTTTATAATCTTAGTTTGTTAATTTCACCACACAACTAACATCAACAGTATCTGCTAATATTATATTACATTATATAATCATTATTATGTGTATTACCTAATATTACAGTTGCCTAAACCAAAGCCTACAGTAAGTACATGTAGTTAATTATTATTACTCAGTACTTATATATATATAATTACACAGTAATAATGACACCTTAAAATAAAGGGTTACAGTTTATTTGAAGGTGTCATTGTTACAGTGTAATCATACAGTTAACTACTGAGTAATAATAATTAACTACATGTACTTACTATAGGGTTAGTATTAGGATTAGGGTTTGGTTGAGGGTTACTTGCATGTGATTATGCATCATTTACGGTTATTTCTATGGACACTGTGAAATAAAGTGTTACCAAACGGTGAAATGAACTGCTGGAACAAGTGGAAGATTTGATGTTCTGGCACAGGTTTAGTGAGAGAAGTTATTCCCATGTCTTCAGTGAGATTACGGGGTAAACTGAGAGGACTGATGCGCGTCCACAACACACGCTTGATCAGCTGACGGGGGGGGGGGGGGGGGGACGCCTACCTTGATGTCGAAGTTGCAGTCGAAGCGCTTGATGAGCACGATGAAGGCGCTGGAGAGGTTGTCCCGCAGCGGAGGAGGCTCGATCGGCACGCAGGCGTTCTCGGGACGGGCCCCGATCAGGAACCCCTGCGGACATTAAACCACACCGTGTCAGCAAACACCAGCCGAAGAGCCCAGCAGCGCCCCCTGCCGGAGGACACACTCATCCTCACCGCTGGGATACACACACTCTTAACATGTTAGACTCGGTCTCCTCCGCACTGTGTTTTCGAGGTTATCGGGCCATGAAAGCAGCCAGGCATGAGGCCAGCACATGACTGAGGACAGGGACAAGTAGGCCACAGAAACACTGAACCAGAAGAGGAGAACACAGGAGTGTGTGAACACATGAAAGACACACACTCCTATCAGCTGATCTCACCCTTCTTTATATGGAACTCCTTCATCTGTTCATGAACATTTCCTCGGCTGTTATCTAACAGGAAAACTGTCTTCACTGTAAGTGCTGTAAAATAAAGTGCAAACACTAATTTAACAACACTGTTCAACGCTACATCTTTAGGCAATTTCAAATTGAATATCCATTTTTACAGATTGTACATTATAATGATGCCTTAATTCGCTTAAAACATAGTTGTTTGTTTATTTAGACAAAATATGGATTTTGATAATCATCCATAACATAATTGTTATAATTAAATTATTTTATTAAAAGAAAAAAAAGTCATATTTATTTTCCACAAGCTACATTTTTATTGTTATAACTTGTGATGTTAATATAACTTTTAATGATGTTGTTTGTTTAGACGATTTTAATAATTAGCCACAACATAATTGTTATTATATTAAGTTATTATATTAAATATGTATTAATACAATTTATTATATTAAATGATTAAAAATGAATATCTATTTTTCATGCATTCATTTTATTGTTGTGATGCCTAAACCTGTTTAAAACATTTGATGTTAATATTTTATTTTTAAAATAGTACGTAATTTAAATAATCTGCTATAAATAATTAAATACATATTAATTCAATAAATTATATTAAATAAAAAAGTATATACATTTTTCATACTTTACATTTTAATGTTTTAATAATGCCTAAATTCACTTGTTTAAAACGTTTTATTTTTTTTGACAAAATAGTAGAAGATTTGAAAAATATTCCATTAATATCATTTGTATTAATAAACAATTATATTAAATGCATATTAATTAAAACAGTATATTAATCATGAAATATGAATATCATTTTTCATGCTTTTAACTTGACATTATAATGATGTAACGTCTAAATGCACTTGTTTAAAGATTTTAAAGATTAAAATCCCATATAATAATGTATATATTTACATAAGTAGCCATAATATTATAGTTTTTATAAAAAAATGACATGAAATACTTATATATTATAATACATTGTTTAAAACATTTGATTTTAGGGTTCATTTTAAATGTATTCAGACAAAATAGTATATAATTTTAATATCAGACATTTATTGTTATCAGCCAAAAGATAATTATGCCATTATTAAATAACTATTTCAAAATACTAATTAAATAATTCAATTATTTTAAATAATTATTATCAGCTGGAATTAATTATTAAAAAATAATTATAATAAAAAAATGCTAAGAATTATTATTTTGTTATGCTGTTATTATGCTGTGATTGTTAGTCATAAAAAAAAATCAATATTTCTAATTAGCTTTAATCGATTTCAGTTTTGGTTTTGGGACATGTCTACGTTTTATAAATATATATCATGTTTACTTTTTATTTAAATTCAGGTATTTTATAATACTGAAGACAATATTTCCTCATTTTAGTTTTATAAACAATAACCAGCACATTTCCACATGCCAGAAAAGGCAGGACAAAAGTGTGGCGTCCCTGAAGCTACAGATGTGGGGTCAGGGGTCACGCGCCCAGAGCCGTCCACTCCTCAAACCACATGATGCGCACGAGACGCCCAAGGGAACCGCCACACCGCGGTCACAGGAAGTGCTCAACACTACTTCCTGTTCCGGCTGCGGCTCTGAGTTGATCAAGCCTCGGGTTTACCGCTGATGCCCCAGATCATCACTGCAGATTAGCACCAGCAGGATTCACTCGACCCCATGGGATTAACACAACATACACTATATGTAGCGCAGAGAGATGGCGATGAGTGCACTGCGCAGTGAGCAGGGCGAAGGAGTCTGAGCGGATGGGGAAATCTCACTGAAAAGGGGAAGTGACACCGACGTGAAGAAATGTGATTTCTGACAGTTTCACCAACACATCATGGGGTTTGGTGTCGCTCGATCAGTGAATCAGGAACAGAAAACGACTGCATTTTGTGAGCAAAAAAAAAAATAAATACATTTTCCCATTTTCATTGGGAGATTGTCACGTGTGAATAAAACACCAAGCCTCGTGGTGGAGCGGGCGGAGGCTCGTAACCTAGCAACAAAAAGTTGAAGATCTTCCACTGATGATGCGTTCATTCCACTGATGATGCGTTCATGTGGAGTTTTGTGTGGCGCAATATTATAAAATGAACCATAAAAAAAGGCTGTTTGTAAAAACGTTATTTAGGGTTGGTTTGTTTGCCTACGACACCTCAGACCATCTCACACACGCGTGACTGTGTAAAGTGCCGCGTCACGGCTCTCTCGCGCGGCTGCATCGCTAAACTCTTCTGCTTTACATCCGCAGTCACACACCACTTCTGGAGCAACAACACATTACAGGACATTTACTGTCAGACTTGCTGTAACAAATCTTCTTGGTTTTGGTGAAGACTAAAATAGTTAAGACTTTTTTTTTTATATATATTGCATCATCACCTCTTTTCTCAGTGTCTAAAACGGTTCAATAAAGGATCCGGTCTCTCTAAACCCCTCCTTTCTGAGAGTCTACTCTGCTCTGATTGGTCAGATGACCCAGTCTGTTGTGATTGGTCTACTCTGCTCTGATTGGTCTACTCTGCTCTGATTGGTCAGATGACCCAGTCTGTTGTGATTGGTCTACTCTGCTCTGATTGGTCTACTCTGCTCTGATTGGTCAGATGACCCAGTCTGTTGCGATTGGTCTACTCTACTCTGATTGGTCTACTCTGCTCTGATTGGTCAGATGGCCCAGTCTGTTGTGATTGGTCTACTCTGCTCTGATTGGTCAGATGACCCAGTCTGTTGCGATTGGTCTACTCTACTCTGATTGGTCTACTCTGCTCTGATTGGTCAGATGGCCCAGTCTGTTGTGATTGGTCTACTCTACTCTGATTGGTCAGATGACCCAGTCTGTTGTGATTATACAAATCTGTTACAAACCTATGTAGGTTCGAGCAGGAAGTAAGACTGTTACTGAACACTCGTTTCAGTTCAGAATCGGTTCTTTGTTTTGAAGACAATAACTCTAATAAACTATACTATAAACTAATTTATCTGCACTTTTATCTTAAACGCTTTGCAGGCCTTTTACATTCTCCAACCGCTATATGACACACTACATGAAAGGTAATACCCGAAAAAGCATAATAGGGGTGTTTTAAAACATGTCTCATCAATGTCCAGTGTCTTATTATAGTGTTTCCTTAAGACCGGCCAGTCAACTAGTCATTTGGGAAACCGATTTTGTAAATGAGAAGATATGCACTCCTTCTCTGATGGCTTTCCTGCCTTGAGGTCATCATCTCTGCAGACTCGAGTAAGGCTTCACATGGAGTAAGAGTGCCAGTTCTGGGTCAATCTCCTTCTTTTTTTTTTTGGTATAAATATAAATTTTATTTTTGTATTTGCACGTGAACATTTTATAATTGTGTTTAAGGTGATCTGACCAATGATGGCCAAACATATTTCTGAATAGTCTGCAAATATTCAAATAAAGGGGTAATTTCTATATTTAATTAAAACTTCTTTATGTAGATGACAACACTGTAACAAATGTAACTGCAGGTGATAAAATTATTACAAAAGCAGGCAATTATGTAATAATCAAATCATGCCCACATCAGGCACAGCTGTCATGTTTAACCTCAACATTTTTAGATTTCAACAGTGAATTCAAAAACTCAACAGTGAAAAATGTAATCAAGCTGCATGAACGTATGAACAGATCATAAATGTATGATCCTGATAATCGTGTGATCATTCACACACTCACCTTCAGTCCTTCACTGGGCAGCCTGTAGCCAAATCGAGCCGGCAGGTCATCAAAGTTCTCCGTTTTATTGTCGAATGAATACTGGAAAACAAACGCAACCATTAATTATTGTCTGACAACCATGTGTTTAAATGTTACATGCATATCAATTTACTGTTGCTGTACAAGTGTTGGGAACGTACCGCTGATATATCAGCCTCCACAGGCAGAAGATTGAGGAAGGCAAATATCTGAACCGTGAAAATGGTGTAAATCTGTGTGGCCGAGAGCATCAGCATCCCCAAAGAGAGCAGCATCTTCAGATCTGCTTCAGTTACACCTGCAAATACACAGAACTGATACATTACACGTCAACAGGAAGTCCCCCTCACAACCATTTCCTGTTTCTGAGGACCAATTCCACCCTGCGTGTCCGTTCACAGGAAGCAAATGGGAAAAAATCCAGTATATTGTACACTTTTAAGAGCCCTCTCAAAACTGGGCACTGGTGAAATAATCCTTATAATATAATGAACTATTAGCAATTTGCTTGCAAAAAAATTATATTATAAACAGGGCTTGACATTAACACCCGCCAAATGTAGGTGTATTTCAGCAGTGGCGTGTAACGCAGTCCCTCCTAACAGACACTTTGGGGGGCTGAATAATATATACATAATAGGCTTTTAAAAAGGCACCTGAACTAATAAACAACTCTTTTTCACAGTGTATTGCGCTTAAGTGCCGATCTTGGTGAGTATTCACGTAAACACAGCGAGTTGTGTTTTAGATGAACATAAAGAGTTGAGAAAGAAAACGCATGTGTGACAGTTAAAGTGACAGCAGCCTAATATCCCTTCTGACAAATTATGAGATAATATTAAAAAAGAACTATGGTATTGATGTCAAAATTGTCGCCAGTGAAAATGCTGGGTGGCTAATAACTTTGGTAAACCACTAGCCACGGTAAACGAAAACAATAAATAATGTCAAGCCCTGATTATATATATTTTTGAGAAAGTTTATTTTGGCCACGTTCGCAGTTACAGGGCTAATGGGACCATGATAAACAGCCAAATCTTGACCCTTGTCAATTTCTTGCTCAACAACGGTGTGAATTTAAGGCTGAGCTACCCAAAAAAAATCGCTATTTTTGCACTGCCATTTGTTGTCGTAATCACAGGTAAGCAGCGCCTATATTTAGTAGACCACGCACTCCTATTTATCGCTGAAAACAGCAATAGTAGCAAATATGCAATGTACTAAACTGTGTCAAAACTAATGATAAACCAATTAAAATTGTAATAAAAATAAAATAATTAAAAAAATTACGGGTAAAAAAAAAAAAACTCGGAGCATTAAAATGAGCTGGCTATCAAAGGGTGCGGGGCAAAACAGCTTGTGTCATCTATAATTGTACTTTAGTATCTTTTATTTTTAGTATTTACTGCATACAAAAATAGTTAATTGTGCAGTTTTTAGACTACATATAAACAGACTTTTGAAGAATAAACAAGTTTATTTGACCTTAAATAACCCCCTTTATGACAAGCATTTAAATGTTTTTCTCTTGTATAGTTTCAAATTATCTACTTTACTTATCTGATCATGCAAAAACTTGCTTTTTATTCTCTTAACGGCATATTACACAAACATCGGTCTGCAAAACAATGAATAGTCCCCCAATCAAAACGATTGCGTATGCATAAAGCACAAGACCGTTTGAACGGACATCTGCATTATTATATCTCAAACTGGCTCGAACTGACTTGTAATGTCGTAAATCACATTGGTCTGTCTGTGACTGTATTAGCACGCTGGCTAACACACTTTAGCTTAACGATCTACTTCAAATCTACAGCACATTACCAAAGTCTGCACGTCAAAATGCCATTATAAAACACATCGACGTTTACACTGACACGCAAAATGAGAAAATTACCACTGAGAACCGCAAATAATCCACACGACGTGACTATCAGCAAAGAGAAAGATTTAAAAATAAATAAACCTACAGCAGCGACTTACCATAACATTACATTAGATTGTGCGCTTTGGTCCTGGTATATAATAAAACCCCAATGACATTACAGCTGAGTGAAATTATAGGCTTTAAACCGCTTCGTACGAGATCATATGGTCGGCAGGCCAGACTGAATGTCAACAGTGATCCAAAAACATCTCTCACACACACACTCACACACACACATTCCTGCTGAACGACACACAGCGCCCTCTAGCGCACTGACGCAGGACCACCCCGAGATGGTCTTTTGTTATTACTGGGAGACAGTGGTAATCATAATACTTTTTCAAGTAATATAAAGTTAACAAAATATAAGTTATTTTTTCAAATAAGTAACGCTAGTTACTTTTTCCACATTTATTGACTGACAGATCTCCTGTCCCCATGTTGAGAGAAATAAAGCGAGGTGTTTGAGTGTGTGTGTGTGTGTGCGCGCGTTCTAGACTAAAATGTGAACATGCATTTACTCATCTCACTTGCACGAAAACATTCAGTTTTCCTCAAAATGAATAAAAACAATAAAATGCAATCTCAGAATTTATAAATGACCTATATTAATTACACAAATATACTTTATGTATTTAATCTCACTTTATTAACCAATGTCTTTGCTGCTGACCATCAATGATCTAATTCAACCATACAACGCAAAAATGTAGATTAGATGACAGTCCTGTCTCCTTCCCAGACCCAGACTACTGCACCACATTAACGTAGAGTCAACCCTCCTGACTGAACACATAGTTTTTTAGTTCTGCCCACTATTGTCCTGCTACTGTTAGACATTTATTTTAATGTATTCATTTATTTTGATCATTTTTATTTAGATCAAACAATTTACTTTTTACAGTTTTACTCTCAAATTTTCCACGGCTTCTGGACCAAGAATACTGTAGGGGCGGGGCTTGATTTCTTCCATGAGGAATTGATTTGATGGTTGTGGTTTGCTATTGGTGGAGCTCATGTGATTGACAGGTTGTAAACACGTCATCGGAGAAGAGATGCAAAGAGGGAGGGGAAGTTGTTTTCATTAAAGATTAAGCAGCACATAAAAAAAAATAAAAAAAAGAACAATATATCATATATATTATAATATATAAGAGAAAAAAATTATTTCAAAAATGAAAATTGATTTCATGGTGATTTTAATGCATGATTCAGGTTTGACTCTCAGGTTTGAATCAGTAATGAAACATAAATGAGTTTTTTTGGAAACCAACATTAAACTGATGTGAATGAATGCCGCAATTACAAAATTCTGCATATTCACCTCTGTGAGTATATGAACTTGTGATGGAAATATGCTACATTTTACATTTCTAGTCCACTTTAGTGTAAAAAACGTTTGCATACAGAATTCAAATTCTGCTAGTTAAATATAAAGTCGCATATATACTTACTGCAGAAATAATAGGAATAAATATATCTTTGGCATTTTATTTTGCTGTCGTTTCCTTTATTAGTGTTATTGTTGTGGTTGATATGTGCTTTAATATTATAATATGCATATGTTTCTGTATATTCCCATTTTCTGCTAATATATATATATATATATATATATATATATTGTAATATGGCTGCATCAGACAACGTTGAAAGAAGTTGATGAAAACATAACACTTTTAAAATCCATGATTCAGTGTCAAGCTTGTGTAAAATTATTCTCAAATCTTTCTTTTATTACAAAAGAAAGCGCTATACATAATTACAGCATTTCTTTTACACCAAGTATGCTTTAGTGGTTAAAATAGATTTCACTTTCAACTTTTGTACTGTCAACTTAAATTTTAATCAAATTAATAAATTGTACTCATGTAATACAAAAACAAACCAACAATCTAATAAAACAAACCTAATTCTTCAGAAAATGGCACTGTAGAAGATAATGAACATAATAAAGCAAACGTTTCATCCACAGCCGGTTACGTTTTGCTGAAGGAAGGGGAAAAACAAGATGCCCGTGCTTCACATTTAAACTAATATATACAGTCCACTGAATATATCCAGGGTGCAGAAACATTTTAATTTCAAATGCAGCCATATGAGCTACTTATAGTAGGAAATCAGGTTATGTACAATGAGGGCCATATACAGGTGGTACATTCAACACTTTCCTCTAGTGTTCACACACTTTCACAATATAACAGCCGATAAAAAGACCATCAAACACCCAGGTCATATTTCACTCGAAAAAAATTAATAATAGTACTTCGCATAAAGTAAAAAAAAAAAATCTCATTGTGAAAATATTTCATAAGTGTACTTTTCCAAAATGTGATTATTACTAAGTAAAACATTTTTTTTTTTAATCATTGTCATGAATTAAAAGCTGTTCAACAAATACTTAGACAATGCCTAAAGACCTTTTAATCTAATATCTTCCTGATTTATTATGTTGTTGAATCAGAAATTAGCAAAAATGTAATGGAAATGTCAAAAATGTAGTATTTTTTTCCTTTTTCCTGGTTGTGGAGTGAAATATGACCTGGCTTATTCATATAAAGGGATTCAAGAGACTCACTCAAACACATCATAATGGAAATCAACAACTCTAGAAATCCCCTGGATTTAAAACACATTAATACTGAATAAAACAATCAAAAAAACAAAACCACAAAAAAAAACAGTCAACATGTGCTCGGGTCCACAAACCGAAAATCCACGAAACGAAGAGAAAATGTCATTCCTGAAACTCTCGGTATTGCTGTGGTCCATTTAAATCCATTACGAGAAAAGAAGGCTTTCAGCTCCAAGCTTGCAGTGTGTGTGTGTGTGTGTGTGTGTGTGTGTGTGGAAGAGACGACCCATGGACGCCCACGAGTGTCAATGTTGCCTTACAAATCTGCAGAGAAAGACCAAACGCATATACAAGCAGACATCTTCGAGATATACAGCCCTTTGGACATTTCAAGAAATCAAATATTTGGAAGAAGAAGAAAAAAAAAGAAAAAAAAAAATCACATACAATATTAATATGTGGGTGCACGTATAAACCGTTTAGCTAAATTGTATTTAAATTTAAGCTACTTCAGTGAAAATAACAGTTGTTTTGAACAAAATTTCCATTCTTGTACCTAATAAGCAGATCCATCACATACTTGATTATTTCGGTGAACTACATAAGCCGTGAAGCAGCGGGAAAGCTTGCGCGTTTATTCACCTGTGATTCTGCAGCACCAGCGTTTTCGGTACGTTGTCATGCAGTGCAAACGCGAGTCAGTGTTCTTCTGTCACAGCATCATTAACAAGCCTGAAGCCTTTAAGCAGAAAAGTTGACTTCTGAACGCTGGATTCACTCCAGCTGTCCACATGTACAGTATAGTTTGGCACAGCATCACAACACATCTTTTCCAGACATTGTTATACCATTGATTATGTCTAAATCCAAATTATAGCAGCATATTAAAATAACCGATCGTTTTAAGATATCGTAAAACTGCTAATTGAGTAACAAAGGCCATTCAGGATGTGATGAGGGCGAAAAATTATATATTTTTTAGACATGATGTTTCAGAAATGATGTCCTACAGTGGTATTCAAACTGTAGACAAAATCCCCAGTGAGTGTTGATGGCAGTGCAAGAGTATCCAGCATTATTTTGAAGGCAAGTTTACTCATGTCACCCTCATGCCTTTCCAAACCTGCAGATTCATGATGCTCATAAACTGGTGCACAGGCGGTTTAGCTTTTTGAAGCTTGACCAGTCACCATTTAAATTAAATGGAAATAATAACTGTTAAAAAGGTTTGAAAAGACATGAAGCTTGGAAAAAGATTTGGTGAAGCATTCCTTAATGACACACGAACAGCCATTAAACTTACACTGAACTACCTTCACAACAAAAACTCTTGAAAGAATCCTTTTTTTTGTTTTTTTCACCTTAAAAGATTGAGATCTTCAAAGCGATCTCACAAATGAATGATAAATCAGATCAGATGAGGCATTCCCAAAAGAAAAAAACGTCAACTGTGGTACCGCAAACAAGTTTGAATTTTTACTGAAAGTGAAATCGTGTTCCACTGTCCAACATCAGAGTCTTTCGGCAAAAAGGTGAACACCCAGCAGTGATAGTGCAGACGTCTCTATGAAATCCTGAAGTAAAGTTGCGTGTCGTTGTATAAATGTGAACCAAAAATGATCTATTATCTCACTACCTACCAAAATGAGCCCGTGAGGAGACGCAATCATCCTTCAAACGTCCTGTTACACCTCAGCATTCCTGTGTCTGGGTTTATGAACCCCACGCAGCAAGGCAGTAATAAATACAATGGCAGTCTGATTGCATGGCATGAGTGATCCCTGGAATATCAGTGAGTGAACAGTCACACTGGCCTCGTGTTTCATGGGTCAGTCTCCTTTGGGATTGTCCATATTAACCACCCGCAGCTCCGTGAGCGTGGCACCGCTGCTGCCAGTCGGCTGCTGGTTTATCAACATCTGGAACAACAGAAGCAAAACTGTGAGAAGTGCCGAATGATCGCACGTTCTTATGCATCTTCATAAGCTGAAAGTGAACAACACTTTCCTGGCTGTCAATCATACTCTTATCTACAACTGTGTTTCAGTGGCAAATTAAAAACTGAGAACTAAATAGTTTTGGAAATAATGTTTCATGATGTTTTGAAAACAAAGGCCTTTTTTTTTACCATAAAGGGGGTTTGAGAACAATCTTGTAACAGGCATTGTTACAATCTTGGAACAAAGGCATAATGTTACGAGAATAAAGACGTTACATTACATAAATAAAGGCTTGTTATGGGAATATAATCATAACATATACACAATAATAATGACGTGTTACAAGAATAAAAGTGTAACATTTTAAGAATAAAGACAAAATGTTACGAAAATATAAAAAAATGTAACAAGAATAAAGGCCTAATGTTACAAGGACAAAAATGTAACATGACAAGATTTTTATCTTATAATATTATGCCTTTTTTCTTGTCATGTTACGTTTTTGTCCTTGTAACATTAGGCCTTTATTCTCGTAATGTAAAAACATTTTCTTGTAACATTATGCCTTTGTTCTTGTAGCATTCATGACTTTGTTCTTGTAATGTCATGATTTTTATCTTATAATATTATGCCTTTTTTCCATGACATTACAAGAACAAAGTCATAAATGCTATGAGAACAAAGGCATAAATGTTACAAGAAAAAATTGTTACATTACAAGAACAAAGGCATAATGTTACAAGAAAATTATGATGTTAATAGCATAATGGCATTGTGTAGAAACACAATGGCATTGTGTTTTTTTTCTTGTAACACTGAATAAAGGCTTAATATTTGTGAAGTATAAATATTGCAGGGGAAAAAAAACTACAATATTATGTGATTCAAGAAAACCCTTTTTTTCTATCAGCTAGAATGCTTCAGAAGCTTCTTTGACATACAAAAAACAATAAACTGTTAGATACAATGCAGTTTCACATTTCAACATTTACACAGAAAGCTGTATAAGTAGAATGAACAAAAGTTTCATGTAAAGAAATGCTCACTGTTTTAATATATTACCGAATGAAGCGGAACGGCTGAAACTGGGATCTGTACAGTTCCTGGAGGTCCTGTGAGAAACATCTGAGGAACTGCACCTAAACACAACCAACAAAACACAAGAAAACACTTTTTAACAACAGAAATATTTAATGGAATTAAGGAGTTAATGGAATTTCCATACGAAGAAGTTTTCCATATCGATATCAAAGACTCATCATTATAACAATTCCAGCGAGACAATAATACACCAATAAGCACATGCAACTGGCCGACTGACCTGAGTCTTGGGCTTGTGAGTGGGACACGTGCATCGCGGTGTGCGACTGTGGGAAGGTGTTGAGCACAGTAAGACCCCCGTCGGCCAGGCCAGAGGTGGATGTAGCATACATGACTTGCGCTCCAGGGTACATCATGTGACCCGCCACTGAAGAAGGCACTGAGGACGTGACTATAGTAGCAGTGTGACTCACTGTGGGAGTGCAGAAGAGACACAGATGGTGTTTGACTGATTGACAGTAACAGGGTTCCCACATCTTGGTTGACTTCAAATTCAAGGACCTTTCAAGGACTTTCCAGGTCCAATACCCTCAAATTCAAGGACTTAAAGGAGAAATCCGGCAAATTTTAACATTGAGCTCATTTTTTTGGAAATTTGGAGTGTTGTCAGTACAGAGAATAACGACAAAAATCGGCGTTGCCTACAAGTGCACAGCCATGTGAGTGGTGTTATTAAGAGTGAACACGGTCAATCTGACTGCAGTAGATGTGAAAGATATTAATAAAAATGATGTTAATTCAGCCAGCTCACATACCTGTATTTTCTTCCTGTTTTCGGTCGAAGTCCAAAGCAGTCGATTATCGAGTTCGAGCGTGCGACCAGGCTGTATGAGATCCCATTCTCCCAACTCGATAATTGACTACTTTGGATTTCGACCAAAAACAGGAGGAAAATACAGGTATGTGAGCTGGCTGAATTAACATAATTTTTATTAATATCTTTCACATCTACTGCAGTCAGATTGACTGTGTTCACTCTTAATAACACCACTCACATGGCTGTGCACTTGTAATGACATCAAGGATGTTAAGAGGCTAAAAGCAGGTTTAAAACTTGCCCCATTGAAGTCAACAGGGTGCAAATTTTAAAAAGAAGATAACACAGTGTAGGCAACACCGATTTTTGTCGTTCTCTGTACTGACAACAATCCAAATTTACAAAAAAATGAGCTCAATGTTAAAATTGACCGGAGTTCTCCTTTAATGTGGGGACACATTTCAAGTGAGAGCAAGGTTACATTGTGTTACCTTGTAAGATTTAAGTGTTAAACAACTATGCAAAAAAGCTTTTTTTTTGCATTGATTTTTGGCCATATGACAGATCTATACTGTATTCTAAGAGGAGGCTGCAGTAATGGAGTGAGGAGGAGGCTGCAGTAATGGAGTCAGTAAGGAGTGAGGAGGAGGCAGCAGTAATGGAGTCAGTAAGGAGTGAGGAGGAGGCTGCAGTAATGGAGTCAGTAATGGAGTAAGGAGGAGGCTGCAGTAATGGAGTCAGTAAGGAGTGAGGAGGAGGCAGCAGTAATGGAGTCAGTAATGGAGTGAGGAGGAGGCTGCAGTAATGGAGTCAGTAATGGAGTCAGTAAGGAGTGAGGAGGAGGCTGCAGTAATTGAGTGAGGAGGAGGCTGGAGTAATGGAGTCAGTAATGGAGTCAGTAAGGAGTGAGGAGGAGGCTGCAGTAATGGAGTCAGTAAGTAGTGAGGAGGAGGCTGCAGTAATGGAGTCAGTAAGTAGTGAGGAGGAGGCTGGAGTAATGGAGTCAGTAATGGAGTCAGTAAGGAGTGAGGAGGAGGCTGCAGTAATGGAGTCAGTAAGTAGTGAGGAGGAGGCTGCAGTAATGGAGTCAGTAATGGAGTGAGGAGGAGGCTGCAGTAATGGAGTCAGTAATGGAGTCAGTAATGGAGTAAGGAGGAGGCTGCAGTAATGGAGTCAGTAAGGAGTGAGGAGGAGGCTGCAGTAATGGAGTCAGTAATGGAGTAAGGAGGAGGCAGCAGTAATGGAGTCAGTAAGGAGTGAGGAGGAGGCTGCAGTAATGGAGTCAGCAATGGAGTCAGTAAGGAGTGAGGAGGAGGCTGCAGTAATGGAGTCAGTAATGGAGTAAGGAGGAGGCTGCAGTAATGGAGTCAGTAAGGAGTGAGGAGGAGGCTGCAGTAATGGAGTCAGTAAGGAGTGAGGAGGAGGCTGCAGTAATGGAGTGAGGAGGAGGCTGCAGTAATGGAGTCAGTAAGGAGTGAGGAGGAGGCTGGAGTAATGAGTCAGTAAGGAGTGAGGAGGAGGCTGCAGTAATGGAGTCAGTAAGGAGTGAGGAGGAGGCTGCAGTAATGGAGTCAGTAATGGAGTGAGGAGGAGGCTGCAGTAATGGAGTCAGTAATGAAGTGAGGAGGAGGCTGCAGTAATGGAGTCAGTAAGGAGTGAGGAGGAGGCTGCAGTAATGGAGTCAGTAAGGAGTGAGGAGGAGGCTGCAGTAATGGAGTGAGGAGGAGGCTGCAGTAATGGAGTCAGTAAGGAGTGAGGAGGAGGCTGGAGTAATGAGTCAGTAAGGAGTGAGGAGGAGGCTGCAGTAATGAGTCAGTAAGGAGTGAGGAGGAGGCTGGAGTAATGAGTCCGTAAGGAATGAGGAGGAGGCTGCAGTAATGGAGTCAGTAAGGAGTGAGGAGGAGGCTGTAGTAATGGAGTCAGCAATGGAGTGAGGAGGAGGCTGCAGTAATGGAGTCAGCAATGGAGTGAGGAGGAGGCTGCAGTAATGGAGTCAGCAATGGAGTGAGGAGGAGGCTGCAGTAATGGAGTCAGTAAAGAGTGAGGAGGAGGCTGCAGTAATGAGTCAGTAAGGAGTGAGGAGGAGGCTGGAGTAATGGAGTCAGTAATGGAGTGAGGAGGAGGCTGGAGTAATGGAGTCAGTAATGGAGTGAGGAGGAGGCTGGAGTAATGGAGTCAGTAATGGAGTGAGGAGGAGGCTGCAGTAATGGAGTCAGTAATGAAGTGAGGAGGAGGCTGCAGTAATGGAGTCAGTAAGGAGTGAGGAGGAGGCTGCAGTAATGGAGTCAGTAAGGAGTGAGGAGGAGGCTGCAGTAATGGAGTCAGTAAGGAGTGAGGAGGAGGCTGCAGTAATGGAGTGAGGAGGAGGCTGCAGTAATGGAGTCAGTAAGGAGTGAGGAGGAGGCTGCAGTAATGGAGTCAGCAATGGAGTGAGGAGGAGGCTGCAGTAATGGAGTCAGTAAAGAGTGAGGAGGAGGCTGCAGTAATGAGTCAGTAAGGAGTGAGGAGGAGGCTGGAGTAATGGAGTCAGTAATGGAGTGAGGAGGAGGCTGGAGTAATGGAGTCAGTAATGGAGTGAGGAGGAGGCTGCAGTAATGGAGTCAGTAATGAAGTGAGGAGGAGGCTGCAGTAATGGAGTCAGTAATGAAGTGAGGAGGAGGCTGCAGTAATGGAGTCAGTAATGAAGTGAGGAGGAGGCTGCAGTAATGGAGTGAGGAGGAGGCTGCAGTAATGGAGTCAGTAAGGAGTGAGGAGGAGGCTGCAGTAATGGAGTCAGTAAGGAGTGAGGAGGAGGCTGCAGTAATGGAGTGAGGAGGAGGCTGCAGTAATGGAGTCAGTAAGGAGTGAGGAGGAGGCTGGAGTAATGAGTCAGTAAGGAGTGAGGAGGAGGCTGCAGTAATGAGTCAGTAAGGAGTGAGGAGGAGGCTGGAGTAATGAGTCCGTAAGGAGTGAGGAGGAGGCTGCAGTAATGGAGTCAGTAAGGAGTGAGGAGGAGGCTGGAGTAATGAGTCCGTAAGGAGTGAGGAGGAGGCAGCAGTAATGGAGTCAGTAATGGAGTCAGTAATGGAGTAAGGAGGAGGCAGCAGTAATGGAGTCAGTAATGGAGTGAGGAGGAGGCTGCAGTAATGGAGTCAGTAATGGAGTCAGTAAGGAGTGAGGAGGAGGCTGCAGTAATGGAGTGAGGAGGAGGCTGGAGTAATGGAGTCAGTAATGGAGTCAGTAAGGAGTGAGGAGGAGGCTGCAGTAATGGAGTCAGTAAGTAGTGAGGAGGAGGCTGCAGTAATGGAGTCAGTAATGGAGTGAGGAGGAGGCTGCAGTAATGGAGTCAGTAATGGAGTAAGGAGGAGGCTGCAGTAATGGAGTCAGTAAGGAGTGAGGAGGAGGCTGCAGTAATGGAGTCAGTAATGGAGTCAGTAATGGAGTAAGGAGGAGGCAGCAGTAATGGAGTCAGTAAGGAGTGAGGAGGAGGCTGCAGTAATGGAGTCAGCAATGGAGTCAGTAAGGAGTGAGGAGGAGGCTGCAGTAATGGAGTCAGTAAGTAGTGAGGAGGAGGCTGCAGTAATGGAGTCAGTAATGGAGTGAGGAGGAGGCTGCAGTAATGGAGTCAGTAATGGAGTAAGGAGGAGGCTGCAGTAATGGAGTCAGTAAGGAGTGAGGAGGAGGCTGCAGTAATGGAGTCAGTAATGGAGTCAGTAATGGAGTAAGGAGGAGGCAGCAGTAATGGAGTCAGTAAGGAGTGAGGAGGAGGCTGCAGTAATGGAGTCAGCAATGGAGTCAGTAAGGAGTGAGGAGGAGGCTGCAGTAATGGAGTCAGTAATGGAGTAAGGAGGAGGCTGCAGTAATGGAGTCAGTAAGGAGTGAGGAGGAGGCTGCAGTAATGGAGTCAGTAAGGAGTGAGGAGGAGGCTGCAGTAATGGAGTGAGGAGGAGGCTGCAGTAATGGAGTCAGTAAGGAGTGAGGAGGAGAATGGAGTAATGAGTCAGTAAGGAGTGAGGAGGAGGCTGGAGTAATGAGTCAGTAAGGAGTGAGGAGGAGGCTGCAGTAATGAGTCAGTAAGGAGTGAGGAGGAGGCTGCAGTAATGGAGTCAGTAATGAAGTGAGGAGGAGGCTGCAGTAATGAGTCAGTAAGGAGTGAGGAGGAGGCTGGAGTAATGAGTCAGTAAGGAGTGAGGAGGAGGCTGCAGTAATGAGTCAGTAAGGAGTGAGGAGGAGGCTGCAGTAATGGAGTCAGTAATGAAGTGAGGAGGAGGCTGCAGTAATGGAGTCAGTAAGGAGTGAGGAGGAGGCTGCAGTAATGGAGTCAGTAAGGAGTGAGGAGGAGGCTGCAGTAATGGAGTCAGTAATGGAGTGAGGAGGAGGCTGCAGTAATGGAGTCAGTAATGAAGTGAGGAGGAGGCTGCAGTACTGGAGTCAGTAAGGAGTGAGGAGGAGGCTGCAGTAATGGAGTCAGTAAGGAGTGAGGAGGAGGCTGCAGTAATGGAGTCAGTAAGGAGTGAGGAGGAGGCTGCAGTAATGGAGTGAGGAGGAGGCTGCAGTAATGGAGTCAGTAAGGAGTGAGGAGGAGGCTGGAGTAATGAGTCAGTAAGGAGTGAGGAGGAGGCTGCAGTAATGGAGTCAGTAAGGAGTGAGGAGGAGGCTGCAGTAATGGAGTCAGTAATGGAGTCAGTAAGGAGTGAGGAGGAGGCTGCAGTAATGGAGTCAGTAATGGAGTAAGGAGGAGGCAGCAGTAATGGAGTCAGTAAGGAGTGAGGAGGAGGCTGCAGTAATGGAGTCAGTAAGGAGTGAGGAGGAGGCTGCAGTAATGGAGTGAGGAGGAGGCTAGAGTAATGGAGTCAGTAAGGAGTGAGGAGGAGGCTGGAGTAATGAGTCAGTAAGGAGTGAGGAGGCTGCAGTAATGAGTCAGTAAGGAGTGAGGAGGAGGCTGCAGTAATGGAGTCAGTAAGGAGTGAGGAGGAGGCTGCAGTAATGAGTCAGTAAGGAGTGAGGAGGAGGCTGCAGTAATGGAGTCAGTAAGGAGTGAGGAGGAGGCTGCAGTAATGGAGTCAGTAAGGAGTGAGGAGGAGGCTGTAGTAATGGAGTCAGCAATGGAGTGAGGAGGAGGCTGCAGTAATGGAGTCAGCAATGGAGTGAGGAGGAGGCTGCAGTAATGGAGTCAGTAAAGAGTGAGGAGGAGGCTAGAGTTGTTCCGATTCCGATACTAGTATCGGAAATGCCGCCGATACCAATAAAAATTCTGGCATCGGTATCGGCGAGTACTTCTACCCGTGTACCGATCCGATACCATTTTCTTAAACAATACCTAGTTATGCACGCGAGCTTTGCTTAACGCAGCAAATCGGAGATCAATTCTTCTTCGCTGCTCTAACACGCGCGCACTTTCTTCTTCGCTGCTCTAAACAGTGGTTGCTTGTGGCAACACAGGAAGTTGTGCTGTTGCCACAAGCAAGCAACCACTGTTGAGATCAGCGAAGAAGAAAACGCGCGCGCGCACGCTAGCAGCTGTACGTCCGCTGTTTGTGTTTGGCAGTATTTCAGACTGGACCAACCAGCTAGTAAAACGGCGATTTCGAGGGGTGGAACAAGTATTAGCAATTTCAACACGAGTAAGTTAACTTAAAGCATTTGAAGACGCGTCACCCCGCAGAACACGAGGGTTACACACAGTGCTTTAAGTGGGCCGGTACGCGCCGGTACTCAGTACCGCCACTTCCAAATATAGCTCTTGAGCGTACCGCCACCTCTCTGTGCGCCCAGAACGTGCTTTTAGCGTACCGGTACGCTCATTTGCACATCTGTTTTAATCCTTTGGCTGCGCTGCCGCTTTTCAGAGCGCCCTTCACAATGCACGCTTCCTAATTCGTCCCACCGAGAACAGAGACTACATTACCCTACACCCTTGAGTTTTACAAGTGAAAAGCGCATGCGTCTCTTTTGCCGCTGTCAGTGTCAACTCAACGTGGGCCGGAGAGGGTGTGTGAAACGCACAACCAGCTGCTCGGTTAAAATACCATGGATAAAATGAACCATTTTCAAGACTCATGTTTATGTTCTACTTTTCTATTATGTTATTATGTTTTATAATTTATTTTATGTAACCTACATTTTGTGCAAACATTTTCCAATACCCTTTTGCACATTTTATTTATGTTCAGTAGCTATTTTTCAAGCAAATCCACAAACTAATAGGATTTATTATTTTTTTATAAGGTCGTCTGTTGACTGCTATTGGACTGATTTTTTCTTCTAAAATGACCTAGCCGCTTGCAAATTCTCTTTAAAGTTCGTATGCTAATTATTATTCTGTCATAATTAGCTAAAGTTGATCTTTGTTACTGAAAGAAAGTCTAACATAGCTTGACTAAGTGATCCAACTCTGCCATGTCCTCTATCGGTAGGCTATGCAATGAAAACTGATCAAATGCGTTATTATCTATATTTCATTTCGATTTTTTTCTCGAAACACAACGACTTTATTCTCGAAATTTAATTAGTTTATTCTCACGATTATTTCGATTTTTTTCTCGAAACACAACGACTTTATTCTCGAAATTTAATGAGTTTATTCTCAAGATTGTATTTCAACTTTTTTTCCCTCTAAATTTAACGAGTTTAATCTCGAATTATAATTACTTTCATCTCGAGATGGTTTCATTTTTTTTATTATTGCTTGGCCCTAATCCTCTTCCGTAGACTGCTGTATATAAATATATTTCAATATATAGTTGTTGTTACCTCAAGGGGAGGCTGGGAGTCAGTAAACCCCCCCCCCCCCCAAAAAAAAAAACAATATATATATAGGCTATAGAGTACCGGCACCTCTTTTGGGCCACTTAAAGCACTGGTTACACACAGGCAAGGGCAGAGAAGAACGAGCCGCGCTAGAATCAACAATCTCTGGAAGCTTCATTCAAACAAAGAGAAAAGTTTTCAGAAGACAGCCAAAGAGCAATAAATATAACTGACAAAATGATCGAGTTTATTGTTCTGGATGAATAGCCGCCGTCAAAAATAAAATGCCGTTTATTCAACAAAATTGTTTCTGGACTTTAGGTTATAAAGAGATTATTTTCTTATATTATTCATATACAATTTTTTAGATTCCTAGACTTATTTGTTGCACTTTTTTTATACAGTTATATTGTAAAACTAAAATACCCTTTTCAGTTTACAGTATTAGATGTGTGGCTGCATTTGAAGTTCTTTTTCACTTAAGAAAAATAAATAATATATTGCTGTGAAATATATGTCAGATAATAAAAATATTCTAGTTCACATGTATTTGTTCATGTTTACCTAAGGGATAAGTCTGAAGCACACCATAAAATAATTCTATCAATTCATACAGGGCTAGTATGAATTGCAGCTGTATAGATGCACACACACCCAGGTATCGGATCGGTACTCGGTATCGGCCGATACCCTGAGTCCAGGTATCGGAATCGGTATCGGGAAGGAAAAAAGGGTATCGGAACATCTCTAGAGGAGGCTGCAGTAATGAGTCAGTAAGGAGTGAGGAGGAGGCTGGAGTAATGGAGTCAGTAATGGAGTGAGGAGGAGGCTGGAGTAATGGAGTCAGTAATGGAGTGAGGAGGAGGCTGCAGTAATGGAGTCAGTAATGAAGTGAGGAGGAGGCTGCAGTAATGGAGTCAGTAAGGAGTGAGGAGGAGGCTGCAGTAATGGAGTCAGTAAGGAGTGAGGAGGAGGCTGCAGTAATGGAGTCAGTAAGGAGTGAGGAGGAGGCTGCAGTAATGGAGTGAGGAGGAGGCTGCAGTAATGGAGTCAGTAAGGAGTGAGGAGGAGGCTGGAGTAATGAGTCAGTAAGGAGTGAGGAGGAGGCTGCAGTAATGGAGTCAGTAAGGAGTGAGGAGGAGGCTGCAGTAATGGAGTCAGTAATGGAGTCAGTAAGGAGTGAGGAGGAGGCTGCAGTAATGGAGTCAGTAATGGAGTAAGGAGGAGGCAGCAGTAATGGAGTCAGTAAGGAGTGAGGAGGAGGCTGCAGTAATGGAGTCAGTAAGGAGTGAGGAGGAGGCTGCAGTAATGGAGTGAGGAGGAGGCTAGAGTAATGAAGTCAGTAAGGAGTGAGGAGGAGGCTGGAGTAATGAGTCAGTAAGGAGTGAGGAGGCTGCAGTAATGAGTCAGTAAGGAGTGAGGAGGAGGCTGCAGTAATGGAGTCAGTAAGGAGTGAGGAGGAGGCTGCAGTAATGAGTCAGTAAGGAGTGAGGAGGAGGCTGCAGTAATGGAGTCAGTAAGGAGTGAGGAGGAGGCTGCAGTAATGGAGTCAGTAAGGAGTGAGGAGGAGGCTGCAGTAATGGAGTCAGTAAGGAGTGAGGAGGAGGCTGCAGTAATGGAGTGAGGAGGAGGCTAGAGTAATGGAGTCAGTAAGGAGTGAGGAGGAGGCTGGAGTAATGAGTCAGTAAGGAGTGAGGAGGAGGCTGCAGTAATGAGTCAGTAAGGAGTGAGGAGGAGGCTGGAGTAATGAGTCAGTAAGGAGTGAGGAGGAGGCTGCAGTAATGAGTCAGTAAGGAGTGAGGAGGAGGCTGCAGTAATGGAGTCAGTAATGAAGTGAGGAGGAGGCTGCAGTAATGGAGTCCGTAAGGAGTGAGGAGGAGGCTGCAGTAATGGAGTCAGTAAGGAGTGAGGAGGAGGCTGCAGTAATGAGTCAGTAAGGAGTGAGGAGGAGGCTGCAGTAATGGAGTCAGTAATGAAGTGAGGAGGAGGCTGCAGTAATGGAGTCAGTAAGGAGTGAGGAGGAGGCTGCAGTAATGGAGTCAGTAATGAAGTGAGGAGGAGGCTGCAGTAATGGAGTCAGTAAGGAGTGAGGAGGAGGCTGCAGTAATGGAGTCAGTAAGGAGTGAGGAGGAGGCTGCAGTAATGGAGTCAGTAATGGAGTGAGGAGGAGGCTGCAGTAATGGAGTCAGTAATGAAGTGAGGAGGAGGCTGCAGTAATGGAGTCAGTAAGGAGTGAGGAGGAGGCTGCAGTAATGGAGTCAGTAAGGAGTGAGGAGGAGGCTGCAGTAATGGAGTCAGTAAGGAGTGAGGAGGAGGCTGCAGTAATGGAGTCAGTAAGGAGTGAGGAGGAGGCTGCAGTAATGGAGTGAGGAGGAGGCTGCAGTAATGGAGTCAGTAATGAAGTGAGGAGGAGGCTGCAGTAATGGAGTCCGTAAGGAGTGAGGAGGAGGCTGCAGTAATGGAGTCAGTAAGGAGTGAGGAGGAGGCTGCAGTAATGAGTCAGTAAGGAGTGAGGAGGAGGCTGCAGTAATGGAGTCAGTAATGAAGTGAGGAGGAGGCTGCAGTAATGGAGTCAGTAAGGAGTGAGGAGGAGGCTGCAGTAATGGAGTCAGTAAGGAGTGAGGAGGAGGCTGCAGTAATGGAGTCAGTAATGGAGTGAGGAGGAGGCTGCAGTAATGGAGTCAGTAATGAAGTGAGGAGGAGGCTGCAGTAATGGAGTCAGTAAGGAGTGAGGAGGAGGCTGCAGTAATGGAGTCAGTAAGGAGTGAGGAGGAGGCTGCAGTAATGGAGTCAGTAAGGAGTGAGGAGGAGGCTGCAGTAATGGAGTCAGTAAGGAGTGAGGAGGAGGCTGCAGTAATGGAGTGAGGAGGAGGCTGCAGTAATGGAGTCAGTAAGGAGTGAGGAGGAGGCTGGAGTAATGAGTCAGTAAGGAGTGAGGAGGCGGCTGCAGTAATGAGTCAGTAAGGAGTGAGGAGGAGGCTGCAGTAATGGAGTCAGTAAGGAGTGAGGAGGAGGCTGCAGTAATGGAGTCAGCAATGGAGTGAGGAGGAGGCTGCAGTAATGGAGTCAGCAATGGAGTGAGGAGGAGGCTGCAGTAATGAGTCCGTAAGGAGTGAGGAGGAGGCTGCAGTAATGAGTCAGTAAGGAGTGAGGAGGAGGCTGGAGTAATGAGTCCGTAAGGAGTGAGGAGGAGGCTGCAGTAATGGAGTCAGTAAGGAGTGAGGAGGAGGCTGCAGTAATGGAGTCAGCAATGGAGTGAGGAGGAGGCTGCAGTAATGGAGTCAGCAATGGAGTGAGGAGGAGGCTGCAGTAATGGAGTCAGCAATGGAGTGAGGAGGAGGCTGGAGTAATGGAGTCAGTAATGGAGTGAGGAGGAGGCTTCAGTAATGGAGTCAGTAAGGAGTGAGGAGGAGGCTGGAGTAATGGAGTCAGTAATGGAGTGAGGAGGAGGCTGCAGTAATGAGTCCGTAAGGAGTGAGGAGGAGGCTGCAGTAATGAGTCAGTAAGGAGTGAGGAGGAGGCTGGAGTAATGAGTCCGTAAGGAGTGAGGAGGAGGCTGCAGTAATGGAGTCAGTAAGGAGTGAGGAGGAGGCTGCAGTAATGGAGTCAGCAATGGAGTGAGGAGGAGGCTGCAGTAATGGAGTCAGCAATGGAGTGAGGAGGAGGCTGCAGTAATGGAGTCAGCAATGGAGTGAGGAGGAGGCTGCAGTAATGGAGTCAGCAATGGAGTGAGGAGGAGGCTGCAGTAATGGAGTCAGCAATGGAGTGAGGAGGAGGCTGCAGTAATGGAGTCAGTAAGGAGTGAGGAGGAGGCTGGAGTAATGGAGTCAGTAAGGAGTGAGGAGGAGGCTTCAGTAATGGAGTCAGTAAGGAGTGAGGAGGAGGCTGGAGTAATGGAGTCAGTAAGGAGTGAGGAGGAGGCTTCAGTAATGGAGTCAGTAATGGAGTGAGGAGGAGGCTGGAGTAATGGAGTCAGTAAGGAGTGAGGAGGAGGCTGGAGTAATGGAGTCAGTAATGGAGTGAGGAGGAGGCTGCAGTAATGGAGTCAGTAAGGAGTGAGGAGGAGGCTGGAGTAATGGAGTCAGTAATGGAGTGAGGAGGAGGCTGCAGTAATGGAGTGAGGAGGCGGCTGCAGTAATGGAGTCAGTAAGGAGTGAGGAGGAGGCTGGAGTAATGGAGTCAGTAATGGAGTGAGGAGGAGGCTGCAGTAATGGAGTCAGTAATGGAGTGAGGAGGAGGCTGGAGTAATGGAGTCAGTAATGGAGTGAGGAGGAGGCTGCAGTAATGGAGTCAGTAATGGAGTGAGGAGGAGGCTGGAGTAATGGAGTCAGTAATGGAGTGAGGAGGAGGCTGCAGTAATGGAGTCAGTAAGGAGTGAGGAGGAGGCTGGAGTAATGGAGTCAGTAAGGAGTGAGGAGGAGGCTGCAGTAATGGAGTCAGTAAGGAGTGAGGAGGAGGCTGCAGTAATGGAGTCAGTAATGGAGTGAGGAGGAGGCTGCAGTAATGGAGTCAGTAAGGAGTGAGGAGGAGGCTGGAGTAATGGAGTCAGTAAGGAGTGAGGAGGAGGCTGCAGTAATGGAGTCAGTAAGGAGTGAGGAGGAGGCTGCAGTAATGGAGTCAGTAATGGAGTGAGGAGGAGGCTGCAGTAATGGAGTCAGCAATGGAGTGAGGAGGAGGCTGGAGTAATGAGTCCGTAAGGAGTGAGGAGGAGGCTGCAGTAATGGAGTCAGTAAGGAGTGAGGAGGAGGCTGCAGTAATGGAGTCAGTAATGGAGTGAGGAGGAGGCTGCAGTAATGGAGTCAGCAATGGAGTGAGGAGGAGGCTGGAGTAATGAGTCCGTAAGGAGTGAGGAGGAGGCTGCAGTAATGGAGTCAGTAAGGAGTGAGGAGGAGGCTGCGGTGAGTACCGGCGGAGCTGCTGGAGGTCTGGCTGATTTCAGGACTGCTGTCACTGCTTTGAGGACTGGGGTGAACCTGGATGGCCTGTAACTGTTGATGCATCGCACCACCTGACACACGACAGCAGAAAACACACACAGTGCACTTTTAATACCAGGCATAATTATACACATGAATGAACTGCACACCCGACCACTAAAACTATTTAAAAAAAAAAAAAAAAAAAAAAAACAATTACATGAAACATTTAACTTAACATAATAATAATTAATAAATAATATATATATATATATATATATATTAGGGGTGGCACGGTACATGAAAAAACATCCGAACCGTTCGGTTCGCTTGTCTCGGTTCGGTGCGTGTGTGCGCAATGTAACCTCGTGCCCGTTACCTCAGACAGTGCGTTTACTTTTCGCGCGAAATAAGAGATTTGTGGACATACATATGAGGCTTGTTCGACTTGAACCGGCGCTGCACAGACCGATCGACGAATAACATAAAAGTACCGCGAGAGCAACGGCTCCGTATGCTTTTCAATCACTCTCGCAGTCGCAGTACTTTGATGTCATAAACCAATTGGTCTGTGCAGCGCTGCAGGTCTCGTCACGTATAGAAATGGCTAGTGGGAGAGATAAGGAAGGCTAACAGGAGTTGGAGGATGCACCAGCGTCGTATAAGTCCGGTGTGTGGGAACATTTTGGATTTCATGTTACCTATGATATTTAAATATATACAGTGACAGTAAGTTTAGATAAGAACTCCAGTCGTGTTTCCAAATACTGCACTTTAATTTCAAGTGAAAAAAATGTATCCTCACTCTCAGGGAATAGAAGCATTGTTGATACTGTTTTTGTGTTGAGGTTGAACTTATGTTTCACTTTATGATTATGGCCTTTGCTATTGTTATAGCCTCATTATAGGCAATTATTTGTAACGTATTTTGACTTATTTAAAAGATAGTGCTTTAAGAGTTCCTCTCTTTTTCTTTTAAAAGATAAACATTTTGTAAGAGCTACACTGAAGTTGACAGTTTTATAAATGCAAGTTAATTTTAATCTTTGTGTGCTAAAAATGCACATAAGTTCCTGTAGAGATAGCAACACACATTCTCCTTTTTTGCCAAATAAATGTCTTCTCTCTTGCTGTATCAAAATGTCACCTAGCTTTCCTCAGAGATGGTCTCAATAATGTGCTTAAAGTCAAGTCAAATTCAGTTTGTGCATGATTACATGATATACATTTTTTTTTAAATACTGTATCCTGAATTGTGGATAATTAAGCTATAGCATATATCATATGCTGAAGTACATTTCTGGAGTGTTAAAGATTAAAAGAAAAAATAACAACAAGAACCGTACAGAACCGAAAACCGTGACCCTAAAACCGTGATACGAACCGAACCGTGGGTTTTGTGAACCGTGCCACCCCTAATATATATATATATATATATATATATATATATATATATATATATATATATATATATATATATATATATATATATATATATATATATATATATATATATATATATATATATATATATATAAAATGTAGAAATAGTGCCTCGCCGACCAACTGAAATAAAATAAGTTAAGCTGAAGTACTAAAATCATTCAAACTAAAACTTTAAAACTAAGTTATATTATAACCTATATGTAACTTATAAAAATAAATTAAAGCTAAACAGAAATTTTTTAAAAATAAATAAATGACAAGCACATAAAAACCTGACACACACAGTCTCGCATGTGCCGATTACATGTTGCTTTAAAATGCGGTATTTTAATGGTTTATTGCTAAATTACATGGATATACACTCACCGGCCACTTTATTAGGTACACCTGTCCAACTGCTCCTTAAAGCTGCCGTCGGCAACTTTTTTTTGATCATATTCAGCGAATTCGACACTATATTCCGACAGAACAACATAAATAAAGTGGTTTTAGAAAAAAACCCGAGCTTCTAACTCCACCTGGAGCGTGTTATTTGTTTTGCAAAAATCCACCGCTCCCGGTTCATTGTGTCCAATCAGCGCAGGGGGGTGTGAGATAGGACTGTCAATCACAAGTCGTGCATGCACACGTCAATCACATGCACACGCCTGAAGTTCGCGAAGTAGCGAAGAGTGATGGCGCACTGACGAGCACGAACTCTGTGGGAGGGTATTCGTTGATAGTGGGGGAGGGGCATGAGAGTTGTAAACATTCAAAATTTTGCCTAAGTCCACTCAATCAGCCAGAGTTGCCGACGGCAGCTTTAACACTTAATTTCTAAGCAGCCAATCACATGGCGGCAACTCAGTGCATTTAGGCATGTAGACATGGTCAAGACAATCTCCTGCAGTTCAAACCGAGCATCAGTATGGGGAAGAAAGGTGATTTGAGTGACTTTGAACGTGGCATGATTGTTGGTGCCAGAAGGGCTGGTCTGAGTATTTCAGAAACTGCTAATCTACTGGGATTTTCACGCACAACCATCTCTAGGGTTAACAGAGAACAGTCCGAAAAAGAAAAAACATCCAGTGAGCGGCAGTTCTGTGGGCGGAAATGCCTTGTTGATGCCAGAGGTCAGAGGAGAATGGCCAGACTGGTTCGAGCTGATAGAAGGGCAACAGTGACTCAAATAACGACCCGTTACAACCAAGGTGGGCAGAAGAGCATCTCTGAACGCACAGTACGTCGAACTTTGAGGCAGATGGGCTACAGCAGCAGAAGACCACACCGGGTGCCACTCCTTTCAGCTAAGAACAGGAAACTGAGGCTACAATTTGCACAAGCTCATCGAAATTGGACAATAGAAGATTAGAAAAACGTTGCCTGGTCTGATGAGTCTCGATTTCTGCTGCGACATTCGGATGGTAGGGTCAGAATTTGGCGTCTACAACATGAAAGCATGGATCCATCCTGCCTTGTATCAACGGTTCAGGCTGGTGGTGGTGGTGTCATGGTGTGGGGAATATTTTCTTGGCACTCTTTGGGCCCCTTGGTACCAATTGAGCATCGTTGCAACGCCACAGCCTACCTGAGCATTGTTGCTGACCATGTCCATCCCTTTATGACCACAATGTACCCAACTTCTGATGGCTACTTTCAGCAGGATAATGCGCCATGTCATAAAGCTGGAATCATCTCAGACTGGTTTCTTGAACATGACAATGAGTTCGCTGTACTCAAATGGCCTCCACAGTCACCAGATCTCAATCCAATAGAGCATCTTTGGGATGTGGTGGAACGGGAGATTCGCATCATGGATGTCCAGCCGACAAATCTGCGGCAACTGTGTGATGCCATCATGTCAATATGGACCAAACTCCCTGAGGAATGCTTCCAGCACCTTGTTGAATCTATGCCACGAAGAATTGAGGCAGTTCTGAAGGCAAAAGGGGGTCCAACCCGTTACTAGCATGGGGTACCTAATAAAGTGGCCGGTGAGTGTATATATATATATATATATATATATATATATATATATCTCTCTCTATCTCATTGGTGATGTACTGTTTGTGAGTAAAATTAAATAAAACAATGTTACATACGCCAACCCAGTTACATTTAACTTAATGTTTTGAAGAATCCCTTCTTTTTTTACATTAGTTTTGTTACTTAAAATGCAATCACTATAAAAAAAAGAAAGAAAGCTGTAGCATGCAAATCCTGAATGATCCTCAAATGCACATTGACCCACGGTGAGCCCAGTTTCACACACACTGACCTGTAAGCGAGACAGCGGCCGGCAGGCGGAAGAGCGTGGCCTGAGCAGCGGGTTGTGTGTGTGCGGGGACAGCAGAGGAGGTGCTGGTGCTAGTCATGGCGTGGCTGTTTTGCGTCTGTGGACACTGTATGGCCAGAGAGTGTGTCTGCAGCTGACTGAGAGGAATAGTGTGTGTGCCAGGCGGGAGAGAAGCGCCTGCGGGACACACAGCGACACCCTCAGCAAGCCACGCAGGACTCGCATGTTCAAGGCCTAGTCACACCAAGCACGGTTTCCAATTCAATTCCAAATTGAATACATTTCTTTAATATTTAGAAGGTGTTAACTGTTATGTTACTAGTGTTGTCAAAAAACTCGGTACTTCGGTACCAAGTCGGTACTAAAAAAATGTAACTGTTACGGTACCAGCTTTTCTAGGTACCGAGTACCAGGTTAATGATGCGCTGTCACAGTTGCGTCCTCTTCATAAAAACACCGAGACATGGCGACCGGCGCTGCTAATGCGGCGGCTCTGATCCACTTGTTGACACGAAAGGAGGAAAGAGCCACATCTGGAAATATTTTGAATTAGGCTAATGTCACGTTGCCATAAAGGGCCGTTCACATGTACACACAGCTCGTTTTTTGCGGGTGCAAATTTCAAATGTAGGCTCGCGGCAAGCTCGCTCATAATAGATGCGACGTGCGAGCTTGTTTTTCCATGCGCGCCGCTGTTCATGGTTGCATGTCGGAGACACGCGAGAGCGAGCGCTTGTGGAAAGAAGGAGAAAGCAGGGCGAACTGCACTCTCCATGATAACGAGGAAATATCAGCAAATAATTAATTGATTTCTAGCCGTTGCTTTAGAAATCAGCTACAGGGTTCTCAAGTTTTGAAGACAGGCGAGTGACATTTTGGCAGTTTTGGATTAAATAAAAGTACACTTAAGTCAAATAAAACATGCTTTATTTCCTGTATAGTTTGGTAACGCTACAATAAGATACTATTCTTTAACATTAATGCATTATCTAACATCAACACATTGAGTGAACAATATATTTCTACAAGTTTAATGTTTGTGAATGTTATTTAATACAAACACTTGTATTAAACACACACTTGATTGTTCATGTTTTTTCACTTCATTCATTGTGCATTAAATTATGTTAACAGATAAAACTTTTTATTTTAAAAATGTATTTTTATATGTACATTTTTAAATTAACCCCAAGGAGAATAATTGCTACAGTATATTATACATTATAAACTAAACAAATTATTGTTTTTTTTAATGTTATCTATCAAATAGAACCTTTTTGTAGTGTTTTTAATACCGTTTCCATCTTTGTAACCGTGATATACACTTTAATATATGTAAATGTAATCTAAATTAAGCTTTGGTACCGAAATTGGTACCGAGAACCGTGGATTTTCACTGGTATTGGTACCGAATACTGACATTTTGGTACCGTGACAACACTAAATGTTAAGCTGCAAAATGATAACTTGCTAAGGATTAAATTCATCATAATTATTTAATGAATGAAGCACACAAAAAAATTTATGACAAAGCCAAAAAACGGGCAATTAATCAGAATAACCGCCAGTTTTATTATTAGAATAATTCTTTTTGTAGACAATTAATCGTCAGCCAAATTTCATAATCGCGACAGGCCTAATTGGAGAAAAAAACGTCTGGTACGGTGAATCGGTTTGAACAGATTCAAACTGGATTTATCATTTCGGGGATATTAAAATAAGCATATTTTTAATAAACATCTTGATGCTCTCAAACTAGCGAGTCATGAGGCAAGGAAAGATCTCAAAATTCATATCTTAATACTGTGTATGATCTTAAGTCTTTGATGTAAATGTTTGATATGTGGGTCAATGACAAACAGTTTAAAATGTAATATTTATATTCATGTTGGTTTTATATTATTTTCAATAAAAATGTTTTTTTAAAAACATTTAAAAAAATTGTGCTGTAACCAGAGCAACAGTAAAATTTGTCCTTGCACTTTGTGAATGATGTGAATGTACTTTAAAAAAATTTAAAAATAGCTTTCAAAGTATTCTTTTTAAATATATCATGACACTGTATTGCCTTCAAAACCATCGAACATTAAGCCTTAAACCTTTCTGGTCAGGCTTTCTTAAGTTACCTTCAAAGTTTGTCTTATGATACGTAATACTTAAATAACATTAGGTTTCGGGGAGTCGCACCACATAACATTTTTACACCTGATCTACCCTTGCCTTGTCATAAAAAGGTCAAATTATCTGATATTGTAAGGGTCTAACTGTCCATGACACTTTTTTCAAGCTGTTTGCACCACATGACTGATTTGGCAGACAAACGTTTTTTTTAAATAGCAATATTTTCAAAATCTTGCAAACGTTTTGCAAAAATTTAAATCACAAAAGATCAAAATAACTTTAAAAACATAGAAACTTCCTGAATTTAATTTTAATGATTTTTGAATAAATACATCTGGATTTACGTTAATTTTATGTAAATTGTCTAAATATAGACAATTGCGAGTTTCTCTATGATTCGATTTGTTTGTTGCTCTTGATGTGAATAGGCCTTTACACAGACGAAATCAGTTGGAAGCAGAATTCAAAGTGTGCAGGCATGCAAGCAAGCCAATAAGTTCATGTGCATTAAAACACGACAATATCATGCAAGCTGATGCAATGCATCATGCAACCCATCTGGGAAGTCAAATAAGAGTTAATCTGGACTAATCTGTAAAAGGAAGAAAAAAACACCCATGCAACAAAGGAATGGCTGAACACGGGCCCGCACCTGGCAAGAGTGTGAATCCTCCGGGCAGCTGCATCACGCCAGCGGGAGAGCTTTTGAGCACGGTGCCGTTCGCACCGGAGACGCACTGAGCACTCATGGGCCAACAGGTGGTGCTGGACAGCGAGGGGACGCTGCTGTGAGTGTGTGTGTGCATGGCCACCGAGGAAGAGGAGGGAGAGGAAGACGCCGAGGACTGTGTGGTCGTGCTGTTGGTGCCTCCAGGTAAAGTGGCGGAAGTGAACGTGGGCTTCATCATTTCCTGCAGCAACAAAGACAAATGAAAAGATTTTAAGGAGCACAAATTTAGAAGGACAATCAAAAAAAAATTGTCACAATGCAACATATATATTCTCAAATGGGCATTTATTTGTTTATAAAAATAAGACTAAAGGGCATTAGTAAACTTAAGTTAACTTGACAGGTGGCATATCTGTGTGTGTGTGTATTATATATGTCAAAAAAATATATATATACACACACATTTAAAATCATTAATGCATAAAAGATAAAAAGTGAATAAATTGGAAAAAGTATGAATCAAACAACATTTATAACTATTTTAAAACATTTAACTTAATTATAGATTATAGAATATATTTTTTGAATATTATGAGTATTTTAACAGCATTTTATGAGTGAAGTCTTTGCTCATGGATAATTATGTTGGGGTAATTATGCAAAGTGTTTTGTGACAAAAAGCAGGACCATTTATATATTACATAATGTAATAATGCCCATTTGTCAAATAACACTTAACAAATGAAAGGTACTTCATTTTTTTTATTATTTGGAACGCATTTATTTGAAACTCGATGGACACAAACCAAAATATAGGACTATTCATAACTAAATGAATGAGAAGCCTGGAATCCCTTTCATAATATGAACGAACACATCTAAAACTTTCTTTAAAAAAGAAGCTCTTTTGTGGTCAGAAGAAAGACGACATAATCATGTAACATTTATTTCATGTCACAGAGTTTTCCTGTGGTGGACGAGGAGTGATTGATCGCAGCAGAGCCTGTGGCAACAACTGCGTGTGATAAAGGCAATTGTGTCATGGCTATCCCGAGAACGGCAGCTGCCTTCACAGGAAAACAGGTGTCCACACAGCGAGAGAGAGCGCTGCTATTTCAGGCAGCTCTCAACAAAACCCACCAAACGGGGACGACGGCTCTGGCAGCCTGAGAGCCGAGAAGCATTTTCTCTTCGCCATCAAAAGAAGGGTACAAGAAAATACAACCAATAAATAAAGCGATAAACCACCTATGAATGTTTTATGATTCTTGATACCAATTTTGATACAACAGCAAAAATTTATATGAAGTAAGCATTGTTAAACATTAAAATAGAATCAAATTGGTACAAGAATAATATTAAGCTTTTCCATTTTTAAGTTTGTTTAACGCCATATACATTGGAAATAGTTGGCTTTCGCACCGGAGGAACTTTTTCATAGTTCCTAGAGCTATTGGCAGAAGTTCCCGGATGTTGGCGTGTTCGCACCGCAGGAACTAGGCACTATTTTAATTCTAGGAACTCCTTTTGGAGGAACTAATTTACTCCTGCTTCAGAGTCAAGTCTAAACCAGCATTGTAGGAACTACCCGTGACGTTAGTGTACGCGGATTGGCCGAACGCACGTGAAACACCAGAACCCGCCATTTTTAAAAAGGCTGTGTACACACACAGATTATAGCCTATATATTTACTCCAGAAACTAACACTACAAACAGTGATAGATGGGCCTCTTAACCTTTACACTGAGGAGAAAATCCAATGCAACTTTCCAGGGACCAAGAGAAACATGATCATGTATTTCTGCTCAGCTTGCAACACTGGACATCAACCAAACGGCATACGTAAACGAATGAACGCGGAGAATGCGAGCACGGTTTGTGTGCTCAGGCTGGCGTTCTCAGTGCTGTCAAAAAAAGTCACAACAAGCGCGGCTTACGTCACTCAGAGTTTCTACTGGAGCTGCGAATGCAACCAGGAAAACATTCCTAAGGGAACCACTAGTTCTCGGGGTAGGCAATTTATCTTATAAACACTTTTTTTTATACTGGTTAAAACTCTCTACACATCTTGATAGCAATCAATGATAGAAGTGGTCTAAATAAATATGTAATAAATACATTAGATTATGTATATCATCTTTGGAAGTCTCAGGAATAAAAAATGTTCGGTCTGAATGCAATGATATGATGACATCACACGTCATCGGGCTGGGTATATTGAGTTCGATATTCACCAACCGAATTGCCTCGATCCTATAAAGAGCAGGGATGGGCAACTTCTGTCCTTCAAACACACCTGAACAAGCTAATCAAGGTCTTCAGGATTACTAGAAAGTTACAGGCAGGTGATTTTTTCCAGGGTTGGAGCTAAACTCTGTATGACAGTGGCCCTCCAGGACCAAAGTTGCCCATCCCTGATATTAGAGTATGAAAAAATTTCTTGTCGTTCGGTGCCAAATTTCGATGCCTAAGGGGTTAACTTGTCAACATCAGCCAATAGAAACACTAATTTACACTCTAATTTAGGCTGTAGTGTGTTTACACCCATAGATGTAAAAGATGTGGAAAAGATTGAAAGTGTGGCTACATTTCACAAGGCTCGATGCAAATGCAATATTTGCGGCAAAATAATTACGGCCAAGACAGGCAACATGGCTAATCTGATTAAGCACTTGACAGTGCATGGATTCAACTTAAGAAAGCTGCAAGAAGAAAGAGCCGGTGCAGTCGTCCTCTCAGCCTTCAACATGCCCACCACCACACGAGTCCTCCTCCAAAACTACGTAACGTCAAATATTGTTTGGATGTATGGCTATTGATAGCTAGCTAAATCGATGGTAAAAATGCTTTAAGTTTGACAGTAACTGGTCAAGTTTAATTCACATTAAACTGGTTATCTTGTTAAAGCGTGCTTATTCTTAAGGTTGGCTGCATTAATGGTTTATTGTTTGTGTTTTCCCTCTTCACATTAATGTTTTAGCCCTGTCGATCCTGGCATGAGGAGACCATCGAGTGTCAATCCATTCACACTGGCAAAAAAAATAAGTAAAAATGATGGAGGAAAGGCAAGATGACTGCCACAGGTTTGCTGCCTTTTTCTACCGTGGAGATAAGTAAGCTGTAAGTGGTGTCGTTGTAACTTTACTGTTAAGGTTGTTGGCCAGTTGTCTAGGTAATCTCTTAAGTTAGCATAGATAGTGTTTTATAGTAAGCAGCAATGATAAAACAAGGCTATTTTTATGTTTTGTGTTCTGATGATGTCAACTTTAGGGAGATGATAAGGGCCTTAAACCCCAGATATCAGTCCCCCAGCCGAGACATGCACTCAAATATCCTCATATCCACATTACATGCAGTAGAGAAAGAAAACGTCAAGAAAGAGTTACAAGATGTGAGGGATGTGACTGTGACTGCTGGACCACTACCTGACAGTGTCAGTCCACTATGTGAGAGAGGGCTCATGAAAGAGAAAGTCCTACATACACATGACATGATCCCAGACAGGGGAAATTTAGCAGAAGAGATTCAGTATAAAGGACAGAGTAGTTGCGGTTACAGTAGATAATGCAGCAAACGTTGAAGCAATAAAAAAACACAGCACATGGCAATTGAAGTAAGACCGAAGACCACTATCAGCAGCTCTACAGAGAAGATTCATTCAGATTACTTCCACCTACGCCGTCCTCAGCGAGTCCAGTGGCCTGGTGGTGGGACATGATGAGGGATACTCTGCCAATGCTTTCTGGTTTGGCAACAAGGTATCTCTGTTTGCAAGCATCATCTACATGTTCAACTGCTGGGGACATTATCAGTCAGAAGCGGGATTGAACTGCTGAGTGGTAGCCTCACTTACTGACTTGAAACTGGTAATTTTGCACTGAAAACTAGGCTATTTGAACTTTATTAAATCTATTTGCACTTGTGTTATTGTGCAAGTTACATTTTGTTCTTTTGTGCTTTTTGTTCCTTTGTGCACTGGCTCAGGAGATAAGTCTTTAAGTCTGTAAAATAAATCATCAAACTGGAAAAATAAAACCAAAGGTTTTTTTTGAGACAACTAAAACCAAAAAACCCTGCCCTAACTGTGACAAAGAAAATTTTCTTGTGCATGTTTGTGAGCAAAAATCCCTCAAATTATCTGCTAAAAGTATCATCTATCTGAGAGTTTATGTGTACAGAGGATCCCATTCCCATGATGACTTTTCAAAACATGGAGCAACTGATGAGCTTGTCGTCAACTTAACAAGTTGAGGATCTGCTTTAAGCAATATTTTAAACAGAGGTTTGGTTTTCTAATTCTGCATGCTCACTCACGACTTGCCCTAAATCAGTAGAGAAAAGGGGGGGATATGTCATCCAAATTTGAAAACAGCTGCAGCTTATACGGAATGCGATCAGCCATGAGCCAAGAGAGTGTACTGGGAAAACCAGACCATATAAGGACATGTAGACAGCATCTAATCCTTATCAATGAGAGCTGGACATTGTGAATAATAGATGCTGCCATGCAAAGACGTGCTCGGGGTGACGCAAATGTTCTTAAATGTGGGCAAAACTGGTATTTGCATGATAAATACTGATAGTCGAAAATGGGTTTTGGGTGAAAGTCGTGCATGTCTGATTTCTTTCAACGTTAAAACGAGCTATTGTAGTCTGGAAATCAGAGACCTACAAAAGGTCAAGAAACAGGAATGGGAAAAGGTTTCCACTTAAAGTGAAACTCAAATGATGGACCATGCTATGGGACTATAAAGGATGATTCGTACTTGGATTCGATTTCAGTCAACTAATCCATCAAACAACTAGTCTAAAACAAATCTAAACTAGATTAATGAGGTCAACTAGAAATTGGTTTAGATTTTCTTCTTTTCTTTTTTAAACTTCAAATTGGACGTAAATCTGTTGCGCCACGCATCCCGAATCAAGTTTTCTACCAACTTTCAAAACAAATGTTGAGACTTTTTTTACTTTTATGTTGAGAAAGTTTTACTACCAACTTTCACGTTTCTACCAAATACTACATTTTCAAGACCCCATTGTGGTTGATCAATTCTTGCCATCGAGAACAGAAAAATGCGTCCTAAGTGAAGACCGCTAACAAAAACGTCTAGACTGTGTCTTGTGAACAACAATTCTAAACAAGTGTAATTTTACAGAACTTACTTTTGACCAACTAGTTGATTAGACACCTCACTGACTAGTAGATTGAAAATATGTAGTAGAAAATCTGTACCTTTGGCTCTGTGAGACCATCGGCCTCTGAGACCTGGTAGGTGAGATCCGTCTCCTCGAATCCCGTGGCACTCATCCGCTGGTCTGATGAAGGGTCCGTACGGGGTGGGGAATCGGGGGAGTTTAGGCAGGTCTGGATGAGGGCTTTACCCGTCTCACTGGTGATCATGGGCTGAAGTTTCCGCGTGGCAAATGTGTAGACGTGGCCAGTCTCACTGGCAACCAAGAGCAAAACTTGCGTCCCCGTTAAGGTGGACAGTTCGTAAGCCTGGAAATTGAGAAGAAAGCAAGAAAACAATAAGATCTTCTATTCTAAAGTGACGTTTACTTCACCAGTGGACACTAACTTATAAGCACTGGTAAATTTGTGTTTTTTTTAACCTCAACTCTGAGTGGACAACAATGATGATAAACATCACAAATGTTGTGAAGAGCATGCGCCAAATAAATTCAACTGCGCTTGTGTGACGCAATGCAACTTTATTTGTGATTCTTGTGGTTGTAATGAGGTAAGAAACAATGAAAAGAAGGATAAGAGGTGATGACAGCAGCCCAAGCAAAAGAGATAAAAGAACTGGTAAGAAGGGATTAACTGCAACTAATAAAGCCGCGTTTCCACCGCAGGAACTTTTCCCAGGAACTAGGAACTTTGGGGTGGTACTCGGTGTGTTTACACCGCAGGAACCAGGGTCTAAATGAAGTTCCGGGTAAAAATTTCCCCCCCAGAAAGTCCCTGCTGGCGAGGTAGTACTTTTTCAGAGTTCAGGAACTTTCGGGGTGGGACTTGTGCGCTGAACATGCTGATTGGTTGAGCGCACGTCACATTTGATGTAATCGATAATAAGATTATTCACAACTCTTGTTAATTTTGGTAGATTAATTTCTTACCAATTTTGTTCTTTCTGCCCGATGGCGCGCGTTCGTCCCATCCATTTCACGATCATGTCCGCTATAGCTGATAACAAACGTTGTCTACTTTTATATCTAGCATTACGAGCTTTCTGAATACGCTTTAGTATTAGTGCTCGTCTCTTTTCTGCTGTTTTGTTAATTACCTCGTTAGTAAACCAATAGAGCAGCACAGCTTGAATCTCCTCCATACTTAAAACTCAAAACAAACGCGCAGACTGGGAGGAGCAGTCGCACGCAGTTCAACGTCACCATAATCTTCCCGGTACTTTAGACCGCGGTGTAAACGCAGTAAGCAACCGGTCTGGGGCAAAAAAAGTTCCTATGAAAAAAGTTCCTGGGACAAATAGTTCCTGGTAATTGCGGTGGAAACGCGGCTTAAGTCAGTTTAGGGCTGGGCGATAAAACAAAAACGATAATTATCGCGATATAATTTTTCTCGATAAAACGATATCAAGAGTTTGATAAATGTTCGATAATGTTTTTGCGCCAAAAGCGGAACAAAACTCATTTGAACCGCGCGCAACACGGACCGTTTATCCACTCAGCTCAGACGCGTTTACTCTGATCGGTCTCAGTCACAAGATCCAGTGAGAAGCGCTTGACTTCAGCGAAGAACACAAATGTCTCAGTGATTTAAACCAGTTTAAAGGCAGATGAAACAGCGCTGACCAACAGGAGAAACACTGCGCACAACGATACAGTCAGAAGGCTTTTCCGTCAACAAATTCCCATCATTTACCATGGATTTACTGTAACGTTAGCCTAGAAATATAGCCTGGTTAAACCCAGACCATTCTCAGTTGTAACTGAGTTAGGGTCTGGCAAAGCGTCATAGACTAATCATTTCCAGAGGGGCGTCACCAACGGACGTCGCGGATAGACCTAAAAATCAAACAGAGCGAAGAACGAGATGACGTATGCAGGGCGACGGAGAAACATCTCTGAGTGTTGTTAACAAAAAGGAAACATTCAAATCGCTTAAAACAGACACGTTAGCTGATTCGAACGAGTGATGTTCGACGGCGGCATCCATCTTTGTAATGTAGGCTACAAAATCTGCTTCAAAATCCCAGCGCTGTCGTCATCGTGTAAAGTCCGCCCCAACGTCTCTGATTGGTGCCTCGATTTCGACGGACTGGAAATGGGCTTGAATGAGCTCTTTGCCAGACTAACTTTCAAAGCAAATCTAAATTTGCCAGAAGTTGTCTGGGTTTTCCCAGGCTACTAAAAATATTAACTGCACCATGAAATGTGGGATATACATATTGAATTGTATTATATTATTAATGTAGACAATGTATTAAAGAACTAATGGAATATAATTACAGTATTTAGGCTACTGTTTTTCATACAAATACCATAGAAACCGCAAAGTTACGTTTTGCCATGATAGTGAGTCGCTGTAGGCTATGCCTGGTTTTATCTGTGGTTGTCATGATCTAAATGCATGATGCTGGATGACGGAAAATGGTTAAAGAAAACTCAAACAGTCAGAATATTACAATATTACCAAATAAAAATAAGGTTGTTTCTGTTTTTGTTAATGAACATATATTTAACATAGTAAATCTGCATCCAAACTCAAGATCCCTGTGCTGCAAACTGTGCTAAAGATACATGCCATCAAAGTCAGGCAACACAAACCTTTTTCAAGACTTGAAACAATATCCCCCATTAGCACATGCAGAAACTAAGAAATTAGTTTTCCAAAAAAGATATTTATTTTGTTAAGGAAAAATAACAAATGTTTGAATCTTCTAACTCAGATTTGTGAAATGTTCACCTGTTTGGCAAGTGTTTGTCATCTGTTCTGACAATAAAGAGTAGTTTAAAACCACAATTAACGTTCTGGTTTCTACAACTTTCACTTAGGAGCAAAAATCTGCCTTTAAACTTGAAAGAAATAAAGATTTGACATTTATCGTGATAATTATCGATATCGACTGATATAAAATACCATACCAAAATGCCATATCGCCCAGCCCTGAGTCAGTTACTAGAGAACCTACTGCAGGTTGTCGTTACACACACTCCGAGCCCGACTTCTGCAACTAGGCCGGTTCTCGAGATATGCAAATGCATTAACGAAGTCTACCGCAGTGGTAACCTGATCAGTCATCTGACCTATTTCTGCTGAGACAGGAATGAGTGACAATTGAGGGGGCAATGACAAATGAGCCAGAACATATGAGGAAACTACCTTCAACTGAGACACGGCAGACCTCAGAAAGTAACAGAGGAGGGATATATGATGGTGTGACAAAGTGGCGTGGTATAAACAGTGGTAAACTAGTATCAGTATAGAGCTATAGAACTAGTACTTGTAAAGTAGAAGGCTATAAATATAGTACTAGCATGTTAACTAGTATTGGCATAGTACTTGTAACAGTATAGTTTAACACCAGTGTTTGTGAACTACATCAACAGAGCAGTATGGCACCAGTATCTGTTAGGTACTAGTATAAGTACAGCACTGGTGTAAGTATAGTGGTTTGGCACTACTAGCAGTAAAGTACTACAGTAGTCAACATTTGAAGTGGACAAAAAAGTTAATCAAAGTTGTCCTAAGACAAGAACGGGTATTGTTCAAAATTCATGTATACCTTTGGTGAAAGGTTTTGATCCACTTCAAATGTTGACTACTGTATTATGAGTACTAACAGTGGTTTAGGATTAGTAAAGGTATAATGGTTCTAGTTTCCGCATAGCTTGAGTATCAGTATAGTTAGTAATGCAATTAGTACAGCACACAGTCAGTAAATGTATATAGTGCTAGTAATGGTACAGTACTAACATCTGTAAAATCATATAGCACCAATAATGGAGCAATAACAACATTAACATGTTGATAAAGTCCTAACAGTTGTACATAACTAGTGTATGGTGTTTTAGCACTAGTACGATAAGTAAAGTAGTATAGTACTAGCATGTTAAGTCGTATTGGTTTAGTACTTGTTACAGTATAGTCTAACACCAATGGTATAGTATTACTATGAACACAGTGGTATGGTACTAGTATTCGTGAAGTACTAGTTTACGTATAGTTTATGGTACAAGTAATGGTATAATTGTATTAGTAACAGTGTGAGTTATCATCAGTATTACGCAGTTAGTATATTGATACAAAGCTAGTAAAAGTATAATACTACTATGAGTGGTGGTACTAGAATTGGTAGAGTACTAGCAATAGCAAATTGAATTCAATTGTTACAGCACTAATAATGGTATGGTTCAATATCTCCATCAATTACTTACAAAGACACTTATCAATGATACAAACCTAGTGTGAGTGATATAGCCTAGAGATAGTATCAGTATAACAGTACATTAGTACATGACATGTATGGAAACTTTACTAGTACCAATAAATAGCAAATAAAAAACAACAAGAATAGCGGTTCCAGTATTAGTATGAGTAATAGTTTAGCAGAAGTCACTATCATTATAGTGGATGCTGAAAGTAGCATGGTACAATGCTAGTGTCAGTCAATTGCATATAACCTAGAAGTAACTTATTGATGCAGAATTAGTATCAGCACATTGATAAATTACAAGGATACAATTAAATAGTATAATGGTAACGTTACTAGTATCAGTACGATGCTATTTTAAGTTGATATAGCACTAGTAGTGATATAGTACTAGTATTCCTACAGTATTAGAATCAGTATAGTAAAATTAATACTAACTTAGTAGTGTTTAATACTTGTATCAGTATATTAGTACTGCGCCAGTAACGCTATTAGTTGTAGTACCAGTATTAGCATAGTGGTTTAGCACTAGTATTGGTGTCGTACATGTTCTGGTTGAACGTACCTTCTTCATAATGCCAGTCTTTCTCTTGCTGAAGGTCGTGTATCTCCTCAGCTTGTTGTCAATAAACTCCATCTTAATTTTAACCCGTCCCCGCGTTTTCTTGCCGGGTTTTGCACCCGCCACCCCGCTGGGAACTCCTCCACCATACCCCGCCGACAGTGCCGCGATAGCTCCCGAGGATCCCCCGACCTCCATCTCGCTCCTCTCCCGCTTCACTCCTCTCCTGTCCAGCACGGGACTCTCTTCATCATCCCCGGAGTCCGAGTCTCCATCAGAGCCGCTCAGCACTGCCTCGACCGACGGCCTGTCGTCGTATCTGCCCCCATCGGGCAGGTTTATGGAGGAGTTCACCGCCCCTAAAGCACCAGATGTGCTGCCCACCTGTAGATGGGTCAAGCCTGTGCCGTTACCTGAGCGTCCAGCCCCCCTGGCCTTCCCGTTTCCCCCCAACATCTCCGAAACCCCGACCCGCAAGCAGCACCACTGCAGTCTGCGGTAGGTGTAACAGTTAAGTTAGCAGATCAAACCCAGCAGATCTCTTCACTTGATACCGAACTTACCCTGCATATGCTAGGCTAAGAAACATTAGCTCAAATAAGCATACAACTCGGACTAAACGCGAGCTATCCTTAGTTTAATTTCTGTATGAAAGTCGTCTCGTAAACTACAAAAAAACCTTTCAAAACTAGCCCTTTACGACCATCGTACAAAGTTTACAACGTATAGTTTCCGCCTACAGTCCATCAATCAAACCTCAAATGAACTTACGCCACATTTGGAAACGACGAATCGCGACCAGACACTGTACCTCCGCGAGAAGAACTAGTTATCAACAGCAACGTCGATATCACACTTGATATTTCACGTCGAACATGTCAATTACGATATTTTGATTTTATAGATATTTTAATGTTTTTTGGGATAATGTAAAGGATGACTCCGCGCTAATTTAAGGAATTTAACTCACGAGGACGTTCACCCAAAGATCTACTTTCCTCCATATAAAGCGAGTCGATGTTTCCTTATATGGTGATGGCTGTCCATGTATGGTGAGTCACAGTGCTGCGCTCCGATTGGCTACGCAAACCGCTCCGACTTTGTGATTGGTTCAAATCTGATTTGGCCGACTGAAATGCCTTACGTCATACACAGCGAACTTGCTGTGCTTGGACCTTAGACCTGAACATTAATATTACCGACATTTCTGGCGGGAAATGTGTGATAAGGTAAATCAAAATTACTGTACTGTCTTTTAAAACAAAAACTCCTTTGTGAGACTGACCTGTCAGATTTCAGCTCTGTGGGAGCTGTGTAAATGATGCGATACTCCGTATAACCAGCAGATGAAGCTGTTACATTAACTATTGGTTTAAAGTTACACTAAACTCAGGCTTAGCGTCTCACGTATTTAATTTGCTTACAGCTAAAAAATGTTTTATACATTTATCAGTCTTCCATTTTAGACCTGGTACAAGCACCTTTTTGCTCTGACAATTACAGTGTTATTGCTTTTATGATAGACAGTAGTTTGCAAACAAAAGAAAATCTTTTGAAATATCACCCTTACAAGCAATATTTTAAAGGTTTTGCATTGGGGCCCTGTACATACAAACTGTAAAAAAAAAAACTAAAAAAACACCAAACCTCACGTTTCTCACATAAAACCACCAGAAAGATTACTACCTAATAATATTCACATTATTCAATCAAAATAAGCTATCCATATATTCTACTTTAATGTTTTTAGAATTTTCTTATAATTCTCCACAGATTTTTTTGTATACACTCAACATTTAGTTCATAGACCACTTTGTATTTTTTTTATTTTTTTTTTTATACATTGAAATCTAAGCAAATACATGCAGTTCATGTGTGAGTTGCATGCTTTCTGTAAATGAGTTGGCTTTCAGTGTGTAAATATTCTTACAGGAACTGCTCAACTATTGTCATGACAACATCACATAGTTATATATTCCCATCTGCAACCGCAGGAGGTAATAACTGCGGATGAATCTTGGTGGTCCTCTTAAACTGTTCCAGTAATATACCAAACTGACCCATGCATGTTATGCAATACTAGCAAGATTTTTCAACATGAGCATTTTCTTTTCTGGTGGTATTTTGTTTTGATACAGATATATATATATATAGGCAATATATAAATAGGCTATATATATATATTATTATTACATGAAGCAAACAAATAAGCATATCAAAATTACACAATTGTTACTGAATTTATTTTTATTTCCCAAAACTTTGCAGCCGAATAAATGGCACAAAGGCTAAGAATGAGTTTAAAAAAAAAAAAAAGTGCAACTTGAGAACATACTGAAAATACATAAACATAAACTTTAGGTGCAAATCCAATTAATTTTAGTTTGTTGTCCTCACTGAGCAGAAACAACAGGTCCACACCAATTTAGATAAAAGCAAAAAATGATCTCAATAAGAGAAAAACAGGGAGCATTCACCATGCGTGAATCAAAATAATGCATGTTTGATCATAAGAAAACAGATAAGGACTTGCAGGCATCCATATTATATTACAATACTTAGTCGGATCACTATGGAGCCAACATAAAGATTGTTTGCCAAAATAGTTTCATACACCGTGGTGGTGCGCGACCCATTCCGGTCTCACCCACGACCACGTCTCTGGGGGTGCTGGGTGTGACGCAACGGTTTAAGTAACAGTGTTTGTCACAGACCATCGACACGAAACACTGCAGAAGATCAAACGCTGCTCTGGCAGCCGTACAGACATGTTAGGCAACAGTTCCATTGCTTATGCGACCCTAAACCCTTGCCAGCAATTTCCTGAAAACATCACTTCTGTTTCCAAAACATTATTGCCTTATTCTCATAGGATAGGAGGTCATTTCTGCAGTATTTGCAAGGCGGAGGACACATTCAGAGATTTCCATTAGCTAAGGATGCCATTAGATTACGACACAAACTGTTCCACCTAACTATATGCAGTTCTGTTTGCCTTATCCGCATGTTCCACCTATAAAACACATTTCAAGTCAAATTTAGTAAGGAATCTATAAGCACATTCTGATTTGACGTAAAGCTTTGATTTATTGATAGATTAAAAGGTTGGATTATTCAAAAATGAAAACTCTCAGCTGCATGTCGTTCCAAACTCGTATGATTTACTTTACGAACGCAAAAGGAGAAGTTTAGTAGAATGTCCGTGCTGCTCTTTTCCATACAGTAACAGTGAATGGGGACGGAAATGACACCCAAAAAAAAAAAAAGAGCACAATAAAAGAAGAACGTGACTTGTGCATCTTTAGCTTGGGGGCTCGAGCACCCACGGGAAAACACAAGATACTCCTCCTCCGTCGTAACCAATCATCAAATCGATTGAGATTCGGGAACCTCTCTGATTGGTGGATCTCACATCGGGTCCTGACAGGTCATAATACACACAATTCTACTGTTATATTTAACATTACAGCATAACGACCTGTCACAAAAGCTTGTGCTTTCTGTTTTTTCCACGATAATAAATTGCATTTTAAGTAATTAACTCCAAAATCATCAGGTGTATCAGCAAGAGAGCGACCCGTGACAACACTCGAGGAAAGAATATGTGGTTTTGTTTGGTTGGTTAAATGTATTTGCAGTCTGTGTGTTTCTCTCCGTGAGACACAAATAACTTTTGTGCAATGAATTCATCAAGCGCACCATCGCACGGGAAAAAAAAGACCGCAGGCCTATTCTTGAAGAACTAACACCAAGTATAATTGAGTATTAAGCAACGAGCAAGTTAACATTTTTAAGGATCATTTGTTGCGTATGTGTGTGTCACCTTGCTTATCCCAGTTATCATTTGCTCATGGAAACATAGAGATATGTTTATATATGGTTGTTAATGTATTTGCATTGGGGTTACGGAGTGTGGACACCCACTGGTAAACATAAATTGGCGCCTGTGTTTTGAAGCCATATGATAGTTTTGTATCAGTAAGGGGTCCATTCACATGGAATGTGTTTTTGTATTCCTCTATGTTACTTTTCCATTTCTTCTATGTAAACATGTGCTACCTACACTGATGTCTTTGGCCATTGAGCTCACATCTTGTGTCTTTAAATAAGTTCAACAACCTTTGTTTTTCCCCCATTCCATTGCCCACGTATTGCATTTTTGCAATGTGTGAATGGCCCATAACAATGGCCCAAATGTCTTGGTTGGTGGATGCTGCTTTTGTCGTAACGAATTGTGACGCCGATTTGAATATGGAGATGTGTGAAATATTTGAGAGTTGTGGTGGAGGGAATAATTTCACTGTATAACCTACATTTTGGTCTTTTCAGAAGACTTGCAATATAGCTGAGCTTTTATGGTGTGTTTTGTAATTTTTTGGAGCTCCACAGCTTCTGTCCCCATTGACGTTTATTGGATGGAAAGCACATTTCTAAACCTCACCTTATATGCTCTATAGAAGAAAGAAAGTCAAAAAGTGAGTAGGCCTAAATGATGACATACTTTTTTCATCTTTGGGTGAACTATTCCTTTAAAAGACTGACATGGATCCATGCAGCTGAATCTCGAGAAAATCCTCTTACTATCAAGACAAAGAATAACCTATAAGTGCTTTTCAGAATGAAACTTGAGCAACCGTGGTTTTTTTTCCTGTTATCCAGCTGTGTTGTTTTTCAGATATTTCTTGGTCTTCATGTCACCCTCTCAGACCTTGTCTTTCATTTTGCAAAGTACAAATTACTTGAAAACTTCAATTAACCAGACAGCCTACTTTTTATGATTAGTAAACCAATTCCTGTTTGAAACCCAGTAAATATGCAACTATCTAGACCAGTGGTTCTCAGCTGGTTTTGCTTCGGGGGCCCACGTTTTACATCGGACATTAATTGGTGACTCAGTACAGTACCATGGAATTTATTATACAAAAGATTTATCATATAAAGATAAACATTCCAATATTAATGAATCTATTAATTGATTTAGAATTGGTTTCCAAATCTATGATCCACCAACCAGTTAAGAACCACTGATCAAGGCCAGGTGACCATGCTGTGTTGAACATTTTAAACATAGTAAGCTGCAGTACACACATAAAACCAAGGTGCTGATTCAGTCAAACTAGATGATTTAGAAAGGGTATGGACCCACTATAATAGTGAGTCTCAGCAGTGAGCTGGAACGGTAGCTCAAGGCATTACTCTGGGTGACCATCTCCAGATCCACAACATGTTCTCTAGGTCCAGTCAACGGTTTGGTCATTACCAACATGGCACTTACATTACTGGAGCGCTGAAAGACAAAGAGAAAGACGATCACTAGAGAGAGACTACACCACAAGCAAATGTTGGGGGGTTTAGTGTTCTTGACTAAAAATGCTGACTATAAGTAATCTGATGTTGTGGAGTGTTAGATTTTGCACTGTAACATTCAACCACACAACATTTTAAATGTAACAGGGTTGGTCCTAAACCTGTTCTGGAATGTCATTACATTTGTGCATTTGGTAGACGCTTTTATTGCATCTGCGACTTACATTGAATTTTTTATTCAAAGTGACTTACATTGCATTTCAAGGTATACATTTACATTCTTATCAGTCATGGGTTCAAAGTAAGGTAAGTATCTCTTACATTCGCTATCAATTTTTTTTTAATGTATTGTCATCAACCCCAATTATTGTTCAACCCTGTTATGGGAAAATAACAGTGATCGTTTTTTACATGAAAAAATTCTTGGGAAAAATCACAAGAATACTGACTAAATAATCTGAAGTTTTGCAGTGCTGGAATAGGTCACTATTAGACTTCAATCCTGTAACATTCAACCCCAAAACATTTTAAATGGCACTAAACTGGTTTTGGAAGTAAAATGTCATGGGATCAAAGTGAGGTAAGTATCTCTAACAGTCTTCATCAGTTTTTTTAAAAATATATTGTTTACAGTTATGTTGTCAACCCCAATTGTTGAACTCTGATATGGAAAAATGACAATGGTCTCTTTTTTTTTACAGAAACAAATTCTCAGCAAAAAGAGCAAGAATACTTGTAAATGTTGTGCATTGTTAGCCATTATTAGACCTTTTTGCACTGATCCTCAACCCTGTAACAATCAACCTGAAAGCATTTGTGAAAGCATAAATGTAGCAGGGTTGGCACTGAACCTGTTTTGGAAAATTAATGTCATGGGTTCAAACAGAGGGAAGTATCTCTTACAGTCTTTATACAGTTTTGTTTTGTTTACAGTAATATTTTCAAGCTCAATTTTTCAACTCAAAATAATAATGACTAGTCTTTTACAGAAAAAAAGGCCATTATTCGACCTTTTTGCACTGGTCTTCAACCCTGTTACATTCAAACCAAAAAGTTTGGTGCTAAACCCGTTTTGTAAAAGGAATGCCATGAGTTCCGGTTCAAACTGGTAAGTGTCTCTTACAGCCTCTACAAGTTTTTTTATTATGTTGACAGTTATATTGTCAAGCTCGATTGTTCAACTCTGTTATGAAAAATAATAGGGAGAGTCTTTTACAGAAATATGCCATTATCAGACTTTTTGCACTGATCTTCAACCATGTATGGTCAACCTAAAAAAAAAGTCAAACGTAACAGGGTGGACTTAAGACCTGTTTTGGCAGAGAAATGCCATGAATTAACTTTTTTCTGTATTCACTGATTTAGGATTGGGGTAACTGTTTAAAAATCTTTCACTGAAAAACTTGTCACGTCTTACCCTCAGGTAGAACTCTCCTCCCTCATTGCCGGATTTGATCGTGAAAGTGTTTACCATATTGGGGTAGACACTGGTAGCTTGAATCTGGAAGATATCCGCAGGCACTGAGCGATCGGAAAAGATGCTCATGTACTTGTAGACAATGACAGGCGGCAGTCCCCGGCAAACACTTGGCGACTGGCACCGACAGCGTCTGTTGTGTAGAGAGTTAAATGGTTAAAAAAAAAAACATTTTTTATTGCAACACAGCAGGATTTTATTAGGACTTTCGACACACCCTTCGCCTGTTTTCACGTATGGCTCACGGCAGGGGTTTCTGGGATAGCAACGGAATCCTCCGTAGTAATTCCAACACATTTCATCTTCTCTGCAGTTGTGTGCTGCTTCACACTCATTTATATCTAGTTACAGGGGGGAAAGGTCAATGAGTAACTTCAGAAGCCACTTCAGGAGCCCTGAACGAAACAAACTGGAGTATACCTTGGCACATCCGCGTCCCTTGGAGCTGGTATCCATCAGGACACACACAACTGTATCCTCCAGGCTGATTCACACATTGGAACTGGCACATGTAGTTTGAGAAATCGCACTCATCGATGTCTGGAAAACAAATATATTGCTAATTACAGCGTAACATTTCTGGATGGTTTCAATTGAATGTCTCTGGACCACATCGCTATAATATTTTTCTTTTTTGACTACACTTCACCAACATATGACAACCAGAAAGTGTCTACAAACTTTTTGTCTTGATTTGATTTTTAAATCATTTTTAACTTTAAGGCCCATACTCACCAGGGATGATAATGATAACTATAACTATAAAGTGAAATCACTTTTTTTCAGGAATAAAATCATTGACAGCCAATCAGAATCTACACAACTTTAAGGAGCTTAAGCATTTAAGGCAGCAGATGACAAAACTGCAGTGCACATAGTTTAATATTTTTCCATCAATATATTTATATATAATATTTCAGTGGTTGTTATATCAACCATATCTAAGACCATTTTAAATAGCTTATCATAACTTAATCTCATTTAAATGGCTATTTCACACATGACATTATATACCCACAAATATTCAATAGGTTACCCTCTTAAGCTAATGTATCTTTCCATTTGCAAGTTGCCAATATGCAAGTTAGTAGAAGTAATCATAGCAAACCTAAACTGAATTTTGTGTTCTCTGTGTTTGATATCGTAATACCTATATTTCTTTATGAATAATAAAGGTATAATCACATAATACTTAATTGTCCAATGGTCATCAAAATCCTTAAGATATGACATAATGTACATGGGGGGAAATACATTGTGCAATGTTATTGGCATTGAAATACTGTTTGATTTTGAATGTGTTGATCTGATTGGCTACAACAGGATAGTGTCGATGTTAGCAACTCCTTAATACTAAGAAACAGACTCACCTCAACTAAATAATAATAATATTAAAATGAATCAAATGTCAGTCGGACGTTTGTAAGGATGTTACTGTGAATACTTTACTCATTGGTTTGTTGTCTTTGTTACTAGGTTAAAAAATATCCAGAAATATTACAAACAAACTAGCATGCAATTAAAACAAAAATTAAAAGGCTATACGTTCCTTCACAGGTTTAAAAAATACTTTAAAAAAATAACCTTGGCAGGAGACGGAGTCTGAAGCCAGTTCGTATCCGACTTCACATTGGCAGAGGTAAGAGCCAATCAGATTGTAGCACTGATGTTGGCAGGGGTTAGAAGTGAGACATTCATTCACATCTGTAAAAAGAAAAAAAGGTGGAACGCAATTGAACATTAATGATAAAATCAAAAACGCAAGTGCATGAGTAATAAACAAAATAACTGCTGGCCTGTTAATGCAATTCACTGCCCATTTAATTCAGTTCCTCAAATATAACACTAATAACACCACTTATTTAAAACAACAGGTAGCATAATCCAAAACACACATCTTTTCTGCACTCCTAATCATTCTTTGGTATGTCTGGCGAGATTTCCAGCTTAGTTCTGGAGCGCAGAAAGTGTCCTTTCACAGTGTGGGGGCCATCATGGGTGGTCTGTGCTTATCTGCCAGGTTTGGTCAAGTAACTATATACAAAGGCCCAAGAATAGCCCAGTTTTCTGTGATTCATATACAGGCTATTGGATGTGCAACACATGTGAGTGCAAAACCTCCTTATCCAAACGAAAGGACATTCAGGCAGATTCCTCCTAGTTGTCTATTTGAAGCATTAATGTGAGAATAATGTCAACGCACAGATCCGGAGCCTCCCGGGGGGCCTCTCGTCGACTGTTTCCAAAGCTTTTGCTGACCAGCGTTTGGGCCCTTTCAGGGGGTTCAGCACTGCTGATAGCCAAACTGGCCGATGCACGCTGGAAAAAATGAGGTGCAAGACCTCGCAGGCGAGAGTTCAGACAAAAAGCTTGCAGTTTCCTCGCCCACCTTTCTGAGAGAGGCACACCTGGAGTCTGTGATCACCCACATGATGTGCTTTAATTCCAACAAAATGGTGTCAGATTCCAAAGGAGTCACTGCCAAGGCACTTCTGAAAGAGACTGGCCGAAAATATGTAAACATCGAAGGAAGGCCGACTCTCTTTGCGGGAAGAGGCCCAGGCTAATTGTTGACTCATTTTAATGGGCTGAGAGATGCATGTCCTGACCCATACTTCCTCAAACAACACCACATAACCTGTTAGCTGTTTGATTACAGAAAGAACCAGTTCTAATACAATGGTTGGTGCGCTAGTCTTGGAGACAACGTCGTGTTTAAAGGTACCAGGTTGATGCAGTGATCACTTCTGATTAAAAAAAACTTCTCACTGGATTAGTTTGTAAGGTTAGTGTCATTATATATACATATATATATATTTCTTTTCTTTACATAATTCAGGTTGTAAAATGTCATGTGGTTTTGGTCCCAAAAATATAATTAAAATGTATGAATTAATAATAAAAAAATCTTTTTTTTTTACTTTAAAAATGTATTTTTACAAATCTTGTGTAAAAATAATGATTACGGTGTGTACGCTCAAATGAATTCAAGGTATAAAGAAAATATATTATTACTTTTTGATGTCACCACATGACATTTAAATAGAAACTTTTCTCAAACTGGTATAAAAGCTGCACCAGCTATGTTTTGCTCTTAAACAGTATGATCCACCAGCAAGACCAAAAACCAAACCAACGCTAATGCTGATTTAGCGGGATTAGCTATCAAGAAATACAGCTAATGGAATCCGTGCAAATGACTGCTCATAGTATCTAATAGGGGTGGAACGGTACACAGAAGTCACGGTTCGGTTCATACCTCGGTTCAGACATCACGGTTCGGTACGATTTCGGTACAATGGAGGGAAAAGCAAAACAAAAATGCATAAGGCATTGTATTTTTTAAATAAGTTTTATTAATAAAGGCATAGAACCAGTTTATTTGTAGTGCACTGACAATAGTTTTATATAATTAGTTTATTAATTAAATTAATAAAAAGACCTTGAGATGTGTTTGGTAATTGTACCTGAAATAATTTAAAATTAATTTGCTATATTTCAGATCAATATATTTGTTTTCCTTAATTTTAATTAACATTATTACTTAACAATGTAACATTATTCTCATCTGAATTATAAATAATGGATTTCTGTATAAAATAATACTACCATTAAAAACACATTCGATTTTCTTTTTTAATCAATGTAGAATGTGTAACTTAAAAATAAACAGATTAGTGCTCCGAGGACAAGAAATGAAAACCAATGCAATATGATGAATGTCCAAAAGATGGGACCCACAGACTGTTTTGAAATGGGGTTGGATAAATATGTTTTGCTTTTAAAACAGTGTGTGTGTGTGATTTTGGTTGGGTGACAGTTGTAGGTTACAGTTTGACAAGAGTTTACAGTGTGACAAAAGCACAATGTTGTGTTTTATTGCGAGTGTACACAAAGTAAACACTTTGCAGGTTTAATGATCTGTATGAACAAAATGACGGAGTATGTTTTTTATGTTTCCATTGTTCGCTCGCGCCTCTCTCTCTCTCTCACACACACACACACACACACACACACACACACACAGTTCGATCGCGCCCGCGCCTCTCTCTCTCACACACACACACAGTTCGATCGCGCCCGAGCCTCTCTCTCTCTCGCGCGCGCACACACACACTCCAGCATTGCAATCTTGACATCGCAGCCTGTTCATTATGCGGTCACACCAAACGCGAATAGAGCGTCAAATTCGCGTCTAGTTCGACGCTACTCCAAAGCGAATAGGACGCGTGTATAAAGCCAACGTTTGAAGTGAACGCGCGTTCAGAGCTAAGCCGAGGGTACAGATTATGTGTCCCTAAAGAACCCGCGTATCTAACAGTAGTTCCGCATTACATTAATTAATTTGCACGCGAGTTTTTTTTTTATACCGTGTATTCTGCGTGTAAATTCGTGCACCGAACCGTGACCCCCGTACCGTTTCGGTTCAATACGAATACATGTACCGTTCCACCCCTAGTATCTAATAAAATGATTTAAGATTGGGAAACAAATGTATTACTCTTTTGGGATGAAATGTTAGTTGGCATGTCTTTGCAATTCATGTCTTTCAGTCTCATCTTGAATGGTTTATGCAACCTAAATTGTTTGCTTCTAGCACAGGGATTCTGCATGCTGTAACACGACTGAGCCATCTATCAAGTTGGGAAAGAAAAACATCATTAGCACACACACAAAAATTGTTTTATCCACCAGATAGAAGAAGACAGACCCAGAGGAAGCAGATTTCTGGCACGGCATCCTCTGAACTGATACAACAACATCCCAAAGAGTGACACAATGACTTCCCAAGGGGTCAGTGTTTGGCTTGTTAGCATGGACTGGTTAGCCCTGGTGTCGTAACTACATATTCTGCCCATGAAGATCATATTTCGTCATTAAATTAGCCATGTATACTGACTAAATTAATATTTTACAACATTTATATCCCTAATATTTTAAGTGCTGCAAACGTATTAGTTATAGGCTAATAAGCTACTTTACATTTAGTTAATAACTTTGGAACTGTGTGGGACAGAATACTTTTTATCTCAATTTTAAAAACTGTAAAACCAATTTTTCAAACGCAATGTATGCCACAAAATTTGGAGTGTATCATCTAATAGACATAAATATATTTTGCATGAGTAAAACGCAAAGTATATCTCATTTATACACTTTCAACTCTTTTTTTCACAAACAGCCCAATTTTTCCATCTGCACCATGTTGCCACTCTCATGTGACGTATGCTTCCAGCTGTGTCACTTCCCTGCCTTTCACAACTCCTCTTAGTAATGGAAGGACATGGTTTCCAACAAATCAACAGGAATAAACAGCAGCCAATCAAATTTAAACAGCCATTTGAAATGACCTTTTAATTGAAAGTAAAATTCGAATCCGTTCATTGTGAAATTTGGTATACATGTGCAGGGTGTCCACAAGAAGCTACGTACCAAATTTTGTGAGAATTGGACACAGGGTGCCACTGCAATACATTTTTTTGGGGCATTTTATATAATTTAAGGAATCCTACTTTTTTCCAAATGTGTACACACTTAAAAATAAAGGTTCCAAAAGAGGTTTTCACAGCAATACCATTTTTGTCTTAGCGTGGAGAACATTCTAATAATCAAAAGAACCTTTTTCCTCATAAAGAACCTTTTGTGGAATGGGACGGTTCCATGGAAGAGAACATTCTAATAATCAAAAGAACCTTTTTCCTCATAAAGAACCTTTTGTGGAATGGGACGGTTCCATGGAAGAGAACATTCTAATAATCAAAAGAACCTTTTTCCTCATAAAGAACCTTTTGTGGAATGGGACGGTTCCATGGAAGTTAAAGGTTCTTGATTAAACCATTGATGCCAATGAAGAGCAAGTGTAAACATGTTTCGCCCGCTATAGTGCAATGTCCAGACCTAAAAAAAATTGGGTGCACGAACACCAGGACAACATTATGAAATTGAACACCAAACTATTTTACACGCACCATTCACAGAGATCTTTCAACTCCACAATCATGACAAATACTGCAAATAACCAGGTAGAAGATTCTGGAGAGAATCACACAGCTATTGCTCACCTCTGCAGTAGTTCTGAGCGTCCCTCATGAAACCGACACCACACTGGATTGTATGTGTTGCGCTTTGAATGACTCTGGAGTAATCGCCCCTGTAACTGGTGGCTAACCCGGGCTGAACATCTGCTCTTTCCACTGGTGAGGCAGCAGTAGCGGGCTCATCCTCGCCGTTACTGACTATTATCTGAGCGGTGTGGGGTAAGCAGAGGTATCCACCAAAATGGTTGACGCATTTCATGCCCCCTTTGCAGGCGTCCTGCACTGTCTTGCATTCATCTATATCTACGTGTAGAAAGACACATGATTAACATGATTAGATATTATGGTTTAACATTAATGCTTGTGCTATTAAGACAAGTTGTTACCTTTACAGATTTGTTTCTCCAAGTCAAATTCATAACCTTCAGTGCACTGCAAAAGAAAAGAAAATGTGTAAGAGGCAAGAGATAATAAATATGTGTTCATAATAAATTATAAAAATGCAGCAAATTACCACTATTAGCAAGACACCAAAAAATGATGGCTGATTAAAAATTCACCTGTGACTTATCTATCTATCTATCTATCTATCTATCTATCTATCTATCTATCTGTCTGTCTGTCTGTCTGTCTATCTATCCATCCATCCATCCATCCATCTGATTTTTGAGAATAAATAAAATCATGCATAAACCAAACACAAAACAACATATACAGGTTACTGATATGAGATTTATGTTAAGAATATATAATTGTATCTCCCTATCATCTATACATCCCTCTTGCTCCTTTTTTTTGTCAGCGGAATAATCCGCACAGCTGATTTGGCACATGTTTATGCCAGATGCCCTTCCTGCCACAACCCAGCACTGATCTAAATTTTTGAAAATAAATAAATACATATAAAACACATCGTAAAACAAAAATATAGCTGGAAGCAGCAATTAAGTGGCCCAGCACAAAACAAGTCATGATGAATTATCCACGCATGGCTGGGAGGATCAGATCAACTGCAACAATGTAATTAAAGACATTTTTAGATTATTTGCAAAATGCTATCATTTGATTTAATTGCTAATCACTTTTGACCAGTAGGTGGTGCTGAGATGACAATAGCTACATTTACATGGACAATTTTTGTCAAGTGAAATGAAATCACTGCAATTGATGAATCCAAACATAGTGTTTACATAAACACTAAATAAAGTGATCTTGCGCATTTAGTGTTTGCATGTACTATCGAATGGATTAGAAAAGTTTTAAACCACCCCTTACAGTCCAAATGAAATTTTGATTTGGCCATTTTCGGATTTGGCCAATTCATTCCAGCTGGCGTGGTTACATGTCACTTTTTTATTGCAACTGTGCTACTTGTCCAATTACAAACGGCTTATTAGAGCATGTGTAAACGCAGCTACTGAATGATCTGAAGATGCTCTGAGCCTATTCAAAATGACGGACAACAAGTTTGACGCAATATGGCATAATTGTTATCATTGTTCTTGGTCCAGTTTCATTAAAATAAGCTAAAATTAATCAAAAGCAAAAGCTTCAATTTAAATTTCGTTATAAATTTTGACCAGAAGGTGGCGATGTCCCAAAATGTACCTTCAGGGCATGGTGCCGATGACCCACACTGAGTTTCGTAATGATAAGCGAATGTGTTCATAAAATACAGCATTTTGCAATCAAATAAAAAATGTCCGCCACCCAAAATGGTCAATATGGGATCAATTGGGTATCATTCGTATGCTGCACTGAATCCAAAGAGATATGCTTTTGAGCAAACCGCTCACAAGTTAAATAGACAAATAAGCATTTTTCATAAATGTTGTTGTGCCAAAACGCTGCATTGTAGCCTCTGGACATGCTTGTGAATACACGTACCAAGACTCGTCTCGATACGCTAAAGTGTTGCAGAGATATGGCCTCATGTTTATTTTGATGAAATTCGAAATGCTCAACACCAGTATGATGACACACATGACACTCAAGTAATGCAATAAACATTCATTTGACAACATTAGCTGTAACATAAAACCCTAATGTACATAACTGATAAGAAAAAACTATGAAGAAACAGTTATTTCAACAAAAAAAGACATCAAATGTGAATGTGTCACACAGGGAATTATGGGAATGCCAATTTATGGGGTTTCACTGTAAATTATACAATGACTTGTTCTTTTTCACTTCCAAAAACTATAAACTTAACAGTATTTTACTGTAAATTGTTACATTAAATGTAAGGTTAGATCTATCACATTTATTTACCATATATTGTAAGGAAACTTACTGTTACCAATTAAAGGTAGGGTAGGCAGGATTTTTCCAAAAAATACAAATTCCCAAATTTGTTCAAACTGTCTTTATATACCAATACATAATTAAAATGTAAGTGCTCTGAAAAAGAAAGTATAAAAATCGAGTGTCTGTAGTCCTCTCAGAGCTGCAATAAACACAGCTCATTATTCCATTAACTCCACTTTTCAGCCCCTTGATGTCCCTCAGTTGTCCACCGCTGGAAAGACCTGATATTGCTTGCTTTATCCAAAGACTTTTTGGGGATGGCCTTTACAAATACTGTCTTCCCCTCCTCGAGTCAAACGGGTGCACATGTGGGCGGGTCCTGTAGCAGCAGGGGTGGTTGCCATGGTAGCGAGGGAGAGTGACAGTCGCCCAGCCAATCATTTCATTCATCCCGAATGGAAATAAGTAGCTGTGTTTATTGCAGCCCTGAGAGGACTAAACACTCGATTTTTATACTTTCTTTTTCAGAGTACTTACATTTTAATTATGTGTTGGTATATATAGACAGCTTAAACAAATTTTGGGGGAAAAATTTAGAAAAATTCTGCCTACCCTACCTTTAACAGGTTTTTACCGTAGGTCTTTTACCGTTAAAATCCCAATAATTTTTTGTAGTGTAGGACGAGTTCGAAAAAGTAGGCTTTTCGTTAAAAAAATTCAAAACGGAAAATCTAATCGAATAATTTTGTGCCAAGGAATTAGAGGGAACATTTTTTGTTTCTCACCAGTATGGTTCAAAAGTTATTAGCGTAAACATATTTGAACAGCTGGTGGCGCTAGAGGGATCGAGTTAGAGACTCCAAATTCGCAATGTTGACAGTTCAGACTGTCCTCTTTCTGTGTGCCAAATTTCACAACTTTCCCACAAGCGGCTTTTAAGGGCAGCCGACTAATAACACTAACAGACACAATAGGTGCCTACACACCTTCGCTGCTTGGCCCCTGAAAACTAAGCAAAGCACAAAACAATAAGCAGCTTTTATGTGTTTTGGACTACTTGCCATGTATGTGACAGGCTCCTGAGCTTCGGCTTCCTGAGACACCGCGAAGCGGACGGCGACACTCAAACATAAGCAGATCCCGAGCATTGTGACCTGCAACACAGGGGAAAAAACATGATCACATTTTCATAAATCACCATCAAACGCATCTGCACCGGTTCCAACGAAACCCCAATTACATTTCATCCGTGTTGCAAAGGTCACATTGTTTCGTTTGAATATAACTGCTGTTGACGCTGGCTCAGTCCTGCAGAAACTTGGCAGAGTCCTCCACAAAACAACAGAGTGCCCGTTCACCCACTTCATAAAAGTAATTATGCCATGGCACATTTTTAAAAGTAACACATTGTCCTTGTGCAAACGACCATATCCGGCATATCTGAGACCGAGGCATCAGATCTCATTTCAACACTGTGGGAAATGTTCTTGACAAATTCACTCTTGTAATGTTGAATTTAATGGGTTTCCCTGAGGATGCGAATCTCTGAAGCTCGTTCTGAACCTCCCAGACTGTGTCAGAAAGAAACAGTTCAAATAAAACACAAGTAACAGTAAATCTACAGTACAAGGCTATTACAGCGATTTCAAAAGTAGTGCAACTGAAGGCATGTACCAACTAGTACTTAGACACCATATTTATCTGACAAAGCCCTCTAGCAACCTCCAGTTGAAATTGTTGTTTTCTCTTCAAGAAAACCTCCTATTCGTGTAATCATGCTTTCTTTTGTTTCCGTGAAGACTTGTAGAAGTTCATTCCCATTCAAAAGGACTAAGTATTTGTGTAATATTACAAGATACTTCATTCTTTATGTGCACCTTATAAAACAAAGCGCAGTTGTCCAATGTGAAACACTAAAACTTGTAGTTATTTTGCAAACCGTTACTATAGTTATCAATCAAAATGATGTAAAAGTTAAGTCATAGAGTTTATAATGCAATGCAAAAACAATATACCTTAGACAATAGGATTGTCCCCATCTTCCCAGCAGTCCTGAGTGTGTGTGTGAAGTGAGAAGAGATGCTTACCGTGTGTGATTTATCCCACTGTGAGTTGAGGAGCGCTGGAGTCTCTCACACACGAGGTGCCTGCGATCATGTTCTTATAAGAGGCAGGTTTTTCTCACAAGCCTTTTCAAATTATGTTTTTTCTCACTGCTACATTCTTGTTGGAATATAAAGGCAGTGAATGTGGCTCCACCTACTGCTAAACGTTCAGACCTACAGTAATACATTCACAGATGCAGATACAGCAGATCAATGGGAACGTCCTGCTAATGAAGGATTATGATATGAGCTTAAATGATCATTTATCCGCATCATAAAAGTGAATGAAATATAGGCCTACCAATTGATAATTAAAATAAAATAACTTTTGATTTATTAATTCAATTCCGTTTTCTCTAAGAACGTCTATAATTAATATAAAATATAGTCTGGTTATGAAGAGGAAAGTCTATACCGATAATCGAAAATTATATTATGATAATTTATATTATACTATGATCATTATGTATCATAAAAATCTATTCAATTAATATGATTACATTTTTTCTAAGAAAGCTTTTTTTTTTATCGAAATCTAAAATGAACAAAAAACAAATATTAGTCTGTCTATGAAGAGAAAAATCTTACCAATAATCAAGTATTATATTACGATCTTGAATATAGGCTACTAAATATTTATTAAATTAAATCTATAATTTAATCTATAAATGAAATTGCTTTTTCTAAGAAAGCTGTATATTTTTTTAATAAAATCTATTTAATTAATTAAACAATTAATTAATTATTAAAAAGATTAATAAAAAGACATTTTATTTTCATCATTTTATTTTTCATACTAGGTTTTAGAAATAAAATCTGCTTTTCAAATCCTTTAGCATACGATGATGGTATTAAAGATGTACATTTTGGACCGAACCGCTCGCTTCATATGGAATAGTTTTACGATCTCTTTATGAACTTATAAAAGAGTCAATAGGTAGTTGCGTAGACTGTCAATGGGGGGACAGAAAGCTCTCAGATTTCATCAAAAATATCTTCATTTGAGTTGCGAAGATGAACGAAAGTCTGACGGGTTTGGAACGACATGAGGGAGAGTAATTAATGACAGAATTTTCGTTCTTGGGTGAACTATCCCTTTAAATATTTCTATAAATCTATAAAAGATTGTTGATGTCGTTTCATAAAATGATTTGGGGTTTTTCCTCATATTTTTTCTCCCATTTCTAAGACTTTATTTAAATGGTTTTGGTATTTATTTATTTTTTTGTTTTAAAACGTTACAACATCGTTGTCACTTACATGTCGATGCCGAGCTGTCGACTGAAAGAGCTGCTGTAGGCTACATGACTAGCAGATTACATTATACCTATAATTGACCTTTATCTTTAACAATAATAATCAATTGACTCATTTAATTTGAATTATAACGTATATATTACAACGTACGTGTCTATTTATCATATCGGTAAGCAAGCCCCGGATGTGACGTAAACACATGGGCGGGGTTTCGGCTCCCACCGGAAGTCAGCCGAGCGAAATCACTGATTAGCTTCTACAGTGATGGGACAGCTACAGTAATTCATTTACTCGGGTATGAACATTTTATTGAATTTAGTTATTTAAACTGATATATCCCAATTAAATCCCCCACCTGACTGTTGAAATTAACCGCTGGAATGTTAGTTATATTGAATGTGTTATAAACACAAGCTAAGGGAGTCAAGCAGTTTAGCTTTGATTCGTAGCATGATTATCCCATATGGAGACTCCAGTGAATTATCATTTAATAATATTCATCTTGAATAATTGCATGCCTCTTAGTCCTTGCAAGTGATAGTATTTTAACTGCCAAACGTGTCCCTTCAATCTGTATAATACCTGGAAGCTACATGCTAAAGCTAAACTGTCAAAACATGCATGTAAACAAACTGACAGCATCAGTTTCAAAACCTAATGAGTTATTTATGTAAAGTTACACCGACCTCGTGTTTCTAAATAAGGTGAACACTTGAAGGGAAGATATGTGTTGTCTTTGATATTTGTTATGACAGCTTGATTGTCATATTAATGTGCATGTGTTTGTGCAGTTGTAAGTATGGCTCAGACTGAGAAGAAAACAGGACTTCTGAGGAGGACATCCTCTTCCAAGAAGCCGCTGAAAGAGAAAGTGGTGCTGATGTACGAGGACATCTTTGCGGTAAGCTTTCATTTGAATTGTCCAAATGCTTTTAATAAAATCTCAAAAATAATCAAAAATAAAAGTCTGTCTATGAGGGGAAGATGAAAGTCTTGGCAATAATCAAGAGTTATATTATGATCTTAAATACTGTGATTATTTATAAGTATCATACAAATCTATTCAATTAAATCTATAAATAACTGTTTCTAAGAAAGCTGTATGTTTTTAATATAATATATCATTATTTAAATAATAAAAGAGTCTGTTTATGAAGGGAAGAGAAACGTCTTACCAAGAATCAGTAAATATATTATCTTTAAAAAAATGATAATGGATCCTTATCATGAAGTATATTAAATTAAAATAAATAATTTATCCTTTACAATAAAATGATTGTTGATTTATTTATTTTTCTCAACACAGTGTTTTTTGTAAGAATGCTGTTTTTAATATTATCAATAAAAGAAAAGTTTGTTTATGAAAGGAAGATGAAAGTCTTACCATTAATCAAGAATTATATTATTATCTTAAATATTTTGATTATTTATCCTTATCATTTTCTTAACACAAGAAAGCTTTTTTTATTTATATATTTTTAATGCAATCTGAAATCAATCTGTGTGTCTATGAATGGAAGAGGGACAAATCTATCAGTTACCTATGAAACACAATAACTTTTTTCTAAGAAAACTTTTAACATATTTATAATAAAATCTGCAATTAATAGAAATAAATAATACAATAAAAAATAAATTATAAAAAAGAGACAATAAACATGTTTTATTTTCAGTGCTTGCATTTGTATGTACTTAAAAGGTTTTAGAAAAAAAATCTGCTTTTCAAATCCTTTAAACAGTGTGAAATTATTACAAATCATCAATGTGGAAATCCTCATTTCAAGCTCTGCTTTCATTTCTTACCAAATAAGTAATATTGTAAAGATTGTAAACACTGTTTTTACTCGTTCCCATCAGAAAGAAGACCCTACTAAGAACAACCCTCGTTTCTGGGATGAGCTGTTTCTGATGAAGGTCACTGCAGATACACATCTGAAATAGACCTAGACTGATGTAGTACACTGTTTATAGGTGATGTCTTTGCTTTGAGCAGGTGAATCTGGAGTCTCTGGAAGGGAAGCTGGAGTCTCTGGATGGGGATGAAGTCATGAAAGTCAAAGACAACATCAACAGTTTGTTCCATCACTGTGTTCAAGCCCTGAGCGAAGAGCACCAGATCAAAGTAGTCAATGCACTCCAGGTAAAATCAGCGCTATATATATATATCATTAAGAAAATGAGGTGTATTTTGGGGATCATTGAAATATTTTGTATATATATATATTATTTTCATGTAATTTTTGCCCCAATATACTGTATTTTAAAATTACAAACGTAATTATATACGTTTAAATGGTATTTATACATTATGGTAGTGTTTGTTTTACTGATTTTACTTTGTTCAATGTGTGACAGAATTGGATGATTTTTATTTATAGTATTGAGAATTTAATATCGAATAAGGATCACCATTGCGAATAATAGAAATAACAAAGAAAGTCGAAAGATAAACATCTATACACATCATTTTGCATTTATGATAATGATAATTATGGAGCAAAGTGTGCTTAATTATCATAAAAGTATTGATGGTGCTAAAAATACACTAGCGTTCATGTTTGGGGTCAATGGGGTCAGTCATTTTTATTTTCCTGAAAGAAATTAATACTTTTATTCATCAAGGATGCGTTAAATGGATCGAAAGTGACAGTAATGACATTTATTCAAAATTGATAATAAAATAAATGTTTTTTGAGCATCATATTAGTATGATTTCTGAAGGATCATGTGACACTGAAGACTGGAGTAATGATGCTGAGAATTCAGCTTTGATCACAGGAATAAATTACACTTTACAATATATTCACATAGAAAACCGCTGTTTTAAATTGTTATCACTTTTCACAATACTGTTTTTACTGTATTTTTATTAAATAAATGCAACCTTGGTGAGCAGAAGAGACTTCTTTCAAAAACATTACGACATCGACAAAATATATATTTTTCTTTCGATTTTTTTCAGTTCAAGCTTGACCTGCATAAAAACATTGCATCGGAAACATAAAACTGTGTAGTTGTGAAATCAGCTTTTGTGTTTGGAGACACACCTTGCATTCAGTTGCTGAACACATCATCGAGACACAATGCCACAGTCGCTTTTAACCTGAAGATCTGAATGAAAACGAATCCTCTTTCTCTGTGTTTCTTTAGACTCTTTGTGCGCTCTTTAGAGGAGTTCACCAGAAGAACAAATCAGCCACAGGCTTCGACATCATCAATATGCTGATGGGCTTTGACAAAGCAGAACTCAGAATGAAGGTCAGTCATGTGTCCCACTCACACGTGATCTGCAGCTTTGAGTTGGATGCTTAAAACGGTGTAATGGTCCACACAGGAGCTGATGGAGAGCCTGGACAGTCTGCTGTGTGGGGACGGCTCAGAGAGTCTGAAGAGTTTATGTCTAAAGCTGCTGCTGTGTCTCGTCACTGTAAGATCCACACATTCATTCTCCCCGTACAAAAGCGGCTAGCTTTCGCTCTTTCACTTACAGAAAATCATTTCTACGCACACCCTAGCTGGTAAAAACAAGCAAAAATGATCCATTTACAATGGAAGTCAACGGGGAAAGGCATTGGACCAAAAATAAGTGTTAAAATACACAAGTTTCAAAAGTATAACAAAAATGTTCATTGTTCACACGAGACTTTGAATACTTTCCCCGAAGGCTTTCAGCTGTAAGTGCATTACTGTAAATGCAATTTTTGTTTCTTTCTACAAACTGTGGGTTTTTATAATCAGTGTTGACTACGTCAACTAACTTTCATTAGATCATTAGTAGACTTAGGTTAGGGTTCGGGTTTGGAGAATAAGTTGATATGAAAAGTTACTTATAGTCTAAAGTAAACAATCGAAATGTGTTATGATATAATGTGTTAAAGTAATGTAATTAGTTACATTTCAGGGAGTAACGCAATATAGTGCCACCAACGCAATATAACTCTTTACTTTGAACAGTATCTGTATTTGTTTGTCTTTTAGGTCACAGATAATATTAGTCAGAACACCATACTGGAGTATGTGATGATCAACAGTATATTTGAGGCCATTCTGCAGGTAAATCTGTGATTGCTTGCGTTACGTTTGGCGTAATTTCTCAGTATTTCTCAGTTTTCCATCTCATCCGCCTCTTTTTGTCCAGATTCTGTCTGATGTTTCCAGCCGATCTCAGCATGGCTACGATGCAGTGGTGCTTTTAGCTCTTCTGGTCAACTACAGGAAGTATGAGGTGAATGCACAGTACATTTTCAAAATTCACTATTTGTAAAAACACAATAAATACTGAAGTGTTTTAGCACTAAATATCTGAATCATTGATTGTAATATTTCCTCTGCTACATATAGTCTGTGAATCCATACATTGTCAAACTGTCAATAGTGGATGACGAGCCAACTCTTGATGTGAGTGATTAGGCAGATTCTTCTAAATTCAAGATAGGTATTGAGGTTTTGTAATGTAGAGATCTAATGTAATCCATCTTTTCATAGGGCATGGGAATGGTCATCCACCACGCACTTACGGACTACAATAGGTAACATCACTGTAGAAACGTATATTATCAATAAGATATGGCAACATGTGTTTTTTTACATTGCTTTAACGCATTAAAGTAAGTTAACTTTTTTGTTATACAAGATACAGATGTTTTTTCTTTAAGTTAGTGTAATGGAATTTAAGTTGAAATGACTTAAACATCTAAGTTGATTGTACTCAATTAAAGGCAGCAACTTTTTTATTTTTTTTTACAGTAAGTTATTTTGTTTTAAAGAAACATTTATAGATTTCACGTATTTCCACAGGCAGTATAAAGACAAAGAAGAAGAAAACCAGGGAGGGTTTTTCTCTACCCTTACCAGCATGGTATAAACCTTTTCTGTCATTTACTCATGTCATTCCAAACCCGTTTGACTTTTTGTTTTGTTTTTGGGGAACATATTTTGCAGAATGTTCTTGCTGCTATTTCTTTGCTATTTTTTACTTAGCAACTACAGTTTTATTATAATACTTCTTTGGTCTACAGGTGGGCAGTATGTTCATCGCTGACGCAGACGAGAAGCTGTCAGTGCAGTAAGTGAAAACTAAAACACCTTTAAACATTGAGGTTAGTATTACTTCTTTACTGGGGATCACAAAGTATTACTTCTTAACTGGGGATCACAAAGAAAAAAAGTACCTGAATTGCTATTCTTTTTCATATACACCACCATTAAAAGTCTGGCGTCAGTAGGAATTTTTTAATGGGACTTAACACACACAATTTTTGCCAATCTCATGTTAATCTTCAGTACCTAGAGAGTAGTATTGCATCCTTCATGTCTCAGAGGAGTCTTTAGTTTTTTTGGCTATGTTTAGCATGAGAAACTCTTTAACAGTGTTACTAAATAAGTCGGAATGCATGAAATAGCATTAGACATCCCCTTTAATGTGTTTGAAAGAATCTCTTATGCACAGCATGGCTGCAGTTATGATGAAAAATCTTGTATTACATCAAATGCTCCACGTGTCTGATGACTTTATTGTCCTTTAGGACTAATGAAGCCATCCTGCTCGCTCTGTATGAGGCCGTACATCTCAACAGAAACTTCATCACGGTTCTCGCACAGGTCAGCACTACTCATTAACAATCTATTGTTCATTATTGTCTTTCGTGCATTGGCGTTATTTTACACTTGCATGTATATATTAATAGGCATATGCTATACAATAAGAGGTCGTGGATTATTTTCAACAGAGTCATCCAGAGATTGACATGTCCGCAACCCCCGCTGCTCCTGTCCCAGCCTCTCCCACAACCCCGCTGGGCACGACACCGCCCTCTCTGGACAGTGAGTTCTGTTAGATCTCATTTACTCGTGTCAAAACCACATGACCTTCTTTCTTCTGCAGAACTCGAAAGTAGAAGTCATGAGGCACCATATTTGAATTGGACATGAACACAAATTAGATTTAAGAGCTGCAGCATAGGGGAAGTTTTATAAATAGTGTCTTAAAGTGCCCACTTGCTAAAGGCTCCTAGTTTTGTTTTGGAGGTCTCATACAATAGGCTTTTCTGCATCCAATGTCAGAAACACTGAATTTTTCACATAATATACCCCCCATCATCAGCTCTTTTCTCACAGTGTCTGAAACAGTTTGATAAAGGATCCGGTCTCTCTAAACCCCTCCTTTCTGAGAGTCTACTCTACTCTGATTGGTCAGATGACCCAGTCTGTTGTGATTGGTCTACTCTACTCTGATTGGTCAGATGGTCCAGTCTGTTGTGATTGGTCTACTCTACTCTGATTGGTCAGATGACCCAGTCTGTTGTGATTGGTCTACTCTACTCTGATTGGTCAGATGGTCCAGTCTGATGTGATTGGTCTACTCTGCTCTGATTGGTCAGATGTCCCAGTCTGTTGTGATTGGTCTACTCTGCTCTGATTGGTCAGATGGCCCAGTCTGTTGTGATTGGTCTACTCTGCTCTGATTGGTCAGATGACCCAGTCTGTTGTGATTGGTCTACTCTACTCTGATTGGTCAGATGGTCCAGTCTGTTGTGATTGGTCTACTCTACTCTGATTGGTCAGATGACCCAGTCTGTTGTGATTGGTCTACTCTACTCTGATTGGTCAGATGGTCCAGTCTGATGTGATTGGTCTACTCTACTCTGATTGGTCAGATGACCCAGTCTGTTGTGATTGGTCTACTCTACTCTGATTGGTCAGATGACCCAGTCTGTTGTGATTGGTCTACTCTACTCTGATTGGTCAGATGGTCCAGTCTGATGTGATTGGTCTACTCTGCTCTGATTGGTCAGATGGCCCAGTCTGTTGTGATTGGTCTACTCTGCTCTGATTGGTCAGATGACCCAGTCTGTTGTGATTGGTCTACTCTACTCTGATTGGTCAGATGGTCCAGTCTGTTGTGATTGGTCTACTCTACTCTGATTGGTCAGATGACCCAGTCTGTTGTGATTGGTCTACTCTACTCTGATTGGTCAGATGGTCCAGTCTGATGTGATTGGTCTACTCTGCTCTGATTGGTCAGATGTCCCAGTCTGTTGTGATTGGTCTACTCTGCTCTGATTGGTCAGATGTCCCAGTCTGTTGTGATTGGTCTACTCTGCTCTGATTGGTCAGATGGCCCAGTCTGTTGTGATTGGTCTACTCTGCTCTGATTGGTCAGATGACCCAGTCTGTTGTGATTGGTCTACTTTGCTCTGATTGGTCAGATGGCCCAGTCTGTTGTGATTGGTCTACTCTGCTCTGATTGGTCAGATGGCCCAGTCTGTTGTGATTGGTCTACTCTGCTCTGATTGGTCAGATGGCCCAGTCTGTTGTGATTGGTCTACTCTGCTCTGATTGGTCAGATGGCCCAGTCTGTTGTGATTGGTCTACTCTGCTCTGATTGGTCAGATGGCCCAGTCTGTTGTGATTGGTTGCAAATCTGTTACAAAGCTACGCAGGTTAAAGGAAGTAAGACTGGAATTACTGACGACTCGTTTCAGGCAGTTCAGAATTGGTTCTTTATTTTAGGAGACAATAGACCTTAGTCAGGGTAGTGCCCATAGGCGTCATTTACGGGGGGGACGGGTGGGACATGTCCCCACCACTTTTTGCCAGGGTCGATTTTGTCCCCACCACTTTTGAAACATCTCGCGGTACGGATGTACCAATACAAGTAAAACATCTCCAGTTAACTAGCAGAGCATTCGTTTCGTTCGTTTGTTAAATAAGAGGCGATCTAGCGCTGAAATGTGTTGTTTTTTAATCAAGTGATCATGTGCGCGTTGCCTCTGCGATCAGTGGCGCGGATACAGTGTTCTGTTGTGGCTCGTGCAGACGCGCCGCAATGTCTTCACTCGGACGCGCGCTTCAATCAGTTGCGGAGATTCTCTATTTGTTCCGGTGAAATCGCAAAACAAAATGCAAACAAACGTGTCCCTGCTTGATATACAACCACTGATAAACATTATCGGTTTTGATAAAAAAACATAAATAAAAAAAAACTATACGAGTGTCGTGCGGATTAGAACCAAGAACCTCCGACACGCTTGGCAAAAATTCTGCCACTGGACCATTACAGAACATACGTACAGCAGGCTGATCTATGACACTCACAACATATATTAGATCTCATTGTACGACCAATTAAACCCATAGTAGCCTACTATTTAACCCCCCCATCCATCACATTTTTTGGTCGGACATCATCACATCTTTGTATACATTTTTATTTATTTACATCAGTAAGCTACAGGACATCGTCTTTCAAAACATGACCTGCGCGAAAGAGAGAAAAAAAATGAATGTGTCATTGTACCCAGCACTTTTGAAAATGCACTTCCGAATCGGTCTCTGTCCCCAGCACATTTCAAACCAAACTGACGCCCATGGTAGTGCCATATTTAATATTTTGCCAGGAATAAAAATGAGGCTGTGAGGGACAGAATACAGTGTTCAATCGATTGTACTTTTAACAACATACCCATTGTTCAGTTGATGAGACATCTTCAAAAGACAAAAACTTCACAAAACAGTTTTAAACGTTAAAAACTAACCTGACTAAGGTTACATAAACTCCATTTATCTGCACTTTGATCTTTGAAACATTTGCAGACCTTTACATTCACAAACTGTTTCATTACACACTACATGAAAAGTCATATCCGAAAAAGCAGGAATTGCTTCATATTACTTTCAGTGGCTGTTATATAATAAAACAAACTACAATTAAATGGTCATAGCAGTAACCAGTAGTAAGGTTTGTTTGAATAATAAAATGCTTTGAGCTTTTTAAATGCAAATGACCCCATGAATGGTGCCCTCAGTCTGTGTTATATAGTAGAGTAGTAGATACATTTCCTTAAACTAACGCCACATTTACATTTGCCTCTAAAACACTGTCACTTTTATGCTGTTTTTGCAATGCAACCTTTTGAAAACTTGATTTCCATTAGCTGTATGAAATATTAAATCCACTCAGATCTGGTAGACTGAAAATCCCATGGTGCATGTGGCGTGTTCTCATGCTTGAATGTGCCAACAGAGCTCAGTTATCTATAATCATGATGGCACTGATTACTCCAAAAAATTTACTACATAATTACCTTATCTTAGTTAAGGACCATTCACACCAAGGACAATAACTCAAGCATTTAAAGTGTCAGACAACAAAACTGCAGTGCAGCACACTTGTACGCTGGTGTCTGCACTAATATTGTTATTAATATCATTACTATTGTAATCGTTAGGGTTCTTCTTATTATTATTATTCCGCTCTGAAAGTCTATGGCAGCCCATGGAACCGTATGGTAAAAAGTTATGAAATTTGGCACAATGATAGAGGAGAGTCAGAACATTGACCACAGCAATGTTGGATTCTCTAACTCAATTCCTCTAGTGCCACCAACTGTCCAAATTTTCACTTATGTTTGTGCTAATAACTTTTGAAAACTTTGAAACAAACTCTTAAAACAAAATAATTGTGTCCTCTCCCTTGGCTCGAGACGCACCTATGACGTGTTTTCCGTCATGAATTTTTTCCCACACCATTTAGAATTTTCTGAAAAACCTACTTTTCCGAACTCGTCCTTGACGATTTGTCAAAATCGGAACAAAAAAGTTTTAAAAAGCCACTTATTGGTCAAAAGGGATATGCAATTTATTCATATTGCATGTGATTTGTATTTGTGATTATTTTCAGGTACTTTGACTGTCTTTAATTATTGTTGCCGTTTTTTTCTGAATCTCCCAGCCATGCTTGCGTGTCCTTTTTGTGCTTGTTCCCGATAATATCTGCTCTCAGATATATTTTTGTTGTTGTTATCGTTATAGTCTTGCTACATACTCTAAAATGTGTACTTTTTCTAATTAATACTTTTAGTGTGTAGTAGAAATACATAAATTGGGGCGAATGATCATTCTCAGAAATGATTCACCATTCTTTCATTCTCTACAGTGATGAATAATCCCGAGCTTCCTCTGGACCCGAACTTGCAGACAAGTAATCTTCTTATAACGTTCCTGAAATATTCCTCCATCATAATGCAGGACACCAAAGGCAAGATATCACTTTTCCTGTACTCAACATTTTCCAAAAACCTAGTGAGCCTCCTTGCTGCCTACAGCCTACCTAGAAAGCATCCAAACTCAAATGAAACTGGTAGGCTCGGCTAACTATTGATTTGTAGTTCGTTGTTAGCGTGATGCTAAGATAATGACGTGATACTCTTATAAGCATAAAAACAAAAAGTACACACACTTTTTGATAAAATAGTACATTTTTAATTGGTATTTGATTTAATTATATGCATTACCTTATATTTACTATCAGCATGCTTCCACCATTTTTGATTTTGGAGCTTGTTGCAATGCATTATGGGATTGCATTCTTTGCGAAGGATGCATGCAGTCTTGCATTTGGCTGAAAGAAGGTGTCATAGAAGGCAACATAACTTTACCTACCGTTTTAGAACAGCTTCTGAGTTAAAGCACTTAATGCCTTAAAATGCTGCCTACGTAGGGAGCTCACTAGATTTTGGAACGGAGCCATTTATTTATCTTATTTTTAGACCATGATTGTGCACAGCTTACAGTAGTTTTTCTCTGTATATTCTCAGATGAACACCGACTCAACAGTGCCCGACTGTGTCTCATCATTCTGACCTGTATAGCTGAGGTATTTGTCATTTATTTATTGTTCCGTGTGAACGATTCTCTCCTTTGACCGCTTGTCCTCTCGCTGTCTGTTTAATAGGACCAGTATGCCGATGCCTTTCTCCACGATGATAACATGAACTTCAGGGTCAACTTGCACAGAATGGTAAGAGTCTCATTTGTTCAGGTCTCATTTCCCAGGTCTGTAAATGGCTGAATACAAATGGAGACGATGTTTCTGGCATACAAAACAGCCAACCGCCTGACCCCATGTTACATCCAATCCATTATTAAATGATACGTCCCGGCTGCGGTGAATCCAATTAACAAGCTCCCGTCTCTCCATGTGAAAACAGCCAACCTGTGCAGTCTCACTCTTATACTTTTGACTGAAATCAACCTTGTTCAAGTCAAAAATGTAAAAAAATGAAGGCCATACAATGAACGCCAATGCTGTTTGGACTGGTTGAAGTCATATCTTACATATACTGGTCTCTCACTGACATCACTTGTGTTTCAGCCCATGAGACACCGAAAGAAAGCCGCCGATAAGAACGTCCCCTCGCGGCCTTTGGTGTGTGCGGTTCTGGGTGAGTCGAGTGTTCAGAACCAGGGATTCGGTGTGATTTCTTTTGTGAATATGTGTCATTTTGTGAACGTTTATATGAGTATTCTTTGTCTTTGCAGATCTGATGGTCGAGTTCATCGTTACTCATATGATGAAGGAATTTCCTATGGATCTCTATGTGTGAGTTTCTATTTAATATGAAGGCGTGTGCGTTTGTATGGGTGTAAGAGCTGGAAAAAGAGAGCGTGCTTTCCATAGATAAAGAAACTTAATTTTATAGGAAAAACATGGAAATTGTTTGTTATTTTTATTTTATCCAAGTGTTCATTGTCTTTGTGGGTTTTGGTTCATTTTCTGTTGTAGGCTGTAAGGACCTTTGAAATAACTTTGAAATTACATTTTGGCGATATGGACCCGCCTGGATCTACGTTAGCCGTGCGTTTACTGGAAAATAGTTGCACACCTTAAACCGTTTGTTAACCGTTTGTCAGAATCAAGCATCCAGCAGCGCTGTAGTGTAAGCAGTTTTAAATACTGCCATGCTTAGATAAATGTGGATATGGTGAGAATGAATTTATTTATTTATTTTAGGCGCTGCATTCAAATAATTCACAAACTGATCTGCTACCAGAAAAAGTGCAGAGTTAGACTGCACTACACATGGAGAGACTTCTGGTCAGGTATGATCATTACAATGTGAACAAAGGCCAGAAGTGTTGAAATTAGGGCTGTCAAATGATTAATCGCGATTAATCGCATCCAAAATAAAAGTTTGTGTTTACATAATAAATGTGTGTGTACTGTGTATAATTATTTTGTATATATAAATACATACACATGCTTGTATATATTTAAGAAATATTTGCATGTATATACAATATATAAATTTATATATAATTTATATTATATATAAATATAAATATTTTATATATAAATAACAAATTTTTCTTAAATATATAAATGCACGTGTGTGTACTTATATATACAAAATAATTATACACAGTACAAACACATTTATTATGTAAACACAAACTTTTATTCTGGATTCGATTAATCGTGATTAATCATTTGACAGCCCTAGTTGATGCATTTGTGCATTTTTTTTTTTTTTTTCCTTCTATTCTTTATTTTTATGTTGTTTTTTCTTTGCTTTTGTCTTGTTTACATTATTTATTTTTTGTTCTTTTTTACAGTGTTTTTTGTTGTTGTGTGTGTGTGTGTGTTTCGCTTTTGTTTATTGTTGTTCTTTTTTTTTCTTTGTGCATGTGTTTATTTCTACATAGTTTTTATTTATAATAAAAATAATAAAGAAAAAACTCTTTGAATATTTCTCTGCAACCCCTTTATAATGAATCATCTGTGCTGACAGTTGTGTGGGGGTCACAGGTCAAAAGAGTCATTACGTTTGTGTGAAGAGTTGCGTCTCCTCGAACAGCTTCAGATGGCTCTGTTGATTTGTGTTTTTCCAGCTCTCATTAACCTCCTGAAGTTCCTGCTGTCTAATGAGACCATCCTTCTGGCGAAGCACAACATCTTCCAGCTGGCTCTCCAGGTAAAGCACACTCACTATGAGCACTCACACTCACACTCTAGGAACGTTTACATTTTCTCCCCTTTCCTGACGTCCTGGTTCGTTCTTTTCTGTAGGTGGTGAACCTCTTTAATATGTTCATCACGTACGGAGACACGTTTCTGCCCACCCCCAGCAGTTACGACGAGCTCTATTATGAGATTATACGCATGCATCAGGTGTTCGATAACCTCTACTGTATGGGTAAGTCACCGCTCCGGTCCTGCTGTGTGTATACATGCTTATTTTTTTTCCCATAATCCCTAAAGCACTATCCTGATGTTCCTCAGTGCTGAGAGTGTCCACCAACGCCGGCCAGTGGAAGGAGCCCGCTAGTAAAGTCACGCACGCTCTTGTCAACGTCAGGTACAACTCTGATATTTACCTTTGGAAATGAACAGGTTTACTGAACCGAAGACTCATACTTGATATATCAGGTGTTTATGGCTCATATAGTATGATATAGTGAGGATATGGGAATATGGCAAGGTTGCTTCAGTCCAGTAAGTGTTTATCTTGATTAACTAACATTATGAAAGTTATTCTCGCGTTTACTTTATATGAAGGTGGACGTTTGTACAATTGTGCTAAAAGTCCCTTTACTCGCTAAAAAGTATAAACTATCGATCAGCCGGCAGATCATGTTGATAATTTAGAGGCCGTAGAAGTTGCATATCAAATATGATACAGTAGGCTTTATAGGGTTCATTTGAAATAGTTTTCATAATAAATATTGAGGTGATTTATTTCACTCTTTGTTTAAATGATCAGGTTTTAAAATATAATACTTTTTGTAATTACAAATTACAGTTACTTTCTATTAAAACCATAGATATGTCTATAAAAGAAATATTTAGGATAAAGATAATGAATATTTAGTCTACTTATATAATGTATAGTCACTTGCATACCAGTTATGTTGTGAAGATGCATGATGAAATCATGGAGCGCTTTAGTTTAAGTCTGTGGCTAACATTCGACAGCTTTGCTATTGTGTGCGTTTTTGTATCGTTTGGTTTGGTTTTGGGCGTAGTGAATAAATTATTGATTTTAGAGTCAGAGGTAATGTGGAAGCGTTCTCTGGGCTTTCAGAGATGTCACCGTGTGTTTGTGCCGCACAAAAGAAGTCGACTGTTGTTGGATTTTTAAAGCATACATAATGCAAAGCATTACAGCAGAATATTTGAAAGAACCGCACTTTTGAACTCCCATGTAACGCTAGCTTTTATTCTCACCCAGAGATGACATAGGACAGCCAGTACCGCGTTTTTCAATGCAGGTCACATACTCAAGTTTATGAACTATATGAACTAATTTGCCTGTTTTTCTTTGTTTTTGTACTTTCAGAGCAATTATTAACCATTTCAATCCTAAGATTGAGTCGTACGCTGCTGTGAACCACATCTCTCAGCTCTCAGAAGATCAGGTAACTGAATACGTGTGCATCAGATTGACAATTCAATGTCTTATAAAGATCAAATAAAGAAATAACAACAGACTTTAATGGGTTTCTGCAAAGAAAATGAACTTTTAGCCTTGTAATTATTATAATTTTATGGTTATTATAATTGATTATAATGTTGAAATCTACTGTTTGAAAGTTTGAGGTCAGTAAGATTTAGAAAAAATATTTGTAAAAAAAAATTACTCAGCAAGGATGCATTAAATTAATCAAAAGGGACTATTGTTTACTATTTCAAATGAATGCTGTTTTTTTTTTTTACTTTATATTCATCAAATAATCCTGAAAATTATATCATGGTTTACACACAAAAAAAGCAGCAGCACAACTGTTCAATATTGATAATAATCAGAAATGTTTCTTGAGCATCAAATCATCATATCAGAATGATTTCTGAAGGATCATGTGACTTTTTTCTTTTTTGTATTTTTAATCAAATAAATACAGCCTTGGTGAGCCTAAGAGACTTCTTTTAAAAAGAGAAAAATAGATAATAGTAAAAGAAATATATTACAATAAATTAAAATAATAATAGATTGTCGACTTGTATTAATAGTCATGATGTAATAATAGAAAATGGACCTAAATATCACCGTTACGATCTGGAACACCAATTGTCAAGTTAATTATAATGTCAATTTCTGCCACATTTTAGATTTTCATTAAATTTGTGCTGGAAATTAAGTTTTTTTTACAACAAAAGGACTAAAACTAGCTTTTTATGTGTCTAAATAATCCACACTTTATTTATATACCTGTATGTGCTGTGGCACGGCATGTAGTCATCATGTGAAATGATCTGAATACGCAATAAATGTCTACGTGTCTGTAGTAAAACCCTCTTGCAGAAGAGCTGTTGACTGGGACCGTCACAGGTGTTTGCGGCCACAGGTGTGGCTTAATTACCCTTTGATCTGTAGGGTAATGATGTGCTGGAAGTGAGGTCAGTTGTACAGACGGTAATGCCAGCTGTCACTCGCAATCCCAAAACCTCTTCTCTTTTATCTCGCTGTGCCAGATGCTTCCACACGGCCTCGGTCTACCCTCTCTGGCTCGCTGAGCTTGGTTAAAGTGTGTTTTTCCATCAGCCTGTCCCAGTCAAACTCCAGACCGATCCACTTTAAAATCACTGTTCACAATGTGACTTCAAACTCCCTGTAGTTTGGGAAAGCTACTCTGAAATACAGCATCTTGCCACAATTACCACAGAAAACTGCTTTGATTTGTCTGTCATTTTGACAGAGACAGTTGTTGGACATGGTGCTATTTGCAAAGGGTCTTGGAGCATCTAAACCTCTCTGAATATAATGAGAAATTCAATAAAAAAAATTATATACTGTATAATTTGGGGGTCTCTTTTTAAATATCTACCAAAAAAATCTTAAGAAAATATACCAGAACCTACCGAAATATTGGGGTGGGGAAATGTTTTCAAGATAAAATGTCACAAAATATTATTTAAGTATTATTTAAAAAAATATAATTACATTTTTAATTATTTAATTTAATGTAATGGTATTTTACTACAATTTTATTAAAAATATAATTACATTTTTTAATAAAAATGTCTAATAAAATTCTAGTAAAATACCATTACATTAAATTGTTTTATAAATACAGGAATAAAATGAATTAAAAAAAATGTAACATTTGCTTTATGTAAACAAATTAAAATGATTTTAAATGTAAAATTCAACATTTTGAGACTCTAAAATATGCTTACTTGTAGCTGGTCAAATACAGGACGAAACAACAACAAACTGTATCCAGGGCTGTTTGACTACATTAAAGCTTTAAATCATAATGAATTATACAACCACAGAAGCTTTTATGCAGTCAAGCATCTTTAGATACAGTTTTTTGTTGTTTCGTCTTGTATTTGACCAGCTACAAGAAAGCAAGTATTTTGTTACATTTTATCAAATGAATGTAACTTGAGTTCTTGCTCGGTCAGCTGATATCTAGAGAACAGTGCGACGGAAAGTGCGTGTCAGAGGTCATGTGATCACTCCAGTGTGTTCCTGGTTTGTGTCAGAGGTCATGTGATCACTCCAGTGTGTTCCTGGTTCGTGTCAGAGGTCATGTGATCACTCCAGTGTGTTCCTGGTTTGTGTCAGAGGTCATGTGATCACTCCAGTGTGTTCCTGGTTTGTGTCAGAGGTCATGTGATCACTCCAGTGTGTTCCTGGTTTGTGTCAGAGGTCATGTGATCACTCCAGTGTGTTCCTGGTTTGTGTCAGAGGTCATGTGATCACTCCAGTGTGTTCCTGGTTTGTGTCAGAGGTCATGTGATCACTCCAGTGTGTTCCTGGTTTGTGTCAGAGGTCATGTGATCACTCCAGTGTGTTCCTGGTTTGTGTCAGAGGTCATGTGATCACTCCAGTGTGTTCCTGGTTCGTGTCAGAGGTCATGTGATCACTCCAGTGTGTTCCTGGTTCGTGTCAGAGGTCATGTGATCACTCCAGTGTGTTCCTGGTTCGTGTCAGAGGTCATGTGATCACTCCAGTGTGTTCCTGGTTTGTGTCAGAGGTCATGTGATCACTCCAGTGTGTTCCTGGTTCGTGTCAGAGGTCATGTGATCACTCCAGTGTGTTCCTGGTTCGTGTCAGAGGTCATGTGATCACTCCAGTGTGTTCCTGGTTTGTGTCAGAGGTCATGTGATCACTCCAGTGTGTTCCTGGTTCGTGTCAGAGGTCATGTGATCACTCCAGTGTGTTCCTGGTTTGTGTCAGAGGTCATGTGATCACTCCAGTGTGTTCCTGGTTTGTGTCAGAGGTCATGTGATCACTCCAGTGTGTTCCTGGTTCGTGTCAGAGGTCATGTGATCACTCCAGTGTGTTCCTGGTTCGTGTCAGAGGTCATGTGATCACTCCAGTGTGTTCCTGGTTCGTGTCAGAGGTCATGTGATCACTCCAGTGTGTTCCTGTAGTTCTATTAGACATCAAGCACACGTCTTTTGACCATTACATGGATATTTCAGTCTTCCAAGTGTATTTGTGACGATGCACGGTTTTATTTTTGTACATACGTCCAGTGATTACGTCCGATGTTGGGCATCGAGATGAGGTTGCGCTGCTCCTGTGAGATTTCCCTGTATGTGTGGTTCATGTGGTCCTCTGGCCTGCAGGTGCTGGAGGTGGTGCGGTCAAACTACGACACGCTGACCCTGAAGCTGCAGGACGGTCTGGATCAGTTCGAGCGTTATTCAGAGCAGCCTAAAGAAGCTGGCTTCTTCAAGGAGCTGGTAAGCTACTTCCTTCCTTTGGTTATGTTAACTTGTATGGTACAGTATAAAACACTGTGCAATCACAGAATAGGAGAGAGATCTCAGAAGACTAATACACTGCTCTCTGATGAAATCAGCCGGTCTCTCTACATTGGGTCTGTTTTAGACGCATGTATTCGCTTACTGGATCCTCGGACTGAAAACTTTCCAGGAGGTTTAAATGATCTAATCGAAAACATAACGTTCGATTATCGATCTCTTGTCCAAAAACCTGGTTCTTTTCGCTGATTTAATGTATTGATTGAAATTATTAATCAGTAATGTATTTATTTTTACCACTTGAAATAGCGATGTTAATCAAATTATAAATGTCCATTCATGATATGTAAATATATCACATTCAACAAGTGTACATTGTGTCATCAAGTTATCAATGCTGGAATTGTAAAGCCGAACATTTCGGTGTCAATCCAACCTTCCTGTCCTACTTAAAGGTTGTATCAGTGATTTCAGGCCCAAAAAAGGCAGAAACATAAATGATCACATTCACATTGGGCCTGAAATCACTGATACAACCTTTAACTGAGCCCACTTTGCCCTTAGGAACACATTGTTGCATTCGATTTTACCGTAAAGTGAATTTATGACCACGCACACACCTGCCTCAATGCTTTTCTTTTCACCATGGCAGGATATCAGTGTGTTTTTGATGCACAGATGCGGGTTTTCTCTTCTCCTAGGTGCGCTCCATCAGTCTGAACGTGAGAAAGAACGTGTCTCTGAGCACCATGAGTCAGGATCTTCTGCTGAAGGAGTTCTCCTCTATATCCTGAACCAACAGCACCTTTGACCTGCGTTTAGGACCTTCATACTGACATTGCTATCACCCTCCACATCTGAGGCTTCTCAATGTTACACCACATTTCCCAGTGGACAGAACTGGATTTGATTCCCAGACTGTATTATTGATGCTGTGTGTGTTTGGTTGCACTCAGAACAGACTTGTATTGGCTCAACAAAGCAATCAGCCCATCTTTGCACAATGTGTGGTATTTTCTTTTCTTCTTTTTTTTTTCTTATATTGGTGGTCTGGTGTTGTTTCAGTTGATTATACTGCGTATTCTTCATTGCCTTAGGATAAAACCGATCAAACTTGCCACTTATTTTAGTCATTTTCTATATACCGCTTTTGTGTCCAGTCGAGTGAATGCACACTAAATAACCTTGCATGAACCTGGAAAAATGTCTGGGTCATAATTGATATATTCAAAGGAAAGGAAATTATAATTTACATTAATAAAATGCCATTAAGACATATTTGCATTCTGACATATTTTCATGATGATTAAACAAATTTTCTCTAAATTCTCATTACCGTAATGCAAAAAGAAAATAATTCTCATTACCGTAATACAGTAATCCAAAAAAGAATGAATAAAAAACGATTGAATACAGTATAACACATACTAACATAATGCATACTTACAATTTAAATATAAATTTTTTTTTTTTTAAATACAGTTATGAGAATTTGGGTGTGAAATTTGCTTAACCGTCATAAAATTTTCCACAATGCAAAAAAATCATTTTCCTGACATTCAAGCACCTTTCCCCCTCAAATTCTTATTATTGTAATGTGACAAAATCTCATCCTCATTGTACCCTAATAAAGTAATGGTAATTATCCCGCCCTTTTTAAATTTAAAAACATAATGCATACTTAAAATTGTACTTTGTAATTGAAATCATATTATCTTTATTATGGTAATGAGACTTTTTGGGGGGCATCATTTACTTAATTGTCATATTGAAAAAAATTAAATGGGCAAAAATATAATTTTTCTTATTCTTTTTTAAAATGTGACTCGTGACCGTTTTCATGAGATCCACCGCTGAGTATGAATGTGTTAATTTTTTTAAAGACTGACATTCTCTTAATTGTCTTCCTCAGTATTCCCCAGTATTGCAGAATTTTTCAGTGCGCCATCATGAAAACATATGAAGTTGCAGTTTAAAAACAGCTGCATATTGAGTTATATTGTAACACTGGGCAAAGAAAGAAACACGTATTAATTTTACACACCACTGAAAGATAGTTTGTATGAGGCCAGTTCTAGAGAATTTAGTTCTTGTCGGTTTGAATTTAGAACATTCTAGAATCCAAACCAGTTCTAATATTAAAAAGTCAGAATTAGGATAACTAAATAAAACAGACACGTTTCAAAGAAATTCTTTGTAAATTCTTCCTGGTCTTGCTTCTAAATGCGTATTTGACTTCCTTTGCATTAATGTTATTTATGAGTGTTTCCTAATTAAACCTTATTTTGTACAACATACGCAATGATGGCGGGTGTCTTGGTTTGTGTTTCGGCGAGCACATTGTAGTCTTCTAAAAAAAATAAAAATGAAAAAAACAACTTTTTATTCATTGCCTATATTTTACCTCTAAAAGAAACAATTAATAAGTTAAAATCCTTTCCATTAAGGATTTATTCTGCGTAACTGTGAGTTGGAGACATTAGTGTGTGGCAGTGAGATAAAAGAGCTTTTGCTTTCTCCTGCAAAGAACATATGCTGTATAAAGATAACATTATCTGCTTAATTGTAAGTTATGGTGACATTTGAATACATCATGCATTATCTGGGTGCAATTTGGCTTCAAATCACGTTCCCTTTAGTTAAAAATAATTCAGAAATTTGATATAATTAAACTTTTATATCACTTTTACAAACTTTTTTTTATAAAGGTAGTGCACGTCAGCACATGTGGCTTGTTCATATCTTGTCCTCAAGGTGTGCTCACATTCTCCGTTGTTTAGCCAGTGAAATCCAGACATTTCAATAGGAATTTGTGCGATCGCGAGTTTCGCACAAGGACGGAAAAGTCACTCATGCAGATTTAACTCGTATTAAAGTTGGAATTTCGAATTTTAAACTTCGAATTCTCCGAAGTCACTTAAAAACTACAGGTGAAACTCGAAAAGTTAGAATATCGTGCAAAAGTATGTACAGTATTTCAGTATTAAAAGGTGAAACTAAAATATTTAGTATATATAACTATAAACATATGCATGATTATACTTTTCAGAGGGCTGACATTTCTGTATTTAAAATCCTTTTTTTTTATCATTGATTTCATGTAATATTCAAATTTTCTGAGATTTTTTATTTGGGGTTTTCATAATAAGCTGTAAGCCATAATCAAAAGTATAACTTTTGCACAATATTCAAATTTTTTCGAGTTTCACCTGTAAGCTACATTCTGTTAAACAGTATGGAAGCTTAAAAAAAAAAAGAAGACATTTTGGGGTGAACTATCCCTTTAAAAACAATAACATTTATAAAGAGTTAACACCTAATTTATATAATGGCTTATAGTGCTTTAACAAAGACTTTAAAAAAATTCCTATGGGGAAAAATGAATGGAAATAATACTCTGGGAACCACTGAAAAAGTCCATTTTCAGTTTCAGACCAAGCAGATTTTTGTTGGTCATCGCAGCAAATTTGCATGCCTGACTTGGTCATGAGAGAAATCATTGTGGAAAACATTTTGCCTTTATACAAAACTCCCAATTGTGTGGATTCTTGACTGGATTTCGCCTGCAAAATTTAGCAGAGCAATAGTACATTTGACTGATTCTTAATGCACTCTAATGAAATGACCAGATCGCAAAAACATCAAACAATGAATTTTTTACATAACTGTAATTGTGACCGCCCCTTTATGCACTCAATTGAAATGACCTTCAAAACATTTTACGAACAACAGAAAATGTGACAACAACTTTAGTGCAACATGTTATCTATGGAACATAATAATAAAAAACGAGATACAAAATTTTGCCAGACCAATAAACATTGATTTCAGACTGATCTCTCATGACTTCCTGTTTGAGGAGATGGATGCGTGTATGGTTCAGTTTCTCTCAAGAGTCTCGTGTTTGGACGGATTTTCTGAAAAGCTGCTTAGACGCCGTCTCCATTGTTAAAAAGTGCTTTATAACTAAGGCTGAATTGCATAAAATCAATGTTGATTTTCTTTCTTAGGCTTATCTTGCCCAACCATATTTCCACTCTTCAATCTCTTTATTTTCTGTCTCTATCTTCATTCTTGCCTTTATTCTTTCTTAAACTTTTTAACTTCCTATTCAGCAATTTATTTTGCAACATGGTTTCTTGAAGGCACATGAATCATACGAGATCTAAACTGTGAAAAAAATGCTGTCAAATTTACAGTAACTTACTGGCAATTTTGGTTGCGGGCAAGCCTGTAAATTAACAAGAGTACTGTAAATCATCACCGACAATTATACATAAATATTATTTACAACTGTAAATGACCCAGATAATCAGAGATTAGAGACTACAGAGATCAGGTCACTACTTATGACATACTGTATTATAATGATGACATCATCAATACACGGCCAACATCTTCTGCCATAACGAATTTGCCCTCAAAATTACAGCAAACAGAGAAAAACTAAAGTCAACAGCCAAAGCAAACCGTGATCACCATAATGGTGACTTCAAACGAAACAACTCCTGTTGTTAATTCTCTATAAGATTTTCTGTAGACGTTTGACAGACATACACTCACCGGCCACTTTATTAGGTACCCCATGCTAGTAACGGGTTGGACCCCCTTTTGCCTTCAGAACTGCCTCAATTCTTCGTGGCATAGATTCAACAAGGTGCTGGAAGCATTCCTCAGGGAGTTTGGTCCATATTGACATGATGGCATCACACAGTTGCCGCAGATTTGTCGGCTGCACATCCATGATGCGAATCTCCCGTTCCACCACATCCCAAAGATGCTCTATTGGATTGAGATCTGGTGACTGTGGAGGCCATTTGAGTACAGCGAACTCATTGTCATGTTCAAGAAACCAGTCTGAGATGATTCCAGCTTTATGACATGGCGCATTATCCTGCTGAAAGTAGCCATCAGAAGTTGGGTACATTGTGGTCATAAAGGGATGGACATGGTCAGCAACAATGCTCAGGTAGGCTGTGGCGTTGCAACGATGCTCAATTGGTACCAAGGGGCCCAAAGAGTGCCAAGAAAATATTCCCCACACCATGACACCACCACCACCAGCCTGAACCGTTGATACAAGGCAGGATGGATCCATGCTTTCATGTTGTAGACGCCAAATTCTGACCCTACCATCCGAATGTCGCAGCAGAAATCGAGACTCATCAGACCAGGCAACGTTTTTCCAATCTTCTATTGTCCAATTTCGATGAGCTTGTGCAAATTGTAGCCTCAGTTTCCTGTTCTTAGCTGAAAGGAGTGGCACCCGGTGTGGTCTTCTGCTGCTGTAGCCCATCTGCCTCAAAGTTCGACGTACTGTGCGTTCAGAGATGCTCTTCTGCCCACCTTGGTTGTAACGCGTGGTTATTTGAGTCACTGTTGCCCTTCTATCAGCTCGAACCAGTCTGGCCATTCTCCTCTGACCTCTGGCATCAACAAGGCATTTCCGCCCACAGAACTGCCGCTCACTGGATGTTTTTTCTTTTTCGGACCATTCTCTGTAAACCCTAGAGATGGTTGTGCGTGAAAATCCCAGTAGATTAGCAGTTTCTGAAATACTCAGACCAGCCCTTCTGGCACCAACAATCATGCCACGTTCAAAGTCACTCAAATCACCTTTCTTCCCCATACTGATGCTCGGTTTGAACTGCAGGAGATTGTCTTGACCATGTCTACATGCCTAAATGCACTGAGTTGCCGCCATGTGATTGGCTGCTTAGAAATTAAGTGTTAACGAGCAGTTGGACAGGTGTACCTAATAAAGTGGCCGGTGAGTGTAAAGTCAAACTGGTTATTAATAAGTGAAGCTGCATGCTGAGATCTAGAGAAATGTAATGTCTTCTTTTATCTTCAGATGATTTACTGTAAAATCTAGCAGTCAAATTCACTAAATGAAAAAAGTTAATTTCTGTGAACTTAATGATTGATCGTGAGAGTAAATGTTGAACTGAAGTGTAATTTTATGATATATGGAGATCTGTTGGGATTTAAAGGGTTTCACCATTGTGCTGAAGAATAAAACCTGTGCTTCAGCCCATGGTATAATTATTACAGTAACATACAGTAGACAGTAAAGAACTGTAAATTCACAGCTGATCTTGTTTTTACAGTATAATTGCAGTTGATGATTTACGGCAATCTTGTTCATTTACATGGCAATCAAAATTGCAACCAGTAAGTTACAGTAAATTTGACTAATTTTTTTACAGTTGAAAAAAAACAAATGGCCAACAGATCAAAGATATGTTGTTGAGGGATATTTGCTGATTTCTATAGTGCCATCCACACATTTTCATGAATTATATATAAGCAATATATCTAAAATAACTCTATCCCATCATCTAACTTAGATCACATTGTTGCAGTTCGTAAAAAGCTTGTTATTACAACATGTAGGGCCTACAAAGTGCATTACTTTGTGCGCATCAGAGGAGCATTGACTCTGTATTTTATTATTAGAGCATCTGAAATGCTCATGATCAAGACTCTGTGCTGTCAGCCCATGTCCTTTTCTTTGGTCTCTTGTTTTCAGACTTTAAGTGGATAAATATAAACCTAATATTGTATCAGAAGATGTGCTTACAGATTCATAGTCATCCTAACAGTTATACATCCTAACAGCATTGTGTCATTAATTTAGGGAGAAGATAAGAGAAATCTTTTTTTGGAGAAGTACGGTTTAAAAATAGTTCAAGTCAAAAACTCATCCTTGCACTACAGGCTCTGGTCTATGAAATATTAAATATGTGGAAAATTTCAAACCACAAAAAAAATTAATGATTTATTCATATTTAGACATTTGGAAGACTCGTTTGAGAAGAAAAGGTATTTAGAAGATGCATGCGTTCCCATCTATGAAAGCATCAGATTGGCTAATTTATGCTTTTGACACAAACTGCTTTTCATTTGGATTGTGCCGGAAATATGCAGTGGAATGCTGATTCGGAACACCTAAAATCACTTTTGATTTGGAATGCTCAAACAAAGATTTTGGAAAAACATTTAGAATGCAGTAAAAATGTCGCAAAATTTGGAGCTTTTTGATTTGGACTGTATAAAAAATGTTTATGTTTCAGAATGTGCACAAAAATGCTTTTGATTTAGAATGTGTACTAAGTTATTATTTGCAAAATGCCAATAAATTCTTTAGATTTGGAAAAAGTTGCTACAGAATGCAACATATTTGATTCTGAATGCACACACCAATTCTTTGCTTTGGAGAAAAAAGATTTGGAATGAGTATAAGTATTATTTGGAAAAAGCCAAATAGGTTTATGATTTGTAATGTGTAAAAAATTTTGATTCAGAATGTGCACAAAATGATTATGTGGAGTGGAAAACAAACAAACATGCCTTTGATGCGGAATGTGTAAATGCTTTTGATTCAGAAACTGTACAAATATTTTTACTCAGAATGTATAAAAATGATTTTTGATTTGAAATGAAACACATTTTGATTTGGAATGTGTACTAAATTATTATTTGGATTTGGACAATTTTATTCCAGAATGCAACATATTTGATTCTGAATAAAAAATTAAAAAAATTTAAAAAATAAATAAATAAAAAAAAATATATATATATTATATATATATACACTCACCGGCCACTTTATTAGGTACCCCATGCTAGTAACGGGTTGGACCCCCTTTTGCCTTCAGAACTGCCTCAATTCTTCGTGGCATAGATTCAACAAGGTGCTGGAAGCATTCCTCAGGGAGTTTGGTCCATATTGACATGATGGCATCACACAGTTGCCGCAGATTTGTCGGCTGCACATCCATGATGCGAATCTCCCGTTCCACCACATCCCAAAGATGCTCTATTGGATTGAGATCTGGTGACTGTGGAGGCCATTTGAGTACAGCGAACTCATTGTCATGTTCAAGAAACCAGTCTGAGATGATTCCAGCTTTATGACATGGCGCATTATCCTGCTGAAAGTAGCCATCAGAAGTTGGGTACATTGTGGTCATAAAGGGATGGACATGGTCAGCAACAATACTCAGGTAGGCTGTGGCGTTGCAACGATTCTCAATTGGTACCAAGGGGCCCAAAGAGTGCCAAGAAAATATTCCCCACACCATGACACCACCACCACCAGCCTGAACCGTTGATACAAGGCAGGATGGATCCATGCTTTCATGTTGTAGACGCCAAATTCTGACCCTACCATCCGAATGTCGCAGCAGAAATCGAGACTCATCAGACCAGGCAACGTTTTTCCAATCTTCTATTGTCCAATTTCGATGAGCTTGTGCAAATTGTAGCCTCAGTTTCCTGTTCTTAGCTGAAAGGAGTGGCACCCGGTGTGGTCTTCTGCTGCTGTAGCCCATCTGCCTCAAAGTTCGACGTACTGTGCGTTCAGAGATGCTCTTCTGCCCACCTTGGTTGTAACGGGTGGTTATTTGAGTCACTGTTGCCCTTCTATCAGCTCAAACCAGTCTGGCCATTCTCCTCTGACCTCTGGCATCAACAAGGCATTTCCACCCACAGAACTGCCGCTCACTGGATGTTTTTTCTTTTTCGGACCATTCTCTGTAAACCCTAGAGATGGTTGTGCGTGAAAATCCCAGTAGATTAGCAGTTTCTGAAATACTCAGACCAGCCCTTCTGGCACCAACAATCATGCCACGTTCAAAGTCACTCAAATCACCTTTCTTCCCCATACTGATGCTCGGTTTGAACTGCAGGAGATTGTCTTGACCATGTCTACATGCCTAAATGCACTGAGTTGCCGCCATGTGATTGGCTGCTTAGAAATTAAGTGTTAACGAGCAGTTGGACAGGTGTACCTAATAAAGTGGCCGGTGAGTGTATATATAGCCTATATATATATATATATATATATATATATATATATATATATAGGAGAACTAGAAAGCATTATTTGTGGCATGCCAAAAGAAGGTTTGATTTGGAAGGCACAGAAATATTCTTTGTGTCAGAACAAATAAAATGCTTTTGATTTAAAACAAAACATTTTAATGATTCAGAAAGAGACTAAATTATTATTCACAAAGAGCCAAAAACACGTTTGCTTTGGAATGTGCTAGTGCTGATGCTGGAATGTTTTGGAACGCGCTAAAATGGTTCTGATTTGATTTGGAACGTGCCAGTGATGATGCCCAAACATGCTGTGTGACTCAGGCTTGGAGACAGAGACACAGTCCTGATTCACTGAGCAACTTCATTCATATTGCAGTAGGGCAGAGCAGATGGCAGTGAGGCGGTGCAGAGACTCTTTTATAATAACACAGAAGAACTGTCTTTGATAGTACAGTCATAACAGTCTACACATGTTCCGCGTGAACGAACCGGATACTGGAGCAAATTCAACCCTGCACGCAGCTGACGACCGATGGGAACTTCTAATGGAAATATAACAACATTATTCACACTCTAAAGCCCTGCATATACATTACCTGGCTTTATTGGCAGGTGATGCAATAGTGTTTCTCTCTCTGACGGGGTTGGAGGTATTTTATCTGAGTGTATTCCGTGCGAAGACAACATGAAGGTGAAATCTAGAGATGAGAGTTTGAATACAACTGGAGAATGTGACGGATCCAGCGACCTGCTGACTGGTAACGTTAAATGCACTTAACATCACACACGAATGACACGAATTATTTCCACGACGACGAATAATTTATATTTTTGTCAGTTCTCGGATAAAGTTTGCTGACCTTATGCCCGACAAAAACACTTGCTGACTGACATTTTAGTTGTTTTGATTAGGTTTTCACTTTTCAAAAATACTTTCACCGCCTGATTTCCCATGTATGAAATCAAAAAACCTGAAAAAATGTTAATGTTACAGTTGTTGTGCGAATGACGTATTTTAATGAGAGATATTGCAGTTTAATCATATTACGCTTTAATGTTTTGGCTGTTTTTTTGTTGTTGTTGTTGCATAATCCATGCTGCGTTCATCCAGATTATATAGATCAGCATAATTTCACTTCGTCACTGTCGATTCTAACTGTAAATGTCTTATTTTACATAACAGTGTTAAATTAGTCACGGTTCGTGTTTCATATTTGAAAGAGACTTCATAGGATACACTGTCTGTAATATGGTTAGACATTGTGACATGCTAAACTAAACTCCATCTCAAGCTATTAAAAAGCATGTATTATTTCATATGATAATTAATGCATGTCGTTTTTATGACCTCAGTTTTTGGATCACTGTAACCAGTCACAACATGTGAAATATATTTATATAAAATTAAGTTAGCACGTCTGCCTTGCTAACTAAACTGCTAACCAGCTAGATAACTTACTAACTAAACAAATGAGTATAATAACTAACGAATCGGTTACCTAACGTAACCTCGGTTCTCTCTAGATGAGGGAACGAGTATTGCGTAAGCTAGCTTACGCTACGGGAAAGATTCATCTTTTCTGAGAAATTGAAGCCAAAAAATTATCCTATAATTTGTATCCATTGTCAACGCAGTTCAACTGCAGCAGAGCATGAGCGGGCTAACTAGCAGCTCATTGGCTCGCTCACAGGGAACTGCTTAAGCCTATGAGGAGACGCGATTGAACTCTCGTCCAATGAGAGTCGACATGCTCTCATTGCGTCATAGCCCGCCGAAGCGGGCGTGGTCAGAGAGTATAATAATGGCGTCGTAGGCTGAAACTCTGGTTTTCATAGAATGAAGCGAGAAACGCTAGTAGCACAAGCACGGCCAGGAACGCAATACTCGTTCCCTCATCTAGAGAGAACCGAGGTTACGTTAGGTAACCGATTCGTTCTCTTACGAGAGGTTCTCTCGTATTGCGTAAGCTAGCTTACTCTACGGGAACACCTGGTCAACGCCGTGCGTGCTAAGCATCCACTTACGAGTCCCAGGGGAGACCCGGGGGAACCCTTGATAGTGGGAATGAACATATGTACATGAGACAGGGCCAGCAGAGCGGGCCGGTGATTGTGTAGTACTAAGCACTTGATAAGAGAGACAGAGCGGGAACCGGTCTGTGTGAATAACTCTTTTTAGTGCAGCTCACCAGAGAATCTGTAACATACTAGATAGCTAGTAGTTTAGCCTGCAAGGCGGGAACTTCGAGATTGTAAAATCTGACAAAGGTGGAAGGGGAAGACCATCCTGCTGCCACACAAATGTCGTGAATGGAAATTCCGCTGGACCATGCCCACGATGAGGCCATGCCTCTAGTGGAATGAGCCCTAATGCCCAGAGGGCATGGCAGGTCTTTCGACGCGTATGCGGCTGCAATGGCATCAACTATCCATCTGGATAGTGTCTGTTTCGAGGCGGCCAACCCTTTGGTGCGCCCACCGAACGAAACAAACAGCTGCTCAGATCGTCTGACCGGAGCAGTGCGGGAAACGTATAATCTCAGGGCCCTGACCGGACACAGGAGATTAGAGTCAGATTCGTTATCGGATGCAGGCAGAGCCGATAAGGAAATAACTTGTGCCCTGAATGGGGTACCAATCGCTTTTGGGACATAACCATGTCTAGGTTTGAGAACGACTAAGGAGTCATTGGGCCCAAACTCAAGACAGGAAGCGCTAGTTGACAGCGCGTGAAGGTCTCCCACACGTTTTACTGATGCGAGCGCAAGCAGAAAAACGGCTTTGAACGAGAGGTATTTGAGGTCCACGGTGTTTAGTGGTTCGAATGGGGGGGCTTTCATAGCTTCGAGAACTATGGAAAGATCCCAAATCGGCACCGAAGGGGGGCGTGAGGGGTTCATCCTTCTAGCTCCCCTGAGGAAGCGGATGACCAAATCGTCTTTGCCCAGTGACTGGCCGCGCCGGGGTTCAACGAACGCTGCGACGGCTGCCACATACACCTTGAGAGTGGACGGGGACCTGCCCTTGTCCAGCATCTCTTGGAGAAAACTTAGCAAGGAAGGAACCTCGCATGACCGTGGGTCCAAATTTCTGTCGGTGCACCATTTTGAGAACACAGACCATTTAGACGCATAGAGCCTTCTCGTAGAGGCCGCTCTAGCCTGCATGATCGTGTTTAACACTCCCTCTGGCAAAGCAACGGGTAGTTGTTGATCACCCACGCGTGTAGCGCCCAGCGCTCTGGGTGGGGGTGCCAGATCGTGCCGCGAGCTTGAGAGAGGAGATCTGCTCTGACTGGAATGGGCCACGGGGCTGTCTGTGACAGCTGAGTGAGCTCCGGAAACCAAGTCTGACCCTCCCAACGCGGGGCTATGAGAAGCACCGAGTGGCGTGTTTCCCTGATTCTCTGAAGCACCTGTGGTAGCAGAGAAACCGGAGGGAATGCATAAAGCGGGCGGCTGGGCCAGGTCTGGGCTAGCGCGTCGTCGCTCTTCGAGAAAAATATTGGGCACTGGGTGTTCTCTTCTGAGGCGAAGAGGTCCACCTCTGCTCTGCCGAATATTCGCCACAGCTTTTGGACTGTAAGAGTGTGCAGGGACCATTCCCCGGGGGGAATGGGGTTCCTGGACAGACTGTCTGGACCGTCGTTCAGATGGCCCGGCACGTGCGTCGCTCTGAGCGATAGCAGGTGACACTGCGACCAAACTAATATGCGTTCTGTCAGTCTGAAAAGATTTCTGGATCTGACTCCGCCCTGACGGTTTAGGTAGGAGACCACGGCTATATTGTCCGAACGGATCAGCACGTGGTGACCGTGAACGCGCGGGAGAAAACGCGTGAGCGCGTTCTCGACCGCTAACATCTCCAAACAGTTTATGTGAAGGAGGCTCTCCTGAGCTGACCAGGGGCCGAAGGCCGGTGAGCCCTCGCAGACCGCACCCCAACCCGTGTTGGATGCGTCTGTCGAGATGACTTTTCGGCGAGAACAAGTCCCCATGGAAACGCCCCGCTGAAACCATTCTGTCACGGTCCATGGTTGCAGAGCTATAATAAAAAGGTCTGCGTTACCTTTATCAGCTGGCAGCCCGTGGTCCACGCACGGTGAGACACACGGCTCTTCAACCAGAGCTGAAGCGGGCGCATGCGCAGTAACCCCAGTTGGAGCACCGCGGAGGCTGAGGCCATATAGCCCAACGCCTTCTGAAAAGTTTTCAGAGGTGTGAGTCTGTTCATCTGAAAAGATGCGGCGAGACGCTGAACACGGCGCGCGCGCTGTGTTGACAGACGAGCCGTCATCGTGACCGAGTCTAGCTCTATACCCAAGAAGGAAATAGTCTGACTGGGTTGAAGTGCGCTCTTTGTCCAGTTGACAGAGAGGCCCAAAGCTTTCAGATGGTCGAGGAGAACTGTACGATGAGACAGTATCTCCCTCTGTGATTGTGCCAAAATCAGCCAGTCGTCCAAATAGTTCAGTATTCGCAGCCCCTGACTCCGCAGGGGGGCGAGCGCCGCATCCATGCACTTCGTGAACGTACGAGGTGCTAAGGATAGGCCGAACGGAAGGACTGTGTATTGATCAACCTGGCCTTCGAAGGCGAAACGTAAGAATGGCCTGTGAAGGGGATTTATCTGAATCTGAAAATAAGCATCTTTCAGATCTAGTGAAATGAACCAGTCCCCCTGGCGCACGTGCGCGAGGAGTTTTCTGATAGTGAGCATTTTGAACGGTCTCTTCATGAGAGCTTTGTTCAGCACTCTGAGGTCTAATATTGGTCTGAGGCCGCCGTCTTTCTTGGGAACAAGAAAATAGCGGCTGTAAAACCCCGACTCGCTCATAGACAGAGGCACTCTCTCTATAGCCCTTTTGCACAATAGTTTTGCTATCTCTGAACGGAGCAGCGTCGCCGCTTCTAGGTTCACAGTAGTTTCTAGCCGCGCTCGAAAACTTGGAGGGCGGCGGCGAAACTGTAAGCGATAGCCCAGCCTTATTGTGTTTAGCACCCACTGGGAAATTCCCGTAATAGCTTCCCACGCTTTGCAGCGCAATGCTAGGGGGTGAATGGCTACCCGGTCCTCGTCGCTGCACATGGCGGGCTGTGTGCGCGCGCTCATATTGCTTATAACAACGGGACTTACACTCAGAGAGGAGTTTATGGGCCGTGTAACAGAGTGAACAGAGGGGGGAAGCGCGCACGGGTTCGTGGGCGCTTTTATGTACTCTGAAACTCGAGCGGATTGGGGCCGCTTTATGAGAGTGTGCTCCGTGTGGGACACGGGAACAGACGTGCTTTTGTGTATGAGTGAACACAGTGTTGTGGGCACATTTATTACACAAGGTGTCTTTTTGCTCTTTTTGAGATTTATTTGGGTCGCCGTGAAAACGGCGTTTGTGCTCATGCAAGCGGGAAGGGAAACCGGCTTGGTAATGGCGGGATACACTACTGCAGTAGCCGCGTGCGCGGGGACTAGCAGAGGGCGGTATTTTGACGGCGGTCCGGCCGCAGCGGGAGAGCGCCGTCTTTTTCTCAGCTGTGCTAGGCAGACTTCGAGTGATCAGGTTTCAGCGTGATCCTAGGCCGCGGCCCCCGAGGCGGCGGCGGTCTGTGGCGGCTGTCAGAGCGAGAGCGAGGGCGGCCGCCCTGGCGTCGCTGCGAAGTCTGGCTGTGCTGAGCTGGGCGCTGAGGTGGGGCTCGTGCAGGAGGCTGGTCACGTGAGCGGCCTGCAGAGGAGCTAGCGCGACGAGGCAGGAAGAGGTTCATGGCCTGGGAAGCTTTCTGAACTTCGGAGAAACGGTCAACAATACCTGTGACGGCAGATCCGAAGAGGCCGGATGGAGAGAGCGGGGCATTTAGAAAAGCGGCGCGCTCAGAATCTCCCATGTCGGCGAGTGTGAGCCACAAATGTCTTTCAGACACACAAATGGCGGCCATACATTTCCCCAGGGCTTGAGCGGCAGATTTTGTAGCGCGAAGGGCGAGGTCCGTGGCGCTCCTCAAATCCGCGACTTTAGGGGGATCTCTTCCGTTCTCATCCCATTCGCGGAGTATGTCACCCTGTAGAATCTGTAAAACAGACATGGAGTGCAATGCAGAGGCTGCTTGACCGGCGGCTGAATAAGCGCGGGTATGAAAACTCGAAGTCGCTCTGCAGGCTTTAGAGGGAAGCACAGGTGATGAACGCCATCTCGCGGAGGGCGGGCACAAGTGTGCAGCGACCAGGTCCTCTACAGGGGGAATGGAGAGATAGCCCTTCTCAGCGGCTCCGTCCACAACGCGAAGCGGGGTGGAAGAATCAGAGCGAGTTCTGGCAGAGAGCGGGGCATTCCAGGACTTAGAGAGCTCCGCGTGTAGTTCAGGGAGGAAGGGCGCGGCCCGCTTGGTGGCGGGAGTCGAACGCTGGCGGAAGTAACTGCCGTCCATGCGGTTGGTGGTCTGCTCGGGGGGAAGGGACCACTCGAGCCCGAGGCGTTCGACGGCCTGAGACAGGAGGCGCATTAATTCGTCCTCGATGCCCGCGCGGGTCGCGGTGGATTCACGGGCCGAAGAAGCGCGAGAACCGGACCATTCCTCACTGTCTGAAGCGAGAAGCGAACATGTCTCCTTAATGTCCGCGGCGTCCTCGGAGGCAACAGAGCGGCCACTCGGCGGCAGCTGTATGTCCGGTAGCGGCGGAGATGGAGAGCGGGAGGCGACGGGCTCCGGCGGAATGAACGCTTCAAGCTGGGGTTCCGGCGGCCTCTGTGAGCGGCGTTTCTTCTTCCGCGGCGAAGTCAGAGGCGGCGCGGAAGCTTCTTTTACGGCCTGAAGTCGAGCCCGCAGGGTCGACAGCGGCATACTCTCGCAGAGCTCGCAGCCGCCATGAGCGAGGGCGAGCTCGGCGTGCTCCAATCCGAGACAGAGAGCGCAGATGACATGGCGGTCTCCAGTCTCGAGGGGAGCGCGGCAAGAACCGCAGGAAATGGTACGAGACATCTTGAAAAAGACGCTCGGCTCTTTTAGTAATAAGGATACAGTAATATGCAAGAGAGATGAAAAAGGATATATTCCGTCGGATGGCGGTAGCTTGCAGGACGGCTGAAGGTGGCGAAGACGGCCGGCTTCTTCAGTCTCCTAGATGCTCGCTAAGTTGCCTTGTCGACGACGGCGGCTTCTCTCAAGATCAGCAGATGCGTGTAGCCTCGCTGAAGAGATGAAAATCAGAGTTTCAGCCTACGACGCCATTATTATACTCTCTGACCACGCCCGCTTCGGCGGGCTATGACGCAATGAGAGCATGTCGACTCTCATTGGACGAGAGTTCAATCGCGTCTCCTCATAGGCTTAAGCAGTTCCCTGTGAGCGAGCCAATGAGCTGCTAGTTAGCCCGCTCATGCTCTGCTGCAGTTGAACTGCGTTGACAATGGATACAAATTATAGGATAATTTTTTGGCTTCAATTTCTCAGAAAAGATGAATCTTTCCCGTAGCGTAAGCTAGCTTACGCAATACGAGAGAACCTCTCGTAAGAGAACATACTTTACAACTAGCTAATTTTCTGTGAAATCTGCAACAGTAACAAACTTGATAATATATCTGTGGTGCAGGCAGATGAAGAGGCAGCAGTCAACAGGTCCAATTCAAATATACTTTACTCAATATATAACCAAACAAGGATCACGGGAGACAGCAACACACCATACACAAACGAGAACCGACAAGGAGTGAGGGAGAACACAGGGTTTACATACACAGAGAACAGAAAGGGAAACAAGACACAGCTGGGGCAAATCAACTAGAAACAGGTGAAGGAACTGAACACAAACGAGGAGCGGGAAAACTGGAACACAGGACTAAACCAAAAACACACTGCAGGGGGAAACACAGGACACACATGTAACATAACGCCCCCTCCAAAAAGGCGCGTCCTTGCGCTGTATAACTTCAATAGGGGTGGGGGGGCGGGCGCCCTGGAGGCTGACGAGGGCGTGGCCTACCCGGATAAGGAAGCCTCCAGGGCGGAGCAGGATGTGCCGGAGGCCAGGGTGGAGACGCCCCTTCGGGTGGCCAGGGTGGAGACGCCCCTTCGGGTGGCCAGGGCGGAGACGCCCCTTCGGGTGGCCAGGGCGGAGACGCCCCCTCGGGTGGCCAGGGTGGAGACGCCCCTTCGGGTGGCCAGGGTGGAGACGCCCCTTCGGGTGGCCAGGGTGGAGACGCCCCTTCGGGTGGCCAGGGCGGAGACGCCCCCTCGGGTGGCCAGGGCGGAGAGGCCCCTTCGGGTGGCCAGGGCGGAGACGCCCCTTCGGGTGGCCAGGGCGGAGACGCCCCCTCGGGTGGCCAGGGTGGAGACGCCCCTTCGGGTGGCCAGGGTGGAGACGCCCCCTCGGGTGGCCAGGGCGTAGACGCCCCTTCATGTGGCCAGGGCGGAGACGCCCCCTCGGGTGGCCAGGGTGGAGACGCCCCTTCGGGTGGCCAGGGGGGAGACGCCCCTTCGGGTGGCCAGGGCGGAGACGCCCCCTCGGGTGGCCAGGGCGGAGACGCCCCTTCGGGTGGCCAGGGCGGAGACGCCCCTTCGGGTGGCCAGGGCGGAGACGCCCCTTCCGGTGGCCAGGGCGGAGACGCCCCTTCGGGTGGCCAGGGCGGAGACGCCCCTTCGGGTGGCCAGGGCGGAGACGCCCCCTCGGGTGGCCAGGGCGGAGACGCCCCTTCGGGTGGCCAGGGTGGAGACGCCCCTTCGGGTGGCCAGGGGGGAGACGCCCCTTCGGGTGGCCAGGGCGGAGACGCCCCCTCGGGTGGCCAGGGCGGAGACGCCCCTTCGGGTGGCCAGGGCGGAGACGCCCCTTCGGGTGGCCAGGGCGGAGACGCCCCCTCGGGTGGCCAGGGCGGAGACGCCCCTTCGGGTGGCCAGGGCGGAGACGCCCCTTCGGGTGGCCAGGGCGGAGACGCCCCTTCGGGTGGCCAGGGCGGAGACGCCCCTTCGGGTGGCCAGGGCGGAGACGCCCCTTTGGGTGGCCAGGGCGGAGACGCCCCCTCGGGTGGCCAGGGCGGAGACGCCCCTTCGGGTGGCCAGGGTGGAGACGCCCCCTCGGGTGGCCAGGGCGGAGACGCCCCTTCGGGTGGCCAGGGCGGAGACGCCCCTTCGGGTGGCCAGGGCGGAGACGCCCCTTCGGGTGGCCAGGGCGGAGACGCCCCTTCGGGTGGCCAGGGCGGAGACGCCCCTTCGGGTGGCCAGGGCGGAGACGCCCCTTCGGGTGGCCAGGGCGGAGACGCCCCTTTGGGTGGCCAGGGCGGAGACGCCCCCTCGGGTGGCCAGGGCGGAGACGCCCCTTCGGGTGGCCAGGGTGGAGACGCCCCCTCGGGTGGCCAGGGCGGAGACGCCCCTTCGGGTGGCCAGGGCGGAGACGCCCCTTCGGGTGGCCAGGGCGGAGACGCCCCTTCGGGTGGCCAGGGCGGAGACGCCCCTTCGGGTGGCCAGGGCGGAGACGCCCCTTTGGGTGGCCAGGGCGGAGACGCCCCCTCGGGTGGCCAGGGCGGAGACGCCCCTTCGGGTGGCCAGGGTGGTGACGCCCCCTCGGGTGGCCAGGGCGGAGAGGCCACTTCAGGTGGACACAGGACACACATGTAACAATATCTACATTAAGTTTTAGATTTGTTAATTTGAAGTAAAATCACTAAATTAACAACCAAACTAACACACTTACCAACTATCTCATTAAACTAATTTACCAGTCAACCAACTAGACTATACTAATCCCCCAGCAAAGTAGGCTATTAAATAGGTTGAAATAAATCACTCGACCCATTTCATGCTAGTCATATCTCATATCTTGTCATAACAAGGCTTTATAATATCACTTAAATAATTGATTAAGTGTATAGTCAAGTATAGTTTAGTCAGACCTCCTCTTTGTCCATGTCACAGCTGTACCGTTGCCTGAAGTCAATCTATAATGTTAATATAATATTCACTGCAGTGTCTCAATAACTGAGGTCATACAAACTGTATACACATAGTGGACGAACAGATATTCAGACAGACAGGTAGATTGGGATTGGGATCCGCGATTTGCAAGACAAGAAAGGTGTCAATAAATGAAGTGCACGCAGTTGATAAGGAACATTCTCTTCCTCCATAGCGATCTGTTGTAGGCTAAGCCAAGTGATTCATTATTTAATTTATTCGTTAAATAAAATGCAACATGAATGTCCAACATGGACCTATATGTTTATGAGATGACAGTCAGAAGGACAGCTGACGGATGTGAGTGCGATACCTTCCCGCTACAACCACACGACGCCGCTGCCCTCGAGAGCTTACAGGGAGCTTCCCATTCAAAACATAGGATCCTAAAATCCTGAAGCTGGCCCAGTCAGCAATTTGATCTTACAGTGATCTCACCATGAGCTCACAGGATACTCATGATGTGGTCTCAACGTGAGGTCACAGTGTTTGCTAAAGGTGTAACCTCAGCGCACTCACCACGTGAGACCTCTGTGATATCATTGTCAAACTCTCATTCTGTTAGTATAGTGTGAATTCACTGTGATCTAACATTTTCTCTAATATTGGTCAGCTATATCACAAACATCATGTAGAAGTTTATATTTTATTTCCATCAAAAAAGTATTTAAAAAATGCAGTTCAATGCAATCAGTTTGATTACTGGTGTGATTACTGAAGCTGGTAAGATGGCTGTGTCACATGTAAATTGGCATTATAATATATTGTGTATGTGAATAGCAATTAAAGAGACCACTCACCATTTCTCCAGTGTAAACAATTCCACGCGGAGAACACAACTGGACAGCACAAATGGTTTGCTAACACATCCTGCTGTAAATTCTGCCATAAACATCATTGGTCTGGTCCCTCAGGGCCCTGATGTAAGTGTGTGTGCAAAAACCTCTGTTGAAAGTAGGGCTGCAGCTGCCGATTATTTTGATAATCGATAAATTGGCCGATTGAATAAAAATAAAAACACAAACTCAGTATTACCAGATAAGAGGAGTGTTCTGCGTGAACACACACATTCACTCTGGATACAGTAACCGGTTACTGGCAGCGACTGTTTGATTGGTTATCCAGCAACAGAGTGCCCTCGTCAGCGACAAACGAACGAGAACTAATGGTCACACCGGTAGTGATGTCATTAATATTCATTGATAACTTTTGTACAAAAAAGTACTCTAAATTTACGAAACAGTATGGGAGTAACTGAAATCACACATACATAAAAATCATGATTCATCAATAACTTTTGTACAAAAATTTACTAAAAATTTACGAGAAAATGTAGGAGCAACTGAAATCACACATACACAAAAATCAAGATTAATCAATAACTTTCGTATAAAAATTTACAATAAAATAGGAAAAAATACTCTGGGTGGCCATGTACTGTACATGTGTTAAGATTACATTTTATAGATAGATATATCATATTAATCTGCCGTTTAGACATTATTGTTATGGATAATAATAATAATCAAGCAGTTCTGGCAGGTCACGTTAGTCAAGCTCACATCAGTGACTCTCAGCTGATCCACGTTTACCTATAGGAATACGACGCCTATCACTGTATACATATATAAGGTCCTTCAATATTATCAGCAGCTGTGGCATTTCTCAGGAGCTCATTACCCTCCTCCCTCCCCAGCTCCTCCTCTCGTCAGCCAGGATTACCCTCCGCCCTCCTCAGCTCCACCTCTCGTCAGTCAGGATTACCCTCCTCCCTCCCCAGCTCCACCTCTCGTCAGCCAGGATTACCCTCCTCCCTCCCCAGCTCTACCTCTCGTCAGACAGGATTACCCTCCTCCCTCCCCAGCTCTACCTCTCGTCAGTCAGGATTACCCTCCTCCCTCCCCAGCTCCTCCTCTCGTCAGTCAGGATTACCCTCCTCCCTCCCCAGCTCCACCTCTCGTCAGTCAGGATTACCCTCCTCCCTCCCCAGCTCCACCTCATGTCAGTCAGGATTACCCTCCTCCCTCCCCAGCTCCACCTCTCGTCAGCCAGGATTACCCTTCTCCCTCCCCAGCTCCACCTCTCGTCAGTCAGGATTACCCTTCTCCCTCCCCAGCTCCACCTCTCGTCAGCCAGGATTACCCTCCTCCCTCCCCAGCTCCACCTCTCGTCAGCCAGGATTACCCTCCTCCCTCCCCAGCTCCTCCTCTCGTCAGACAGGATTACCCTCCTCCCTCCCCAGCTCCACCTCTCGTCAGTCAGGATTACCCTCCTCCCTCTCCAGCTCCTCCTCTCGTCAGCCAGGATTACCCTCCTCCCTCCCCAGCTGCTCCTCTCGTCAGCCAGGATTACCCTCCTTCCTCCCCAGCTCCACCTCTCGTCAGTCAGGATTACCCTCTTCCCTCCCCAGCTCCTCCTCTCGTCAGCCAGGATTACCCTCCTCCCTCCCCAGCTCCACCTCTCGTCAGACAGGATTACCCTCCTCCCTCCCCAGCTCCTCCTCTCGTCAGCCAGGATTACCCTCTTCCCTCCCCAGCTCCTCCTCTCGTCAGCCAGGATTACCCTCCTCCCTCCCCAGCTCCTCCTCTCGTCAGTCAGGATTACCCTCCTCCCTCCCCAGCTCCACCTCTCGTCAGACAGGATTACCCTCCTCCCTCCCCAGCTCCACCTCTCGTCAGCCAGGATTACCCTCCTCCCTCCCCAGCTCCACCTCTCGTCAGTCAGGATTACCCTCCTCCCTCCCCAGCTCCACCTCTCGTTAGCCAGGATTACCCTCTTCCATCCCCAGCTCCTCCTCTTTTTAGCCAGGATTACCCTCTTCCATCCCCAGCTCCTCCTCTTGTCAGCCAGGATTACCCTCCTCCCTCCCCAGCTCCACCTCTCGTCAGTCAGGATTACCCTCCTCCCTCCCCAGCTCCACCTCTCGTCAGCCAGGATTACCCTCCTCCCTCCCCAGCTCCTCCTCTCGTCAGCCAGGATTACCCTCCTCCCTCCCCAGCTCCACCTCTCGTCAGTCAGGATTACCCTCCTCCCTCCCCAGCTCCTCCTCTTGTCAGCCAGGATTACCCTCCTCCCTCCCCAGCTCCACCTCTCGTCAGTCAGGATTACCCTCCTCCCTCCCCAGCTCCACCTCTCGTCAGCCAGGATTACCCTGCTCCCTCCCCAGCTCCTCCTCTTGTCAGCCAGGATTACCCTCCTCCCTCCCCAGCTCCACCTCTCGTCAGTCAGGATTACACTCCTCCCTCCCCAGCTCCACCTCTCGTCAGCCAGGATTACCCTCCTCCCTCCCCAGCTCCACCTCTCGTCAGCCAGGATTACCCTGCTCCCTCCCCAGCTCCACCTCTCGTCAGCCAGGATTACCCTCCTCCCTCCTCCCTCCCCAGCTCCACCTCTCGTCAGTCAGGATTACCCTCCTCCCTCCCCAGCTCCACCTCTCGTCAGCCAGGATTACCCTGCTCCCTCCCCAGCTCCTCCTCTTGTCAGCCAGGATTACCCTCCTCCCTCCCCAGCTCCACCTCTCGTCAGTCAGGATTACCCTCCTCCCTCCCCAGCTCCACCTCTCGTCAGCCAGGATTACCCTCCTCCCTCCCCAGCTCCACCTCTCGTCAGCCAGGATTACCCTGCTCCCTCCCCAGCTCCTCCTCTTGTCAGCCAGGATTACCCTCCTCCCTCCCCAGTTCCACCTCTCGTCAGTCAGGATTACCCTCCTCCCTCCCCAGCTCCACCTCTCGTCAGCCAGGATTACCCTGCTCCCTCCCCAGCTCCACCTCTCGTCAGCCAGGATTTGACATTCTGATTCCCCTAGAATCAGAATACATTCTCGAATTATGTTGTACTTTAAAATCTTGAAATAATGATATCTGCAAAACATTCATGTTGGTTCTGTTCTGTTTACCCTAAGGGGGGTTATCGCTGCTCTCCTGCTTATATTCATGCTCGGCTGCATGGATGTACAGGGAGTTCTTGCCCAGAACAGAACCATACCGCCAATCTAAACTGTATGCTAATTGTCAATCGTATGTGACGATAGTGGTCCTGATAGAAATATGAATAGGGAATAGGCACACTATTTATCTATATATAAGTGACCTCAATCATTTGGCAAAGCATAGTTTGTTCAGTGTGTTGATGTTCATGAACTAAATGTGGGGCAGTGATGCTTGTGCACATGCGCTGTGTGTTCAGCATAGCGTTGGTTTTGTTTGTTTTTCCATCCCAGTGTAAATAAGCTCTGGAGAATCAGGTGTTTGAAATAATTTACCAAAATGAAGTGACATGAACTCGGTTGATGATAGATATGTAGGCTACATAAAGCTCAGTGCCAACAGTAACGAATACATTGAAACTGATTTCAGGTCTGATCTGAATATAAGTTATTTCATTAAAAATGTTTCTCTGACTTTTAGTTTGATGTTTTATTCATGATTCATAGCCATTAGCTTTGGTTTTAGTGAGTGTGGTTTGTTCCAGTGGTCCACTTTGATACTTTTTAGACCATTTTTTTCAGGTTACATCAGTAAGTGCCAAAAAATTAAGTGAGTCATGATTCATTCAATCATGTCACAAATAGCAGTTGGATAGTACTGTGTGCACCTCTGAGTTTATTTAGACAAACAAAAATGAGTGCTAATAATAAACAATATATTACTTCTGTTTCACTTACTAGTAATGCGCTGAGCAGCCAAATTGGTTTTCCAGATTTCCAACTTTGACTTGAGGGGGGTTTCCAGTTAAAAGTTCCTACTGGGAACTAGGACTTTCCCACTTTTGAGGACAAATGGAACACAACTACGATGTTGCATGCTCGTAATTTTATTACCACCAAATTACCAACTCACAATGTTGTGAGTACGGTCTCTTAAAGTTATAAGATAACCAAGAACATTGCAGTTACATACTACTTATTTTCGTAATACTTTGGTAATATTATGACGTAAGTAACTGCAATGCCATATGTCTGTAATTTCATTACCATGAAATTAAAATTCTTTTGAAATGTTCAGATGATTAGAATTTGAAATTATACGTCAGTCACAAAATATTAATTTCCCTTAAGAATTTTCTTTTTTCTTGTCATCAAAGCTGGAGATACGGATGATAAGCAACTATTCTATAAGTGATTCAATCATTCACTAAATCGATTTGCTGAAATTCATCCAGGAACAACACAGCAGTCCCAACAAACACAGAATGTTTTCCTAACGTTCCCATATGGTTCCCATTCGGTTATTTTATTGGAAACCAAATAAGAATGTCCTGGGAACATACTGGGAATGTTAGGGGAACATTATCCAAACCTACAGGGAATGTTCTATATTTATGTAAAGACAACCTCTCCTGGCTAACCAACAGAGAACATTAGGATGTCTGTTCTTGGAACATTAACATTCCCAGAACATTCTTTGAAAAATTGTTTGCTGTCAACTGTCAATTGAGATTATTAGCACAAGAACAACCAACTAATATAGGTAGAATGGACAAATGAACAAGGGAAACTCAGGACTTAAATACACAGAGGTAAACGAGGAAACTTAATGATCAACTGGCAAACTTAATTAGACTAACAGGCAACCACAGGGAAACTAGGACTGTGTCTGAAATCGCCCCTTATACCCTTAAATAGGCTATACGGTGGTGTAGTGGATGTTAACTCATTCAATCCCACAATGAACTGCGATAACAAGTGTACAACCAATGTACGCTCAACGGCTAGATAATACCCATAATGCACTGTGAGAGTTGTGTGCTGGCCAGGAGATGGTGCCGCCATACCAAACCGCGCTAGTCCAGCGTAATATCATACAGGTATAAATTCCTTTTTAATTGATTGTTAAATTGTTTAATTACTGTTTATACATGCTAGTTTCAATTTTTAAATTTTTCATTACTACTGGAGTTGCCAGTTAATTAATTATTAAACAGCAAGCACAAACTATGCAAAAACGGCAGCCCTTCCGGCGCACTCAGTGTCCGAATTCACTCACTCGTTTTCACTCACTCCTTCAAGTGGACTATATTAGTGAAGTACTGTTGAGGATAGTGAATGAGGGTATAGGGGCCGATTTCGAACACAGCATAGGTCAGGATACATATGGCAGGGAAACAGAAACAGAACCACATCAAAATACAATGAACAACACAATTCTGATAGTACGCCACCTCCGGAAAGACAAGCTTCACAAGAACAACAAGAAGTCCAGCAGAGGAGGGAGGGGTGGGGAGGAGGGGCTGGCAAACGGCAGGACATCAAAGGAGTTGACGGAGGGAGAGACCAGGGTGGCAATGACAATGGGAGGAGACAGGTGGACCCAGAAAACAACCCAGAGGAGCTGGGTTCTTGGAGCTTATTCTTGGAGCTTCGCCACAATTAGAAACACCTTCTCCGAGGTCTTATTTTTATTGGTGGAGAACCTTGCACAAATTACTTCATACATGTTTTTTAGTGTCTCCTAGTACCATCCACCAAATCCACGTGGTCATAAGATATATTGTACATGGTTTTTCAGGTACTTTTCTGTCCTTACATGCCCTGTGACCTAGTTTTTTTTTTTAGCATTACAGCATTTAGACTCATGTATGAGACAGATGAGAGTCCACAACACTGTTACTCGAATTCACCATATTTATCAATATATAAAACTGCTTGGTTTGGCTTCTAAATACGCCGTGGACCTTCTTTGTCCGTGAAATTTCACAGAAGTCTCGCTAATGTGGTTGTGCTTTTAAAAATACGTCATTGGTAATTTGTCCCAGTTCTATGGAATTTACATACTGATATCAAATGCCATGTCCAGTACTCTCGAAAGGGTCAACGAAACAGTGTGTGCCCATATTCTTTTTTTTTTTGTTGGTGAAATTAATTTTTTCAGATTCAGTGATCCGATTCATTTTTGAATCAAAGCCAGAGCAGCAAACTGTGCCTACTGACTGTGACGGACTGCCATTTTGCGAATACTTTTGTGATTTACAAAGCACTTCTGCATAGCTAAGCAGTTGCCTGTGTTTGCAGGTAACCCTCCCTCAGGCCAGAGAAAAAAGAACATGAAACAGCGCTTCCTCAAACTCCTGCCCTGCTGTCATGTGGACTCAAACCCAGCTGTCAGGCAAAGCAAGTGACCCACTGTCTGATGCTTTCCTTTCTGTGCCTTTCTGACTGATTAGACATATTTCTCTAACATAAATTCAGTACGGTTTCTGCAGTCTCTGTATGTTTCTTTAATGTTTCCATCTGTTATATAGACAGCGTTGAGGAGGATTTTGAGGTTGCTACGGTGTGCTACAGGCCGGATAGTGTGGATAAACTGATGGAACTGACCAAGTTCACCAGAGCAGAGCTAAAAGTCCTCTACAGAAGTTTCAAAAATGTAAGAAACTTAATGCCTTAAGTTCCTCACCAGTTGGACCTGTTAATAGACTCAACATTAAAGGTGTGTTCACACTTGGCATGTTTGGTTTGATTAAAGCAAACCCTGCTGTGACTGCTCTGTAAGTGCAGTTAATTTGAACAAGTGTGAATGCTGCATCAAACACTGATTGCGCACCAAACAAGAGGATCGAGCGCCTTGAAAAGGTTGGTTTTGGTCTGTTTCTACACAAACTCTGGTGCGGTTTGACTAAGAGATGAACATTACATGGACTAAAGACATCTAAACGAACCAAAAACAGGACGTGGTGTCACAAGAAAGATGTGACCCTAAAGGATAGTATGCTCAAGCATACCTGGTTCTTCTCATCATTATAGTTCACACACATGTACGCACATACAAGTGCATTTAGTGCACACAGCATTGTCACGACACACCCTAAGTTTATACATTTATATACAGTTTTTACAGTTTTTCTGTTGAAGGCTTCAGCCCTTATTTTTAAAAATCATGTTTAACAGCTGAATTCATGGTGTGAAACCACATTTTCAGAGAGTCAGAGAGTCACAACCAGCAAAATGGACCAAAAGAGTTCTTAAGCTCCGCCCACTTCTGTTACGAACATGGCATTGAGACGGAGTTAGAGAATCCATTTGCAGGAAGTTTATTGAAATCACACAGCAGACAACCCCAAATTGAAAAGGGAGATGTAGGTCGAAATTACAGGCAGAAATTCAGTAACTTGAAAACAATCCAACCAGGCAAACAAAGCAGAATGGCAATCCAACAAACAATGTCCAAGGCATGAAGGTCAAAACAATAGACAAGAACATCAGGCAATGAAAAAAGGCATTGGATACTGGCAATACTTCGCAAAGTGCAGTGGCATGAAAATGGCTATTTAGACATGTGGCAAACAGGGAGCAACCACCAATGAAACAGTCCATGATCAATACTTGGGAGAGGGCTCCCTCTGGTGGCCGGATGAATGGGAGTACCATGAAGCACTGCGAATGATGTAATCCAGTCTCCCTACACGCTCAAAATACTTCAATATTTGAATTTATATGCAGAATTTGCAATAAAACTTAAACAATGTATAGTTTTTCTCTATATAATCAATATTTATAAATGAGTCTCCATCGTTTTTAATTCGATTATGCTGTTCGCAATGCTTCATGGGATTGTAGTCCATTCTAAAACCATTAAGTACATAGTCTTGTGCCTTTGTCTTTTTCAATCAAAGTTCGCAATGTTGTGATTCACCTTGTAGCTGGTTTGGTTGGTTCATGCATTATAATGCTTTCACAAAGACATTTGTCATGTGGGAGAAATGAATGGAAGAAATACTTTGCGAATCAACACCACTGAAAAAGTGGGCGTGCGCTAATTATAGTTACTATACCTATTAAACTATGATTTACTTATTATTAACTATTATTTCTATAGACTATTAAATATATTGTAAATATGTAAATATTCTTTCAGTATATTTTTGTTTATGAGTGTTTTATTGTGCCTTAGGAATGTCCCACTGGAGCAGTAAATGAAGAGACTTTTAAGTTAATCTTCTCTCACTTTTTTCCTCAAGGAGGTGAGTGAATAAAGCACGAAGGTGATTCAATTGAGTTAATTTGTCCCAACTCTTTAATTCATCGAATTTAGACCTGGCCTTTATAAATCCCTCTTTTGTTTCTCAAAAAAAGCCTAATGTTTTCAATCTTTTGAAGATTCTAGTGCATATGCTCATTTCCTGTTTGAGGCTTTTGATCGACGCAAGAATGGAGCAGTTAGTTTTGAGGTCAGTTTGCGGTTTATTCATATACTTATACTTATTTTAATTCATTTTAAACCATATAGTAATATACAATAGTTATGTAAAAAGTAAGTTCAAGTCAATTACATGGATTTTATGCCATAGTAGCAATGATTTTATTTTTAAATGTTATTTTCACAAAAATCAGATTATGTAACCTAATCAATAGATGCTTTGCTGTTATGTTACGTATTTATATTGTACTTTCTCTCTTATTTCTCATTGGCTGCAGGACTTTGTGGTTGGGCTGTCCAATATTCTGCGCGGGACCGTCACCGAGAGACTGTGCTGGGCCTTTAGTTTGTATGATCTCAATAAAGATGGCTGCATCACTAAAGAGGTACTTTTTTTTATTTTTTATGTATTGTAAAAGGTATTTTGATTTGTTTTAACGTTTATTTCGGCCATTTAGCTGTCCACTGTGAACCCATTACTGTATTCATTCATTTATTCTGTCTGTTTTAGGAGATGAATGACATTATGAAGTCCATTTATGATATGATGGGGAAATATACACATCCGTATATGAAGGACAGTGCACCTACAGAACATGTTGAAAGTTTCTTCAAGGTATTTTCATGTATCTTCATTCACAAGGCAGAGATTCATAGAATTCAAGCTGGAAGCCCCAAAGGATGTCAAAACGACATGTTTTACAGTCTTAAAAAGTATACTGTTTAAATTGAAGTTTGTTAGTGATAATGTAACCACAAAATATACATTTTTTCATTTTGTTTCAAATTAAAGGCGCAGTAAGCGATTTCTGAGAAACACTGTTTAAAATTGAAATCCACACCCAAACAAACAATTTTGTGAATATTTGCTCCATGTCTGTTCTGTGTGTGTGCTGAAAAATAAAATTGTGTACTGGCTGTGTAAATAGGAGAAAAAAAGGAGAGGACGACCCCACCACTTCCGCTCTCTCTCTCCGCCTTTACTCGAGCCACGCAAGAAGAAGCTCCGCTCACAAAGGCTGCCTGAGCGGACAGAGACCAGCGATGTCACGGCGGGCCTCGCTCTCTCTTGATGACTCCCCTTCACCTGTCCAGTTCACGCATTATTTATACAACATCATTTTTCCTCGACGCTCTCCTCCGTGGACGGCGCGAAGGATAAAGTTACGACTCCTCACCTCAAAGAAGCCGTGCCCGCCCACTTCTACTGGATGGAAGGCCAAGGCTTCTCATCCTTCGAAGCCCTGCCGGACTACGTCAGCTCTGCTCCAAGTGTTTCAGGCCAAGCTCCTCCGTACTATGAATGAGTCCGGACCTGAGCTGGATTATCCGTGAGGCTGAGATAGGACCCGTGGTAATACAGGAAAAGCGCGAGATGTCTGATGCGCTATATCTGTTAGTCGTTGCATAGCGTTCGTTATTTCGGGTGGAGCAATGAAGGGTGGGGTGTGTTTCTTTTGGCTAGGAGCGTGTTTGTTTGGGTGTCGATTTCAAATATCAACAGTGTTTCTCAGAAATCGTTTACTGCATATTTAAGATATGTTATAACATGTTGAGGAATCCAGCATTAAACATTCTTCCAGTGACGTTAATTGAACATTCGTTCAATGTTATGTGGTCTTTAATTTGTTCATTGTTCATCGTTCATTGAACTTTTTCACTTTTTGAAAAAAAAAATTCTGAAAAGTTTTAGCTGGATGTTCGTTTAATGTTTTTTTTAAATGCTGCTACTCGATTGAAAAGTTATGTTCCCATAATGTTTGCTAAACAATAAAAAAAAATTGCATAACCAAGAAAATACGTTTTTAAAACATTTAAAAATCTGGACATTTAAACGTTCAGAGATCATCCAGAAATAACGTTTTCAACGTTTTGCAAAACGTTCTTAGAATGTATTTTTGTTACCTAGGAGTGCATACATAAAACGAATGATTTTTATTTAATTTATTATTTAGTTATTATTATTTCTAATGCTCGCCATGTTTCTGGCACAATATAGGTCTCAAATTATTGATTGTTTTTTTCTGTTTGTACTCAGAAAATGGATCGCAACAATGATGGCATCGTCACAATAGAGGAATTCCTGGAATCGTGTCAAACGGTACAAGGGCGACACCAAAAACAAACTATTATTTCTATATTTTTTATGCTTTTGGTATTAAATAGAAATATTGTGACTTTTTGTTGACTGTGAATGTGACTACTCATTATAAAGACTCGTTATAAGTTAATTTAACACTCCAAAATGCATTTTAAATGAATTAAGCTGATAACTACATTACCTATAATGATATTTAATATGTTCTTTGTTTTGTATTTGATCTTTTTACCAATCATTTTTGTCCAGGATGAGGCCATCATGGAGTCCATGCATATGTTGGATCATGTAGTTTAGCTCTGCATGATGATATCTGGCAAATATTGCTGAACAGCAACAGTTTTTGATCTGTTGTGGCGTCCGCTTGATGACTTCCTCCATCTTGTACCTACAAATGACTGATGCAATGTAAGCATGCCACGTTATTTCACCCTGAGGACGAAATTATGTCTTTAAAGATCAACTGTTATATGCCACTGTCTTTGCATTTTGTATATATATATATATATATATATATATATATGTGTGTGTGTTTTAAATATAATGTGATTAGATATTTCAAGCCAGGTCAACATAAAAGGCACTTAAAATGTGAATCTTTCTGTTTTTAATTTTTCTGTCAATTGTAATTTGTTTAAGTGCACTAACTCGCAGTATGTATCGTCACCATTATGTTTACAGAATATGTGAAAATTCTATAAGCACAATCTACAAAAAATATTAATTTCAGATGTTATTAATCCAGTTGTGTTGTAATACATTTCTTAAGATTATTGTAAATATATGCACAGCAATTTACAATAAATATCAATGGAATTTGACATATGAACTATGCAAAAGTGGGACTGTTGTTGGTAGATTCGCAATTGAGCACTGATAAAATGTTTTACATTCTCATAAATTACTTATATATATATATATATTATTTATTTATTTATTCCATTAATGCAGTTTATTTCTGATAAGACATTTGAACACTTTTTTTTAATTGACCATGCAATCATTTCTAGACTATCATAATATTTTCAGTATGATGCATATTTCATGTGAATTTTGTATCTTGTTTTGTGCCAAAATCAGATGTTTGTTTTATTTATTTTTTATTTAAAATAAATGTATGATTGCTATGCACAGCAGTGTTGATTGCATTTCTTTAAATGATCATAAAACCCCACTTACAATGCTTAGCTGCTTAACACTTGAATGTGTTAACATTTTAGCAATAATAAAACAATAAGAAATATTAATATATTTATAGTTATATATAAAAATAATATAAAATGTTAAAGAATAGCTTATATATATATATATATATACAGTAGTGTGCAAAAGTTTTAGATCGGTAAGATTTTTATGTTTTTAAAAGAAGTCTCTTCTCACCAAGGCTGCAATTATTTGATAAAAAAAAAAAAAAAACAGTAATATTGTGAAATATTATTACAATTTAAAACAGCGGTTTTCTATGTGAATATATAATGAAGTGTAATTTATTCCTGTGATCAAAGCTGAATTTACATCATCACTCCAGTCTTCAGTGTCACATGATCCTTCAGAAATCATTCTAATATGATGATTTGATGCTCAAGAAACATTTATGATTATTATCAGTGTTGAAAACAGTTTTTTACATTTTTATTTCATGATGCTATGATGAATAGAAACTAAAAAAGAACAGCATTTATCTGAAATCTAAAGCTTTTGTAACATTAAACTCTACCCTTCAAAAGTTTGGGGTCAGTAAGAATTTAAATTTTATTTTTGGGGGAAAGAAATATAATAAATCAAGACTTTTATTCATCAAAGATGAGTTAAACTGATCAAAAGTTACAGTAAAGACATTTATAATGTTAGAAAATATTCTATTTTAAATAAACGCTGTTCTTTTGAACTTTCTATTCATTAAAGAATTTTGGGGAAAAAAATGTACACAACTGTTTTCAACATTGAAAATAATAATGAATGTTTTTTGAGCATCAAATCATCATATTATAATGATTTCTGAAGGATCATGTGACACTGAAGACTGGAGTAATGATGTTGAAAATTCAGCTTTGATCACAGGAATAAATTACAATTTACTGTATATTCACATAGAAAACAGCTGTTTTAAATTGTAATAATATTTCACAATATTACTGGTTTGTTTGTATTTTTTATCAAATAATTGCAGCCTTGGTGAGCAGAAGAGACTTCTTTTAAAAACTTAAAAAATCTTACCGATCTAAAACTTTGCACAGTACTGTATATATGTATATATATATATATATATTATTTATATATATTTAAATGACGACCTCCTGGCTGCTACAGAAGACTGTCTTTCGATGGCTGATCCCAGAACTGTAGCGCACACTGCAGACATTTGAACGGACCAACCAGCGCTCAGAAAACCCGCCTATCTCCAGAGCTCCTCCCACATTCCCCTCACTGCCCAATCATGATTAAGCGTCGGTTAACGCCTCAGCAGCGGCGGATTCAAACTGAAGATGAAAGATGGCCGCGGAGAAAGACACCGATGAAAATAAACGAGACAGAAGGTAACCAATATTTATTTACAAAAATGTTCGCTTAATATATATAGACTGAAAATATTGATACTTTTGAATAACTGCAAAGAAACGAAACTGCTGGATAGCAGCACCGAGCTAGAAACGTAACGTTAGTGTCTTATACGAAATGCTTTGTGCCTGTTAACGTTAACGTTACAGTATGAAACGAAAATAACATTGTAACAACAGTTCCTGCCACATAACCTAAGTTACTGTAGTGAAATATATATATATATAGAGAGAGAGTTATATAGATAAATATAAATATATAGTTTATTCTTTAAAGTCGTAACTTTGAATGGGCATGAACACAAAGCACCATGGTAATAATAAACCATGGTATTCTTTGACGAGCCGGATAAAATCATGTAAATTTCTTTGCGAAACGAATGTGAATTTTTCTGGGCGTGATAGTACCATGGTATTACCATCTGAAACAATCACTGTACTTTTCACTGCCATCGAAACTGGAATGAATTCAAGTGACACTGACAGTACGTTAGGATTCAGACAGATTCTTACTTGTTTTCTAAGCGTTTTACCATGGTGATGCTTGGTAAAGTGAAATGCCAACCACAGAACAAGACCGATTATAGAGAACAAACGATCATTTTATGTTATTACAGTCATTTATGGAGTCTTTCGTGTTTAAACTCAGAATCACCATCATATTGATGAATTACTTGCTTGTACGTTACTTGCTCTGAAGTTCAAGCTCTTGATTCTTCATTCAAGGCTTCCATCACCATCTTTGCTGAATAAAATGACAATTTATTTGTTCATTTACAATTTAAGACCTTCAAAAGAAAAGGAAAAATCTAGTTTGAAAACGCACTTGGCAAGTTATAGGCCTACCATTTTGAAGTTCAAATTCAACTCTAGCCATTGTGGTGTACACCATCAAGTAAAATGGAATAACATATTTTCCTTACATCTTAAACATATATGAGTGTAAAGAAATTAATTTTAAAACGTTTTTAGATATATTTTTCTGTTTAAAAAGTTTTTCACAAATATAGTTGTGAAAATATTATAAACATTTTTGGATAGCTGCTTTGCACAGTGTTTTACATTGTGAACTAACATCATATTTAAATAATCAGATAATTTAAAAAGACATTTTGATCTCGACTAACATTTCCTATATTATATTTTTTCCTGCAGGTTGGTCGCACTACATGACAAAAGTTTTTAGTTTTTTTTTTACAAAAGTAGTTTTGTGCATATATTGCTGAGGTTTTCTTTTCAAGAATTGCTTTGTTTCATATTAAAATTGTGCTGGGCAACTATTATTCGCATCCAAAATAAAAGTTTGTGTTTACATAATATATGTGTGTGTATTGTGTATAATTATTTTGTATATATACACACACATGTAGGCTATATATTTAAGAAATATTTGCATTTATATATTGTATATATAATTATATATCATTTATTTTATATATATATAAATATTTTATATATAAATAACAATTTTTTTTAAATATATAAATGCATGTGCGTATTTATACAAAATAATTATACACAATACACACACATATGTTATGTAAACACTAAACTTTTATTTTGGATGCGATTAATCATTGCCCAGCACTAATTATAAATACTTATATAAATATTATTTTGACTGCTGTAATGTAAATTATATGGCCCTGTTTTATTATAATTTTTGCTATCATATTATATACAATTCCAGGTAAACAAACATATATTAGGCTTATACTGTAAGCGACAGAATTAAATTGTTAATCACAATTATTTATATGACAATTAGGCTAATCGTCAGCACAAAATTCATAATCATGACAGGCCTAGTTGTTGTATGTTCAAATTACATTATTAATGTAAAAAAAAAAAAAAAATGAACTATAAAATTAGCACAATGCCATTATAGGGATAGTTTACCCAAAAATGAAAATTAGCCCATGATTTACTCACCCTCAAGTCATTCCAGGTGTGTATGACATTCTTCTTTCAGACGAATACAATCAGAGTAATATTAAAAAATATTCTGGCTCTTCCAAGCTTCACACGGCTCCGGGGGTTAATAAAGGCCTTCTGAAGCGAAGCGATGCGCTTGTGTAAGAAAAATATCCATATTGAAAACTTTATAAAGTAAAATAACTAGCTTCCGGCCAAACGCAGTCTATATATATATGTGTATATATATAAATATATAAATTGTTATTGCTGCCAGCTTTAACAGAGTATCCCAACAATGACAGAAGCCACAACAACTAGAGGGTTCGATAATTACATTTTAAAGTATAGTTTATTAACAAAAACAGATTACACATTTGGCATTAAAATATTAAGACAACTTCCTAAAGTAAATAAAAACCCAAAAGTTGTGACATAAGGAGGTAAATGAGATTAAATGTGCAAAATGTAAACAAAACTATTGTAAACAACATTTTTAACACACTTACAAATTTGTTTGTTTTTAGAGATAGCTTAAATGTAAAAATAACACTATAGCCTACAACTAGAAGTGCAAACAATTTGTAAAACTGGGTGGTGTAAAAAAAATCGTGCATCAAAATAAGTGTATTGTGAAAACATTTTAGTAACTAAACAGAATTTTATTAGGTTTAGTGACAACATGTTACAATGGTACAAATTCTGCTAAGCTACGATTTTCTTGACACAAATTTCACGATCTCAATTCAGTTCAGTTCTTGTGATTTACTTCAATATTGACTAATTTGGATAAATATCAGGTAGCGACGCAAGATAGGCGTTAATTTTTCTCAAGAAAAAAACCCTCACCTATTGCTGTAAACATACAGAGAGCCCTATCAGCTGGTAGTCTTATTTAAGATTAAAAATAACTCAAATTAAATATAATGCGTTTTATATTATAACAACTTTATTTAATGATAAAGTAAAAATATAATAAATATGTAATATAGTACACATATTTTCACAAAATGCTCTTTTTTTCTAGCCAACTAACGTGCTAGGCTATATATTATTGTCATTAAATGGCTTTCCTGAGGTAAATGTTATGTGACATTTGTTCTCCAGCTGTTCTACCTCTTTCCGCAGTTGAAAAAACACTGATTGAACGATATTATCATTTCGGTAAGTTGGACTGTATCTTTCAACATTGTTCATTCGTGTTTATTGACTAATGTCCAGAGCTTATCATCGTTATCAACATACATTTTTATCGCGATTCGATATATCATCGTTTATCGGCCCAGCCCTCACTCCAGTTGTATTCGTCTGAAAGAAAAATGTCATATACACCTAGGATGGCTTGAGGGTGAGTAAATCATGGGCTAATTTTCATTTTTAGGTGAACTATCCCTTTAACATGTTTGTGTGTTCACAGGGGCACGGTGTGCAATGTTGTGAACAGTCATGAGTCCGAAGCGGGCGGCGGTGGAGATGGCCGGCCGCCCATCATCTTCAATCCAGACTTCTTTGTGGAGAAGCTGCGTCACGAGCGACCCGAGTCCTTCACCGAGCTGGTGCTGAGTAACATCACGCGCCTCCTCGACCTCCCGGGGGCCGAGTTCTCACAGTTACTGGACGAGGAGCCCAAGACTCCCAACGGCACTGCGGCGGGGGGCTTCTTCCGCTCGCTCAACTTCCTCAAACGCAGAGGTCAGGAGGGTTTGTGGAGTTGTAGCTAGTTTTCTTGTTGGGTTCCATTTAGCTTTTTTCCATTTCCGCCTGCATACATTATTCCTTATGCGTTGGACAGATTTACAACCAGTCCATTGTCAATATGCCTTTGAGTTTATAATGGAGGCACCGGTGATTCTTCTGCGGGAAGTCTCTCAGACTCTATTGACTGAATCTATTGAACAACCTTCAGAGTGAGAATTACATCATCTGTTTTGGGAAGCTCTCTGATCGCTCCTCAAGTTAGTTTCCTGCCGTCGGCTCCTGCTATTGACCGGCTAGCTCTAGATTCATTACCGGCTAGCCAACAGTAATGGGTGAAACAAAAGTCAGGACCTCGCTGGTTTCAATGTGTGACCAACAGTATTTGGTTCCCAAATTAAAGGAAGACTCTAGTAGAGAAGTAATTCAACAAATTTGACCCTAAATACATTCTTAACCCTTGTGCATCCTTAAAGACATTTGTCTTTTTCAGTTTTGGCATACTTTTTGTAATTTTTTTTTATTGTTTTATATTTCCCAATTGAAACTGATGCAGAACGTATGCACTCTTTGTTGATAGGCTCTCATTCTGTTGGCAAAGCTTCATTTTTTTTAGTCATTTTCTCAGTTCTGGCCTATAAAGCAAATACTCTCTATTTTCCTGTGTTCTGCTCCTGTGTATAATAGAGCCAATTGGATAAATTATGCAGCTATAATTGTGTAGGTGTGTTGATATGGATGTCTTGTGGTGTGTACTAAAAAAATTGTGTGTTACAATATTTGAGAGGGGGGGAAAAATCAGATGTGCTGCAAATCACAAATCCTGCTGGCATCTAATGGAAAAAAGTTTGGTACAGCACCCAAACAAAATCTTTCTGAAAGCTAATTTTTTTTAAATATAAACCCCAATTTTAAACACGATTTGTTTAGATTTATGGCTTTCATTTTCTAGTAGTTTTTTAGTTCAACATGTTTTACTAAATATATATATATATATTATTTAAAATATGTTCATAGATAGTTTTCATAAACTTAAACCTCTTCCTTTTTTCACTTTTGCTTTTACTTGCTTACTTGCTTTTGCTTTTACTTTTTGCTTTTGCTATTCACTTCAACAATAATCTGACAATCTGCCAAGAATCCTCTTTAAAATGAGATCAAAGTTAAGTCTGTGCTCAAAAGCTTCACATTTTCGTACAGTTTTTTTTTTTACAGACTTTTTTGTCCTCTAAGGACCTCAGAATATTACTATTTTACAGTATTTTTTAATCAAATAAATGCAGCCTCTGTAAACAGAAGAGACAGACTTCTTTCAATAAATTTGGCATTTTACATAAAATAAATAAATTACATTTATTTTCAAGGTATATTTAATTTCATAATTCATTATGTTTATTATTAAATGAGTATTTAGCCTAACATTTTACATGAAAAAATAAGTGAAAGTATTTCAGGCCTTCACGACACATTTAATAATTTAATTATATATTGAAATCCCTCTGTAATTGCACTGAAGACAATGCAAATTATTAAAATATTTTCAGGAATATATTTATTAAGTATAAAGCTGACAGCTTATCTTCCCCCTTCAGTCTAAGTAAGGTTAAGATTATACAGCTGAAAAGATACATTTTGATGTCAAATGTATTATTTATTTATCAGTTTTTACAACAAATAAAGTATAATTTATACAGGGAATATTGCCTTCCAATTCCCAGTGAGCAAGCTAAAAAAAAATGATTGAAGGGATGTTTCATTGTAAAAACTGATTTACATCTTTTCTTTATTTCGCAGATAAAGGTGTTGTGTTCGGCATGCCCCTCACGGAGGAAGGAATAGCCCACGTATATCAACTCATCATGTACCTCAGCAAGAGTGAGTCCAGGATATTTAATCAATGGTCACGTTGCTCTTACTTGAAATTCCAGATTGCTTTGGTTGCTTTTCAAATGATTTCGGTGGATTTTCCTCGTGGAATTACACTGAAAAGCAACAAATTTGTGCATAGTTAGGCTATCTCGCTGCATGTGCAATGTCAAGTTAGGCAAATAAACTCAAACACACCGTTCTTCAAATTATTTGCTGCTTGATACAAAAGGAAAACTCGTACGGTTTTAATTTTCCTTGACTGATCTACAAGAGAAGTCTGATATAACAATTAACTCTGAGACAAAATTGCGAGGATTGACATTGTGCCAGGTGGCAGCCTTTTAGCGTCAAACATGCAACAGTTTGACCTGTTTGGTGTTTTGCAATTTTTGACTATAGTAATATCAGTGACCAAAGATGCATCATGTCCAGCAGGCAGACATCTTGTTTTTGTCCTGTTGTTTGGCGGTGTGATAGAGCAGGTTCTGTTTGGATGCTTAATTTATATAAAGAATATGACATGCAGTTGCCCCCCACAAAAGATTTTAATATAAATTAATAAGAATATCTAGCAATTAGAATATAATATGGTACTGTGCCCAAACAAAATCTTACTGGAGGTTAATTAGTTAAAAATCAACCTCAAATTTGGAACGCAACTTGTTTAGGTTTATGGCTTTGTATTTCTCACAGTTTTAGAGTAAAACATGTTTTGAAAAATATACATTTCATATGAATTTTTTTTGTATTTTTCATAAATATAAAATGAAACTTGTTTAACATTTTTTTTTTCATTTCTTTCTTTTCATTTCAGCAATGATCTGCCAAGTGTCTTCTTTAAAAAGAGACCAAACTTAAATCTGTACTCTAAAGCATTAAAAATTTTCGGTTTTGAGTTATATGCTCAAAACGCGAATGCATTATAATTTCTGCATAATTATAATTTAGTATTATACAAATCCCCTAAAAAAAATGTCAGTGACCCAAAATATAGTACATTAATTTAATTGAAGTAAAAAAGCACCAGAGGGTTAAGTCATCTGGTGAAATTGGTTTCATATCTCAGTCTACTGTATATCGCAGAAAACCTAAATATTCCAGTGTCCGTCTTTTCCAATGTCGCGCAGCCCAAGAAACTGAGACGTTAGGTCTGTTGTTTTCCTGCAGATCTGCATGTAGAGGGTCTTTTCCGGGTCCCCGGGAACAGCCTGAGACAGCAGATGTTGAGGGAGCAGCTGAACGGGGGAGCCGACATTGACTTCGCCTCCGGTGACTTCCATCCCAATGACGTGGCCACGCTCCTCAAAGGCTTTCTGGGAGAACTGCCCGAGCCCCTGCTGACGCAGCGACACCTACACGCTCACCTGAAGATCACAGGTCGGTCCGCTTTCCCAACACCTCACCCAATGCTGCCCATCATTCACTGACCGAGCTCCATCCGCTGTTCCCTGCAGAGCTGAACCTGTTGGACGAGCGAGGGAATAAGACGAGTTTGCCGGATAAGGAGCGTCAGATCGAGGCACTGCAGCTGCTCCTGCTCCTGCTGCCCACGGCCAACCGAACGCTCCTCAAGCTCCTGCTGGACCTGCTCTATCACACCGCCAAACAGCAGGACAAAAACAAGATGTCTGCGCACAACCTGGCTCTCATGTTCGCCCCACACGTCATCTGGCCCAAGAACGTACGCCGCTGGTTTCCTTTTTATTAAGTGTTAAACGTCCCAAGCATGCGTCATGTTTCACGTGTGTCTTTCTTCAGATGAATGCCAGTGACCTCCAGGAGAACCTGAAGAAGCTGAACAGCGGAATGGCTTTTCTCATCAAACATTCACAGAAGATATTTCGGGTACATTTCCCTCTTTTCCAAATGCAACCTTTTTATCTGATACAATATCATTTTAATGTTTTTTTTTCTATTTTGTTTTCTTTCTATTTATATACAGGTGAAACTCGAAAAATTTGAATATCGTGCAAAAGTTATAATTTTGATGATTATGGCTTACAACTTATGAAAACCCCAAATTCAAAATCTCTCTCTCTCAAAAAAAGAAGGAATTTAAATACAGAAATGCCGGTCCTCTGAAAAGTACAATCATGCATATGTATTTTAAATATATATATATATATTAGTTTCACCTTTTAATTTCAAATACTGAAATACACAAACTTGCATGATATTCTGATTTTTTGAGTTTCACCTGTATCTATTATAGTTTTTGTTAATATTTTGAATGAGCCTTTTTTATATTTTCAATTTATTTAATTTTAGTTAATTTTATTAATTTGGGTATGTGCCTTTGTCACTTTTTATATATTTTTTTAATATTTCTATTTAGCTTTATTTTATTTTTAATTCAGGTTTATTCATTTTAGTACTTCAGCTTGAACATATTTATTTCAGTTAGTTGCCAAGGAAATATTTTTAATTTTGTTTGTTGGGTTTATTATCGTTAACTGAAACCAAAACTATTCAAAACTTTTCTGTTAAATTGAATAAAGCTGAAATAAAATAGAATTCAAATATTAGTTGAACAACTTAAATTAGAAATGTTGCCTTGGCAATATCGGATTCATTGGAAACGGTCAGTGTTGCTGTGAATGCGTTAAGCTTGTGCTGTGATCTTTGTTTGGAACTATTTTCACTGCTGAAATATACCAAAAAAAAGTAAATATTGTGTCTAAAATGTAAGTTACTTATATTACCTACTTGTTTTTAGAAGTGTCTCATTAGAAACGAGCATATGAAATCAGTGTCACATTTTCAATCGTGATGGTGTTCAGGAAAACGGCACTCTTGGTCACGTGATGTTGCTTAACTTTATCATATGTTATAAATGTAAAAACTCCACATTATGAATGTTTTACTGCAGTACGTTACTGAGTGTTCTTCAGCTGCTCCTTCAAAAATCCACTTGTCCCGGCCAAGCGTTAATGTCGAGCTTTGACTAGTTTAAGTTTTTCATCGTATTTTTAACAGTTTTAGTTAACAAAGACAACACTGACGTGACGTTTAAAGGATGTTTATGTGTTTTATCCCTGATTGAGAAATGAAACGGTCTTCTGTTGTCTCCTCTCATGTGAAGGCACCAGCGTATCTGCGGGAACACGCCAGACTTCAGTTCGCCAACACCAAGATGATTCACTCCAAGGTTTGTGCCGTTTCTGCTCCTTCTGAAGCCAATTTTATAAATGCACTGGTGTGAGTCTAGGCTGTGTGTGAGCTGAGGGTGCTCTCTCTGCAGGATGATCTGGAGCTGCTGTCGGTCAGCGGCCCTCCTCTGGGGACGGCCTGTAAGAGGAGCGGAGCACGAGTGCGGCTGGACTCGGAGAATCACACAGAAGAGGCGCTCCGAGAGCTCTACCGACACGTCACCGACAACATGCCACACTCCGCCAAGAAGAAAAAGCTCATCAGACAGGTGAGGGCACACGGCTGCTAGTGCCTGGGGTTGATCTGTTTATTAAAAATAACTCTGTTGTTATACTAATGATAGTAGATTTGTTGAGGTTGCTTTTAATATTATTTGTATTGTATTATATATATTATACACTCACCTAAAGGGTTATTAGGAACCCCTGTTCAATTTCTCATTAATGCAATTATCTAATCAACCAATCACATGGCAGTTGCTTCAATGCATTTAGGGGTGTAGTCCTGGTCAAGACAATCTCATGAACTCCAAACTGAATGTCAGAATGGGAAAGAAAGGTGATTTAAGCAATTTTGAGCGTGGCATGGTTGTTGGTGCCAGAGGGGCCGGTCTGAGTATTTCACAATCTGCTCAGTTACTGGGATTTTCACGCACAACCATTTCTAGGGTTTACAAAGAATGGTGTGAAAAGGGAAAAACATCCAGTATGTGGCAGTCCTTTGGGCGAAAATGCCTTGTTGATGCTAGAGGTCAGAGGAGAATGGGCCGACTGATTCAAGCTGATAGAAGAGCAACTTTGACTGTAACAACCACTCGTTACAACCGAGGTATGCAGCAAAGCATTTGTGAAGCCACAACACGCACAACCTTGAGGCGGATGGGCTACAACAGCAGAAGACCCCACCGGGTACCACTCATCTCCACTACAAATAGGAAAAAGAGGCTACAATTTGCAAGAGCTCACCAAAATTGGACAGTTGAAGACTGGAAAAATTTTGCCTGGTCTGGTGAGTCTCGATTTCTGTTGAGACATTCAGATGATAGAGTCAGAATTTGTCGTAAACAGAATGAGAACATGGATTCATCATGCCTTGTTACCACTGTGCAGGCTGGTGGTGGTGGTGTAATGGTGTGGGGGATGTTTTCTTGGCACACTTTAGGCCCCTTAGTGCCAGTTGGGCATCGTTTAAATGCCACGGCCTACCTGAGCATTGTTTCTGACCATGTCCATCCCTTTATGGCCACCATGTACCCATCCTCTGATGGCTACTTCCAGCAGGATAATGCACCATGTCACAAAGCTCGAATCATTTCAAATTGGTTTCTTGAACATGACAATGAGTTCACTGTACTAAAATGGCCCCCACAGTCACCAGATCTCAACCCAATAGAGCATCTTTGGGATGTGGTGGAACGGGAGCTTCGTGCCCTGGATGTGCATCCCACAAATCTCCATCAACTGCAAGATGCTATCCTATCAATATGGGCCAACATTTCTAAAGAATGCTTTCAGCACCTTGTTGAATCAATGCCACGTAGAATTAAGGCAGTTCTGAAGGCGAAAGGGGGTCAAACACAGTATTAGTATGGTGTTCCTAATAATCCTTTAGGTGAGTGTACATTTTTGCTGTAATTAGTAAGTCGGTCACTCTATTTTAATCAGAAAGTTTGCGTTTATTGAAAAATTTAGCGAATTGTATTTCAAAGACATAGCTTATAAATATTGCATGGTATCATATAATCCCCTCAGGAACTCTAAATAATAAAAAGTATTACTGAAAACAATATGTATTACATTGAAAGTTACATTTCAAGGCTTCGGTCACTTTTGACTACAAAGGCACCAAATGGGACCCAAAAATGAAGAGGCTCAGAGGGGGAAACATTTATTATTTATACTACTAATAATAATATTATAGTAATGGCAGCAGACCCCTTGAGGTGGCTATCAATTTTATTTTGTTAGTTTACATTTTTGTTTTAGTTATTTTGTGATTTATTAAAAAAGAAATTGTGCCTCCTATTATTATTATCATTATTATAAAACCAAACAAAATAATTCATCAGTTGTATTATTATTATTAATTATTTGTTTGTTTGTTTGTTTGTTTTTTGAAAAGTAGATCATGCTATTATTATTGGACCTACTTTTTTGCCATAAGTAGTGATTTATTTATAATTTGTGACTTTATTTAAAAACGAATCATGCTTGTTGTTGTTTAGTATCATCATCATAATAATAATAATGGCAACAGAGGTGTTATTGTACATTTGATAAATTTTTGCTAAATTTATTTTGTGATTGTTTGAAGAGATGTCTTTTTCATTCTGTTTGTGCTGTAATCTGGTTTCAGCTGGGCAAGCAGTCGACCCCCGTGACTCCTGTCAGTGAGAACACTACTCCTACCAGTAAAAAACACACACGCTCACGCTCCTTCGGCGGCCTCATCAAGGTCAGAACACCATCTTCAGCTCTGAGTTACACTCACACACACGCTATTATGTGTCCTTTAACTCAACGCCATGTGTCCTTTGCTAGTTTAATGGGATTGTACTATAAGATCACACTGTAACAAAGAGTGTGTGAAGCGGGTGTGTGATGAATGCTGGTGTGTTTAAACTCAGAGGAAGGTTTTGGGGAGCCAGCCTGCGGTGGACAGGAGAGGGCGAGTGTCTCCTCCAGGGAAGGAGAACCTCAGCTGTGGGACAGAGAGCTGAGGAGGAGGTGAGCAGCGCAAACACAGCACACGCCACCTAAACACCAAGACTGACACTGACTCTATTTATTTGTACTTCTTTCTTCTTTTTTTTGTCTCCCCCCTCCTTAAAGGTAGAGTAGGCGGGATTTTTCTAAACTAGATTCTTTATTAGGTACCCCATGCTAGTAACGGATTGGACCCCCTTTTGCCTTCAGAACTGCCTCAATTCTTCGTGGCATAGATTCAACAAGGTGCTGGAAGCATTCCTCAGGGAGTTTGGTCCATATTGACATGATGGCATCACACAGTTGCCGCAGATTTGTCGGCTGCACATCCATGATGCGAATCTCCCGTTCCACCACATCCCAAAGATGCTCTATTGGATTGAGATCTGGTGACTGTGGAGGCCATTTGAGTACAGCGAACTCATTGTCATGTTCAAGAAACCAGTCTGAGATGATTCCAGCTTTATGACATGGCGCATTATCCTGCTGAGAGTAGCCATCAGAAGTTGGGTACATTGTGGTCATAAAGGGATGGACATGGTCAGCAACAATACTCAGGTAGGCTGTGGCGTTGCAACGATGCTCAATTGGTACCAAGGGGCCCAAAGAGTGCCAAGAAAATATTCCCCACACCATGACACCACCACCACCAGCCTGAACCGTTGATACAAGGCAGGATGGATCCATGCTTTCATGTTGTAGACGCCAAATTCTGACCCTACCATCCGAATGTCGCAGCAGAAATCGAGACTCATCAGACCAGGCAACGTTTTTCCAATCTTCTATTGTCCAATTTCGATGAGCTTGTGCAAATTGTAGCCTCAGTTTCCTGTTCTTAGCTGAAAGGAGTGGCACCCGGTGTGGTCTTCTGCTGCTGTAGCCCATCTGCCTCAAAGTTCGACGTACTGTGCGTTCAGAGATGCTCTTCTGCCCACCTTGGTTGTAACGGGTGGTTATTTGAGTCACTGTTGCCCTTCTATCAGCTCGAACCAGTCTGGCCATTCTCCTCTGACCTCTGGCATCAACAAGGCATTTCCGCCCACAGAACTGCCGCTCACTGGATGTTTTTTCTTTTTCGGACCATTCTCTGTAAACCCTAGAGATGGTTGTGCGTGAAAATCCCAGTAGATTAGCAGTTTCTGAAATACTCAGACCACTCCTTCTGGCACCAACAATCATGCCACGTTCAAAGTCACTCAAATCACCTTTCTTCCCCATACTGATGCTCGGTTTGAACTGCAGGAGATTGTCTTGACCATGTCTACATGCCTAAATGCACTGAGTTGCCGCCATGTGATTGGCTGCTTAGAAATTAAGTGTTAAGGAGCAGTTGGACAGGTGTACCTAATAAAGTGGCCGGTGAGTGTATATACCAATGCATAATTAAAATGTAAGTACTCTGAAAAAGAAAATATAAAAATCGAGTGTTTAGTCCTCTCAGGGCTGGGACGAATGAAATGATTGGCTGGGCGACTGTCACTCTCCCTCGCTACCATGGCTACCACCCCTGCTGCTACAGGAGCTACACATGTGCACCCGTTTGACTCGACGAGGGGAAGAGGCACGGACGCTAGGAAGAAGAATCACAATTATAAAAAAGAATCGTTTTTTATAGTAATTAATAATAAAAAATAAGTAGCTGTGTTTATTGCAGCACTGAGAGAACTACAGACACTCGATTTTTATTCTTTATTTTTCAGAGTACTTACATTTTAATGATGCATTGGTATAAAGACAGTTTAAACAAATATGGGATTTTTTTTTTTTTTTTTTTTTTTTGAAAAATCCTGCTTATCCTACCTTTAAATGTTTGTTTGTTTATTTATTTGTTAGTTTTAGTTTTATTTTGTTACAATTTGTTGTTTTTCCAGGTGTTATTTTTGGTTAATGCATTGTTTTTGGTTAATTTTTTTGTTTTGCTCATTTGTGTTTTGTTTAAAAAAAAAAATTCTCAAAGTTTTATATATACACATATATATATATATATATATATATATTATTATATATATTTTTAAGTGTAATATTACATTTTTTCTAATATATATATTGTTTTTAGAAAAAGCGTTTTATTTTTGCTTTTTTTTCATAAGTGATATATATTTTTTTGTTGTTGATTTTTTTAAAATGTATTTTTTTATTTTATTTATTTATTTTTCTTATTTAAAGTGTCATTTTATCTTTATTTGCTTTGTTTTGTTTTGTTTCACAATTGACATTTAGTTATTTTGTTTTGTTTAAATGATTTATTTCAAAGGTGTGAACTGGTTCTGTGTGTGTGTGTGTGTGTGTGTGTGATGTGTGTGTAACTGTGCTTGTTGTTTTTGTCTGTAGTGTGAATTCAGCCTGAACAGAAGACTTCATCCTAAACAACCAGAGGACATAGTTTTATTCTAATTATTTTATTTATATTTTTATATGCTGTATTGTTTTAACATACTAAATGTTGGGACTAATTTTCATTTAATGTGCCATTTTTCTTTCTTTCTTTTTTTTAATCCGCTGCAGAGTTTTAAACCGTTGCATCAGGTGTGCATGGGTAAACCACTAGTTAGTTGCACTGGGAGTTTTAACTGACCCATGATTAAACACTTTCTCTTTGAGCTCATTTATGTGCAGTCTGTATATGTGTAAATATGGCTGTGTGTGTGTGGAAATGTGTGCTGATGTCTGGGCCGTACGATACTCACACAATCCATGCTGTAATCAAACGTCAAGAGAACGATTGACAACATTTATGATTTAGACATTTATGACAGGCATGATTTACTCACAAAATTGCATTACTGTTATTTACAGCATCATCTGGTATTTGTTTACATATAGAAATTGTCTTAAAACTGTGAACATTCTAAATGTGACATTTTGTAACTAGAACTGGACAACTGTGATTTATTTTAAACCTTTTGTGTTGTAAATCATCAGCAGTTTCCATGCTATTTGACCACTAAGTCAAGGAGATTAATGTATTTTTGTACAATATTGAGTGATTTTTCATAACTCATGTGGTGGAAGTGCACAAATCAGTCATGTTTCTCAATGAAAAGCTGTTACGTTTTATTCTTAGGGGTTTGTTGCGTGTCAAGGGTCTTTGTGATGTTTTGAAGGTTTGTGTAAGTTAGGAGTGTGGGATTATGGGAAGGATTGTAATTGGAGCTGTGATGTGATCAGCGGGAATGTGGCGTGTGTAAGTTTGCGCTTGGATCTGTGGGAATTAAAGGATGTTGTGGAAGGAATTACTGTTAATGCGGGTCTGGCTTTGATCCTGAACGTCTCCTGTCATGTGTTACTCCTCAAAGTGCTGTGATGTCACTTCCTTTCATATATTGCTCTTTCAGATGTGCGAACAGATGCACATTCCCTCGACCTTAAAGATTTCATTTTTATTCGTATTTGCCACAAATATGGCTTTCCTAAATCTGTATTTTAAGCCTAAAATGTTGCAAAAGAGACAGTTTAACCCATAAATGTAAATTGTCATCATTTACACACCCTCAAATCGTTCCACACATGAATGACATGTTAATCAAAACATTTTCTGGTCCCTATGACATATATAAATATAAATATATATATATATATATATATATATATATATATATATATATATATATGTAAGTCAATTAGGTCCAGAAACTGTTTGGTTACCGACACTCTTCAAAATATCGTACAGGATTGGTACGACTTGAGGGTGTGTAAATGATGACAGAATTTAAATTTTTTGGATCAACTCTACATTTTTGGAATAACACCAGTAATAAGCAAAACAAGCCCATCTTTTAACATGGTACAAGCTGTGTCCAGTTTAATAAGGGGTGCTGATGATGGGCGTTTACAAATGTAGAAATTGGAACAACTTTTCACAGTAAGAAGCAGTTCTAATTTTTAGAAGCGCTAGATGTCTTTATTTTTATTTTATTTTTCTAAATAGGTGCCACAAATGTATCGTGTGTGTGAGTGAAAGTTGGGCAGGTTATGAGCATCTACTGAAAAACGTGATGTTACAAATTGGGAAATTCAATGATTTGGAATAAACTGCATTTTTTACACTTTCAAAATAAAATGTTTATTTTTTTCCTTTTTAATGTTACAGTAGTTAAACTGGAGGATTAAAAAAAATCTATTTGATCTGTGAAACATTTGTATTTTGTACATGATCGGCTGTAATAATGGGTGCTTCTGTGTATTTCATTTTTTATTAAAACTTTTACCAGCTGAATTGTAACTTGTTTTTGTTTTTTCTGTACGATCATATATACGGATATATATATATATATGAAGAGTTCAGATGCAAAAGCCTCAAAGTGCCATTTGAAATTTTCTTCTAGAATGATAATTTTTATCAAGCTTGTATATTTAAGTTCAGTAATTTCAATTAAATGGCAATGTAGATTACCTACTAATTGTCATTTAAATGAAATCATATATTTGAGTTGTGCCTGATCATGACTGCGTTAATATTTTCTCGCAGTTCCCGGACTCTCCACTAGAGGTCAATGCAGATCAACTCATAACCGGCACTTGCGCTGCTGACAGAAATATGATTGTATCACGCTTGTCGCTTGATTTTTATTATTAGCAGTAGCTAATCATCACAAATATACTTTCAAAAAGATTTTCGTTGGCAGAGATAAATGATCAGATTCCCTGAGCGGTGAGTGTCTTAAATGCAATCGCTTTGGCAAACAGTTTGTGGTGAGGCATCATCAGAACAGTTTTAGTTATTTTTAACCTTTTTTTTTTTTTTTCACCATCGGTTATCTCCTTTACTGCAGGAGAATTTGAAAATCATTTTAATCAGGCAGAGGCTTAGTTGATATTAATCAAATTATTTTATATTCAGACTTTGGTAATCGGGCTATATCATATTATAAGAATACAACGTCTTGAATTCAGAAAATGTCTGATTTGCTCTATATCGTTAAAAGTACATTTTTCAAGTTTACTGGTCTAAACTAAATGGTTGATTTATATTTTCATCAAATCATGCAATAAGACAAGCCTTTAGAGATACCTTAAACAAAATTTTTATAGTTGCCTAATAATGCGTTTATGTATTTCTGACGATAAGTTTTAAGTAAATATTGACGAAATTGTTTAATAAAGTATAAAATACACTTACTATTAAGCAAAGTGTCCTGAACATTAGTCTAAATGCAAATTTAAAATATAATATTTAAAACATTAATAAAAACTACAGAGAACATTCAAAAATATAATTTGTTACATCCACTATCTCAACCTAACCTTTACCATGAAATATAATTAAATATTTCAGAAATCTATTTTTTTTGCATTGTTTGTGTGACTCCATATCCCATATGCTTTAAATATTAAAATACTTTTCCATAAGAAATCAATATGATTTAAAATACACATTTTAGCTGTGTCCACAGGTTTTTACTCAGTCCTGCTAGCCTCACACATTACCCCCTCTAATAAGCTTGGAACAAGCCACAAGACACATTTTCAACAGGAAGTTGCATCATCTGGATCTTATGCAGGCCATAAGAATACCAAAAGTCCTCTCATTTTAACATCTGTATATTTTATGATATATTTACTGTTACCCAACCCAATGTTCATTCCTGTTACCCAGTGTTTGTTCCTTTTACCCAGCATTTGTTCCTGTTACCCAGTGTTTGTTCCTGTTACCCAGTGTTTGTTCCTGTTACCCAGTTTTCATTCTTGTTACCAAGTGTTCATTCCTGTCACCGTGTTCATTCCTGTTACAAAGTGTTTAATCTTGTTACCAAGTGTTCGTTCCTGTCACCCAGTGTTTTTCCCTGTCACCTAGCATTCGTTCCTGTCACCATGTTCATTCCTGTTACCAAGTGTTCATCCTTTGTTTACAAGTTGTTATTCTTGTTACCAAGTGTTCGTTCCTGTCACCCAGTGTTCATTCCTGTTACCAAGTGTTTATTCTTGTTATCAAGTGTTTATTCCTGTTACCAAGTGTTTATTCTTGTTACCAAGTGTTCGTTCCTGTCACCCAGTGTTTGTTCCGGTCACTGTGTTCATTGCTGTTACCCAGCGTTCATCCTTGTTTACAAGTTTTCATTCTTGTTACCAAATGTTCATTCCTGTTACCAAGTGTTCGTTCATGTTACCCATCATTCACTCCTGTTACCCAGTTTCATTTCTGTTACCAAGTGTTTGTTCCTTTTACCCAGTGTTTGTTCCTTTTACCCAGTGTTCATTCTTGTTACTAAGTGTTCATTCCTGTTACCAAGTGTTCGTTCCTGTTACCGTGTTCACTCCTTTTACCCAGCGTTCACTCCTGTTATCCAGCATTCACTCCTGTTATCCAGCATTCTTTCCTGTTACCAAGTGTTTGTTCCTTTTATCTAGTGTTCATTCTTGTTACTAAGTGTTCATTTCTGTTACCAAGTGTTTATTCTTTTTACCAAGTGTTTATTCTTGTCACCCAGTGTTTATTTCTGTCACCTAGCGTTCATTCCTGTCACCTAGCGTTCATTCCTGTCACCTAGCGTTCGTTCCTGTCACCCAGTGTTCGATCCTGTTACCCAGTGTTCATTCCTGTTAGCCAGCATTCATTCCTGTTACCAAGTGTTTATTCTTGTTACCAAGTATATGTTCCTGTCACCCAGTGTTTGTTCCTGTTACCCAGTGTCCGTTCCTGTTACCTAGTGTTCATTCCTGTCACCTAGCGTTCGTTCCTGTCACCCAGTGTTCATTCCTGTTACCCAGTGTTTATTCTTGTTACCAAGTGTATGTTCCTGTCACCCAGTGTTTGTTCCTGTTACCCAGTGTCCGTTCCTGTTACCTAGTGTCCGTTCCTGTTACCTAGTGTTCATTCCTGTCACCTAGCGTTCGTTTCTGTCACCCAGTGTTCATTCCTGTTACCCAGTGTTCATTCCTGTTAGCCAGCATTCATTCCTGTTACCAAGTGTTTATTCTTGTTACCAAGTGTTTGTTCCTGTCACCCAGTGTTTGTTCCTGTCACCCAGTGTCCGTTCCTGTTACCTAGTGTTCGTTCCTGTCACCTGTCCTATCGTTAGTTTGTCACCGTGTTCATTCCTGTTACCCAGTGTTCGTTCCTGTTACCCAGTGTCCGTTCCTGTTACCCAGTGTCTGTTCCTGTTACCCAGTGTCCGTTCGTTGCCCAGTGTCCGTTCCTGTTACCCAGTGTTCGTTCCTGTTACCCAGTGTTCGTTCATGTTACCAAGTGTTCGTTCCTGTTACCGTGTTCACTCCTTTTACCCAGCGTTCGTTCCTGTTACTCAGTGTTTGTTCCTGTTATCCAGTGTTCACCCTTGTTACCAAGTTTTTGTTCCTGTCACACAGTGTTTGTTCCTGTCACCCAGTGTTTGTTCCTGTAACCCAGTGTTCTTTCCTGTTACCTAGTGTTCGTTCCTGACACCTGTCCTATCGTTAGTTTTTGTCACGTGTTCATTCCTGTTACCCTGCATTCACTCCTGTTACCCAGTTTCATTTCTGTTACCAAGTGTTTGTTCCATTTACCCAGTGTTTGTTCCTTTTACCCAGTGTTCATTCTTGTTACTAAGTATTCATTCCTGTTACCAAGTGTTCGTTCCTGTTACCGTGTTCGTTCCTGTTACCGTGTTCACTCCTTTTACCCAGCGTTCACTCCTGTTACCCAGCATTCTCTCCTGTTACCCAGCATTCTTTCCTGTTACCAAGTGTTTGTTCCTTTTACCTAGTGTTCATTCTTGTTATTAAGTGTTCATTTCTGTTACCAAGTGTTTATTCTTTTTACCAAGTGTTTATTCTTGTCACCCAGTGTTTATTCCTGTCACCTAGCATTCCTTCCTGTCACCTAGCATTCATTCCTGTCACCTAGCGTTCGTTCCTGTCACCTACCGTTCGTTCCTTTCACCCAGTGTTCATTCCTGTTAGCCAGCATTCATTCCTGTTACCAAGTGTTTATTCTTGTTACCAAGTGTATGTTCCTGTCACCCAGTGTCCGTTCCTGTTACCCAGTGTCCGTTCCTGTTACCTAGTGTCCGTTCCTGTTACCTAGTGTTCATTCCTGTCACCTAGCATTCGTTCCTGTCACCCAGTGTTCATTCCTGTTAGCCAGCATTCATTCCTGTTACCAAGTGTTTGTTCCTGTCACCCAGTGTTTGTTCCTGTCACCCAGTGTCCGTTCCTGTTACCAAGTGTTTATTCTTTTTACCAAGTGTTTATTCTTGTCACCCAGTGTTTATTCCTGTCACCTAGCATTCCTTCCTGTCACCTAGCATTTCATTCCTGTCACCTAGCGTTCGTTCCTGTCACCCAGTGTTCGTTCCTGTCACCCAGTGTTCATTCCTGTTACCCAGTGTTCATTCCTGTTAGCCAGCATTCATTCCTGTTACCGTGTTCACTCCTTTTACCCAGCGTTCGTTCCTGTTACTCAGTGTTTGTTCCTGTTATCCAGTGTTCACTCCTGTTACCCAGTGTTCATCCTTGTTACCAAGTTTTTGTTCCTGTTACCCAGTGTTTGTTCCTGTTACCCAGTGTCCGTTCCTGTTACCAAGTGTTTATTCTTTTTACCAAGTGTTTATTCTTGTCACCCATTGTTCATTCCTGTCACCTAGCGTTCGTTCCTGTCACCCAGTGTTCGTTCCTGTCACCCAGTGTTCATTCCTGTCACCCAGTGTTCATTCCTGTTAACCAGCATCATTCCTGTTACCAAGTGTTTATTCTTGTTACCAAGTATATGTTCCTGTCACCCAGTGTTCATTCCTGTTACCCAGTGTTCATTCCTGTTACCCAGTGTTCATTCCTGTTAGCCAGCATTCATTCCTGTTACCAAGTGTTTATTCTTGTTACCAAGTGTTTGTTCCTGTCACCCAGTGTTTGTTCCTGTCACCCAGTGTTTGTTCCTGTTACCCTTTGTCCGTTCCTGTTACCTAGTATTCGTTCCTGTCACCTGTCCTATTGTTAGTTTCTGTCACCGTGTTCATTCCTGTTACCCAGTGTTCGTTCCTGTTACCCAGTGTTCGTTCCTGTTACCCAGTGTTCGTTCCTGTTACCCAGTGTCCGTTCCTGTTACCCAGTGTTCGTTCCTGTTACCGTGTTCACTCCTCTTACCCAGCGTTTGTTCCTGTTATTCAGTGTTTGTTCCTGTTATCCAGTGTTCACTCCTGTTACCCAGTGTTCATCCTTGTTACCAAGTTTTTGTTCCTGTCACCCAGTGTTTGTTCCTGTTACCCAGTGTCCGTTCCTGTTACCTAGTGTTCGTTCCTGTCACCTGTCCTATCGTTAGTTTCTGTCACCATGTTCATTCCTGTTACCCAGTGTTCGTTCCTGTTACTCAGTGTCCGTTCCTGTTACTCAGTGTCCGTTCCTGTTACCCAGTGTTCGTTCCTGTTACCCAGTGTTCGTTCATGTTACCAAGTGTTCGTTCCTGTTACTGTGTTCACTCCTTTTACCCAGCGTTCGTTCCTGTTACTCAGTGTTTGTTCCTGTTACTCAGTGTTTGTTCCTGTTATCCAGTGTTCACTCCTGTTACCCAGTGTTCATCCTTGTTACCAAGTTTTTGTTCCTTTTACCCAGTGTTTGTTCCTGTTACCCAGCGTTCAATCCTGTTACCCAGCGATCGTTCCGGTTACCCAGCATTCGTTCCTGTTACCCAGCATTCGTTCCAGTCACTGTGTTCGTTCCTGTTACCAAGTTTTTATTCTTGTTACCAAGTGTTCGTTCCTGTCACCCAATGTTTGTTCTTGTCACCTAGCGTTCATTCCTGTTACCCAGTGTTCATTCCTGTTACCCAGTGTTCGTTCCTGTTACCCAGTGTTCACTTATGTTACTCAGCATTCATTCCTTTTACCCAGCGTTTGTTCCTGTTACCCAGCGTTCGTTCCTGTTACCCAGTGTTCATTCCTGTTACCCAATGTTCGTTCCTGTTACCCAGCGTTCGTTCCTGTTACCCAGTGTTCGTTCCTGTTGCCCAGTGTTTGTTTATTCCTGTTACCCAGTGTTTGTTCCTTTTAGCCAGTGTTTGTTCATTCCTGTTACCAATTTTTCAATCTTGTTACCAAGTGTTCGTTCTTGTTACCCACTGTTTGTTCCTGTTACCGTCTTCACTCCTTTTACCCAGCGTTCGTTCCTGTTACCAAGTGTTTGTTCCTGTTACCGTCTTCACTCCTTTTACCCAGCGTTCGTTCCTGTTACCCAGTATTCGTTCCTGTTACCCAGTTTTTGTTTCTGTTACCCAGTTTTTGTTTCTGTTACCCAGCATTCATTCCTTTTACCAAGTGTTCATTCCTGTTACCCAGCATTCATTCTTGTTACCCAGTGTTCTTTCCTGTTACCCAGCATTCATTCCTTTTACCCAGCGTTCATTCCTGTTACCCAGTATTCGTTCCTGTTACCCAGTATCCGTTCCTGTTACCCAGTGTTCATTCCTTTTACCAAGTGTTCATTCCTGTTAATCAGTGTTCATTCCTGTTACCCAGCGTTCATTCTTGTTACCCAGCATTCGTTCCTCTTACTCAGTATTTGTTCCTGTTACCCAGTTTTTGTTCTTGTTACCCAGCATTCATTCCTTTTACCAAGTGTTCATTCCTGTTACCCAGCGTTCATTCTTGTTACCTAGTTTTTTTTCTGTTACCCAGCATTCATTCCTTTTACCCAGCGTTCATTCCTGTTACCCAGTATTCATTCCTGTTAATCAGTGTTCTTTCCTGTTACCCAGCGTTCATTCTTGTTACTCAGTGTTCTTTCCTGTTACCCAGCATTCAGTCCTTTTACCCAGCATTCATTCCTTTTACCCAGTTTTCATTCCTGTTACCCATTGTTTGTTCCTCCGTGAGAGATGCGAGACCGGTGTGCTTCACAGGTACTGCTCGTTAGCAATCGCATTACCGGCCTCGCGACGTTCTCTCACGTCCCTCGGCCGCCCTGCTCACCACATACCCCCATCACCCCTCACAGGCCGGGGGGTACACCCCCCCGGAGACGGAAGCATGAGGAGCGACGGACACGAGAGAGGGGAGAGAGGAAAGAAAAAAAAAGAAAAAAATTGGTCCGGCTCCCACAACGCGCTGCCATCTTGTCCCTCACCAGCTGGGCGATCTCCAGTGGCGACGCTGGATGGCCCTCGGTGGACGCCTCGACGCTCCCCCGCCCCCGGTGGACGGCGACGGCTCCTCGGGTGCCTTGGGCAGGCGGCAGGAGTCCCCCGCTCCCTGCTCCTCCCCTTCACTGGTGGATGGCAGCAGGCTCCGGTCCACGGCGAGCGGCGGTGACTCCTCCTCTCCCTCCCGGAAGGTAGCCTCCCCTTCTGCGGCAGACGGCCCATGGCGAACGGCGGTGACTCGCGCACCATGCTCGATGGCGCTGCGGATTCCCCACAGTGGCGAGGACCCTCGGACAGCGCGTTCCTCCCTCTTCCCGGGTTTCAGCACCAGTGTAGTAAGGTTCAGGGAAGAAGGAGGCAGGAACCGGAGAACAATCAAAATAAACTTTATTTAAATGAAATAAACAAACAAAATACCTGCCAGCAGTCCCTCACGGAACTGCTGGCTACCGAAAATAAAATATAAATACCTGCCAGCAGCCCCTCACGCAGGGCCGGCTTTGCCGACAGGCGACACAGGCGGCTGCCTGGGGCGCCATCTGCTGGACGGGGCGCAAAATTGCAGAAAAAAAAAAAAAAGTTAATTAAATGTTATGAAAGCTGCGCACACGCTGTACACTTTTACTGTGCACTGTCCACACACTGCTTGTATTTGTCCATTTCTTTTACTAGATTATACAATCCTAAAAAACGACTGAGTCACTCTGACTGACAGGCAGCTGTCAAACTCACCCGCGTTGCTCAGCAACCGGGAGTGGCGCGAAAACATCTGACAGCTGGTTTTAGCGCTTTAAATGCGATTTAAACGCCCCATGGCGGTGGAGTAGGCGCCCTCATAAGATTTCATCATAGAATTTTGACAGGGACCCCCCTCCAATAATATCGCGAGCGGGCGCGGGCACCGTTAGCGCTGAGCAAACAGACACGAGTAGTGAGTTGTCGTCGAAAAAGATGGACAAAGCAAAAAAGCGGCCGGGGGCTAAAATAGAAATAGCCCATTCGTTTTGTTTTGCTTAATCGGCGGCGCTGGGTTTTTATTTTATGGGTATTATCATGGGATTAATATTATAACTATTATTATGTGATGTAGACAGACACTAACTAAAAGAGGTTTGATTTTTTTCTTTGTTTAATTTGAACACTTAATATGGGTTGGAGCTTTTAATTTTGAACTCTCAAAGTGCACCAGATTGATGAATTTAACATTAAAATGCACAAAATTTTCTTACGGGGGAGCATGCCCCCGAACCCCCCTAGCCTTGTAGCAGCCTAATTGATTAGTAATAATAGTAGTGGTGGTAGTAATTGTCATTTATGTACTACAAGTTACACGGTCGGTCAGATTAAATCTATTTTACAATGCAACTATGTAGGATGATTTAAATATCCTTGAACGTTCTTTGTAGCATTTGTATAAACAATTTATTACAGTTCAAGTCATAATTTGCTTGTTGAAGTTTTGGAGTGACTATAAGAGCATTTTTGTTTAGTTAAATAAATACTCATTATTTTTAAAGGATTAATTAATTAATCTCGCAAAAATTAATCTCGCCTAGGGCAACCAAAGGGCTAGAGCCGGCCCTGCCCTCACGGACGACTGCTGGCTACCAAAATAAAATATAACAAAATATAAACAAAAGCAGGCCTGTTCCTCTCTCGATCATCCACTCCGTCGCTCCCCCTTTATGCTTCCGCTCCTCAGTGAGAGATGCGAGACCGGTGTGCTTCACAGGTGCTGCTCATTAGCAATCACACCACCGGCCTCGCGACGTTCTCTCACGTCCCTCGGCCGCCCTGCTCACCACAAACTGGTTCATCATTTATCCAATTGTTTAATAAATAAATTTTTTTTTAAATGATAAATTTAAGGATTGGGTCGTCTTTAAAATGAAATTTCTTTTTTTTATGAAATACAACTTGTCTTCATATATATATATATATATTGATTTTTTTGTCACACATATTAATTATTTGAACATGTAACCAACCGTTTCTTTAAAATAAACACTATATTAATGGAGGAAACATGTTTTTAAACATGCTTTTTAAATGGGTTTTGGTAACAGGACATAGAAAATGGGCATCCATCTTCTGCTTAGAAACCTTGAAATAATTTAAATAAAGTTATCTGAGATTGACCAGTGCACATTTCGTATAGTTAAATATGTGTAGTATTAGATGCAGTGTTTGGAAAAAGATAAATAATAAAGTTTAATTTTGAAGAGTTACAACAAGCAAATGGCACTCATTCGGTGGAATGGCCCATATGTAACCGGTTATATACTGGTTAAATTGTGTTAATTACAAATAAAACTATTATTATAATACTGTAAAAACAGTCATTTTGTGAAATATTAGTACAATTTAAAATAGCTGTTTTATATTTTAATTTATTTAAAATGTAATTTATTCCTGTGATCAAGAATTTATTCCTGTGCTCAGCATCACTACTCCAGTCTTCAGTGTCACATCCTCCAGAAATCATTCTAATATGATGATTTGATGCTCAATTATCAATAGTGCATAAGAGACTCAAAACATTTAAAAATCTATAAAGCCATATATATATATATATATATATATATATATATAGTTTGTTCATGAGCAATAGTGGGCAATATTTCTGTCCTAAAGATGTAATTCTGCAAAGTATTTTTGTTCTTGTGTTTCTGCAGCCGCCTCTTCCTCCTCTTTCTCATCCAGACCAGCAGAGCGTAATTACCCAGAGGATCATCATCACTCTGAACTGCAGGACTCCCAAAACTGTGACTGTGTGTGTGTGTGTGTGTGTGTGTTTCTCTCTGTGTGTGAGAGAGAGTGTGTTTGTATATTTGTGTGTGTGTCTGTTTGTGTTTGTGTGTGTGTGTGTGTGTGTGTGTGTGTGTGTGTCTGTGCATGTGTGTGTGCGCCTGAGTGAGTGAGTGAGTGAGTGTGTGTATGTGTGTGTGACCGTTAGAAACCGTTGGAGGGTGTAATATTGACGGGGAGGAGTCAGAAGCTGTGATTTGTAGGTCCTTTGATGGATGATTCCTGTATGTGAATGAGGGAGGACGCATGTGGGAGATTGTACAAGTCTGTCTTTTTTTCCAGAGCTCTACCCTGGAGGAAAGAAAGAGAGACAGAGAGAGAGAGAGAGAGAGGGGGAACCACTGAAGAAAGACAACCGCGGCACAAAGACCAGACAGAAAACAGCCCGGAGAGAAGAAAATAACAAGTGATCTTGTTCCTGAGGGATCTGTGGTCTGTTATCTCCACTTATGTTTCTTTCCTCGTGAGTGTTTTAAGAGCTGATGCTTGTCCTGTAGTTTATGTTTGGGCATTTACAGCTCCAGTAGAGGTTCAGACCCGCGGCTTTGGGCTTTGGTTTGGAGATGCCGGTCCGGACTGGCAGTCTGAGCGCTGAACTGATGTTTCCTGGCTGTGGTTTGTGTGTTTGGGGTTTGTTGAGCGCCCTTCTTCTCGCGGGTCCCTCAGGAGCGTGTCCTCCTCACTGTTCCTGCACGGGCACCACTGTGGACTGCCATGGACTCGCATTCAGAAACGTGCCACGAAATATACCAAAGAGCACAGAAAGACTGTGAGTATCATGACAGTGGGACGTTTGTGCTGGTTGTGCCTGTGTCATTGTACGTCACTAATGCATGTGCATGTTTATGAATCGTGTAGGATGGCACTGGTCATCATTTTTTATTTCATGTGCTGATTCATAACATAATGAATCAGTAAAGCACATCTAGTGTTATTTTAGGTCTAAGACACTCCAAAAGTTGCATCTGACAACTCAAGGAAAGTTTTGGGTTCAAAACGAGTTAAGCTATGTGGAAAATACTAAAGAAAATAATTTCATCAGCTCAGCTATTTATTTATCAGCTGTATTAAAGATTTTTGGATTAGTGGATAATTATCGTATATTATATTTAGGTTATAGTATCTTTTTTTTGTCACATAACTCTCCTTATAGTTAATCTTATGAACACAGTAATAATTGAATAACAGTTAAATGCAATCTTTAGCCAATCTAAAATTAATATCCATTTTTCATACTGTGATGCCTAAATTCACTTGTAGTTATTTATCTAATTTACATATACATACACACACACACACATACATACAGTATATATATATATATATATATATATATATACATTTGTTTTTTTAATGTCGATGTTTAATATCAGATATCAGCAATAACGAATTTTTAGTTCATGTTAACAAAATAAAACCATAAAATAGTTTTCAGTAATTGAAATAACGATGAAATAAAGCAAATTATAAATATATTAGATGAAAAACAAAAAGTTGTAAAACAAATTTACTAAATCTAAAACTAAATAAAGCTAAAAATATTTTTTTAAATGACAAAATCGCATAAAATTGAAGCTTTAAAATGAAAACTGAAACTGAGCTAAAATAACAATACTATTAAATGTGGTTACAGGAGATTATTCATGTGAACATGATACAAAGCACTGCTAACCTTGACCATGTAATAAACGTAAACTCAGTAAGATTTGCATGATGTGCTTTGGAAGTCCAGAAATGCACTGTTTACACTGAGAAAAATCCATTTACTGGAATTATGTCAGTAACAACAGACAAACGAGCACAGTTGTTGTGTTCTGCATTTGTTTACAGTCTCAGCCCTTAAATGAATTATGCACCGGCTCGGTATATGAGCATGTTTGTGTGTCTCAGAGGTTAGAGTATCTTGTGTCAGAGCGTGTCCATCAAAACATGTCAAATGTAACTGATACTACAGGACATAATGTCCATTGATTTAGAGGATGTAGTTCCGGTTATCGTCTTCCTCAGTCGTGCTTTCAGATCATATTGAGATGTAGATGTTTACTTTCTGAGATTGTTGAGTTATGCAGCATGCTTCATATTGCAAATCTTACACTTAAAGGCAAAAAAGATTCTGTCATGTCATTCCAAACCAGTTTGACGTTCTTTCTTCTGCGCAAAATAAAAGAAGATATTTGAAGAATCTCTCAGCTATTTCTGTGGATACAATGGAAGTCAATGGGCTCCAAAAAGGTAGCGTAAAAGTGAACCATAGACCTTTAATCCAAGTCTTCTGATTCACTTTGTATGATGAATAGAGCAAACATAAGTAGTTATTAATTCACAAATCGAATCAAAACTGATGAACTCACATATTCAGAGCCCCAAATCAAATATGGCAGCATGTTAGTGACATCAAACCCCATTGGTACTTGGGTAATGGCATTAAGTGACATGCAGGATTACTTTTACACTTCCTTTATGTCCTTCAAAATGTCGAGTCCCAATTTATAACACAGACAAAAATAACAAACATTCTGCAGAAAAAAGAAAGCCAAACCGGTATTGACAATCATCCGACTTCCAGAAAATGACAGAATTTTTTATTTTTGGGTGAACTATTCATTAAAGTATCATAAAAGTTGCATATGCATCTGGAAGTCTTCTAAAATCATAAAATAACTTTGTTGAATACTGCATTTGGTCACTAAGGTGAACACAAGAAACCAAATCCTCTTCACAAAAGAATCATTCTGAGGTGTGTTTCCCGTACAACGACGTAACTCGATGCTTCGCTACCATAGTGTGCATCGGTGAAGAAGTACTGATTGTTTCCCGAAACCGTACTGTCGAAAAGTGTTTGTTCAACTACGATAGTTAATGATGACACGCAGGTGTTAGAGTAATAGCTACTTTAAACGAATCTGTTTGAGATCGAATCAATGCTAGATTTTTTGCTGGGCATGGTGCCAATTACGGACATGGCATCTGAGGACTATTTCTCATTTTTCAAATTTTTTTTTGTTCCAGATTCAATCATAGGCTCGTTCTTACGTACTAGAGCACGTTCGCACATGCGCACTCTTCAAAAATGGTGCATTAAATCTCTTGACAAACTAAAAGACGTAAATAATATTTGTATGAATTCGAAGTAAAATATATAGATTGTACTGAATGTCAGCTCAAGATAAGGATTTATTGAGTCCACATGTCATGCAAACAAGAAACTATGTATCTAACCACAGGTCGAGAGCTGTCGCTCCAAACACACAACTCTGCGATGCTGTTTGCGAAGGTTCATTGGAACGATGGTTTCGGGAAACACCGACTTGTTGAACTGTGCTGATAACGACAGAACTTGTGGCCATAGTTGGCCAACGATGCTTTCGGGAAACACCCCAGGCTGGTTTTGTGAATTAGAATCTGGTTCATTAAAAAGATTTGAATCAGTGGAAAAATGTGTGCATTGGAAATGACTACTTCTAAGCATAAAGGTGAGGTCACATTTGCTAAATTTCAATAAAATTTTGCAGGCAAAAAAACACCGACAACTCACACAGAAGTTACTTTCAAAGCGAGCAGGTTTCTGTTGGTCAACGGGACTAATCCTCGCGGGCAAACTTGAACCCGTTGTGAAATCCACATGGGGGAATCTTTCGCTCTCATGGGAAATTCCAGATCACTGTATTTGACTCTGGGTTTTACCCGTAAAAATTTGCTAAACACAGTAAATGTGACTGCGCCTTAACGCTAGCACTGTTTCCTCAACTGGAATGATGTTTCAAGACCAACAACCAATTCAGGAACATCCCGCAATGAACAATGAAAAGGCATTTAGATAAGGTTCAATGTGTTCAATTCTGTTGAACAATTAGCAGTGAAAGCAATATTGATAAAAGCCAGCAGCTCTATAGTGAGGAGGACATTCCCTAGGCGATGTGTAGCAAAGAGAGTCATTTATCAAGGAGACTGCACTAGCCAAATAATATCCCCCATGGTCCCCTGAGCTTTGCCCCTGCAGTGGTAAAGAATGGTGCTGTTATTTGAGTTGACTGGAGGGAGGGGAGTGGGGCAAAAGCTTGCTGAGGGTAGCAGCGCTCAACATGATATCACTGGCCAATAATAGAGTTCAAAACGGACAGGATATCTGTGTTCAAGCTGTTTTTGCCTTTCAAATTAAATGAATCGAAAGTAAATGTAAACTGACTGATTAGATCATCTAGGTAATGGGATCTTATATCTCAAATGTTATGTAAAAGAGATCAGTGTAAGCCTTGCTCGCCCATAGGAGATCGAATCAGGAGTGATTTTTAGTGGCCGAACTCTGAAGCTTGCGTAGATACATATGCCGGAATGGGTAACAGGGTTGAAAATGTAACCTAAATTAAACTGTCACTTAGTAGATCTGAGTTAAAATAAAGAAAACTTAAATAAATAAATATACTTATATAAAAGAAGAGGTTGAATCTGAAGTATGGCTGATTGTTAGTGGTCGAGGTGCGTAGATACATATGCTGGAATGGGTAACAGGGTTGAAAATGTAACCTAAATTAAACTGTTACTTAGTAGATCTGAGTTAAAATAAAGAAAACTTAAATAAATAAATATACTTATATAAAAGAAGAGGTTGAATCTGAAGTATGGCTGATTGTTAGTGGTCGAGGTGCGTAGTTACATATGCTGGAATGGGTAACAGGGTTGAAAATGTAACCTAAATAAATCTGTTACTAAATGGATCTTTGCTAGTTTGGGACCAGTGTTGATTTCTAGATAAATAAAGTCCAATAAATTAAATGCACTGTATGTGTAATCTTGGCTGTTCATAAGATGTTGAATCCGAAATATGGCAAATTTTTAGGGGCCGGACTCTGAAGCTTGTGTAGTTACATATGCCGGAATGGGTAACAGGGTTGAAAATGTAACCTGAATTATTTTGTCACTTAGTAGATCTTAGCTAGTTTGGGACCAGATGTTGGTTTATACAAAAACAATGTCCATTAAATGAAATTAAATGTATGTTTCAGTGTAAACTTAACTGTTCATAAGAGGTCAAATCCAAAGTATGCCTGATTGTTAGCGGCTGACCTGTGAAGGTGTAACAGGGTTGAAGATTTAGCCTTAATTAATATATTGTTTAGATGATCTTAAGTTTGTTGCTGGATTTTTGTGTCTACAAAAACAAAGTCCAATAAAATGTTTGTTTATTTTTCATCATGCATTGGTCTGAAAACTTGATGCAGTCAACACTGCAATTTCTGTCATTTCAAAAGTGTCACAATTATTATAAATCTTTCATTTCTATTTTTCTACTAAATAGTTCAATGCCTGTGTTCTCCACCAGGATTCAGACTGACCAGATTTTCTGCCATTAAATAGATTTGCAACAAAGGACCATTAAAGTTGCTAATAAGGATTTTAATAATCAACACTGTTTTTGTTAAACATGAACAAATTTGACTTTGAAGACCCCAATGGTAGTCAGTAACCATGGTGGATAAAATTAAATATACTCAGCCTTTAAACTTGTAAAACTGTTAATTGTTCTAATGGTTTACAGTAACATTTCAGATCTGTTTCCCTGAGAAAAAAAAGTCAAATCCATCTCAAAGGTTACATTTTAATTAAATTCTTAAAAGAAAACAGTCTTTTTTGGTCAAACTAATGATTATTTTTCTAATACATTTTCTCAAGATTGCTTAAGCTTCATAATGAACCACTGAAGATGCATGAATTACATGTAGACACTTTATTACCACACAACTGTGCTGGTGGAAATTAACATCTACTGGTTTTGTGTACATCTGTGACAAGCTATCAGCTTCTTTTTCAACCACTCAAAGAAAGTGTAGGGATGTATAGCAGATGAAGAGATCAAGCTGCTTTTGTGTCCAATTTTCCACGTTAATGGTCCCAGTGTTGGCCGCAGATGCTGGACTAATTAAAGGATTAGACGAGTCACCTTATTCACTGCCCTGATTGGTCACACCTGGGCTCTTTTCCACAATAGTGCCATTACAGCCCGTGTCCCAGCTGACACCAGTGTACATGTGTGTGCAAATGTATATTTCCACTACAAAAGGGGCAGTCTGTCAGCCTTCACCTCTTAACAATGAGCGTAACCCTCCTTTGCATGCATACAAATTATAGCATTTTATGGATTTTATTTCTATTTCTTAAGGTTTATATTTATTCAGGCCTGTGCACTGGTGTCCAAACAGTGTAGAGCTACATTAATCTCATGGCTGTCAGGGACAAACTATTGAGATATTAATAATATCTCCTTTTGAAAAGTGCACACTGAATTATAAACAAATCTACACTGATTGTCCACGTCTTTTCACTTCCATTTATAATTTTTTTCCCTATACCATATCAGATTTCTTTTCTCAACCCACATTGAGTATTAATACATTTGTTAATATATATAGGGTTGCATGTTATATATAATCACAAGGTGTAACAGGGTTGAAAACATCTAAACTCAGCTAATTTGGGGCCAAATGTTGGCTAGTAGTTTACCAAATTATTAGTATATTTCTTCAATAACTTTACAATAATTTTGGTAACAGGGTAGACAAATGCAGTCAACACTACAAATTGTACATTTAGAAACAAACTATTTCTTTGAAAACTACAGCTCATTTGGGTGATTTGTAATTTTAAGGAATGCATTTGTCGCAAACTAATATTTTAAAAATGCGTTCATAAACGCTTATATAACGAAGAGAAAAAATTCATAAAACCTGGACATTTTGAACATTTAGGCAACTTTCAGAAATAATGTTGAATAACATTAACAAAGAACATAAACGTGTTAGCCGGATAGGCCTATAATTTTTAATTATACTGTATTATAATTAATTATACTGTATATGAAGGGCTCACAAAGTTTCCATTCCCTATGAGTGTTGTATGACTAGTAAGCACACTGTGAAGAGATTTCTAACTATGGACAAGTATGGACAAGTCACAATTAATTTTTCATTTGTGATTAACAATTTCTCTTTCCTTTTGCTTTTAAAGGGACTTGAACACAAACAACCTCACACATATCGGCAAGGATGACTTCGCTGGCCTTAAGCACCTCCGGATTTTGTGAGCTTTATTTTTTACGTCAATCTTATTTCTAATATATTTTCTAATTTATAGAGGTTCGAACGTTTAAACAGACATTTATAAATGCCACAAAGAGGAAGAGGAAGCAGACAAGAGCACATTTAACATGTAAACAACAATTAACAAGCAAACAGTTTTATTGTATTTTAATTACAGTTTGAATGCGGTTAGTTGGTGGAATCTGTGGCCTTTCTTTACTCTCCCCCATCCTCCTATGAACCGAATATTATTTATCTTTTTAACCTTCACTATGCATTGCCTAATCAACCTATACATCTATACAGGCACCTCATGGACAACCAGATCGTCTCTATTGATAGAGGAGCCTTCAGTGATCTCAAGGAATTGGACAGACTGTGAGTTTAAAGTCACATATTTTCATTCTCTCTATAATACATTATTCTGTTTCAAAGGCTTTGATATTATAATTATAGCCTTTAACCCTCAGGTTATGTTGAAATTGGCTAATATTTGGGCTCCCAGAAACCCCAGTGGTGTATGTGTCCAATTAATCATAGTCATTTTTTTTTTTTTTTACAGTTAACCTTAATTTGATATATATATAAAAGAGTAACCAGGTTAAAAATATCTAAACAAAGCTGGTTTTGGCTAATGTTGGCTTCTATTTTACCATAAATTGTTTTGTTTTTTTAAATAACTTTACTATATATTTGGTGGGAGGGTTGACAAATACAATCCACACTACAATTTGTGTAACTAATTAGAAACTGGCTCAAAATGTTTTCCTTGGAAAGCTACATCATGTTTGGGACAATTAGTAAGTAATCTTTAAACTGGGTTTCCTGAATTGAGAGCCGTATATGGTTGCTTATATTGTGCTTCCCTCAGGCGTCTCAACCGAAACCGTCTCCAGCAACTCCCAGAGCTCCTGTTCCTGAAAAACCCTGCTCTCTCCAGACTGTAAGTGACTATTTCCTTATCAGGAATCCCTCAGGGAATGCTTGATGGATCAAGCTTGGAATGACTAATTTGGTTAGCTTCTACCAAATACATTTGTGCTTAAACACTTTGACAAGTTAAACAAAGCACCCAGTATAGTGACTTCCTGACAATCACGTCTTAATAAGAGCTTAGGTTAGTTAGCTGGGGTCGGGCGAAGAGATTTTATATTTTAACACAGATACAGTTGGTAAAGTCTTCACTCTCAGGGGCAGTGGGTCAAAAAGACGGTTTACCCAATGTTTTTATGTGCTATGTGTTTATTATGCGTAATATTTATTAGCGTATACCATTGTTAGCTTAGCTAACATGCTAATGCCAAACTCAATTGGAAAAAAACGACACTTTAGTACTTTTAAAAAGAGTGCTTGTTACAGAAATAATATACTTTAAAAGAATAGACTTGAATGTAATGTGTTCAAACACTTAATTGCATGTTAATTGCTATTTATATTAGGGCTGTCAAATGATTAATCACGATTAATCGCATCCAAAATAAAAGTTTGTGTTTGAATAATAAAATGTGTTTGTACTGTGTAAAATTGTTTTGTATATATAAGTTCACACACGTGCATTTATATATTTAAGAAAAATGTGTTATTTATATATAAAATATTTATATTTATATACAATATAAATTATATATCAATCTATATATAGTATATACATGCAAATATTTCTTAAATATATACAAGCATGTGTATGTATTTATATATATATATAAACTAATCATACACAGTACACACACATTTATTATGTAAACACAAACTTTTATTTTGGATGCGATTAATCGTGATTAATCATTTGACAGCCCTAATTTATATATATCTTGGTAATTTCGGTAACACTTTACAATAAGGTTCGTTGGTTAACATTAGTTAACTACATTAGTTAACATGAACTAATAACGAACTGCACGTATACAGCATTTATTAATCTTTGTTAATATTCATTTCAACATTGACTAATACTTTATTAAAATCTTGTTAACATTAGTTAATGCACAGTGAACTAACATAAACAAACAATGAACAGCTTTATTTTTATTAACTAATGTTAACATAGATGAACAAATACTGTAACATATGAATTGCAACTAAGGAACCTTATTGTAAAGTGTTACCGTAATTTCTTAATTCTATTGTATTTGAAATATGACAATAATCTGGTTAATGTGGCTAGCTTCTACCAATGAATTTGCCCCAAAACACCTTTGAGATGTTAAACCAAGCTCTCTGTGTAGTGACTTCCCCTCTCGATAAGAGCTGAGGTTAGTTAGCTGTGGTTGGGTGAAGAGTTTTCGTTGTTGAATACAGTTGGAGAAGTCAGGGCCAGTGGGTCAAAAAGGGAAATATGTAGGAATGTGTGGGAGTACAGAAAGAGGCATAAAGGGTGTGAACAAATAGTCAGAGACAGCTGTGTTTGCTTGTTATTTGGTTGTTTGTTCATGCCATTTCACACGTTGCCTCATTAGAGAGTTACCATATGGACGTGGCGCGTTCAGTCAATCTGCCTCGAACACCCCCACCCACCCACACATGCCTTTAGGGGAAGATGTCTACTATTATAAATGAAATTCACAACGTGTTTTTCCTTCGGAGACACTCTGTATGGTAAACCTCAGGAATATTGGTTTATGATAATATGGGTCATGATAGAAATAATTTTTTTTGCATTTCTCGTTCCATGTTTGGACACTTCGTGGAGTGAACTTAAACAAAGCAAGATCTAGTTCATTAAAACAAGTAATAGTCTGCTAATACTCAAAGATTCATCACTAATTGGCACCATGCTGGCATTCTCCAGGCACAATTAATTACCACAGTTACTTAAGAGAGGAAATAACAGGGGTGATTGCTAATTATGATTCGTTTCAAATTAATATGTAGATTTTTCCTCAATCCTGCCACTGTGGATAGCAATTTTTTTAATTTGTGCTAACCGGGTGTGAACTTATCTAAGAGTGTTTGTTACACGAAAATACTAATTATTCTTCATGTCATTCCTGTCTCTTCCACTTCAGGAACGGTCTTAATTTGACAGGACACCGTGGCGTGAAGAGCTGCGTTTCTAAACCTAGTGAGCCGCCTATCAAAAGCACTTTTTTAAGACACATTTTAAGGCACAAGAAGTGCACTGAAAAACATTTGGTAGAAACAATTTTCACTCACAAATTGCAAGTAAATTTCACGAACAATTACAGAGAAACAGCAAGTAAATGCATTAAATGTGAAATTCTGAAATAGTATTTTCTTGTAAAGCATACTCCAATAATCCTTGTTTTATTTACATAGATATAGCTTTTATTTTTAAGTTTAGAGCATAACAAGTGCACTACAACAATGTGTCACCAAAGTGGACTCTCTTTAAGCACACTTAAGTGGCCTTTTATTTCATTAATATTATATTATCTTTTTTAAAAACGTACTGTTAAGATTTGTAGTAAAGTACAGGTGCTCATTCAATACAATTAATGGAAATTGAGGGAATTTATATTTTGTTTTAGTCAAAATCAGCATCACAAACAGCACATCCTTTGTAAATAAGACGAGTTTGAGTTTTGTGTGCTGTGTTTATGATGCTTTTATTAGAGTATCTCATTGTTAGCTTAGCAACATGCTAATGACAATCTGTGGGCAGCTCGTTAGGTGATATTTAAATGCATACAGTGTTGGATGTAGTGTTTTGTAGTGCTAGCAGTGACGTTTAGCGTGACGTTATCAAAGAGGCGTTTTGCGCGTTACTCAGACAAAGATCTGTGTCGGTTGCTATCAAATATGTTGTTGGTCTTGAAGGAGTCATTACGCTGAATGATTCTTCTACATGGCAACGTAATGGCCAATAAACATGAGGCCATTTCACAGTGAACGGTGCTTCATTTTCAAAGAACTTTTCTTTGGAGGCGTTTCTTGAAAAACTAAGCAATAATGGCTCAATGAACGACTTCTTGCAGTTCACTGGCCGGTCACACCAGATGTGCTTAAGTTAGACATTTGCCTAGTTGTAGCACAAGTGGTGACGTGAGAAATTATTTATGGCGGTCTATTGAATTATTGAAAATTAATGCACACCCGAGGTTGTAATGTGAAGCAGGGTTCAGTTTGATGTTCCTAAAATGCTCTTGTATGTTGAATCTCACTTAAAAACATACTTAACGGTATGCTAAGCTACCGCATTATGAAACATAAGCTAACAAAAATAAATGTAACAATATATGATAACAATTTAAAAGTGCAATGATGGGTACAAATTAATTCTCATGCTAAGACATTTTCTCTCTGTTTGCTGTTTCTTCGCTGTCTTTGAGCTCTGATGAATGAGTTTTGCCTTTGCTAACATTTAATATCCCTCAGTAAACAGTACGTCAGACACAGAAAGACAAATGTAAGAAAGACGAGGACGAACAAAAGAAAACCAGTGTGGCTAGTCGCAGTCTCTCAGATCCCACAATTAGTTGCTCATCTTTCCCTCTCAGGCCTCTATTGTCCTCGTCTTCTTCTTCCCCTCCGTCAAGGGCCTTCAAATAAAAGATCTGGAGTGTAATATTTACCGAGGTTGAGCAGTCTTACTATCCGTAATGTTTGCTTTCACTTCTGGATGTTAGCCAGGTTTAAACCGCAAACTGAACATCCTTGCCAAACAGCGTTGATGAAAGACGGTTACCAGGAAACCCCACGCAGAGGTTATTCTTCCCAGAGGTTTTTGCTGGTTTTTCTTCATTTTTCAAGGATGGATATGAGTGCAAAGTCAGAATATGTTTGAATCACTCTAATGTGATACATAATTAGCCGTGTTACATGTAAATAATGGAAAGCTGCACTGGATTATCATGATACTTTTGCTGCCTTCTTGCGTTCAAGTTCTGTGTATATTCAGGGTTCAATACAAGTTAAGTGCAAACAACATCTGAATACCATACAAATAAATTAGACTCACAATCTGTGGCCTTTCTTTACTCTCCCCCATCCTCCTATGAACTGAATATTATTTATCAGCACATTAAGAGCATTAAGAGCACAAACCCTCTTTTGGCATTAAAAACTGTCATGATTTACTAAAGACACGGATTGAAAAATTTGCACTGAAAAGACAGTTATTTTTGCGGCTGACCTTATTGCATATGCATTTTTAGGAGTTTCCCTTTCAGACGCAACATTTATGGGAGGAGAGTATTTAAATGAATCATGCAAGGTGATTTACTATGATTTTCTCTAGTCAATATACTGGTATTTGCGCCATTATTTACAGCCACCATTCTTTTTAAAAAGAAAAGTAGTGGAAATCAAATTTTTTTTGGTAATCAACATTATACCACATAATACAGGTGAAACTCAAAAAATTTAAATATCATGGAAAAGTTAATGTATTTCAGTAATTCAAATTAAAAGGTGAAACTAATATATTTGGTATATATAACTACATACGTATGCATGATTATACTTTTCAGAGGGATGACATTTCTGTATTTAAAATCCTTAATAATATAATTTTCTGAGATTTTGAATTTGTGGTTTTCATAAGCTGTAAACTTTTGCACGATATTCTATTAAAAATTAGCTCATTTAGCATTTTTTTTTTTTAAGTCAGTTGAGTTCCTTGAGAAACAACATTAAGAAAACATTAGCGTTTTACCCAAACAGTTGAACTCAACTGAACAGTAATCTAACTCGGGTTTGAATGCTCAGAGGTTGCAATTGAGACATACAGTAAAAATGCGGAGCAGCTTAATCCCTGAATCTCCTGAGGAATGTATGAGTTTATACCGATATCTCTTTGGTGTTTTGACACATGAGATTACTGGGGTCTTTTTCTCAAATAGTTCTCCGAGTGGACCTGTAACCAGTGCACAGCCTTCACAGGTCAATGAAATTGGTTGCTCGCTGGAGCAGAAAACATTGCTTACATTACATGAGTGACAATGACAAATGAGTTTAATTAACCCTGGAACGCATGTACAACTGACGTACCATAAAGTGCATATGTGGGTCAAATATGACCAAATTTAATTTGGTGCATTTAAAAAAAACAAAAAAAAACTTTATTTAATAATAAACAGCATATTTTTTAAAGTGTAAAATAAAATTTGTGTGAATATTTTATAGTATTTATAATATATTAACACAATCATGATATTTACATTACATTATTACATACAGTATATTATAATAATTAAATTACCAGTACAATGAAGTGTAATTCATTAAATAATAATAATTTTGACAAATATATACATTCCAGGATTAATGGTACAAACTACCTTTTAAAATTAAAAATAGTAACTACATGATGAGAAAAATGATCAAAGACACCTTAAATGAGCGATTTCTGTAATATCAGGTGAAAAATACCTTTTTGACAATATTTGCACTGATAAATACAAGAAATTGGACACACGCCTTTCTAGATCCACATTAATTTCTGAATTTTTCAGTTTATCTTTGTACTTTATTATGAAAAAAAACCCTGACTCTTCAGTACTATTGGCATGATATTCAAGTTAAATATTCATTTAAAAAAAAAGTTGACTAGCCACCGCTAGCATTTTTGATCATTTTCACAAAAAACTTTTATGCATTCTTTTTTGTATCAACACTTTAAGTTTAATGAAAAAAAAATCTACATTTTTAAACAAAAACTTTGAAAAAAATTCAAAGACTACAACGTGCATGAGCAATGCTTAATGCTTTATTGAGTGTTTTGATTCTGTACTCTTTCATACGTTGTGTAAATGCGCCCCTCACCGTAAAACATGGAAAGATGCAAAATCCACCAATGGCGGGGAAAGAGTAAATATAGGCCTATACGCTCTTATATACGCAATTTCTCATTCCTTCACACTGAATTTCACACTCATACAGATTTCTGATTGTGTGTCTGGTTCGTTGTTGTTAAGTGGCCTGACCTCTACTGGAAATAATGCTTTACCAAACAGCGCTAATAATACAGCTAATGCTCAGCGTCTTCTGTTAGCTTTTAGCTTTTTACTGCATTTTACTCTTTAAACTAAGAAAACGAGCTGTAATGTGCAGAATGCTTTGTTCGTCCTGAAGGACCATGAAAGGCTTTCATCAAATGATGACTGTAGCTTGAACCAATTGCGGGGAACTTAACAACAGTTTGCAATTGTAGCAAAAATCACATGCATTAAGAAAAGGTCACTGATGGCTTTCACGTGGAGAGAAAACAAATGAAATGACATTTAGGAATCCAGATGTTCTTTTATTAAATGCCAATTTCCTTCGTCTGCAGAACAGCACCGAGCATGTCTAGATATGAAATATATATAATTTTCAAAACCGTTTCAAATCCACAGCAGTGAGATTGTGTCATGCTCACTTTATTTCTCAGCTAGAGAGGCTTTTTAGAGGATTTATTATTTTATAGTTAAAAGTAACGAAACAGATGTTACATCTCAACAACGTCTCAAACTCTGCTCAGATTTATCTGATATATGCTATCAAGGAATAGTTCATGAAAATAAAGGAACTCGTATTTATGATAATTTCGATAGCACGTGAAGGCAGTATTAAACAATGATCATTTTTATTTTTGGATGAGTTATAGGGTACAACAGGGCTGAAACCCTAACTTTAAGTGTGTAGTGCTATACACTTTCTGGATGTAATTTTTGTCCATATGTTTTTTGGGTCTGTATAAGGAAAATCTGAGACAGTTGATCTGAAAGTCAAACATAGTTACAAATTTAATTTAGTCTCAAGTCTGTGAAAAAGCAGTAAAAGTTGAATCTTGGTTATGCTGCTTTTTTGTTGTTGTTGTTTTTAGTGATGTTTTCTAGCATAAACTTTTTAATGAGTATTGAATTTAACTGTATATTTCACAAAATCTTTTAATTAGGGACTTCAGTGAGAATGCCATCCAGATGATACCAAGAAGAGCCTTTAGAGGAGCCACCGACATCAAGAACTTGTGAGTTAAAGTGCACACAACTTTAAAAATCTGCACGTGCTTCTTTTAAAGGTGCCCTAGAATGGTTTTTATTTTTATTGTATAATGTGTTCTGGGTTGCCCTTATAATGTTAGTATGTTTTTTAGATCAAAAATAGTCATAATTTAGAAATAAAAGGCATTTTTTCCTAGCCTGATTTTAGCCCTGAACACAAACGCTCTGTTTGAAGGAGCGTGTCTGCTGTGTGTAACCGGCCTCTGCTGTGATTGGCTGACATGCTTGCATATGAAATAGCTACGTATTACATGTGGAACTCTCTCGAATACTTTTCCAACGGATATTATATGTTTTTACTAGTACATCTATCGAGATGAATGTTTTTAAAGTATTTAGATCTATTCCCATCACATAAAATGTTGCCGTGATGAGCATTGAGCAAACAGATGACAGTGTGTTGATCGCGAGAATAAAGATCTTATCATTGCAACGCAGTTTCTGCACTCTTTCTAATGCTTTCACCAATACAAACACGATGATGTAAATACAGTATTGAACGATTTTGAGAGAAAGATTACCTGTCTGAACTTGAACAATTACACATCAGAAAGTGTTGCTTGGTAGATCGATCGATCGAGGCCAGCTCTGTATTGGCCCAAGTTGAGGAAACAGTCTCGTCGGTGAAATGTTTGGAAATTTCCAGAGAAAATAAAATTAACCCATTGTTTCTTCAGAGGCTCGGATGAAGGAACTAAATACCTTTGTGTTCATTTGTACATCCAAACACTGATCAACTGCCGTGCTTCGGCTGCGCAGTTCAGCCTGTCATTGAACATGGGCTGGCATATGCAGATTTTTGGAGTCGTACATATTAATGATCCCGACTGTTGCGTCACAGTCGGTGTTATGTGGAGATTCGCCTGTTTTTCAGGGGTGTTTCTCAAAAACGAGATTTAAGTAAGAAGGAGAAAACAATGGTGTTTGAGACTCACTGTATGTCATGTCCATGTACTGAACTCTTGTTATTTAACTATGACAAAATAAATTCAATTTCACATTCTAGGGCACCTTTAATGTCCCCAATAACATTATTTCATTTTTATCTTTCACTCATCGCCGTGTTTTGTGTGCCTTTGTGTTGCTCTCAGACAGCTGGATAAGAACCACATCGGCTGCATCGAGGATGGGGCGTTTCGTGCCATGAGAGTCCTGGAGGTCCTGTATGTACTGACCCTTTGTGTTGTAGAGAAAGTAAATGAGTTAATGCAGTTTATTGTTTGTAAAGTATACATGCAGTGTGTATGGATTATACATATAACCTCCTTTTTCTTTGGTTCTCCTCCATAGCACACTGAACAACAACAATATCAGCACCATCCCCATTTCCAGCTTCAACCACATGCCCAAGTTACGCACCTTGTGAGTCCAGACCTTTTTTTTCTCACATACAGTAGAAGTTTAAATCAATTACCCAAAGTATTGGTAGTTATAATAGTGATGCTTGCGTAATATTGATGTTCAGTTAATATCACTGATTCAGCAGTTCTCAGCAGTTTTGGCCTGTTGTTTCCTCAGCCGGCTGCACTCGAACAGTCTGCGGTGTGACTGTCACTTGTCGTGGTTGTCTCAGTGGCTCAGACAGAGGCCGGCGCTGGGACTGTACACACAGTGCAGTTCTCCACCCAACCTTCATGGCCTCAACCTGGCCGAACTGCAGAAGAAGGACTTCACCTGCTCTGGTAAAGCTCTTTTCAGCTGTTCGTGCAACGTGTGCCTTCCAGGGGTTCGTTTGTATTAAAACGCTTTCCAAACTAAAAAATTAAAATTAAAAATTAAAATTAAAGTAAATTAAAATGTAAAACTAAAAGCGTTATTAAATAAAAAAATGTAACTTTATTTTGACTTTTTACTTTTGGATATATAGTATTATGGTCACATTAACAGGGTATTCACTGTAAAAAAAAAATATGATCAATAAGTTATGACAACATATGTTTTTACATTGCTTTAACTCATTAAAATAAGTTAAGACATTTTCAAAAAAAATTATGTTATACAGAATTAAAAAAAAAACAAGTTTATTGCAAGTTTAAATATCGTTTTAAAAAATATAAGGCAGCAACTTTTTTTTACAGTCTTGGAGACTTTTTATCATAACTGTGTTTTTTTTTTGTGTGCTACTTTCCGAATATTTTTTTAGGAATTGTTGTTCCAACCTCAGACTTTCAATCTTAGATTATGTATATTATTACATTTTTACTACTATAATCTCAACAAAGTGCGAAACAATCATAAACCATTTCAATATTTATTATGTGAAAACTATATATTTTGTTTTTAATCAAATTATGACTGTCCCTAATTTATGGCATCACTTCCACAACAACCATCAATTTAAAAAAATTTTTTTTCAAGTGTTAGTGTTACTTGTTTACTTTTGAATATTTTTATTGGGCATTATTTCTTATCAAGCTGTAATTTTATATAAGAAATTTGCCAAAATTGTGATGTAATTTTGTGGCTTAATTTCCACAACAACCATCAATTTTGCTTCAGTAAATTCTTTTCAAGTGTTACTTTTTAGTTATTTTAATTGTGTACAAGAAATTTCCTAAAATTATGTAATTTTGTGTGTTTAAAAAAAAAAAAAAAGACTCTCAATTGGTAACACTTTACAGTGAGGTTTCATTTGTTAGTATTAGTTTGTTAAATAACAATGAAAAATACTTTTTAAGCATTTATTAGTCTTAGTTAATGTTCATTTAACATGAAAAGGGGTCTTTTTTATTAACTAATGTTAACAAAGATTAATAATGCACATTGATTGTTAGTTAATGGATTATACTAACTAATGGACGCTTATTGTAGTGTTACCAACTTTTTGGTAAGGAAACATGATGGTACATAAAAAAATAATGTGAGGAAAAGGGAAGTTTAATCTCTAAAAAAAACACCAAAAGTTGTTGCCCCCAAACTAAAGAAACTCCCTGACTGATCTCAAGCAAACATTAAACCGATCAATTGTGTGTTTAAGACTAATATATATAATGTTTCCTTCTTTTCCTGAGGTATTTTTGATTCCAGTCCTCAGCCCTGTGGCCTTGCGTCTGGCTCCTGTCCCCCGATGTGCACTTGCAGTAACAATATTGTGGATTGTAGAGGAAAGGGTCTCACGGCGATTCCAGCCAACATGCCTGAGAGTATGACTGAGATGTGAGTGATTGATTTACTAAGAATATTTAAGACGTTTGTTAAGGATAGAGATGAAGCCTGTTGGGTTTAACTGATTTTTCTGTCAGGGGCAGATGAACATGTGTGGGATGCATTGATTGAGAAGCAATAAACTTATGAGCCTCGAGAGGCTGTGCCAGTGTCCCCAAGGTTAAAGGACACGTGCGAAGAGAAGTTTTACTTAATTAATGGTAAAATCCATTATGCCTCAAGTGGCTTATTACTTTTATTAAGCAATGCTCACTAAAAAAGTACATAATATTACAAAAAAAATCCAGCATACTTTTTAAAAGAGTACTTATTACGGCAGTAATGTAATGTTTTTGAAACTTAATTGCATGTTAATTGCAATTAAATGAAAATGTATTTAAATTGATATTAAATGCACTTGCATAAATCTAAATAATAAAATAAATAGCCCACTTAAGTACATCTTTATATGTAATTTCATAATGACTTCTATTGCCTTTTAATTATGGTTAAAATGTCAGTGTCCTTTATGTTAAACTAAAATATACTTCAATGCAATTTCTATTGATGCTTGTATGTCATGTATTTAAATACATATGTGTAATGATAAAGTTTAGTATATAATTGAGTATATTTAAAATGTATTAACTTTAAATGTAATATGAAATAAGTACTTGGTTTTAAATATGGTGTGCTATAAAGTTACTATATTACTAATCAAGTACTTTACATGTGCTTTAAGTCAATACTTCAAAATAAGTGTACTTCTTTAAAGCATGACAAAATATTATTAATACAGAATGTTTTTAAAATTTAAAGTAAACATTTGACATTATCACAAAGTTAACTTTTTAAAAGTGCACTGAAGTGTGTTAAGAACGTCGGCGGATGGTGAGGACAGATGCGCTTCTTTCTTAAAAACACCTTTAAATAGAATATTATGAAATGTCGCCTATCAACAAACCTGCACATCCCAGCATAAACACTCTTGATAAATTATTTGTTATTAAAGTGTCAACGTTCACAAACCGCTATAATTTGAACCGAAAATCAGGCATACTGTATGCTTAATGCAGCAATGCAGCAAAACACAAGTTTTCTTCAAATTCTGAATGGATTATATATCGTCTAGAAAGCATGCAAATAGTTTTATAACACTTTGTTATAAGTTAACGAGAGGATGTGCAGAACTCAACACCGGACAGAAACGTCTTGAGTGGATTCAAACTTAAACATGTCTGATTGGCCATTTCATTTAAGAACTCAACAGATATGTTTGTGATTGGCTACACTGCTCAACACTGCAAAATACTGTACGTTTTAGATAGAAACCCTTGAAGCTCTCAAGAAGAGTGCAACCACTAAGGGCCAGATTTAAGGCAAGTTAGCATGAGAGTGCAAGTTCATCTACTGACGACACTAAAGTTACGTATACACTATTGTGTTACTCCCAAAAAAAGTAACTAATTGCATTATTTACATTATGGAGAAAAGAGAGAATTCAGTACTTAAAAAATGTTTAAGCAAACAAATTATTTTTACTAAAATTAGCATTACTAAAAAAAATAATAAAAAAAAGTAACTCAAATACTAATGTGTGCATTTATAAAGTAACTGGTTATAAAGTAACTAAAAAAAGTAATCCGCTTACGTAAGGCATGTTCCATGTAATGCGTTACCGCCCAACACTATCTGATTTTAGAGCCAGAACAATTTGTTTTAGAAAATGATATTTTAATTCAAATATGTGATTATGTATACTATTACAAACTCATACACACATTTAAACTATGCAATAAGTCAATATATCTGGACTCTTTAGCTTCACATCTGGTGGGATTTAACCTTTCTTGACCCGCATGGGTGCGATTGATCATTTGGTGTGTCTTTGACATTGACCAGTGCTTAAGGTCGTGCCCTTCACAGACCAGTATCCATGGTGATAAGGAAACCATGGGGACACTAGTGTTAACAGTGCTCAACCGTAAAGCCCCTGCGTCCACTTGACCAGTTCTCTGCTTTTCTCTCGTGCAGACGATTAGAGCAGAACGGCATAAAGTCTGTTCCTCCTGGAGCGTTTGCTTCCTACAAGAGACTGCGCAGAATGTGAGTGATCATCCATAGGAACTATTAACTGCAGTGTAAACTTTGACACAAACAAGCTTCATTACTGTTCACAGACATTTACAAGAATCACTGTACGTGCAGTTTTTTTCACAACATGTAATTGAATAATGGAATAAATTCCTTTAGGATTTTATGAAACAGAGGTTTGTTTCCCCCATTAATAACAGCCATTACATTTAACATATTTCATAATTCTGTGTCTTACTCCACAGTGATTTGAGTAATAACCAAATATCTGAAATAGCCCCCGATGCGTTTCAAGGCCTGCGCTCACTCAACTCACTGTAAGTGTACATTTATAATTCTTTCACTTTTTTATTGTGTCTGTTTTATGTGTTTACATGGCTGACAATAGAGGGATGAAAATTAAAGTGATACTTTAATTTAAACTGAGAGTTAAACAATTTACACATCATACATCTTGTCATGAAAAAATATATAATAATATTTTGATTTGATAAACACTTATTCTGACTTGAATGATTTTATATGTAAATATGAGTACACTTCCACGTCCTAGTCTAGTGACGTGCTTCACCTCAAAGTGTTTGTCAAGCTCATGGATACTATTGGACCAGGCGTTATAATAAACTGCAGAGAAAACGGCCCTTCGTTGATTTGTCTGTAAAATCGAACCTTTTCTGTTAAAAATATAATCCTCTCGTCATCAGTAGCTTTGATTATCTGTGGCGTCCCTCAAGGTTCGATTTTGGGACAAGTGTTATTTTCATTATATGTGATTCCTCTTGGTTTTATTATTTTTTTAAATATATTATTTTGTTGTTTTTTAGGTTTTTTTTGTGCTGATGATACCCATATGTATTTGCCTCTAAAGTCTGATGATGATATATCTGTTAAATCATTTTTGAATGTTTAAAATACCTAAAATGCTGGATGAATAATAACCTTCACCAGTTAAATGAGAAAAAGACACAAGCCGTGTAAATAATATAGCAATGAGCCTAGGACCTCTGTCATCTATTCTGCATAGTTATGTCAAGAATCTGGGTATTATATTTGCCACAGAGTTAAAGTTTGCAAGACTTCAGTTGTGAAGAATAGTTTCGAAATTTAACCGCTAAACTTAAATCTGTCTAATATTTCAGTGACCTGGAGAAAGTAATTCATGCATTTATGTCTTCACGTCTTGATTACTGCAATGGCAGTCCAGGTGTTTCACTATATTTAAATCCACATGTTAATCAAACAAGCTGTATGTCAGAAAGCAGAAGCAGAGCTAGAAATAGACCTTGCAAGAAAATGACCCAAAAACTCGAAAATTGGTGTGCTTTTAACAGAATCATAAAGCCCATAGACATCATAATGTACAATACAATTCTGCAACAAAAATGTGGATGTGAACATTACTGGTAATGTGTGATTACACAACACTAAACTACAATAAGAGATTTACAATAAAGGGGCAACAGCGTTTGGAGCAAATATTAAATTTTTTCCAAAGCAGGAAATTTCATTTTTAACCATTATTTTTTTAAGGATTGGAAAGCCTTCATAAACCGGCAGCAACACCAATGTGAATAAATAATTTAATGTATTAATAATTAAAATTACCATAAACAAAGATTCTGCAAAGTAATATAGTTCATTATCCCGAGTGTATGCTATGCTACACTTCACACATGATCATTTTATTTATAATCCCAAATGCTAATGCTTTCATTATTATTTGCTAAATTAATTGGCTTGGCTGTTTACACATGATTGTTTCGAGAATTACATATCCATTTATTCAAATTTGTTAAAAAAAACAGCCTTCGTGGGGTGACACTCGTGTATATAATCATTTAATCTGCATATGACTGCCATGTATATTTCCAACATGTTCATGTGTGCAAGCTTATTAGTTCTGCATTAGTTCTGTTGAATTATGCATCATGTTGCACGAAGAGCCCTGTAAGCGTGTTATGGGAACATCTCACCAGGGGTCTGATGTAGAGAGTGTGTGGTTTGTGTAAATATATATATGAATGTTTGTCTAGCCTCCAGCTTATATATGCCTCATATGATTCGACTGAGTGAGGAGGATGCATGCGAATTCAGCTCATTACGATTCTTAATGTACTGCACATGTCTGCCATGTTATGTGTGACTTTTCTAAGCAATCAACTTAACTTTAACTTGAACTAACTTTAATAAATCAGGCAATAAAATCTCATAGACTTACGTTTAGTCATTTAGATCCAGTTAGTCTGATTCGTTTCTTCTAATCGGCTCTTCCGAACAGTTCATTTCAGTGGACGGTTCAAAAAAGGATTTAGCAGTTCATCCAGTAAAAAGATTTGATACATTAGAATGATTCGTTCATGAATCGGATATTATTTATTTTGGAGGAAGTCAAATCTAAAATTAGGCACAGATTGTGAACATTTATTTAGTTACTTACATATTTAAGTATTTTATGTCCAATTCATGAATGTATCGTTCTATTGAGTCAGACCTTTTCAATTAGTCATTTGAACTGGTTCACAACTCAGTGAACAGTTTTGGTTCAAAGAATTGGTGAGTTGTTAATCTGACTCATTATGATGTCTAAATGATTTGTTTGTTTATTTTTCTTTGTGAAATAATCGTTCAGATTGGTTTTGCGAACCTCATTCATTCATTCATTCAGTAATGTACAATTCATGAATGAACTGTTCTATTGAGTCATATTTTTTTCAGTGAATCAGTTGACCCAGTTTACAAACTCTATCTAAACGATTCATTCACAAATCGGTTCTTGGAATTAGTGTGTTGTTAATCCAACTCATAACGAGTCTGTCCAAAAGATTTGGTTCTGGGAGTTGTTGATTTGTTGACTTGAGAACCGCTTGGACCGATTCAGTCTAATTTGCAAATTAATCGCTCTGACTGGTTTTGTGAATCAGTTCAACTGATTCATTAAAAAGATTGGGTTAATTTGTATTATTCATTCATGAATCATGAATCTTTTTTTGAGATGTATCTTCAGTGAATCAGTTGAACTGGTTTACAAGAAATGGTCTGAACGATTCATTCACAAATTGGTTCTTGGTCCAAGGTCCAAGGTCCTCATTACAAGTCATACCTGTCCAAAAGATTTGATTCTGTAAGTCATTAGGTGTGTTTGACTTGAAGCGGCGTTGCACAGACAAATCGGTGTATGACATCAAAGTACCATGAGAGCGAATGGCTCTGTGTGCTTTCGAAACGCTTTCGTAGTACTTTGATATCATTCACCACACATGTTGTCACTCATATTTATGACTGGAGAACCTCTTGGACTGATTTCAGTCTAATTAATTGATTCAGTCTGATTCAGTCAACCTCTTGGACTGATTCAGTCTAATGATTCAATACATTAGAATGATTCAGTCATGGATCTGAAGTTAAATATTATATTGAAGGAGGAAGTCATATACCAGAATATCATTGAGACTCTTTTGACTTTGCAGCAAATTTCACACAGGCATAAAAATCAGAAAATGCAAAAATCCTGTTTAACCCTAATAGGGCTTTGTGCAGACCTTTTGTGTTTGTGGCCGTGTTTAAATGTATAACCTTGCATCTGAACCTTGCATCTGTTTTCAAATGAAACATCAGCACCATTATATCTCATGTTCTTGTTTTGTTTCGCAGGGTTCTTTATGGAAATAAGATTACAGATCTGCCTCGGGGAGTTTTTGACGGATTGAATGCATTAGAGTTACTGTAAGTACTGAAAAGCGTGATGTAGATCACCTCTGATGCTTATGTCAATGCAAAATTACCACCCACATGAAAAATGTCATAACGGCGCTGCTTAATGGGCCGAGAATAAGGCAGCACACAGTCATTGTAATGTTTTAGGTGTCTGTCTGTCTTTCTTTCTTTCAGACTGTTAAATGCCAATAAAATCCACTGTGTTCGTGTCAACGTTTTCCAGGACCTTGAGAACTTATCTCTATTGTCCCTGTACGACAATAAGATCCAGACTCTAGCCAAAGGCACATTTACTCCTCTGAAATCCATCCAGACTCTGTAAGAGATATTATATAATGGACATTGAAATAAGCACATGTTGTATAGTCAAGAGGTTTTATTGTTCGCTTTCTTTTCAGTCACTTAGCTCAGAACCCGTTCGTCTGTGACTGCGGTTTAAAGTGGCTGGCGGACTTTTTGCGGTCCAATCCGATCGAGACGAGCGGCGCACGATGCTCCAGTCCTCGACGGCTCGCCAACAAGCGCATCAGTCAGATCAAGAGCAAGAAGTTCCGCTGTTCGGGTACAATACACAAACACTGTGCAATTATTTATAAATTATTTTGTACATTTACATTCATTTATAACTAATCATTTTGCAAACATGTATTTATTCATTTTAGATTATGCACATAACCTTTAATTGGGAAGCTTGTTCACAATATTTGGGTAATTTTTCAGGTAATTGTGTAGTACTTGTGTCTCTGGACAACACACACATAAGTATAGATGAAGCCCAGGATCTCCAAAAGGGTGAAGCGAGCTCCAAAAAGGGGTGGGACACAGTAGTGGTGTTTTGAACAAATCAATTGAGTGAATTTTTACATATACTGTAGACATTAAAAAAAAAAAAGACACGCTTTACCAACAAAAGAAGTGCAACCAAAATTTTAAAATTCATGTAAATTTGAAAAAGGTGGTCATCTGATGAAGGCCTTGACAATGGCTGAAACATCACACGATTTTTAATCAGTAAAGTTGGATTTCATAAAGAGTGAGTGTCGAAGATCTACATAGCTCGTATAGACAGTCAGTTGTTTCATTTCTGAACTAGTCAGTGTTCGTAAAGGCAGTCACTTGTTTAGTTCCTGAATGAATCAGTGTTGTTGAACAAATTGGTTGAGTGAATGATTTGCTCATAAAGATTGTCACTTTTTTTTTCCTGAATGAATCAGTGTTTTTGAACGAATCAGTTGAATAAATAATTCACTAACTCAATCATAGACAGTCACTTGTTTTGTTTCTGAATGAATCAGTGTTTTTGAACAAGTCAGTTAAATGAATGATGTGTTGACTCACTCATATAAACAGTCACCGATTTCATTCCTGAATGAATCAGTGTTTTTGAACAATTTTGGTTGAGTAAATAATTCAATGATTTTGAATGACAGACACTTGTTTTGTTCCTGAATAAATGGGTAACTCTTTATTTGAAGGGGTGTGCATAAGACTGACATGACAATGTCATAAACATGACATAACACCTGTCATGAACATGAAGGAGTCTTTATGAATGTTTATGACTGTTGTCATTAAGTGTCATTCGGTAAATTATGACACTTTTAATGCAAAGTTGACATTGTTTAAAAAGTCTTTGTTATGACAACTTGACATTAACAAAGACAAAAATGTCTTGATTTTGACAACTTGACATTAACAAAGATAGAAATGTCTTGATTTTGACAACTTGACATTAACAAAGACAGAAATGTCTTTGTTATGACAACTTGACATTAACCAAGAAATCATAACCTGTCAACCTGTCACAACTTTGGCCGTCATGACACCATTATAACTGTGTCATGAATATTTTACTTGTCCTCAAGTAAAGTGGAACACATTGTACTAGTTATAAAGATGTCATTAAGGGTTATTACACTGTAAAATGCTTTAAGTTTGATAATTAGACCTGTTATGACATATTTGTGACAGGTTGACAGGTTATGATTTCTTGGTTAATGTCAAGTTGTCATAACAAAGACATTTCTGTCTTTGTTAATGTCAAGTTGTCATAATCAAGACATTTTTGTCTTGGGTAATGTCAAGTTGTCATAACAAAGAAATTTTTTGTCTTTGTTAATGTCAAGTTGTCATAATCAAGACAGTTTTGTCTTCGTTAATGTCAAGTTGTCATAACAAAGACATTTTAAACAATGTCAACTTTGCATTAAAAGTGTAATAATTTACCGAATGACACTTAATGACAACAGTCATAAACATTCATAAAGACTCCTTCATATTCATGACAGGTGTTATGTCATGTTTATGACAGTGTCATGTCAGTCTTATGCACACCCCTTCAAATAAAGTGTTACCAATAAATGTTTTTGAATGAATCAGTTGAATAAATCATTAATTGACTGAGTCATAGCCAGCCACAGATTCGTTCTTGAATGAATCAGCATTGTTGAACAGATTAGTTGAGTAATTTATTTGATAATTCACTAATAAAGACAGACACTTGTTTCATTCCTGAATGAATGTTTTATTAACAAATCAGTTTAATGAATAATTCAATGTCACATTCTTCACTGGTTTTGTTTCTGAATGAATCAGTGTTTTGGTAAAACTATATAATTAGGTTTCATTTGTTTGATGAAATTATTAGCTAACATGAACTAACTATGAGCAATATATTTGTTACATAATTTATTAATGTTAGTTAAAGTTAGTTAATAATAATACTACAGTCATTCATTGTTTGTTCATGTTAGTTCACACTGCATTAACTAATGTTTACAAATACAACTTTTAAATTTAACAGTCTATTTATAGATGCTGAAATTAACATTAACTAAGATTAATAAAGGATGTAGAAGTATTGTTCGTTCTTAGTTCATGTTAACTAAAGTAGTTAACTAACGAAATCTTATTGTAAAGTGTTTCCACTGTTTTTAAACAAGTATTTTATTCCATGAATCACACTCTTAATCAGTCAGTCACTTATTTCTTTCCTGAATTCATCAGTTTAAGAACAAATCAGTTTAATGAGAGATTCAATGACTTAGACATATAGACAGTCACTCTTTCGTTCCTGAATTAATCAGTAATGTTGAACAAATCGATTGAGTGAATGATTCAATGATTTTCTCATAAAAACAGTCACTTGTTCAATTAATGTTTTTGAATGAATCAGTTGAATAAATGTCATAGTCATTCACTTGTTGCCACCTACTGGCGTAAAGATGTAACCTGCAGAAAGAGTGACTTAACATCACACAACCAAACAGAATTAAGTTTAAATGCCAGTATATTAAAGAAAATCTTTGGTTTCAATCTTTAAAGGGATAGTTCACCCAAAAATGAAAATTAGCCCATGATTTACTCACCCTCAAGTCATCCTAGGTATATATGACTTTCTTCTCTCAAATCTAGATCTGTGCTGTCTGCATGTTTTTCTGTGTTTTCATAGCAGCTGTATTTTCTGTTTTCTTGCATGTTTTGCCATAGCAGCCAAGGAACAGTACCACATCCCAGGTAAATTGTTTCTACATCTCCTTTAGACCAAAACGTTTTTTGAATGTGACTAAAAGTACTAAATGTGCAGCAAACCGAATAATGGCCCATTTATACTCTCCTGTGATGAATGTGTTATCTTTATATTTGTCTCAGGCGCAGAGGACACACGTTTGAATAAGGACTGCAACAGCAAGCCTGTCTGTCCACCCAAATGCCGCTGTGAAGCTACTGTGGTGGACTGCTCAAATTTACGCCTAACCAAGTTCCCAGAAAACCTTCCACTTTCTACAACTGAACTGTAAGAGAAATACTAAACAAATAAACACAACAATTACAATGTGGTTTTGACTTGCTCCTGATACGAACACTGTTTTAGGTAGACTGTATAATTGTGCTGCCTCCATTTCTCCAGTGTGAAAATGTTGATCCCAGAATGCATTGCGACAAGCTCAGTGTAAAAAAAATCCATCCAAGATTGAGGATGAAGCAAGGATGACCAGAGAATATTGATTTTAGACACAATTCTTAGAGTATCAAAAATGATCGATAAAAATAATTTGCTGGCTGTAGCATTATAGTATCGCATTGTTAGCTTAGCAACATGCCAACTCTATGTTTATTTCATTTTCTTTCTGTCAGACGTCTCAATAACAATGACCTCTCTATCCTGGAGGCAACAGGACTCTTTAGGCCCCTCACACATCTCAAGAAAATGTGAGATTGACATTTGTGTACTACATAATATGATGAAGCAAAATTACTTAACAGACCTGGACAGTAAACTAGTTTTCTGTGCATTTCTCTTACAGAAACCTTAGCAACAATAAAATCACTGAGATTGAGGATGGAGCTTTTGACGGTGCGTCTTCTGTGGTTGAACTTCACCTGACCGCCAACCACCTGGCCTCCATACGAGGAGGGATGCTCCGGGGAATGGACGGATTACGCATGCTGCAAGTGTCCCTTTCACTATCATTTCTGCCACAGCACTCTGAGAAGATCGCTAACCCTAATTTATTGAATTAATTGAAAGATTGGTTGGTCGACTGATTTATTTGTTGAGGGGTTGATTGACTGATTGATTGATTGACTGACTGATTGATTGGTTGATTGGTTGTTTGATTGACTGATTGACTGACTGATTGACTGACTGATTGATTGATTGATTGATTGATTGATTGACTGACTGATTGATTGGTTGATTGGTTGTTTGATTGACTGATTGACTGACTGACTGACTGACTGACTGACTGATTGATTGATTGATTGATTGATTGATTGACTGACTGATTGATTGGTTGATTGGTTGTTTGATTGACTGATTGACTGACTGACTGATTGATTGATTGATTGATTGGTTGATTGGTTAGTAGGGTGACCGGTAGGGTTGTGCCGGTAAACTTGACAACCGCACCACCGCGGTGGCTGTGTAACACCGGCTGTGGTCCGCCAAAACAATTTTTTTGGTATGTGAATGCTGTTAGCAAAGAGGTGCTACAGTGGTGACAAGTGACTTTTAAAATATGTATTTGTCATTGCATCATTCATTTAAGATTTTTTCAGTAATGAAAAAATATTAATTTATGAGTTAGTCATTGAATCATTCATTCAAACTGATTAAAAAAAATCGAATTAATTGAACATTTGAAAAATAGACTGCAGCAATTAACATTTTGACCGAACCTCTAGTAAATGACATAATATTTTGTGTAGTTGTCTGTTGAGAAATGTGGGAGAATCTTGAAGTTTATTTGAAACAAAGAAAATTGGGATTCTCAATTTATCCAGAATCGTGCAGCTCCAATAGATTGGTTGGTTGTCTAATTAATTGGTTTACTGACTGACTTGTAGGATGGCTGATTGATGTATTTATTTACAGATTGACAGATTGATTGACAGATTGGTTGATTCATTGATGGATTGATTGATTGAATGCGATATTAAGGATTAGTTAGTAACACATTCTTACTAATACTTTCTTGACTATTGACATTTTTGCAATTTCAACAAAACTAGGATGTTGATATGTTTGTATTTAAGCTGTCCATTGATTTAAAAGTGTTATTTACACACACACACACACACACACACACACACATCAAATCACTGCACAATTTGTACCAATGCGTAATTTCTCAAAGAACAATCTAAGCAAGCGCTTAGTTCTGGATTTACTTTCATTGTTCCTGACAGTCACCCTGAGGCTACTCTCTGAATCCTTCTTTTCTTTCTGTCTCTGTTAGGATGCTCAGGAATAATCGCATCCGTTGCATCCACAACAGCAGCTTCTCAGGCCTGCAGAACGTACGTCTGCTCTCGCTCTACGACAACCAGCTCGCCACGATCATGCCTGGAGCCTTTGACACGCTGCCAAACCTCTCCACCCTGTAAAAGACGCTGCTTTTTATGAATGTCTCTGAGCTGAATATGTGCCTGATGTTAATCTCCATGATCTTTTTTCAGAAACCTGCTTGCGAACCCTTTTAATTGCGACTGTCGTCTGTCCTGGTTGGGAGAATGGCTGCGATCTCGTCAGATTGTGACGGGAAACCCTCGCTGTCAGAACCCAGCCTTTCTTAGAGAGATCCCACTGCAGGATGTGGCAAAGCCAGACTTCCTCTGTGGCAAGGGTAAATGGACTCTTTGGGCCCTATTTTAAGGATCTAAGAGCACGGTTTAAAGCTCACGGCGCAAGCGTACTTAGCGTGTGTCAGAATCCCCTTTTGCTAGTTTAACGACGGGAAAAATGGTCCGCGCTTTCGGCACATGGTCTATTCTCTTAATGAGTAATGGGTGTGTTTTGGGCGTAAGTTGCAATAAACCAATCAGAGTCTCATCTCCAATTCCCTTTAAAAGCCAGTTGCGCTCGCGCCATGGCGGATTCGATATTTACATGGCGGAATTTGCAAGCAAAAAAACTGAACGCTTCTCTAGCGAGGAAAGGATCTGCTCGTGCGTGAGGTTAAAGCTCAAGCACACCATCTACGGGACAAGCCGGATTTAACCATATCTTTATGTACACAATATTAGTCTTTTACAATGTAATCCTTTTATTTTTAATATTTGGCATGTTTAGTTGCTGCTGCACGTCCCTGTGTTTGTGTGTAATAACCAAAGTGTACGCGCATTGTGGACCCGCCTATAAACTAATTATTACTAATAATACTAAAATATTACTAATGCGCCCTTTAAATAACAAAGAAAATACTGCACCATTGACTTTAGACCAGGTTTCAGTTGGTCACTGGCTCAGTCTATTTCAGTTGCCTCAAAACAAGCAACGGGCAACAATGCACACAAATGGGCGCAAATGCATTTGCTATTTAAACAACGTGGCGCAGGACGTGAAAATGATAACTGCGTCAGGCTGAAACTAGAAAATAACGCCTCGTCACGCCTGGCGCTTCATTGTGCCTGGTGTATGATAGGGCCCGTAGTGTCTTTTTATAGTTGAGTTTATTATCGTCTCTTCGTCATTTCGCAGGTCGAATGCTTTTTTTTTCATTTGAAAGTATTAAATTTAATATGCAATGCTATTGTTTTTATGCATGTATTTCTGGATATATCTGTTCCACACACTCTTCCAGCGGTGACTGAAGACGACAGGAGCTGCGTCCCTAAGCCGGAGTGCCCGGAGGAGTGCACTTGTCTGGAGTCGGTGGTGCGCTGCAGCAACAAACACTTGCTCGGCTTACCCCGTGGCGTCCCACACAATGTCACTGAACTGTGAGTCATGTTCGGGTGGGCGCAAGGGCTTATGTAAACGCTGTCGGGATTCCTGTCTGGCTGTGTTTGGACGTCTCATGAACTCTCTCTGTCTCCATAGATACCTGGATGGGAATCTGTTTGCTGCGGTTCCCAAAGAGCTCTCAGCGTTCAAACACCTGCAGCTGGTGTGAGTGTTCACGCCTGCACTGCCCTGCCCAGCCACTGGGGGCGCTGTGTTTATGCTCATATTCAAGATCAACATTAGATCTGATTCAGCTTCATTGCTATTGTGTAGTTATTATTTAAGCAAAATAATAAAATTATGTAATTTAAATAAAATGATGGTGCATATATCTATTCACTATTATTTTTGTTATAAAATTATAATTTTTCAACATTATATTAATAAATAATATATTCATCAACATTGATAATAACAATATTATTTTATTGTATTATGATGAACTTGTTGAGATATATTAATTCTTTAATAGGACATTATTATTATTATTATATAATTTATCATATACTCTTACTGTATTATATAATACTATATACATTGATTTATTACTACTAATAATAATTATTGTTGTTGCTGTGATATCATATAAAATTAATGTGAGAATATTACAATATTATGTTATGAAATATATATATTACACTAAAAATATATATACAATAATAACAACAACTAAAATAATTATAATTTTATTATTAAATGTTTCACTTGATGAGAGTACAAATAATGATAGATTATAAAATTAATACTAATAAAAATAAAAACATACTGAAAAAAAATTCTATTATTGTTGTATAAAAATAGAATATACAAATATTATGTTATATAATATTACACACTTTAATAATAGTAATTAATATGATTATTTATGTTATAATATATAATTATATAATATTGGAATATTATGTAGTATTATATACATGAATAATAATAACATTCTATTGTAATTATTATTGTGTAATGCTTTACTTGATAAGAATACAAGAAAAGGATTAAATAAACAACACATAAAATAAAACTGGAATTTATTATTATTATAATGTTTCACTTAATGACAGTACATGTGAAATATCTTTGTGCTTTTTTTCAGGGACCTGAGCAACAATAAAATCAGTTCCTTGTCGAACTCGTCTTTCTCCAACATGAGTCAGCTGACCACACTGTGAGCCTGAAACACACACACACACACACACACACACACACACACACACACGCTGTTGACTGTGAATGTGTTTCTATAATCATCTGTCTTGTGTTGTGGTGTTTTACAGCATCTTGAGTTATAACGCCCTGCGCTGTATCCCTCCTCTTGTGTTTAAAGGGCTGTCCTCTCTTCGACTGCTGTGAGTTCCTCTGAAAACACTTCTATTGTCTTACAGAAACTTGTGTTTTTATGATGGTGAAAGCAGTGTGCTTTAAGAGTCATGTAGATATAATCAGTTGACCTCCCCTCAACCCACACGCTTTCTCCTCACTGTTTTCCTTTTTTTTTTGCAGATCTCTCCATGGCAACAATATATCTGAATTACACCAAGAAATCTTCAGAGATGCTGAATCTCTATCACACCTGTGAGTCACACCTGTTTTGTCTCTGTACAGATACAGTCACACATGCACACGCAAACACAAGCGCTTCTCGTCCGCACTTAAAGGTATATGGCAAATTTAATAATTTATTATGTGCTTTTGTCATTTCTATAAATTTTTATATAACTTTCAGGTTTAGTTTTAGTAATCTTTAGTCATTTATTTTAGTTAGTTGCCAAGGCACTACTTATAATTTACATATATATAATATATCTAATATAATATAAAACATATTAGGGCTGTCAAGTGATTCTAATTATGTATTATATTAAATTACATGATGTGCCGATTAATCAATTTAATTAATCTCAACTTAATCGCACATCAAATTTAGCTGAGAATTACCCCCAAAAGATCATTTAAAGTCATTATTGTCTTAAATGAAAAAAAGGATCAAATAGACTACAAAACGTAGTTTTAGAAAGAGATATTTTATGTGATTAAAAATAGAATTTATTACACATTTTTTTCAGAAGCTGTATCTGATTTGGTATTTAGATATATTAACAGACCGCTTATTGCAGCTGAAATTATTTTGAAATGAAATGAGACTCTAAAAAAGAAACTAAAGCTGCCAGTAGGTGGCAGTAAATGTCTTAATGAGTAAGTCATTAAGTCATTCATTCATTCATTTTTTGTGTATAATTTAATTAATTTATATTTAAGTTTTTCTGGTAATTTTTAGTAATTTATTTTAGTTAGTTGCCCATGCTTTTTTTGCCGTTTACGTTTATTTATTTTAGCTTCATTTCAATTACTGAATATTTTTATTTATTTTTAAAAAAAATTTTATGTTTTTTAAATGTTTCCCACAAGTAATTCTTTAAAAAAAATTCTAAGTGCTTTACATAAATGTAATAAAGTAAAAATTGAAAAAATAGACATTCAAATTAAGTTTAAATTATTTGGTTTTTATTTATTTCTATATAGCTCAAATACATTTTTATGTCAGTTTTAGTAATTTTTAGTAATTCTTTTCAGTTAGTTGCCAATGTTTTTTTTTTTTTAATCTAATATTTTTTTATTTTAGGTTTATTTAAATTTAAAAATTAAATTTTTTTATGTTTCCAGAAGCAATTATTTTATTTGGAAATTTAAAATGTTTACCTAAATTCAGTAAAGCAAAAAACAAAAATACTTATCATTTTTTTTAAAGACAATTTAGACATGTAAAAAAAATTTTTTATTAAAATTAATGATAAATTTTTTTTTTTTACTAAATTTAAAATGAATAATACGGAAAAGTATAAATAAATGGACGTTTTACAACTGCCAATATGTCGAAATGTGGATTTTGGATAAGATACGAATGCATGAATTTACTGTCAAGCTCACCATGTCCGCCACTTCATTTGTTTTGCACTTTACATCCATATATGTTTTCTGCGATTAAATTTCTCAAGGGCCATTGGCGCAAACCCACTGTACTGTGACTGTCGGCTGCGTTGGCTTTCTGATTGGGTGAAAAGCGGGTACAAGGAACCCGGCATCGCCCGTTGTGCCGGGCCGCGGGGTATGGAGGGAAAACTACTGCTCACAACACCAGGCAATACCTTCCAATGCACAGGTGGGTGAAAAACATCAGAGAAAGAAAAAACATTTCCCTTCAGGATGACGCTTGAGAGGTCTGATCTTCCTCAGGTCCCGTGGATCCGTCTGTGTCTGGGAAATGCAGCCCGTGTTCTTCAAACCCCTGCCAGAATCAAGGCCGGTGCCACGACGACCCCGTGCATCACTACAAGTGCAGCTGTCCGCAGGGTTACAAGGTCCTGATCATACATTACTGAGAAGTGCTGCTAAAATACTCCAGGTTCAATGCATCGACAATATACCTGATATACTATCAATTAACACAATCATTTAAACTCCAAATAAAAATCACATGAACTTTAAAGGTCCCGAAATTTTTGTATGCGTTTTTTCGTTTTCTGCATTCTGAATTGTTAAAACACCACTCAAAATGCTTGCTGCAAATGCAAAAAATGCAGAAAATCAAACCCGATACGAATTTTTTTTATGACGGACGAAAGTTTCGGAAGCAGTGTGTAAACGTGATTGACACAAAGCGAGGTCTTATTTATTTTTTAACGTGCGAAAATTTTGGACGAGAATTTCGGACTCAGTGTGCAAGGACCTTTTAGACAGTCACCGAGCGCCACAAACAAACTCCTACACTGTTGACATAGTGTAAACAGTGAAGCACTTCCTGGTTCTGTCAAAACGCCGCCTCACTATTGGTCAGCTGCTGCGTCAGCATCACATGTGTCATGTGACCAGCGTCGGCCAATTGCGAGGCGTCAATTTTTTTACTTTTTTTTTTTTTTCATCTAATATTTAATTATATTTATGTTATTTCTGTTTTATTTAAATTTATGGGTGAAAAAATTCCATAAAGTTAGTAGTAATCTAGTATTTATATTTTATTTCATCCTTATTTCAATTAATTTAAAAAAAATTTAAACAATTTTAGTTAACAATGACTACACACATCCAATTTTGACCACAAAAAGCCGGTTAACCCACTCACAGGAATACTGAAACACATATCCTGAAGTTCATCCACCAAGAAGAGCAGTCCGACTGTCCGATGGTTTAGACTTCTCAAATCAATTAAACATCTAAAACAGCACAAATTTCTGTAGAATATAAGCACCAAAAAATTGCCCCGTATGAATGCCGTGCCCTATAGACTTCCATTGAAAGCATCTTATTGCAAAAACATTTTCTTTTTAAAGTAGGAATTATTTTCTGCAGTAACTTACATCATGCCACAGATACTTTATGTGTTTTATTGCATTGGATGTTAAAAAGCATTAAAAAGAACATTCCTTGAAAAGTCTGTCTGCTGCATGTTGGTATTTATAGGGTAAAAACTGTGAGGTTTCTGTCAGCGCTTGTGAAGGCAATCCATGTGTAAATGGAGGCACCTGTTATAGCGAAGAGGCTAGAAAAGGCTTCAGGTGAGAACACACACCTTGTTATTCCCAAGACGATTAAAACAAGAAACATGAAGTTGACTTTTGCACGTCTGTCTAGTTGCATGTGTCCTCTGGGATACGACGGCCAGTTCTGTGAGGTGGATGTTGACGATTGTGTGGATAACAAGTGTGAAAATGGCACCATCTGTGTGGACGGAGTGGGAAACTACACCTGTGTGTGTCCGCACCCCTTCTCAGGTACATACTGATATTGATTTATACTGACCCAATGATTCATATGGACAGATTGTACTTGTAGATTGAATGTGATTGGATTGGTAAAGAAAGTGTGAATGTGCATTACAGGGCCAAAGTGTGAAGAGTATGAGGAAGATCTGTGTTATCCTGGCCAGAATCCCTGTCATCGCGGCTCTACTTGTATACCGACCGTCACAGGACCGAAGTAAGTGCTAGTTGTGCTGCTGCGTTTAGCTGATTTTTATTGGCTAGGCCATTAAGATGTCTTTTATTGTTATTGTAAATATGGTGAGCAATATTACACGTTATCACCTTGGGTCGCAACCCAAAAATGGTTGCATCCCAATTCTGGGTTGCGACCCAATTCTGACGTGGTTGCAGACAGCTGGGAATAATAAAAATGCATATTATAAAAAATATATAAAAACCCTATAGAAATTAACAATATAATAAAAAAATCATGAACTTCCGGGTCTGTATTATTTTTTGCTCACCAAGGCTGCATAAAAATAGTAATATTGCGAAATAATTTTACAATTTAAAATAACTGTTTCCTTTGTGAATATATTGAATATATACATCATTACTCCATTCTTCAGTGTCACATGATCCTTCAGAAATCATGCTGCTCAAGAAATGTTTCTGATTATTATCTATGTTGAAAACAGTTGTGCTGCTACACATTTTTGTGGAAACTGATTTCTTAATTTTTTTTCAGGATTCTTTGATGAATAGAACATTTAACCCTTAAATGCATGAATGTTTTACCAATCATTATTACATATTCAGGTCTTTAGTGACCCGGATCTATATCTAACACTGATGGATCTCTACCTGTCGCTATAATATAAAACTCTCCTGAAATTAGAGGAACAATTGGAGCTTGGAAGGGTTCAGTTTGAGCAGATGTTTTATACCATCATCACTCTCCTCATCAGAGCTCATTTCCCCAGCACATTCAGCATCTAGCTCATATTCACGATCTCAAACATTTTCTCAAAACTATAATTTTCAACATCTTCAAAATCAATATTTTGATTGCTGACAGCTTCTTCACTAATTTTTTATTGCATTTATTTGACTTGCTCTGCAGCTGAGCCATTTCAAGTTTTGCTGATGATACTTCATTTTCTTTTGTTTTCTGCCTGCGGTAACTATGAGTGAAATGTCACTTATCAGTCGGTCACGGTTAACGTTACGTCAGACATGAACTGACCAATTGGGATCTTCCCAGATAACCCAGTCACCTTGGAGTTTAACAAAATGAGCCGGGCCTCCGGAAGAACTGACACTTTAAGAGCTGCACACGGTATTTCCAGTATTTCTCCCCCATCTCCTCTGGACATGAATTGCTGTCTCAGAAGTATTTTTAATCTTTTCAGTATGTTTTACTGCAGCTGGTTTGCTCTCCTTTGTCTATGAGCTTGTTTTTGCATTACAAAGTCGGGTTGATAAAGACTTCAATGACAAAGTCATCTAAGCCTGTTTCTCTTGACCACAATGGTGCCAGCCACAATGTCATATACAGTCCTGTTGTGCTGAAAGAAATGGCAAGCGAGATTTGCATTGCGAAGCAGGGAATATAAGGGAAGCTCGGTGCGCTCGCTCAATTGAGCTTTCGCTTCAGAACCGAGCGTTTCGTCATTTCTGCTCTGCAATCATTGGTACGAGTGATCTATAAACCTGGAAGAAGCTCTCCAGAGAGTGTTGGTGTGATGGTGCATCAGGTGTCTACAAAGCGCTGACGCATGGCAGGGTAATCCACGTCTCCCATCCAAGGCCTGTAAGTTTTCATCTTTGCTTACGGGCAAGGCTTACAGAGATGCTCGACAGACTGCCTCTGCAGTACCTTGCACACCATTGCCCTCCTGTAAGTCTATTGGGTCAAGGCACTCAAAGAGCTGCACGAGGGCAGTTCTGACCCTGGGTTGATTCAGGAACTGCACACAGCGATGGACCTCACCCTGTGTGCGATGAAAGTCACTGCGCGGTCCCTTGGGCAGACAATGTCCCCTCTTCTGGTCCAGGAACACCATCTCTGGCTGAACCTGGCAGATATGAGGAAGACTGACAAATATCGTTTTCTCTACTCCCCAATCTCTCAGAATGGCCTCTTCAGTGACGCAGTCAAGAACTTTGCCCAGCAAAGGGTCACTCATTCTGGGTCACTCATTCTGGCCCACTCATGGGAGCAGTTGTGTGAACACAGGGACTTGGTGCTAAGGCACCTCAGCCATCATGGGCTTCGGGTCAACTGGGAAACGAGCAAACTCTCCCCCTTGCAGAGGATATTTTTTCTCTGTATGGAATTGGATTCAGTCAACTTGACAGCACGTCGCACGATCGAATGTGCTTAGTTGGTGCTGAACTGCCTGACTTTATTCAGAGGCAGGAAAGCTTTTCTACTGAAAGCCACAGTCATTCATATCCCGGACAAGCTCAATCGTGCAGCCGACGAGCTCTCACGACATCCCACACTCCCGGGAGAATGGAGACTCACCCCAGATGGTTCAGCTGATTTGGTAATCCTGCCTCTCCGGACACGTCCCACTGCCAGTTGTTCTACTCCCTGACTGAGGGGACCCTTGTCACAGATGCGCTGGCAAACAGCTGGCCCCCCAGTAAGCCTTCTTGCACAGACTCTGTGCAAGGTTAGGGAGGACAAGGAGCAGATCTTGTTAGTTACGCCCTACTGGCCCAACAGGACCTGGTTTCCAGAACTGATACTCCTCAGGACAGCCCCTCCCTGGTGAATTCCTCTGAGGAAGGACCTCCTTTCTCAGAGATGGGGCACCTTATGGCACCTGCGTCCTGACCTCTGGATCCTCCACGTGTGGTCTCTGGATGGGACGCAGAGGATTTAGGTGACCTACCCCCAGCGGTGGTAGACACTATCACCAAAGCTCCGCCTCCTCAGGTCCACAACATACCCTGTCGGAGCTCAGCTCCATCTCCTTCAGCAGTGCACCAAATATTGTTATTCTACTGGAATTATTTTTCATCTCCTGGCAAATACATGGCATATGAGACTGAATAATTAGCAAGATTACACAGGGTTAAATTGGGCCGGAGCAAAGCTCCGCCTCCTCAGGTCCACAACATACCCTGTCGGAGCTCAGCTCCATCTCCTTCAGCAGTGCACGCAATTTGTTATTCTACTTGAATTATTTTTCATCTCCTGGCAAATACATGGCATATGAGACTGAATAATTAGCAAGACTACACAGTGTTACAATTCTATTCTTAGATCGCAACAAAGACGCCACACAACCGCTGCATGAACAATAAGATTTATTTAACTAACGTAAGAAACATGAAATGTCAAGTGATCAGTGTATTTGTTAGTCAGCATGTCAGCATGTAAATGTAAGTAGCAAGTGAAATCAGTCCAACCAAACATTAACAACGAAAGGTCCAAATGAAAACATCATAATAGGGAAAGATGGATCCCATGAGAACTCCGAGACGGCTGTGGTCTCCCGTAACCCACACATCCCGTCAGCTCTCCGGGAGCCTCATGAGTAGCAACAACACCAGCGAGCAATAGTTCACTCCATCTCTGTTTAACCCAGTGTCTTTTATAGTACCATGATATCCCTCAGGTGTAAAGCCACACCCTCCAGCAATCACCTGTAACTTGGGGACAAACACACAATGCGAACAGCTAGAGCGATCGAGCAGCTACCACTGAAGACCTCTGTTCACAATTTTCAACCTTTGACTTTTTTTTCTGCTTTCAAAAGTGTTTTTTTTTTTTTGGGCCGAATCAAATGTTTATGGTCACGATTCTTCTCGTAGCTGGCTGCCTTGGTTCCTGTCTTAAAAAGAGCTGTCGGTGTTATGGCAAAGGGAGTTTTCGACGCGTGCTGTACGCGGTAAACCAATCACAACAGACTGAGCTGTCTGGCCAATCAGAGCAGAGTAGCTCGCGGAAAGGAGGGATTTAGAGAGATTGATTCATTTGGCGAGTCGTTTGAGAATCATTGCAAATCCGGTGATGTGCAAATGTATATTATGAGAAAATGAAACAGTTTTTTGACGTTTGATGCATGTAAACCTGTTGTAGGAGACTCCAGAACAACATTAGGAAACTTTAAAATATCATAATAGGATATAAACATAAGGTTATTGTGTTCATTCAAATGCTGAATTGATCTATAACATGAATCGGACCCTGGATGATTTTGAATCGGACCCTGGATGATTTTTTTGGGGGGGGGGGGGGGGGGGGGTAAGTTAATGCTGCTATTGCCATATCAAAAGAATGATAGAGATTAAAGATGTAAGCCAAGAAGTGTGCAGAATAAGTAATTTTGATGTATGGAACTATGCATTTATTAGAAAAGCCCAGCAACCCAGCTCTCAGCAATGCCAGCTCTCAGCAATGGCAGTGGTAGCAGCAGCAGCCCACCGTCAGCCCTCAGCAGTGGTAGCAGCAGCAGCCCAGCATCAGCCCTCAGCAGTGGTAGCAGCAGAAGCCCAGCATCAGTCCTCAGCAGTGGTAGCAGCAGCACTGCTGCTCAGCCTCAGCCCTCCGCAGTGGTAGCAGCAGCAGCCCAGCATCAGCCCTCAGCAGTGGTAGCAGCAGCAGCCCAGTGTCAGCCCTCAGCAGTGGTAGCAGCAGCAACCCAGCATCAGTCATCAACAGTGGTATCAGCAGCAGCCCAGCATCAGTCCTCAGCAGTGGTAGCAGCAGCCCAGCATCAGCCCTCAACAGCGGTAGCAGCAGCAGCCCAGCATCAGCCCTTAGCAGTGGTAGCAGCAGCAGCCCAGCATCAGCCCTTAGCAGTGGTAGCAGCAGCAGCCCACCGTCAGCCCTCAGCAGTGGTAGCAGCAGCAGCCCAGCATCAGTCCTCAGCAGTGGTAGCAGCAGCACTGCTGCTCAGCACCAGCCCTCAGCAGTGGTAGCAGCAGCATCCCAGCATCAGTCCTCAGCAGTGGTAACAGCACCAGTCCAGCGTCAGCCCTCAGCAGTGATAGCAGCAGTGGTAGCAGCAGCAGCCCAGTGTCAGTCCTCAGCAGTGGTAGCAGCAGCAGCCCAGCAGCAGCCCTCGGCAGTGGTAGCAGCAGCAGCCCAGCAGCAGCCCAAGGCAGTGGTAGCAGCAGCAGCCCAGCATCAGTCCTCAGCAGTGGTAGCAGCAGCAGCAGCCCAGCGTCAGCCCTCAGCAGTGGTAGCAGCAGCAGCCCAGCATCAGCCCTCAGCAGTGGTATCAGCAGCAGCCCAGCATCAGCCCTCAGCAGTGGTAGCAGCAGCAACCCAGCGTCAGCCCTCAGTAGTGGTAGCAGCAGCAGCCCAGCATCAGCCCTCAGCAGTGGTAGCAGCAGCAGCCCAGCGTCAGCCCTCAGCAGTGGTAGCAGCAGCAGCCCAGCATCAGCCCTCAGCAGTGGTAGCAGCAGCAGCCCAGCATCAGTCCTCAGCAGTGGTAGCAGCAGCAGCCCAGTGTCAGCACTCAGTTTGCCAATTTGTTGGACTCTGGCCCAATATGAACACTTCAATACCAAATACTCGTTCATATTCCTCTCTAATAATGCACTGGGATGTGAAATATGCAGAGATGCAGGGTCACCAGGTGTGCTAAGATCTGGTTCAAACAAATACACTTTTTCCTCAGAGTGGCAATATGGCAGAGTTAAACCTTATGGGGATGAGCAGATGAGATCGTTACGAATAAAATATGCGAGCATGTAACATTGCATAGCCATAAATTAGCTGAGTAGATCTGTGAAAAAAAAGAAGTACATTAGATACCAGCTTCCTAAAAGCAGAACAAGAACAGCTGTGCACCACTGAGAAGGTGGTTAGAACGACATATCACATTGCCAAAAGAAATCGCCCATACACAGATCACCCTTTGCTCATCGACCTACAGCGCATGAATGGTCTTAAAGGTGCCCTAGAATGTGAAATTGAATTTATTTTGGCATAGTTAGATAACAAGAGTTCAGTACATGGACATGACATACAGTGAGTCTCAAACACCATTGTTTTCTCCTTCTTACTTAAATCTCGTTTTTGAGAAACACCCCTGAAAAACAGGCGAATCTCCACATAACACCGACTGTGTGTTAATGCAACAGTCAAGATCATTAATATGTACGACTCCAAAAATCTGCATATGCCAGCCCATGTTCAATGACAGGCTGAACTGCGCAGCCGAAGCATGGCAGTTGATCAGTGTTTGGATGTACAAATGAACACAAAAGTATTTAGTTCCTTCATCCAAGCCTCTGAAGAAACAATGGGTTAATTTTATTTTCTCTGGAAATTTTCAAACATTTCACCGACGAGACTGTTTCCTCAACTTGGGCCAATACAGAGCTGGCCTCGATCGATCGAGCTACCAAGCAACACTTTCTGATGTGTAATTGTTCAAGTTCAGACAGGTAATCTTTCTCTCAAAATCGTTCAATACTGTATTTACATCATCGTGTTTGCATTGGTGAAAGCATTAGAGAGAGTGCAGAAACTGCGTTGCAATGATAAGATCTTTATTCTCGTGATCAACACACTGTCATCTGTTTGCTCAATGCTCATCACGGCAACATTTTATGTGATGGGAATAGATCTAAATATTTTAAAAACATGTCACGATTCATTCATCTCGATAGCTGTAATAGTAAAAACTTATAATATCTGTAGTAAAAGTATTCGAGAGAGTTGCACATGTAATACGTAGCTATTTCATATGCAAGCATGTCAGCCAATCACAGCAGAGGCCGGTTACACACAGCAGACACGCTCCTTCAAACAGAGCGTTTGGGCTCAGGGCTAAAATCAGGCTAGGAAAAAATGCCTTTTATTTTTGATCTAAAAAACATACTAACATTATAAGGGCAACCCAGAACACATTATACAATAAAAATAAAAACCATTCTAGGGCACCTTTAATATGGGGAGAGTTTTGCACACTAATGTCACATGCACAGAGATTGTTAATATCATCTTAAAAGAAATTAAACATGCCCTGATGACCAGCATCAGAAAAACAAGGCCCAAAGTGTCCATCCTAATAGATGAGAGCACAACACTAAGCAAAAAATCTTATTTAGTTGTATACGTTTGCGCATCAAAACCAAAAATTCAGACCCACTCACTTTTTTTTTTTAGATTATTGAGCTAGAACCGACTACTGCAGATTGCATCACTGATGCATTGCTTAAGTGTCTCATGGACAATGGGTTAGATGATGAGTTTCTGAAGCAGTGCTTTCTTGGCTTCTACTCAGATGGGGCATCTGTGATGCTAGGTAGAAAGGCAGGGGTGTATGCAAAGCTAAAGGCCAGATATCCAGCAGTGGTTGGCTGGCACTGCCTTAATCACAGGCTAGAGCTGTCAGTTGGGGATGCTGTAAGGAGCTGTGTGGAAACCAACCACTTCACCAGTTTCCTGGATAAGCTGTACTGTCTTTATAGTCAGTCCCCATAGAATTTGAGGGAACTGGATGAGGCTGCATCAGTAGTGGGCACACAGTTGAGAAAAATAGGTTGTGTGTTAAATGTGAGATGCCTCTTCCTACAGGACAGTTGAGGCTGTCTGGAATATATGGTTCTGGTAAAGATGCACTCAGGACCTCGGCTGAAAGGTGCATGTATGACGGGCTTGCAGCTAAATTATCCTCAGAGGGGTTTGTTGTCAATTTGGGACTAATGTTGGATGCTCTAGAAGACTTGTCTGAGGCATTACAAAACAGAGAAATGCGTCTCTCAGAAGGGTTAACGGCAGGCTGATGTTTTCTTAGCAGTGATGGAGACACCAGGCACTCATTACCAGATTGCCTGTCAGGCTGTTCAGGATGGTGTTTTTAAGGGGGTTCCATTGAAAACTGGTGGGAGACATAAAAAAATCAATCACAAAAAGTTGTTTCATGCACTCAGTTGTAGCATGCAGTCCAAGGATGGTCCCAGAGCATGAGCTGGAGCTTTTTGATCAAATAAATGTGTTGTCACCTGACACCTGGCCCTCTCCAGTGCCACTGCTATATGGAGAACAAGAATTGAGGCAGCTGTGTGATATGAACTACAGTCTGGCAATGAACTACTGTAGTGTCAAACAAGGTTTCAGGGACTACAAGGAAAACCCAAACATGGCGATTTAAAGAGGGTCTTCTGAAATTTAGATACACTGGCTATGAGCACAGCTGAATGTGAAAGGGAATGAATACTATTGTTTCACCACTGAGAAATCAGCTGAAGATTGTCAATGTGTCCTCCTTGATGTTTGTAAAGTTAGTGGGTCCACCACAAGAGTTGTGGAACCCAACTAAGTTTGTTAGGAAGTGGGTGATGACAAGGAGGTAGGAGCTACACAAAGGCAGCATAAACCAGAGGAGCCTGCCTTTACTCTTATTTGGAAGCTGATGAATGCATGAATTGTAGTATGTGAATAAGTAAATGTGAATAAGTGAATGTGAAACTGTTATGTCTGCACACAAGTGCCTCAAGTGTTGTTCGGGTTGTTTCATAATGCATTGAGTTGAGTAATTACCTCCCGTGTCGGTGTGATTAAATCAAACATAACATAAACTGCCAAAGAAATTGGCCCTGATTCTCTTAAATCAACACACATTTTCTTGTTTAAAAAGATGTTTACATATTTGCCAACCAATATTTTCAAACATGTTCAATTTCATAAATTTTCCGAGGGTGAAATCCGTTACCTGCCTGTTAACATTAAAGGTAATTAAAGGTAAAAAATGATAATAAAGTAAGTGAATTGTAAAGTATTTCTCTTTGTTTGAATAACTACTCAACCCCACCTTACACATACTGGAATACTGGAAAAGAGCTCCTTTGGTGTATTAACACATCAAGTAATTTTACGGCGCGATTTTAAATGATGACCATTCACTGTAAATAAGGGCTCCCCCTCCCTACAAAAGCCAATTTAACTACTATGTTAATAATGTAACCCCCGTTCCTGAAGGAGGGGACGGAGACGTTACTTCCCATCGCCACAATTTCTGTGCCACCGCTGAATGGCCAGGACACACCGTCTCGGCTCCTCAGCGCAAAACTAACTGAGCGAGCGAGCGCACGGCACTTCCCTTATATACCCGCTTCGCTGGGCGGGGTTCGCCATGCAAATCTCGTTTGCCAATGTCCACTAATGCGGGATCCCCATTCGTCAGTTTACATCGTCTCTGTTCACTCCTTCAGGTAACGGGTTACATTAGTAACCTAGACATTCATCATTGTGTATCACACATTGCCATGTTGAGGAATAAAGATAAATTTACTCATCAAAGTGCAGAAAAAATATACTTACACTGTTACACGCCTCGGGTCTTTAGTGTCCCTGTACAATTATTTTACAAAAAATTAAAAGGAAAACCGGCATTCTTTTATCATTTTTTTTCTTGTTATATTGTTTATAATGAATTAATTGAGGAATACTAAGAAGGTTGATGTCTAACTTTAGGAGGATTGATGTCTTTACTGTTAGTTTTGATCAATTTAATGCATTCATGATGAATAAAAATATGTTTTTTTTTATTAAAAGAAAACTTACTGACCCCAAGCTTTTGAATTGTAGTGTATGAATATAAACATATAACCAAGTATTTAGGAGAGAAAACGAAATAGCTTTTTATCAACTTTTTAAAGTGAGGAGAAAATTCTTTTGATGAAAAAAAAATAATCAACTTATGATATGAAAAAAAAAAAACGTTCTTTCACCCAATGAATTTTAATTTTCCTCTATTTGAATAGCTCCATAGGAATGTTTCATTTCTATTCAAAAATTCCTGTTTAGCGAATATTTGTTGTTGGTGTGAATAGTCCTTTCAGCTGAAAAGCATAATTTTAAGGTCATTCAAATAATGAAATAAATGACATTTTTGAAAACAGTGTGTGTTTGTGTGTTTAGATGCATCTGTCCGCCTGGTTTTGTGGGTGATGACTGCAGTATTGATTATAACGAATGCGAGGGACATTACTGCCAGAACGGCGCGCGATGTGTGGATCATGTGGCGGGATATACATGCCTCTGTCCTCAAGGTTACAGGTGAGTCAACACCTCATATACTGATATCATTATCTTATATGAGCAGTTTAATTTAATTGCCCTGGTTACTTCATACACTAATAGACTAATACAAACTTTATAATAAAAAAAAACTTTAAAATGTTTTATAGATAATATAATGTTTTATATATTTAAAAAAAGATTTCAATATTATATTATAATTAGGGGTGTAACGGTTCACAAAATGCATGTGTCGGGTGTAAATAAATGATTACATTTTAATTAGGGCTGTCAAATGATTAATCACGATTAATCGCATCCAAAATAAAAGTTTGTGTTTACATAATAAATGTGTTTGTACTGTGTAAAATTATTTTGTATATATAAGTACACACACGTGCATTTATATATTTAAGAAAATGTGTTTTTTATAAAATTATATATAAATCTATATATAGTATATACATGCAAATATTTCTTAAATATATACAAGCATGTGTATGTATTTATATATATAAAATAATTATACACAGTACAAACACATTTATTATGTAAACACAAACTTTTATTTTGGATGCGATTAATCGCGATTAATCATTTGACAGCCCTAATTTTAATACGCGTATTCAGAAAAATGTGTTATTACTTTTTACTCGACGGTTACACCATATGAAATTTTTAGGGTATTTAAACAAAACCTTGTCTCAAAATGGTATAAACGTTTTTCAAAACTGTATGAAACCAATATGAACATAAAGTGAATTTCTAAGAACTTGCCAACTGTTGCTTTGAGAGATTTCCCCCTTTCTTCATCATGTCAGCTGTGATTTCTGTGCAGTGCTGTTAGTTCTCTGAGTGTTTGGTTGCAGTGGTCGGTTATGCGAGGCGTCTCTTTCTCCCCCCTCCGGCTGTGAGTTGTTGCTCTGTGAGAACGGCGCCCCCTGTGTGGAGAGTGACGGTACTGCGGTGTGCCAGTGTCTCTCTGGGTTCGGGGGCCCGAGCTGTGAGAAGCTCCTCAGCGTTAACTTCATCGACAGAGATTCATACCTGCTGCTCAGCGACGTCAAAAACTGGCCTCAGACCAACATCACTCTACAGGTACAGAGATCATTCCATCATTCGGAAAATAAATGAATGTGCTATTCTTGTGGCAGGAATTAATGACTAAATTAATATCTCAGACCAGCTTTCCTGCCCTGCATCTTAAACTTTGCTGTTGTCATGACAGCAGCATCTAATTCTGTTGGCTGTGCATGAATTAACAATGGTCGTGTCATGTGTTTCCGGCAGTTGTGATACTGTGTAAATGACATGGCACTTCTATAAATAAATAAATATTGCAAATATATGCAATAAATACATTTCAAATAGATGCAAATAAATAAATATAGAAAATAAATAAATGTGTAATATATATGTAAATAAGTATAGCAAATATATGCAAACAAATAAATATGTAATTGCGTGTGTATATACACATGTATATATAGCAGTATTTATTTATGTGTGTGTGACTGTGTGTATATATATATATATATATATATATACACACACACATAAATATTGCTAATATATGTAAATAAATATGCAAATAAAAATTGCGAATAGATTAAAAAATAAACATTGCAAATATATGCAAATACATAAATAATAAATGTACAGTTTCTCAGGTGATCTAGAAAGTTTTTCTAGAACTCCATGTTGCATCACATGTGTATCAATAATGTGTGTGTATATAATATATGTATACATATATATCATATCACATGGTTAAAAAATAAATATAACATTAACTTTACTTTTAAGTATCATTTTTAATTTTTATTAATCAAAGATGCATTAAAGGTGCTCTAAGCGATGCCGGGAGTCGTAACTTGTTGTTGACATTCGAATTGTTGTCAAACAAAACAGAGGCTAGCTAGACCCTCCCTCCTCCGCATCTCGTCTCCTCCCCCTCCCTCCCTCCTCCGCATCTCGTCTCCTCCCCCTCCCTCCCTCCTCCGCATCTCGTCTCCTCCCCCTCCCTCCCTCCTCCGCATCTTGTCTCCTCCCCCTCCCTCCCTCCTGAATGTCGGACTGGAAGCCCTTCTGCCGGCGGAGTTCTCCCCATCTTTCGAATGCTTTACAGATGTAAATTTGGTACTTCGCGCGTTCTTTATCCTTTTCCCTCTTCTTTGTAAGTTGATCATCGGAACATCGTCTCTTTGGTCGTGTGTCGGCCATTATTCAAACTTCCCTCTTGATGCTTCTCTCTCCTTCACACACCCCCCTCATGTGCACGCGCACTAACCCCCCAGACCCACCCTCAAATACTTCTTGCCAGTGATTGGCTGGAACACTGTTTGTTATGTTTCATGGAGCGGGTCGCCGCAGTTTGTTTTTGTTGCCGTTTGTGGAGCCTGTGGTGTCTACAGAGATCACGTTTTTTTTACAGTGTGTTCAGGGGACAGGCAGCTAGCGGATAGTGAGGAGATGTTTGCTGTATGTGACAAAAAATATTTTGGCCTGACATCACTTAGAGCACAAAAGTGACAGTAAAGACATTTATAATGTTACAGAAAATGTATATTCCACATAAATTATTGTTTTTTCAACTTTATAATAATCAGATAATCCTGAAAAATAATGTATTTAAGATTTCACAAAAATGTATCATAATCAGAAATGTTTCTTGAGCAGCAAATCATATTAGAATGATTTCTGAAGGATCATGTGACACTGAAGACTGGAGTGATGATGCTGAAAATTCAGCTTTGATCACAGGGATAGATTATAGTTTAATATACATTCACATAGAAAATAGTTATTTTTTTACAGTTATATTTCACAATTTGACTGTTTTTACTGTATTTCAAACAAATGCAGTCTGTTGAAAACATCGTTTTAAAAATATGAAACTGTAAGCTTTTAAATGCCAGTGTATTTAGAGTGGTGCGTTTGGTGTCAAACGTTGGTGTTTATTGCGCTGACACTCCTAAAACTCAAAACTCTCTCAGGTCTCCACAGCTGAGGACAATGGGATTCTTCTCTACAACGGCGTCAATGACCACATCGCTGTACAGTTACACGAGGGACATGTCAAAGTCACCTATGATGCTGGAAGTCAGACGGGCAGCACCATTTACAGGTGCAATAAACACAAAGCTTGTGTTTTAGTATAAAAACATCTCTGTTGTAACTCACTGCCTCCTTCCCCTGTTTCCACAGCTCTGAAATAGTGAATGACGGACAGTTTCATACCGTTGAATTGGTCACTTATGAGCGGATGGTCAATCTTTCAGTTGATGGAGGGCTTCCTACTACTCTGGACAGCTTGGGACACGTCCAACCCCTCACCAGAGACGCCCCACTATACGTAGGGGGTGAGATCTTCACCCATACCCATTCATGCTGGTCCTATGCTGGCCCTATCTCTAAATGCATGTTTTTTTTTTGCATCAGGTATGCCTGAAAATGCGCAGTCGCTGTCTTTTAACCAGTGGCCGCCTCTCAACGGGTCCAGTTTTCAAGGCTGCATTCGTAACCTGTACATTAACAACGAGCTGCAGGACTTCACACACACCCAGATGAAGCCCGGAGTGGTGCCGGGGTGCGCGGCCTGTCAGGATCTGCTCTGTGGGAACGGCGTGTGTGAGCCAGACTCTGGCGTCGGACCCGTGTGCCACTGTCAGCCGGGATGGGGCGGCCCACACTGCGATCGGGTCCTGTTGGCGGCCGCCACCAACCCCTGCCAGAAGAACAAGTCAGTGCTCGTGTGCCTTCAGTGCCAGTTTCACAGTAAACTGAGGAAATCATGTTATACAATCACTTACAATTAGCTTTTAGCAATTAGCAATTAAGGTTACTTAATGTGAAAGCTAATATAAAATATATTCTTCAAATATACTAATATAATATGAAATAATATAATTAGTGCTGGGCAATGATTAATCGGGGTTAATCGCATCCAAAATAAAAGTTTGTGTTCACATAATATGTGGGTGTACTGTGTGTATTTAAGAAATATTTGCATGTATATACTAATATATATATATATATAAATTATATATATATTATAATATATTATAAATAAATATAAAATCTTAAATATATACATGCGTATGTGTGTATTTATATATTAAAAATAATGATACACAGTTCACACACATATATTTTTGTAAACAAACTTTTATTTTGGATGCGATTAATCGTTGCCCAGCACAAAATATAATATAATATAATAATTTAAAGTGATTATTATATAATATCAAACATGTTTAGAGACAATTTAGGTAAAAATATTGTATAGATAAAATATATTTTTTATATATTTTATATAAAATATGTAAATATATTTTTAAAATTTTTCCGTTGAAAGTGTATGTCTGGGGGGTGTTTTGAGGTTGTTGGAGCATTGAAATCATACGTACAGGGGTAAATATCAACACACAGAGGAAAAAAAGGCCAAATCTGTGGGAAAACCGCTGACTTGGCAACACTCTCGAAAGCCTCCATTTTCACAGTCCACACCACAACGCGAGAAATGCGTCTTCAAATAAAACATGTACGTCTGCAAGATGTCTGTTAAAGATTACTTCATCTGGAAAGCATCTGCTGTTTACTAACATCTGATAGAAGTCAATTTTGCATACATTCTAGATCATAAACATTTTATAAACGTTTGATTGATTGTTTGATTTGACATCTGACAGGATACGTATTGCAGATGAGCAAACACTCTAAAAAATACGTCTTCCGGATGTAAACGCGTGCATCAAATAGACATCTCCGTGATGTACGTGTGCTTTCCACTTAAGAGAGCGTTTTCAAAAAGTTTCGTTTTCGTTGACCAAAACGCTGTCTCGGTGTGAAAAAGATGCGTTTCAAACTGTTTGAGCAACAGAAATGTAAAAAAAATTCCAGTTTGTAACCATGCTAACTCACTTCTCTCCCCTCCTGTTAGGTGTGTTCACGGCACTTGTGTCCCGGTGGACCTGCAGTCGTATCGCTGCGAGTGTGTGGACGGTTTCCTCGGCCCGCTGTGCAGTCAACAGCACGCATGTGCCGCGCTCTCATGCCAACACGGCTTCTGCGAGGTGTCACAGACGGGGCAGGCGCAGTGCGTTTGCGACAGCGGTTACAGCGGCCAGTTGTGTGAGATCGGTAAATTACGCTGCTCATTTACAAAACAAAGCATTATCATTAATGACATGAATTGAATATATCCTTTGCTTCCAGTGGCTCCTTGCCAAGGCGAGTCCGTGCGGGACTTCCATCGGGTTCAGCGCGGCGAGGTCCAGTGCCGGAGCACGCAGCCGCTGTCCTGGGTGGAGTGTGGCGGCGGGTGCGGGGCGGATACGGGCTTCTGCTGTAGCGGGTCCAGGGTACGGCGCAGACGCTACAGCTTCCAGTGCGACGATGGCAGCTCCTTCTCACAGGATGTGGAAAAGACAGTCGAATGCAGCTGTGGAAAGTGTGTGTAGTCATTAAAGATTAGAGACAGACGGAAGACGTTGGGGAAAAAAAAAAAATTGCGTGCATTTGTCTCTGTGTACCATGGAGCATAACATCTGTTTAAGAAAATATAACCCTTGCATGTGAATGATGAATTATGGGTATTTTCTTCTGAGTTGTGCTGCCGGAATTATTGAAAGTAAAAATCTAACAATTGGATTAAGAATAGAGTTTAACAAACAGCATGTTATACAGGATTTATAGTATTTAATATAATTGTAAAATATTTGTTTAACATTCATTTTGATTGTAATATAAACGGTTTTTAATTTCCATATAGTATTTTTGTATGTTTAACACCAACATTGGTGATGTACATTTTTTTTACCTTTTAGTCGGTTTTCTACCCACAATTGTTTGATAAAGTAGTTGAGGCTGCTTTTTCTTTTCATTTAATGCAGTGTTTTTGTGTGCAAGTTTTTCTATTTATTTCATTAAAGAGTTTTGCCTCTTTAAAACACACTGTCATGTAAAAACAAGCTTTTTTGTTTCTTAGGACTGTTAAAGTGATTTCATCACTCAATGTTAGGCATGAATTTTTATTTAGAGTGTTTCATTCAAAAATATGAATATTAGCAATAATGCACTGAGTTATGTTTTAAATAATTGGCTAGTTTATATGTCTATTATATACCTCTAGTCTACAACATAATCGCAAAGGCAAAACCTGAGTTGCGGTGTGATGGCACTAGCCTTCTGTAAATGGCCACCACTAATACACTAATAAAACAGTAATTTATAGAATATGGTTTAATTAAAATAATTTCTCATGTTTGGATCCCATGTAGTGATGTTTAATATGAAAATAACCCGTAATCATGATAGTTCCATTTGCACTGTGTTGTGTCGAAGTTTGCGCCCTTTTCTACCAACCACAAGTCGGAACGTGCGTCCACACCTTTTCATCGCTTTTATTTTACTCAAACTTATTTCTGGTAGCGATGCCTATGCTCGGTGTACATTTCCCTCTCACGTAATGTGAAGTGATGTACAAATGTACACTTAGCTGCTACTCCCTGTGCCGTTTGTAGTCCGCTTTGAGCTGAACATGTTCGCTTCCTTCAGATTGGAATCTCGCTTAAAATGGCGGAGTATCCTGTGAGTGTGAAGTCCACTTTGAAGAATGCTTACGGTCGAATGGAACAAAGTGTGGACATTCCCAGGGAAGAGACGAGATATATGACGATTTAAAGGGTTAGTTCACCCAAAAATGAAAATTCTGTCAGTAATTCCTCACCCTCATGTTGTTCCAACCCCGTAAGACTTTCGTTCATCTTCGGAACACGAATTAAGATATTTTTGATTAAATCTGAGAGCTGGATCACTCCTCCGTAGGCTTCTAAGGGATTGAAACTTGTTCCCCCGAAAAGTTATTAAAGACATTGTAAAAATAGTCCAAGTGACTACAGTGGCTCAATCTTAAGTTCATCAAGCGACGAGAATACTTTTTGTGCGCAAAAAAATCTAAAATATCGACTTTATTCAACTATTCATTTCTACGCTATCACACTACGTTAACGGACTAGAGGCACTGATCTATATAGAATGTCATTCTATATAGATCAGTGACTAGAGGCCAACAGAGATGGAATGAATAGTTGAAATAAAGTTGTTATTTTTGTTTGTTTTTGCGCACAAAAAGTATTCTCGTCGCTTGATAAACTTAAGATTGAGCAACTGTAGTCACTTGGACTATTTCAACGATGTCTTTAATAACTTTTCGGGGGAACAAGTTTCAATCCCTTAGAAGCCTATGGAGGAGTGATCCAGCTCTCAGATTTAATCAAAAATATCTTAATTCGTGTTCTGAAGATGAACGAAAGAATTAAGGGGTTGGAACAACATGAGGGTGAGGAATTACTGACAGAATTTTCATTTTTGGGTGAACTAACCCTTTAAAAATAAATGTGACAAGACGACAGAAGGCTCAGCAGGCGATTCTTTACTGAACGACATCTGTCACCAAACCCTCATGGAGTGCACACACAGGTGATTAATGAAATGACAGGTGAGTAAGGTAGCTTCAAGCAAGCTACATACACTTATGAGAAAACCATTTGAAATCTACACTTTCATGTGGCACTCGCATTTCTTTGTCATAATTGTTCAATAATTACACTTAAACCTGAAAACTATGACAGTCTAAAGACGTTTAATTTCTTTAATAGGCTCAGCACAAAAATTGTACCATGCATAGATTGAGTCATGAATACTGATTTGTATTATGGGTATGTTTTAACAATAATATTTGAATTAATATTAAGTTAGGTGAAGTTCTGAATTTTGTATTTTTTTATTTAAAGTCACCATGAAATCAAAATGGACAATTCTTATTTTTTTATGGAATATTGTGGTATTTATTATCTGTGCAATAGGGAAAAAATTATTGCAGCACTAGCCATGTGGAATGTTGCAATCAAGCCATGTTGGAAAGGTCCGGTGTGTGACAGCCATGGGCTGAACAATACAAGTTACCGGTAATATCCATCGAGCCCATGAACTTGTTGCCCGAAACACATCAACAAGAATGAAGGCTACCCTGTAAAACAACTGCAATCAGGTGATACAAAATTACCCTATTCATCACTATTATCATCACCGCGATCCTCAACTACAAGTTCATTGGTGAATTCCTCCTCCTTGTCGCTCTCCTCCACTTCGCCCTCTCCTCCACTTCTCCCTCTCCTCCACTTCGCCCTCACCTCCACTTCTCCCTCTCCTCCACTTCTCCCTCTCCTCCACTTCTCCCTCTCCTCCACTTCTCCTCCACTTCGCCCTCACCTCCACTTCTCCCTCTCCTCCACTTCGCCCTCACCTCCACTTCTCCCTCTCCTCCACGTCTCCTCCACTTCGCCCTCTCCTCCACTTCTCCCTCTCCTCCACTTCGCCCTCACCTCCACTTCTCCCTCTCCTCCACGTCTCCTCCACTTCTCCCTCTCCTCCACTTCGCCCTCACCTCCACTTCTCCCTCTCCTCCACGTCTCCTCCACTTCGCCCTCACCTCCACTTCTCCCTCTCCTCCACGTCTCCTCCACTTCGCCCTCTCCTCTACTTCTCCCTCTCCTCCACTTCTCCCTCTCCTCCACTTCTCCCTCTCCTCCACGTCTCCTCCACTTCGCCCTCACCTCCACTTCTCCCTCTCCTCCTCGTTGCTCTCCTCCACTTCTCCCTCTCCTCCACTTCTCCCTCTCCTCCATGTCGCTCTCCTCCACTTCTCCCTCTCCTCCACTTCTCCCTCTCCTCCACTTCTCCCTCTCCTCCACTTCTCCCTCTCCTCCATGTCGCTCTCCTCCACTTCGCCCTCTCCTCTACTTCTCCCTCTCCTCCACTTCTCCCTCTCCTCCACTTCTCCCTCTCCTCCACGTCTCCTCCACTTCGCCCTCTCCTCCACTTCTCCCTCTCCTCCTCGTTGCTCTCCTCCACTTCTCCCTCTCCTCCACTTCTCCCTCTCCTCCATGTCGCTCTCCTCCACTTCTCCCTCTCCTCCATGTCGCTCTCCTCCACTTCTCCCTCTCCTCCACTTCTCCCTCTCCTCCACTTCGCCCTCTCCTCCACTTCTCCCTCTCCTCCTCGTCGCTCTCCTCCACTTCTCCCTCTCCTCCACTTCTCCTTCTCCTCCACTTCTCCCTCTCCTCCTCGTCGCTCTCCTCCACTTCTCCCTCTCCTCCACTTCTCCCTCTCCTCCTCGTCGCTCTCCTCCACTTCTCCCTCTCCTCCACTTCTCCTTCTCCTCCACTTCTCCCTCTCCTCCTCGTCGCTCTCCTCCACTTCTCCCTCTCCTCCACTTCTCCCTCTCCTCCACTTCGCCCTCTCCTCCACTTCTCCCTCTCCTCCTCGTCGCTCTCCTCCACTTCTCCCTCTCCTCCACTTCTCCCTCTCCTCCACTTCTCCTTCTCCTCCTCGTTGCTCTCCTCCACTTCTCCCTCTCCTCCACTTCTCCTCCACTTCTCCCTCTCCTCCTCGTCGCTCTCCTCCACTTCTCCCTCTCCTCCTCGTCGCTCTCCTCCACTTCTCGCTCTCCTCCTCATCGCTCTCCTCCACTTCTCCCTCTCCTCCTCTTCTCCCTCTCCTCCACTTCTCCCTCTCCTCCACTTCTCCCTCTCCTCCACTTCTCCCTCTCCTCCTCGTCGCTCTCCTCCACTTCTCCCTCTCCTCCACTTCTCCTTCTCCTCCACTTCTCCCTCTCCTCCTTGTCGCTCTCCTCCACTTCTCCCTCTCCTCCACTTCTCCCTCTCCTCCACTTCTCCTCCACTTCTCCCTCTCCTCCTCGTCGCTCTCCTCCACTTCTCCTTCTCCTCCTCGTTGCTCTCCTCCACTTCTCCCTCTCCTCCACTTCTCCTCCACTTCTCCCTCTCCTCCTCGTCACTCTCCTCCACTTCTCCCTCTTCCACTTCTCCCTCTCCTCCTCGTTGCTCTCCTCCACTTCTCCCTCTCCTCCACTTCTCCTTCTCCTCCACTTTTCCCTCTCCTCCACTTCTCCCTCTCCTCCACTTCTCCTCCACTTCTCCCTCTCCTCCTCGTCGCTCTCCTCCACTTCTCCCTCTTCCACTTCTCCCTCTCCTCCTCGTTGCTCTCCTCCACTTCTCCCTCTCCTCCACTTCTCCTTCTCCTCCACTTTTCCCTCTCCTCCTCGTCGCTCTCCTCCACTTCTCCCTCTCCTCCTCGTCGCTCTCCTCCACTTCTCCCTCTCCTCCTCGTTGCTCTCCTCCACTTCTCCCTCTCCTCCACTTCTCCCTCTCCTCCTCGTTGCTCTCCTCCACTTCTCCCTCTCCTCCACTTCTCCTTCTCCTCCACTTTTCCCTCTCCTCCTCGTCGCTCTCCTCCACTTCTCCCTCTCCGGCCTCCACTAACTTTGCCTGACTTTCTTGCGCTAACAGCTCCAGGCAGATGCGCAGGGCTCTCTTGAAAAAAAAAAGAAGGCTTAAACAGACGATCTGACGGGTTTTAGAAGATTAAATACCGGCCTTTATTTATCCAAACCTGTCGCCACACCAGGCGTGTAAAAGAGACAGGTGTCTATTTGGGACTCGCCTATTATTTTAAGTTTTACGGTAGTTCATAATGTTGCTGTTTGAGCACAAAAAATATCTGCAAGGTTACAAAGTTCATAGTCCACTCTAAAGGGATATATTTTATTTAACAAAATTCACTTTCCAAGAACTTCAGTGAACAACTAGTTTGGACTACAACACATTTTTTCCCGGCTTTGTGAAGTCATAATGTAAATCATTTAAATAATCCCAAAAAAGGGGATGAGGCCTGGTTGATTCCAAAACTCATTTGCTTGACCTTCCTAAGGCTGACGAACTGTGGTTAAAAGTTATTTTAAACTGTTCCTTAACATTATAACCACAACGGTTATATGTTCTGCACATTTTACGGAGAACTGCTTCCAGAATACAATGCAGGCTAGACACAGAAGCTTCTCCTGAAACGGAGCAGTTTCCACTTTGTCGGGACAACCTGTTGTTTGTGGATCACATATTGTAAGTATGTCTTATTATTTCTAGTTGCGTTTTCTTTTAACAGTTCCAATTATAAGTTTTATGTTTTTGCTACAATGTAAACAAAGGGCAAAGCTTTGCCTCCGCTCGCCTGCTAGCCAACATGAGTGTCGATATAGCCTAGTGTTTACTGTAGCTTTTGTTAGCTCTTGCTTTTGTAAGGCTGTTCACTGCCCCTTTGGAAAATTAGCCAGGGTTTTGTTGGGTTACCTTTTGAATTACCATAGTTTTCAGACAAATATTAGTTTTAGACAAATTAGTTTTCACTAATATCGTATCTAAAATGTATAAGAAAATTACACACAAAACAACATACCACTCCGAAACGTCCTGTCATAAATAATCTATAATTTATCCATCTCATAATTCATTTTTTTGTACGCTTGTGCAGTTTTTCTTTTCGCTCTTCTTTCCATGTTCTGTACTTGCTCTTCCAAATATTGCAGTTGGGAGTTTCATGTAAATTAGGGCGGGCTTAAACGTCACCATTGGTCCACTAGTTCTAGATTGACAGCTCCTCCTCTAGCCAATCAATCGAAGAGGGGAGTCGACATCACTCCAATGACTCATGGCTACATAATTTTTTTCAGTTTGTGCAATTTGTTTTAAAATTTTTTATTCAAGCTTATTATTTTTTTATCCATGGCCGCAATACATTTGGCGGGATATTGATCCCATAAATCAGAGTGCCGAATTGCGGGTTTTCTTTTGGTGCGTTCAAGTCCTCCTGTAATGTCGTAATTACAACTTCCAACTCATAAATATGAACATCCCAGGAGGACTGCTTTCTTTTCTCCCATTCCCAAAGCAGATACACTGGTGAATATGCAGTCACATATACCGTCCTGTACATTTTCAGTCAAAATGCAGTCATTTAAATAAAAGGTGACATATTTTTTCATGTTGGTCACTTGTATTTGCCATGTTGACCAACAGAAAGCTGCTTTGTTTTAAAAGTGAAAAGTGCTTCATACATCACTTTGCTTTTGACAATAGAAATTTTATTTACAGCAAATTTTGTTAGTGACCACACCTTAGTGACCAAAAGTGATTTTGTTTTTATGAGCCTACAAGTTCGATAAACTATCAAAATATGAGAAAAATATGTTAGTTTTTTTAATATATATTTAAAAATATAAAGGAAGAACGAATCACTACATTTGGTTAGGGTATTTATCTGACAAAATAATTTGACGAAAAGGGCAAACTACAGCTAGGTTTTATTTTACAATGCAAAAAAAAAAAAGTTATTCATTTCTTTGGTTCTTTCATTTCTTTGGTTCTTTGCATGTGTTCATAAATTCTTTGAATGACAGCCTGGCCAAAAATTAGCACAATTTGTCTTGTTTTATTGCATTTTCACAAATAAAACAATTGACTCCAAACAACTATGCAATATGCTTATAATGTTAAACACATTTGTAATAATATTTAAATAAAGGGTTTCTTTATAAATTTTCCTCATCACTTTTAGGCAACTACTGTTGTAATGGTCTCTTTAATATACCTAACCAAAAAAAATGAGTATGAGTTTCATACCCAAGTTTAATGCTTTTAGGGGTTTGTTCAAATCACAAGCCCTGACTATGAGCATAGTAATGATGTTAACCTCAACCAGTGTGTTATACCCACACTTTCCAAACAACAAAAACCTACAATATTCTCACAATATAAAAACATTTATTTGTGCATCAGTAAATGAATTAAAACAACAAGAAGCTTGAATCCCTGTCCGTGCACCACATGAACTCCACACCTCTGCTTCTCAAGTGTACACCGCTATTTTTAACAAGCCTCAACAACTCAAATTAGCCATGCTAACCTCTGCACCAAAGTCCTCTAATCCAAGCTGTCTTAATGATTACAGACCTGTTGGTCTCATTTATGAAGGATGCGGAGCATATTTAATAACCTTGACTTTATATACAACTGGGGGAGGCAAACATCTTTGGAAATGCAAAGAAGCTTTCTGTGGAACAAAAGACGATATTTTGAAAGTCAGTTTTTTTTTTTATTCATACAATGTAAGTCAAATAGCTCCAATGTTGTCTCTAGTGATGACAGAATGAAGTGTTACACAGATTAGTGAGAGACTTTACAAGTCTATCTGCGCTAAGGTTTATCCAATTTTAAACTCTGAAAAAAAAAAAAATCAACATGTTCGCTTCCACATATAAGCGCATGAATCCTAAAAATACAAGTTCATCCATCTGGAAAAGAAAATAAAATTTTAACATTTTAGGCAAGTATGTGCTTTAACAAAAACATGGACTGTTAGTTGACAACAGCTGCCAATGCTTGGCAATGTATCTTAAAATATCAATATATCTAGTTGCTTACTTTCAATCTTTTTAACGCCATTTTGGATATAAACGTTCAACTAAATAAGACAGAAATAGATGTATTTCTTGAACATGCCTGTGAGAGTGATAATCTTTATGACTAAAGACATTCTTTGTGAATTGTCCTACGTTTCTTAATTGAATCCATTTTGTGCAGTTGTTATTCGGTAATGGGGACACTTGCTGAGCACTGGCAACTGTGCACAGTAGGAAAGGCTCTTTTATTATGGACCTGACCTTTCCACTCACTGACACATGTCAATTTAAAACAATGCAGACTCTTAGTGGCTAAGTGTAGTGGTAGGATTATTAAAATATGGTCCAATCAAAAAATGGGTGATGTCAAATGATTTCACTGATGTAACGTGTTTAAGGTCACCGTGCACAGTACACAACTCCGTGATTAATCTCAAATGGTGTAGCCATTTAATACATCTTGGTGTTGCTGACTGGTTATTACCTAAATGGCACATTAACATAATTGGAAATCTAAAAGGAAAGAGAGCAGCCAAAATTAGAAGTTATTATTAGGCATATACCCTCGATCTCTGACATAAAGTGACGCGCACATGCAAGTGATTTTGGAAAATAAGGGCAAATAATTTGGAGAACACATTCACCTACCTGTCTTTTACCATCACCATCTTGGAGGTTCAAACCATAGTAGGTGTATATCAGTATTTAATGGAGCACTTAATAGTTCATCAAGCTCAATAGTTCAGCTCTGTTATGGGCAAAGAACTATTTTGCATGACAGAGTTGAAATATTGAGATTGACATGGTCAGTATAAGCGTATAATAGTGATTAAGACGATAACAGTCACAGCATTTTTTTTTAGCACAATGTACAATAATAAAATGTTGAAGTACAATGATATTTCAGTAGTAGTTCAACTGTAATGCAGGAAAAAATAACAGTGATGAGTTGTTTCCGCAACAGTTGAACTATTGAGATTGATGTGGCCAGTATTGGCATATATCATATAGATTAAAGGGGTGATTGATTATGATTTCACTTTTCTAACTTTAGTTGGTGTGTAATGTTGCTGTTTGAGCATAAACCATAAATCTGAAAAATTAGGACGCTCAAAGTTGAAAGTAAAGGGAGATATTTTATTTTAAAGAAAAAGCTTAAGGACTACAACATACAGCTGGGTTAGTGACATCACAAACCCTAACATTTACATAAACCCCGCCCCCAGAACACGATTTATAGATTATCATGACAGAATATGCTAATCAATGACTAGAAGATAACTATATGAGCTACATAAATTCATCAACTAACCATTCAGAAATGTTGTCTACATGTTGTCACTTCCTCTTGAGTTTGAACATAAAAGGTTAAGAGTCTGTGTGAGTGCAAGCTGTTGTAGCTCCGCCCCCTGTTCCCGGGAGCAGCAGCTCATTTGCATTTAAAGGGACAGACACAAAACAAAGCGTTTTTGCTCACCCTCAAAAAGTGATCATTTTGACCCATACAATGTATTGTTGGCTATTGCCACAAATATACCAGTGCTACTTGTGACTGGTTTTGTCATCCAGGGTCACATATACAAAATCACAGTTAGCTAATAATATATTAATTTAAACAATGTTGTAATAATAATAAAAGGCAGAAACAATGAGCTCATTGAAGTAATGAATACTTGTCTGTTAACAAATGGTTATGACATTTTAGAAAAATTTAGCATAGGTGCATGTTGATTCAGAGATTGCTTCATCTGAAGTCTTCACGAGGGTTTGCGTCTCCTCTGAGGTGTTGGGCATCTGAACTCTTCATAATAGGCTGGATCCAAACTGGTGCTGACAAACTCTCTAGTTTCCTCAGGATGGGCATCCCGAGATAAAACAGAGAAGCAAATAGAAAATAATTAGCGTAGCTGCTGTTCATAACATTAAGCAAGAATAATCATGTGCATTTGATCTGATATAACTGGAGCATTAGGTTAGGAGATGCATTATATGAATGCTTGGCTAAGAAGATGCGTCTTTAATTTAAACTGGGAGAGTGAGTCTGAGCGCCGTACATTATCAGGAAGCCTATTCCAGAGTTTAGGAGCCAAATGTGAAAATGCTCTCCCTCCAATTACTTTGTAATTGATCCAGAACATAACGGCTAACAAGTGTAGACAATAAAATTGGTGTTATGATCATATTTTCTTGACCTAGTAAGAACTCTAGCAGCTGCATTTTGGACTAATTGTAGCTTGTTTATTGAGGATGCAGGACAACCAGCTAAATAATAATAGCTTATTAGTCAATATAAAGCTTATTATATGCAGTAGTAATAACAGTAATCTAGTCTAGAGGTCATGAACGCATAAACTAACTTTTCTGCATCAGAAACAGATAGCATGTTTCAGAGCTTAGCGATGTTTCTGAAGTGGAGGAAGGCTGTTTTTGTAACATGAAATATGATTTTCGAAGGATAAGTTGTTGTCTAATATAACGCCCAGGTCTTTAACTGTAGAGGATGAAGTAACAGTGCATCCTTCCCAATGCTCCCCTCAAACTCAAGGACTTAATGTGGGGACACATTTCAAGTGAGAGCAAGGTTACATCGTGTTACCTTCCAAGATACATTGTTAGTTTTTTATGTGTCAAACACAACAAAAAAGCTTTTTTTTTGCATTGATTTTTGGCCATATGACAGAGATCTGATATTCTATTTGTCGTATTTCTGTTTTGCATTAAACTGAAGAATATTCGGTACATCTATGACAGCGATCAATTCTTTTTGGGCACAAAGTACTACAGTAACGACTGCAAATATTGTGGCGTCGTTCCATGATAATTAGATGATAGTAGATGATATTTCAACTCCGTTATTGAGCTTAAAAATAAAATAAAAATTCCCCGCTACAGAGTTGAACTATGTAGGCAGTATTATGGCAAACATAATGAAGACCGTATAATGTTATGCTTATATGTGCCTGATCAGGCTGTATAGTTAAACTCTGTTATGGAAAAAAAAATGCAGTGATCATAATATAAAAATATTGACCAATATGTGCTGATCTTCAACTCTGCAACCATAAACCCTGAGATTGTACGAATGCTACAGGGTTGGTACAAAAAGAGAAGTGTAATGTAAACATAGATCAAATTTGTGATTGATTACAAGACACATAATCTATTAAATAAACGTACTTTCTGTGACAGGGTTGAAATAATGTTTTGTTCATTTTCAATCGTTAATTAAAAAATCCTTTGAGGGTTAGGCTGGTCACCCAAGAAAAAAGATTTCTTTAACTATAAAACTATAAATGATGTGATAAAATGTATATGTTTTATCAAAAAACAACAGTAGAAGCATGCAACTGCTCAATTACACATCTCCACACGTCGTTTTCACAACAAAAATTTATTAGAAGAATAGTGGTTTTCATAAGAAGGTTCTAGCATCCAGTGAATACTAACTTGCACAATGTTACAATTAAAATGTGTTGAAAAATGGCATTTTTTCCCTAATGGGTAAAATATAACCAGTAAAACTCCACACATGCACAAAGACGGATCTAATCAGCATTTTGCTTAACGGTCAATGCAAATAAAAAGTAAGAGAAAACTTTTTTTTGTTTGTTTTTAAATTAGACCACAGAAAATCTAATCAGTTTTTTTCCTTTTCCTTTTTTTTTTTTTTTTTTTTTTAAAAAATCACATACATTAGGAGACAGCTTATTATTCATTAGCCCAGCTCAAAAATAAGAATTTGCATTCAAACGGAAAACAAAACAAAACAAACAAATAGTGCAATCAAACAAAAATAATTGTGATCCTCGTAAGTGCTCTAACACGGACATCGATAATAGTCTAGAATAGAAGTCAAACACACAGTACAAAAAAAGAACAAATTAATATACATAAATAAATCTACAGTACAAGAAAATATTAAACTATACAATGTTTTTGTCAAAGAGTAAACAGTATATATTGAAATGAGGTCTATTCCAGTTTTGGAGCGCCTGTCTTCCAACAATCGGACTGACTCGGAGGAACCAGCGTGTTACAGGGCAAGATGCCATTTCGTAAAAAGCACTCGTTTCGATCTAGATGGTCTGAGGTATATCGAAAACAGAGGATTCGGAAAAAGCAGCACCTTTTCCCACACCGGCAAACCCGCGCGTTTTAAAAACCCGTTCCTTCTCGTATTAAAAGAGTTAACATGTAAGTATTTCATTTTTTGCCTTATATCAGGCCTGAACTTTTTGAATCCAAGCCCACATGTGGAAAACAACAAAACCACTGCCAATTATCAGGCATCATGATCTAAAACGCACGACGACATGAACAACAGGAATGTTTTCAAGAACTGCAAATCTGAAGAAAACAACAAGAAAAACTCAACACGAGACTAATTAAAGAGTAAATGCTGCCCTTATTCTTCACACTTACCTCTGCGCTAAAATGATCTGGCTTTAATATACACGGTTCCCGTGCTCGTCTTTCTAATAATCTTTATAATCCGTAAAACAGCCAGTTCACATGTCCTTCGTGAGCTTTTTTGACAATAATAGTAGGCACCTATAAGCTCAAATAAAACACATTGAGAGGCAGTTTCTTCAGGCAGTTTCTTCGCTGAAATACTTACATGCTAAAAGCAGAGACCGAAACTACCAATTACTGACCGCAAATGTGAAAGATCAGGCCTGGTGTTGTAGAGGTACGTCTGTATAGGCGTGCTGAGACCGGTCAACCACTATCATTGAGGGGTCTGATGTGGTGTTTGTCGCTATAGTGTTGTATTGTCTTCAGGCATTTGAGGCACAGTGTGTGCAGAGGAAATTGTAATGAAAAGCACTGTCTGGCTGAGTGTTGCTCTTCACCTGAAGTTTCAGCTTGACATTCATTTAGTATATTGTACTTAAGTCTGGATACAAAGAATACAAAAACTAAAAAGGACAGAGGAAAAGAAATTAAGTGACAACGGGTTAAAAATGACTCTTGTCATGAGCGACCGTTTTCTTTTGCTCAATTTGTCAAAATATATGTACGTTTTTTTTTCTTTTTTTTCCATATTTTAACAGCTAGGCCGCAGAATCTAGAGAAAGTACCTGAATAGATTGAATCAGTGTCGTTTGTCCCTGAGGGATTCGTAGTTGTGGCTTAATAATAGGACTTAAGATAAATAGAGAAATGCTTTTAAGGAACTTTTTTTTTTTTTGTATCTTTTCACAGATGATCAAGAAAACAACTACTTTGTCTTTTCAGGCTTGTCTTTTCAGAAATCTCATGATTTAAGTGTATAAGAAATGGTTTATTCTCAAATTGCATGAGTAAAAAGCGAAAAAATAAAACCTCAAGCAATTCCACACACTCATACATAACCAGCTCACAGCCACGGAGACGTATCACTTCGCACGAGAAATTATAATAGTAATAAACATCATTATCGTTAAGAAAAAGTAGTTGCAGCAAAGCACACCCAGGGCGCATCTCCTCATCGTCACGAATGAGGATGATTTTAGGACGTCGTCCGATAGATCCAGTGTTTACAAATGATTTTGACCATCCGACTTCTAAACTTAAATTCCATTTAGGCCTACACGTAGCAAGCAAAAATAACAAGCAATACCGTAAAACTTGGCTTAAAACCATTTTTTTTCACGGGGAAAATTAATTTACATCACCAAATGATGTAACAATAAATACTTTAAAATCACTCCGGTTTTTTAACCAGAAAAAAAAAAATCGAATCGCGAAATTGGTTCGAGACTATATACACATCCACCTTAAAAAGTTTGCGTTTCCTCTTAATATATATATATTCTGTTTGTACAGTATTGTGGAAAAACACAACTGTTTGCACCACTGCAGCGTTAAGATGCCTTACAATAACTTATTTTTTGTTTAACTCACTTCAAGACTAACTACCATTCCAGTATGTTTACGGAAAAAGAAACGAATGAGCAAATGAAAACGAACTATACAAATGCCGTATACTGGAGTCTAAATATACTGCACTGAAATGTTTGTTCCCTGAATCAAATGAGGAAGAGATTTACATCTCTTTCCAGAAGATAAGTATATAACTATACAGAACATTATATACAATGCACTGTGACTGTTGAGTGTGTGTGTGTGTGTATATATATATATATATATATATATATATATATATATTTAAGAACACATTAATATAATAATCTATAGCTTGTCCTAAAGTATGTATAGGTACATAAAAAGTTAATGTGTTAAGCGTTTCAATTTTGTATTATTTTTTCCCCCTACATTCAGTTTAGCTGATAACGAAAACGAATGATGAAATTATGCCCGACAAATGCGTAAACTATGGCTTATGTTCAACAGACAACCCCTAAAAGAAAACAAAGCCCACTTTATCGATTAAAAGTCTGACTGATTTTGGCTAGCCACACTTGGAGCCAAAACTTAATTTACGTAATACGGACTACACTTAAAAAAAGTGTTTGTGCTACCTTAAAATTTTAAGTTTAGTCAACTAAAATATCCATGTTGTCACAAACTTAACATTTCATGTTGACTAAACTTAAAATTTAAAGCCAGCACAAACATTTTTACTTTCTAAGTTGAAACAAATTATTTTTCAGTGTAGAGCAAAATCTGCAAGAAACTGATCTGATTATTACTGTTACTCTGAAATGGACTGTAAAAATAAGTGTCTACTACTGAGTCAATGTCTTCCCTTTCTAAAATGGCATTCACACTGTCATGATGAAGAAGAAGTACATGCTGTACTGTTGGTTGCTAGAAGAAGACGTTTCTACTGAACCACAGTATCCAACTGAATCAGGTGACAAATCACAGTCTAGACTCCCATTGGTTGTCACCTCATCACTACGCATTTGCATAAAGTTGAATAGCTCAACTTTGTTGCATCATCAACAGTCTGATCATGATGCCTCAAATTGCCAATTCTCGTCAAAAAACGAGTGACTTGCAAAGTCCCGTCAGTGTGAATGCAGCCTAACGTTGTCAAGCACACGGATGAATGATGACCGGTTCATTTGTTCCTGGGACTAAAAAACAGACATGAAAATAAAGTAATGAAACCTCCACAACATATAACGGGCAGTGAAACGATAGAAGAAGAAACGTCCAACAGACATGAGAGGTGGGGAGGCAGTGAACAGGGCTCTATCTACATGTGGAGGCTGTCAAGATTTACATGGATTTATTTATCTGAGGTATTCTGCGTTGTAAGGTTTTTTTTTTCTCTTAGTTGAAACATCATCACACATTGTACAGACATCAGAAACAAAATAGTCTTTGTGGCCTTGTGGGTCTCGAGGAACCAAACGAAAGATCTAAAGATAGAGCATCCATTTTTGTTTCTCCAGGTAATTCGTACTTTACAATCCTCGCTGTTAATAAAGCACTAAACTAAGGATATTTGGCTGAATCTTTTCAAAATGCAAAAGGCGGTCTTGATGAGGACGTCGAGTCGAGTCTGTTGGGCGACCTGCTTTCTTGGGCCTGCGACAACAAACTCACTTTCAATGGGACTTAAATCACGAGTAGTATTGCATTCACCACTCAGATCGTTTCGTATTGCAACAAAAATCTAAGTTTTTTTGACCACTACACTGGTGGGATTCTGTGTTAGGAGGGGTAACTTCTCAAAACTGGTGAAAGAAATGGAACGTAAAGGCAAGCGTTTTTGATCAAAGTTTTAAAATCACGATATCAACAGTATTAAGAAATATAGAAAAGGTATCAATCTTTAGCCGAGCCTAATCATTCCAGTCTCATGCATTAACCTGAGGGGGGGAACGGGAGAAGGGATCCAATCGTCAAACTACACTGAACGCCGAACCTTTACAACGTTAAGACTCCACTCTGAAAATGTTTACCAAACTTTAAAAAGTACTTGGAAATATGAACACAGTCGAACAGATAGCAAAAGGCATTTTTGCTCCATAAAGCTTCGACTCCATACATGGAAAAAAAACCCCAAAAAAGTGCGGCACAGTATCCCATCAAGAGAGGAGATGTGCGCCATAAACGCATGAATGCAAATGCGATTGCAAACAAAGATACTGCCCACAGACTGCATTTGGCTTGAATTTCAAGGGCACAAACTCATATGGTATGGAATGACTATACTGAGATTCTTAAGGAAAAACACATAACGACGCATTCCCAACTTTAGAGGTGATCGGTCGACCTGATATTCCTCCCAAACACTGGACTTAGAAGCAGTCAAGATGCATAACGTAGGACATTTTGGTCCAAAAAGAGCCATTACCTCGATCATAAATGTGGTTTATTAGGTACACATATGTGCATGCGGAATGTATAACTGCTTTCCGACAGAACGGGACCGTGACTTTTGGAACGACGAGCCAGTGTTTTCCGTGCATCTGAAATGCTACATACAGTACGGCAGGTAAGCCGATCAAACCGCAAACACGTTTTCCACAACCTGATCGGCAAAAGCCTTTAGGGACAGTCCGTCCCTCAAGATACAAGTCATTTTTGCTTTACTACCAAAGGACTCCTATGTCAAAACCATCTGCATGTTGAGGTAGCAAAACTAATAATACTAATCCCGCAGAACTCAAAGGACTGCAGGGTTGAAACAGTCATGGATGAGATTAATGGTCAAGAGCGGATCCAGGCATGCAATGCCAACAAGATCCAACACGCATTACAGAAAGAAGGACTCCTGTCTGGAAAGATCATAACTCCCAACACGTTTCAATCTAATATTCTCTTTGTATCCTGCCAAATTATATAGAAAAGTTACTAAAGAAAGAAAAATTTGGTCTACATTTTAATGTGGAAACTATGGTAGAAATGGCACATGCACTGAGTACTGCACAATCCAGGTATAAAATAGAAGAAAAGAAAAGAATATGGATTTTGCATCAAGGAAAACAGCAATTAGAATAGGCACACCTTTACTTGTGAATGATCTTGCAAGATTGTCATGACAACACAATGGCAGCCCTTTAACAGCCAAAAGCTCTCAAGGTCTTTAGAAGAACGCTGACTATTTCATCAAGCACATTTTCTCCATTTTCGCTTTCATTTGCGTTTTCACAGCTCTACTTGACCTCTCACTGAGCTAGCATCGAGCGTATTAAGAACAACGACTTCGCTGTCATCCATACTAATGTTTCATTGTAGAGGTCAGCTGTTGACTTTTCATGGCTCTGTTCCATATAATTCACAGTTTCACTAAAACCTATGCAGGAACATCTCATTTTAAAGATGAAGTGTGTATTTAAAAAATTTCATGTAGACTAGAGAGGATTCCCCAAAAAGCGTTTGTTTTACAAACATTGATCTGTTTGTGTGAGCATCTAGCGTAGCAACATTGGTTCGACCAATAGAGTGAGTTTGGGGTGGGGTCATCTGATTTTGGACCAATGGCACACCGGATGAGTGTTTTGAACATGTTTAGCCATTGCGCTAGTGGCCCAGAAATGACACACTTCACCTATAAATAAAATGACATGCATTTTTTTTTTTTAAATTGCATTAAAGTAATCAAGGCGACATTGATTCAATTCAGTGTAAAGAAAAAATGAATATATAGATTGTAGGTCGCCTTGGTTAATGATTTTCGAATGTTGTTACCAATCATCAATAGGTATTATCGGCACATTATCATTTCTATTAATTAGTAAACAATGTGTAATGATGATTGAATGCACTTATCAAATTATCGGTGACGATTGAACTCTGCAAGACAGGCACTCCTGATGACACTAAAATGAACATTTCAATGAAATGCATAATGTGTACAGTATCATGGTAAGTTTCACTATTCTGAGCTGAACTGTCTGTGCACATCATTTCTCTCTGAGACATGTTTCTCTAGGAGGTTACATTCAAAACATGTCTTTTACCACGGCGTGTGCTGCACCATGACAACTGCTATTTTAAGCTGTTCTGCTTATCTAAATCTAATAAAATATTCAACTCATTTACTTGACACAATGCCATTTAAATTGTCAACGAAGAACAAAATGGCGCCTAAAACTACTTGATATAATCACAAACTCAAAAAAAATCAACAATTTGTTTCTCCCAATTGCAAATGTTTTCTGTTGAATAAAGGTGTGCCTATTCATTTGAATTTGGCCAAAATCAATAAAAAAAACAATAGTTAAACTTGAAGGAATCGCAACATGACAACATCATTCTAGGCTTTACTAATTGTTTGAACAAAAATATAAACTTATCCAATCTCAATTAAATGCAACTTAACCTCTAATATGCATTTAAATGGCAGTTGTAAAGAGGCATTTAATCAGATATAATTAGACATCAAATTTGGAGTGTCTATGTGTCCATATTTCCCTTTTCAGATTCTTTCTAATACCATATAGTTTCCCTTGAAGAGTTTTCAAACCAATAGCTTAAACCTGTAAACCACCCACATGTTGTAGACATGATGGTGTTTTGTGTGCATGTGAGTGTTTGGAGTGTGTATTATTTGTGGAGTACAAATGTGTGCCCTATTGACTTGAACATGTGCTAAAGTTGTATTCAAAAAGAGACCCGTGGTTCAGTTAAGCAAAGCATTCAATTGTAAAATACACCGGAGGAAAACAAAAAATGCGACTAGCGTTATTTATAAACTGCTTCCTTGAAAAGTGATCGTTGCGTTTTTGGAAACGCGTAAAAGTCAAGTACAGGTCCTGATTTCTACAACTACATGTAGAATCAGCTGCTCTGCAGAGATCTCACCTGAGGTAATGCTGTTATGTGGATATGCAGTGGAGGTCAAAAACTTGTCAAAAAAAAGAAAAGAAAAAAAGCCTATCTGAGCATCTTTTCAGAAAAAAAAATCATAATGAGCCACTTCAAATGGCACTTCATATGGTACAGAAACTGAGGTTGTAGCTGTCGGTGTCGATTCCCATCATTTCTTAGTGTAGCATTTCAATGTCAACCAGAACAAAAAGACAAATAAAAAAGATTAACAGTAAAATAAATATAATATATTCATTTGTAATATGTATAGATTTTTCTTCCATATAAAGGTATCTCTTGAAATTTTTTGGAATGCAGTTTAAAAACAAGTTTACAAAGAGCACAAAAACAACAGAAAGGTTAACATTTCCACCTGTCCCATATTCTACCCTTCGAACCTCCATTTGTGTGTCCCACAAAAACACCCATGAGGGGTAAACCTGATGGCTAAATCGCTATTTAGAGTTCAGGAAAAAGGGATTGTGTCTTACAGTATCCATTCATGTTTGCCTTGACGATTAACGATAGTTAACTTAAAGGATGGGACCCGTTATTGGCAAGATGCGAAATGTTAAGCGAAATTTTTGATTTTATTTTAAAAAAACAACGTTTTTCTGTACCTAAATGAAAAGGGTGTAAATATTGGTCAGTCAGACACATGAAATGCCTCGCCATCCCTCTCATAGAAGACAAAAAAGAGGGTGAAATAGGAAAATAAAATTAATTTCCCAGAGTTTCAACTGCTCCTTTTCCACGTGCCCCTGAATGGTATTTAAGGATGTGGCACAGAAAGGTGCGTTTATTCCCAAGGATGAGGTATATTGTGCAAAGATTGTAGTTAATATAACATGTCTATGCACTTCTTGTACAGGTAGTTATGTCTGCATTGTTATCCGACTGACAAATATTGCGAACCCTTCTGCTGAATCTATCCTGAGATACGAAAGTACTGAAGGCTACAGGTGTACGTTTCAGAGAAACGCAAATAAAACGACAACTATTGAAACGAGCAGCAAGAGAAAAATTAAAACAGTCTGTTCAATGTATGAAATGTGAAAGTGCCATGTTTTCTAAACTACTAGTTTCAGAAATCATTTCCGAAATGGTTCTACATTCATTTGTGTAAAGATGTTTGACTTTCTTTAAGAGGAGGATGGTTTTTTTTTTTTGGACAGGGGGAGCCGTTAACCCTGTAATACATTAATCATTGAAGTCAAATTAAATAAATATGTTGAAATGGCATGCACCATTGTGAATCAGACAGCTGATGATAAATTAAGAATGTACAGTAGCAATTTGAAAGTTCAAAACTTTCTAGATTAACACTAGGGAGGTTTCCTCCGAAAGATTTAAGTGCTGCAAAACAACTTCCAGTCATGGCCATCAGTGCAATAATTCATAAGTGCCAATTATGAGGGAAATATTCAATTAAAATAGAATCTGTTTGTACTAGTAGTACTAACAATCTAGATGTAGCTACTGATCTACTACTTATAATTTACTAGTTGCACTGCAAAGTAATATTTTTTTTTTAATCTTGTTTTCCAGTAAAAGTTAAGCAATTTTATTGGATGATACTTAAAACAAGAAAAATACATTTGCCAGTAGAGTAAGAAAAATTGAATTCAAGGTTTTCAAATATTCTGTAAAATCAAGAAACATATATTGATTTCTGGATTAAAAAAAAAAGAAAGAAAAAAGAATTCTTTACTGTAAAATAAGCCAATACCGGTTAAGAATTTGACATTTATTTTACATCACGTTGATTAATAAATAACCTGATTGATTGATAAAGGGCCGAACTAAATTCTAATTAGACACTTTAAACGCTCAGCATTGGTAAAGTGTTGGTGCATTTGATGCCAGATGACCTAAAGGGATTTACACGTCGAGCTATAAGTATGAATATGATTCTAACTTAGATAACTTCCCTTCGACTCGCTACATAATCAATTGTAGAAGTACAGATCATAATTTAAAAACTGCACTAAATATATATATTCCATCAATTGTTTACTATTGTATGTAGTATTGATCAAAATAATCAAGATTCCTACTAATTTCAGTGGCGTCTCCACACGTGGCTATAATGGCAATGTAAATTCATTAAACAAAGCTAACAAAACTAAAAATAATTTTTGATTAATAAGATAATTTAAATAAAATGACAACCATACCTACAACTATAGTGTTGTAGGAAATCGTCCAATACATACAAGCCTAATTAAGGCTTTAAAATGACTTCACTGGGCAAAATTGTAAAGGTGAGGCCAGGACAGTGTTCCCGGTTGTCCACCTTGAAGAAAGCCTGGCCACCAAAGGTGTCAGATTATAAATAACTCATCAGCCTCCACTGAACCGGTGCATGCCATTTACTTAAATGATCGAAATTAAATAATGAAATAAATAAAAAGTACATTTCGTTTCATCATCAGAACCCCTGAAGTCTGAAGTATCATTTTTGTCACAGACTGGGTGAGCACCAGGCAGTGATATACCAGAATGCCCTTCAAACAACATCAAAGTGGAGCATGCCATTCCAGAAGCCTTCTCTTTGAAATCTTCACAGATCTATGCGCTTTTTCAGTTTTATATACATCAGATGACACGGTTTAGGTTTGAAGAGGGGCAATGTGACACTAAACAGTGAGGCAACACTAGACAAATCTGAGAGTTCAAGCTGTCGACCACTGTATATTAAAGAGGTAATTTTTTTCAAAACAAAATGAGCATGTTTGGGTCTAAGCTGCAGGACGGCGGGGGTCGTTGAAATGATCCCCCTTTGATCTTGCAAGTCTCCTTTATGCTATCTGCTACTGCAAAAGCTACTTTAAAACGCACACCCAAACATATTCGCTTTTATTTTTTAAACAAAGTGCTTTTTTCAGAGAGATCTCAGAAAATTCCCATCTGGCCAGGTGTCTCGAACGATAACATCCCACCAATATCTGCAATCCACGGCTCAGCTCGACCCAACTAACGCCCGGTATAAAGCCCTGCCCCTGACCCAACTCATTTACTGAGAGTGTGTCACAGGTTCCAGTTCAAGTAGGTAAGATGCATTGTTTCTCTAAAAACATGATCGCTATATTTGTCTCAGTTGCCCTGAGTTTTACATGAGGAAAAGAATCTATTCAGAGACAACAATTGGCTCTCTGAAAGAACGCAAATTTATAATATAACAGGGTTATATGGTCATAACCTGACCTACATTTCCCCCCACCTATGTTCCACCCTCCCCAAAACCAACCCTCTGCGAAAAATGCTTTTCTTTTTATAAATATACACGTCAGTGACTGACTATAAGCAGCGACGAGGGAGCCGCCAGAAACAGCCAAAAATGGACTGCGTGAACCCTCCCTCGATTCATTTTAGTAGAAAGATGTGAATCTGAAACACGTTCCTGTCCTGTGTGTTTTAAGTCGGCATTGTCCCTTCATGGGTTTTGGAAACCTTTTAAGAGAGAGGCTCTCACTAAAGAGTAGAGTACTGTAAAATGAGTATGATGTAGTATGCCAGACAGAACAGTAAGTGCGTAATGCAAGCAGTGTCGAGGTAATCAGGTCTAATTGCCAGATTTAGGCTCTGGCGAGCGCCAGACTGAAAGTGTAGTGCAAAAGAAAGCGCTAGAGTTAAAGAAAAGTTATACAGTAAAGTAAAAAAAAATCTTTTCAACATCACAAACATGCATCCCTGAATGACTAATCTTAAGCTTCATTTGTTTTTTAAAATGGACGTGTCTAATTCTTAGTCTGTTTCAATGGCGCAGAATATAAAAGGAGTAAACTACAAAGAGTCGAAAGAAATAGTTTTTTACCTGTTAATAGAAAACGGGCCCTAGGATTGATCCCTGGTGAGAATCCTTGTCAACTCCATTTGAAATAAATTAGTTTTAAAGATCATGAATTATTTCAGAAACCTACCAATAAGAGAAGATGAATTCATTTTTGAAGGGTTATTTTCCAGCTTTGCACGAAACCCTTCAAACCCCACTTCTCATTTCTCAAAATGGCATGCCGTCCAAAACGCATGAGCATTAATGGCACAGCTAGCACAGTTCATGATAAAGGGGGCGAACAAAGGGTTAATCTGCTTGCTTTTCGTTTTTAACAAAATGTCTTTCTGTCGATACTCTCTTATGGCTTTAGTACGCATTTGTTGCTTTATGTTGTAAAAAACTTCAGCAAATGCTTGCAGCGTCAATGCGACCACTGATAACTGCCAATTTGTTTCTTATCCCCAGTTATCAGGCTTAAATCCTCCCATCCATCCCTGCAGTTGTGCTCACCCAGATACTGCAAGTAAATTGGCACAATTAAAGCCCCATCCTTAACTCCAAATCATCAATTGTTTCTGTCAGAATCTAAAACTGTTTCCATTTTATGAGGTGTTCTGTGTAATCTACTCGACTTTGTCTCCTGTCCCCGGCAAGAGATCCCCTGGCGTTGCGATGGGTGTGGTGGCGGGCGTCGACGTGGATTCGGTTTCGCCGGTGATCCCCGAGTCTTGCCCCTCGGCCCTCATCATCAGTTTAAGCTTTTTCTTTGGTGGGTTCTTCAGTGTGCCCATCCTCTCTTTTACCTTGTACTCCAAGGTACTGTGGGGAATACCGTAGATGTTTTGCGCCTTTGAAACGCTCATCTTCCCACCCATCACCACAGCAATGGCTTCTTCTAGAATCTCAGTGTTGTACTGCCGATACCGTCCCCTTTTCTTTCGGGGTTGCTTGGAGCCTGTTGGGTCGGCCTCTGGATCTGACGTTGGGTACTGGGGTCCCAAAGTTGGCTGTTCGAGGTCGGCCCCCCAGTACTCGGCCACCGCTCCTGCATCGAGAAGGCCTCCCAGAGCGGCCCTGCGACTCTGCTTTGGCAAGATGACCCTCAGCTTCCTACTGAGCGCATTCTCCGAGTGCAGGTTACCCATCGTTATAGAGCTGTAACTATAGAGGTCCGAGGCGTTCCCATGGGAGTCCCAGGACAGGTCCATGCCTCTGACTTGCGGGATCTTCAAGTCTACTGGAGGGGAATGTCCTGGTTCTTTCTTTACCGTGATGGAGCCAGGGTCATGGGACTTTGTGCCCTTGGTGAACAGGCCTAGGTTCTCCTGGAAAAGAGGCAGGTCGCTTAGGTCACTGAGATTCCCGCCAATTTGCTTGAGCTTCAGGAGGCTGTCTAGATGGGATTTCCCCCATGATCCATCACGTGAAAGAAGGGATTGGGCTTGGCTGTTGAGGAGACCCACGGACTCTAGGCTAGCTAAAGAAAGAGGTGTTGGTTGGCCAAGGAGGCGATGTTTCTGGTTCAGGAGTTCCTCTTTTATAAGGAGTGAACGGGCCAACGGTGGCTTGAGGGGACCAGAATTAATACAGTTCTCCCTTATCCCATCATGCAAGCTTCTCGGTGGCAAGCCATCCTCATCGTCAACATCTCGATAGTTGTGATCAGCTCTCTGGGAACGCCTAATTTATGGAAAGATAAAATGTTCATATGTGAGAATGTGGTACGTTACTGGAATGAAGTCTTGTTGTTAATGGAAAGGAACAATTCTGTGGTCTTCAAGAAATTGAATAGTGGATTTTCCATGAATAGTCAAAAACATTTTTTGTAAAGAGTAACAAATACCACTTTTACAACAGATGTGTCGAACAATAAATGCCAAACATTATAATTTACACATAGTCTTAAACTATTTATAATCATTATAACTACAAAACTATTTATAATGATTAACTTAATGATGTAATGTGGACTGCATTTGTCAAGCTCAATCATTCATCCACATTACCATAGATATTGGAATAAAAAAAATATCAAACTAATATTTTTTCTTTAATTTATGGAAAAATAAATGGAAACCAACATCTGGTACCAAACTAGCTAACCCCTACTTCAGTGACAGATTAACTTACACATTTACTTACACAAGTTTGCTAGCCTGTTAAATCAGTATTTTAAAGTGTATTTAGACACGTTGCAAATATTGCAAACCACATGTAAAATGAATAAAAAATGAAACGGCTCATGTGATATGTAGTTTGAAGGTTAAACGCATACAATTTGTAAAAAAAAAAAAACGTTTTTGTATCTTATTTGTGTGGTTTCATTGACAATCATTCACAGTACCATTCTGTATCTAGTTTTCAGAGAACAATAAATGCCCCTTTTCTGAGGAAATGTACCACAGTGTCTGTACCTTAGTAAAGTGTCTTAGTACAGAAAGGAAAGTTGATTGTCTAAGCAGGAAATTGAAGGTCCCACAAGGGGTTATACATAAACTATCACCATTGTGCTCTGATGATACTTCACTTATATTACTCTGGTTGCTCTGTTCTTTCAAACATCAGCTAAATTATGAAGTTTTATTCTTGCCCATGGTACAAATAAAGCTCTTTACTGTAAAAACGCACCATTCTGTACTAGATTTATACAAATTTCAGTACACAGACATACACTTTTGGGGATTTCTTTGTATATCCAAGTAACAATTTTTAGCCTAAAAGAGTACCAAGGACACCTGTACCTAGAGTATAAGTGTTTATTGTGCCAAACACTGGAGCAGCAACAGTCTTTCTATGATCTTTGCATTACATGGTTTGGCTTGAAATGCTCACTAATAAATCTAAAATTACAGATAATGCTTTTCACTTACTGATCGGTATCGGTGTCTATTATGCTTTTTTTTAACTGATTGGTGTCGGTTATCCCGAGGCCGATTGTTTATTTCTGGTCAGCTGTCACGCAGGTGTTGTACAGTCGGTACAGTAGCAGTTGCACCATCAAGTGGGTTTGTTTGCCCACTGCCATTAAAAGGAAAATACGAAGCTCAAATCATATGTGCGCGTGAAGCTCAAGAACCAATGAGGTCTATTCTAGCGTTTTACACGCGTTGTTCGAGCTTTGGTGTTTAACATATTTGATGCACACTTTTGTAACAAATCATTAACTGATTATTTTTATATGCCATCAGACTATCTGAGACATCGTTGCCTTAACGCGTTGTTATGGGTTGAGTCTTGCTTCAGACTTGACTGACACCACGAGCTATGAAGAAGTTCATATCAATATTATAATCATATTCATAATTGTAACCACAGTCTGTATACAATGTCTACCATTGTAACAGATGTTTACATCTATCAATGTGTGTGCATATATATATATATATATATATATATATATATATATAAAACATTCTTAACATAAATACATGATAATAAATCTCACATTTACCTGCCCTTCAATATATATCATGGCAAATTTTTTTCTATTGACCCAGTCAGATGAGTTCAGATTTCTACTTGCCCTTTCAAAATGCACAAAAATTGTTTTAGTTGTTTTGACTTTAAGATTTTCAGGTAGGTCTAACAGGTATCAAACACTTCACACTCTTCATTGCATAAATTATATATTAAATATAGATTAATCCTTATTTAAGCTACAAAAGTTATTCAGTCAAGAGCTATGAGTGATTTTCTCCATTTCTTTTGTTCTTTGATTAACATTAATAACAAAAAGCAGGAGGTTTATAGGGTAGCTGTCTCTTTAAGACCCGATGCACGACACAGATCTGACACGCGTCCCGTTTTTTCCAAACTCTTTACGTTCATTTAACTCATGTAAGACTGTGCTTGCGAGGAAACTCGACAAAATGGGCATTTTGGCCTAATTTTGTGTGGTTTTGTCTGTTCAAGCGCCGTCTTTCTGTGCGCATGATTCATGTTTCTGTCTCACAGACAGGAGATACACAAATCATATAATATAACGCTAGCCAAAGGATGATGGTAAAAAAATGGATGCCGCATTGTGTTAAATATTTGTAATGTGTTAAACTAGAAAAATGTATTGTGTGCGTTAACGTGTTAATTTTGACAGCCCTAATATATATATATATAAAACCAAGCACTAGGAAAATACTATATCGGATCGGGACTCGGGATCGACAGATGCTCAGTATTCATTGACTCAGTCATTCATTCAATATTCATTCATGGGACATCCCTACTTACTCAATCTTATTTTTGTAGCGGGTGATGTTACTGCTCATTTTGTGAGCTACCTCGAACAAAACGTGAAACATAAAATAAGCAACTAGTAGTGATAGGACTAAAAACTCATTCACTGACTCACTGTTACAGTCATGTGAACAACAGACATGCCAGTAATGGTCACAATGCCACAAAGAAAACAAAAGGACTTCTTACCCCTTAACTGTGGGCATGATTGAGAAACCATGAGAGCTTTTCATTGAGACACTACCATGACTATGGTTCTTCTTTGTTGAGAGGTCAAGGACTCCATCTGCAAATAAAACAGTGTCATATTCTAAGACCAAACTAAAACAAAAATCAGTTGACCCATCTGAATCAAAGCATATCGTTTTCCTTTAACCATTTCTCCAAAGTTTTGATATTTTATAGTCTTGAAAGATCTTTACATGCTTTTTATGAGGTTCTGGTTATAATAATTTCTGTATAATTCTCAACCAAAACAACATTCTGTCTCAAAACTTTGCAAGCGGACTCAATATATTTGATATTTTGTTTCCAATATAAAATTCACCAGCAAAGTGAATATTGTTATAATTTTAAAGCATGTTTTTATGATTTCTTAAAATTGTGTAAGTACAATAGTTACATATATTTTAATAGTGCATTTCCAGGCAATATTTAAACCTTATTTTAGTCACTTTTTTTGTGTATAAATCATTTTAAATGAATCTGCTCAAAACACTGAATCATAATTTGCCCCATGACAGATTGGAAATTAACATGCTTAAAATAAAAAATAAATAAAAAATGTAGGTGAATTACTGTTTATTCAAATGTATTCAGATTTCAGTGAATACAAAATAAAATTTAACAATGTTTAATGGAATGGAATACATGCCTTGATTATTTATAACTATATAGATATTTAACTTTTTTGTTTAGTGCTGGGCAACTATTATTCACATCAAAAATAAAAGTTTGTGTTTTCATAATATATGTGTGTGTACTGTGTATAATTATTTTGTATATAAAAATACACACATATGCATGTATATATTTCAGAAATATTTGCATGTATATACTGTACATATACAGTAGTCAACATTTGAAGTGGATCAAAAAAGTTGTTAAAAATTTATGTATAACTTTAATGAAAGATTTTGATCCACTTCAAATTTTGAGTACTGTATTTATACATAATTTATATCATAAATATAAATATTTCATAACATATTTTTTATTAAATATATACATGCATATTATGTGTGTATTTATATATACAAAATAATCATACACAATACACACACATATATTATGTAAACACAAACTTTTATTTTGGATGCAATTAATTGTTGCCCAGCACTACTTTTTTTTCAATTCTCCAATAGCCAAAATAAAGACTTATTAGATTTTTTTTCTGAAAACATTAAAACATTAAAAAAAGGATGTTTTGACATTTAAAAAAGATACACATACAGGTTAAAGGGTTATTAGTTCACCCAAAAATGAAAATTCTGTCAGTAATTACTCACCCTCATGTTGTTCCAACCCCGTAATACTTTCGTTCATCTTCGGAACACGAATTAAGATATTTTTGATTAAATCTGAGAGCTGGATCACTCCTCCGTAGGCTTCTAAGGGATTGAAACTTGTTCCCCCGAAAAGTTATTAAAGACATCGTAAAAATAGTCCAAGTGACTACAGTGGCTCAATCTTAAGTTCATCAAGCGATGAGAATACTTTTTGTGCGCAAAAAAACCCTAAAATATCGACTTTATTCAACTATTCATTTCCTTCTCGGTAGAGATAGTTCTCGTAGTAAAACTGCGTATCGCTTCTGTGGTGTACGTCACATGCATCACACACATGACCAGCGTCGGCTAATAGGACCCTGTGTGTGACGTAGCCCTACGCTATCACACTACGTTAACGGACTAGAGGCACTGATCTATATAGAATGTCATTCTATATAGATCAGTGACTAGAGGCCAACAGAGATGGAAATGAATAGTTGAAATAAAGTCGTTATTTTTGTTTGTTTTTGCGCACAAAAAGTATTCTCGTCGCTTGATGAACTTAAGATTGAGCCACTGTAGTCACTTGGACTATTTTAACAATATCTTTAATAACTTTTCGGGGGAACAAGTTTCAATCCCTTAGAAGCCTGTGGAGGAGTGATCCAGCTCTCAGATTTAATCAAAAATATCTTAATTCGTGTTCTGAAGATGAACGAAAGTCTTACGGGGTTGGAACAACATGAGGGTGAGGAATTACTGACAGAATTTTCATTTTTGGGTGAACTAACCCTTTAAGAAAAGAGTTCCTGCAGCGATAAGCGAAGCTGGCCTCACCTTGTTCACTGGGCTCCGGCGTCTCTGGTTTCTTGACGGTGAGGTCCAGCGGGGAGTCCTGGTCGGCCATGAGGAGCTTGCTGAGGACGGGGTTCTGTGCGGAGGCAGCGGCGCCGGTGCCGGGAGCGGGTGTGGAGGCGTCCGGGTCCAGCGAGGGCGCTTTCGGCAGGCTTTGGTCCTTGGTGCCGTTGGGCTGGGACTGGGGTCGGGGTACGTCCTGAGTTGAGCTGGTTTTTGAGGTATATTCGGCAGCGAACTGTCGGATCATTCGCTGCATGATCTCACGAGCCACTAGAGGAATGTGGGGGTCTGTAAATCTTGGGAGGTCTGCTGAGAGAGACATACGGGACGCGATGAGACAATTAATGCATTTAGTGTATATATTACTTCAAGATATAGAGAAATTTGTTTTGGCTATAAGATATATGTCTAGCCTTCAAATATTTTGATCACTCCATATAATGTATATGTAATATAATGAATATAATGTTTAATAACGCAATGGGGGAATATTTGTGGGTCCTGATAATGGCAAATGTCTGATGTTACCAGTAAAAACACATTATTTTAAATATATCTTGTCAGTGACAGAGTAAAAGCATATTCGTCTAAAATAATTCTGTATTTTCAGCTTCAGAATCATGAATATTGTTATTCTGGCGTCTCTGTTGTCCTGTGCTTTGGGTTTCCAGCACCAAGTCCAAGCATGTTCATTTACACACCCAATGTAATACCAAATTTAGCATTTTAATCAACAGTACAATTTTTGTTAACCTTTTACCATATGTCAGTATCCTATCGCAATAATATCGTATTGTGAGTTCAGTATCGTGATATGTATTGAATCGTAACATGACGGTATCAAACACCCCTATTACACACACACACTCTTTAATGTATTTTGCATTATTGAACAGCCAGGTGAACATGAACAAGATAAGTTAATATTTGACAAAAAAAACCTCTCACATCAATTTTTCTCTTTTATGAATTTTATATCTTATAACACTGCATCATCAAACTATTTCACAATGCGCTTGTTTACAGCCATTGTTAAAATCAAAGGCACTGGATTCAGAAGACAAGGCTGTGAAAACATGTCCTACAGGGCAGTAAAGTTTCAGGCTTTTTAAGAGGGAAGAGCGTTTCCGTAGAGTATAAAACATCAAATACACACCACAAGGAAGGAAACCAACCTGAAAACATTTGAACCTCAAAACCCTTATCTTGTACTCATATATATGCAGTTTACTGTGGGATACAGGGGTTGGACAATGAAACTGAAACAGCTGGTGTTAAACCAAAATGATTTATTATTATATTGAGGGCCTCCTTTTGTGGCATTAGAGCATGGATTCGTCTTGGGAATGACAGAAGTCCTTCCCGGTGTCCAGAGGGACTCTGAGAGGCCAGATCACTGAGTGACGCTGGTGGAGGAAAGCGTTTTCTGACTCGCTCCTCCTAAATACCCTGAAGTGGCTCTCAAATATTTAGATCTGCTGACTACAGGAGATGTTCAACTTAACTTTCAATGTTCATCAAGCCAGTCTTGCTGTGTGTATTGGTGCATTTGAACTCTGATTTGTCCCCCATTATGCTGTGTAGATTGCAATATTTTATGTGCAGCTGTGCTTTTTCCTCTGCTATTTCAAACCAAATCAGTGAAGATTGGCCAGATGGCATACACAGGCATGAATCCTCCAACAATATTGGCCAGTGTTTCGGTTTCATTGTCCAATATATATACATATATATATATATATATATATATATATATATATTGTAAGTGATTTAAAGAGGACCTATTATGCCCTTTTTCAAGGCTTTAAAAAAAAAAAAAAAAAAAATTTGTTATATAGAATAGGTTACATGCTTGAATGATTAAAAAACTTTTCCCCATATTCTCCATTGTTGCAGCTCGTCTCTTCCCAGTCTGTCAGTAACGCTCAGTTTAGTTCCTGTCTCTATGAAGCCCCTCCTTCTGAAAAGCACACTGTGCTCTGATTGGTCGGTTGGACCAGTGTGTTGTGATTGGTTAAGCGCTTCGAGCGTGTTTCCTAATTACCATAACCTGAGTTTCAACACACTACTAGCTAACTCAACCAGGCCTCGTCTCTTTATTTTGCGTATGCATACGGATGGGAATGATTTAAATGAGGAATGTTGTGACATTTTTGTTCCTGGAAGAAAACAGCGACACTGACTTTGCAGAGCATTTTCATGCTCAAACAGACATAACACGCTAAAGAAAGTTGAACATGTAAAAAGCATAATAGGTCCTCTTTAAATTGAGGTTTTTTTTATAATTGTCAATTATAATTTTGCAATGTTATCATTATTTGGGGTTATTTTAAAAGGACATCATTTTAATTCACCACCGTAATTGCCTTTGTTTACAACAAATAACTTTAAGAAAAGAAAAAAAAGACAATTCAACAATAATTAATAGATCATACCAGTAAACTGGAAAAAGTGTCTTTACACATTCTTCAACTATGGTTTCAGTTCTTGTAATGTAAAGCTTGTCTTACCCTTTCTGTAGAAGACAACATTGAGGAAATCCTCTGCTTGCTTCTCAAGTTTGTTAATATTGGACTGATCTTGCTTGAAGCTGTCCGCTTCTGATAACACTTGGTTGTTCAAACCAACCAAATTTTCCTAGAGAAAATACAATGAGAGTCTAAATTAATTAAAAGCAAAAGCAATCTTATTAGAAACTTCATTAACAAATTAATTGCATTCAGAAAACTAAACTTATAGTCTTTTCTTTTCACCTGAACTATGGATGTGTAGCCAGTGCTATGACCGATGTGTACCAATATACTTCTCAGATTGTTAGCTGATAAAACTTGTGAGTACAAAAACACAGTAATGCCGTTTACTTAAAAAAAAAAAATTAAAAAAAAGATTTATCGTTTGAGGTTTGTTGTAGAGAAAATCTTCCTTTTCAGTTTATCTGTCACATGTGAAGATGTGTAGTCAAGTAATATCTTAAACACTAGAAGAGTTCAATTATTAATAATGTCACCTGACTAATAAACATTCCTGAAAGCGTTAATGAGCATCTCTCCTGTTTTTCTTTGAATTCAATGACCCAGCTGACTACAGATATAGTTAAAGTGCTGCATGTTTGAACACACAGCATGACTCAAGGTGAAATGTGACGTTGCTAATGCATTGTTTGTGGAAATACATAGATAAGAAAATAAGGGCGAGATTAATTACCTTCACTTTTTCACGTCTTAAGCAGCAAAAGAGACAATTTTCATTAAACGACCAATCTGACACACCCTCAGGCTCACAATCTGCAGGAGAACAAGAAATGATGTTAGTGAAGTGCTATCCTTATACAAACAAACACTGAAAACATGATGTTGGCCAATTATAATTATTATTGATTATAATGTATACAAAATTATGTCCTGTGGTTTTTCCTGCACTTTTCAGTAGCAACCCAAACAATATATATTTTTTTAATTAAAGTATTAAAAAGAATGAAACCTTTTTTTTGAGAAAACCCCACAAGTGAACGTTTCTTTTCTAATTTCAGTGTCACATGTAGTTGTAAAGGAGTAAGAACTAAAACGCTGTCTTCATTATAATACACAAACTAAAACACTGAAGAATAGCGAACACGACCACGTAAACTTAGATGGGACCGGAGAATGTAAGACGGGAACCGTAAAAACACGAGGGATGATGAACTGACACATTCTGACAAAGCAAAACAATGGCAAAGAAATAATAATGGTTATACGAGTCGTATTTAACTACATAACTTTTTACTAGTACATTTTTAATTGATTTAAAAATATTGGTATCACTTTAGTTTAGGGTCCAATTCTCACTGTTAACTAGTTGCTAATTAGCATGCATATTACTAGGATATTGGCTGTTTATAAAGCACATATTAATGCCTTATTCTGCATGACCATATTCTACATCCCTCAATCCACCAATACCTAAACTTAACAACCTTACTAACTATTAATGAACAGTAATTAAAAGTTTATTGAGGCAAAAGTCAAAGTTAATTGTTAGTTAATAGTGAGAATTGGACCCTAATCTACAGTGTGACCAAAATATTAAATTAAATCACATGGAAGACTGTGGCGATCTGATGTATTGGTGAACATTGACAGGAATCATGTTCAAATTTTTTTTGGGTTTTTACATTTATTTCTAAGGGTTCAAACGAGGTAGTGGAAAATGGTCATGAGAAACTAAATTACAATGTTTTTTGCTGTAAGAAATCTTGACTACTATGTGTAAATTAAACAAACTATATGTTATAATAAGGATATATTATTTAATAGTGAAGAAGAATAGAGAACAGTTTATTAAATTAAGACAAAAGTATGACTAAAAAAAGAAATGTTGTGACATCTGTCTCAGGTAATCAAACAATCTCTCATTACCAAAGAACATGAGGAGCCAGAACTAAACTACTGGTCTGGGTATGAATAGTACTTTTCTTACTGTAGTTGCCAGTAACAGCAACAGATAAACAGAAATGTCCTTAAAATCTTCAAACACAAAATATATTTATCATTGGACATTTGTTCACATGAAATGTTATTGCAAAAATACATCTTTTTTTTTTATAAATAATTGCCAGCATATTTTAAAACTTGGAGAAAAAGGTCATATTTGCCATAGAAAATTCAGTTCACTGTGTGAAGTTAATTTGCACTTCAAGTGCTGCAAAAAAGAGCATCAAAGCCATGTTTGTATTTCATGCTTATTCGTGAAAAATGAATAAAAAATGTAGTTAGCTTAATATGATTTGATGGTTTAAGCTCATGAATAGTTCTTTTGAGTTCACAACTAAGTATTTATACCTTTAGAAAAAGACTATTTGAACATTTTCTGGTTTTATGGTTGACAAAGCTAATGTGCAATTAGATTGTAGCGTTTTATTAAGTGAATTTACAAAATGACTCAAGGTCTTAAAATAGAACCCTGAGGTACTCCAGAACAAAAGAAGAAATTGGGTGTTTTTCAACTGAGCAATTTTGTTTAAGTGGACAAAACCTCTTTAAACGGTTTCATTATTTAAAGTGCAGTACACAAGATTTGTCCAACGAGCAGTGGAGGCATAAAACTACCAAAACAATGTTCCTCCGAGAGTAATTTGCAATTACGTGAGTTGGGCTTTGGCTCAGCCTTTCAGCGTGAATGAATATGATGGTTTGAATTAGGGCTGTGCAACGATGAATTGCTATTAAATCGCATACAAAATAAAAGTTTGTGTTTACATAATGTGTGTATTGTGTATAATTATCTTGTATATATAAATACACTCACATGCATGTATACATTTAAGAAAAATGTGTTATTTATATATAAAATATTTATAAATTATATATAAATATATACAGTAAATACATGCAAATATTTCTCAAATATCTACATGCATGTGTGTGTGAGTTATATATACACAATACACACACACATATATTATGTAAACACAAACTTTTATTTTGGATGTGATTAATCGCTGCACAGCACTAGTTTGAGTCCTACTCGTGTATCTGTGCTTACAACCATTCATTTCATCAGAGCGAATGTCACTAATGACGTCAAACCTCCAATAACTTAACTCTACAGATCTCTCTCTCACTTTTAGCAGCTCCATCACCACAGAGGAACATCTGTACATTTATTCAGCATGTTTTAGTCCAGATTTCCTTCCTAACTTCACTAAATCTCGGATTATGTATTATGTTTAAAGCATTTTGAGACTAAAATAACACTTTAAACATTTCTGGAATAAACCGGCCAACTTCTTTGTCTTGCACAGGCTAATTTCATTGCTAGCACTGTACGTACCCTTGAACACAATATTTCTGAACACAACACTTTTTGTAGTTTGAAAAAAATGACAGGTTGATTGCAAATTATGCACAATATATTTTGTTCACACATCACACATTTAACGTCATATTTAGTTTTGGACATGCCCTTCAGTGGCGCTACTGTTTCTTTGGTAACACACAGTCATAGTTGAAAAAATAGGAGGCAAAATTGTTTGTTGTGGCCAATTTTTTTTTAAATATGTAATAATTCATATTTTTTATGGATTTTTAATCAGGTTTCATCATTTATAGTGTAAGAAATGATACTAGATTCAAATTTGATCTTCTTTATTTAGACTGTAGAAGTTTCCAACACTCAAAACTAAAATGATAACTCGTTATTTTAATCTTCACCACCATCATATAAACTGTAACACTGACCTTGAAAGAAGGTAAGATCTTTTACGAGTCCTGGTCCAAACAGCCCCTCCAAAATGCTTTCAAACCCTGTGAAGAAGACAAAGGTACATTCTTATTAGCTATGTATGGTCTATAAGTACAAATCACATGTCCACCCACATCTACCCACACACACGCACAAGCCGCTTTCAATTTTATGAACTAAATCAATGCGTTGCCAATTTAATCCTGCCACTCAAGTTAATTAACTGAAAATACTGGATCAACGGAGTCGTTGCATGAATACACCCTGATGAATCCGCTAAAATAGGGAATTCAAAAGAAAAAAAAGATCAGTATTATTCTGGGTAAATGTCTATAGAAGTGATTTTGTACAAGCCCTGGAAATCTTGCCCTGGAGAAAGGAAGATGAAGAGTATCTGAACTGCTAAAGCACAACACAATTCAACTCAAAAATATCAAAAAAAGACACAAAAAAGCATCCATCATAATAAAATAACTAACATTGGCAAAATAACATTTCTGTGCATTTTCTAGTCTAAACCGTACCATACGCATACACTCTCGAGTTCAGGCAAATCCATGCTGTTCACTGACTTAAAGCTATGCTGTCACAATGATTAAGAAGAACATAATCACAAGTTTTTGTCCTTCAGGAGAGCGCCGTCTTTCTGACAGAAACAGAAACAGCCAGACTCAGTTAGTGTGATCCAGTATTCACTGCAGTTATAAAGCATGCATTCCAAATTGTTGCTTCTACAAAGGAGGCTTTGAAAACAAAAACGAGCACTTCAAAGACTTCGAACATTCGAGTCCATTAAATGCACCGCACTAATGCTAAAACTGCAGCGCTTTTACAGCTCTAGTGGATAATTGCATTGGTAGGAACACAATGATCAAGCACTGGACATAGAATGCAAAGATATTTGTGATTATGTAAAAAAAATTTTTTTTATAGATTGTTTGTGTGATTACATTTCACAAATATTTACAAAAAAATAAAAATAAATGTTGGCCCAAAATCAGCTGCCACTGAGTTATATTGCTTGTGAAAGTCATGTGATGTGTAGTTAAAGATACACATTGTAAAATGATGAATGACCTGTGATGGCAAATTTCTGTTCTGTATTTTTATTTAATACATAATTTTTTTATTGGATAAAATGGTACAAATAAGGTTTCATTAGTTAACTAAATTAGTGAACATGCACTAAGAATGAACAATACTTCAACAGCATTTATTAATCTTAGTTAATGTTAATTTCAACATTTACTCATACATTATTAAAATCAAAAGTTGTGTTTGTTAACATTAGTAATGCAGTGTGAACTAACATGAACAAACAATGAACATCTGTATTTTTATTAACTAATATTAACACAGATTAATAAATACAGTAACAAATGTATTGTCCATTGTTAGTTCATGTTAGCTATTACATGAATAATGTTAACAAATAAGACCTTATTGTAAAGTGTTACCAATAAAAGATTGAGCAATGCAAGAGGAGATATTTTCCTGGAAGAAAAATACTGTACATTTTATATGTGTCTGCAAAAAAAATCAATTCAAGTATCTCAAAGCTGACACACATGGACTAACAAAAACTAACGTACGTGTGTGTGTGTGTGTGTGTGTGTGCGTGTGTGTGCGCGTGTGTGTGTGTGCGTGTGTGTGTGTAAAAATGTAGCCTAATATATAATCCTTACCCAAGTTGGTTTGCAGGATATTAAGTATTTTGTATTATCATAAGTCTTGGTATAATACTGCATGCAGGCCTCTTGCATTTTGTATGAAGGACAACTGTGTGGGATATCAACATAGAGTGACTCATTCAAGCCAACAAAACTAACATTCATTCACTACACGACCCTAAATCGCCAAGACCGAATGAAGAATGAATTCCATACATACACAAAATTGAACAACAGTAAACCCAGGGCGGGGAACTGTCCCATGGAGGGGAGCGTGAACGAACAGAAACAAGCCAATCAATTTGACACCAGGGAGGGTCACGTCAGCAGCTTTTTGTTTGAACTTCCTGGTGACCATTAATAGTCTATATATAGTGGATGAATGAATAATTTACTCTCACTGGGCAACAAGCAACCATGTATCTAACCAGTAGATAAGATCGATATATCGTAGAGAGTCTGAGTTCTGCAGATGCTGAAGGACAACGTTTCCAAGATGCACGTCTTGAGCAAGCTTCCCACACGAGCTAACTGTTCAATCTTTAATTGAATTAAATCTAACATAAACCGCCTGTGTTTAATCTATACTGAGGACATATTAGAAGGCTCAGTTACTGTAAAAAACATAATCATGCTTTTACCTCTAATGCTTAAATTAGTCTAAACACAATCAACACGGAGTGCATTGCTTATGTTTCTAAATCCATGAACTACATTAGGGTTTATTTTATCTACCTAAAATTCGTATTAAAGTATCCCCCTTAAAAATGTATATATACATAATATACGAGTAAGAGAAAGAAAAGAAGTTTATGGGATCGAACCGGATGTGACAACGTCTCCGAGCAAAGTTTGAGATTTAGCATTAGCATTATTGTTATCTGTGGTGACGGCATGTCAATTTGGAGATTTCCACACGTTGGACCAAGTACCGAACCCTGAGGCACACCACTTGACATTTGGCCCCTTTTGAAATGAACTTCTGAAATGAATATTACAGTAATTTGTTAATATTTTGGCTTCATATATGTTGCTAAGAATTGACTTTAACACTTTTTGTTTTATAAAAAAAAAAAAATTTAATTAATTGCTGTTTCATGCTTAAAATATAGACTTTCCTAAAGGCTTGAGCTGTTGTCAATTATCTTACAGACTTCCTCTGTAACATTTTAAGGAACTGAGCACCACCCAGGTGATCAATATCATCTTACATTAAGACTGAGGGGGGGATATCTTTTTCTCTCCGGGGATGGCAATACCTTCATTAAATCATTAAAATCAGCATATTAGAGACGGTGCACGCTTGCCTCCCCGTGGTTTATCTTAACCCTAAATTAAGCCAACTCCCTACCCCCAATCCTTAACATCCTCCATTCATAGAAGGTAAAGGGGGTTGGGTTTGTTCTTTCAGGGGAAATCTGTGTCAACTACAACCATCTCTATCTGGTAGAGCCATTCCCTGAGACGGATGGTACACAAAAAAAGTCAGCAGCGTGACAGCCAGGTCAAAGGAAAACACAACAAACCCCCGTGTCGATGCAAAATTAACTGAGTTTTCAAGAACTAAACCAACGAAATTGACCAATATCGTGACAAACACACACCTACATCAAGACACATTAATCTCGGTTTGATCTTATGGTTAGTCACTGCACAAACATCTCTGATGGGAAGTTAGATTTGTTAGATTTCAACATATACATCGGAAGAGGATGTCACCCTTTATCCGGCCCCGAGCAGTTCAAAAGACAAAAAGGAAAAACACACCAAAATATGATCCCAATCCTGCCCCCATCCCCATTCTTCAGTCCACTGTTGTGTTTAAAGAGTCGTTTCTCCGCATTTCAGCTGCATTTATCCAATTTCACTCCAAGCTTATTCAAATTGGGGAGGGGTGGAGGAAAATGGGTCATTCCTCTTTGTTTGGTTAAGGAGTTAACCCACAAAAAAGCCGCAGTGTTTAAGAAAGCAATCTCAAATCTGTGAAGAACCTGCCATTGTGACCCTGACGGCTATTCTGTACATTTAAAGAGGGGGAAAAGCAGGAACATTTTCCTGATAACTCTCTGACAGGAATCTGTCGGCTGAAGTCAGTGTGGCGGCACGCGGGAGTCATGCTGCGCAGTTCAGCCATCCTGTTGGGGCCAATGATTTATTCAGTGCGCCATGTGCCAAAAGCAGAACGTCTAATTAATTATCCAATTATTTAATTATCCGACTGAAGGCCACTGAAATGATTAGGATTTCAATTGTAAAATGCAAGCTTGATATCTTTTATTATTCCTTTGACACATAAAAATAAATGAAATCAATTTTTAATGTGCTCTAATTTTCAAGCACCGAGAAATGTAGCTAGAACACTGTAGAGCTAATCTAAAGTAATTTTGATAGATCCCACTATCTTTAATATACCTTTTCAATATATTATACAAAACGCATATGTAAATAGTGTGAGCTTCAATGCACGCTGGGAACACTGACTACTAGAAATATGAAAAGAAGCATCAAGGTCTGATAACATCCATTCCAGTTTGTCAAAAAAAAAAAAGAATATATATATATATATATATATTTTTTTTTAAATATATATATATAAAATACCAGCCTGAGACATCAATACAAGTACTACACAAGTTTTATCCCTTCAAATGAGCTAAAACATTATGGAAGCTTATTTCCACTACGTAATAAAAAAAAATAATTGTGAACTTTTTATCTCACAATTGTGTGATATAAAGTAAAAATTGCAGGATATAAACTGGCAAAAACGGGATATAAACTCGCAGTCTTTATAGAGTTTACATCTCACAATTCTGAATTTCTCTCACAGTTCTGACTTTTTTTCTCTGTCTTATTATTTTTACTGTCATAGTGTCCACGATGTAAATATAAATGAAAATATATTATAATACAAAATATATTAAATATTTTCTAACATTTATTTAGAATATTCATTGTTTTTTATATTATATTTATATTTTTTCAGCAAGTTAAAATACAATCATAATAGTTTTAAATTAAATACATTTAAAAAGTAATCAATTTGACATCTATTTTTACATTCTGTACTAACAGATTATAAATTCACAAATCATTATCCTAGACGCAGTGACACTTTGTTCATAAAAAGCGAGCGCTTTTCAAACACTTATGTTTTATTCAGTGTTTAAGACGCTCATATTTTTAGTGAAGTGGAACAGATGTTGAGGAGACGAAGATTACCTTTGGCTGCTTATACTGCAGCTGGATAGATTCACCCTTGAGAAAGTAGATTTCTGCTCTTGTCTCAATCACCTGCAAGGTGAGCGGCAAACAAATACAAACCAATGCTGAGTGAATAGCGCAGATATCTCATGTGACTGCTGTTGGTGTCTATGTGATATCAATAGACTGAATTCTCTATTCTCATACAGGAAAGTGCTTTATAGGTTTTCTACGCTTCAATTCACACGTTCTGCCAGAGTCAATTAACTTCAATTCCAAATAAACTGTAAACATTGACATAAAAGCATTGCTCGCAGTTGACCTTGTTGTGTCAAATGCTTCGAACACTTCCAAAAAAAATAAGAAAAAAATTGTATTTCTTTGGCTCAAAAAAAGAAAGAAAAAAGAATTCAAAACATACACTTTCCTTGCTTTTTTATGTTTGGCCTTCGTTTCTAATGAGAAAAAATGTTTTAAAAGGTTTTAACTTTTTTGGCAAAAAAAAAGCCTTTTTGGCCTTTATATAATGTTTAAAAAAGTGGGAAAAAACGACAAGAAAATGAAGGGAAGGGACACGTTGAAAGCCGGATTTGAACCTCCAGAGTCTGCGTGAGCATCACAGCTCAGCGCCATTAACCACTTTAGGCTTTAGGTAAAATCCTAATGTTTCGTTTTGTTCATTCAAGACCTGCAACCCCTAAAAACCTGTTTTCTTTCATCGCAGAAGCTTAAATAAAAGAGTGCCACATCACCGGTGTGAGATTAATGTTATAAATAAGCGACACGCTACTGCCATTTTGACTCCCTTCACTATTTAATGCCCTCTATTCCCGTATTTCATATACGGACATCAAACTAATTAATTTGAAAGACTGCTGAAAAAGCTAATTATGAGGTCGCAAGGTGCATATACTTTATTATTAAAGAGAGGACAGAAAAAAGGGAAGTTTATGGAGGCAGACTGGCTTTTCTCAGACGTGTGCTTCCTAACCTCAGGGCGTAAAAGAAGGTTTTTATATGTTGCTTAGTGACACTGGACGAGATCACTATACTTTTCTTAATTAGCCTTTCCTCCATCCCTTTGTCTCCTGCTGCCTGTCAATCATCTTTTTTGGACTATATATATATATATAACATGTTTGGATTGCGATTGAAAACTTGCTTTTAAAAACTCTGCTTGTCTGGCTTTTGAATTCTAAAGGACACGGGTGGTATAAAGGGAGGATCAAATCAGGAAACCTACCCCCATCATTCATTTCATACGGGTCTTTGTTTGCAGATGAATGACTAATTATAATCCTCAACTGATGTGGCGTAGCATCTGATGGCCGTAACAGAGAATGCCAAGAACGTCTTCTGCAGATGAAGGCAGTAGATGAAGGGTGATAGGTTAAAAAGAAAGGTAAATTAGTGTTTAAATGGTTGCATGGAGATTAAAGAATGACTGATATGAGTTTTTAACATTGATACTCTTGAGAACAAGGTGGACATATATATTATATACAGTATAATACAGTTGAATGACAGCAAATTAGATACTCGCATTTATTCAGAACTCAGCAAGGTTGAATAGTTAATTTAGACTTTTTCTTAACTACAAATATATTTGTGATGTTTTAATTAGCATTCTGAGCTTTAGCTGTTAAACAGCTCTGTCTGTTTTTAAAGACAACAACTCGAACGGATGCCTGAGCGTCTCAAGGCCAAGATCTATCAGATCATTGTTGGTGAACAGTGTTCCCTGTGAAACACAAACAGGCTCTGCGTGTTATGGAGATGCGGATGGGCTAAAGCGATGGGACCACATAGCGAAAGAAGACTTCAGGAAACGGTTGGGTGTCGCCCCAATCTAGGAGAAGATGCGCAAAGCGGACACTTAGTACGGAGCAACAAGTATTCAGTGGGTAGGGGTGCGTTTCCCGTATAACGCACTGTAACTCGCTTCTGAACTACCATAGTACGATAGCCTGGCGTCGTCATACTCAGATTAAGTCAGAATGTGAGTCTGCTCCATTGGGCTGTGATTATGGGCTGCGTTTCAACCGAACCAGGAAAGAAAATGCCTCTGCACTCAACTGGATCGACAAATGCCTTGATCGCGGTTCTCTGTTCCTGTTTTAAAATGAAAGCGCTGTCTACATCTTCTACAACAGACGCGATGGTTGAATCTACACATCTCAATTCTCCAGCGGCAGCCACTCTTTGTTGTAAACGAATTCAACCCAAGAGCTCTTTGGTGACGTGGATGATTACGTTACTGTTGATCATCTGTCCATCATCGTATAAAGCCCGCCCTGACAATTTGATTGGTCCGAACAGCTTTGGTCCGAACAGCTTTCACATACAAGTATGTATCAGCATACTTGCTTCACAACAGATCAAGTCCAGACCGAACTTCCCGACCTCAAATGTTGTGGGCGGGGCTAAGTTCGGCTGGCATCCAGGCTAATAGTAAGATGCATCGTTGAAGAAATCAACTAGCTAGTCATGACTGTTTCCCGAAATGGTACTCTCGCAAAGTGGTTGTTCAACCACGTTGGTTAATGATGTCACGCAGGTGTTGGAGTAATATCAAGCGTAGCGTCAGTTCTGGCAGGTCACGTTAGTCAAAATCGCATCAGTGACTCTCAGCTGATCCACGTCTACCTATAGGAATACGACACCTATCACTGAATACATATATAAGCTCCTTCAGTATTATCAGCAGCTGTGGCGTTTCTCAGGAGCTCATTACCCTCCTCCCTCCCCAGCTCCTCCTCTCGTCAGTCAGGATTACCCTCCTCCCTCCCCAGCTCCACCTCTCATCAGTCAGGATTACCCTCCTCCCTCCCCAGCTCCACCTCTCGTCAGCCAGGATTACCCTCCTCCCTCCCCAGCTCTACCTCTCGTCAGACAGGATTACCCTCCTCCCTCCCCAGCTCCACCTCTCGTCAGTCAGGATTACCCTCCTCCCTCCCCAGCTCCTCCTCTCGTCAGCCAGGATTACCCTCCTCCCTCCCCAGCTCCACCTCTCGTCAGTCAGGATTACCCTCCTCCCTCCCCAGCTCCACCTCTCATCAGTCAGGATTACCCTCCTCCCTCCCCAGCTCCACCTCTCGTCAGACAGGATTACCCTCCTCCCTCCCCAGCTCCACCTCTCGTCAGTCAGGATTACCCTCCTCCCTCCCCAGCTCTACCTCTCGTCAGACAGGATTACCCTCCTCCCTCCCCAGCTCCACCTCTCGTCAGTCAGGATTACCCTCCTCCCTCCCCAGCTCCACCTCTCGTCAGTCAGGATTACCCTCCTCCCTCCCCAGCTCCACCTCTCGTCAGTCAGGATTACCCTCCTCCCTCCCCAGCTCCACCTCTCGTCAGCCAGGATTACCCTCCTCCCTCCCCAGCTCCACCTCTCGTCAGCCAGGATTACCCTCCTCCCTCCCCAGCTCCACCTCTCGTCAGTCAGGATTACCCTCCTCCCTCCCCAGCTCCACCTCTCGTCAGTCAGGATTACCCTCCTCCCTCCCCAGCTCCTCCTCTCGTCAGTCAGGATTACCCTCCTCCCTCCCCAGCTCCTCCTCTCGTCAGCCAGGATTACCCTCCTCCCTCCCCAGCTCCACCTCTCGTCAGTCAGGATTACCCTCCTCCCTCCCCAGCTCCACCTCTCGTCAGTCAGGATTACCCTCCTCCCTCCCCAGCTCCACCTCTCGTCAGTCAGGATTACCCTCCTCCCTCCCCAGCTCCACCTCTCGTCAGTCAGGATTACCCTCCTCCCTCCCCAGCTCCTCCTCTCGTCAGCCAGGATTACCATCCTCCCTCCCCAGCTCTACCTCTCGTCAGACAGGATTACCCTCCTCCCTCCCCAGCTCCACCTCTCGTCAATCAGGATTACCCTCCTCCCTCCCCAGCTCCTCCTCTTGTCAGTCAGGATTACAAAAGATTGTACTGAATGTCAGCTTGCTTATTTTGCTCAAGATATTTATTGAGTCCACATGTCATGCAAACAAGAATCTCTACTTCTAACCACAGCTTGAGAGCTGTCGTTGCAAACACACAACTCTGCGATGCTGTGTGCGAATGTTCGTTGGAACGAATTTTTGGGAAACACTGACTCGTTGAACTATGCTGATAACGACAGAACTTGCAAACATAGTTGGCTAACGATGCTTTGGGGAAACACACCCCAGAACGGCCCTGCTCCTAAAGCCTCACACACTCCGAGAAAAAAACGGACTAAAGCAGACTGTCAACTAGCATGGATATCAATCACGCTGATCACTTTATCCTTCCAGTTGGCTCATGTTATTAAGGAAATATTTGTGTATTCAAATGCTCAGGTTGCTACGTTCTTGACTTCTTTGCTCGCTTTCATCCCTTTCGCTTTTATTCTCGTGCACTGACTCGTTCTCAGAGCTGAACAGCCAATCATTTTTAGTGAAGTGGAACAGATGTTGAGGAGACGAAGATTACCTTTGGCTGCTTATACTGCAGCTGGATAGATTCACCCTTGAGAAAGTAGATTTCTGCTCTTGTCTCAATCACCTGCAAGGTGAGCGGCAAACAAATACAAACCAATGCTGAGTGAATAGCGCAGATATCTCATGTGACTGCTGTTGTTGTCTATGTGATATATATGTGATTCCTCTGTGAGCATTTCAATATGACTTTAAACAATTCAAGCGCGAGAAGACTCACGTGCTGTTTTCTGTGCTGCAGGCGTGTGTAACTATATTTTTAAACCACAGGCAAACGTTCCTTGCGTAAGTTGTTCTTTTTAGCCTGTTGATTTTTGTTCATGATATTCAGCTTCAATTAAATGTTTTACAATAGGACTAAATATGAATGATATCAAGTTTTTTTTTAGTTAGGCTAGTTGTTTTTCTATGGTATTTTTAAACCACAGGCAAACGTTCTTTGCATAAGTTGTTCTTTAGCCTGTTGATTTTTTTTATTGGAACTGAATTTAGGAATCGATAAGTATCGGATTCGATAAGCAGAATCGAAATTGAAATCGTAATCGTTAAAATTCTAACGATACCCAACCCTAGGTATTCGTCCCGAACCGTACGGTATGGACGTCACGGTTCACGTCAAAAACAGTTTTACCCCCAAAATTTTGAAAATGTGCACCATTCATCAGAATTGACAGTTATCAGGGAATAATCGAAAAATTGTCATATAACACTCAATAATACATGAGTAATAATAATAATAATACAAACTGACTATCCAAAAATATCATACCCATTGCTGTACCCTATCTTGGCTCAATTCACTGAATAAAAACTTTAGCATTTTCCTTTTTGTCACTTTTGTTAACACTCTCAAAAATATGCAAATTAATGCAACATTTTAAGTATCAAAGCAATAGCCAAATTTAGACAACAAATATTACTTGATACCCCTAGAGACTAGAATCTAAATAAAGTAAAAAGGCAGTAAATAAATTAAATATTATTCAAAAATATATTCAAATCTTATTTGTATTGTTAAATGTCTAAATAATATCTAAATAAAAGTCTTTTGTCTAACATAGTAAGAAACATTATGAAGATCATAAAGATAAAGGATAAAAGCAGACTTTGCCGTCTTCCAGATAATGTTGTCCTATTACCTGAAATACATTGCTTTTCCAGCAACAACAAAAAAACGAAATATCCTGCAACAAGGTACAAGCTAGTGCACAAAACGCTGAGAAAAACAGAGCAAACACACTCAAGTGCATCAGCTATTTTATTTTCCCTTGTTCAATTCCAGCAAGAACATTGCAAGTGCAGAAGTGTTATTTGGAGAGGAGGTTAAACAATGTCATTCGGGCCTCTCTTGACCTAGATTGTGTTTGAATTAGAGTGCGGGAAAACTGTAAACCCGAAGATGTGCTTTGAGGGAACGGCCAATCAAATTTAACCCATCAGGACATCGGCTTTCTATGACAGGACCTTTTAGGTCATCAAGCCCCAATTGCAGGGAATGTACATCTCGTACATGCACCAGTTGTCATAAAAATGAACTATTGGCTACGAAAGGCAATTTTAAGCTTTTGATGGTGGTGATTAGTGTCAAAAGCAATGTTTACTTGGCCATTAAGTACCAAATGTGAAGCATTAGGTTAAAGTAGATGTGGATTTAAGTCCACTGCAAAGCAGGTTGTTTATAGGGTTAAGTGTTCACCCAAAAAAACTACTTTTTCAAAACGACGTTATTTTTTAAAGAATAGATCAATATATCACAATACTTCATGTTTGCAAGGCGCTCTACTTTAGTGAGTCACGACAAATTATTTATTTTCACAACTAGCACGTCAAACTGATGTGGCGATCTCCATGTAAACCCACAGAACATCTGCAGCACATTTAAAAAATTATATATTTCCTTGACAGAATACATTTTTCATAAAAAAAAAAACCCTGTTATTTTTATAGCCTAAGAACAATCTGAGAATGAAAGCACTTACAAAAAAGGTATGGCCTTCATCGTGTGTGTGTGTGTGTGTGTGTGTGTATTACATTGCCGCTATTTTGCACCTGAACCTTGGATCAATAATATCCTTCTATCTGTCTGTTAATTTAATAGTGTTGAGGGATATAACAAAAAATGTATCTATTTTTTTTTTGGTTATATTTTATATTATATTGTATAGATCCGATTATATCAACCATGCAGTCAATGTTGCCAAGTATGTTCAAAATGTTTAACACATAAAATACATAATTAAAAACAGTTTTTCATAAACAAAACCACCATAAGAAATCAAATCCCTCTAAAGGCGTACACTGGAAAAAAAAAATTAACTGGTCAGTCAAAAATATTATTATTATATAATATTATAAAATATTATACACAAATATAAGTCAAAAATATTATTTAGCATCCCTGAATCAATCTAAATGCATTCATTTATACCAACACAATTAAAATGTATGGGTAACATCAGGTAAAAACAGCTCTTTAAGGTAAAAATAGCTGGTTACCACTTTCGACAGTGTAGTTCACCACCTCCACCACCACCACAAACGCCCAGCCTGCAGCTCTGCAGATGTCTGTTAGCGAGGCGGCATGCACTAGAGCCCAAGAGGAAGCCACACTCAGGGTGGAGTGGGCCTTCACACCAAGGGGGCACGGTCGACCTTGCTGCTGGTATGCCAAAGCAATGGTATCCACTTTCCAGTGAGACAACCTTTGCTTGGAGAGAGCCTTTCCTTTCAGCTTTCCACCATAACAGACAAAGAGCTGATCTGAGGTCCTGAAACATTGCGTTCTGTCTATGTAAGCATGGACAGAGCAGTGCCAAGGCTGGGTCTGCCTCCTCCCGGGGCAGCGCTTGCAGGTTTACCTCCTGATCTCCAAAGGGAGTGGTGGGAACCTTGAGCACATATCCAGGCCGGGGTCTCAGGATCACGTGAGAATAGGCCGGCCCAAATTCCAGGCACGCTTTGTCAATGGAAAATGCGTGCAGGTCCCCTACCCTCTAAATGGAGGCCAATGCAACCAGGAGCACTGTCTTAACTGACAGGAACTTAAGCTCAACTGACTGCAGAGGCTCAAAGTGAGCACTCTGCAGGGCAGTTAAAATCACTGAGAGGTCCCAAGAGGGAATGAGAGGAGGGCGAGGAGGATTCAGTCTCTTTGCTCCTCTCAGGAACCTGACGATCAGGTCGTGCTTTCCCACGGACTTACCTCCAACTGCGTTGTGATGCGCGGCGATAGTGGCAACGTACACTTTCAGGGTGGAGGGAGACAGCCTTCACTCCAACCCATCTTGCAGAAAGGAAAGCACGACACTGATCGAGCATTTTCTGGGGTCTTCTCGGAGAGAAGAGCACCAGTTGACGAAGAGGTTCCACTTCAACGCAGGCATGTCTCATGGACGATGCTCTAGTGGAAGTGATGGTAGCCACCACCACAGGTGGTAGGTACTCAAACCTACCTCGTCACCTCCAGGAGCCACACATGGAGGTTCCAAAGATCAGAACAAGGGTGCCATAGGGTGCCCCGTCTCAGAGGAATTGGCCAGGGAGGTGCTGTCGCGGGGAGTACAAGTTCGGAGAACCAGGTCCGGGTGGGCCAATGAGGCGCAACCAAAATGACCTGTTCCCCGTCTTCCCTGATCTTGCACAGGGTCTGTGCAAGAAGGCTCACTGGGGGAAATGCATACTTGTGGAGGCTCCACGGCCAGCTGTGCGCCAGTGCATCCGTGCCGAGCGTGCCCTCGGACAGGGAGTAAAACAGATCACAATGGGACGAGATGTGGGAGGCAAACAGATCTATCTGTGCGTCGCCAAACTGATCTCAAATCAACTGAACCGACTGGGCATAGAGTCGCCATTCTCCAGGAAGAGGCTGAAACCGTGAGAGCTCATCTGCTGCACAATTCAGGACCCCCGGAATATAAATGGCACGAAGCGACCAGATGCTTCTGACTCCATAAGAGGTGGTGACGGGCGAGTTGCTACATACGGCGGGAGTGTAGACCACCTTGTCGGTTGATGTACGTTACTGTCGCGGTATTGTCTGATCAGACTAGTACGTGTTGGTTCTTGAGCAGCGCATGGAAGCGGTGCAGAGCGAGACGTACTGCCAGCAACTCGAGGCAATTGACGTGACAAAGGCGCTGTAGTCCTGTCCAGGAGCCCGCGGCAGCATGTCCATTGCACATGGTGCCCCAGCCTGTGGTGGAGCCACCTGTTGAGACAACAACATGCCTGGAAACTCGATCTAAGGGCACTCTGGCCCGTAGAAAGTGAGGTTCGACCACGGGGTGAAGGTCTGATGGCAGGTCGGAGTAACTGGTACCTGGAACATGCCTTGTTGCCATGCCCACCTCGGGACTCGATCGCGAAGCCAGAGCTGAAGTGGTCTCATATGAAGCAAACCGAGCGGCGTTGTGGATGCCATATGCCCCAGGAGCCTCTGAAAGTATTTCAGTAGAACCACACTCTTGCCCTCGAATTGTCTCAGGCAAGTCAGCAGTGACTGTACGCGCTCGATTGCTGCAAACCAATCCTGTGGCCGCACACATTCGAAAATGCGTTTGGCCATGCGCACCAAGCATGTGAAGGGAACGATTCAAGACACGCAGGTCCAGGATTGGTCATAACCCTCCGCTCTTCTTGGGTACAATGAAGTAAGGGCTGTAGAAGTCGGACTTCATTTTGGCTGGAGGGGTGGTCTCGATCGTACCCTTCGCCAGTAGGATGACGACCTCCGCATGCATGACAGTGGCATTGCCACCCACCTCGGTATAGCAGATTCCCTAGAAGCGTGGAGGAGACCGTGTGAACTGAATCGCATAGCCGAGCCTGATGGTTTTCGTGAGCCGGGACGGAATGGAAAGCTCCAAGACTAAACCAGCAGGGTCATGTGAACCACAGACGTACCCACGATGGGGCAGAGAGGCAGCTGGTTTGTTCCACATCAGCTGCCTCAGGTCACCCTGGCCACCAGCCAAAGTATTCCCTCTCGTGGAGAGAATAGATCGGGGTGTGGATGAGGGGACTCTCGTTCTATTGAGCTTAAGTCTCGACCATAACACTGCGATGGTCATGTTCCCACATCGAGAACATGACGCATCCACGAAGAGCGCAGCCCAAACACAACAAACAGCGTTCGTGCCCATCAGCTGAATCTATCAGACTATCGCACTCAGAAATACACGAGCAGAGCGTCTTTAAAAAGATGTGCCGCGTGCAAGCTCTTTTTGTGAAAGAAAAGCTTGCAACAGTGCTGAAGCGTCCAGAGAGAAACACACACGCTGTTGCAGACCACTGCACAGATCAGCAGACAGGAATTCTCGAGGATAGTCAGAGAATCGGCTGCAGGAGTGAAGAGGACCTCTTGGCTCCGAAGCAAAAGCATAACTGCGTGTTGCCAGCGTACTTCCTTATATACCCATGAGGTGGGGCGGAGTTACGCTATGCAAATTCCGCAGACCCATGGCATTTCTTTGCCATTGGCTCATTTTGTAATACTCGAAGTTGATAGGCTTTCTAAACAAAACCCCATTTCGTCATCATTCGGCGTAACTCGAAGTGACAACGAAAGGGAACATCATTTCTCAAGTCAACATACAATGCAGGTGATGTGATACTCCATTCAAAAACACTTTTTCCCACAAATCAATCTGTCTTGAATCCTCCAGGTCCCTCCCAGGACAAATCAAAAACTACACATCCAAGACTCAGAATCAGAAAAGATTCAGATTCAGAAAATGGTTGGTAAAAAAAGTAGGATTTAAAAAAGGAATTTTTCACCCAATAATGCCCCAAAATTAAACAGCAAACAGCAATATATATCCAGGTCTATTGCTTTGTGTTTCTCATTTCTCATTTATGAGAAACACAAAACAACTCAAACTTCAGCAAATAACACTTTACTATACTCCCTATATCTGCTCAAATATTATTCCAGGTTATATGGGTTTTAATGAGATTTAATCTAGCTTTGGAATAGGTAAAAAAAAAAACAGACAAAAAGTAATAACTTGGCTGGAGAGATAATGCGTTCCACTAAATTACTTTTAATCAGAACTGTGAGGAAAAATCCTAAACCATTTACGAATATTCAAATTACCAGAAATACGTAGTTTTATAATAATAATAATAATAATAATAATTCAGGATAGTTAATACGTAATTTTACTTTTGTAATAGTGGCCGGCGCTACTGAACAATGGGATTCACAATTAATCCTCATTTAATAGCACAAAGACCCTGAAGACAATAGTCATCAGATCACCAGAGTATAAAATCATCTCTATTCGGGAGGGGGGGGCATGTAATTGATATGAGATTTCAGCCTGCTCTTTTCATATGATTTTCACATGGATTCTTGCTCTATGAGAAACAAAAGAAATCCTTCACGTGCTGGAATCCAGATGGATGTAGGATCGATGAGAAAATAAATGAATCATACAAACATACAGCTCAGGGATGGGCAAAACTACTTGCTTGTAAACTCTACTAAAAGAGTTGGTTGTGTGTGTAAAAAAAAAAATGAATTGTATGTTTTGGATTCACTTGAACCTTGTGCTTTAAAAGGGATGAACGGAGAGAGTTTTACTGATACAAATGTAAGTATGGGTTTGGTAAAAAAAAAAAAAAAAAATTATAATAATAATAATAATCGACAAAGACTTTGTTTGACTAGTCGACCATCGCAACCCATCCCTAATACAGCTAATCATAACCCAAAAATACATGAAGATACTTTAACAATTACCGTAAACTATTAAACAATGTTAATGTTAAACAGTGACATGAAGCTGCACAAGAAACATTAACAGTGGCTTTTACTTCATGATAGAGTGATTTTTATTCACATTTGGTTCAATATATTTGCAGGTAGCATCTAGATAAAATATTACTGAAGAATTAAAAATGTACTGGGGTAAAAAAGTCACAACATTTCACAAGTATGTTTCAATAAGATTTAAACTACTTTGCTAAAAGTGAAGCTAAAATGTTTTTAGCATTTAGGAATTGTACCACCATAAAACATTACAACCTGAAAACTAGGCTGAACGGTTTTCATTTATTTGCCACTGAAATCTGCGTCAACACTCCAACAGTTCCCTGAAAACATCGACAGCATTAGCAGCAAAAATAATGTCAAAATTCCTTCAACCCTCACCCTAATCTAAACTCATTCCCAACACAGCAAGTGTTCAGGGGGGTTAATGGATAACAACCACACAGTGTCACATGACAAGTAGACAAAAAAATGTACATCATATGGCAGATTTTTGACACACTTGAATTTAAAAGTTGTTTAGCTAAAAGCTAAAATGAACTTCAGCACAGAAAGAGGAAGAGTGAAAATTTAGCTTATCTTGTCTTTACAATTACTGGATATCAAAAAGAAACACTCCCAAAGTTCTTGCGCAAGAGGCTGTTAAAGAATGTTTCATTTGATCAACTCAAAGGACTCGCTTACCTAGAATCTTATGGGAATTTAGGGGAAAACATGCCTTGAGAAAACAAATGTGTTCAAAATGAAATTTGTCTTTTCAAACTGGTCTTTTACATGTGAAAGATTTATTTTGCAATTATTATTCATTTACATCTGACATCCAAAATACCAACTGATCTATTAAAAGGCACAGTGTGTAAGTTTCGCCGCCAGAGGTCGCTTATTCAGAACAATAACAGAGGCGTAGCTTGATGACGCCGTGAATGAGCGTGGAGTATTGGGAGTTGTCGTCTTCACCTTCAAAGCCAATGAAAAATAAACAGAAATCATGTTTGTGCGTGAGCTAATGTATCAAATTTAGCGAACGTTACTGTGGTATGTGGGGCATTTTACGCTGCCGGTTTTATTATGCTTATATGCCGTGGTCGGCCGTTCCTTTCGTTTTGTTGGTTATGTTTACTTTACGATTAATGTCTTCCTCCTGAACTTGAACTTTGGTACAGTTACGTTTGATCATTTAAATTCACATTATTTCAAGTGCTGAATTACAATTCATACTGGCAATTTTATTTGACAAATGCAAAATGTAGAGTAACGCAGCAGTTTTTGAAATACATCTGAGTGTGTTGAAAGTTGTTACTGTGTTGAGCTATAAAACAATGATTAGCTTTCCATCAATTAATGTCTCCAAACAGTTGCAATAAAAAATTATATTTATTAAAGCGTCTTTGGTGTTTCCATGATTTCTACGGAAGTAAAACATGAAAAAACTAATGTTGTTAAAACATGGAAATCTAGGGTAACGCGGTTAAAATTGCTGATTTCTATGGATTTAAACATTGCTAGAAACATGAGATAATGTAAGTACACAAGCGAACAAAACATAACACTGTTCTAGTGGTTTTTGGATATTTTAATTAAAACAATCTTACATATTGTGCCTTTAATCAAAAAATCACTATGTAGGCCTACATGGACCAAGAAAAAAAAAAGAACAGGATTTGCATGAAATGAGAAGTCAGAAAAGTCAGAATTGGGATAAAGTACGGATTTAATCTAGATGTCCTTTGACAGAATGAGAATCCCTGGGGTTTTAAAGGAAATAATAATGGAAACAGACTTCCCAGATGTCAAAATACTTAGGCACAGAAGCCTGGCATATTTAAGATCCGAACTGTTGAGAAAAATCCAGTGGAAAAACCAAAAGTATTATCTCTGTGGGAGTGTAGTGCTAGTACATTTAAAGTAGTTTACATGGTTTAGTGAAACCCTGACAGCTTCAAAGCTGTGATGGAAACCGTAGCTGTAAACTCGATAATACACGCTGCATGCTGAAATCATGAAGAATCAATGTTTTAGCTCCTTATCTGCGCCACTGTAAAATAATCACAGTTACTATTGTGAATGTGATTATAAACCGGCTTCTCCAATGGTGCAAACAAAACATGTCTTTCATTTGGTCATCTTAAAAAAACATATATATTTAGATTAACTTAGGTGCAATGCAACCTAACAGTAATTGTATATTTCATTGAATAAAATACTAAATGCAACTAACCTAGGCTTTATGGAGCATAACTATTAAAACAATTCCATGCATTATTTTCCCTATATGCAGCATCAACATCCCCACAGAGAAAAAGATCCATACATAATTCAGATGACAATTTTTTTTTTTTTTAAATGCTGTTGATTTTCAGCGATGGTCAAAACGAATGCAACTTGAATCAATGCACCTTCTTGCAGCCTACATACCAATTAAATCTGCTGGAAACTGTCGTCAAATAGCTCCAGACGCTTCTTTAACAACCTCTTCAGTTGGGGGTGGATGTTCAAGAGCTGCTAGAAACCTTTTACGGTCAAGCTAGAAAAATAAATGTATAAAGTTGCTCTTAATATGTGCCGAAATGATTCTCAAACCACCAAAACCAAAAATGCATGATTATCAACCAATAATATATTTGAGAAGAACTACAGGAACTTGTAAAAGCACTAGTGTCTTTCTATGGACTAGACCAAAACTGGAGACAAAACGTCAAAGGAATATCCAAAATAGCCTTATATTTGAGAGAAATGTTACAAGAAACATAATTGGCCATAAGGTTGTTGCTGATCTTTGATGGAAAGAGAGGAAAGGCGAACGCATAGGGAAGCTTTCGAAGAGAGAGGGGGAGGTAGATGATGACTAGAGATAAAAATAAAAAGTGACATTTTTCCTGATGGTAATGGTTCTCACAGCAAGCAGCTTTGACCTTCAGTTTTGTTTGAATTTGTGACGCTCTCGAGCATGACACCAAATGTGTGCTGACAAATTCACACAGAAAGAGTCCGAAAAGCCAGGAAAGCCAAGGTTAGGTTTGGCACTGGAGCGTCGGGTCCGTGTATGGACAAACTGTTTGCAGCGGGTGGATGGAATAAATTTGGCTTATTAAAACACAAGCCCCTTAACCAAATGAAACATCCACAACAGACCTCCTCCTAACACCCCAAATCCTCTTCACAGGTCTCATAATAGACTGTTACTTAAAGTAAATGGAAATAAATGACAAGGAATGGCCCAACTGAAATGGTTATCATAAAATGAATGTAAATAAAAACAGTTAATGAATTTGATGATAAATTGGTCATTTTTGTCAATTATTATGAACTGGTTATTATCAAGAGTCATATTTAATCAGGTTATTATTAACCGTTTTAGGCAATCAGTCCTTTAAGGATTCCATCAGTTGTACCCATAATGCAAGGCTGTATAAAAGTTACCAACAACAAACAGGAAAAGCGAGCCTGTAGGAAACATAATAGTCCATGTTACATTACAGAGGGGGATTTAGTATCAGACTACAAACAGAAACGGAAAAAGAAACGGATGACAAAATATGATACTGACAGTCTAAAATTCACCATCGAAATGAATTGGCTTGCAATAAAAAACATCGTGTTTATAAACGCTGGAATGCTGGACAGTGTGTTAACAACAATAGAGTTTGGATTTTGGAACTTTGACCCTGGAACAAAAAGTTTGAGGAAATGATTTATGATGCTCCCTAAAGCGTTATCAACAGAGCTCGGGAGAAAAATCTTGTCATGAAGGTGTGAATCAACTTTTACACACTTCTAGGTTTCAGAAATACAGGGGGAGATTAATGGCTTTGGTTACTTTTTACCTCTAAAAACACATGATAAAGCTAAGCTCTCGTTATGAATTCACTGAAAATTTTCAATGGGCTAAGCCCAAAATATTTAGCCTAGATTTCCTCAAAATGTACTTGGAATTAATCTCATATGATGGACAGAATAACTACACAAGCACAAGATACAAGAAGCAACAAATCTTTAAGCCTTAAACACAGCAATTATATTAAAAATAGAGTTCCCAGACAATAATCATTTTTCCGTAACATAGTCATTTGTGATTACTAGAAGGATTTTTTTTTTAAGTCATGGAGATTGTACTCTCAAAGAAATCTTTTACAATGTAATATTTTTTAGCAGAATATAACAGGAAAACATATATATATTAACTATAGAAATTCCCACGATTTGTAAGGTAATAATTAAAGGGTTAGTTCACCCAAAAATGAAACTGATCCCATAATTTCCTCTCCCTCAAGCCATCCTAGGTGTATATGACTTTATTATTTCAGCCAAACACAATCAGTTATATTAAAAAATGTCCTGGCTCTTCCTAGCTTTATACTGTAATGGAAGTAACGCCTGAGATTTTGAAGCTCCAAAAAAGTGCATCCATCCATCATAAAAGTAATACATACGACTCCAGAGGGTTAATAAAGGCCTTCTGAAGCAAAGCGATGCGTTTTTGTAAGAAAAATATAATCACTGGCTTCCGGTAGCACCGATTCCGTGATCGTCAATACGTCATGCGTCGGGTCAGAGGTCACTCTTCATGCGTCGGGTCAGAGGTCACTCGTCATGCGTCGGGTCAGGGGTCACTCGACATGCGTTAGGTCAGGGGTCACTCGACATGCGTTAGGTCAGGGGTCACTCGACATGCGTTAGGTCAGGGGTCACTCGACATGCGTTAGGTCAGGGGTCACTCGACATGCGTTAGGTCAGGGGTCACTCGACATGATGCGTCAGGTCAGAGGTCACTCGTCATGCGTCAGGTCAGGGGTCACTCGACATGCGTCAGGTCAGGGGTCACTCGACATGCGTCAGGTCAGAGGTCACTCGACATGCGTCAGGTCAGGGGTCACTAGACATGCGTCGGGTCAGAGGTCACTCTCCCGCCGAAACTAGACTTGCGTCCGCCAGTTACTGGAAGCCAGTGAGTACAGTTTGTAAAGTTATAAATATGGATATCTTTCTTCCAAAAACGCATGGCTGTGCTTCAGAATGTCTTTGTTAACCCCTGGAGCTGTATGGATCACTTTTATGATGGATAGATGTGCTTTTTTGGGCTTCAAAATATCTTCTACCATTCACTCCCATTATAAAGCTTGGAAGAGCCAGGGTATTACTAATACCTCCGATAATGTTTGGCCGAAAGAAGAAAAATAATATACACCTAAGATGGCTTGAGGGTAAGGAAATTATGTGACAATTTTCATTTGTGGATAAACCAACCCTTTAATGGCTCACTGCCAAATATCTTTCATATTTCCGAACAGAAGAGCAGTGAATCCAACCAACATAACCTCAGTGCCTTGATACTTCCTGAAACAGGCATTTTGATACAGATTTTTCCTCATATCATGAGAGGGTAGCAGATTTCACTGACACATGCCATCTTCGATAATAAAACACATCGTCATTTTAAACGCAGAAGTGTATCATATTTGATATGATGTAGATCATGTAGAACAAACAAACAGAAGAGCAAAGTTCACAATAAAAGCTTTACCATTCATAGAGATCCACATATCTCGAATGTGACATCTAAAATGTATTTGTGGCATCATGTGTAATATCTTTAAGCAACATTAATCAGACTTTGTGCGGTTCACTATGTCGTTGAAATATCTACATTGTTTTGGTTGATAAAGAGTGACCAACATTTACTAAAAAAGCTGCAGTTAACAGATGCCAAAAGCCAAGGGTTTTCTGTCTGACATTAAAAGGGAGATTAACACAAATCTAGGGTTGAAAACGAGGAAACCTCGAGGTTAAGACTCAATAGATAATCTCCCAATAACATCAGATACGGCGATTTAAAAGGATTAAACATAGCTAATGAAACATTAGATTTAACGGGGGAGGGGCGGGAAAACAATATATTCCATCATATTTTTGGAAATTAGTAAATATTGAAATGGGACTCGTGGGTTCCTAAAAACCAAATAATGTTGTTATTTGCACGAAATTTTGGCTACACTAAGTCTAGTTCACGGACAAAGCGAGCAATCGATTAAAAAAAAAAAAAAAAAAAAAACACCCATCAAAACAGACTCAAATATCAGCGCGTATTCGCCAAAAAAATCTTCAGATAAAGATCTCAAGGCGTTATATTAAAATGATCAGTATAGCAAGAACTGGTCTTGACAAGGCCGCGATAACAACTATGCAATATGCGCAGTGTCATTTTCTTTGTCAACCCCCCACCTTCCCCTAAAATACAAAATTATTTTCTGACATTTCCCCATTGCAGCAAAGCGCGCTCCCCCAGCGCCGATGATTTGAGGGAAGGGAGGACGCGCGCGCGCAGCAGCATGACAGTGGGGCGGGGACGCGCACAGCCCTCCCCCAACCCCAAATAATACAGTAGCCTACAATAAAACAGGGAGCGCGCACACTGGCAAAAGGAACGCATTTGATTGGTCAATGCACAATTCCCTCTGTACACGTAACACACCCTGCTTACAATAAATAAACATCGCCCAAATTTTCTTCAAAAAAAAAAAATAACTTAAAGAAATAACGTCGGGGCAAAAACACTAACTATTACACAGTGAAATACAAACAAATGTGCACTTGACACACATTATTGCTCATATTACGGCCGCATAACTAAACTCATAACTGCGATTTTTTTTTTTTTTTGATAAGGTCCAGCGGGTGGTGAGCGTCTATGAGAAAAATCGTTGCGAGACAAAAAAGCCGCTTCGCTCGCCGCTATAGGCAATTGATTTTCACTAGTCCCCTACACCAAATATACACATTCACGGAACGTGAAGCTTTACTGGACAATTCTGCATGTTAGGTTAAACGAGCTTACCTACACAGTGAATGAGTTTATGCCGCCACGAATCAAGTTCCTGCCGAAAGCCGCGCCTCTCGATCGTGCATTGCTGCCTTCTGCACAGACTCGCCATTTTCTATCGGCCCCTCCCGCGGGCGCGCACCTTCAACTGGGAGCTTCCCAAAGTCGACGTCATCAGTCCCTCTCTCTCCCTCTCTCTCTCTCTGTGGGAAGGGCTGGAGGGGGGGTCATCGCTGCTGCAGCACTCTTCTGTTCTGACATGTCCCTCCCACATCCAAATCTTATTCAGCCTATGCCGAAGCTTTACATTTTAAATTTACTGTAATTCAGATGACTTAATTAAAAAAATTGTCTGTTATCATGTTAATACTTATATATGATCCTTGTCATTTATATTTTGTATTTCATAGGTTTATAAATAATATATAAAACAATAAAAATACATTGTCATTATTTTAATAATAGTCGATACTTTAGATAAAAAAATTATAATTTACCTTACAGAAACATAATTGAATACGGTACATTTGTACTTAGTCTCTCGGAGGAATGTTTAATGCATTAAAGGGATGGTTCATCCAAAAAAGACCTGTCAGACTATCGTTCATCTTCGAAACACAAATGAAGATCTTTTTGATTAAATCTGAGAGATTTCTGCTCAAACGTGCTGCATAACACATGAGAATGAACCTCATTGGTTCTTGCTGAAGCTCAAACGTGATGCGTAACACGAGAATGAACCCCATTGGTTCCTGCTGAAGCTCAAACGTGCTGCGTAACACGAGAATGAACCCCATTGGTTCTTGCTGAAGCTCAAACGTGATGTGTAACACGAGAATGAACCCCATTGGTTCTTGCTGAAGCTTAAACGTGCTGCGTAAGAATGAACCTCACTGGTTCTTGCTGAAGCTTAAACGTGCAGCGTAACATGAGAATTAACCCCATTGGTTCTTGCTGAAGCTCAAACGTGCTGCGTAACACGAGAATGAACCCCATTGGTTCTTGCTGAAGCTCAAACGTGATGTGTAACACGAGAATGAACCCCATTGGTTCTTGCTGAAGCTCAAACGTGATGCGTAACACGAGAATGAACCCCATTGGTTCTTGCTGAAGCTCAAACGTGATGTGTAACACGAGAATGAACCTCATTGGTTCTTGCTGAAGCTCAAATGTGATGCGTAACACGAGAATGAACCCCATTGGTTCTTGCTGAAGCTCAAACGTGATGCGTAACACGAGAATGAACCTCATTGGTTCTTGCTGAAGCTCAAATGTGATGTGTAACACGAGAATGAACCCCATTGGTTCTTGCTGAAGCTCAAACGTGATGCGTAACACGAGAATGAACCTCATTGGTTCTTGCTGAAGCTCAAACGTGATGCGTAACACGAGAATGAACCCCATTGGTTCTTGCTGAAGCTCAAACGTGATGCGTAACACGAGAATGAACCCCATTGGTTCTTGCTGAAGCTCAAACGTGATGCGTAACACGAGAATGAACCTCATTGGTTCTTGCTGAAGCTCAAACGTGATGCGTAACATGAGAATGAACCCCATTGGTTCTTGCTGAAGCTCAAACGTGATGCGTAACACGAGAATGAACCCCATTGGTTCTTGCTGAAGCTCAAACGTGATGCGTAACACGAGAATGAACCCCATTGGTTCTTGCTGAAGCTCAAACGTGATGCGTAACACGAGAATGAACCCCATTGGTTCTTGCTGAAGCTCAAACGTGATGCGTAACACGAGAATGAACCCCATTGGTTCTTGCTGAAGCTCAAACGTGCTGCGTAACACGAGAATGAACCTCATTGGTTCTTGCTGAAGCTCAAACGTGATGCGTAACACGAGAATGAACCCCATTGGTTCTTGCTGAAGCTCAAACGTGATGCGTAACACGAGAATGAACCCCATTGGTTCTTGCTGAAGCTCAAACGTGATGCGTAACACGAGAATGAACCCCATTGGTTCTTGCTGAAGCTCAAACGTGATGCGTAACACGAGAATGAACCCCATTGGTTCTTGCTGAAGCTCAAACGTGATGCGTAACACGAGAATGAACCCCATTGGTTCTTGCTGAAGCTCAAACGTGATGCGTAACACATAGAAAAAAAATATCTTCATTTGAGTTCCGAAGAAGATTGAAAGTGTTACGGGTTTGGAACAACATGAGGGTGAGTAATTAATGACACAATTTAAATTTTTGGGTGAACGATCCCTGAATAAAAAGGATAATGACTTGAAATGCAAGAAAGATTGCCAAGCATCGACTGCTTGCAGCCTTTTCAGCCAATCAGGTGTCACTCGGACAACAGCTCAGCCAATCAGGTGTCACTTTGAAGAAGCAGCAAGTGGAGATCCTGTGAGTGGATTGAGTAAAATCGATTAGCTAACTTTTTAAGGCAGTGGTTTTCTGGTCTTGTAATAAAGCAGGAATTTCTTTTCCCTCAGTTAAAGCTGGCAGTATAGCAGCTACAGTGCAGTTAAAGGTAAGCTAGGAGTGACTGACAGCTCTTATTGTACTAGCAGTGGCGCTGCAGATTTCCTAATGTGATTTCAATGGCTTACTGTGCACTGTAATAATTGAAGCAATTGTTATATAGGATGAAATGGTAAAAGAAAGGCAAATTAAATTAATAAAATATAAATGTATTATAAGTTATTTTCTACCTGAGATTAGTGTGCTTAATTTTCACTCCAAATGGTATGGCAGTACAGTATATATAGGCTAGTTAATCCTAATAATTATTTTTTGTGGAGAATTTGATGATTAGCAAAGTTGCTCTTTTCCATCCAAAAAAAGTAAATAGTAAGAACGGTTATCAAACATGAAAAATGCAATAAAAGGAAGGATGCGTACAACTATACATTTAAAAAAATCGAAACTAAGTAGCTTTATCCAGTATAAGCTCTCTAGATAAGCAAACATAAGTTGTTGAAGTGAATGATTCGTAAACCCCACAGGTTCACAACTATTCCAGTAGAATTTACATAATATTGTATAAAAAATATAAAAACAATTACTCTACTGTATGTGCTGTATGTGAAGTAGCTGTAAAATTTTAATCTCTTGTTCCAATCTACATTTCTCCTCCGCCCTCAAAAAAATAACCTTGAGTAATACTTGAAGTAATACCTTAAGGTCAGGAAAGAAACTTGAGTTGCAAGCACATATAAAACACATTGAAGCAAGAAGCTTTGTGTGAGGAACGCATTGAAATGTATTCACTGAAATTACTGATTTGGATGATATTTTACTCAATTAAAAGAAATAAGTCATGAGACCAAAAGAGATTGTATAACGCTATACACGTGAAGTCAGATTTTACAATTAACTGCGGATATGTGAAAAATGTGGATTCTCTCAGACAGGGTCAGAATAAATTGAACGTAATTGGATATATATTTAATGTAATCCGTTTTCAAAAAAAACAAAAAAAAATCAGAGTTGCGTTGTAAATCATAAAGTCTGCTGATATTAAATGATCATATCACAAAGAGTCTTCTACAGGCGTGTTTAGAGACAGCTAAACACACACACACAGAGGCGCTGTGTGTACCAGGGCTCCATATACCCTCAAGGTCTTCTTTGCAGTATGGTATAAACAAAAGGCATCAGTCCCACAGTGAAAGACAAAGCAGTCACTCACAAGTGATCTGAATACGCTTTTGGGTAATGGTTTGGTTAAACTGTAACAGAAACAGTTTTGTTGCATGTGCACATGTATGAAACAATGCAGCAAAGATATGTGTTGTGGCACGTTCTCAACTGACCTGTTGATTTGGTTCAGTGTCGTTTCTCTGATTCAGTTTTTAATGAACATCATTGACTGTATGACCTTTGGCGAGACATTTTTGAACATGGCTCTATGAAATGGCTTGTTGTAACCCCCCCCCACACACTCAACTCGCACACAAGGCCCGCTTTACTTAACTCTCTCATTGCCTAATTCGTTCCTTAGCTTTGTCTCATGCACACCGCTCAAAGCGTTTAGGGATAATCTGATGTTCAAATACCAGTGTAGTGGGGGAGGGGCTTCACGGACAGTGTTTCTTTGGAGACTGGGAGCACATATGTGTGTTAAAGGGGCCAATACAAAAGATTACATATTGATGTAGTGTAAGCCTTCTACGTTCATTTTAAGTAAACGTTGATAGCTTTGTATAAGCTACTTAGTGTTTCCTGAGCTGCTATTTAGGTGATGAATCTTCAGCGCCGATGCCAAAACTAATGATATTTCACCTGATGTGAGCATGCAGTTTGAATTCAATACGACGGCATAAAGAGACTGAAATACTATAAAGACAATGGGCCTCATTCATGAAACACAAGCAGAAGGATTTTTTTGTGTAAATCGTTCTAAGGCCATTCAGCATTTTCAGATTCATGAAAGTGTTCGCATTTTAAAAATGTAGGGCCTCATGAAACCCATATTTATTTATTTTCAAATTACGTTTCTTTTCATTTTTTCAAATTACGGTTTTTCTGTTTTAATGGTTAAATTAAATTTTTGTAATCAAAAAGCATGTCTAATTAATTTAAATCATGAGACATTTGAACCGGCTCTTAATGAGTTGGTATAAAGTTATCGGTTTAAATCATTTTAAATCAATTAATAGGTCACTGAATACATCCACATCTTACAATTTGTGACAATGTTTTTTTTTTTTATAAATTGAAATGATTTTCTACAGAAATTATATTAATATTGTTAATTAATTGCATACACCATGTTCACACTTCACACTAATTAATTCATTAAAATAGCTTGATATCTAACTCAATTATCGTGGCAATGATATTGCAGATGCTTTCTTTATAAATCCTTTAACAAAGAATGACACATTTCCCCTGATCTGCATATATACCTCATTTAAAACAGTGCTTTTCATAGTCAAAATCTCAGTTTCCAAACTAAAAAAAAAAAACATTTTCAACAATTAATGTAAGCACCTGCAGAACGTATTCCATGAAAAGTGTGGGTTTCAGTAATTAGCGGAACAGCAGGAGTCTAATTAACTTAAATTCAATAATAGAAACAGACCTGACTCTGTACTGCTAATTGCTACAATAAAACCTTATTGGATTTTCTTGATGAAATAAATGTACTTGCTTTTGTATTTATTACAAAATCTACACAGAAGCTACATCATAATTAATATAGTAATATTATATAATTAATATAATTTAAAAAATATTAATTACAAACCAAGCCAAACATTAATAAATAACACTGAGTTTTTGAATGCAAATGGGAAAAGTTGCACTTCTGGATATGATTTTGTATTTATCATGCATCTTTAGATATTAGTTTGTAGAGTTTGAAAGCACCGTAACCCAATTTTTATTTAAAGAAGTGCTTGAAACTTGTCAAAGCTAAGCAAATGTACATTCTGATGTGCACAATAATGATAGATCCTGTGAGTAAAAGCTACACCTGAAAGTGCCTTCTTAAAAATAATTGGGTCATTTGCAAATTCTTGTTCTTCGCGTTCAAAGCCACTGATTGACACAAAATCCACACAAATTCAGCTAATTATCTGGCAACTGTCACTTGGCATTGGCTTGATGTTGAGTACGGCACAGAACAATTTATATATCTAGAGGCTTTGCTATGACTAAAAACATAAATTGTATTTTCTGTGATTCCGTGCACAACAATAACTGCAACATAATATATACAAGTATGTCATTGTTTTAATTATACACTAATCCACTGTAATTTCTGTCCTTTTGCCAAACAAAATGTCTGTTTCTATTCTCCCTTCCTCCTTAAGGGTTCAAACAGAAAACAAAATTACGTCTTACAAAAAAGCAATCAAAAACATTCTCTAAAACCAAGGGTTATGCCCTTTTCCCCACTCCTACAAAATCTCCTGGCTAAGAATGTCTCCGTAGATTAGGGAATAGGTAGCTCTAAGAGCCGACAGATGGGGAGCCTAATTTAGTAAACCATTAGCTGGCAAAAAAAAAAAAAGCAATAGCTCCCTCCCTCCACTTCACTCAAAGCCTCACACACTGAGGCCTGAGGATTGGCATGCCGTTTGTAGACTTACACTTAGACAGAATATGTCAAAGTCAAAGTTTATTTATACAGCACCATTTATACAGCAGCAGCTGAACAACGTGCTTTACAATACATCATACATTGGTCAAATAACATAAAAGGAGACATAAGTCATATTAAAAATGCTGGTGATATATTTAAAGCCCGTGGAAAAAAAAAGTGAGTTTTTAGTAATGACTTAAAAACTGGTAAGCATGATGCAGATTTAATCTGAAGTGGCAGGCTGTTCGACAGTCTTTATGGGTTTTTCTGAGCTGATTTTGAGTGAACATGTGCAGAAATGGATTTGAATAGAGTACTGCACTCCAGTATGTCATAAACAGGATTGAGGAATGTATGTAATTCTGAAGGCATGCAGAAATTCATTTGAAATGAGAGTCGCTGATTTGCGTATGTATGTATGACAGTTGAGCAGGGTTTAAATGTATGTACATGCTGTGGCTATCAATTGGAGAGCATGACTCTGTAATACAGTTGTATACAGTATAACGCCTACTAAAAAACAGCAGACCGGATCGACCTGGCGAACCTTCTGTTCATCAAAGAATCCAGAAAACCCATTTCCAGATACATTTTAAGCAGCACAACACTAATTGATTTCAACATTAATTGATAATGTTTCTTTAGCAGTAAATCAGCATGTTATAATGGTTTCTGAAGGATCATGTGACACTGAAGACTGGAGAAATGATGCTGAAAATTCAGCTTTAATCACAGGAATACATTTCATTTTAATATTTATATTCAAATAGAACACATCTATTTAAAATTGTAATTATTTCAACACATCTTTATTGTATTTTTTTTATTTTTATCAAATACATGTAGCCTTGAGACTCATTTCCAACCATTTTGAACAGTAGTGTAAATAAGTTAATTAGTTTTTTTATTTCCCATTATTTTGTAGGTCTCTCCAACTGTCTCCCTTATCTGTCACAATGGTCATAGTAACCATTGTGCTGGAAAAACAATATTCCCCTAGCTTTACCTGTATACCCTCTGGCAACAGCAGATACACGCTCTCGGGAGAGTCTCCAGCACAGGAGACTGGAGCATAACCAGCTATTGAGTTGAATCAGGTTAGATTAGGGAGAAACCCAAAATATGCAGTGCGGAAAAGCCACTATGAACAGGGAAGTGAAACATATTTCACACATAAGTGTGCACTATTTGCTCTAGTTATTTGTAATAATAATATTTAATATTTCTAATAATTATTTATTGGATTGATAGATTGAAGGACCTTTAACAGCAAGGAATCACTTAGAAAAACTTTTTTTTTATATTTTTTTTTAAGAACTGTTAAAGGGATACTTCACCCAAAAAGGAAGATTAGCCCATACTCACCTTCAAGCCATCCTATAGGTGTATATGATATTCTTCTTTCAGACAAATACAATCGGAGTTATATTTAAAAATGTCCTGGCTAATCCAAGCTTTATAATGGGAGTGAAGGCCTGGAGAAGATTTGAAGCCCCAAAAATTGCATCCATCCATGGTAAAAATACTCATCACAGCTCTGGGGGGTTAATAAAGGCCTTCTGAAGTGAAGCCATGGGTTTTTGTAAGAAAAAATGTAAAATAAATAAATAAATAAATAAAGCTTCGCCAGACGACCGTTTGTCGGACGCTTGTGATTATAGTTTATAAAGTTTTAAATATGGGTATTTTCCTTACACAAATACATGGCTTCATTTCAGAAGAACTTTATTAACCCCCTGGAGCCATATGGATTTCTTTTATAATGGATGGATGCACTTGTTTGGGCTTCAAAATTTTCTCCAGCTATTCACTCCCATTATAAAGCTTGGAGGAGACAGGACATTTTTTAATATGACTCCGATTGTATTTGTCTGAAAGAAGAATCTCATTTACACCTAGGATGGCTTCAGGGTGAGTAAATCATGGGCTACTTTTTTACTTTGGGGATCCAAAAATGGTTCCCTATCAGTCAGTCAAGTTCTAAGTTATGTCAGGTGACTGATGAATTGTGATCTCACCGGAGAGCCCAATAACCTTCGGGTGTAAACAAAACAAGCCAATGGACATTGGCGAGTGAGATTGGCATCACGAACCACGCTCAGCAAAGCGGGTATATAAGGAAGCGTGAAGCACTCACTCATTTAAGCTTTCACTTCAGAGCCGTGCGTTTCGTTGATTTTACAAAGAAGAAGCTCTTTAGAGAGTTGTTAGTGTGGAGTATCTTTTGTTGAGTCAAATCTTTGTTCCGCCGCTGGCTTCAGTAAAAATGCAATGCCAAATCATGGAGCCAGGTAAGTGTTGCACTGCACGTCAGGACGCTGTGCCTTCCGAGGGCCCTGTGCACCACCAAGCTGCCCCACTGCGGGTACATCTATAGTCTCTCTGACTGCACTTGTACAGTGTCTGGAAACTTGTCTAGCGCTTCTTATCCTGTCTTGCTGGCTCATTCGGACTATCAGACTCAGCTAAGTGATTCAGTTTGCCTGTCGTCCCCCCAGGTTCAGTGGCGCCCAGTACACCTCAGTGGTGGACAAGGATGCTCCTGTCCTGCCCAAGGAGATCACAGTCCTACTGGTGAAGGACGCAATAGAGCCGTGGTAATCACATTCTCAACTGTCTTGATGACTGGCTAATCCTGGCCCACTCACGGGAGCAGTTGTGCTAACACAGGGACCTGGTGCTCAAGCACCTCTGCCATCTAGGGCTTCGGGTCAACTGGGAAAAGAGCAAGCTCTCCCCCGTGCAGAGAATTTCTTTTCTCAGTATGGAGTTGGACTTGGTCAGCATGACAGCATGTCTCACAAACGAGCCTGCTCAGTCAGTGCTGAACTGCCTGAATTCATTCAAGGGAAGAACAGCAGAGGTTCCACAGAGACGGTTTCACAGCTACAGTCACGCTGCTTGGGTTTGCTTCATATGAGACTGCTTCAGCACTGGCTACACAGCAGAGTTTCGATATGGGCATGGTCAGACCCCGTCTGCGGAGAGCCTGGCCACTCCCTATTAAGTCCTATTGTACCGAATTTTGGTTGTAGTTCCACCAGAGTTCCACTGGGGGCGATCGCCCGAGTGCAAAATGAATGGGAGTCTATGGGGCTAGACGGCTAAATTTGTCTCTTTCATCCGATTGCCGTAAAGAAATCTCAAAAAAACCTATTTGTAGGTTTTGCAAGTTCAACATGGGTTATAGGTCGAAAGTCGAATGAACGAGTTCTTATGTCCTTTCGATTTCTTACAGGTTGAGTTGTTGTTGCCCATAACACGCTAGCATTCTGCTAATGAATGCTGATTGGTCAGTGAAGGACTGATTACGACCAGAGATACCGCTTGATGGCATCGTGGCATCCGAAGCACGACCAGAATGTTAAGGCGGACTTAACTCTTCTAGCACGTGTATTTACCTGTGTCAGCTGAGTTGTCGATGCCTTGAGAGAAAAGAAAGTGCAGAGGGCGAAAGCACCAAAGTGACTGAAGGCTTGCCATAAAGCAGTATCTCTGGTCGTACGATGTGTATGACGTCATTGAGAAACGTGGATTTTGAGGGGTATAGCTCCATAGACCTCGATTCATTCTGCACTCGTCCTGTGAGCGCCCTCATATGGAACCAGAGTGGAACTGCAACCAGTTCAGAAGCCGGAAGTTTACTGAGAGTGGAAGTTCTCCCCTTATTAGACATTCTCTGGCATGGCGCAGCGACGCACACAACGGGTGGCAATCACACCGGCCTGTTGCTAAACCTTCAGCCCGTGGTCAAACATGTTGTTGTCTCAACAGATACTATGGTGCCATGTGCCACGAGAATGAAGCCTTGGGCTCCTAGACAGGACCTCGACTGCATTGGCACATCATTTGTTTTGTGTTGCTAGCTATACAGTTTGCCCTGTGCAACTTCAGATCGCTGCTACAGGGAAAGCATGTGCTGGTCCAGGAGGACAACACCGCAGATGTTGCATACATCAATCGCCAGGATGACTACGCGATGTATGTCGCAATTCGCCCGCCATATAAGGTCAGAACGTGCCATTGACGTATCGGGCGAGCTCCCAAGACAGTCCACACTTAGGTAGACCTGTTTGCCACTCTGGACACGCCACACTCTCAGTAGTTATACTCCCTGACCGAGGGGACCCTCAGCACGGATGCGCTGGTCACGCAAGTATGAGTTTCCCCCAGTGAGCCTTCTCGCACAGACACTTTGCAAGGTCAGGGTGTACGAGGAGCAGGTCTTAGTTAGTTGCACCCTATTGGCCCAACCGGACCTGATTCCCAGAACTGGTGCTCCTCACGACAGCCCCTCCCTGGCCCATTCCTCTGAGGAAGGACCTCCTTTCTCAGAGATGGGGCACCTTATGGCACCCGCGTCCGGACCTCTGGAACCTCCACGTGTGGTCTCTGGACGGGACATGGAGGACTTAGGGTCTACCACTGCTGGGGGTAGACACTATCACTTAGTATCACTCCAGCGAGAGCGCCCTTTGGAAGGGGGCTTCAACCCTGCTTGGCACATTAGACGAATTAAAATAGTTTATCATTGTTTATTTTGATAGTATGTAGAAATGTATTGTTTATATTTTTTCCATGTAAAATTTATGTTAATGTATATTGAATTTTATTTTCATTTAAGTTTATTTATGTATTCATGTATGTGTGCATATAATTTAAATTCCCTATTATGAAATGGTTGAACCTCTTAGTATAAAAGGATTTATTTTGTCTTTTCAAGTCAGTTCTGGTCAGGGGCCTCAGTGAGGAGGGTCACCTTTAGTGTCTTTGTTTTATGTTATTTTTGATTTGTTGTTCTTTTTTGTTGCAAGTTTTGAAGTCAATAACATTTTGCTTTGCTCTGGCCATGTCCCCATATTATGGTGGCAGCGGTGGGATAATCCAGAAGAGGAGCATTGCAGTGTGAAATCTTCAGGTGTGATGGCAGCACTACTGAGACACTAGTGGAGGTGCTGTTGAGCTGATTCCATCTGAGACTTCTTCTAGGGACATTAGTGAGCTCAAGGATATGTTCCAGAAATTCCTGGTGGATCAACAAGAAAGACAAGTTTGTCAAGAACAAGAAAATGCACGACAAGAAACAAGATGGAGGTCCATGCAACATCAGTTTCGATTACTGCAAATCCCCCACCTGGGAAAAGTGAGGGCCCAGACACTTCTTCGAGAAATTCTGATGGAGTTTGACATCCAAATGCTGGGGGTCCATTGAAAGAGCCAAAGATGCAGCAGCTCGGTGAGGTGGATGACAGAGTATTATCTGACTACCTTTGAGTGAATTGCTACCTTATGCAAATGGACTCCAGAAGATTGGGCCATTCGACTAGTTCCTCAACTCACTGGCGAGGCCCGAGCTGCCTATATGTGGCTATGGATGTGGAAGAAGCGAGCAACTATGGGGAGGTGGTTGAGGAAATACTGGAGAAATATTCCACCAATGCTGAGACCTTTCGACAGTGGTTTCCATGGTTCCATGGAGGTGCTAATGGAGGAAACTCCTAAGAAATTGTATGTTCAATTGAAGGATTTACTCTACAAGTGGGTGAAACCTGCAGAAAAGACAATACAGCAGTTTGTAGAGACTACAATCATGGAACAGTTTTGAGAATTTTGTGTCCTGAACTACAAACCTGGATTAAAAAGCATGATCCATCTTCTGCTGAGGAGGCCTGGCTGGCGGACGTCTTTGTGACAGCTAGGCGAAGGACTGAGTTTTGCTCATTGGAAGACCGCAAGGGAGAAGCCTTCCTCTCGCTTTTACAAAGGTACATTGTCAAGAACAGCAGTAGCACAATTTGTTAAGGCAGCATACTCTACACGCGACCTATCATATGCAGCGTGCTTGTGTGGATGCAGTCAGTTTTGATTGCGAAAGATTAGGTCATTTGATTGGATGACATGTATTCACGGAAGTTTTAATGCTATTTTAAGGTGGGGTAGAATTAAATGAACGGCAAAACCCAGCATTTTGTTCACATACTCCCTCTGTCTTTTTAAGAATGATAGAAATTTTATTTTTAAGAATGTAGACTACTGTTTCTTGATTATTTTCTCACTGTAAAAAAAACTTTCTCTAATTCAACTTAAAAAAAATTGTCTGCACAAGTCATTTCAACTAATTTTAAAAAAATATTAAATCAAGTTTAAATTGCTTACATTATTTTGATGAGAAGTAATGGGAAAAACATGGCACACTCTTTTTTGGTTTTAGTTTAATTCTCAGCCTGGTCTCGTTAAATGGGGTATAAATACGTAACATTTACAGGTACAAAATGTACATTTTTGTACATTTAGATAGATGCTTAAACGTACAATATGGATGTATTGACAACACTTAAATGTAAACATTATTACATATCTACAGCTAAAAATGTAAAAACAATTATGAATCTTTTTAATTGTACACTATCTAAGTATGTTTATATTGGTTGTTATGGTTACTCATTGGTTTATTGTTTTGTGTTGTTTGCATTGCCCCGTGTTTGCTCCTGCATGTTTTCTCATGTTTGGATTATCTTTTTTGCTGCATTTAGATCCTTCCTTCTCATTTTTGCCTGACCCGCTGTGACAACAGGTTGTTATGACTTACTGATCATATCTTTTTTTTTCTTTTTTTTTATCAGCTTATTCTTCCATTGCTTCACTTCTCTCTCATTCCTATCTAATGAGTATAAAAAATTATACTCGGTTTCACTTTATTTTGATGGTCCCTTTAACACATTCTATTGACTGTAAGTAATGTTGCACCTTCATGTCTACTTACTCTCAATAGAGTATTAATAGACTGGTAGGTTTAGGGTTAGAATAAGTTGATGGAGTTGCAAAATTACTTATAGTCAACAGAATGTTCAAAAGGGACCATCAAAATAAAGTGTTACCAATAAATTTAGTACTTCAATTCATAATATGTCCACTATTACCAGTATTCAATCCAAGAAAACTCATTGTGTTAAGATATTTAATCCAAACTGTATCTTTTGTCACACATCTTTTTTGTACCACATATGATATATCTACATGGAAACATCATAATCATGACCCATCATCTCACTCAGCAGCATGATCACAAATAAATGCATCTTAAGTGAACTGACATAAAGACTTAATGTATTACATTTGAACCCTTTCACAATTGAGTTTGCCTTCTTTTGGAGAACAACCCCTGAAAATAACATTCCTTGTTTTTTTTCTTTAACTGCGTTGTCTGCGATGTATAAATAGGTCTATGCTACATATTACAGATGCAGAAAGACAAAATGACTTTGATGTGAACCTGTAAATATTGCAATAGAAGCAATAGGGTAGAAGAGCGTTTTCCTCATTAATTCCACAGTTGTTACTGTAACTAGAATTTTTAGGAAAGAATAGAAACACAAGACTTCAAAAATATATTTAAAAAGTACAAAAAAATATATACACACCACTTAAAGAGCAGACTTTTGCAGAAAGGTTAGTTTGCAGACTAATTGCATTTATTTTTATGTCCTTTTCATAATCTGTGCTTCTGTCATACTGTGATAATTTAAGCACCGAGACTCAAAGTCAGCCTTACTTATTTTCTGTCTGTTGAAGGAGGACATTTTGTGCGAGGTGTGGAATCTGTGGACAAAAATACTGTGATAGATGCGGTACTTGAGTTCTCAGTAATGCACCACGGCATGAATATATTATGCAAATTACTATTTGTTTTAATGTTTACTGCTTTTATTCATACTGCTACTTTCCTTGTCATTTTCAGTTATTTATATTGATTGTTTAGATTATTTTATTTCATGTTTTCTGTTGTTGTCTGTTATGTTTTAACGAAATGTGTGTTAAATTTAATGAAAGATAAGTTCACTCCTCTTGACAGTGAGCGATCCAAGGTGTTTTGACATAAGCTTTTGGAACAACATTTTTATGATTTTGACTAGACAATATTATGTTGTTTTGAAGTAAAAATGCTTTGCATATTTTGAAAGAACAATATTTTTATTCATCCACCCATTCTTCAAACCTATTCTCTGTAGGATCACGAGACAATATTAGCATATAATTTTTTTTCATTAAAACAATATTTTCAAAACTTTTAAATGCGATATTTGTAAAACGAAACAGTATTTTGAACATTTTGAAAGGAGTTTTTTTTCGCATTTGTGATTTAATCATGAATCAGAGGGTTCAGTTTCATGTGCATGTGTCATGAAAAATTTTGGGGTCTATATTTGTTGAATATTACAAAACTGATCTAGTCCGGTTCCAGATTATCATGTAGAGTAAATGATAAGCATTTTTGTTTCAGATTGTGTGATACTACCTCAGACATTTACTTGATCAGATTTTCTTTTAACCGAAGGACATTGTGTGCGGGAAGGGCTTTCATGACTTACTACTACCTTACTACTAACTTTTTTTATTAACAAGCGCACACGTAAGGATGTGTATTTGTAGAACTTTGTGAATGGTGTTCAAATTTTGGAGAATCTGTAAATATCATGTCAGCCCCATGATACTAGTCAACCAGGTTGATATATCAGATCGGCATGCTGAGATCTTTTCTCAGATTGCGAAGGCGGAGATATTTTGAGCAATACTGTGAACAGATTTGGAGACTAGAAGCGGACTCAATACTGAACCCTGTGGGATTCCAGCGGTGAAAGTGTGGGTTAACCATTAGAGATATGAGATGATATTTTATCCAAGTAGGAAATAAGCCATCAAGAAACAATTATGTTTTGACAGAAATAAACAGCTCTGGTGGATTAACAGGTGGATAATAATGTTTACCTCAGCAGAGAGATTTAGTGTGTCCATGGGCCATTGAGTTTGATGGATGTGCGTCCTGTGGCCTAGTAGTAGTTAAATCTCTGGGTTCGTATCTGAAAGGCTTGTAGGTTCAAACTCCTCAAGGATGATCCAGTAAGCATTGCACCATTGAGCAAGGCACTTAACCCCAGGTTGCTCCAGGGGGACTCTTCCTGTACTAACTGTTATATTCAGTGTCACTATGGATAAAAGCATCCGCTAAACGACTAATTAGGTAAACCATTTGTTAATTAATTAGTGTCCAGCGCAAGACACTTTGGCTGACGAAGGTATTTCAGTCACAGCAAGCAGAACGGTGTTGGTAACTAAAGCTTAGTGACCATCTTTATATATTATACAGATTTATATATATATTTTAGGCTACTGTTTAACAGTTCTTATTATAACTACAGGCGAGCATTTCTTATAAAAAAAAGAAAGAAAAAAAGAAAGAAAACAAAAGGAAAACATTTAACTAATATACACCAACCTTCTAATTAGACAACGTAAGAGCAGATAGTGATATTTTTATTTCCAAAAGTTCTTTGGAAACTTTATTTTGCATATGAAGGATGACTAATTTTAAGCCTTTAAGACCTTTGTTAAGTAAAATTATAGATTAAGACATAAGCAAATACAATAGAAAGACATTGCCAGTGATAATATTGAAAGCTTATTTTGCTTCATAATTGTATGGATAATTATACGTCTGCAAGTGAGCACATAACTAGAGTGAATCACTTACAGTGGATTATTTAAAATGTCACTTGATGTCCATATGCCTTCCTAAGGCCAGTGCAACCTTTACATTTTCCTAACATCCCAAAACTTGCTTCAGGTTGTGTTTAAAATGGACTTTAACCTCACCAACTGCTCTGTTGACATAGGGACATTGTAGTCACCTTAATTTGCATCACCTTGTAATGCTGCAGTATGTGAAGTGCTGCAATAATTTAGCCTGTTCCAAGCGTAGGGCCTGTTGCCATGGCAAAATATTGAAATATTCAGAATTGTTCAGCCTTTACCTGACATTCAAAATGTGTTGTAAAATATATTCTTTGTTCAGGGAATGAAAATATATATTGCCAATTCTATCCCCTAATTAAAAATAAAAATACCAATATGTATTTGAAAAACATGCTAAGAATACTACACATACACATATAGAAATAGCCTGCAATTGTTGGTTTACTAAATTGATCTACTTTAACTCAGTAAATTATTTGTTTAATTAGTGCTGAGGTCCAACTAAAGATATTTAGTTTGTCTTTACATATATTTAAAGATAAGTATATTTGATTGTGCTAAAATGGAACCATTGGAATACGTTCTTTGAATAACTAGCATTTAAAGACTGATATTATACAGTGATCATCATTCTATCCTTACTAATAGTGATATTAATAAAACACATTTTAGGCTTAATATTAAGAAATGTGCATTGTGCAATAAAGATGTACTCAAAATAAAGTTTAATTATAATCTCTATATCAGTTAGTCTCAAGCGACATGCCAGTAAATATGTTGATGTTTTGTAGTATACTTAAATGCATTTAAAATGGTAAAGGGTCTTTAGAGTTCTTTTATATTTTTTTGATAGATCGAGACCAAGATGTGTTTTGTTTGACACATCGTGAGAACATTTGAATACCTGATGTTAGATGTGTTTGCAGGAGTTCACCATTTCCTAAAATGTGTAAATAATCAACTATTAGTAAGTAGTCTGAAAGAAAGGTGGAGCTTTTCCCCCCCAATATTATTGGAAAGGCATCGATCAGAAACACTAAATGTGCTGAAATGAATGGCAGGTGTATGCTAGAGTAGGAATGGCCAAGGATTTGCTCTGGAATTGATAAGAAAAACAAGACAAAAAGATCTTTTTACATTTTGAAATAATTTCTTTAAGAAGCAATTTGACGCTATAGTTTCAAATGCGTAGTCTAGTCAACATTTTAGACAATTATATCATCAGAATACATCACTATAGTAAGTCTACATTGCTCCAAATATGGCTCGTGGGGACTTGGTGTTGTGTCGAAGTCTGTGTTTCCTGAGGACCGTCTAACCCTAACCCTAACCCTAACTCTAACCCCAACCCCAACCCCAACCTAAGGGGAACACAGGGGGAATAACCCTCAACATAAGACCGGGTTTGAGTCCGATTGTTGAGGCTTACCAAGACGATTATTTGGTGAAATTCCCATTTTCATTTGAATGAGCGGCTGGGAATGCATCTATTTGACCGACACAATCGTTCGCATGCCATGAATATGACTGCATTTTTTTTACGCTGAGCTGTTCCATTCTTTTCCTTTAGCTATGCAAATAAACCTGGCCAACCAATAAAGATGTGGTCCCATTTTACTGTTGTTCAGCGAATTTTCACAGGCGAGGTCCAGTCATTTCAATAGGAATCCACATGATCGGGAACGTTGCTTGAGGGGGCGAAGAGATTTCTCCACAGAGAGAAAACTAAAATATGGAAGCTTGTTTTCGTCCCAGAATTAAAATATCAAACCATTCAGATTTTTTGTATATAACTCGCAACTCAGACTCGCAATTGCATGTTTAAAGTCAAATTCTTTGAAAAAGACTGACTTTATTTCTCAGAATTGTGAGTTTATATCACACAATTCTGAGAAAAATTATTATTACTATTATCTTTTTTTATTTTTATTCAGCGGCGGAAACAAGCTTCCACAGAAAGCTGCTTTTATGTGAGCACACCTTAAATATCACCAATAAATATTTGGGTCTCAGCATTTTAAGATGATTCTCAAGTATGTTATGAAAGATATAACGGAATAAATTGATACACCATTTTTCTTCATGCAATATGTGAGTAAAATGTCCATAAATTAATATTCCCATTCAATGCAATGTATCAATACACTGTATCTAATTTGTATATTAATGTGTTCTTGGGGCCACATTCAATGAAAGACGTGTTGTAATGGGAGTAATAATTGGCACAATATCAATAATAATATCAAATATTTCATAGGAATATTGATGTATAATTTCTTTCCCTAAAGTCCTGATGTTCATACGGTGAAATCAATGCCCTGTTTTGTAACAGAAAGTCATATTTTGATTTGAAACCCCATACCGTTTTCCTTTAGATGTTGGTTTATGAAATACAATTCGAAAAGTAGATCCGATTTAAATTACAATTACAATATACAATACAACATAACTCGGGTTCGGACCAGGCAATCGAACCAATACAAGTGTGAATTGTGAAAGCACCCGAAAAGTCACACTTCTGGCCTGAAGGCGCCGTTAAAATACATTTTTGACTTCGCAGTGTGAACATGGCCAGCAGAGGTCTGCAGAAAACAATGGAAATATACAATATATTTGCAAACTTGGCTTTGCCTGAGGTACTAGATCATCATGTGGAGAACTCGCTCAGTCGAGGAGCGTCGCAAAGGGTTCGGGCTGAAAGCACAGCAGACACACACGGGTCAGGAGGAAGAAGAATGATATGAATACCTTTAAAACATCTTTCTTCATTACCACTGCATTAATGACAGAGAGGGTAACGTGTTGGCGTTGTCTCGAGGTCACCCATTGCCTTGGGTGAGGACCCGTGCTGTAGAAATGGTTGAGGAGATGTGAGAAGAAAAGAATAGTTCATACAAGGTTTGGCAACAAGGATAGTCAGACAAGAAATTTACAGAGAAAAAAAGCTGAAATGTCAGAGCAACAGCTCTCTAAATAGACTGAGAATGAGGTAAAGAGAGGATAATGACTGCTCTCTGTCTGAAGTTTCTTGTCATTTTGCTCCTAGCAAGAGTCGGAAGCAATATTTTTTTTTCTCTCTCTCTCACTCTCACTCTCATCCTCCAACAATCTACCATTTAGAGATGCATGACTTGTATACCAATGCCTTTTATGCTTTATATCTTTAAAAATGATCACAGGTTTGCACATCACACAATTTAAACACTGGTTGGTGGTGTAGAGCGCCCACTTGTGGTCGCACATGAAATATTGAAAATATTGTTTTAATTAAAAAAATTAATATACTAATATCGTCTCGTGATCCTACAGAGAATAGGTTTGGAGAATGGGTGGATGAATACAAATATTGTACTTTCAAAATATGCTAAGTATTTTTTACTTCAAAACAACATAATATTGTCCAGTCAAAATCATAAAAATGTTGTTCCGTTTCTAAAACAAGAATGTAACAAATATTGAAAGCATTGTTTTCTCTCTTGCTCAAATAAGAATTTCATACTCTATTTTTTAAAACATATAAATGTTGTTTTGCTTTATTTACAACTGTATAAGCTGTAAATACAGTAGCGTGTTAAATTTTGAAGTCCGTCCACATCTAGCAATGAAATATAAGTTCACTCTTTTTGAGAGTAAATACAGTATAAGACGTAATGTCACATCGGGAATGGCTTTTAAAGATGTGTTGCACCATGCATAGAGAAATAATACAGTGATGCAGGAAAATGAAAACACTAAAACTATGCAAAAACTGAATGAACAGTTTTGTTTATAAATCCTCAGCACACAACATTAAACATCCAGAATGAAAAAAAAAAAGTTTCTTGAAAGAGAAAATGAATTGAAATGAATTTGAATGTCACAAGAAGACTATAACAGTGGGTTTACTGTAACACTGATCCTGTTGTTCTACATCCATCCGTTGGAGGAGAAACTGAGTTGAAGCCGTGATAAATCTGCCTTTGACAGCGGCTGTAAAGGGGACCGGCACACGCCACCGTGATATCCAAACCACTCCATCGCTTGTTTCAAAGCTGGAACGCCATACTGTCGAGTTACCTATAAAGACCAGAGGGAGACAATATGCTTTAATGAATAGTCAAAATCAATCATTTGATCTCTTTTAAACTAGGTTCAGAGAATGTTCATTCTGACCTAACCCTTTAGAAACAGCCAATTATGTTCTTGTTAAAAAAAAGCGCATTTGCACCAGTGCAAATCTTTCTCTTGGCCTTTGAAGCAAAGCTCAACAGCTCTTGGGGGAAGGGTTGCTTCCAGTGTTTATCATGCCTATATGCCAGTAAATGTATCTGTGGTATAAATGTCCGGCGTTGCCATGGTGATGTGATGCTCACTGCTGTGTTGGGTTCGATGAGGCGATACTGGAGCTCTCTGGCCTCGTCCCAGCGTCCTGAAACACACAGCTGTGCTAGATCACACACCTGCTGACCCAGGACATTCGCCAGGGCACACACGCCTCCCACGGCCCCTGCGACACACAGAGAAATCGCCCTTTAAAGGGGATCTATTATGCCTCTTTTTACAAGATGTTATATAAGCCTCAGGTCTCCCCAGAATATGTCTGTGAAGGTTCAGCTCAAAATACCAACCAGATCATGGATACACTTTATTTTGAGGTGTCATTGTTACAGTGTTTTTATTTATTTCACTACTGAGTAATAATAATTAACAACATGTACTTACTGTAGGGTTACGGTAGGATTAGGTTTTGGCTGAGGGTTTCTATTTCTATGGTAAGTACATGTAACATATTATGTAACAAGGACGCTGTACAATAAAGGCCAGATAATTTGTTATTCCATGTTGTAAATGCACATTTTTGAGTGGAAGGAAAAACATGCTGTTTTTGTGGATGTATCTTTAAATGCAAATGAGCTGCTGGTCTCCGCCCCTTTTTCCAGAAGAGGGCGGAGCCTTCACAGCTCCGATATTCTGCCAAAAACTAACAAAAAATCTGTTTGGTTTTGATGATCATCTCGATCACTCTCACGTGACATCACAGTTCTTCATCATGAACGTTTATTATCTGCATGCGTTTTAAAGTCATATCAGTCTAAACTTCTGATGTATGGTTTTCTGAGCGCACACATCCGAAGCAAGCGGAAGTCAGGCGGAGCGTCCCGTGAGTATTTAACTAAGTTCTCTTTCACGTCTCATTGCGCTTAAACTGTCAAATACACACAAGGTCATATCAAATACACATAAACACAGTCGGTTATGTCTGTGAACGTAAACCGCAAGTAAATAAATCGCATGTGTATATTAGATCTGTGTATTAATGTCAAAGCAGTGTAATATACAACATCTATATGCTGTTAATATGAATCAAACAACAAAAGAAAAACAGAAAATCACTCACTGCTCTTGACTGAATAACATTAGTAGCTTTAATAAGAATCCATTACTTGAATGCTGTTATTAAATGCTCTGGCGAGGAGATAAACATGGCGGACTGTGTTCAGATCACTGAGGGGAGGAGCTAAGCCAATAGGGCGGAGTCTGTCAGCAGTCGTGGGCGGGGCCTAGCATTTGTGACGTCACCAAAGGTAAAAAATCTGCAACCGGCTTATCAACGACACTGATTATGATATATGGGGATTAAAAAAGAGGAGTGGGAGGATTTTTACCATTATGGGCTGGTTGTACACACTGCCGACACACATTTGTGTTCAAACACCATGTAAAAGTGTTTTTGCATATTTAGTAACATGCATGCAACAAATACAGCCCAAAATGTCCAAGTGAAAAATATTTCGCAATTTAATACCCCCTACTTTTCCTCTACAATCTGATTGACACCGTATAAACCACTCCAACATAAACAACAGCTTGATTGACAGGCCGACACCACCCATGCACGTTATAATAGCCCAACACTCGCCAGGCTTTCTGACAGACATTAAAGCCACTTTGATTGTGTTGATTTATCGACAGACTCCAGAACCTTTCCCACAAGCTGACTTGTGATTAACCACAGTTTAGTCTCCGTGGAAGTTATCAAACCTCGCCATGATGAGAAAAATGCAGTGGATATTGTATTAGGACTGACATGTTTCCATTAAGGACCCTATTTGTACTGTTACTCCATTGTCATGTTCTGTGAATGTACATGAATCAATTGCACTTCAAGGTGGATGGTGACTGAATTTGCATGATTTGTTTTTTTTTTATTATGGTAGCAAATTGTACGACATGTTCAACACGTACTACCTGTCCATTATGATGAATTTTCACCAATTTGTGTAGACAAACAGTACATATTAATCAGTTGTGCAATGTGAAATCTCAAAAACAGGTCATAAGTAACCTAAAATAGTAATAAAAAATGTTTTTTTCATTGTGACTAAACAGATCTACACAAAACATTTCCAACCATTCTTAGTCGCCTAATGTAAAGTGAAAACATTTATTAATTCGCAAAGTACAACTGCAAGTTTATTCTGCTGTAGTATGTTCTGCAATTAATTTAATTGATTCTGAATTTCTGATGATCTATTATTTGAAACATACACACAATTATACATAAATATTTGATGACAGGGTGCATCCAAGTGTATTGTTTATAAGAGTATGAACAATGTAAAGACGATGAAGTCATTCTCACCGACAGCGTACGCAGCCATGAGGAAACCCGCTGATCCTGCAAGCACCTGGAAACCCTGAGATCGGGTTTTCTGCACGATCAGGGCTATTCTGGTGAGCTATCAATTATCAGAGATTAATGTGTTTTAAGGAGATACAAGACTGTAAAATAAGGGAGATGGTGTACAGAACTGCTATACAGTATTTATACACAGACATGTAGTGGTTAGAGGCAAGGGCAACTAAGAATGGCACAAACTTTTTAACTTTGTATACAGTGATTACTTTTTAACTCAAGTCAAAAGAGAGAGAGAGAGAGAGAGAGAGAGAGAGAGAGAGAGAGAGAGAGATGTAATTTTGTGTCCTGTCACTCATATCTGAGACAGTGCTGGGTCAATTACTGATTCCACATTACATTACAGAAATTGTAGTTAGTAACGTAATCCATTACATTAAACATTTAAGGTATAATAATCTGACTACTTTTGGATTACTTTTTAACTGATTTTTTTATACCATATAAAATATAAAGAGAAAGAAAAAAATATTCCATTCTTTGTTATCAACAACATGAAGTGGTTCACTACTCAGGGTTACTATTATTATTACAGACTTAAATCATAACTTTTTTAATTAAAATAAATCATTTTAAAATATAAACAATCAAATAAATTTTATTTGTTTCCCTGCGTGTCATCTCTCCATTAACCGAAATTTAATTTATTTATTATTATTATTATTATTGACTTCATTTTATTATTGGCCCAATTTATTAATTTAAAGTCTATATAAAGTAAATATATCAGGTCAAAGAGTTTCAGCTGACAAAAAAAAGTTGGGGAATCCCTGCATTGCATGTAAATATGAAATTATGTGAATTTGAACATTTTAATGTGTTTGAAAGTCAAAATCCTTCCACAGACAGTAATACATGGTTCAATGACTCATTGGTTGATAATTCCGATAATGATTAATGTGTTCGTCAGGAGCTGATTAGATATGCACTGTTGCAATGTTGAGAAAACACTTGTTTTCTGTGATCAAATGCTGTGGGTCTCAGTTTTCAGTGATAGTCACATGACCAGTGTCAGATGGTCAGTGTGTGTGTGTGTGTGATTCCACAAACCTGGAAAACCTTTGGATATAAGCAGTGGATGTTTTAGAAAGGAATATTTAAAGGTGCCCTATTTTTATTGTATAATGTTTTCTGGGTTGCCCTTATAATGTTAGTATGTTTTTTAGATCAAAAATAGTCATAATTTAGAAATAAAAGGCATTTTTTCCTAGCCTGATTTTAGCCTCTGATGTGAATGCTGTTTGAAGGGGCGTGTCTGCTGTGTGTAACCGGCCTCTGCTGTGATTGGCTGACAGGCTTGCATATGAAATAGCTACGTATTACATGTGGAACTCTCTCAAATACTTTTACTACAGACATTATACGTTTTTACTATTACAGCTATCGAGATTAACGAATCGTGAGATGTTTTTAAAGTATTTAGATCTATTCCCATCACATAAAATGTTGCCGTGATGAGCATTGAGCAAACAGATGACAGTGTGTTGATCGCGAGAATAAAGATCTTATCATTGCAACGCAGTTTCTGCACTCTCTCTAATGCTTTCACCAATGCAAACACGATGATGTAAATACAGTAAGAGCTTCGTTGTGCAGTGTAACGTGCGTCATTGAATTCATAACGAGTTTGGCAAGTGTCCAGATAAACTCGCGCTGTGGAAAGATTGTTCTTTTGTTCTTTTCTGTATATAATTTATTCACAATTTAAATAAGGTTTTTTTCATCCTACTAAAATAAACGATGTGAAGTTGATATTTTAGTCACTGGCTTGACTTACTGATGCATAAACAGTATTGAACGATTTTGAGAGAAAGATTACCTGTCTGAACTTGAACAATTACACATCAGAAAGTGTTGCTTGGTAGATCGATCGATCGAGGCCAGCTCTGTATTGGCCCAAGTTGAGGAAACAGTCTCGTCGGTGAAATGTTTGGAAATTTCCAGAGAAAATAAAAATTAACCCATTGTTTCTTCAGAGGCTCGGATGAAGGAACTAAATACTTTTGTGTTCATTTGTACATCCAAACACTGATCGACTGCCATGCTTCGGCTGCGCAGTTCCGCCTGTCATTGAACATGGGCTGGCATATGCAGATTTTTGGAGTCGTACATATTAATGATACCGACTGTTGCGTTATGTCTGTGTTATGTGGAGATTCGCCTGTTTTTCAGGGGTGTTTTTCAAAAACGAGATTTAAGTAAGAAGGAGAAAACAATGGTGTTTGAGACTCACTGTATGTCATGTCCATGTACTGAACTCTTGTTATTTAACTATGACAAAATAAATTCAATTTCACATTCTAGGGCACCTTTAAAAGATAAAAAAGAAGTAGTTGGAAGAGTAAATTAATCATTAATAATTCAATGCCATTGTGAAAATAACATGTAATCAATAAAACATTAACTGTAGTCTGATTACGAGTATTTTAAAATGTAATGTAATTAATAACAAGTACTTCATTTTTGGAATCTGATTATGTACATGTAATCAGTTACTACCCAGCACTGGTCTGAGTGTATAATATATATATATATATATATATATATATATATATATATATATATATATATATATAGTATATATAGCTCTCAACTGAAATGTTATATACAGCTAATCAACTGAAATGTTAATTATACATTATTATTATTATGGAAAATGTATATTACTATAGTAAATCTTACATCACCACCGCTATCTTTGAGGCCGACAATATTTGGGTGCTGTGAGAGCTGTATGATTGCGTCCACAGGAAGGTCCAGACCAGTGTTTGCTGGGACACTGTACAACACAACCGGCACTGAACTGGAATCTGCCACCTCGGGAAAGAGAAAAGCAACAATGCATTTTAATAAGACGGAGTGTGAAGCTCAACCACAACTGAACTAAGTAAAATGCAAATGAGCGCAAAAAGATATGCATAATGTCCACGGTTTCATTTGATCACGACGGAGAGAACGGTCCTTGATTAAATGGATCATTATTCATGGAAATATTCTCTCCACTTTATACGGACCATATTATCAACTGATTGGAATGAAAATGAAAAACAATCACTCAAGACTTACCTTGGTGTAGTGGTTTATAAGAGCTCGGCTGTCCATTCGGCCTCGGTAAAAACAAGGTGTTACCACTAGCAAGCAATCGGCCCCGGCCTCAGCCATTCTCTGGCTCATGAGGACCGTGCCTCTGGTGGCTGCAACACACACACAAGGACAAAACAACTGGCATCTGGGGTGTAAATCTTATATATTATATCCAGAGCATGTGCTTCAAAAAAACTGGTCTGTGCGATGAATAAATTTAGCACAGTAGCACGCGTGCGATACAGTTTTGCATGTGTGTGAGGCAGAGTGTGTGAAGTGAGAGTTTGTTGTCTACGGATGCATGACTGAACTGAAATTGAGCCAAAATTGCGATTTGGCTGGATGTGATTATGAAACCGCAACATTTTAAAGCGTGGTGAAGCGCAGAGCGGATCGATCGACTCGCAGTAAATGCTCCATCTCTGAAAGCACTGCGAGATCGAGTCACATTTGAAAAAGCAACACGTGCCAAACGTCTCTCCAAACGTGTAATGAGAAGCGTTTACAAACAAAAGAGAACATACTTGCTTCATAACGTCAGTCGAGTGTCTTTTGTGAACGGATGTGGCTTCTTATCATAGATTATATTATTTAATTCTATAAAGGCTGTCGATTAGCATTGGATTATAAATATACTTTGCTCTTATGAAAATACCCAAGATGTCTAAAAACACAGCCATTACATTGTCGCAATGTGTTTATTGTCTTCATACTTCATCCGTTTTTTCCCCTCTCGGTGGATATATAAGAATTATATATACAAAAATTACGAAATTGTCATCACAGAATTTTATCATAGTAATTTAATATTTTACAATAACATTTTACACCTTTCTTATGATTTGTAGGAAAACTATTTTCAAATGCTCTTTTCAAATGCTCAACTAAACCGGATGGATGTTGCTTGGATTGTGATTATGTAAACAGATTTGACTTAATGTTCAGCAAGAGCTGGTGCCTTCCTGCAGTCTGCCATTTTAAGCAAATAAAGCAAATGTTTGTCTGAAAAAAAATAATCTTGTTAAAGTTTTTATTTTGTGTGCCCAGTATGGAACATTTGTGTCTGTTTTATTTTTGTGCAACAAATGCATACCTGTGCTACAAAACTGTCAACATCCATAGCGCCACTGGTATGTGCAAAAAAAGAACATACAGCCCTGATTTCATATACACATATATATATATAATACAGGCAGAAGAGAGACTTACATTCACAGCCAGATCCAGCCATGAGCAGCTTGTGTTGTGGCAGGGCCTGCTTGACCCTCTGCACCACCTCCACCCTCTCCTCCGCGCTCAGGTACGGATATTCCCCATTAGAGCCCTGCACTACAAGACCTGCCAGTGGAAGAGATGTCAAATAACACATTTCAACTTACTTTAGGATGAGGAAATATATTGACATGTAATTTTCAAAAAAGTCCACTAGGTCTAGCACTTTAAAAGGTTTAAAGGTGAACTTTAACCTGCAACGGTTCACTAACATCTGTTTACTATTGTCTACATAAAGAGTCGCCGCACAAATACTACATTATTACGGTACATGCCACATATTATGTGTTGTAGGTTTTATTTTCATATAACATTATGCTGTATTGTAGTTTTGATTTGATTGCACGTGTCAAACAATGACTGCAAACCGTTACTCGCCTCTGAAAGGTAAGTTGCTGTACTTCTTAAGATTGTCTTCAAGTCTCTGATAGTCCACATCTTCACTCTGGGTAAATGGAGTGGCGATGGGAGGATAAATCCCACTTATATCCAGCCTCTTCCCAGCACTCTGACTTGTATTTCTCCATGTTGACACTGTTGATCTTCTGCACAGAAGATTGAAACTGCGAATTGCAAACATGCCACTGGTTGGGATCCGGCTGTAGAAAAAGGAAAAATAATAATAATAGATGGTTAAAGGAAAACGTGAACTCTATACCGAGCAGTTAATAATCAACACACTTATCAACTCAAAATGCTGACCATGTAGAAAAACATATTTAGGAAAACTAAAGTAACTAGTAAACAATATAGTCATGTTATGTTTAAACCTCGCAAGTAGCCAATGTATTCGCAAAGCATAGACAGTCTTAAAATGTAGGCAACATATTGCATAAATAAATCAATAAAGCATTTAAAATAAAATGCTGCTGAGTTTTACATACCTGGTTGCTGCAGATGTCCAGACAAACTTTGTCAAACAGTGTCACAATGTGTCTCGTTATTATGAATGTGTATTATTATTGTATCTGAAGGAGAGAGACAGAGTGTTCTTCTGTTCACTTTCTCCTGCATAAGCACATATGGGTCTTCACGTGACGTCATTGACTGAAAAAAGTCCGTATGCAAAAACACCCTAGTAGCGCAGGTTTAGCTTTTCAATATAAATGAGGAGGTTGTTCTGAAGTTGCCTGGAAACCTTCTTAAAACGTTCTGTCGCTTATTGTAAATAATATTAATGTGGTAGTTTCACCACAGCGTTTGCCTTTCACCACAGTCAGACTCCGGAAGCATAAATCCCATTCATTTTCTCCATATGGGACTTAACTTTGAACGACAACTTATAAAGTCTGTAGACAGATGTACCATGAGCTCCGAGATTGTTTATTAATGATATGTACTTCAGTTTAAGCAGCCAGTTCATGTTATTTCATTTTTTAAACTATGTTTAACGTTAATTAAAAACTACACTACCCATGAGCCTGCAGAGAAATATAGACCAATCACAGAATCGGAGCTCTACGGTGACCCCGCCCACTCCATGAAAGACCTGCGAATGTTGCCAATGCCATAATCGAGTTATAAATAAACTCTACACGTATAAACTACAACTAGTACTTATATATACGAATCTGGTTGTTTTGCTAAATAAATAAACAAATAATATATTATAAAAATATATATATTTATATTATAAACAACTAAACTAGTTTCATGTGTTTCTGCCGTTTAAACAAATTGTAGGCTACTACGTTGTTAATTTCATTAATAAAGATGTTAAGCACATAGTCTTGGTCGGATTTTCAGATACTTTTTTTTCTGCTTCATAAACGTTTGTGATATTCTGATTTACCTCAGAGGTTGGTTAACTCTTTAATGAACACTTAAAAAAATACCAAAATAAATGGCAAAAATATTTAACGAAAGGCTGAAAAACTGTTTGTACGCATTAATAATCATGCATCAGGATTTTGGCATATAGATGTAAAACAACATAAACATTTTTATTTAGTTTTTCCTTTATGAAAGCCAGTCATGAATATGATCAAGACTGTAGCCTAATAAATTTGTAAAGTAAAAAAGGAAATTAAAAAGGGAGAAAAAACATGAACTTTGATTCATTCTGTTTTCAAGGTTAAAATATAAATATTGATTTACAGTCAAAGTTTGTAGTTATTATTATAGTATGAATACACAATATATAAACACTTTTAAATTCTTCCAAACAGGTCATTATTAATCAACCTTAGACCGAAAACTCAGATGAATCGCATCCTGTCAAGGTCTTTTTGCTTGGTTTTTTTTGCTTATTAACATCAGATCCTTTCAATATGATTCATAATAGTTTTTAATCAATTCTTATTGTTGTACACTGTCCTTGAATCTGTACACTTCTTCTGCCCTATCAACAACACCGACATAAACTTGTGGCCCGACACGTATTCATAAATCAAACATTCTCCAATTCGGCATACTTTATATACAGGAGGTCACGCCATCATAACAATACCAGAACTTCAGTCGCTTCACTTCAATGCTCCGCTTTATTTTCTTAAGATTTTCCTGGTTTTTCATTAACATGTTTGACACAGCTTCAAAATATACACCTGATGACATAAAACATCAATAGAACGCCATTCACATACAAATAAACAAATAAAAACGATAAATGAAAATAATTTTAACAAGCAAGTAAAAGTGGATACAGTGTCACATGCAAGTGAGGACAACATAATAAAAATAGGTTAAAATCACACATTCTTCAACATGTGCCTTACTAAAAAAAAAAAAAAAAATTATACAGTACTCATACTCATTACATTACTCATACAGTAGTCAATATTACTCTCAGACGAATAGATTTCTTCATAATTCTTCACATATCACAAGAATATCACTATTTGTACACACTTTGTACATAATTAGAATGCTTTCAGTAGTATTTTCCAAATATTTTAATCACTATGTTGCGTTATGTTAAGTAACACATTGTAACTGTTGTTTAATGTTAAGGACTTGTTTCATAACACACCGATTGTTTCCTTGAAGTAGATCCTTCACTGTTTTGTGGGTTTATTGATTGTATAGTAAAGCCAGTTGAGATAAATATTCTGAATCTTCCTAACGACACCTGCAAGACATGAGAATAAGAATGAATCAAATTTCAACCATTATGGTATCCTCATAAATCCAGTTTTCAACAATGAATCTGACATGAGCGCAGGTTTACCTCCGTCTACTCCCAGAAGTACCGCAGATACCATATGGTCTCATTTTTAAGCTGAGGTCCGAATAGAGGATTTGCTTGGGCCAGTATTGCTACTAACCAGCTGAAATGAGTGCATGGTACAATATTAAACATTCAGAATAATCTGTATATCACTTCATACATTTTAGTTACAATATCACCAACAGCAGCTAAACATGCACTGGAAAGATATCCTACATTATCATGCATGCATAGAGGGTTAATATTTTAATCCAAAAACCAAATATGAATAAACGTCTATTTTACCATAGGCTACAAGGATATATTTGACAGTATTTTCCAAACATTTTACATTATACTCACAATATATAGCAGCAAACAGCGGTCAACACCAAACTGGTTATGATGACACTGTAATTATAAAACACTTTAATCAAATCAATGTAATAATGTATTAAGGAATAACACTGCAATCATATTTAAATGACGCGAATGGATGCGTTTAAAGATGGATGGATGGATCTCTGTTCGGCCTGTTCCAGCATCATTCCTCACCCTCTGTTTGGTCCTTTCGGGACAAAAAACGGGGCGACAATCCCGACCAGACCCCACAACGTGGTGAAGCAGATCATCGGTAAAGCCAGCGAGTGCGAAACCATTGCGACACTACTGCGTTATTCTGGAAATATTATATAAATATAACAGTAACCGGTTCAACAACAGCTTGATTCCGCACTAATCCTCTGGTCACGCCCAGCTGTTCCTGATTGGGCCGATGGTATTCTGAGTCTGTACGCTATTGGTAGAAATCAGGTGTCACTCAAACCGAATCCTCGCTCACTACCACTACACCGACGTAATAGACCCCAGTACGTAATTTAAAATGATATATATATATATAATACTATTATTATTATAACTTTTTTTTTTTTTTACAACGCAAACTCAATAGAGAACAATCATATGCATATGAAAATATACACCCATATCTCCAGTCTTAGCCTATATCTATCATTTTGCGTGTATAGGCTTGGTTTTCCGTAAAATTTCAGCAGCAGGATAAACATTATTATTGACTTTAAACTGAATGTTCTTCAATTTCGGTATTTTGCCGATTTAATATAATTACAGTATTTGTTTCTGTTTCATTATCAAAAAAATGTCATTATCGTAAAATAATTTACCTTTTGTCCCCAATGTATTAGCCAATCTTCAACTCAGGCAACTTTAAGTTCAGTACATAAGAGTGTTTTGTATTAGGCCTAGTTGTTCTAATGAAAGAGGGATTTCTCTACACAAACTATTACATTCTCTAAAGGAACATTTTTATCACAAACTTCTCCATGAATTAATTATATTGAATAAATCGATCAAATCAACAACATACAACTTTTTTCTCATACCACTCCTGTTTGAATAATGTTTATTATAATGGTTCTATTATTCCACAAGATGGCGCCATGCGGTGTGAAGTTTGAGATGCGCCTTATTGCCTCGCCTGAAATGTAGGTGAGAGTCTATGGTGAGAGTAGGCGCTGCAGTGAGGGGAGGAGTGAAAAAAGCGCAGGAGGCAAGACCTATGGGCAAGACGGACAGATCTCTCTTCTCGCAGTGGATCAGACACCTGCGAGATCAAAGGCGGATATCGCGGGATACACGAGATTCACGCTCGTGCACGGTGTTGCTAACTAACTGGATGTAAGTTCTGTTACAAGATATATAATAAATATAATGGAACTTATTTAATTCCATTCCAAATACGTGTTTATCAATACTTTTTCTTTAATACAGACATGTTTATATATATATATAGCCTATATATATATATATATGTTTTTTTTATTTTTTTTTTATAACAATGACATCACATAACCCATCGCACTGTCAGATAATTTATTCACACATAACGTACGTATAGCCTACACATAAAACATGATACCAGAGTTTTAAACTCAACTATTTTAAAAGAGAACAATAGGTTGTTTAAACCAATAAGCATTAGCAAGTCGTTTCCCATCATGCTTTTGATCAGCGCAGTCTGCAGAGCAACTGCGCGCGACTGCAGAATTCGACACGTGCGCCTTGCGGTCGCGAGAGTTTTGCATGACATCAGAGCAAGGCAGACCGCACTCGGACACATTTCTAACCGGCATGCATCTCGCGGTGATCACCGGTGATCGGTTCTGCGCAGATTTTGCTCATCTCAAACAAGCCTATGTATTAGGTAAATATAATTTTCCAATAGGCATATCGAAATAGGCTATCTGCTTGTGGAAAAACGAAAACGTAATTTAGAAATGTCAAAATCACATTTCAGCAAAAATTCTAATCCAAAGACTCTTGAAAACACACTATATGAAAACATAGGCTATTGAATTATGCTATGTTTAATATATTTAATCCAATTCAGTTTGAGTAGCCTACTCCAATCATTGATTCAAATTCAGTGGCTTTCAGAATAAAAACATCCATTTTTATAATTGATATAATTTTATAATAATTAAAGATCTGCAATTTTATGTTGTCTCCTCAATGAGAGTCATCACAAGTCACGATTGAACTTCCAAATGTTAAGAGAGATCAGAGGCCCGTTGCATGAAGCTAGTTGAACAAACTAGTTTCAGAGGTTTTGAGTTGACAAATCCATATAAATCCAATCTGGTTCTCGGGCCGGTACAATTCATTTCTCTTCTGAAGATTATGAAAAATAAATAAATAAATAAATAAATGAAATGGACCTCATTTACAAGGCAGGAGTAAACACTGCATGCTGCCGCGAAAGTTTGATAAGGCAGCTGAAAGAAAATATCTGACAATCAATGCAAGAAAATCAAACAAATAGGCCTTATAATTTAGTTTAAGAGCTCGAAAGAAGCTCGTATTCTGTGTAAATGCTAAATCCAGACATATGATTATTGTCTCTGACACAATCAGCCTCATCCACACAGTCACTCAGCCGCTCTAGGTTTGCTTTAGCTATAGATCATCAGTGAAACTGATCAGAATAGACTGTAGAGAGATTTTACCCATAATACTTTGATATGCTTGATAAATCAGTAACAGTGAGATGTTGTAGAGTATCTTATTCTCTCTTTATCACATTATTATTACAGCTGATCTTTTGTCACTGAAATAATGTCAGAATAAACGTGTGTAATAAATCTTCATATAGACAGTAAGATCCGTGTGTGTATCTCTGTGTGTTAGTCAATACAATTTTACAGCTGTCAATTTTTTGTATTTGTATTTGAAGGCGGTTTGAATGTGCTGAGTAAATGTTATACATCACATTAAACGACAATCTGCTGATTCAAATGATTTCAGTTCTGCCAATTAATATTCATTAACCTGATCAAACAATTATTTTTTTGTTCTACCACAAAAAATAATATGTCCAAAGACTTTTAACTTCTACTGTCACCATACAGATGTACGCAATGAGAAAAAATAAAGGTGGAGGTTTTGGAGGAGTTAGATGAGTAGGCAAAGGGCTGGTAAAGAGGAGTGGTCGAACAGGCACTAACAGGGCAGGCAGAGAATACATGCATGGAGGAACTGATGGTGCGAGCGTACATACGGGCACTGACAGGAGGAGTGGCCGGATGGTACAGACCCGAAGCGCAGTTAGGACGACAGCCCGAGGTGGAGTCGATGGAGGGAGAGGGAAGCTGGACGGGATCAATAACAGTATTCCCAACAATTCCCAACAGGTCAATGAAACAGTCTCAGTGCCGTCTTGAAACAGCGATGACGAACAAACACATATTTCACAGTCCATGCAAATTTCAGTGCTGTCTTGAAATAGTGATAATGAAGAACAGACGAAGTATTCAGGGTGGGAGGCAGAACCTCGCAAGTTGATCAGCCAGTGTCAGTGTCCAGTTACACCAGAACTCCCTCAGCTCAGCCACAGATGTTGCTCTCTCACACCCCCTGTCAGACTCACTCCTGGGCTCCGGCTGCTGGGCCATGGTCGGCGCTGTCCTCTCTTTAACGGGCTCTGGCTCACACTGAAATCTCCTCGTTGAGGGTGGTTGTGGGGTGGGCTCTGGGTCTGGCTGCACGACGTCTTTGAGGTGTGGCTGAACGAGACGGTGAGACGAGGATCCATTCGTTCACATTGCAAAGTTGATGTAAGCTTCTAGGTTCCAGCAGCGATCGTCACGGGGGCATGATGGAGATCTTCATCCAGACCACACCGAAATCCCTTCATTAGACAGACATCATTGCAGGTGGCAAGATGGCAGATGTCAAGGAACACCTCCACATATCGCTCCAGGTCTCTGCCACTCTGGGACATAAAAACTGTCTCTGCATTGCTTGGCAGCGAGCTGTCACAGTTGGTGCGTAATTAATATATTAGCCCTGCTCGGTAACAGGCTATTGTGAAAGGACAGCATACCTTGCCTTGAGCCACGCTCGGTAAGTTTCCTTAGGATATTGAGTAATTAAAATACCCTCCTAAAGAAAGGTGCAATAGAGAGGGTGAACTATCATGTTCCAGACACAGGATTTTATTCAACTTATTTTATAATACTAAAAAAAAGGAGGAGGCCAGCGACCAATATTGAATCTCCTTCAGCTAAACAAGTTTTTAAAGATTCTTCCATTCCTTATGCTGCTTAGTGTAGATGTTCTGCAAAGCAGTCACAGAGGGGATTGGTTCACCTCAGTGGACTTAATGGACGCCTACTTTCATATCCCGAACACAGAATTTTTTTTGGTTTGAGTTATCACCATCAAATGAAGGTCCTTCCATTTGGCCTGTCAATGGCCCAAGCATATTCACTAGATGCATCCAAGCAGCCCTGACACCGCTGAAGCTCCAGGGATTAAAACTGTTGCCATACTTAGACGATTGGCTAGTGTGCGCCCCTTCGAAAGAACAGGCCATCAACATTTCACGCATACTCTTAAGGCATGCACAGCCTCTGGGGGTCACAGTAAACCAGGAGAAAAGGTCAGGAGAAAAAAAGACCTCACAAAGGTCTCAGTTCATAGGAATGGTATTGGACTCCCAGACTATGATGGCCTCATTACTGTATCGTGCTCAAACTATCATTACATTAATCAAAAAACTGAGAATAGGGTCGTGACTCGCGAGTGCCCTATCTAACCTTACTGCGTCTGCAGGGACTGCTTACGGCAGCAGCCAATGTGGTGGCATTAGGGAAGTTTCATGTCAGACCTTTACAGATGTGGCTGACAGCTCTGCATTTAGACCCTACTTCAGACATTCTCTAGTGCAGGGGTGGCCAACCCTGCTCCTGCCGATCGACTGTCCTGCACAGTTCATCTCTAACCCTGATCAAACACACCTGCCTTTAATTTTCAAGTAATCCTGAAGACCTTAATTGGTTGTTAAGACCTGAATTGAAGACCTTCAGGTGTGTTTGATTAGGGTTGGAGATGAACTGTGCAGGACAGTAGATCGCCAGGAGCAGGGTTGGGCACCCCTGGTCTAGTGCATATCTTTTGAGAGTGATTGGCTGCTCTTCAGAGGTGGCAGTAAGAAGCTTCCTCCTATCCGGAGTAGCCATGGGACAGCTTCCATCGTGCAGAGAAGTAATAATGTCACATGCCTCTGAGACTGTCTCGTGTACAGTTTGGCACTACAGGGGATTCTGGGGCGAGTGGTCAATGAAGAGGACACAGGAGCATATAAACTGGGATACACAGGAGCTCTTGTGCACACAAACAACATGCCCCGTATTTCATGAATACCACTTTGGGGGCACCAGCACTACTTGCTCTAGCACAGGAGCTCTGGACATGGGCACACGCCAGATGTCTCTCTCTGAAGGCAAAGCACTTGGCAGGTATGATGATGCCTTGTCTTTTTTATAATTTTTGTGAAACTCTTTACATTTATTTGTGCATCTCAATCTATTTGTGAATTTGATACATTTTTGTGAATCTCTTAACACTTGTTTTTGAATCTCAATCTATTTATTTGGAATAATGCAACAATTCTATCTAGTCTTGATAACATGCAGCATTTTATCACTTGCATTGTTTTATGAGAGTTTGCTTCAGCAGGAGAGCTCGCTGGTCTTCTAGTTTTAACTGAAAAACAAATGACTTCTTGTATTTAAATGGAGAAGAAATAGTCATAATTAGAGCAAATATAGCAATAAAGTACAAAATCTTTGGTCCAAAATATTCTGTATTGCATCCAAATGCACTTCAAGTTTTCCAGATTTAGTATTGAAAATATAATTATATATAACTAGTGTTGCTGGACAGATGCCAAAATGCATTATTAATTGTTTATTAATTATTTAGATACCGCAAATGCTAATATGCAGCACTACAGCAATATATTTTATGTGCTTTGTGATATTCATTTTATTTAGTTCTATAAAGAAGTACTAACTAGGCCTAGTTATTATTTATACTATTTAGTATAGGCAATTTAATTATATAGTCATAGTATATAGTTATGTAAGTAGTTATAGTAATTATAGTATTTAATTATAGTAAATATTACTAACAGTTATGTTTCAAAAAACTGTTTTGTATGTTCTCTCTGTCAATGAAAAGAATTAAAATAACTGACTAGTAGGACTACAACTAACAACAACAACAACAACAACAAAATAATATAATATATATGGTTGTCAGGGTTAATACATTTCGCATGATAAAAAAATCGTGGTAATTGTAGCACCTTTACTTTCACTTCTAATGTTTTCCCGCGTTGAGACCCGTTTAACATTTCCTTATCCGCCTGTTTCCATAATTAAAGTCTCAGCGCGCGCTCTCGTGCAAGAGTCTCTTGTTACGGGTGATAGAGACGTGACTCTTATTTTGAAATAGGGTTTTCACATGTCTCTCAGCTCAGAGGTTGTTTGGACTTACTCCTGTAACACTGTGAAACACGGGTAGGGTAGTTTATATTTTCTTTCACATTAATGTTTTGCTCTCTTGACAGGTAGTGGGTACATAGTCTTTTGTATGTATTGATGCTTTTTGCTGCAAAGCAGAAGAGCAGGGAAAACCTGTGACGTGCAAGTATTTCAAGTATTAGGCTAACGTTACTCATGATCTGAGATCTGCGAATGTAAATAAACTATGATTAAACTAAGTTATGGTTATAAATATTACGCTTTACTTCATTCAAAATATATGCGCTTTTAAAACAGCGTTGATGCGAGATGTTTGATTTCTGTAATGTCATAAAAGATAAAACCGTTTGCATACGAAAAATAAGAAACGTGTGTGTGTGTGTAACGTTATGTATAAAAATATAAAAACAAGTTGCATTTGCAGACGAATGCTTCTAGATCTTTTATCAGAACTAATTTTTGAGTGTAGTTCATTAATAACCATGTACATGATCCACCAATATATGTCAACCATATATGTACACAATATATGTGAACAGAAATGTTCACAATACCCCTCATTTTCAATAATATATCTATTGTTTTATTATTTAAAACCAAATGAATTATAAACTTAAACCATTTTAATGTGAAAACAATTAACTTTCACATTTAATCCTCAGGTAATCTTCACGATGTCAAAGCCAGGAGAGGACGGGGTCTCTAAAATATCTGAAATATCTCCCGCCTTATTCCTGGAATCCAGTGGACATTCAATGCGCTTCTATGTGAGACCCGGTCCAACTAAAACGCAGCTTTACCCTCTGATATCTAATGGAGGAGGCATTTTGTGTCGGAATCAAGAGCCCGGGGCCATTCTGCTGGTCGATCCGGGCGACGTGACCAGTGCGATGGCGAGCACCGGGCAAACGTACATCTCTACGAAATTTATCCGAGATTGTGCAGAGCAGAACCAGCAGTTGGATCGGGACGACTATGTGATCAGCGTGGGACCGTCTGTCCAGACGAGGATGGCTGCCCGTCACCAGGGCACTGGGCGGCTGGGTTACTCTCTTGAAGATGACACCGCTATTGTGAAGTTTATGGAAAAGCGGCAGCATGAAGCCAAAGGAAACCTGGTTTGGAAAGAAATGGAGAAGCGGCGTGTGACCGACCACAGCTGGCAGTCCATGAAGGATCGGTTTCTAAAGCACCTTCAGCATAAGCTCACGGAGAAAAGCCCGAAGAAAAGCCCCTCTAAAAGAAAAGCTCTTTTTTTTACTCAAAGCCCCTCATCGAAGAAGGGGACTCAGACCTCAGGACCCGAGGCTGATACTGATAGCTTACGAAAGTCACCTCAAAAATCTGCCGCTGTGTCGGATTCATCTGAAACGCAAATCTCCACAGAGTGTCCAACTGTCGGGACCATCCCTCCTCCTTCTCCTGAGAGAGCCAGTTCTCCTCCAGAGGCGGCCAGCGAGTCTCCACATGACCGTCAGGACGAGTCCCGTGTCCCGGTCCAAGAACAAGAAACCCCAGGGCCTGAAATGTCCAGAAGTCCTAGATTAGACGAAGATCGTGATGGACCAGACGTTCCAGATGGTAGCATGTTCATTACATGGTTTTATTTATTTACCGTGTTGTTCCACAACAAGCTTTGTCCATAAACCTTCTTCATTTTACTTTACTTTAGGATCAAGTGAGCATCCATCGGTCAACAAAACAAAACAAACAATCTGCAAAACCTCCACGGCCGATTCCAAGAAACTTGGGATTCTTGCAAAAGCTGCTCGAGAGTTTGAGGACTCGGATGAGGTAAGATTGAACGACATAAACCTTGACTAGATACAGCTGATGGATCAGTGACATGAAGCTCCTTCATTGTGCAGATCCAGAATAAAAAAATTATATTAAAATTGGATTCGCTTTTAATTTAGGTTGTTTGACATAGGATTTTATTATTATATCTTATATACATTAGTGGGGAAAAGTGATGTCCGGAGGGGATTTTTGTTTTTAATGATCATACATGTTTGATTTAAATCATAAAAATATGAGGGAAATAGGAGTTAAATATGAGGGAAGAACAAAACACTAAACTTGGTTATGGTATTTATCTGACAAAATCATTTGGCAAAAACTGCAAGCTACAGGTTTTACTATGCCAAAAAAAAAAAAAAAACACACAGGAAAAAGCATACATTGGCTACAGCATAATGAGTTTTTATTTTTTTTGTTAGTTCTGTTTTGTTTTTGCATACATGATTTCTTTGTATGACAGCTTATTATTATATTACATATATTATTATTATATCCGCAGAATTTATGTATCATTGCGTTATCATAAATAAAACAATTGACATTTATATTTTGAATAAAGTAATGTAGTGTGACCAACAAAGTCATGTGGTGCAACCAACATGCAGGGAAAATAATAATAAAAGAGGTAATTATGTTATATAGAGAGGACACCTGTCCTGCAGACCCCTTGTGAATTTTTTGTCAGTACGTTTCTAACAATATTTGAGAATTTGAGCTTTTAATTAGGCAAAGTTAGTTCAAGCTGTAAAATGTCATGTGTTACTTACAACCTCCCTCGACTCCTCAAAAAGTAAATTATCCCTCAAGACTTGTATTACTTATCCCACTAGATTTTTAAAAGAGGTTTCCATTACTTTATTATGGACTCGTTTGTTTTTTTACATCTCCACAATACATTTTGTAAAAGGATAGTTTTCCAGCGTTTCAGCTGAGAAAACATCAGTGGACAAATCAGTAACGACTTGAATGTGTTTGCACAGATGGATGAAAGTGAAGAAGGGGAAGACCCATGCGAAGCCCCGATCATCGAGCCCTCAGACGCACATGGAAGTTCAGCGTCGCCTGCGACATTTGCCAGGGACCCAGAAAGCCACGCCGAGCACCACGAGGAAGCCCGACAGGATCCAGCAGCACCTGAGGAAGAGGAGCGTCCAGAACCCAGTTCCACAGCGCTCCACACCCACGCTTTCATGTTCGACTCCGAGTCACGGGAACCAAACCACAGCCAGGCCAGAGGAACGCCAGAGGAAACTCTCTCCAGGCTCCTGGGGGACGTCAGGGAACAGGTCAAGGCCTTGATGAGAGACAGTAGGAAAGGCCTGGTGGAGGTGACCAAGGCGCTGTTGAAAGCCAGCGGTGACCTCGCACGTGCTCGGGAGTATCTGATCGATGGGTACGAGCAGGAGATTCACGGGCCGCTCTGGAGTCATCTGGATGACGAGGTCCTCCTGTTGGCTGATTCATATGAACTCGAGCAGCTTCAGTCGAAATTCGGAGAGGAGGAAGTGAGCAGGAGAAGAGCCTTCCTCACGGCTGGCAAAGACTGAGAGGATTGGCTGTTGCTTGGTTTTACCCGGTTACAATATCACTGTTTTGATATTCTCAGTTCAGTTTTATGGGGAAAAGTTCATATGAGAATTTTTGCTAACAATTACTTTGTTATATATGTATAAATTAAAGTATTTTCCTAACTGATTGTGTATAATTGTGTTAAACGCTATATTACCCAACACGTGTAAAACCCATTTACATACACACTTATACTTCGTCTTTGGATCTTATATTAATCTAATTGTAATCTACACCTGAAATCAAATAGCTTTTTAGGATTATTGAAAAGATGTCGAAGCCTAGTTTTGGGGCAAAAGTGTAGTCGCTAGAGGAACGAAAGGTGGTGACGATTTTAGGGGCCTCTGGCTTTCGATGGGCCCCACGATGACAGAGGGTAAAACCAAATTCAATTGTATGTTTTGCACGAGGGCGATACATTTCCCAGTGCAGGTTTCACAATGGGTTCAAGTTGGCCACATGAAGTTGTTGGGTTGCCCGACAGAAAGCTGCTTGGTTTGAAAGTGCCTTCAGTGTGAGCGGTGCTTTATGCATCATCATTATTGATAATAGAAATGTCCATAATGTGACCACCTTTATTACAGTAAAACACTTTAATATAAAAAGTGGGCGGTTATTAGCTTGTATATTGTTGCTAACTTGTCAGATACGCGCGCTTTAAAGTCATAATTCTCCTAAAATGTAATTCCTGAGGTGGTAATTGATCAAAACGCTGCTTGGAGCTAAGCGGCATGATATAGTCACGTGACACCTGTTACTTTTCTCAGCGCTGCTCTTGATGGATCAATCGCAGTCCTTTGTGATTATTGGGAAGCGATTTCATATTTAACCAGTGACAGGGTTGAACAAATTTTTCATGTGTGTCAGATACAGACGAATAGTAGAATTAACCCGACGTTTTTTTAAGCACACAAATGTTTCCAGATAAGAAAAATACTTTTGATGATTCGGCTTTTTCTTTTTTTATTTTGCGCTCAAGCGTCCTCTGCAGAAATAAAACGGTGGGAAAAAAAGTTATTACCGGTAGTCAACAACATTTGCCGCCCAGTGGTCTCTTTATGGATTTGATGATTCGCTTTCATTCATGTCTACGTATTTTGTCCTAAAACGCACTCTATAGCAGTGAATCGTATGTGATAAAGGAATTGGGCGGCACATTTACGTGCTAATAATTGCTTACTAAAAGACACTCAGGTTAATTCCTGCAGGGGGCTCTACATGGCTCACAATGCCCACTCCCACATTCAATCGTATTCAAATCTCTGGATTTATTGTGTGTTATAGGAGGATGCTGTATACTAAATTGTATAATTTTAATCTGTTGATTTGAAAGAGCGACACTTGACGTATAAATACAAATCCACCAGCGCAATCGCTAAATGAGTATGTAAACATTTATAAACGTCTCTGATTGGTCCATCCAGACCAGCACTGAGTAAAGTTACAAAAAGCACCTGTCATCGAACTACTTATAACCGCAGGCCGGAAAATAATTTACATATAAATAACGACATTTTGAAACATCAATAGACACTGAATTGAAAACATAACAAGAAAAGATAAAGTAAGACAATTTTTATTTAAACCCTTCGTTTCTAACCAATGAGAGACAAGTTTTGGGCAACAAGCCCCGCCCACTTTATCATTCGTTTCTTTCTGAGTGCCATCCCTCTCTACTTATTGTATTTCTACGGTTCAAGGCAGCGAGAGTCTTATAACAAAATCTGCTGATCATAAATAAACACAACACACCAAGTCAGTGAGTACTGAAGGAGAAATTAAAGAAACCATAAGCGGTAATGTCGCTTCATTTGTGTATATCATATTTTACGTATTGTCATAGCAGGTCTGGCTGTCATATGTGTGTTCGACACGGAGGCAGAAACACAATAAATATTGTTTTTGTTGCTCATATGTTGGGCATTTTAGACCCCCGACAGTCCTTAAATCATATTTATGTTGGTTATAAACATATACATTATGTTGTTCATGCCATATAAAGCCGTTATGTTAGCAAAATAGTGGCTAAAGAGAGAGTGTGTGTTTATATTGTGCAAATGTTTGTGTGTTTGCTAAAACAACAGCATTTAAACATTGAACCTGCAGGATATTTTGGGTGTTTAAATGTAGTTTAAGTCTGTTGTCAAAATAATTCTAGTTTACACTGCATTGTCTTCATTGTATCTGTGTTGTTTTTACTATACAAAGAGATAAAACATGAACACCGATTCTGCTAAAATATAAACAATCATCTAACAAAAACGAAGGCCTACCATACATATTTTTTTGACTACGGTCTTATGATTTGGACATATACTATGGTAGTGTCATGTAAATATCATGTAGCATAAGCATGTATAAGCATGTAGCACCTTATCGTATAAGTCACTGTACCATTGTTGGTACTTCTGCTGTACTGTAGTATATGAAATGATATGAAATGAGGTTTATTTTTGTATGCAGTAATTGGTCTGTGTTTGTTTGTCAGATCAGTGATCTGTCTAGAGGCAGAATGAGCTCAAAGGGTGGCACTGCCCTGTCCCGACGCAACTATCGCCTGGCATCCGACACCGACAAACCCAAAGTCACAGGTATTTCCCTGTAAAAAACACATTTTACAGCAGGTAACCCCCTTGTAAATAAGTTAAACCTGTGTTAATTATGTGTATTTTCTCAGGTATTGTCAATGAGAAGTTATTGAGCGACTATCTGCACCACGTGTTCCCTGCCTCCAGTAAGCAGGGACCAGCATCAGCCGTGTACAGGTTAGTTCATTCACAACTGCTTTTGCCATGAACTATATAGAATTTTTATTTAATTAAGTAAATATTGTGCATATATTATACGTAAGTATTCAGTAATGTAATCCAAGCACCACGATATGAAAGTTATGTAATCTGATTACTTTTGGATTCCTTCAAGGTCACTTATGTAAATAAATAAAGTCAAGTAGACAGCAATATTTAGGTGAATGATTGAAGGTGGCTTATGATCATGACTTGCAACAGAATCAGCTGTCAGTAGAGATGCGCCGATCAGTTCTAACGCCAACCGAATTCACTGTTGATACTAATCATCCACCCGCCACCCACCCTCGAACCTACGATTCTCTCTGATTTACAGAACTATTATTCTCTAGAATATAAAAATAGAAAATTATTCTAATTTTCAGTGTGACACGTGATGATATGGTAATATATTACACATATATTTACGCATATGGAAGTGAGAGGTTTGGTGTGGAAAAAAGGAAGGAAAAAGTACAAACTGCTCCTGGAATGTCTAGACGGCAGCAGAAAATTGAAGGGTTAGTTAGAGAAAGGAGACAGCTGAGGAAGCAATGGAAAAGAGCAGAACAAAGTCAGAAGGAGGGACTCAATCTCTTACAAAGGGACATAAAAGATAAGCTGGCAACATTACGCAGAGCTGAGCGTCTACGGAAACGCTACAAAAAGAAGGAACGTGCGAGGGCTAATTTCTATAAAGACCCATTCAAATTCGTAAAGAAGTTATTCACCAGTGAGAAGAATGGCACTTTAAAAGCATCTAGAGTTGAGCTAGAGAGATATTTGGAGGAAACGCATACAGATGCAAAAAGGCATGAGCATATGTCAATTCCATCAGACATCAGACACATCTATTAACCCACCAGAATACCAAATGGAGGTCTGTGCACCTAAGTGGAAAGAGGTAGAGCAGGCTGTGAGAAAGGCAAGGGCTTCATCATCTCCAGGGCCTAATGGAGTTCCGTACAGAGTGTACAAGAGTGCTTCAGGAGTCCTGCGAATTCTGTGGAAATTGTTAAAAGTGGCATGGGAAAAACAGGTTGTACCTAGAGCGTGGCGCAGAGCAGGTGGAGTCTTTATACCTAAAGAAAAAGATGCTACAAGCATCAGTCAGTTTCGTCCTATTTCACTATTAAACGTTGAAGGTAAGATTTTCTTCAGCATTATTGCCCAGAGATTGTCCACCTACCTATTAAAGAATGGCTTCATTGACACTTCAGTTCAAAAAGCGGGCATTCCAGGGTTCTCAGGATGCTTAGAACACATCAATGTTATCTGGCAACGAATTCAGTCAGCTAAAAAGGAGAGGAAGGAGCTCCATGTGACATTACTGGATTTGGCTAATGCATATGGTTCAGTGCCACATGAGCTTCTTTGGGCAGCATTAGATTTTTTCAGAATACCAATGTCAATAACAAATTTAGTGAAAGCCTATTTTGGAGATTTGCAATTTAGTTTCTCAACTCCAAAATTCAGCACTGCATGGCAATGCTTAGAGGTTGGAATAATGGCAGGATGCACAATTTCTCCACTGGCTTTTACCATGGCAATGGAAGTAATCATTAGGGCATCAAGATGGGTAGTAGGAGGAGAGCGCTTGGCTTCTGTGATGCGTCTACCACCAATCAGAGCATACATGGACGACATGACAACCATGACTACAACAGTAGCCTGCACTAATCGGTTATTGGGGAAGTTAAAGCCCATGTTGCAGGTTTAAAAAAAAAAAAATTATTAATATAACCATGTATGAAAATATCATATGAAAAGTTAATGCAGGATTTAAAATTGTTTTGCGAGACATAAGGGCACAAATTTAGTAGAAAACGTAACAGTTTCCTTGACCGTGTTGAAAAACCGCTTTTTTTCAGCATCGCGTCATATTACGTCACGGCCGGTAGTCGTTCGCCGGCCTCTGCGTTTACTCAATAGAGAGTGCGCTGGGATTCAGTGTGTTTTCTGTGGTTGTTGTATTTCAATTAATTATCGTCGTGGTAATTATTGTGAATTATGGCCTGTCAGGACATCGACTCCACAGATTTCCGAACAAAAAAAGGACGGTGCGTTTTGTGCGGGTGAAGAGACGGACTTCACTTCTGCATCTGCTCCGAAACACGCGGTCGTGTGTAGCGTTCACTTTAGACCGGATGATAATCCAGGCGATATGATGGAGTTCAACATGGGACGCCGAAGCAAGAACCTAGTGAGCCTCCTTCGGTGCACACACACACACACACAGACAGCTGCTTCATCGGGTCTGCCGGTCCATCAACATGTGGTTCGGCCAGCGGTGGGAAACATGACGCGCACGGATCCGTCAGAGATCACTTATTGTACATCTGTTTTACAAAATGTGCCTTGTCTTAATTTAATTCATGAACATATCCTACATAAACTTGTAATGTAATGCATTTATGTGTTTGTTATTAGTCTGCAGCCGAAACTTATGATATAGTATATCATAATAATATGTTATTATTATTATTATTATAACGTTAAATATAATATATTATGTTCTATAATTCATTTTCAATCTGTACAAAACCACTTTAATGTTTGTGTTGGCTGTTTACATATGACGTTTTTATACAGTTAGACAGCTGTCATTGTGATTAGTTTTGTATTCATTTATTCAAAACCTTTAAATATAAAGTCCCTCTTCCTCTGGAAACTGTCTCCTAATGACTTACATACACAACATATGCAGTTAAAGGTCTACTAGCTTTGTTATTGCCCGATACATGATAATAATCATTGCTTTCCTATTGTTTACTTTAAGACCGCGCTCCCGGCCGTTACGTCACTTCCGGCTTGGCGGTTTTCAAATGCGGAACTAAAATTTTCACACAAAAATGACTCTAGAAGCCTAAATAGCATTTTATAAGTATATGTTTATATTTAAATCTAGTTTAAATCATTCTTTTCTATACATTGGCTCACTGTGTACTCTAACCTGCAACATGGCCTTTAACAGATAATATTGAATGGGCACGAATGCAATTTAAGCCCTCTAAATCAAGGAGCATCTCCATAGTTAAAGGAAAGGTAGTAGATAAAACATTCTTCATTAATGGTGAGGCAATACCAACAGTTTCTGAGAAGCCAGTGAAAAGTCTTGGGAGATGGTACGATGGAGATCTAAAGGACACAGTTCGAGTGGGAGAAGTTAGACGACAAGCAGTGGAAGGGTTGAAGAGCATAAACAGCTGTGCTCTACCAGGCAAACTAAAACTCTGGTGCTTTCAGTTTGGTCTACTGCCGAGGTTGCTGTGGCCACTGACTGTGTACGAGGTTTCTTTGACAACAGTGGATAAGCTGGAAGCGTTAATAAGTTCATACATCAGGAAATGGTTGGGAGTTCCACGCTGCCTCAGCAGAGTGGGACTTTATAGTAAAGGAATATTGCAGCTGCCAGTCTCTGCTTTAACCGAGGAGTTTAAGTGTGCCAAGGTCAGACTGGAAATGACATTAGTAGAGTCACGTGACAAATGTGTAAGGGAGGCAGCCCCTGTGTTAAAAACTGGTAGAAAGTGGTCAGCAAAGAAATCTGTAGTAGAGGCAAAGGCTGACCTTCAAATAGGGGATATCGTGGGACAGGTACAGCATGGAAGAGGGGGTTTTGGGCTCAGGTTAGCTCCTCCTAAATGGCACAAGGCAGGCCCAGCTCAAAGGAGGAAGCTGGTAGTCAACGAGGTGCGAAAGCAGGAGGAGAGGATGAGGAGTATAAAGGCCATTTCCCAGGCCAAGCAGGGAGAGTGGATGAGATGGGAGAGTGTGGAACAACGCAAAATGGGCTGGCAAGACCTTTGGTCAATGGAAGAGAGTAGGATCAGTTTCCTTATTAGGTCAACATATGATGTTCTCCCATCACCGCAGAACCTAAACCTCTGGATAGGAGAGGATCCCTCTTGTCCTTTGTGTTCATCACCTGCCACATTAAGGCACATTTTGACAGGATGTAAGGTGGCTCTTAGCCAAGGTCGGTTCACTTGGCGCCATGACCAAGTACTGAGATGTTTGGCTTTAGCATTGGAAGGCAAGCGTAGTATGACCAATAAGTTGCCGCCTGTTCTAGCAAAACATTACACGCAGAAGACAACATTCCTCCGCCCAGGCGAGCAACCACCAAGAAAAGGTGTTAACACCAATTCTCGGCCAGGACAACTGGAAGCTGCTAGGGACTGGAAGATGCTGGCTGATCTTGATCAACGGCTTATTTTTCCACCTGAGATTGCCACCACTAACCTACGACCAGACATTGTTTTGTGGTCTGGATCAGCACGCATTGTTCAACTGATAGAGTTGACAGTGCCATGGGAGGATGCTGTAGATGAGGCATATGAGAGGAAGAAACTGCGGTATGCTCATTTGGCCACTGAAGCAGAACAGCGAGGATGGAGAGTCCAGGTTTATCCAGTGGAAGTGGGTTGTCGAGGTTTTGTGGCACACTCTACAACCCGGTTCCTCAGAGACGTCGGATTCAGCGGCCAAGAGTTGCGTCGCACAGTAAAGAACTTATCTGAAGCAGCAGAAAGGAGCAGCAACTGGCTGTGGTTGAGACGGAAAGATTCTAGCTGGCTGTGTACAGGCCGCCACGCTACGGTTTCGTAGAATTCTTGAAAAACTTGAAGAGTCTGTTGGTTTATTTGTATAGGTTGTATAGTATAGGTTGTATATTATACTATACAATTTGTATAGGTTGTATAGTATAGAATGACGGGTGGTTGGGCAGATATTGTGTTTTGCGGTAGGTGGTATGCCATACGGAATCGTTGCCACTGTAACTGCTTTAACGCACCAGTGGGGCTCGACAGCCTTAGCCAATCGGGTTGGCGCGTATGGTTGGGTTGTGGAGAGATTGTGAGATTGTGGTTAGGTCTCAGCAGCAGGAGGGATGTAGAGGTCAGTAAGCTGGGCTGAGTTGAGTGGGGGACGGAGGGGGGTGACTCTGGGACGCCAGAGTCACTGTCGAGCCCTCTTGAGGTGTCGTGGGCTAGTCGACGAAACACTGAGGACGGAAGGTGCCCACTTGAAGACCCTAGAGATGTCCCCTACTCGGCTCAATCCAGACGGTTGTCGTGCTGGTCCACTAGGGAGACCACACTGTAGTTGCAGCCGTCGTGTGTGCTGACGCGCCAAGTACACTGCAGCCGTTAACGCCGGACAGAAGGGGAGTCACACCCTCATATGGAAAGAAGCGTAAATGGATGGAGAAGCATAGTTTACTGTAAAGCTACGTCTTAGTGTTGCTTATCTTGGCGAAAGCCGAGTACAAATCAGCATGAAGTTTTAACATCTACTCTCGTGTAATGGAAATCACTGAAGTAGGCTGCTTTTAAATGAACATTTAAAGTAAAAGTTCTTCTTTGGCAAAATTGCATTTCTTTAATAACCTAAACTCAGGCTTTACTCCCTTCAAACATAAATTGTCACTGTTTCCATCACTGCAACTTCCCAAATTAAAGGCGTTCAGCCCAAGCAAAGGCTGGATATAGGCTTCATGAGTCATACTTTTCTTTCCTGAAAAGTAGCTAGGCTTGCTTGCGGTAGTCGGGTTACAGTGCAGTACATTTAACTTATCACATAAAGATATTAAGGAGAGATGACCACCACCGCTCCATATACACAGAGTACGCATGATCGCAAACTGGAAAGTAAAAGTAAAAAGCGAAAATTCAAAAAGCGATTTCAATACCCAACTATATAATTGCGAGAGAATGCAAGATCATGTCCTATCTCATATTTCTTCCCATCACCATGTCCCTTTAGGGTCTCCGTAGAATGTCATTTCCTTTCGCCGGCTTCGGGGACATCCCTAATATATATAATGATTGTTTACTTTAGTGAATGTGTTGATTACTTTGTTTATCGCCCATGTATTTTCACTGTTGGCAGATTGCGCATGTTACAGATATTGTAGGTGGGCTTTTTCCCATTGATAGCAATTTATTTATTATTTGATGTCATATTTAGAATTGTAAAGTCAATTTTTTTTTCATCCGCATGTTTTGAACCATTATGTTTGTGCAGGTGGTTGCAGGGCGAGGGACTAGAGGTCTGTGCAGGATGGATTTTTCAATCCCGCTCCCGCAAGATTATGAACCGCTCCTGCCCGCTTCCGATTTTAGCCCGCTCACTCCCGAAATGTTCACGGTCTACGCTATTTTTCACTGCCGATCTGGGTAGATTCTGTCCTGTTCTGATGTCTGTAGGCTATTTCATTTCCACACACACAATGTTTGAGATCTCCAGTTACAGACTTCTGTGTGCTGTAATAGATAATTATACAGGTGAAACTCAAAAAAATTTGAATATCGTGCAAAAGCTCAATAATTCAAATTAAAAGGTGAAACTAATAACTTGTCCCGCACCGCATTCTGCAGAACTCTAGGAGTGACTTTCTTATTCTAGAGAGCATCTGATTGGACAAACATCTGTGTAGTGCAGGATGAGTCATCAGTTTATTTGATCTGTTTACATGTTTCAACATAACAAATCATGAAGAGATAAAGTCTGATGCATTAGTGGATGTTCCTGGTGTGTTGTGCCGTTGGCTCTGTCCTGTGCTCACCTCCAGTGTCTGGTTACTGGTGCTGATCTATACATAGAGCATGATGGGACATGAGAGACAGCTGACATTCGCAGAGGGCTGAAGGCGGCCTGTGAAAAGAGTGGATGTGTTTACATATGATCTCTAATTGTGGAATTTATGTCAGGCGCCATGATGGGAATCTGTCACCACTGTGTTAAGTCATGTGATAGTAGACTTGACTTTATCCACAGATATTTAGCTTAGATGAAACTTGAGATGTTTTGGTGTGTGTGATCCCGCCCTCTGCCAATTTTTACCCAATATTGTTTTGACGCCCTCGGTTGCCTGTTGGTGGAAAACACAACGTATTGCAGCCATAGAAGCCAACAAGAGATCGCAGATTCTACCCGACCTAAAGATCCTCAGCATCCATCTAAGGATGCTTTCACACTGGTAGTTTAGTTCGAAACGGGGCCCGGTTCACATGAAAAATTGCTAATGTGAATGGTGTCATGCCACCCTTGAGCGCACTGGGGTACTGAACCCAAGGCTTGTCCTCAATCTGCCAACCCGCTTGAGCGTCGAGTCTGAGGAGAAACAACTCTGTCCAATATTTTATATTTGTACTGCAATACCCATTTCAACCACTAGCTGTCAATATTACACACTGCACCCTTAAGGGTACGTTTACAAAAAAGTTTTTCTTTTCGTTTTTTCGCGTAAAGACGACAAAAAAGACTTTGAATATTTTATTTTTTTTTGCACTTTGAAAGCCGTTTTCAAAAGTTTGCATTTAAAACTGTTGCCATGTAAATGAACAGCCAAAACGCATGTAAACAGTGTCGTGTAAACGGCCCCTTAGTCTGTTGCTATGTCATAGCGAGTGTGTTCTGGGTGGTTGGTTGTGTGCTGAGCTGTTTCTAAGGTGATTTGTTCAAAATTTTAGCATGTTGCTTGCTATGCTTTTGCTAGTGTATTTTGCACAATTTACATGTCACAATTTTGCAATTCAGATTAGAAATAGAGCAGGATTTTTTATTTAACATCTAAATCTTTCTTTGTATAATGTTTTCCATATTTAAATTCCTATATATTCATTGTGGGCTCTTTTATTATACTTTAATAAAGCTATTAATACTATGTAACCTGACGACCCGTCATGTCTCTTCCATGTAGAAAACCCCTGACGTTCCAGGATCTCGGAGCTCATCTGGAGAAGCTGCTGGCTGAAGATAATGTCGCTGAGGACGGCAAAGGTCAAACAACCACTTACACATACACTCTTTACAGTGCTGCCGAGTGTCTCACAAATGAGACCTAAATACATTTATTAAAATAAAAATCACCTATTTTTTTATTGTATTTACTCATACTTATGAAACAGGTCTTATGAATTATCTATAGTCTATTACTAATGATTTATTTTTTGTTTATTTATATGTTTGGTGATTTATTTATTCGATTGATTACAGAGATGTTTCAGCCATGTTTTCATTGATTTGCTGAATTTTCTTCTCTTTTTGTGTCCAGATCAGATAGAAGGCTGCCTTGGACCTTCAACTGTTGTATTGGATCACAGCAGTGGGTTTGAAGGGCTGTTATTTGTTGACGATGACCTTCTGGGGGTGAGAAATGATTGGAGCGATTATCCACGTATATCTTTTAACATTGCAATTAGCTGGCAAGTAAAACTTCAAATTCAAGTCAGATTTAAAGCACCCCTATTAGGCTTTTTTGGATATGACCTTTAGTTTATGTAGTTTTTAATATAGCTGTTTGTGAGTTACACAAGGTCTGCAAAGTTTCAAAGATAAGTTAAGTTCGGCCTGAAACGAGTCGTCAGTAATGTCATTCCTAACTTTTTTTTTTTTTATAACAAAATTGCATAATGCCAGTCTATGGTCTTCATCTACTTTGGGCCACCCTCAAACACTGTAGTTGTAGCTGAGGCTGTAGCCTGTAGTTGTAGCTGAGTTTTTTGAGTCGCAAAAGCAAATCCACTTTATATGCACTTGCAAAAGATGAGGACTCGCGGTCGGATTGGTACGGTAACCCTAAAACACTAAAACTGACACCATCGTTACTGTTTCTAAAACGCGCTATTAGCAGTTGACCAATCAGATCTGATTAGACCAGAGGTTCTCAAACTTTTTCGGTCGTTCCCCACTTTGGACAAGGGGGAATTTTCAAGCCTGTTACACTTAGTGTCGCCCCCAGGGGTGATCGGTGTAATAAGCGACAACATACAGCTACAAGGATGGTTTGCTCTCACACGCGCTGCATTTATAGTCACACACACACACACACACACACACACACACACACACACACACACACACACACACACACACACACACACACACACACACGCAGTCACTCTCTAGTCTAGTGCGCGGTCTTGCTCCAGATTCCGGGAGATTGGATCTCATTTGCCATCTGACCAATCAGAGCAGAGTAGACCAATAAAAACAGACTGGGTCATCTGACCAATCAGAGCAGAGTAGACCAATAAAAACAGACTGGGTCATCTGACCAATCAGAGCAGAGTAGACCAATAAAAACAGACTGGGTCATCTGACCAATCAGAACAGAGGAGACCAATAAAAACAGACTGGGTCATCTGACCAATCAGAGCAGAGTAGACCAACAGACCAGAAATTTGGAGCCTTTAAAATAGCATAATAGGTGCACTTTAAATTCACTTAAAATTTAAGTCAGTTCACTATTAAATTGGTTTGATGGTGAAAATTTGATGCACAGTAACACCTGGAATATGTATTACTGATATGTTGCTCACTGGTAAATGTGTTCAGTTTTGTTCTTCCTCTCTTTCTTGATTGAAGGTCATCGGCCACAGTAACTTCAGCTCCATCAGAGCCACCACATGTGTTTACAAAGGTAACATTTCAATAACAAAAATGTACCAATTCCATGCTATTCTTAAAGTACCTTGGAGTAAATGTAACTATAGCTGCATTCACCTATTTCATGACGCCTTGAGCTAAGGAAAGTAGAGGAAAAAATACTTTTGTTTCTAGCTCTTACGGTTCAAAAGTTATTAGCATATACTTGGTCAACTTTGGACAGGTGGTGGCGCTAGAGGGAATGAGTTAGAGGCTCCAAATTTGCTTTGGTGACAGTTCAGACTGTCCTCTATATGTGTGCCAAATTTCATAACTTTCCCGGAAGTGGTTCTATGGGCCATAGACTTCCAGAGCGGAAGAAGAAGAACAATAAGAACGCCAACGATTACAATTACTTTATCATTGCACCGCTACATAATGTTTTTTATTTATTGCTTTTCATTTGTTTTAGGGAAATGGGTCTATGAAGTTCTCATCTCATCTCAAGGCCTAATGCAAATCGGATGGTGCACACTGAACTGCAGATTCAACCAAGAGGTACAAGCCTTTGGAGCGCAGAGCCGTACAAACTGCATATTCACTCTAGCTAGCTCTTATGGGAAGCTTTTCAAGCAATCACATTGATTAATCTAGATTACATGGCGATTGTTTGCTCTGCTCTAGAAATCCTTTTTTAAGTTTCTGGTTTGGCTTAATCCATCTGTAAAATTGGTGTATTAATGAGAAATGTGATCCACTTCTGATGTGCGCTTGCCTTCAGGAAGGGGTCGGGGACACGCCGGACTCGTACGCCTACGACGGAAACAGAGTTCGCAAGTGGAATGTGACAACCACCAACTACGGCAAGGTGAAGTCACAGCGCTTCACACATTCAGTGCACGGGTCATGCTCAGTTTGTCCTTGTGAATTTGGTTGACCTTGACAGGTTGTTCATAGTCTCTAGACTGTGATGTAACTTGACTCTAAATTCTGATTGGATGAGCCAATGTTTAATGAAAGCATTAAGCCACTCTGGGCTGTACGCAATAATGATTTTTACCACAGTTAATGGTAAAATTATTGAAATGCACAGCATCTCATTATTGATGCTTTCTTTTCTTCTTTTAATGTAGTCCTGGGCTGCTGGCGATATTGTCAGCTGTATGATTGATTTGGATGAGGGAACAATTACATTTTGCCTGTAAGTATAGGTTTATTATTGGATGTACATTATAGTTTGGTGTGAAAGCATTTATAATTAGTACACGTTAATGAAGTATATCTGTTATTACTATTCATATATTTTTTATTTTTTTTAGAAATGGACAGTCTCTGGGTATTGCGTTCAGCAATATTAAGACGGGGCCGGGCGTGGCATATTTCCCTGCGATCAGTCTTTCCTTCAAAGAGTCTGTAGCCTTCAATTTCGGCAGCCGTCCTCTCAGATATCCTTATCATTTATATACATATGGTTCAGTCACTTTTATATAATGTGTATATAATATTCAATTTAATTAATTATGATTGAATATTTTATATTAAATCAATTTTGTAAGTATTTAGAATATATGAAGTAATATATATATATACAGTATATATGAATAATAATATTATTTATAATAAAGTATTATATATTTATGCTTAATATTAATTTCAAGTGCTTAAATTTGTTTATGACTCAGATACAGTAAGAGATAAGAAATGCATTTAAACAGTAATAAATAGTATGTTTTATTGAATAATAATTGATTACAACATAGACTGATTAATAAGTCTTAATAATAAAATAATAAAATTGACTAATAATATGATATAGGCCTACAGTACCTGTCAACAAAACAATGTTAAGTAGCAAAAACTGTTTTCAACATTGATAATAATAATCATAAATGTTAAATTTTTACATTTATTAAAATAGAAGTTTCCAAACATTTATAAAATAAGTATTGTAAATACATTTTATATATACCTGGCTTTTCAGCATTATTACTCCAGTGTCACATGATCCTTCAGAAACCATTCTAATATGATGATTTACTGCTAAAGAAACATTTATGATTATTATCAATCTTAAAACCTGCTAATTAATAATTTTGTGGAAACCGTAAAAAGAACAGGATTTATTTGAAATATAATATAATCTTTGAACCCAAACCTTTGAACGATAGTGTATATATATTTAGCGTAATTCATGCTTTTCAAGTGAAATAAAAAAAATAAAAAAAAATGTGAAAGGTGAGAAACCCATGAATTCCTTAACCCATCTGTTCTTCACGTACCCTGTGGAAGGTTACCTTCCTCTTCAAAGCCCACCAGCCACTGACCTCATCAAAGCCACCAGGCTTCTGGGATACCTCAAGACAGCTCTGTCCACCTCCATCGACACACAGGTACCCACTGAGGCCTCACACTCACTGGTCACAATACAAGAGCTTGAAGAGAGGAGCTGCAACAATGGAGAATATGGGGAAAAAATTATGTTTTTAAGCATGAAAACCTATTCTAGTGGAGCCCAAAAACAAAATCAAGTCTGTAAAAGGGTATAATATGGCCTCTTTAAAACAATAACTATGTGTGAAGACATTTATTTTCTCTTTCGTCAGGAGGAAAAGTTTGTTGAGAAAGAGAGCGGGGCTTGGCATCTTCAAGGAGAGCCCACCATCCTGGTCACCCTTGCACATATATTTAACCACTTTGCACCTCTCATGGTAAATCGGTAAAATCAGTTTCAGTAAAGTATTTGTCATTGTGCCATTAACCACTTTACTTATTGTGAATGTGTGTGTTTGTATGGTAGTGTAAAGTGTACTTGGTGGAGGATGTGCTGATGAACTTCCTACTGAGTGTACTGGAGGGAGGAGGATCTGTCGACGAGCATCCACTTATACATCAGCTGCTGGACCTCTTCTGGCTTCTCATGGAGGTACACACCCAACAAGTTCAATTTAAAATCTGCCTTAGTGTTCAGACTTGGCAGGTCTGGTTCAATTAAAACAAACCGTGGAGCGATTCCTCTGTAAGTGCGGTTCATTTGAATACGTGTGAACGCTGCATCCAGACGCTGGTGTGCACCAAACAAGCGGATCGAGGCTCCTGAAAAGGTGGGCTTTGGTCTGTTTCTAAATGTACTCTAGTGCGGTTTGACTGAGATATAAACTCTACACAGATCAAAGACATTTAAACAAACCAAAAACCAGACGTGGTGTCACAAGATGCAACCCTAAAAAGGACAGACTTTTCAAGCGTAACTGGTTCTTCTCGTCATAGTCAAGATGTTGTCCATTATTGGATCTGTCTTCTTGCAACAAGCCTTCATTTGTGTGTGTAATAGAGGAATTCCTACCACTGTTGACTCGACTCCTTTAAAAGTTTTAGAAGCTCTTCTCGAGTTCTTAGCTTAGCTGTAAAGCGAACCAGGACTGAATGTATCATATTCTTTCTTGATCCCGACCAAAAGAACCAAGAGAACTGAACTACTAAGCTTTTTCACTTAATGATATATGTGAGCTATGGCAGATGTCCCAATGTATTTCTTTGTCGTTTTTTTCTCTCCTCTTGAAGGACTACGAGGTGAACGAGTGTCTAAAACAGCTGATGATGTCACTGCTGAGAGCGTATCGTTTCTCTCCCATCATCCCTGATCTGGGCTTTCAGGTGAGAAGCTGAATGATTCCTCTCTCATGCAAATTCATAAGCTGCTGTAATGTCATATCAGCATCAGCAGCTGCGTCAGTTTGTTCTTGGAGCCGAGAATGATAGACCTGCTGAGAAGAAGGAAAACTTCTTTCCAAAGGGCCTCTATCTTATGACCTAAAAGAGCATGCTGGGAATTCATACTTCAATGCTCCATGCTTAACGTCTGCTTTTGAGTCTCATCAGAGCCAGAGAGGTGTTGACGTCCTCTTGGTTCATTGATGTTCATGGCAATTATCAGCAAGGACACAGGCTGTCCCACTTGAAATAAATGTCTTGTTAAAATTAAAATGACTGAGGCACTTTGTTTTTAGCTTGCTGTAATTTGCTTGATTAGTTTGTTTGATGTCCACGGTTGTGAATGGAAATTGGCAACATGTTGATCCAAATGATTACTGTGGCAGCCAATGCTTAACAGATTGAAGCACTGGCGACTGGCAAGTTTGTGATCGTGGGCTTGCATAAAAATTAACGGCCGGTGTGAGGACCCTAATGAACGAGTATAATAAGAGTAAAGTACGGTGGCCGAGAGAGCTCAACGCACTGGCACTGAAGAAAACACATGCAAATAGAAAAACACCCACAAATTAAGAAAACATCTTCATTAGTTTCACAACACATGTGTGCTCCAAATACTCAACACACAACCAAATACAGAAATGCGTTGCAAATAGCAAAGACCACAACGGAAATGTTTCCAGGGGACCCAAATACGTGACGGACCCGGGATTCAATACATATACAAAATGTATATGTTCAATGTCATCAGAATACAAATAAGAAAAGAAGAGTTAACATAAGTTTAAATAAAGATATTAGTCTACATCAGTTAAGCCTGGTTCACACGGGACGATTTTAAAATTGTCGGCCGATTTTCCAAACCTGAGAGACCCCACACACGGCGATAAAAAATCACGGGTCTAACAGCTTTGGTCGTACAGTCTGTGGTGCGCAGCCACACGGCAAAATCAACACATCACACACGAGCCGATTTGACTCCCGAGCATTCCCAGGTCAGATGGAAAATCTCGCAAAATCCCTCGAGATCAAACGTGATTTCAGAGTAAACAATCATGGCGGACGAAGAGGATGCAGTGGCGATAGTTTGTAGTTTGTTTTTAACCGACGTCCACCGGATTTTCAGGTGTATGAGGCGCTAGACTGGACAAAAGCGGAGTGCGCGAGCGAGCGACAGCGCTTGAGAGAGACCGAGGGTGTCTGCACGCGAGCGACAGCTCGGTCTCTCTCGCGCAGTTCGCTTCGCTTTTGTCCAGTCCGGCGCCTCATACTGGTGCGCCATGCCGCCGGCTGTTTTGATTTTGTTTCCCGGTCTGCGCCTCGTCACCTCGCTTTCTGATTGGCTACACGCCACAGTCCACAGGCTGCGTGCTCGTCTGTCCCACGGAGACACCACACACGAGGAGAAATCGGGCCAAAAAAATCCAACATGTTGGATATCCCCGATTTGAGATCGGAGCGGTCCCGACGTCCTTCCGAGCAGACGAGAGCAGTCTTAACACACCACACACGGCAGGAATATCTGATCAGATTATTTTATGATAATCGGAGCATCCTTAAGATTGTCGGAAGGGGTGAATCGGGGCTAAAATCGGCCTAATTATCCTGCCGTGTGAACCAGGCTTTACATTGTACAAATTTTGGCATGTTATGTTTAAACAAGTTTCATAGGAAATGTTTGGTCATTCAGGGTCCAAAGATGAGACGGCAAGTTTTAAAGTTGAGACACTCAGATATATAACGCGTGCAACAGTTATGTTAACAGCAATTAATAAGAAATGTTTGTGGTAAGAACAGCTATTCGGCTGATGGACACCGTGCTGCGATGTCATGGGAACATCCCAGGTGAAAATAATGTGGAAATTACGTTGTCTTTCGTTGCCCCCTTCATCAAATGCGTTCCAAACGGCTACATAATGACACCCTAGTGCCCTGCTCACTCCAAAGTGCCCACTTCAAGGCTCTGCCCTACGAAGGGAGTTGGCCATAGGGATGCTCACGAGCAGTAAGCACGTCCCAGCCGGGTTCGTCACTTATTGGGGTCCCCAGGAAACATTTCCAGTGTGGTCTGTGCTATTTGCAGTGTGTTTCTGTATTTGGTTGTGTGTTGAGTATTTGGGGCACACGTGTGTTGTGAAACTGATGAAGATGTTTTCTTAATTTGCGGGTGTTTTTCTATTTGCATGTGTTTTCTTCAGTGTCAGCGCGTTGAGCTCTCTGGGCCACCCTAGTAAAGAGTTAAATACAATAATCAAATGTGTTGCTAAACTATTATATAAATGACCAAAAACCATTTGGCATTCCAACTTAAATTCGAGGTCATGAGAAAATGGAGTCAGATAAAAGTTTAATTAGGATTAAGTTACTTTGCCACGCTGAAAAGTCAGTAACACGCAGTAAACCTTCACCCGCTTATCGGAAACTGCCGTTGGGCCGATTGGGCAGGCTTACACTGTCTTCACTGAAATGTTTTCTTTCTCTGTTCTCTAGATTCATTACCTTCGACTGACCACAGCGATACTCCGTCATGAGAAATCCAGGAAGTTTCTGCTCAGTAACGTTCTATATCCTCTTTAATTATAACTTGGCAGGCTTTCATAAAACACATTTAAACTACCAGAAAGGTTTAAAATTAGACAGGGGAAAAATCTATTTATAAGAAATTAAATCATAGTTGTAAAGTTTTTTTTCCTGAGATCATTGCTGGTTCAGGATTACTAAGATCAGATCGATACATGTATACACAGGTGGAATAGATACAGTTGATGTTTGATCTACATGAACTATGGACATGTTCTACTAAGACTGACAACCAGAAAGTGTCCACAATCTTTATTAAACATATATTTTGAACACATGTACAGTGAAGATAATAAGTATTTGAACACCCTGCTATTTTGCAAGTTCTCCCACTTAGAAATCATGGAGGGGTCTGAAATTGTCATCGTAGGTGCATGTCCACTGTGAGAGACATAATCTAAAAAAAAAAATCCAGAAATCACAATATGATTTTTTAACTATTTATTTGTAAGATACAGCTGCAAATAAGTATTTGAACACCTGTCTATCAGCTAGAATTCTGACCCTCAAAGACCTGTTAGTCTGCCTTTAAAATGTCCACCTCCACTCCGTTTATTATCCTAAATTAGATGCACCTGTTTGAGGTCGTTAGCTGCATAAAGACCCCTGTCCACTCCATACAATCAGTAAGAATCCAACTACTAACATGGCCAAGACCAAAGAGCTGTCCAAAGACACTAGAGACAAAATTGTACACCTCCACAAGGCTGGAAAGGGCTACGGGGAAATTGCCAAGCAGCTTGGTGAAAAAAAGTCCACTGTTGGAGCAATCAGTAGAAAATGGAAGAAGCTAAACATGACTGTCAATCTCCCTCGGACTGGGGCTCCATGCAAGATCTCACCTCGTGGGGTCTCAATGATCAGAAATCAGCCCAGAACTACACGGGAGGAGCTGGCCAATGACCTGAAAAGAGCTGGGACCACCGTTTCCAAGGTTACTGTTGGTAATACACTAAGACGTCATGGTTTGAAATCATGCATGGCACGGAAGGTTCCCCTGCTTAAACCAGCACATGTCAAGGCCCGTCTTAAGTTTGCCAATGACCATTTGGATGATCCAGAGGAGTCATGGGAGAAAGTTATGTGGTCAGATGAGACCAAAATAGAACTTCTTGGTCATAATTCCACTAACCGTGTTTGGAGGAAGAAGAATGATGAGTACCATCCCAAGAACACCATCCCTACTGTGAAGCATGGGGGTGGTAGCATCATGCTTTGGGGGGGTTTTTCTGCACATGGGACAGGGCGACTGCACTATATTAAGGAGAGGATGACCGTGGCCATGTATTGCGAGATTTTGGGAAACAACCTCCTTCCCTCAGTTAGAGCATTGAAGATGGGTCGAGGCTGGGTCTTCCAACATGACAATGACCCGAAGCACACAGCCAGGATAACCAAGGAGTGGCTCTGTAAGAAGCATATCAAGGTTCTGGCGTGGCCTAGCCAGTCTCCAGACCTAAACCCAATAGAGAATCTTTGGAGGGAGCTCAAACTCCGTGTTTCTCAGCGACAGCCCAGAAACCTGACTGATCTAGAGAAGATCTGTGTGGAGGAGTGGGCCAAAATCCCTCCTGCAGTGTGTGCAAACCTGGTGAAAAACTACAGGAATCGTTTGACCTCTGTAATTGCAAACAAAGGCTACTGTACCAAATATTAACATTGATTTTCTCAGGTGTTCAAATACTTATTTGCAGCTGTATCTTACAAATAAATAGTTAAAAAATTTAGATTATGTCTCTCACAGTGGACATGCACCTACGATGACAATTTCAGACCCCTCCATGATTTCTAAGTGGGAGAACTTGCAAAATAGCAGGGTGTTCAAATACTTATTTTCTTCACTGTATATATTTTTTAAACTTGCAAATTTATATTGTAGGTAGGTAGATGGGTAGATATTTCGGTAGATGTTGATATTTCGGTAAATGGGTAGATATTCAGGTAAATGTATAGATATTTAGGTAGATGGGTAGATATTTCCGTAGATGGATAGAAATTTAGGTAGATGGGTAGATATTTCAGTAGATGGATAGATATTTAGGTAGATGGGTAGATATTTAAGTAGATAGGAAGATATAGAGGTAGATGGTTGATCTTTAGGTAGATTAATAAATACGTAGATAGTAAGATGTGTATGGATATTATTTGTATAAGTATATATTAGTTGCTTAACAGTAGAACTAGAAGGCAGTTTTTGTCATTATATGAGCGAATACTTATTCCTTCTGATTCTGATTCATACAGAGGAAGAATAGAGAAGTTAGATGTATTTATCTTGGAGATGTAATGGGCGTTGGTCCTTAACAGTCTCACGTTTGACGTGCTTCGGTCTGTGGTCTTCTTCTACATCAAGACCCCTCTGAGAGTAAAGGAGGCAGGGCTAGAGGAACTCATCCCCACAACCTGGTGGCCCACACGCTTCGACAAAGAGGTCAGAAACACCTGTCCAGATGATGATTAGCAACCACTATATAATGCATATGTACATACAGAAAATGATCTCGTCAAACGAACACTGATCTGATCCGAGGCCTGGTTTAAGCGACAGATGAATGATTCTCCTGACGTGTGTCCAGGGGAAAGACGAGAGAGACACGCGCGAGGAGACGGCCGAGGAGAGGCTGAGGCGCCGAGCGTACGAGCGCGGGTGTCAGAGACTGAAGAAGAGGATTGAGGGTATGTCACGGTCACTCACACAACATCAAATTCTGCAGCCCCGTCCGTCAGTGTAACTCTGAGTCTGTGTGTTTAGTTGTGGAGGAGCTGCAGGTTCAGATCCTGAGGCTAATGCTGAACAACAAAGACAAGGGGACGGTACGTCGATGCGTGATTTACACTCGTCTTGTTTTGTGTGAGGATAAGAAATGTCTCGTGGCGGCCTCCAGGAACGAGTGCACTGACAATTAACGCACAATTTGGCGATAATATTTGATATCAAATATGTTTCAGAGCTTAAAGTTGTTTCTGTGCCATGTTTTCCTGGGTCGAACGGATCTCTCTTTTCACAGGGCGAAGCATCTCGATACATTTTCCTGAACAAGTTCCGCAAGTTCCTTCAAGAGAACGCCAGTAATAGAGGGGTAGGACTCAGGACATGTTGACTTTACATATATCCAAATAGTATCTAGATATTCTTTGAGGAAATTCAAGGAATATGTTCTTAAAGGGATAGTTCACCCAAAAATGAATAATATACACCTAGGATGGCTTGAGGGAGAGTAAACCATGGGGTAATTTTCATTTTTGCGTGAACTATCCATTTAATGTGTATTGTGTTACACTTTATCGGTGGTGTTGTTACAGTGTAATTAGACATTTAAGTACTGAGTAATAATAGTTAACTACATGCACTGACTATAGTATTAGGATTAGGGTTTGGTTCAGGGTTAGTTGCATGTAATTATGCATAATTTATACTTTGCTATAGTAACTACATGTAACACATTGTAACAGTGACACTGTAAAATAAAGTGTTACCGTGTATTGATGACTGGATGTTGTTCTGACATAAAAATTGTAAATGGTTGAGGATTTTATTGTGCTTTTTGTCATTGATCATCACTTACACTTAACAGCAGAGAAGAGAGTATATGGACATTTTCTGTAACATGATTGTTATCGATTGGATTGTTTCTGGTTTTTCCCGGTAATCAGGGTTTTGATGTTTGCCTCATGCTTGGTGCGATGTGACTTTATGTGTGTGTTTGTGTGTTCAGAACCCCACAGTGTTGTGTCCTCCTGAATACATGGTGTGTTTCTTACACCGGCTCATCACAGCCATTAGGAGCTACTGGGATGAAGGAAAAAGAAAAAGCCCCGGATCCATCAACAGTGAAGGTAGAGAACTCACACATTACGTTAAGTCAAGCTTTTAAATGTTGTCTATGTGGTGTTTTTAATATGCTTTAAGACAAACCATGTACAAATTCATCAGACAAAACCATTGCAGAGTATTTGCTCCTTAAAACTGCAGTGAACCAAAGACAGTCTTTGATATCGTTTGATATCGCTGGTGTTTCTGACATCACAAACGACCTTGTAACCAATCAGGTCAAAGTGTGATCGTCAACCAGTGGATCTCTGAGCTGAGTGAGTGAGTGGAGGCGGGGCTCATTTGCATTTTCATAGAACCGCGTATACTAAACGAGTTTTAAGGGATTAAATGATTGTTTATAGGAAGATTTTAAATTTTCTTTATTATGAAATCAGCACAGTAGTATCACCAATATATTTTGTACTTTTTGCCCCAAAGAGTATCAAAATAAATTTTAATTCAAAAACTCCTCAGAGAAGACGTCTATTCAAATGCATTATGTATTTTTGAATGGTTTTAGCAAGTTATTATCGTAAACGAAAACTATTAAAATATATTTGTTAATAATTTGTA